>CAMTDV010000016.1:17536196-19936196 GCA_947069175.1 Scalesia atractyloides | reverse complement strand
ATAGTCGTTCAGTTCATGGATGTTTCGGTGTTGAATCGATGTGTATGTAGGGACACGAAAAGGAAGGGTTCTAGGGCTATGAGTTAGCTACAAGTATTCTAGTTTCTTTTAAGGTGTATACAATTAAATTACACCCAATATCCATCTTATATAAAGAAAATTATCAGTCGTGTCTGTTTTTGTAATATCTATACAGAAATCTTTACCAACAAATTTGACTATTAAAATTTATAAAAAAAAAACATATGGCATTATAGCCTAGTGGTTGAGTGGTTGGGAAAGAATTGGTGTTCCTTGTGACTCATGTTCAACTCCCACTCTCTCTATTATTTTTGGCATCCAGGTGAAGGCCGAATACGGGTGGCGCCGTTCGTCTTGGATGAGATGCGAGGTTTTACCGATTATTCTACTGTCGTGCCTTTGGGCGGGTGGAGGTCGAGTTTCCGCGCATTTGGGAGAGCCAAGGGGCTGGCGGCGGTCGAGTAGTCGACCTTGGCCACAGCGCCCGTGTCACGATGGTTGGCTCGTGGTTCCTTGCCGTTCAAAAAAAGATGTGAGACAAGCCATAGAGATGATTAGAACTTGTGTTAGATTCTCACTAAGAGTGTTTTTTTCGAGATTTGTTTGGTTTCCCCCTGAATTGTTGTACAAACATTATTGATGGAAATGAATATAATCGTGTAGTTCCGCTCGTGACATGATGATACTTCAGTTGTCCGCCAGTAATCCAAATAACTTGACTAGCGTTGTTAAAATAGAAAATGCGTGATAGATGGGGTAAAAATTGTGTCGGTTTTGGGTCTCTTTTTCATATTAAATTTCTTAAGCCTCGTAACCCTGTTTAAACAACAATAAAATTTGAAATTTTTTATAGAACAGACTAAATGTTAATGTATCAAATATATATAAGTCTTCCATTTAGAAATCTTTTAGAAGCATTAATATAGTTTACGTTATTATTATATATTTGGAAGCATTAATATATTTACGTTACTATTATCTATTTTTATTTCTGAAAGTAGTTCGATAAAAGAACAACTACAAGAGAAAAAAAATAGGAATTGTTTGTTTGATATAAACATTTTAAATTCCTTTTGAGGAAGGTTATTGTACAACACACTTTTAGCGTACAAAATTTAGGGGGCAATATGTGCCGTCGATTTCCAGGATATTAGTTCTCAAATATAGAATTTTGGTGAATAAAACAAAGGAAAAAGTGGGAAAAATGATAAAATAGAAAAATCTAATAGTGTTAACTTATAAACCTACTACCTCTATAATTTTTAAATATCTATAACTTTTTCATATGATAATATTTTAAAAAATTATTTTATATTAATAAGATCAATGGTTAAAATTACGTAATTTTTCAAACCTTAACATAAAGGAAATTTAGTTTTTAAAATATTACAACAAGAAAAAGGTCACTTTCTTTGGTATTCTAAGATTCTATGCACTTGAACCTTAAATCTTAGAATCTTGACCCCTCACGTGGGATTATACATATCTTCATCTATGTTTATAAAGCAAATTGTTTCTTTTTAAAATAATCAAAAAGTCAAATTACTAATTATTCTAAATAGTTTTGATATACTAGTTATTCAGACGCAAATTTGCAACCAAATTTGAAAGATATTTGATTAAACTAAGAAGTCATGAACAATCTCTTAACATAACACTCCAGATTTAAAAGTAAAGTTTAACACACAAGAGACACATAATTAACACAAACAATTGCATACTTCAGCACACATGAAGAAGACACTAGTTACTATATTTATACTTTTTATTTAATTTTTTGTTATCATAACACCTTTCACCTTTTATTAACCATAACACCTCTTAGTTGAATGTTAATAAAGTGATCTTGTTTATGTCCCATCACTTTTACATTTAGATTCACTAACTGTAACACATTGTTTTATTGTCACTATTTCACTTTTACATTTAGATTCACTAACTATAACACAATGTTTTATTGTCACTATTTTACAAAACCGGTTTTCTTCATCATTAACCTAACACTTCCGCAAAGTGTCTAGTTTTCTTATACATTCACAAAATTAAACATGTTTGTTTGTTTATAATGTGTTTTTATTAACACTTCCCGAAAGTTTGTCTATTTTTCTTATACATTCACAAAAGTAAACATATTTATTTCTTAATAATGTGTTTTTATTCAAGCAAAATGAGATTAAGAAAACAGGACATTTATGTACTCACACTCTATCATTAGTTAATTATGTGGTTAAAAATCGATTCCATAAAAGAATCACTCGTTAGAATCACTCGTTATGATCAGAGGGGGGAAGGATCTACCGAAAAAGTGGATTTTGTCCAAGTAGTTTAAGAACAATTGTGATGATGACATGTGACACTCTTTATAAGTAGAAAGAAATAATATTTTGGTAGTAAGACATTTTTGTCCTTATAAGTAGGAGTGTGAAAATAACATGTGCCTCCTTTTTTGTTTTCTAAAAAATACAAGAAAAAAAATCTAGTACAAAAAATCTAGTACGAAAAAATATAGCATAAAAAATCCAATACACAAAATATAGCATAAAAAAATCCAGTACAAAAAATATAGCACAAAAAAATTATAAAAAAATGAAGACAAAAAACTTTAAGATAAAAAATTTAGTACAAAAATCAACATAAAAAAATGTAATACAACACATTTTTGGGGGTTTTTTTTAGTCGTCATAACTTGTATAGCAATATGGTACTTAAATTAAAGATAAAAAGACCTCGATTTTATGTTAAAATTTTATGAAAAATAATGTGATATAAAAAAATTATGAACGTTAAAGAATGAGGGTGCAATGTGCATGAACCTTGTATGTTGAAAGAGAAAGTCACCAACACTCCTTTTTTTTTTCCTTCATTTTCATCTTAATCATTTATTTTTTTATTTGTTCTTACCCTGATAAGAAAAACTGGTTAATTAAAATGAATGAAATAACTATATGTTGTTCGATACGAGATGTCTTTACGACCGATTGAAGTGTGTTGCGTTTGCATAGTAATAAATGGAATGAAATAAAAAACTATTTAATATTTTGCAATTTTTACTCACTTTCATTTAGGTTTGTTACTGAAGGAAATTTAATACAACTATATTAATTTAATACAACTATATTTATAAATAAAGTATAAACACCGCTTCCACATCTATCCATGCAATAATATTTTTACTCACTTTCATTTAGGTTTGTTCTTGAACCTTGAATGTTGAGTCTTGACCCCTTATGTGGGTTCAAAAGAGATCGATTAACATACTATTTTAGATACTTTCTCTTTAAATTCGCTACTAAGTTTGAAATAGATCGATTTAAACAATCTATTAAAAGCAACAAAAGTGGTAACTAACGATTTTCATAAATATTCTTTAATACAACACTCCTGATTGAAAGATAAAACTTATCATACATACATACATACATACATACATACGATACAATAACAAGCAAACAATTGCATACAATAAAATTGGAAAAAAATCCAGTATATGACACAACCTTAATCAAGTTCAGTTTGATCATCAACATCCATCACGACAAGGTTATCACCTTCGGGCTCCCCATTCAACCCCTCTTGATGATCATTAATGTCTACAACGACAAAGTTGTCATCAACACCCAGCTCTGCTTCTTCTTGTTCCTCTTCCCCTTCAATATGACCACGACTAAGAATGCACAGAACTTCACGCACAGGAATACTTCTAAGGGAGCGATATAACCACCACAAACCTACCTTCAACATTTTAACAAGAAACTATCCAAGGGAGACAAGACAAGAACTAGAAAGGAATTGGCAATCCAAAAGTGTGGAGTTGGCAAGAAATTCAAACATAAGAGACATATTAACACTGAAACCGACAAGTCATTTGCTTGAAAAAGGGGTAGAGAAAGTTGTAGGCGGAACAAAACTTTGATAGAGACCAAGAGAAGGAAGATGGTGATGAGGGCAAAAGCGTAGTGATGGACAAGAAGATTGGCAAGAGGTATGAGAAGAAATCGTGCATCCAACTCGAGATCCATCTATCTTCAAAATGTTGTAGCTAGAGATGAGAAGATTTCTGATTGTGGCTGGGTTATGTTTGGTGTATGAAATTTATAAGTAAAGCATGAAGAGATGAATATTACATGGAAGGTGACCAAGTTTTCAAGGTTCAGTTCAAGGTCCAGTTCAAGGGTTCATGTCAGGGGTCAAAGCCTCACCAACCAAAAGATATGAAGCCGTCTTTATCACAAAACAGAGTATAGCTTTTTTGCTTCAAAAGATTCGGTTTAGTCGTTCATTTCAAATGCATATTATATTATATAACCCTACAAAAAGTAACTTAGGGTACCTTTCGCTAAGTTAATAGTTGTGTCTCTTCACATCACACCCCTTAAATAAACCCTTGAATTAATTAAGTGTATTATATAAAAATAACCCTACAAAAATCAACTACAGCCACCACCAAATGCCACCCACCCTTTCGCGCAACTAACATTTCATTTTCATCTCCTTTGCACCGCTTCGCACGCACCTCTTCGTACAATTATCAACATGCCATACAACCAAAAAATAACGGACACGTTGTTTGAAAAAAAAAAAAAGAATTAATGCACCGTTAGAAAAAAAAGTGACGACGATGCCAACATTTACACAATGGGAACGGACCGACGTATGTCGTATATACATATACAATTCCCAGCGTTCTTCTTCAATGAACCTCCAATTCGTTTTCTATTTAAAATTCATCCAGTTGTTTGCTTATTCCAAAATTACGAAGTTCCCTTGCTTTATTTTTTTATTCGAAACAATTGAAAATTATACGCGCTAGGTTGTTGTTGTTTTTTGCACAATCTCGTGCTCTCTAGGTTCAGTTGCAGATCTCGTTCATTTCAGTTTAAGCATGTTTTTTTGTTCTTAATTAGCATTTTTGTAATTACGATGATACAAAATGTTAATTCATATGGCCAATATTTCATGCCTTTCCATGACTAATGTTTCGACATTCTTGAATTGCGATTCTTTTATTATAGGCATTTTTAATTGTCAATTTGCATACCGTACAATTGATTCAAGAATATGCCCTTTTCCATGATTGTCGTTTCTTTCCTTTTTGAATCATGCTTAACATGTTTTCGATATATTTCTTTTTTAATCTTGATAAACAAAGTGAGATTGTGTTAACATTTGAAGCATTAATTTTTAAACTTTGTTAATGGATTAACGTATATATAAATAGAGATAGAAGATTGGTTTCGTACAGTTGCAAAGGGGGCGTAAATCAGTGATTATTTTGATGTCATTTTTAGGATATTGTATTATTGTATTTTAACTTCGGTTAGATACAGTCGTATTCAACTTTGATATTGGTTGTTCATGTTGATAGATCATTCGTCTGTTATCGTATTTTTAGTTATTGATATTTTATCTATTCATGAGCATAGATGTGGATTATATGTGGTTAAAAAATTGGTGATCCTGTGTTTAGATAATTTTTATAATGTGGTCCAAGTAGGCTAAGCAGATAGAGCAACTGGAGTTGTTTGTGTCATCAGTCAAGGCATCTCTTTTATGAGGCATCAAGGCCAGAGTAAACAAATGTTGGAAAAGTCATGAGGACGTCGTCCGCAGGTCCTTGAGAGAATGTTATGAGTTGGTGGTCGTCGTTCGGCATGATGGTGATTGGTTGTGTTACCGAAAGCATAGTGGTATTGGCTTGCGGTTTTGGGCGAGAGCACGTTCCACTCTTATAGATGTAAGACCCGTACCATAGGGAGGTGACGAGGAAGAGAACTACAAGGAAGAACCCAAAGCCGTAGGGGACTGATACTTCGGTATTTCCGGTGTCCCTGGTGGCGTCGGGTGGTTCCCGGCATTTATTGTGGTGTTCATATTCGGAGGGTTAGGGGATATACGTCACGTTTGGTTGTTTATATATGTGAGGAAGTGGGAATTGAAGAAAGCTAACCAAGAGGTGCATGATTTAGAATGTACTAATTTTGTCGTGGAGGTCTATGTTAGGCAAAGGTTATGCTGTACTTCCTTAATTGATAATACGACTGTTATTATTTGAAATTTTTGTAATGGTTTTGCATCTCTTATATGTATCTTTTTTTACAAGTCAAAACTATGTGCATTCTGTTTAAGATGAGTGTTTAGTCGGTCAGGTAAAAAGATCAACAAGTGCAATTATAAGCAGTGGCGAAGCTTGCCCTCGAAAACCGGTAGGGCGAAAACGTATATACCCAAAAATTTCTATAGAACAGGGGGGCGAAAACGTATATACCCAAACATTTCTATACGAAAACTACATATATAACACTACCGAGCGAAAAATTCGGTGGGGTGGGCGCCCCCTCCCGCCCCACTTATCCTGCGCCAATGATTATAAGGATCGGTTTTGCCACAAACACTTTTCATTGGTTTTTGAAGTTTTATATATATACGGTTTTAGCTTTAATCATGTCCCGCCGCAACGCACGGGTTGGCGTTAACTCATTAAAAACAAAATTGAATTGATACTAAAATAACAGATATAATAATCAAGTGTAAATTAAAATGATCATTCTTGACATTTATGAAATTTACGAAATTAATGACACTATTATCTCCCAAAAATAATATATATATAAATTGAAAAAGACTATACAAAACTAATCAATTACATCTATAAATTGTAAATAGAAAAATAAACAAAATTATCAAACAATATCGTAGCTAAACTTGGATTAAAAAAAACTAAATTACCATGTCGCTAATCTTGGTCGATAAGCATGTTCGATGAACTCAAATTTGCTCTAATTCCATCACAAAAGTTTGGATAACATTTTTTTTATAATTCTTTTGTGTAGGGAAACTCCAATTTGGATCCGAACTTCAATCTAAAATTTTATTAAAAATATAACGATGGATTACGGACGAATGGTCCAACACAAACTATCCCCTTCAAAACCTATGAAATTGTATCGTTCCTCCAAACATGATCATCACTAAAAGTCGGTAACTGTCGATTTAACCACTAACTCCCTTTACTAATTACGAACGGGTAACTAGGATAAATGTGAAATTTTGATGGAGGTAAACCCAACATTTAGCCATAGAATATGCAGTGCTTTAAATACCACTTCAATAAAAAGCTGATTATCAATGTATATGAGCAATTAGGTGCAAAGATCAATCAACATGGCCCCATCAATAAAAAAAAAAAGCCAAAAAGTGGTAATGTATTTGTAGGCCAAGGTTCAAGTTCAGGTTCAAGGATCTCATGTACATTACAGACGCATCCTATTTTTGCATGAAAAGATTTCATTTACGCCGTTCGATTGAATTTATGTTGATTAATTTTTTAAAATTATCATTTATTTTCTGTCACAAAAATTATAGTATCTATGTAATGTGTACAATATTACTCCATAATTTCGTTATGTTTATTTTATCGATATTTCTAAATAATATTTTTTATATAAAACAAGTTGCAACAAAATAACATGTTTTTAATTATACTTGTGTTTCTAAGATAAAATTTTAGGTCATTGTTTACTTATATTATTTATAACAAAAAAAAAATTCATATATCATTTGAAGCGTGAGATCTTCATTCGACATGATGCAACTCAGGAGTTTTTTATATCATTAAAAAATTATTTTTCTAGTACTTAATTTCCCTGCTTTATGTATCAATGAATATTGTCAAGTGAAATAACTTAGAAAAACTACATGTTGTAACACCATACATGGTGTTTATTTTCATATATTTTTTCAATATAAATTTGTTTGCATTATAAATTATCACCCGATCTTCAAACTAATTACAACATCGGTAATAATGTTAAGAGTTAAATGCCATTTTAGTTGGTTTGAGCTATTTTGTCAGTTTAGTTCAAAGATTTCATTTTTCGCATTTAGTCCCAAATTCATCCATTTTTTAACGAGAAGGTCAATTCGGTATAAAATGACCGTATTGCCCCTCTAGTTAACAGAATTACATATAAAATGATCGAATTATCCTTCTCGTTAACAAAAAAATGGATAAAGTTAACCCAATGGACTAAAATGGCAACGGCAACGATGAAACCTTTTTGGACTAAAATGTCTACAAACCAACTAATTAATTTGTAAATTTGTTTTGGACTAAAACAAATTCATCCTTTGTTTAACACACCCCCCCCCCCCCCTTTTAATTAACACACACCCCTTTAATTAATACATACCCCTTTGTTTAACACACATGCTCTTTTGATTAATTATATTATATATACATACAAATACTAAATTATATATACATACAGATACTAAATTGAGACACAACCACAAAATTAACCAACACACCTTTTAAAAATTACCCACTTAATAATAGAAAAACCAACCTAAGACAACGTCGTTTCCTATTAATTCAAGAGGCGAATCACAAAAACGAACATGGTATACATCGCGTCGTTTCCTGATAATTCAACAAGATGTCGTCATACATTTGACAGACACACCCTCACCTTTCGAAAAGAACAAAACCAACGTTTGAAATTTTTTTTAAGAATTCAAACCAACATCTAAACAACAGTTCGATGTCCCCTCAGGAAAAAAATTACTCATTATGAAAAGGTGTTTTGATTTAGCACACCGGTTCATGACATACATATATGCGTTCTACACATTACGATTCAAAGGATTCCGGAAGATCTTAGGAAATCAAGAACAATCGTATAGATAATTATACATATAGCAAAAAGCAAAAACCCATCCGGCAATTTATAACCGTCGTCTTTTCGTCTCCGACTAATCATACCACCGCCTCTTCATCTTTGGTGATTCGTAACCGCCGCCTCTTCGTTTCCGGCGAGTTGTACTACAGCCTGTTTGATCGTTTCTTTTGTGCAGAGCAGATCTCGGATGTTTTACAAAGCATCTGTTTGAATGCTGAATTAGGTTAGATTTATTTATTGCTTTAATTAGTATTTGAATTTATTTAAGAATAAGTTGAGATATAGTGCAAGACTGCAAGTATGGCTTAGTTTCTCTGTAATTGAAAAAAACATCAAATATATTATTAATATTCGTCGTTTTTTTTTTGTTTCTAATTCTTCATTTCTTTGGATCATAAATTGCATACTCTGTTGTTTTATTTATTTTTCAAAGCAAACCTTAGTGCTTTGTTTTTTATTGGCTGTTTATTTTCGTTCAGCCCTACAGAGATCCATTAAAATTGTTGATTTCAAAAATGTTTTAGTTTTTTATATACCTTTTTCTAGAAAGAACCAATTCAAACGATATATAGCTTTTACATTTTGTATTATAAAACAAAAGTAGGTTATATTCATCTAATCTATACATGAGGTTATGTTGACGTATATGAAAAGGCTGTAATATATACATGAACGATATTCGTCTATTCATACACTAAGCCTACTAAGGGCATGTTTTGCTAAGCTTTTTAAAACAATTTATTGACTTAATGGCTTTTTTGAAAAATAATAAGCTCCAAAATGTGTTTGACAATAACGATGTATGTGAGGGGAAAAGTGATTTTTCCAAAAAGTCACTCTATCCTGACTTTTCCAAAAGTCATAAGTCAGTTTTGATAAGCTAAACCAAACATGCCCTAAGCCAGTGGCGGAACTAGCCTACTAAATCAGGGGTATCCCAATTTTTTTTTTCCGTACAATCATAAAATAATTAAAAAGGATAATAAATAAATAAAGTAAAACAAATACTTAATATATTTGTGAGCTTGTTTTTTTATAGCTTGAAATCGTTCTACCATATCGTCGTCTTTTACTAAAATAAAGTATTCTATGTTTTGGTTAGGAGCGGTGACGGAACCAGAATTTTTGGTTGGGGCAAAAAGGTTTATATAAAACAAAATAAGCAATTGATAATCTAATTCACAATAAAAATATAGTATATAAATAATATTAGTTTAGTATATAAACAATATTAAATAAACTAATAATTAAGAATATCAAAGAGAAAAAACTTGCTTCATGATGTCAAATGCAGAATGGACCTATGACTCGTCCACTTCAAAGCTTCAAAATCGTGAGAGCTTTTCAAAGAAGAAACAAGAGAATGGCCGAGTCAACTGAGAAAAATAAAACAAAACATTAAAAAGTCGCTTTTTAGTTTTGGGCTAAACTCAGTTGTGTTTAAATGTAGACGTTATTCCCTGTAAAGCTCATTTATATGGATTTTAAAATAGATCAGATATAACGTGTTTTCTCTTTAAACCCTCTATCTTCTCCATTCAACTCACAACAAGTTACAGTCTACGGACCACCGCTCGCCGCAGCCGGACCGCCGCTTGCCGGCCGGAAATACTTTTGAGATCTCTCTTTTTTTTTCTTCTCGTTTTAAAGCTTTACGCCAGACAATTAGGAGAGTTAACTATACAAAAATTTTTTTGCTGCGCATACAAAGTTGAGCCGTAGCCCGTGCTACGGCTAATGTAAAGGTGGTTCCGCCCCTGCCCTAAGCCTTACAAAACGGAATCAAAAATCTATATCCACCAAACTTGATCATTGACTAAGACAGAAAGGGTAGCGGTGGGCATCGGAATCGATAGATAACTCACGTTGAGCGTAATGTTCTTTTTTCAAGACCTATTTACATTTCTTTTTATTTTTTTGTTATAAACTTGATAATATCTCATACAATGATATTAAAGAGTATTCATAACCAACATCCCGTCCTGTAGGATAGTGGGTCATTTGGTCCCTACATTAGCCGTTCTAAAAAAAAACCAATATTCCGCCGCAACGCGCGAGTTAGCATCAACTCGTTAAAATATACAAGAACAAACCTATACTTTATTTTTAGATGTGTAGTAAACTAGTAATGGTCAATCTTGCAGGCAATTTGCACTCACATCTAACCCATTCAAAATAAGCCCAACAATTATAATAACATATAAACGTTTTATAATTTGGGTTGGTGTTTAAATAATTTGGGTTAAAGTTTAAATGTTAAATGCATTCTCTTGTGCTTGCAACCTACGTTCTCTCATCCCTCCACCATCCCGGCGTCATCTACCAAAATCAGTTTTGCAAATTGAAGGCAACTCATTAGTTAATGGTTATCTAATGCTTCTGTTCTTGTTTCGTGAAGTTTAAGTCTCCATCGAAAGTTTTGAAGCTGATGGTTATGGATGGCTTGTGTTAGATCTGTATAAATTGAAGCTTGGATTCACCGATCATGGTTTGTAGATTTGACCACTGGCCACACCCAGTACGGTACTACCACCCTCAACCAGAACGCCCATGTCTACGGTCTAGATATGTACCACCAATGTGTCAAACAAAGGAGAACAAGCACAACTCAAAGATGATGTAACTCATGGATAAGTAAATTAATCCATCGTAGCTCATCAACAACATGAGCGAGAACCTAATACTCGGTTTTATATGATTAGTTGTTAACTTATTGTCTAGTTTGTAGATAAATAAAATATTAAATTTAATCATATAACTGTTTAGGCAAGTATGGATTTCAAATTAGTTATCAATTAGTTGATAATCACTAACTTTAAATTTCAAATAAACCTTATTGTATTCCCTAAGTTTTGGAGATCTATAAATAGAAAGCTAGGATTATTCAATTGGAAAATCACAATAATAAACATTGACCAAGCCCAAGGCCAAAATAATTACCGGCTAGTGTGTACGGGCTTCACGAAAAAGAAGATAAGATAGAAAGTGACACATACTAGAAAGTGTTGGGCTGTAGGGGTCTCTACTAATAGAGGGACCCACTAATTGACCAAGGATACCATGACATGTAGCATTTTTAAGAGGAAACGGCTATGTAGACGTTTGCTTAGGGTAAATGTCTGAGGCCTAGCGGTTATCTAAAAAACAGATAGGATTTTACGTAAACGGCTAGGTTCAAGCTTTTATTTTAAGAAAATATCTACGAAGTCGTTTCCTCTTAAAAAGTGTCACGTGTCATGATATCATTGATTCGCCAATGGGTCCCTCTATCAGTGGAGACCCTACAATCCAGCTCTTTCAAGCAAGTGTCACTTTCTGCCTTATCTTGTTTTTCGTAAAGCCCCTACACACTTGCCGTTTTCTTTGTTTATTTTGGCTTTGAGTATTGGTCAGTGTTTGCTTTGGTGGTTTTTTCTTTATTTCGTTGTTATACCATACAAGCATATACCATGGCCAAACACAACTCTCCCCAAAACCATAAAGGAGAATGCGCCCAACTTTTCTAGCTTAAATCTGAAATGCATGACCTGTAGTCAGGAATGCAAATTACTACATGTTAAACAAATTGAATTCATGCAAACTCATGTAGTAAGTAGATTAAGTTGTACTAGTTTTTGACAAAAAAGATAGCAGAATTATCAAAACAACTTCACATTCCTAATCGGTACCGGTACCCGAAATACCAACAAGAAAGAAATTACTGGCACCATCTCGCTTTTTACCGAATGCCGAAATCAAGAATCCTAGTACAGGTACTGTCGCTTAGGCTTGCTAGTATAGTACCAGTAATCGGGGAAAAAGTCTCATCCCTTGCTAATTAGTTGTCTGACACTAGTTGAGACGAAAATGATATTAATTAGCTAAAAAAACTAAATTTAAACATTTAGGCTAGAATGTTTATTTGAGTCAAACTACATGAATTAAAAACGTATTTAACTCATTATTATATATATTAAAGAACATCTTGCTTAGCTACAGGACCTTTTTAAAAATTATCTTTTTAGCCACAATTTTTTTTACTTTTTTTACTACATCATGTTAGCTATAAGAGCATTTATATTTAATTTTTTTTAGTCACAAATATTTTTACTTTTTTTTTACCACTATATTGTTCCAACATGTTTGGTATGTGTACTATATTAATAAACGTCACCGCTGAACCAACATGTTTGCTATATGTAGTGTATTAGTAAACATTATATACTTATATTCGTAAATTGATATAGTATGAAATCTTTTCTACTTTAGATTTTTTATAATCATATCATACTATATATTAGTTTACACCATTAGCTACAGTAAACAAAAATTCTTACTTTTAGGTTTGATTAGCAAAATGTCATTACAGTAGAATTTTCATTGACACCCTCTAATTTTTAATAAGTTTATCATACATCCCTTCTACTTTAGTAATAACATGTTTTGGCCCTTAATCTTAATAATTGTTTTTCATTTTCAATCCTTACACTTTATTACAATCACTATTTGACTCTCCACTTTAGTTTTTCCCTTTACATTTTATTGTAATTACTATTTAGACCCTAAACTTTTAGTTTTTTTCTTTTATTTATTGTCGTTTCATTTTAGTTTATTCTCAAAGTAAAGTCTTTCTAACTTCTGTATGTACCGTCGTAAGTAGGTTATTTTTTATTCACGTTTCGAACCTTTCGCAAGTATTTTTTATGGTTATAACAAATGTCGATACCACACGGACTAACCCATAACTTTTTGTGACATTCTAAGTACCGTCATGACATGGTTTTTTACCTTTACGTAAAATGTCAATTCGCGATTGCTTTTTTATCTATGGTTTGAACCCGCCACGAAGCGCGTGTAGTAACCCACTAGTATATTATAAGAAATTTCCTCGAACGATTGCTTAAAATTTAAGAGGTACAAATAGAATTACTTAGTATACAAGACACAATGCGTTAGTTTCTTAAAATTAATTTTAAGATATACAAATAGTTATTCTACAACACACAATACAATATACATTAGTTAAAGGGTAAATTACAATTTTCGTCCTTTATGTTTGTAGCGGGTTGCAATGGATGACATTTAGCTTCAATAATTACAGTCGCAGTCATTTATTTTTAAAACTCATTATACTTTAGGTCCTTTAATACTAACCTGGTTAAGTTTTAACATTAAGTCTAGTCACGTGCACTCATGTGAGGGTAATACTGTCTTTTTTCACACCTTTTACTTAAAACAAATTTATAAAATATTAACAAAAAGAATTTTCTAAAATTATAAGAAAGATAAACCCCTTGTCTTTCAACCCCCTTCTCTTTCTCTCTCTCAACCCTCTTCTCCGTCTTTACCCAACCATCACCAACGTCCGACCACCACAACCCAACCTCCGGCAACCACGAGCAAACCCATCCATCCGACCAAACATACACACACACACCACAAACAGACCCAACTTGCAAAATCCAAAGGTCTCACATTTATTCAAAGAACATTAAATGGTCACTGAGCAGACATTTAATCTTGTTTTATAGTCAAAACAAGATCAAACTCCACTTCTATAATTCCAAATTTACAATCCAAAACTCAGTATCATGGGTGAAAAGTTGTTAGATTCTTCATTGTGTTCTCCCACACACCTACCTTCGGCTGACACAAACCCCGATGATGTGGATGAAGAGGTGAAGCTGCGATAATAGTGAACATAAAGCAACAACGCCTAGGTCGGCCTGTGAAGATGCTGGTGGTGGATTCGGAGACTTACACGTTTCCTCCAGGGGTTCACAACAGAAACCCTACGCCGTCTTTTTACAAGAAGAACCAGCCATCATGATTCCGGCGAACCTAGGGTTCTACCGTGACCCATACGACTGTGTGGATGAAGGCAAGGAAGCCTCCGGTGGTGACGGTGTAGATGCAGGTGATGGTTCAGGTGGATGTCACAGGAAAGACGGTGGTCGCCGGTGTTGCATGTGGTCGCCAGTTATGCATTCGCCACATGGAAGACAATGATGATTCTTGTTTTTAGATGGAGATGGTGTGTAGGGCAAAAATTAGGGCTTTTTTTTTTAACATAGAGATTAGTTGAGAAATGAGGTGTTAAGAAGGGGGAAGAATCATGGGGTGAAAAGACATGCGGTACATGTGACAAGACTTAACATTTTAAATTAACCAGGTTAATACTAAAGGACCTACGGTGTAATAAGTTCTACAAATAAAGGTACTGTGACTGTAATTATTATTAAAGTTAAAGGTTATCCATCACAACCGCTACAACATAAAGGAGGAAAACTGTAATTTAATCTTTGGGGCAAATTTGTCTTTTTCTCATACCATTTCTTTGAAAGGGAGATCATTCAACACTGGCAATTCAATTCTCATTCTCATATATCACCGGAAAATCAATTCCAGATTGAATGCTTCACCGGTTCAACCAAATGCTTAGATTTTATAAAGCATCTGATAATGATGGTAAGGGCTGAAAGAAAACCCTAAAATCCAATCTTTATAAAATTGTTCTGATAAATGATATCCTATCTTTCTAAAAAAGGAAGCCATGTCGAGCAAGTCAGCAACGTATGTATTGGAAGGGCTATCTTAGGGTTTATACGGTTGGTCCCATTTCTACAGAATTTATAGAGGGCCGAGGAACAAGACCTTAAGTGTAAGTTTTACTATGCTATATAATTAATTGATCATGTTATTGTGATTTGATGAGTAATGGATTTATTTTGTGTGATCCGTGTTACGTTAATTCGTCCTCAAATGAGGAATTTTTTGCCAGGTCCAATATTTTTTACACATCTATTTTCGACTTACAAAGATTGAACGATTGCTTTGATTATCCAGCTTAACAAACGAAATTTTACCTTAAGCAAGATTAAGAATTAACGTAGAGACGTGGTGTTGGTATGTTGCCATGAAACGATCACAACCCTGTTTCTTTGAGAAGTTCATTAGCAACAGCAGCGGAGTGGGTTAATATTGTCGGCAAACAGAAGTCGGAATTAAAATTTGTCGAAATTGGTTGATGGTGATTTTCAAATGTGGGAGAAACGTGAGGTAGAGAGATAGAAGATTACATCATGGTTATCAGGATTTAGGGTTCAATATGAACCAATCTACTACGATCTGTACCAAGCCATGTGTCGCGAGAAGTTTGTTATAGGCATGTCATACTCCATTTTGTATACATTTTTATCATAATTTGTTGATTTCAGTGTACAATGATTTTTTAACATGTAATCATTAATAAAAATATATTATGAACTGATACGTAATTAGCAATTTGCAGCCTATGGTCACTTCTTGGATGCAAACAGACACCACCACAATGTTTGTTTCTCGTTAAAGGAGACCTCTAGGGCGTGCGTTTGTGTTAGCCCATAGTGTTTAAACTACCCAAGATTCAATTCAATTTGGTTAGAGAAGCTCTACAGTTCCTACTGGAACAATAGTAAGCCCCGACACTAAGATGACCAGATGTGTATCATAGTGTTGACCATCTAGTCATGTAATAATACATAATCAACTATTGTTACGTAATTACGTATTGATACACAATCACCTACCTACCGTTACACGTATTTCAAGAATAAAATGCATATTACGTAATCATGTAACCTTATAGCTTGTAAAATAAAAATAAAATTAAGATTAAGAAAACTATAGCAACAACCTACTCAAATTTTTTAAAGAACAAGATATATTCATTAATACAGTGATTTTTTTTATAAAGAGTTATAGCCTTTTCAAAATTGTGAGAGAAATACGTATTTGAGTCACCAATATTGAATAACTTAAATTCTATGTTTAGAACCACTTAATTTCAACCATTAAATTGTTTGATTGGGTTACAGTGAGTTTTTTTAGGTTTAACAAGGTTTTGATTGGTTTTACATTGGGTTTTGTCAGGTTGTATGCCGGGGCGTTCTTGTCCTATTCTCAATTTGGTTTTTCAGGTTTTTGATTGGTTTTACATTGGGGTTACATGGTGTGTGATTTAGGTGGTTCGAAGCTGTTCGGTGCTAGTTTGACTGGGGTTGAACAAACATGTTAGAATTGAACACACATGTAAAAGTCGATGTAAAATATTTCTGTAGAAGAATATTTTACATTCGATGTAATTTTTTTTGTAAAGTCATGTAAAATATTTACTGTAAAAAATATTTTTTGCATCGAATGTAAAAAAATATTTTGTAAAACTCTTACACTAGAAATACGATATAAAAACAATGTAAAAATATTTTACACTAGAAATACGATGTAAAAACGATTGTGTTTTGTGTTCATGTGGGAAACGACGACATAAAATTTTGTAAAAGATATAAAAAACGTTGAAAATACGATGTAAAAAATGTTTTAAAATCGGCTTTTACAACTGGAACGTAAAAAAACCTGCGATAAAAAGCTAAAAAAAACCTGTAAAAACTTTTTTAAAACTTTACTTAAAAACTTTACGCTACCCGTAAAAACAATACACGTAAAAAAACTGTGTACGAAAGTTAAAAAAACTTCTTCTTATTCTTCTCCTCCCCCTCCTCCTCCTCCTCCTCCTCCTCCCTCCTCCCTCTCTCCTCCTCTTCTTCTTCTCCTCCTCCTCCTCCTCCTCCCCTCCTCCTCCTTCTTCTTCTTCTAGGAATAAAAATGCATAGAATTTGATGCATAGGAATACTTCTGAGGGACTTATATAACCACCATAAAACCATCATTAAGATTTTAAGCAACATGTCATCCCAGGGAGACAAGCATAAGAAGAGGACAGAATAATCAATCCAAACGTGGGGTGTTGAAATGTAGATCAAACATAGGAAACATATAGTCACCGAAAATGAAAAGTCTATGGCTCGAAAACGGAGCAGAGAATTTGTCCATAGTTGTAAGCTGATGGGAACTTTGAAGGATACAAAGAAAAGGAATATGGTGATGATTGCAGAAGCGTAATGAGGGAAAATAAGATGTGCAAGAGGTAAGAGAAGCAATCGAACATCTATTTTCAATCCATGCGTCTTGAAACAAGCAAGTCTATTGCTCGAAAATGGAGTAGAGAGGGTATTTGGTAAGAATGCTGGAAACGTAATGAGAGAATTGAAGAGGGATTTCTTGGTGGTGTTTACTTTGGTGTTTGGTATTTATAAGAAGCTTTGGAGGGTTGAATTAGACGGAAGGTGGTCAAGGGTCCAAAGGTTCAAGGTTCAGCTCAAGTGCTCATGTCAGGGCTCAAGTCCTAGCAATCAAAAGATAGGGAGGTGTCTCTTTCATTTTGCTTTATAAGAATTTTATTTTTAGTCTTGGTTTGAAATAGATAAATAACAAAAAATAATAAAAAAATCCTCAAAATACGAAGAGTGCTGGTGTGAAATCAAGATGTGTAAAACAACAACAAATCTGGCAACATATTTAAAAGGGAAGAAAATGTAACATGTACACAATGTAAAAGAATGTGTAGTATTACCTACAGTAGCTTTGTCACAATGAAAAGATACCTTTTAATAAATAGTGGAGTATAATACAATAAGAATGTTAATACACACAACTATAAAAACAATGTTTGGGACGCAAATGCTCTTTCATGACCAGTTTTGTATCGCTTTAAATCCGGGGTGGCAAATGACTTTTGCAACTAATTTTGTGACCCGAATTTTCAGTGTAAATTTAGCGACTAGAACTGCAACCAAAGCCTTTTTCAATAGATTTTGTAACCGAACTTTTAGCTAATGATTTATGACAAAAACTTACGACCGGGCTTTTTTAGACCAGCTCGTTTGAAGTAAACAATTTAATGATATATTTGTAAGCTAAATGAGATTAAGCAAATAACATACATACATAGTATTCATAAGCCATAATAAAAAGTAATCGGTAAAAATCGTTCCATAAAAGAACCACATACACTCATATTATCTATCCAATATTTACACACATTTTATATTTTGACTCTTTATCATTGAAAACCTATTTGCTAGAAACATTACAATAAAAAATTCCCTTTCCGTCACATCAATGTTCTGGGCCTAAAATTTGAGCTTGAGCCTTGAACCCATATTATTAGGGAGGAAGCATATCGCCATAAGTTAAAGCTAGCTAGTTTTAATGTATTATATTATCGTAGTCTTACTATTATATGTATGGTGCTTCGTGTTTGAAAACTTGTTCATTTTTAATCAAACTAGTTTTATATCCTATGCGCGCGTTGCGCGCAAAACACCATGTATCCGTTTTATGGCTAGAATCACAGGTGAGCATGGTCATAATATGTTTATATGCAACAGTTTTATAGGTGGCTTAGTAGCCTTGGTGTGATATACAAAAGAGCAGTGGTAGTGTAATAATCCAAACATCAAGTCGTATGAAACATAAAGCTGAAGTCCTGGACATCCCCTAAAGAACAACCACAATCCTACTATATAACAACAAAAAGTAGCTGATTATCCCAACACTTGGTGCAACTAAAGCATCTATGTCGTCGTTGGTCGATGTTTTCCCACCATTTGCAAAAAAAAAAGGGTTCCTTACATGTTTCTGCCACCAAAAGGTGGGGTCTGTTTGCTACAACCCTTTTTCTAAAAACTTGCTTTTCTTCTTTTGTTATCATACAATGATTTGTTCATAATGCCTAAAAATATAATCTATTTGTAATGTGAACTCTCTTTTTATATACGTGTAAAAGTAAATTTATTGCACCCAGAAGAGACAATAATCTATTTGTAATGTGAAATGTTTTCTTATATTCATGTGCGTACGCAAGATAATAAGAAGCGAGAACCAAAAATGTTACTCCGGGATAGGCTATGCAGTAAAAAAAACTTCATCTATATCATTAAATCATTATGTTACCACAAACGTGCCGAATGTTTTTGTTTTCTTCCCAGATGCAACACCAACACAAAATGCTAAATCCAATCCGCCTTTTAAGTTGCGATTTTTGCTTCAAAACCTAAGGCAGCAGTAGTAAAAGTACACAATACCTACTAATTTGAATCAATAGTTTTTAAAGCAAAATGGTAGTCCTTGATTTAAGTGTCATACAACCTCTATACACTAAGATCATAAGAACAGAGAGTAAATTAGAAGTAAAAAACTTGATAGTTGAAATGTGGTTATCACTTTCACAACTCAACTCTTAAAATAAGTCCCTAATCCCTGTCTTTGTTGCTGCAATTGTTCCTAATTTTTTTTAAATTGAAACACTTTTGGCTACTAAAGTCAAGCCTCAAAATTTAACTTATTCAAAGCATAAAAGAGGATGAAATAAGAGAACAATACTGTTACAAAGGTAGGAAAAAAGTCGATTCTAAATTTAGAATACCTTGTCTGAGTTCTTAGAGCAAGGTCTAATGGAAAAATGTTCATTCTAGACAAGAGCTTCCAAAAAAAAACATCAACCTTAGTACATCATTTCAAGGTAACCGACTCACCATCAATGTGGACTCCAAATTCATGAACCATTTGTAATCTGTCTAAGAAAACGTGTCATGTAATTCAGAAGAATCATAACCATCACTGTTGGTTCAAAAGTTCTTATAGTCCCCATCAGATGACCATGTACCAATAACTAAAACACCTAGCACATCTCTAACACGGTATAGAAAAACCTTGCATAGAAATGGTTTTATATGATTATATGATGTGAATAGGTTTATTACGAGTGTTTGTATGTTTGCAGGTAAGAACTGTAATTTGGTGAAGTTATGTGGTCTAAAGATGAAGCTGAACATGTGATGTTGATAAAGGCAGCTAACGGAAGCATACGAGAGTGTTTCGGATCAAATAACAAGTGAGATATGCAAGAACTACGAAGAATGGAAGTTAAGGGACCTCTTGGTCATTATTGGAAAGTAAAAAATAGCTTTGAAGCTCAAGTGTTATGAAATACGAAAGTCGAGGGGCTGAATTGTCATTAATTGAAAGTGTCCTAATCACCTTTACTAGTAAAGAGCAAGTCGAATCCACGGGGAATCAGTGGAAAGTA
Source organism: Scalesia atractyloides (assembly GCA_947069175.1). Classification (NCBI taxonomy): domain Eukaryota; kingdom Viridiplantae; phylum Streptophyta; class Magnoliopsida; order Asterales; family Asteraceae; genus Scalesia; species Scalesia atractyloides. Next base: position 19,915,550 of record CAMTDV010000016.1, on the reverse strand, counting down.
TGAAAGCTTGTTGTTTTAATCATCATCTACGTCTAATCGATGAGTTACATCAGATGTCCATAAAAGTTAACAGCAACATTGACATGTGGCTTACAGTTTTGGAAATGGGGTTTACGGTTTGGGGATTACGGAAATTAGGTTTAAAGTGCGAAAATTAGGTTTTTGCAAGGATCCTCTACACTATTCGACTGGGAACGATTGGGGGAGACCATTAGGGGTTTTTTGGGGCATTCTTTTACCATTCCACACCTTCCAATCATCTTCTAATCATCAATCATGCAATTCCTAATCAAGATTGAAGATCAAATCAAGATCATGAGCGACTAGTCGTTCCGTGACCATCTCCGGGAATAGGGTTTATGTGCGAAACATTGGTTTGCTTATTGTTACGTTCTTTTTGGATTAGGATTCGATTAAACTTTTGGTTAGTCGTTCTTATTGTTTCTCGCTTTGATCAAACATTACTTGATTATCTTAATCATTCTTGTTCATCAATTATTTGGTTTGTTTCATCAACAATTGGGATTGAGTTCTAAGTTGTCATTGATTTTTAACCTTTAATCATTGAATCTGTTAATGTTTATGAAATCTAAGATTGGCAATTAATTGGATTGCTATTCATTTGCATCAATCTTTCGGTTTCGATCGTGGATCATTACAATCAAATACGTCATCCATTAGTTATTTATCAAAGAAAGTTCTCAAATCATGTCTATGTGATTTCCAATTGGTCATAACTAAGTGAACCGATTTTCTGCATAACCTGAAAACCCGGAGATTGGTCCTTTTTCTCATAACTGTTTACAACCACAATTCACATTTGATTTCACAATCAATCTCAAAACTGCAAAAAGGCAATTAGTTTAGACGTAGATGATAATTTAAACAACAAGCTTTCATACTCTCCACTGATTCCCCGTGGATTAGACACCCTACTTGCTCTTTACTAGTAAAGGTGATTAGGACACTTTTTAAATATATTTTTGACCGACCTTACGACATCGATCAAAATGGCGTCGTTGCCGGGAAATCGGTGCGCTTAGTGTGTTAGTTTATTTGCTTTCTAAAAAAACCCTTAAAAATTCTTTTTTGTTTTTAGTTTTTTTATATATGTTAGTTGTCTACGCGGGTATTTTAGTTTGTTTGTGCAGGAAGTGAAATCTTTGGATCATGGATAGAGCTCATCAGTCATGCCCTTGTTGTGGAAAAATTCACCGACATAAAGATTGCCAAGTGTTTTGGAAAGATCCAGCGTTTTGCAAAGAAAAATTGATGTCGGGTTACAAGGCACCTTCATATCAGGGACACTATCAGTCAAATGTCAACTACAAGTATGAGCAAAATTGGGATTATGATGATTATGAATCCGAGGTGGTGCCCTTCTCAAGATACCAAGAAGATTAAAATGGCCAGCACCCTGATTACTTTCGTCGACAAACGAGGATTTTTATATGGGTAATCAAGATGATTATCAAGTGTGTTCAAATCAATAGCACCAAAGTCAAAATTATTATCATGGGACTCACCAAAATTCTAAACTTGATGAAATCATGAATTTTATGAAGGAGATGGTGCAAGAGAGTAGTTGAGAACCGAGGTTATGGTCCAACGATCGAACCGAATAGAAGAACAAATTGAAACATGGAAGGTTGTGAAGGAAAATACCACATCCAATCCTTTATTAGTTGGAGAAACACAAGAAGTACCGGTTGTTGTTGATAATGAAGAAGAAGATCTGGATCTTTTGGAGCGTGAAGTTGGTTGTTTAAACCCAAGTGAAAACATTAAACCTCTTTTCCTAGTTGTTGAAGAATCAAAGACTGAGCTCATCATGACTAGAGAAACATTAGAAGAAAAGGTTAAAAGGTTGCCAACACAAGAAGATAAATGTTTACATTCACTTGAAGACACTCCTTCCGAAGAACCAGTGAACGAGGTAATCCCTGTGTATCCTAACCAGCCTCCACTATTTATTATAAAAATTGACAAAGTTAGGGTTAATGAATCGAGTGGGAAGAAGAGGAAGGTGAGTAGAGAAGACCTTGGACAAGTTATACTGAAAGGGGCCCCGTAATGACCCTACAAATGTGTTAATGATGGGAAAGAAACTGAATACTCGACACATCAACTACGAACATACATCAGAAACTCGTAGGCAAATTTGGGCTTAAAATTTTGTTCAAGGATTCAACAGACATAAAGAAAGAGAAAATAAGGAGCTCAAAATTTCAACTATCGAGCTTATATTGGAAATTCGATAGGAAAATGTTCACTTCAACCACCATGAGTGATATATCAGTTACGGTCTAGCAGAAGACCTATAAACTTAGCGCTCTCGGGAGGCAACCCAAGTTTGTGTGTTAGTGGTCCGTTTTGTTCTTCACCATGGCAACAGACAAGTGTGGGGAAATTTGTTTGATCGGTACATGTACTCTTTCCTTTATCTTAGTTTGTTGCTTGGTGATCATGTTTTTTTGGTGTGTTTTTTGTATTTGGTGGTGTTTAAACTTTTGTGTTAGGGAATGTGTTACGTTATTTGTGTTAGGCAAAATCGCTCATGGGGTTTGTTAGTTGTTATTCCCGGGTTTTGTTTAAAGAGCACGATACATTGGGGACATTGTAGCTCAAGTGTGGGGATATGGAAACCCGGGACGGGAAGGTTTGGGACAAGAGTTTGAAAGAGGTTTAAAGTGATTGAAAATGATGGAAAACGGAAAAAATTGAAACTTTTGAAAATTTTAAAGATTTTCATTGCCTTAAGTGAACTAAACGGATATGAAAACCGAATTTTTCAACCACTGATGAGCTCCTTGCTGGTAGCAAACTAACATAGTCCCTTGTCGTGGTCGTTCCTTTAAGTTTCATGAGAGTAGGTCTGACAGGTTTTTTAGGATAAAGGAATTGAAAAGAGATGTTTATCTAGCGGTAACATGCTTTAGAATGCATATGCTACGTGTCGGCAGCCTTTTTACCTTTTCTTGGTGAGAATTTTGAACCTATAGAGTGTGAGAATGATATACATTATAACTTCATTTGCTGAGTGCAGCCGCATGTTGATCTGTGTTAGAACTTCTATTATTTGATGCATGCTGGACTGTGGTTTGATACGTGCACATAAATGATAAAGGCATTAGGATATCCCGTACACCTGTTTGCTTGTCATGTCTTCACTTAACCATCACCTTTATTAGCCCAGTTGGTTTATTTACCGTTGGTTTGTACACCTAATGTGAATTGGTTGATACCGACCGTGAACGACAGATTATGAAAAAAAGAGTATAGAAAATAAAAAAGATAAAAAGAAAGTTTGTGAAGAGTGTTATTTTGTTTTGGGTAGAAACCAACCCAAAAGTATGTTATATTTGCAAATAAGTTGTCACGGTTTGGTCATTTGTTTGTTCGCCACATAAAAACCTATGAATATAAGCCGAAAATCTTCCTTCCCTTAGCCTAAGCCCAAAACCGGAAGTCCTTTTGATATGTGTCGTGTTATATGATACAGTGGAGGTGTGATTGTTATACAAGCTTATGATTACAGAATTTCATGTTTGATTCCGAGTGTATGAATGCTAGCACATTACACGCTAGTTCAGTTGTTAAACCGGGAGGAGAGTTTATTGTGAGAGGTGCGTAGCATGTGTTATATTCCTAAGCATGTTAGTTCTGAATGAACAAGTCGTAAGTTTTATAAAGTGCACCAACTGCTTGTCGGACTGTCAATCTTGATTGTGTCAGTCTATGGAACGGGTATGACTTGGGACTTAAATTGTTGCATTGGTTTAGGGGTTTAGAGGTGTTGTTACTATGGTGATTAGTTCCGTATTGTTTGCTTGAGGACAATCAAAGGTAACTGTGGGGATGTGATGTAAGGTGTGAAATGTGGATGTTTAAGTGCCTATCTTACATGTTTTGTGCTATGATTATATGATGTGAATAGGTTTATTGCGAGTGTTTGTATGTTTGCAGGTAAGAACGTGTAATTTGGTGAAGTTATGTGGTTTAAAGATGAAGCTGATCAAGTGATGTTGATAAAGGCAGCTAACGGAAGCATACGAGAGTGTTTCGGATCAAGTGACAAGTGAGATATGCAAGAACTACGAAGAATGGAAGTTAAGGGACCTCTTGGTCATTATTGGAAAGTAAAAAATAGCTTTGAAGCTCAAGTGTTATGAAATACTAAAGTCGAGTGGCTGAATTATCATTAATTGAAAGTGCCCTAATCACCTTTACTAGTAAAGAGCAAGTAGGGTGTCGAATCCACGGGGAATCGGTGGAAAGTATGAAAGCTTGTTGTTTTAATCATCATCTACGTCTAATCGATGAGTTACATCAGATGTCCATAAAAGTTAACAGCAACATTGACATGTGGCTTACAGTTTCGGAAATGGGGTTTACGGTTTGGGGATTACGGAAATTAGGTTTAAAGTGCGAAAATTAGGTTTTTGTAAGGATCCTCTACACTATTTGACTGGGAACGATTGGGGGAGACCATTAGGGGATTTTTGGGGCATTCTTTCACCATTCCACACCTTCCAATCATCTTCTAATCATCAATCATGCAATTCCTAATCAAGATTGAAGATCAAATCAAGATCATGAGCGACTAGTCGTTCCGTGACCATCTCCGGGAATAGGGTTTATGTGTGAAAATTGGTTTGCTTATTGTTACGTACTTTTTGGATTAGGATTCGATTAAACTTTTGGTTAGTCGTTCTTATTGTTTCTTGCTTTGATTAAACATTACTTGATTATCGTAATTATTCTTGTTCTCAATTATTTGGTTTGTTTCATCAACAATTGGGATTAAGTTCTAAGTTGTCATTGATTTTCAACCTTTAGTCATTGAATCTGTTAATGTTTATGAAATCTAAGATTGCAATTAATTGGATTGCTATTCATTTGCATCAATCTTTCGTTTCGATCATGGATCATTACAATCAAATATGTCATCCGTTAGTTATTTATCAAAGCAAGTTCTCAAATCTTGTCTATGTGATTTCCAATTGGTCATAACTAAGTGAACCGATTTTCTACATAACTGAAAACCCGGAGATTGGTCCTTTTTCTCATACTGTTTACAACCACAATTCACATTTGTCTTCACAATCAATCTCAAAACTGCAAAAAGGCAATTAGTTTAGACATAGATGATAATTAAAACAACAAGTTTTCATACTTTCCACTGATTCCCCGTGGATTCGACACCCTACTTGCTCTTTACTAGTAAAGGTGATTAGGATACTTTTTAAATATATTTTTGACCGACCTTACGACATCGATCACATCTTAGGGTGGGATAAGGCTTTGGGACCAATAAGTCCTGGGTTCGATTCCACAGGGGGGTCTATATTTATTGGGTTTCCTCCTGAATCGGTATATAGGCATAATGCCTAGTGGAGATGGATATGATCGGGTGATTCCCTGGTGACACGATGATACTCCAGATCCGTCAGTGAACCTAGTTTCTCATTAAAAAAATATATACTTCTAGGCTTGGTTGTAGAACTCGCTAGGCGCTAGTCGGCCGGTGGGGTGGGGACTAGGATTAATCGGGATTGGTCGGGATTACTCAGATCGTACTTTTTATGTATAACTTTAAGTTTTATACATATATACACATCTTTTTATACGTAATTTTTAAGTGGACAAGTTTTGCTCGAAAACCGGGCCGGAATATGTGTTTTTTCCGATTTTTCCTAATTTTTTCCAATTTTTCCCGGCCATTCGACTAGGGCGATTAGGCCGACATGGTCCGACTAGGGCTGACATGGTCCGATTAGCGATTAATGGACTGATTATCGAAAAATTAATCAGTAGAGGGCCGACTAGCGATTAATCGCGATTTTTGTAACATTGCTTCCAGGTAAGACACCAAAAAAGGAAGGCTAATCAAGATTGAGGCTCAGAAGAAAGTTCGAACAATTTTTTTTAAATGTTGGTTGATAATAGGAAAGTTATATAAGTGGTCATATTAAAAGTTATTATTTTCTCATTTAAAAAGTTGGAATTACAACTATTGTTAATACATTATCTCATACAAACGCACAATCAAAAATTAAAGTTCAGATTTTTAAACCATAAAAGAAAGTGTGAAATTTTTTAAAAATAAGCTCTGTTTGTTATGAGGTAATGGAATGAATGAGGGAATGAAATGGACAGGTAATGGAATTGACAAATGAATGAAATTGATCATTCCATTCCATGGTCTTGCTTAGTTACAATGTCGATTGGTATGAATCATTATCTTTGTATTGTTTGGTAGGCACGAGAAGAAGAAATAAAATCGGCGATGGGTGGAGGTAGTCGATGGCAGGGATGGTGGCAGTGGCAGCGGGTGGAGGAGCGGTGGTGGTAGTCAGCGGTGGCACCAGTGTTAGTTGGCGGAGGGTGGCGACGGTGGTAGGTGGCAACGTCGGTGGTCGTGGTGGCACCAGTGTTCGGTGGCGATGGGTGGAGACGACGGTGGGTTGTGGTGGCGGGTGGCTGCGGGGGTCGTTGGTGGTGGCGAGGTGGTCGGTGGTGGTGACGCTGGTGTTCGGTGGCGGAGCAGGTGGTGGCGATGGGGGGTAGCGACAATGTTTGGTGGAGAATGGTGGCGATGGGGGTGGGTGGTGGTGTTCGGCGGTGGCGGTGGCATTGGTGGTCGACGGTGTTGGGTGATGGCAGCGAGTGGCCGTGGGTGGCCTAGTGGTGGAGGTGGTGAGATCGGGAATAGAATGAAAAAAAAAGCAAGGGGTGTGGATGGGATGAATTTGAGATAATGGAATGCCCTTGAGTGATTCCATTACCTTGACCAACCACACACATTTTCTTTTATTCCTTCGTAATAGTTCATTCAATTATGCTTGTCATTCCTGCATACCAAACACTACCTAAGGCTATGGGTGTGCTCCTCCTCCAAACACCACTACTCGTCATCAGCGGGATCGGGAACATCATCTGGATCGACACGGAAGTTATTTCAAATATGGGCGATTAAACTCGCACAAAGGTTCCTTACACATAATCATAGTGTAACACCCAGTATTTGATTCTTGTTGCCCTCATCAACCGGCTCAACATTCTCATCAATGTCATTCGGATCATATTCGTATATCGACCTGCCTTCGTCTTCGATAATCATGTTATGTAATATTGTACAAGCACACATAACGCATCTCAATTTGTTTGGTGTCCATGCACGTGTCGGGTTTTGTATTATATGCATCGTGCCTTTAGCACACCAAACAACCGTTTGACATCTTTTCTTGCCGCTTCTTGGCATTTCGCAAAAAAAAAATTCTTTTTTCATAAGTGGATTTTGTATAGTTTTATAATAATGGTTGAATAGTTTGGGTATATAACATTCGGCTAGAAAATACACGTGCTTGTATGCCACCCCATTGAGCATAAACCTATCAGGACGGTTAAAAGTTTAAAACAGATTGGATAAGTTAATTACTCATTAACTAACAAGACCACCATGATTCACTAATTACCTATAATATGGGTTATCATGTCCACAAACTGATTATGAAAACTTAGAAACCAAGAAACTCCTATTCACTCTAATATTTCGTAACCCAGAATCTTAACCAACCAAAGGAACTCTTTGTTTTAAAACCTAAAATTCCTTCTCTTCAAGATGTCAACTTCGGTAAGTCTAACACTTGTACTTTAAAACATGCCATACCTCTCATAGACCCAGCCAGACACACACCTCTGAGCAACAACAACTTCCAAGAAAACCTAAAACATAACCTGTATGACCAGAGCCATCAAATTCTGATCGAATTTCTGAATATAATCCTTTGAATCAAGAGCCGTTGAAGACTGCTTAAATTCCATGGTACTCATTTTACAACAACTATGGGAAACCTTGAGAGTATTAGAAGATAATCCTAATGAATTGATTGGGCATCTGTGGAATGATGTATTTTTAATAGTAATAAAAACAAAATTAGAAGTTGGTCAGAACTTCTGGTGAAAAATAAGCATGTTGAGGATCCAGAAATAACCAAATTGTACAAATTGTTTGAAAACCTTAGGCACAAAGAGCCAATGGGGAAAATTGCTAACTTTAAGCGAAAGTGTTTGCCACCGTTCCAGCAATTGCTAATAGAGGTGGTGAATAAGTGTTTATCATCATAAGTGGGATCAATGGATCAGATCAATACTCAGACACTAACTATCATGTATGGGGTAATCAAAAGGCATTCATGTTGACTACGCAAAGTTGATATTCATGATGTTGAAAGCCTCAATGAACACAAAAAACACATCTTTGTTTTCCAAGATTCTGGGGAATCTTCAGTACAGAAAGATTCAAGGAACTCAATCGTGAGGTTCTTTCTGATAGTCAAATGTGGAAGACACCTGTAATGGCACCTGGAATGTCGGTGACAATAAATGTGAAGAAGACAAAGAGATTTATATTTTTTTTCTAAAAGCATGATGAAAGTTATAACATTTGTCAAAAACGGGTTTTCCAAACCCGCTTCGTTTTTAATCGAATACCAAGTTATAAATGTTTCGTTGCGTATTTATGTTGATTTTAATTTTGAACGATGCATAATTAATAAACAAACTAGAATATAAAAGCTATAATTGATAAAAAGTAAAAATATAATAAATAAAATGAAAAACAGGCTGCCGGGACTCGAACCCGGGTCAGCCGGAAAGGCAACGACTTAACACGCACACTTATAACCACTCCGCCACTTGATGTTTTCTGTTAGTTCTAGGAATCAATTAAATCTTATGTTCAACCATGAATCAACCGGTTTACGCCAACTGTAACCGTAATCGGTTTCCAAACGTCCAAAAACGTTTGAGTGTTCGCGGTTTTCTGACAATAATCGATACACCGACATTTCTAATCAATTCAGTCATGAATGGACTTGAATTCAAGTGATGTTCGGTTTTTATAACCGAAAACATTCACTTCTGGAATTACTTCAACAAAAGCTTCATTTCGCGACTCAATTACATTCCCAGAACTTCTATTCTCGCGTTTACTCTCGTTTCTGATCGTCGGAATTGCTTTTTGAACTCGCCGGACTTTCGCCGGAAAACCGTGTCTTCCATTAAATCAGTAAGTTTCTCAATCCTTTCATCGTCTATCAGTTTTAAGCTTTAGCTAACTCAAACCCTTCAATCAGAATCAGTTTCAGACGACGATATCGGATAATTAACTCTCGCCGGAAAACTTCTGAAAGTTCCCAATTCTTGCTGTGAAACGGTATAGCCTTTTAAACCTTCTGATAATTCTTGTTCAGTGCTTCAATTCCGCATCTAGCTAATCAAAATTGTTAATTTGTCCGCTCAGACAAAATCCATAAAAACAGAGCCGACGACTTCGCCGGAATTCTGAGATAGATCGTTTCTCCGGTATGTTTACTTCCAAAATCTTCTCTGCCATTTCATTTTAGTCATTTGAATGTTTGTCAATCGAATTAAACAAGAAACAGTAGAGTAATCGTAATCTGTGATATTGTAACGAAGAAGATGAAGTTAGGTTGTTTATAAGTTTAATATAATTTGGATATTATCTCGGGTTAGACACACAGTCCAGCGGTGGACTGTGTGCGCACATATATCACACGCCGCGAGTTCGATCCTTGACACACACGTATGCTCTGTAATAAAGATGTTTTATTTTTCTAACTGAACCGGATTGACTCACGGAAGATGTTAAGTATAATAAAAATCGGTATATTAACCAGGTTAGACACACAGTCCAGCGGTGGACTGTGTGCAATACTAACGCACAGGTCCCGGGTTCGAGACCTGTTACACACGCCGGTTCGATGATTAAAATCCTTTTTGAAAATAAAAGAATTTTGAATAAATTAAAAATAGTATATAAATATAATTAAAAACAGAATTATTTCGGGTTAGACACGTAGCTCAGTTGGTAGAGCTGCGTGCACGCGTACGGGAGGTCTCGGGTTCGAGCCTCACCCAGCGCGTACATACACACGGTTGAACCGGTCGAACAGTCAAACAGTCAGCGGTCAAACTGTCAATGGTCAACGCAAAAGTCAACATTTTTTATATTTTTATTTATTTATTTAGTTAAAAAATCAATTAAAAATACTTAAAAATAATGTTTTTAAAGATAGATAATAGCCTTAAACTCACAAAAATATATATAAAAATCTTATTAAAATTATTAATAAAATTCACTCATTTACCATACTTCCCGTTATTATTTAGGTTAGTTAAGTCTCGTCGATCAATCCTCCAAACTCGTGCGCATTTCATCATCTTCAACCGACGCACCTAATGTGAGTGAATCTCTACAAATTCCCCGTTTTAATCACGTTTTTGGGGTGTATCATGTGTCTTACCATTTATTATATTTAAATCATTGTGCATACATCATATCCATGAACAAATGTGTATTCAACTTGTATCAACTGTTTGTGTGATTATTGTTTAGATTTAATTTATCATTTTCAGTACATACATTATCATAGGCCGCCGCTCCCCATTACATTATGAGCGTTGAGCTGTTCCCCATTACATTATGAGCGTGAACCGGGCGTTGCCAACATACGATCGGCTCCGTTTGATTGAGCCTTGATCGCACAGACATTCATCATAGGCCGTCCGTTCCCCCATTACATTATGAGCGTGAACGTGACGTTGCCAACATATACAGTTTCATTCATGTTATATATTCATGCAAGTTGATATGTTATTGTATGTTATTGTTTGTGGTTGTTATTGTTATTGTATGATTATTTACATTTGCTCACATATGACTATTGCACAATTTTTCCTTGATAAAGATAACAAGAAATCAATAATAAATGTTTATCTAACAAGGTTCACTCGCCAACTTATGTTGACCCAAAAACCCCTATTTTTACACATGATACAGGTGATCCAGCTGCAGCAAGAAACACATAGGATTGGCTTAGAAGAATAAACTGGTTTAGAGCTTGGATTGTTTAGTTTATTATTTTCTTTGTATTTGTATGAACATGTTTGGATTATTGAGGATGTAATTTTGACTTAAATAAATATGAAACATATTAGTAAATATCATGAGCTTTGGTGATAACCCAATTATGCCCCGACTCTTATTCCGCTGCAGGTCGGGGTGTGACAAAAGTTATTCCGAAAGAATCTCCTTATCCAAAAGAACGTAACTTATCAACCAAGAAGAAGTTAAATTTCATGATAGAATTTCTACACTAGATGATAGAGATAAGGATTAAAGAAGAAAGCATCAACACATCACTTGAAGATGGAAGCATCTGATCAAAACCATGAATCAGCTAGTGAATCAGCTCATCATGCTAATACTGTTGATCTTGGTCAGAACTCAGTTGTTGATAAAACAATGCTTGTTGGAAGAATGGAGAAATTAGAACCAACCTCCAGACATGAAGAAAGTGACAAATCAGGTGAAAATGTTTTACCTGAAAATGAAGTAGTAGCTGATTCAGTAGATGGATCAGCTAGCTCTGATAAATCTAATAATCTATCTTTCAAATAACCCAAAGGAAGTTCAACCTTGAAATTGATGATATTGAAGGACCAATTAATCTCACCTCATAATCTGATTAAGATGATGACCATGAGACAACAACAGGTGGAGGTCAATATATGGTGAAAATATGTAATATAATATAATACATCAGTAAGCAAAAGGTTTTATATAAAAGTCATAGTTAAAACTCATTTAGATGTCGTAAGGGCAATATCGTCATTTAAGGACTTAATACAAGGACTCATGTGTAAACTCTGTTTATAATCTGATTTGACATCCCAAATAATCATACTTATGATATTACATCAGTAGGTAATTAGTTTTGGTGAAGGGATTATGTTTAAACCATTTTAAATGCCGAAAAGGGCAATTTGGTCGCTTAGAAGCATAACTTATGATGTGTAACCAAAACTTAGTTTATGACCAGATTTATGACATCAAAACAAGTTAAACAAGTTAACATATCAGTAGGTAATTTATTTTCATGCTCATTTATGTTTAAAACCTCATTTTAGACAAAAAGGTCATTTTAGTCAAAGTTTAGCATATTAACGGAAACTTGCATATAAACTCGGATTACTATATGACCATGTAATACAGCTCTAGAGGGCTATACTACAACATCATATGGTCATAATGTAACTTAGAATCAGTAGCTAAATTTTCTAATTCGGGTCAGAATCGAAAGGCAAATCAGAATTCAAACTTTGCAACTTTCGGTTGCGAACCCACCTTAGACCTGGAATTGACAGGCTGAACATGTTTACACATGTTCTAATACTTATTACTAAGTTATTAAAGTGTTAAAGAATATTTTAGAACACCTGCATTATCAAATATAAATTATTTTCAAAATTGACCCGTTTGACTTTTTATGAACATAACTTTGACCCGTCAATTGACCAAGGAAACGTGATTTCCAGGAGGTGCTCTCTTGAGGGATTAACACCTACCTTATTACGATCACGTAGCCATGTTCGCATCGAACAATGGCTGGACCATAATGGTCTTAACCGAAGGTCAAAGCGTTCTTACGATAACGCTTTGACTTTTGGCTTGAAGCCTACAAAAATGAAAGAAGAAGGTTGAACACTTACAAGTGATCCTAGGAGAATATTAGAACTCAGGGGAGGTCTCCTTAAGTCAGGAAACAACTCCAAGAGAGAGATGAGGAAGAATATATTGAATGAGCAAGGATTCGAGGAGAGGATGCTTGCTATTTATACTTGTGGAGCTTGCACAAGATTGATCCAAGTGTCATGGGATGTTGTAAGATCAGTACAAGTGGTTAGGGAGGTGTCAAGAATTGCAAGATGGTGGCACATTGCAAGATAGGTGGCAACATGGCAGAGTTCCTTGGCTCCCAAACAAAATCTGCCTCTGGCAGATCCTTACGGACCATATCCCTATGTGCTTACGGTCCGTAAGGAGCTCCTCGCGCCCACTGATTTGAAATGGTTACGGACCGTATGGAATAATCTTGCGGTCCGTAACCGCCTTTTGGCACAAACATTCCATTTTGCCTTACGCCAGTAACCATCATATGGTTACGGTCCGTAAGAGTACTCAGAAGCCAAATATTTGGCATTTTGACATGTTTGGTCCCTCAACTTTTGTATTCGTCGTTCAGATGTTATAAAAATAACATAACGGCGTTTTGGTCCCTCTCGGCCAACTCGTGGCATACAGGATCAGCGGACACGTGTTGGGATTTAATTGGATGGGATTTTACGAGGTGTTACAAATATGCACGTAAAAAATAGTGTTTCTTAGGTAAAGGTGATATAGCGGTAAACTCGAAACAAATTATTAGTAAAAAATTTAATAGGTTAAATACGTTCATAAAATGGTGCCAAGAAGCACTAATGCCACACTACTGTCAGTGACCACCAACATCAGAAGAGCTCGTAAAATTAAAATTAAAAAAAAAAGTATAAAATAACACCGAACGAAAAACAGGTGTAAAATCTGTGACAATTGTTAACTTTCGGGTAATTTCCGTATAATTAAACTATTAATTTAATCATGCAATTATATGTTGAAACGCCATGCTTACTAGATTACATCCTACATATCTGAAAACTGCTATGAATTACATTTCAATAGTGCATATTATTCATCTTGATCATTGTGTCAGAAAAACAATTAAACAGTGCACTAAAACAACTAGTAGACTTGCCGGTTAGAACTAGCAGTGTTAGCACTAGACCGGTACTCAGCTTAACGATAGTTCTAGGACTTAGATAGAAGTCCAATAGCACATATATTAAATCCAAGAATGGAGAACAAGGATTTGACTTAACATTTTCCGAAATCATTTAATGCACTTAAAAGTGCCCAAAACACAATTTAAATGCAGAATTCAGCATAAATCAGCAAAATTCAGCATTGATACACTAAAATAAAAAGGCAGAAATAAGGTTAAAATGTCTAGAATAACTTGCAAAGTGCCGAGAATCTAAAACCATCATAGAAGGTACCTATAACACACTAAACTACACCATTTAGCACTTTAACGAACCGGTAAGCAACCGAACAACCGGACACCACCCGAAACACCAAATTTTCACTAGAAGCATCGTTTTAGTCTTAGAACTAGTTCGGACCACCTGACACTTCGTATCATTCTGTAATCCCTAATACACTAAACACCTAATTAATTACCATTAGATCCTAACTAAATCACTAACCAACCATTGAAACCAAACTAACCCCCCCCCCCCGTGCTAGTTGACGCTCAACATGTGGGTCCCCATGCCCACATGTTGTCTAGTGATGTTGGATGATAACTTAATGGGTATTGGAATTGTTTAGTGGAAGATTATGATACATGAGCTATAATAAACACCTTATCCAACATTATTTCATTCATCATTTCACAAAATTCAAAACACCATCTCCCTCTCTCTTGCTCCATAGCTCACGGCCACAACCACCATCCCACCACTTCCATTTTCTTGCAACCTCCAAGCAATTCCAAGTGTACTTTAAGGTGTCCCTAGGGTGATTAAGGAAGGATCAAGTGCTAGAAGTTGAAAGACCACCTTGAGGAGCTTTTATCCACCACTTTTGCACCATCTTCTCCATCTAAAGGAGCTTTTATCACCACTTTTGCACCATCTTCTCCATCTAAAGTGTTCTTGCCACTTCCCTAGCCACTAGAGCTAGTTGTAAGCTTCTTGAACCTTGTTTTGATTATTGTTACTAGTATGTATAAGTGTACAAGATGAACCATCAAGAAACATAAACTTTAAAGTAATGAACACATGAAGAACACTAAAGATCTAAAGAAAACAAACATAATATTGAAATGAAATGATGTTATGTATGCTTATTTTGTTCTTAGCTTGATGATCCTCATGTGTAGTAGTGTTATATGTGAAGATATTAAAAGTGTTTTAATTCCATGAAGAATAAGTTGATGAGCTGATGTAGGTCACTAATGAACTAGTTAAAATGATTTACAATACATGAACATGGATTTAAAGTCATTTTTGTAAATGGATGAACAAGTTGTTAAAAATGATTTTCTACAAAGATTGTGTAATTAGTTGGAAACAACTAACCATACTAAAAGACTACATGTTTTAATAAAGTTTTGAGATCATCATCATGTAAAAAGTGTAAGTATGAAGTTGTTTAAACCTATAGAAATTATTTTGGTAATTAAGTGAGTTTTGTAAAGCTTAAACACATGTTTATAAACATGGGAAAACTCTAAATATAGGGGAAACTATGGCCAAATTTTTATAAAAATTCAACACTTTGAAAATATAAAGTTTACTACTAAACTTTAGATTTTTAGATGTTTAAATAAATTAAACATGGCCATGCCCTATTTTTATATAAAAATACAAGTTAAGAAAATAAATATTTCTTAAAGAATGAAAACAAGTATAAATATATGTTTGGAAAATGTGTATTTAATGGTCACAAGGATTATTTGTGTGGAGTATGTATATTATGTGTAATATATGTAGTATACAAAAATAGTGAAGTTAAAACACTAAAAACTCCCAATGGAGTGTAAATACATAATACCCCTACATACCAAAGAAAATACTTGGACAAAATACACACAAAATACTCACTCTTGAATATTTGGGCAACCATAACAAAAAAAAATAATATATATATTAATATGAACTTATATATATTTCTTGGTAAAATGGACTTGACAAGTAAATGGACTTATACACAAAATATATATATTTAACAAGATTGGAAAAAATATATATATATTCCATACAAGCCTTAAAAGTATATTATTTTTAAGAAGTATAATTTCCGGAAAGACATAAAAATTACAAGTAATAAATCTTGTTAAGGAAATAAGAAATACGTGAACCTTAACACTAGAATACGTGTATACTTTCCTAAGTGTACATTTAGAAAATAACAAATATACTTATACTAGAAATAATATTGAAATATTATTTTACAAGTATACATATTTATTTGAAAAATAAATATAACAAGAATACAAAGACATGGGCTAGGCCATATGATACAAACACATGGGCTAGGCCCAATGAACAATGAAACATGGGCTAGGCCCAATGACATAAACACATGGGCTAGGCCCAATGACACAAGAACATGGGCTAGGCACCAATGACACAAGACATGGGCTAGGCCCAATAGACATAGGCTGGCTAGGCCAATGACATGGGCTAGGCACAAGGACAAGGAACGGGCGACGCCGTTCACACACTATTCAAGACACGATAATAAAACATATCTACTAAGTCAAGAAATAATTAATCAATAAAATGATTAAGAACAACTAACATAAGATGAGAACTTGTACATAGAACAAACTTAGACTTAAGTGTCTAATGGGAATTAGAACACTTGTAGGTTCGGTTCAAGACCAAGGAAAACCACGCGAGTTGTACACAAGGAACACGAATCTGTGAGTTCATGTCCCCCTTTCTTTTAAACGCTTTCGTTTTATAACACTCGGGGGAAATACACGTCAAGACATATGGTATGTTGGTTATGGAGTTAGATGACAATAAGATCGATGTGCGTAAGTAGGATTGGATAACAATATGACATTAGTAACCATTAATCACTTAGTGACCAAGGTGCAAAAGGTGTAGATCTATTGAGCTTGAGGCACGCTCCACTCCTAGTTGTATACCATGGGGTGCTTTGTGATCCCAATTGAGAACAAAGTGTCCTCGGTTTGGTTACATACTTACGGTGCATAGTATCGGAGGGCTCGCTACCCACTGATAGATCCTTATATTCCATAATTATTTTGCATACTGGATTTCAATAATGGATAACAATTATGACAACTTATTCAAAAACAAAACTACATGAACTCGCTCAACTTATGTTGATTTTTCAAACTACATGTATTCAGGAAACAGGGCTTAACCGGTGATAGATTCTCGGAGCTTACAACGATGGACCACTTTTGGAGGGTTTGCCTCATATATCCCTTCCTTGTTTGGGCATATAGGGGTCAAAACCTCGATTTAAATCTACGATTATAACAAACCTATTTTAGAGATGTAACTTAACTAAATGTTGTTTTGGTAAACTTATGAAACTTGTTGGAACATGTAAACTTGAATTTGAATTTGTATAACATATGGCATCGTTGTTGGTTATAATTATGTTTACACAATTGATTGCAATGATTTACCGTTAAGTCACACCTGCGTTGCGCTTCCGCTACGACCAGGGTGTGACAGACTGGTATCAGAGCTTCGATTGTAGTGAACCGGGACAAACTTTTTACTAAGTTTGGTTTACAATCACCAGGGGCTCTCACAACGAAAACAAAGTTTTATAATATTACAAAATCTGTTTTCTAGTATATGACAAAAGTATTACAAAATGTCACGATAACATGAGGATCTATCACACGAGTTCAACTATAGGAAAGAACAAGAGTTTATTCCTGATTAGTCTATAATGGATAGACACGAGAACACTAGAAATTACGAGAAACTAAAGAACAAAATTGCCTGAGTTCGATGGTTAAAATAAAATATATCATAAGTAATAATTAATTACTAACCACTATGTTTATACGTTTACGGATTGTATTTGCCAGGACCATGTCTTCAGTATCTTCGTACGAGGAGGACCCTATGGAGTACTTCTCAGATGACGGATTTGGTATCGAGGCTGCTGCGGCTATACCTCCCGAGGACGCAGCCGGTCATCGAGGTTTCGGACGATGAGGACCTCGACGATTTCCAGCCCTTTGCCCTACCTGACGATTACATGGGAGATGACCAGGATCACCCGCACGATCTTGAGGACGATGTGCTAGCCGTACCCTCCTCAGCACGACGTGGCCATCCATGGTCACCCAGATGGGGAGCACGTTGTGGTACACTTAGTTGCACCACTAGTCGTCATCCCACCGGTCATCGAGTTAGACGATGACGAGGATGATGACGTGCCGGTCTTCCATGTCGACCATCTGGATGCTGAGTTGGGCGATGGCGAGGTTATCGATGAGCTGGCCATACTTGAGCTACCCCCGCCTGTCATCCCTGTTGTTGACCTGTCATCCTCATCTTCTGACTCTGACTATGGACACATGTCTAACGATGCTATGTCAGCTGTACCAGCCAACACCCTCACCTGTCCACTCCCCTGATACCGTGTTACCACCCTTTGTGCTACCGCATACTTATGCAGGCCCATCTTATGCTAGCATTCCCGCCCCTATGTTTACTCCATTTTCTGGACCTCCACGCCATCACTCATTGGGCGGTACCCCCGACGTCATGAGCAGCCACCCCCACCCTTTATGAGTAGCTCCACTTATCACCCCATCCATGACCCTCATGCGGCCGGATCATCTCACTGGGCCGGACCCCCACCCCCTCCTGCACCACCCATGCATGCTTCATACCCATCGCCACCCCGCTACCGTAGGTATCCCCCTTCTCCTCCACCGGGCATGAGCCCGTCTGACCCATACCAACCCTGTCATATTCCTGTAGTTCCTCTCGAGGAGGAAGTGATAGCACATGACCGCCAGATAGCTCAGCTTTATCGTATGATTCACGAGCTCCCGGGTCAGCGCCCTGCTCAGGTTCCTGCTAGAGCACCCCCCACCACCCTCACCGCCACCATACACGCCATCCACACCCCAGATTTACCACCAGCACCACTATCACCACCACCTTATACACCATCTTCACCACCACCACCGACTCCACTACCCCTGTGTCCCTATCACCACCCTAGATGCCCATTTGAGGCACGTATGCGCGAGTGGGAGCGTATCCAGGCTTCCTCCGTTCACCGTGTCTCTGGGATAGAGGAGGAGTTGGCCTTCCACCCGTGTTGCTCCATAGGTCACCATCCCTCCACCCCCGCCACCTCAGTAGTTTAGTACTAGTTATCATTGGGGATCAGCCCCAGCTTTTGTGGATCTAGCTTCCGAAGACTCAAGCCAGAAGATCCAACTTTTGAGACGACTAGAGACGAAGATGCAATGAAGAAGAAAACTTTACTTTTATATTGTATTGTATGAACTTGTATCGACTAGGGTTATGTAACCTAAGTCCTTTTGATTCTTCATGAACAAATGTACTAAGTTGTCAATCATGTATGGAAGTGTATTTTCTTATCTCGCATTGTATTTTATTTATGTCGTGGTTGGTTGACATTGTGACGTGTTGGTTGATATGGTGATGTATTGGCTGATATGGTGATGTATTGGTTGATATGGTGATGTATTGGTTGATATAGTGACGTATTGGTTGATATCGTGATGGTTGATATTATATTATGATATGTCGTGGTTGATTTTATATTGAGATAGGTCGTGGTTGATTTTATATTGCGTTGTGGACGATGTCTATTTACTTTTACCATGGTGCGCGTGTACGTTAGATGTCATATAATGGTTGTGATGATTGGTTTATTCTTGCGTGTTCGCGATTGTGTTGTACGCCATATACACGACTTCTTACCCCTTATCCGACGTGATGTTTCTTATACTCGACAAAAAAATAATAATAATAACAATAAACAAACAAGATTTTCGTAATATTTTGTTTTATAAATGCTTCTTTTATTATTAAACAATCGTCTAATTACAATCGATATTTCATACTAGAAGACGATGCCTCCACGCCGAAGAAGTGTCAATAACAACCTGCTCCCAACGACTCAAGCAGAGCTAAAAGAGCGCATATCTCAGGCCATTGCGCAACAGAGGCCAACCGCACCGAACAAAGCGGTGGAACCGGAGGTTCAACTGGAACCAACCCACCCACCGGTAATCTTTGGTTATTCATATAACCATGTGATACTCTCGTTTATTCTATTCGTGCTTTGAAACTCATTCTTGAATTGGTGTACCTAATCTATTTCAGGTTGCACTTACAAGCAGTTTTTGGACTCGCAAGCCTCTGAACTTCGATGGCACCGGCGGAGCTATTTCATTCGTGCGCTGGACCGAGAAGACTGACTCGGTCATATGAATGAGCAAGTGCCCTGCTGAGCAAAGAGTCACTTATGTCACTGGACTCTTCATTGACGGAGCGTTATCTTGGTGGAACCTCCAGGTGCAGACCAAAGGAGACGATGCTGCATATGGTCTGACCTGGGATAAGTTGAAGGAGATCATGAGGAAAAGGTATTGCGCAAGGTCTGAAATCCAAAAGTTAGAAACGGAATTCTGGAATCTTAAGATGATTGGCTCTAACATCGCGGGATATGTCCAAAGGTTTCATGATTTGTCACGAGTGGTTCCGTACTTAGTGGAACCGGAATTCAAAAGGATTGAGAGATTCGTATGGGGACTCGCCCCTGAAATTCTAAGCATGGTGACTTCATCGAAATCGACTGAAATTGGGGAAGCGATTGAACTAGCTGTGAGCCTTACTGAAGAGGCTGTACGTCAAAAGAAGCTGCCGAAACTTGGGGTCAAGAAAGAAGCTACTGTGGAGACTACGGACTCCAACAAGAGAAAGTTTTCCCACTTCAAGAAAAGTACTCGTGGTAATAAGTTTTACAGAGGCAAGAGGCAAGCGCCCAGGGAAAACAAAGTAGCAAAAGCTTATGCCGCTACCGCACCAAACAATGCTGAAAGAAAACCTTATGATGGAGAAGCACCGAAATGTCCCAAATGCCCTTTCCATCATTATGGGGAATGCCGAGGCTCAAAATGCGGCAAGTGTGGAAAGTTTGGACATACTACTATTGCATGTCGAGGAACAACTATGGATGCTATAATTGTGGTGACAAAGGGCATTTCAAGAAAGATTGCCCGAAAGGAAATCAAGCTCGGGGAAGAGCCTTTGTACTTGGAGCTAAGGACGCAGGTGAGGACCCGAATGTGGTCACCGGTACGTTCCCTATAAACAACCACTTCGCATCTAAACTTTTCGATACCGGGGCAGATTTTAGTTTTATTTCTAAGGAATCTAGAGACGTACTTGGGGTAGAATCGAGTAAATTAGACATTCCTTACTCAATCGAATTAGCTGACAGAAAACTGGTAGAGTCGAGCGAAGTCATAAAGAAATGTACCTTAGAACTGGGTGAACGAAAGTTCGACATAGATCTCTTACCAGTTCAGTTAGGTAGTTTCGATGTCGTTATCGGCATGGATTGGCTATCCGAAAACCGAGCTGAAATCTTATGTCATGAAAAGATCATTCGTATTCCTACGCCAAACGGAGAACCTTTGATGGTTCATGGGGAAAAACAAAACGCGCCTCTGCGAATCATTAATTATATGAAAGCTCAAAAGGGCTTAAGGAAAGGTTTCATCGCTTTCCTATCACATGTTGTCGACAAGAAGGCCGAGGAGCCGAAGCTCGAAGACATTTCGATCGTGAAGGAATTCCCTAAAGTCTTTCCGGAAGACTTACCGGGATTTCCACCTCAACGACAAGTCGAATTTCGCATCGACTTGGTACCGGGAGCCGCACCTGTAGCCAAATCTCCATATCGACTAGCACCTTCTGGAATGCAAGAATTATCTACACAACTTCAAGAGTTGCTAGATAAAGGATTCATTAGACCGAGCTTTTCGCCTTGGGGAGCTCCAGTCTTATTCGTGAAGAAAAAGGATGGAACATTCAGGATGTGTATCGATTACCAAGAGTTGAATAAGCTTACTATCAAGAATCGGTATCCGCTACCGAGGATTGATGACTTATTTGATCAACTACAAGGTTAGAGCTTCTATTCCAAGATAGACTTAAGGTCTGGATATCACCAGTTGCGGACTCAAGAAGAAAGCATACCAAAAACGGCTTTTAGAACTCGTTATGGTCATTACAAGTTTCTTGTTATGCCATTCGGTTTAAGAAATGTACCAGTGGTCTTTATGGACTTAATGAATCACGTGTGCAAGCCGTATCTCGACAAATTTGTAATCGTGTTTATTGACGATATCTTAATATATTCGCGATCGAAGGATGAGCACGAGCAACACTTGAGAACCATTCTAGAACTTCTAAAGAAGGAGAAACTCTACGCGAAATTTTCGAAGTCCGAATTTTGGATTCGCGAAGTACAATTTCTCGGACACGTGGTGAACGAGAAAGGTATTCACGTAGACCCGTCAAAGATTGAAGCCATCAAGAATTGCGAAGCACCCAAGACTCCAACCGAAGTTCGACAATTTCTTGGACTAGCGGGTTATTATCGGAGATTCATTGAGAACTTTGCAAAAGTTTCTCAACCGCTAACGACACTCACGCAAAAAGACAAGAAGTTTGTTTGGGACGAAAAACAAGAAGACGCATTTCAACTCATAAAGGATAAACAATGTGATGCGCCAATCTTATCACTTCCCGACGGTACCGATGACTACGTGGTGTACTGCGATGCTTCGCATCAGGGTTTAGGTTGCGTGCTTATGCAACGAGAAAAAGTCATCACGTATGCGTCACGTCAATTGAAGGTTCATGAGAAAAAATTATACCACGCATGACCTCGAGTTAGGTGCCGTGGTGTTTGCCTTGAAGATTTGGTGGCATTACCTATATGGTACCCAATGTACTATATTCACGGATCACAAGAGTCTTCAACATATATTTAACCAGAAAGAATTAAATATGCGTCAACGCCGTTGGGTTTAATTGTTGAATGACTACGATTGTACGATCAAGTATCATCCGGGCAAGGCGAAAGTTGTAGCAGACACCTTGAGCCGAAAGGAACGAGTCAAGACACTAAGAGTACGAGCCTTGGAGATGAAAATTCAGACAAAATTCACAACCCGTGTGCGTGAAGCACAACAAGAAGCTTTAAAACCAGAAAACATCCCAGCAGAATCATTGCGAGGAATGGAAAAGCAAATGGAACCAAATAAAGATGGAACTTATATTTCATGGGAAAAATTTTGTCACACCCTGACCCGCAGCGGAAAAGGTGATCGGGGCATGATTGGGTTTTCATCAAAGCTCATGACATTTATTATAACGTTTCATATTTATTATCACAATTTTAAAGAAGATCATACAATCATATCATACAAGTTCAACATGTCCTATACATACTTTTAGGCTTCATTATTTTTCTTCTAAGGCACTTTCCTATGTTTTCCATGCTTCATCCTGTTCACCTGTATCATGTGTAAAAATGGTTTTTGGATCAACAAAAAGTTGGCGAGTGAATCCTATGAAAAACATTTAAACAAGTTTATTGAATTGATTATAAAATAAAGTGCATAACCACATATGAGTAAATATAGATGTAAACTTATTCACAAAACACTTAATATTAAATAATGCACACACATACAATAATAGATTGTTTTGAGGCACGCGTTGTTCAACTCGTCTCCCACGAGGAACTGATGGGCCTAATGAATGAGTTTTGAGGCACGCGTTGTTCTACGAACTGATGGGCCTAATGAATGAGTTTTAAGGCACGCGTTGTTCAACTCGTCTCCCACGAGGAATTGATGGGCCTAACAAATAATTTGCATACAACTTGACAATATGTAATACATAACTACAAACAATATTTACATTCTAAGTTTAAATCATAATATGGTATAGCACGAGTTTGAATTAACGAATTAGTTTAAGCGACACATGATACACCCCAAAACGTGAATAAAAAGGGGAGTTTGTAAGAATTCACTCACATTGGGTGCGTTCGGTGGATGATGTTGAATGCGCACGAGTTTGGATTTATCCACGAGAGAAAACTAACCTAGATAATAACATAACGGTTCGGTAAAAAAGAGCATTTTTGTTTAAAGGAGTGAGGTTGGGGCAGGGATCGAACTCGAGACGTGTTCTTATTATTTGCACACAGTCCACCGCTGGACTGTGTGTCTAACCCGTTTATTAATCTGATTTTAATTAATCTTATAATACACAGTCGACTTCGTCTTCTTCGCTCAAAGACTCAGTCGACGATTTTTTCAACTGTTCTTGATTGGGTCGTTCATCGAGCATATTACTGGTTGAAATGTGATGAATAAAATGAACTCAGGAAACGAATGTACCGATCAATTTTATTTCTTCAGAATTTCGGCAATGAACGTCGGCTCTGATTTGTGTATTCTTTCTGCTTGAATCAATTATCAGTTTTGTTTGATTAGTTATGAAAGTGGGGTACTAAACAAGGATTAACAGAAGTTCGAATGATTATACCGATTCACAGCGTGAGATTAGAAATTCCAGAGGTTTTCCGGCGAGAGCTGAATATTCCGGCTACGTCGTCTGGGATTGATTCTGATTGTTGGATTGAAGTTAGTAACAGTCTAACAACGGACTGAAACAGAAAGAGTCGAGGTGTTTACCGTGTTGAGGTGAGTCTCGGTTTTCCGGCGAAAGTCCGGTGATGGCAGGATATTTCCGGCGAGTGAAATTGCTTCGAGAAAAGGTGCGATTTTGAGCGAAAAAGGCTACCAGAGACTTGTGGGTGTATTTATAGGGAAGAATCGAGACGCATTGGGTCTGATTACCGTCTTGATTCGTTGGTCATCCGTTCTCCGGCGGTTACGACGGATGTCGCGGAACTGGACGTCGGTTATAACCGATGTTAGGATTAATTCTTCCATTAAATCGATAGAAAACGTCAATTATTGGCGAAGTCGTCGGGATTTCCGGCGACTGCGAAATGGGCGCGTCAAAGACTGAATTTGATTTCTGTGTTTTGTTATTTGAATTAATTGTTTCGATATGTTATCAAATAACACAAGTGGCGGGGTGGTTGGATGAGTGGGAGTTAAGTCATTGGCTGACCCGGCTGACCCGGGTTCGAATCCCGGCAGCGTTGTTTTATTTTTAATTCTCTTATTTTCACTTTTTAACAATTTTTGCTTTTAAATCCTAATTTGTTTATTAATTATGTATTGTTTAAAATTTAAAATTAATCATAAATAAACAACAAAAATTTAAAACTGATTGTTCGATTAATAAACGAATCGGGTTTGGTTAATCCGGTTTTTTGACGGATGTTACAGTATCCCCTACTTTTAGAAATTTCGTCCCGAGATTTAAGTAGTGGCATGTTTGACTCACAAGGATGGTGTTTAATTTGACAGTTACATACTTAGAAGAGAGTAAGAGTTTAAATTTTGTTTGAGGCGGTAACGTTCCTTGTAAGGGTTGAGTACCCTGCTACAGGAATCGCTTTTTGATGCCTATGATAATGAATATTGATAAACAGAGTTGATTGACTAAATATGATTTCATGCGCAAGAGTTTTGATATGTTTGGAAAGATAAGGTTATATCCTAAAACAAAACTTCTAATACTAAAACCTATATGGAACTTCTCATAACCGCCTGACAATGCCTCTGATCCTTTGGCAAGAATACTTATATATAGGAAGTACCAGCGGCGTATCCACCATATTCTTGTCAAATTTTCATTGGTTTTATCAGTAAGTTATGATTGGTTCTATGATGTGACTCTAGAACATAAATAAACACAACAACCAAAGTCTGAGTCCTAATTCTGATAGTATACATGTTTGAATGGTGACAGTACCTCTCTCGTTTGTTATGATGGAGAGGTTAGTCTATGTAGAAATAGAACACAATCCAATTTCTTTAAATGATGAGATGATATGAATGCTAAATCAGTGAGTATAAAACAAACTTCAACCAAGACAATACTAAATCCTACATGGAACTTCTCATAACCGCCTGATAATGCCTCTGATCCTTTGGCAAGAATACTTATATATAGGAAGTACCAGCGGCGTATCCACCATATTCTTGTCAAATTTTCATTGGCTTTATCCATAAGTTATGATTAGTTCTATGTGACTCTAAAACATAAACAAACACAATCAACCAAAGCTTGAGTCTTAATTCTGATAGTATACATGTTTGAATGATGACAGTACCTCTCTCGTTTGTTAGGATGGAGAGGTTAGTCTATGTAGAAGTGAGACACAGCTCAACTTCTTTAAACGATGACACTGTGATACGTCGTGAGGTATGACGATATGAATGTTAAATCAATGAGTATAAAAACAAAATTGAAATAGTAATTCGCATTAAGATCCTTGGATAAATTTCCAATTTATAATTGAGAAACGTGAAAGTTGAGATAACATAAAGAAAAACATAAAAACGAAGCGGGTGGAGTTGAATCTTGATTTTTGGTAAAGGAGTCTAGTTGGGTGGTTCGTTTGGGCTGTCATTATCTTCAACAGGATTGACGTTGATGTTGAAAACTCTTCCTCTTGCTGGTGGCCTAGTGGTTAGGTTTTCTTGATTTGCTTGGTTAACTGGGTTTGATTGAGCTTGAGCGTTTATGATGTTAACCAATCGAGGGCACGTGTTTCTAAAATGGGTAGGGTCGCCACAATTAAAACAAGCTCGAACATATGGGAACATGGGGTATTGGGGTTGTTGATATGTTTGGATCATGTTTTGAGTAGGGGGTGAGGTTTGGTTTTGAGAGGTGCGGCAAACCTTGCTCAAATGACCATAGCGTCCACAATTCGCAATATAGTCGACAAGGTAAGGTAGATGGATGGTGATAAAAACAGGTGTTACATTGAGGGTGAGGTCCAAGGTAAGGTTTCTTATTTGGGTAAGTTGAGTTGGATGCTACTTGAGTGATTGGGATAGCTTGGAGGGGTACGACTTGTGAGGCTGGTTGATTGCGTTGGGTGACAGCGAAAAGTTGCCCATCTCGTTTTCTCTTAGAAATGGGTTGAGAAGGGGATTCGGTTTGGGTGGAGTTTGAGGTTTCAGTCGATGCTTTATCCTTCTTCTTCTCCTCCTTGAAGTTTTTATTCTGTATGCGGTTTTCGGTGAGCTCTGTAGCTAACTCCATGGCTGCTTCCAAAGTTGCAGGATTTGAAATGCTTGAAGGTGCATTTAGTGGTATTTGGGGGAGGGTTGATAACATTTTGATCTTCTTGATTGATTGGGTTGTCAGGATTAGCGGTAAGGGGTTTTTGAACTTGAACTACGATGCTGGGTATTACGGCCGCCATTTGTTGAGCGATTTGGGCAGCCATGCGCTCACGGGATTTCCTGATTTCATTTTCCTACGAGCGAGACTAGAATCTACAAGGAATACGTACCAAGAGTATGAGTTGGATGTTTTAGGGATCATGTGTCGTATTTAGGAATGAACAGTCATAAAATAAATATAGAATAATAAATCTACTACATCCATAGGATGTCTTGGGCTTTGCTCGTAATTGGGCCTTGCATGCCGCCATACTTCACCTTCGTAATCATGTGGGCCCCATGATTACCGGGTTTTTCATATGGTTCGCATGTGTTAGCCTGGTTACGTACACTAAAACCCGGAGAAAATCGAGAAATATGTATGTAACGTATGATATTCGGAATGTATCCAGGTGTGGACACAGTGACACCTCAAAGTGGGGTTAGTTCGAACGACGTTTGGTGTGGCATGCTTTGGCCTAATAGGTCCTTCGTACTCTCATCGTTAGTCCCAGGTAGGCAAACTGGTCCGTTATAATGGATTTATACGAATGCCAACCTAGACAGGACGTTTCGACTACCGGTACTTGTACCCTTACAGTTACTACATGCCCGTCGCAGAACTCACTTTGATGAGATTTGAAAAATGAAAAAAAAATGCGACAAAATCTTGAATAACGGAAGTATGAAGATGAATTGAATATGTGAACATTGAAATATGTATGATGAATGTGTATGTAATTATGTATGTTTGACTGTAAGTATAATCCACTATGTATCACAAAATGTAGTATCGGAAGTGTTTGCATGCATTTGCGTATGTAATAAATATGAAAGAAATAAACATCATGAGTTTGCATATAACCACATAAACAATTAAAATCTAATCAACTATAGTATAGGCTCTAAGGGTCTAATAACCTATCCTATATCCCTATAGTCAAAAGCTCTGATACCAATCTGTCACACCCCGACCCGCAGCGGAAAAGGTGATCGGGGCATGATTGGGTTTTCATCAAAGCTCATGACATTTATTATAACGTTTCATATTTATTATCACAATTTTAAAGAAGATCATACAATCATATCATACAAGTTCAACATGTCCTATACATCCTTCTAGGCTTTATTATTTTTCTTCTAAGGCACTTTCCTATGTTTTCCATGCTTCATCCTGTTCACCTGTATCATGTGTAAAAATGGTTTTTGGATCAACAAAAAGTTGGCGAGTGAATCCTATGAAAAACATTTAAACAAGTTTATTGAATTGATTATAAAATAAAGTGCATAACCACATATGAGTAAATATAGATGTAAACTTATTCACAAAACACTTAATATTAAATAATGCATACACATACAATAATAGATTGTTTTGAGGCACGCGTTGTTCAACTCGTCTCCCACGAGGAACTGATGGGCCTAATGAATGAGTTTTGAGGCACGCGTTGTTCTACGAACTGATGGGCCTAATGGATGAGTTTTAAGGCACGCGTTGTTCAACTCGTCTCCCACGAGGAACTGATGGGCCTAACAAATAATTTGCATACAACTTGACAATATGTAATACATAACTACAAACAATATTTACATTCTAAGTTTAAATCATAATATGGTATAGCACGAGTTTGAATTAACGAATTAGTTTAAGCGACACATGATACACCCCAAAACGTGAATAAAAAGGGGAGTTTGTAAGAATTCACTCACATTGGGTGCGTTCGGTGGATGATGTTGAATGCGCACGAGTTTGGATTTATCCACGAGAGAAAACTAACCTAGATAATAACATAACGGTTCGGTAAAAAAGAGCATTTTTGTTTAAAGGAGTGAGGTTGGGGCAGGGATCGAACTCGAGACGTGTTCTTATTATTTGCACACAGTCCACCGCTGGACTGTGTGTCTAACCCGTTTATTAATCTGATTTTAATTAATCTTATAATACACAGTCGACTTCGTCTTCTTCGCTCAAAGACTCAGTCGACGATTTTTCAACTGTTCTTGATTGGGTCGTTCATCGAGCATATTACTGGTTGAAATGTGATGAATAAAATGAACTCAGGAAACGAATGTACCGATCAATTGTATTTCTTCAGAATTTCGGCAATGAACGTCGGCTCTGATTTGTGTATTCTTTCTGCTTGAATCAATTATCAGTTTTGTTTGATTAGTTATGAAAGTGGGGTACTAAACAAGGATTAACAGAAGTTCGAATTATTATACCGATTCACAGCGTGAGATTAGAAATTCCAGAGGTTTTCCGGCGAGAGCTGAATATTCCGGCTACGTCGTCTGGGATTGATTCTGATTGTTGGATTGAAGTTAGTAACAGTCTAACAACGGATTGAAACAGAAAGAGTCGAGGTGTTTACCGTGTTGAGGTGAGTCTCGGTTTTCCGGCGAAAGTCCGGTGATGGCAGGATATTTCCGGCGAGTGAAATTGCTTCGAGAAAAGGTGCGATTTTGAGCGAAAAAGGCTACCAGAGACTTGTGGGTGTATTTATAGGGAAGAATCGAGACGCATTGGGTCTGATTACCGTCTTGATTCGTTGGTCATCCGTTCTCCGGCGGTTACGACGGATGTCGCGGAACTGGACGTCGGTTATAACCGATGTTAGGATTAATTCTTCCATTAAATCGATAGAAACCGTCAATTATTGGCGAAGTCGTCGGGATTTCCGGCGACTGCGAAATGGGCGCGTCAAAGACTGAATTTGATTTCTGTGTTTTGTTATTTGAATTAATTGTTTCGATATGTTATCAAATAACACAAGTGGCGGGGTGGTTGGATGAGTGGGAGTTAAGTCTTTGGCTGACCCGGCTGACCCGGGTTCGAATCCCGGCAGCGTTGTTTTATTTTTAATTCTCTTATTTTCACTTTTTAACAATTTTTTCTTTTAAATCCTAATTTGTTTATTAATTATGTATTGTTTAAAATTTAAAATTAATCATAAATAAACAACAAAAATTTAAAACTGATTGTTCGATTAATAAACGAATCGGGTTTGGTTAATCCGGTTTTTTTGACGGATGTTACAAATTTGGGTTCCCTATTTTGGAGATTTACGAGACCTGCTACTGGATGAGGCACACAAGTCAAAATATTCAATTCATCCAGGATCAGATAAGATGTATCAAGACTTGAAAGAGTACTACTGGTGGCCTAACCTCAAGGCAGACATTGCAACCTATGTTGGGAAATGCCTGACTTGTGCGAAGGTCAAGGCCGAATACCAGAAACCGTCTGGATTATTACAACAACTCGAAATCCCTGTTTGGAAGTGGGAACAGATATCAATGGATTTCATAACCAAGCTCCCACGAACCTCTCAAGGACATGACATGATTTGGGTGATTATAGATCGGTTAACCAAGTCGACTCACTTCTTACCGATTCGTGAGAAGGATAGTACTGAGAAGCTAGCTGAACTGTACCTTAAGGAAATTGTGGCACGTCACGGAGTGCCAGTCTCCATAATTTCAGATCGAGATGGTCGCTTTGTGTCACGGATATGGCAGTCATTTCAAGCTTCGTTTGGATCTCGCCTAGATCTAAGCACGGCGTTTCATCCGCAGACTGATGGTTAAAGCGAGCGAACCATCCAAACTTTAGAAGACATGCTTCACGTTTGTGTGATGGATTTAGGCGGAAACTGGGATACTCATTTACCATTGGTAGAGTTTTCCTACGACAAGAGCTATCACACTAGTATTAAGGTCGCGCCCTTTGAAGCACTTTTTGGATGTAAGTGCCGATCTCCGCTATGCTGGGCGGAAGTTGGTGACAAACAACTCATTGGTCCCGAACTGGTCCAAGAAACCACAGACAAGATATTCAAAATCCGCGAGCGAATTAAGGCAGCTCGTGATCGACAAAAGAGCTACGCGGACAAAAGACGTAAACCACTATCCTTCGAGGTCGGAGACAAGGTTTTTGTTGAAAGTCTTGCCTTAGAAGGGCGTAGCTAGGTTTGGTAAGTGTGGGAAGCTTAACCCACGATACATTGGATGCTTCGAAATTCTGGAAAAAGTCGGTACTGTTGCATACAAGCTAAAATTACCTGAGGAACTCAATAATGTACACAACACATTCCATGTGTCTAATCTCAAAAAGATTCCAACTAAAGAGACAGTCATCATTCCTGCGGATGAGATCCATATAGACGACAAGCTCCAATTCACTAAAGAACCTGTTGAGGTTATGGACTGGAAAGTCCAGAAAACATGGAGAAGTCGTATCAAGCTAGTGAAAGTCCGTTGGAACTCTAGACACGAACCCGAGTATACTTGGGAACGTGAAGATCAACTCAATGTCAAATACCCTCACCTGTTTGAGAAGACTCCTGTAACGGATAACTCAGCTAGAATTTCGGGACGAAATTCCTTTTAACAGGGGGAGTATGTGATAACTGTCAACTTTTGGGTAATTTCCGTACAATTAAACTATTACTTTAATCATGCAATTATATGTTGAAACGCCATGCTCTACTAGATTACATCCTACATATCTGAAAACTGCTATGAATTACATTTCAATAGTGCATATTATTCATCTTGATCATTGTGTCAGAAAAACAATTAAACAGTGCACTAAAACAACTAGTAGACTTGCCGGTTAGACTAGCAGTGTCAGCACTAGACCGGTACTCAGCTTAACGACAGTTCTAGGACTTAGATAGAAGTCCAATAGCGATCATATATTAAATCCAAGAATGGAGAAAAAGCATTTGACTTAACATTTTCCGGAAATCATTAATGCACTTAAAAGTGCCCAAAACACACTTTAAATGCAGAATTCAGCATAAATCAGCAAAATTCAGCATTGATACACTAAAATATAATGCAGAAATAAGGTTAAAGTGCCCAGAATAACTTGCAAAGTGTCGGGAATCAAAACCATCATAGAAGGTACCTCATAACACACTAAACTGCACCATTTAGCACTTTAACGAACCGGTAAGCAACCGAACAACCGGACACCACCCGAAACACCAAATTTTCACTAGAAGCATCGTTTTAGTGTTACGACGCTAGTTAGGACCACCCAACGCTTCGTATCATTCTATAATCCCTAATACACTAAACACCTAATTAATTACCATTAGATCCTAACTAAATCACTAACCAACCATTGAAACCAAACTAACCCCCCCCCTTGCTAGTTGACGCTCAACATGTGGGTCCCATGCCCACATGTTGTCTAGTGATGTTGGATGATAACTTAATGGGTATTGGAATTGTTTAGTGGAAGATTATGATAGATGAGCTATAATAAACACCTTATCCCAACATTATCTTCATTCATCATTTCACAAAATTCAAAGCACCATCTCCCTCTCTCTTGCTCCATAGCTCACGGCCACAACCACCATCCACCACTTCCATTTTCTTGCAACCTCCAAGCAATTCC
Organism: Scalesia atractyloides; assembly: GCA_947069175.1. Taxonomy (NCBI): domain Eukaryota; kingdom Viridiplantae; phylum Streptophyta; class Magnoliopsida; order Asterales; family Asteraceae; genus Scalesia; species Scalesia atractyloides. The sequence continues at coordinate 19,883,282 of CAMTDV010000016.1, read as the reverse complement.
AAGTGTACTTTAAGGTGTCCCTAGGGTGATTAAGGAAGGATCAAGTGCTAGAAGTTGAAGGACCACCTTGAGGAGCTTTTATCCACCACTTTTGCACCATCTTCTCCATCTAAAGTGTTTCTTGCCACTTCCCTAGCCACTAGAGCTAGTTGTAAGCTTCTTGAACCTTGTTTTGATTATTGTTACTAGTATGTATAAGTGTACAAGATGAACCATCAAGAAACATAAACTTTAAAGTAATGAACACATGAAGAACACTAAAGATCTAAAGAAAACAAACATAATCTTGAAATGAAATGATGATATGTATGCTTATTTTGTGCTTAACTTGATGATCATCATGTGTAGTAGTGTTATATGTGAAGATATTAAAAGTGTATATATAGATATTGAAAGACCCATGAAGAATAAGTTGATGAGCTTGATGTAGGTCACTAATGAACTAGTTAAAATGATTTACAATACATGAACATGGATTTAAAGTCATTTTTGTAAATGGATGAACAAGTTGTTAAAAATGATTTTCTACAAAAGTTGTGTAATTAGTGGAAACACCATACTAAAAGACTACATGTTTTTATAAAGTTTTGAGATCATCATCATGTAAAAAGTGTAAGTCTGAAGTTGTTTAAACCTATAGAAATTATTTTGGTAATTAAGTGATTTTTGTAAAGCTTAAACACATGTTTATAAACATCGGAAAACTATTAAATATAGGGGAAACTATGGCCAAATTTTTATAAAAATTCAACACTTAGAAAAATATAAAGTTTACTACTAAACTTTTGATTTTTAGATGTTTAAATAAATTAAACATGGCCATGCCCTATTTTTATATAAAAATACAAGTTAAGAAAATAAATATTTCTTAAAGAATGAAAACAAGTATAAATATATGTTTAGGAAAATGTGTATTTAATGGTCACCAAGGATTTTTGTGTGGAGTATGTATATTATGTGTAATATATGTAGTAGACAAAAATAGGGAAGTTAAAACACTAAAAACTCCCAATGGAGTGTAAATACATAATACCCCTACATACCAAAGAAAATACTTGGACAAAATACACACAAAATACTCACTCTTGAATATTTGGGCAACCATAACAAAAAAAAAAAAATATATATATATATATATATATATATATATATATATATATATATATATATATATGAACTTATATATTTCTTGGTAAAATGGACTTATACACAAAAAATATATATTTAACAAGATTGGTAAAAATATATATATATATTCCATACAAGCCTTAAAAGTATATTATTTTTAAGAAGTATAATTTCCGGAAAGACATAAAAATTACAAGTAATAAATCTTAAGGAAATAAGAAATACGTGAACCTTAACACTAGAATACGTGTATACTTTCCTAAGTGTACATTTGGGAAATAACAAATATACTTATACTAGAAATAATATAGGAAATATTATTTTACAAGTATACATATTTATTTGAAAAATAAATATAACAAGAATACAAAGACATGGGCTAGGCCCAACAATACAAACACATGGGCTAGGCCCAATGATACAAGAACATGGGCTAGGCCCAATGACATAAACACATGGGCTAGGTCCAATGACACAAGGACATGGGCTAGGCACAATGACATAGGCTAGGCCCAATGACAAGTGTGCTAGGCACAAGGACAAGGAACGAGCGACGCCGTTCACACACTATTCAAGACACGATAACAAAATATATGTACTAAGTCAAGAAATAATTAATCAATAAAATGATTAAGAACAACTAACATATGATGAGAACTTGTACATGGAACAAACATAGACTTAAGTGTCTAATGGGAATTAGAACACTTGTAGGTTCGGTTCAAGACCAAGGAAAAACATTGTGAGTTGTACACAAGGAACACGAATCTGTGAGTTCATGTCCCCCTTTCTTTTAAACGCTTTCGGTTTTATAACACTCGGGGGAAATACATGTCAAGACATATGGTACGTTGGTTATGGAGTTAGATGACAATAAGATCGATGTGCGTAAGTAGGATTGGATAACAATATTACATTAGTAACCATTAATCACATAGTGACCAAGTTGCAAAAGGTGTAGATCTATTGAGCTTGAGGCATGCTCCACTCCTAGTTGTATACCATGGGGTGCTTTTGTGATCCCAATTGAGAACAAAGTGTCATCGGTTTGGTTACATACTTACGGTGCATAGTATCAAGGGCTCGCTACCCACTGATAGATCCTTATATTCCATAATTATTTTACATACCTGGATTTCAATAATGGATAACAATTATGACAACTATTCGAAAACAAAACTACATGAACTCGCTCAATTTATGTTGATTTTTCAAACTACATGTATTTCAGGAAACAGGGCTTAACCGGTGATGGATTCTCGGAGCTTACAACGATGGCCACTTTTGGAGGGTTTGCCTCATATATCACTTCCTTGTTTGGGCATATAGGGGTCAAAACCTCGATTTAAATCTACGATTATAACAAACCTATTTTGGAGATGTAACTTAACTAAATATTGTTTTGGTAAACTTATGAAACTTGTTGGAACATGTAAACTTGAATTTGAATTTGTATAACATATGGCATCGTTGTTGGTTATAATTATGTTTACACGATTGATTGCAATGATTTACCGTTAAGTCACACGCTTGCGCTTCCGCAACGACTAGGGTGTGACAAAATCGTTGAACCATGCACGCCCGTTGCCGCGTGTTAATGCTAAGAAATTAGACATAAACATTAAATGTAGAAAAGAATAACTAAATCAATCTAGACCCCGCGTTGAGACGAACTTGTCGAACGGAGAAAACTAGATGTGTTATGACATGCCGTCAAACGGGAAAAACAAACGAAAAACGGTTGAATCTACACGCACATTCCGGCGTGTTGACTCTCAAAATTTAGAACGAAACGTAAAACGAAAAACTAGTGAAATATGAAAATATTGGAGGATGAAAGTTGAAAATAAAAAAGTGCTGGGTTAAATTTTAAAAGATGAAAAGCTTTGGGTTAAAAGTAAAAAAAGTCAAAGGGTTAAAATGCAAAAGAAAAAACCTTTGGGTTAAAATACAAAAAGTCAAAGTGAAAAATGCAAGTTTTTTTTTAAATCTCCCAATACACATGTTACAACAATATAAAGCAACACAATGTTTCTAATTTATAATTTTTAAATTTTAAATGAGAATAATAAATTATTTATTTGATTTATAACCCACATGTATATCTTGAATTCAAAAAAAGTAGAAGGGTTAAATGATTACATGACAAATTATATGGGGGCGAAAATGAAATTCGAAATAAAACAATATTTGCCATCTTCTTAATGAAACTTTTGAGTTGAACGGACCAGCAAAGAATTTCACTTTGATAAAATATAACCCATAACATTTTAAATCGTTTCATTTTTATCATGAATTAACTTTGAAAACCGACAATGATAATTGCTAGATTAATTGCCTTCATTAGACATATATTATATTTGATAAAATATAACCGAATCTAAAATCGTTTTCCTTGCTTATTGTGAATTAACTTTAGAAACCGACAATGATAATAGCGGATGGTGTTTGAATGTGTCTTTGTTTCTTGAAGTTTTTGTACCGATGGCATATACCCCTTATGAAATTCACGATCCGCCTAACACGCAGATTACCTTCTAGTATACGTTATAATGTGGATTGAGAAGTTTAGGTTGCATACTTTTGATTAAACTACTTCACTTAGAATGCATCCGTATATAATCATATGCGAGTAGTAACATTATCATATCTTGTATGCTAGTAATAACTAATAACATTATCATATCTTTTCTTCACATAAATTCATATATTTGAATATTCTTTTATACGTATATAATATTCATATGCGAGTAATAACTAATAACATTATCATATCTTGTATGCTAGACACATATTAAAAAAAATTCTTTACATAAATTCATACATATTTAGGATATTTAAATATTCTTTTATAGAAGATTTAAGATTATAGGGGAAGATTCATTGGGGAACACTAAAAAAATGAAGAACAGTGAGGAACCGACTCAAACGAACTCCGATTGGACTCATTCCAACGGCGTTGGAACCGGCTCGTCGAACCCTAACTAAGATCTGTTAACCCTAAACCCTAAATCCTAACCCCATAAACCCTAAACCCTAAAGCTAAAAAATAAGGCTAAAACCTAAGCTAAATCTTAAAATCTAAGCTATAAACCCTAAAGCTAAACCCTAAAGGCTAAACCCTAAATACTAATGATTGACCCTAAAACTAAACCCTAAAGCTAAACCCTAATATAAGACCCTAAATCCAAACCCTAATATATTTAGGGTTTAGGGGTTAGGATTTAGGGTTTAGGGTTAAAGATTATAGTTAGGGTTCGACGAGCCGGTTCCAACGCCGCTGGAATAAGTCTAATCAGAGTTCGTTTGAGTCGGTTCTCCATTGTTCCTCACTTTTTTAGTGATTCTCAATGAACCTCACACTAAGATTATAAATTCATACATATTTTGGATATTTAAATATTCTTTTGTAGAAGATCCAGACAAAAATAATACATAATTCGATTATAAGAAAAACAGACTGAGAAATCTCATTACTATGTGGAGCTCGGTTACTAGCATTTAAAAGTGTTTTCTTCCGAACACACAGTCCACACACTTTTTATGCAACGTTTTTACATTATTCATAACATTTATTTGTAAATAAACTAGTGGATTTTGCCTGCGTCTTGCGACGGGTATCCAGTGTCTGCAAAATGTGTGTCGGCAACGGCAAACAAATACCAAATATCAAAATATAGATAAAAAGGACGTTGTAACGATAGTCACCCAGTCCTAAAAAAACGATTTTAAATAATCTAATATATAATAGTAGGACCCACACATCTTATACGTTGAAAATTTGGTTGTTTTCATTTCAGTATTACGGTACTAACACCTTAAAATATGGATGAGTTCGATACCGTAATGACACAGAAAGTATTGATCCCGAAAATCATCGAAATTAGGTACCAACACCGAAAATGCTCGGTACGATACGGTAGGGATGAGCACGGTACCCATTTCGGTACCGATACTTAAAATGGGGAAAAGTGGTATCAGTACCGGTATTGAATACAACGGTTTGGTACCGGTACGGTACTGGTACTTACCGGTGTTTTACCCATAAATATCAATACCGTAAAACAGAGAAAATGGGAACCAGTACCGGTATTTGAAGATAAAACCAGTAAACACCGGTATTGTAGTGGTACCTGAAAGTCAAAAGGCGGTACAGAATCAGTACAAAAAATATACACGGTTTGGTAAATTTGATGTTGGTTCAGTAGCGATACCCGATATCATTCGTTCATCCTTAGGTGATATTATTATAATATTAAAATAATAAAAACGAAAGAAAAAAAAAACACTAAAGTAAAAAAGTTATATAAGAAAAAGGGAAAAGAAAAAAAGAAATAACAAAACCCACTGTTCATACTATTCATTAACATGTGTTTTTAATAATAATAATAATAATAATAATAATAATAATAATAATAATAATATAATATAATATAATATAATATAATATAATATAATATAATATAATATAATATAATATAATTATATAAAGTTAATTTTAATATATAAATATAATATAATATATGTGTTTTTAATATATATATATATATATATATATATATATAATAGTGTTCATACTATTCATTAGCATTAGCATGTGTTTTTAACTAGTTGATGCCCCGTCCGCGTTGCGGGGCGATGGCCGAACAATGAGCGAGTATTAGGCAGCTCCTTAACATGGAAAACAATTAAATCGAGTCAAGCAATTAAAACAAAACACTTTTATAGTTTTGCTAAAAACACTAAAACAGTGGTAATACTGTTATTTTTAACTAAGAGAAAGTTTTATTTTTTGACTGGGGTAAAATCGTAATTTGCCAAAAGTTAAAGCGATGGCAGTACTGTAAATTGGAACCAAGGGCAAAATTGTAAATTTGCGCAGGGGCAAATTCGTAAATTCGAACTTGGGTAACACAATAATATAAATTTGAACTAAATGCACAATCGTAGTTTTAGGCTGGAGGTAAAACCATAATTTTATTTTGAACCGAGGGAGAAATCGTAATTTTAAGTTGGGGCAAAAGCATAATTTTATTTTGAACAGGGGAAAAAACGTAGTCTTGAACTGAGGGCGCAATAATAATTTTTTAAACCGGGAAAAATCATATTTTTTAACAGAGGGCAAAATCAATTTTTTGATGGGGGCAAAAACATAATTTTATTTTGACCCGAGGGGCGAGAACGTAATTTTGAGTTGAGGGCAAATTCGTAATTTTGAATCGACGGTAAAATTGAATTCTGACATGGGGACAAAAGCGTAATTTTATTTTGAGCTGGGCGCAAAACAGTAATATTACGATGAATATAAAATAGTAAACACGGTGGTCCAATAGGAGAGTGCCAGACAGCTGCCTGACACTATTCCCATTTAGTAATTGTAGTATAGTAAATAAATAAATGAATAAATGTACATAATATACATGTGATTTTAATATATATACAATATATATACAATGGTGATGCATAGACTTCTTTATGCAACGTTTTTACATTATTCATAGCATTTAAGTTTTGTAAATAAAAGGTGTATTTTACGGTGGTCCAAAAGAATCTTTATATGGTTTTAAGATTAAGATTAGGTATGTGTATAAAATACAAGTAGAGCCTGCAAATGAACTGAACGAACATAAATGACAGTTACAGACTAATGTACTTGAGCCTATTTATTTTATCGATCGATAAATGGCATTCTTTTATGCGCTTTCTCGCTAACAAGCCAAGCAGTCCCTAGCGGGCTATCCGTCATGAACTCTGAAAAATATGTGTTCACGAACCATTCACGAACACTTATCGAACGAGATTTTATGTTTGTGTTCGTTTGTTAAGGAAATGAACTTGTTCGTGTTCGTATGTGTTTGTTTGTTAATTTCAGGCAACTGAAAAAAAACGAACGTTGACGAACACAAATGTGCACAAACTAATGTTCATGAACACAAATGGAAACAAACGAATACAAACAATCGTTCATGAAAGTTTTTTGGAATTTTGAAGTATGTAAATAAATATAAAAACTAAAAACACTAATGAACTATCGAACTCAAACGAACACGCCACTGAACGTTCACGAACATAAACGAATGAACATGACATTTGTTCATTCAACTAAATGAACATAATTTCTTCTTCGTGTTTGTTTGTATAATAAACGAACAAACACAAACGAACTTCCAACCAAACAGTTCACAAACTATTCGCTAAACATTTAGTTCGTTTGCAGCCCTATATACATGATTTAAGCTCAAGGTCCATGGTTCAAGGTTCATACAAGTTCACGATATGTTAGAAAAATTGTTTTGGTATAAAAGGGAGGAAGCAATCCTCATTACACACTACATACAAGATTTAAGCCCAAGGTCCATGGTTCAAGGTCCCCCTCATCTCTCTCAATTTCGGCCTAAAGCTCCCTCTTTCTCCGGCCACCACCTCTCCATCGCCATTGCCCACCAGAGTCACACCTCTCTCATCTCTTTCTCTCTGAACGGAGTGTGGTGTTCATTTGTTGAGTGTTAGTCAACTAATTTCAGATATGAGTTCAGAATCAGAAACATATGTCTCCGAACTCGTTGAAAACTTTTCTCCAATCTCTCGTCACAAGGAACTTGGACTTGGTAATTTGTGGGTTTCTTCGAACGAATCGGAATCTGAAGGAAGTGAATATAATTCATCTTTAGGTCAGTTGCTGGCTTCACTTTTCCATTTTTAATTGTTAAGATTGAAGTTTTAATTAATATTTTTTTTAATTATTTAGAATCGGTTAAGGTTAGATTAATATTAATATTTATATTTATTCCTAATGGTTAGTTGTGTGATAATATATGAGTTTTGAGTCAAACAGGGAACTTGTATCCATATGTGAGTAGAGAACAGAGAGTTTTTCAGTATTTCGAGTCTGTGATTTCGTTTTTCATCTTTGATTAATAATACAGAAAACCCATTCGTGAGTTTGTGTGTTCATTGCTCCATACCGTAGTTTCCATTTGTAACAAAGATGAAAAATGAAATCGGCATTTGTAATAAATAACCGTTGTAATTACGCAGCTGATCTTGGCACTCCGATGATTCATGAGAAGATTATTACACTTAACTGGGAGTACTTTGCTCAATTCTGGGCACCTGTAACAACAGGCGGCAGAAGGCTGCTTTCAACTTCAGCTAAACCATTTGCCGTCCGTCCTCTTTCCAACAAGTTAGCCAAGTATAGACTAAATTCTGGGAAGTATAAATATGATATCGATGTGTATAAGCTTGTCATTGAACCGGGCCACATGATCTTAAGTGGTGGACCAGCAACTGCATTCCTGAATTGTCGGGTATCTATGAGTAAAATTCGGCGGTTTCAATCGGAGCCGGATCATGATAGATTGGACTTTTCGAAACATTTTACCAACAAAAACTTATTTTCTATTATGGTTCCTATTTGTTACCCTTCTCAAAGCAATTGCATTGGTGTTCTCGAGTTTGCTTTGAACTACTCAAATTTGGGATTGGCGTATTTTCTTTTTCGTACTATTAAAGCAATAAAGGTTCGTGTTTGTGAGTTTCTACAAAACCACATCAAAGGAATTGCCTTTCCAATATTTTTTATTTTTTAAAACCTACAACCCCATCCATATGATAATTTTTAAACAGATTTATCTTGTTTGCTACTTGTGTTTGCAGAACGCTGGTCTGGATGTGTTTTATCTACAACATCTTATACCATATAAGGTAAGGAAGGCCTTCCAAAACAATTATAAAAAAGTTATCATTTGTGCTTTTAACTAAATTGCTACCAACAAAACAATAACTTAAATTTCCAGTAATTTTATGTTTTATAACCATTGAAAGTGATGTTCTTTTTCATTCTTTGTCCTACTGTAAGAAATTTGATGTTTATAATTCTAAAACAGACTATAGTGGCTTGGAAGTTACCAAGGACGAGATTGAGTACTCATTAAAGGTCGTTTGTGAATCACATAACTTAGCTCTAGCTCAAGTTTGGATCCCCTGTAAGGATAAAAATAATGTGCCCTTTCCATATTCTTTGGAGGACAGTCAAACAAAGCAATTGTTAGCAATCAAATTGACTGGTTATCTTTATGCTGTAGCAGAAGATGAATATGATGATTTTGAGCCATACTTCAGATTTGGTGATGTAACTCCCGTGCAATCGGGGAGGAACTTCCTTTGGTGACACTTCAGGATTATACATCACACTATATTTCTTATCTTCAATCTAATATGCTCACAGGTTGGGATACTGATTTATTTTATCCAACTAGCGCTCTTGTAATATGCTTGAGGAGTGATGACACCGGTGATTTTAATTATGTATTCGAATTCATATGGACCCAACATTTACACCCTGTTTTTTTTTGGAGGCTATACTCTTAACACTAAAAAGGTGTTTGCCCAGATTCAAGTTCGCTTCTGGTGCAGAACTAGGTGACGAGTTAGATCTTATTCTTGGTGAGAGTTCTACAGGTGATGAAGACGATGAAATTGGTGAAACTCAAAAGTTGAAGATTTTTCAAGAAAAAAGATCATCACTGATTCCGGCAGCACCTGAAAAAGGAAAGAGTCCAACGGTTATGGAACTCATAGCACCTTCTGAGGTGACGTGCAAGACAACTACAAAGTATTACCTCGAGAAGTCACTGAGAAACAATTTGGGAAAACCATGAAAGAAGCTGCAAAAGATCTAAATGGTAAGTAATGATAATCTTCTATATTAAAATCACAACTTGTTTAAGAATTTTAATACCAAATGTTTCTTTTACTACACTTTCAGATATGAAACATTAAGAAATCTTCTTTCTGATATTATGATATAGTTTCCTTATCCACACTCAAACACTAATCCAAGAACTTCGCATCTTAGAGTGGCCAGGACCAAATTTTGTGAAGAGAAACCGAAATGATTCGTCTGTAATTCAAATCAACACAAATGAAGAAGATAATGGAGGAGAACCAGGTGACGAATTTGATGTTATCGTATTGATCAAGATGCTACACATAATGAAGCCTGTGAAATTAGTGAATCTGAAAAGATCAAGAATTTTCAAGAAAAAAAATCATCACTGACGCCAAAAGAACCTGAAAAAGAAAGAAACCAATGGTTGTGGACGACATAGCACATTCTGAGGTGATATGCAAGACAACTCCAAAAGTATTACCTCGAGAAGTCATTGAGAAACAATTTGGAAAAACCATGAAAGAAGCTGCAAAAAACCTGAAAGGTAATTAATGATAACTTCTGTATTAAAATCACAACTGGTTTAACAATTTCAGTACTAAATATTTCTTTTACTGCACTTTTTATATATTAAACGTTTAAGAAGTCTTCCTTCTTGATATTGTGCTATAGTATGTGAATCTACATTGAAACGCGCTTTGAAAAAAATTGGCATCCGAGAGTGGCGAGGACCAAATTTTTTGAAAAGGAAGGCAAATGATTCATCCATTATTGAAATCGATGCAAATGAAGAAAACAACGGGGCAATTCACAAGTCATCAACCATCAATATAAACCAAAATAGCCTGACTATAAAAGCAGAGTTTGGAAATGATATTAGCAAATTACATATCCCTACCTCGCAGGCAACCTTTGTAACTGTTGAGAAAGAAATTGGGTTGAAGTTGAAGTTGAGTGTAGGGACTTTTAAGCTCAAGTACTTGATGAAGATGAAGAGTGGATATCTTTAACATCTGATGAAGATATGAATGATTGTATTCAAAGTTCGAAAAAGTCAGAGCGAACTGTTGTTCGGCTGCGTGTGCTACCATCTCCATAACCCATATCAGGTCCTAGCTAGTGGTTCATTAGGAACGATTGTGTTTGTTTTCTTTATCTCGATACAATTGTCATCGCTAGAAGAAACTGATATAAATTATATTAATAATCCCTGTTTTTGGTTTATATTTTCTAAGGATTTTACATTACCCGTAATTGAATTGAGTCGTTTTGGAAAGTTCCTGTCTTTCAATTCTTGCTGGTTTGGGTTCTGTTCTTGGAACTAGCAAGGGAGATATATTTTATTGGCAAGCTTCTTTTGTCTCACATTTCTTTTCTTGTGAGCAAGAACAATATTTGGTTGAAGTTGATGGTACATCTGGTGTTTGATGTGTAGAGGTTGTTTGTGTTGGTGTTCCAGCTATTGATTTTGGTTGAGGATCGTGTTTAGTGTTGAACCCTTGATCAACAAGGTAAGAGTTCTTTTTGACTCCAGTCCAGGGGACATGGATGAGATTGCGTGCTTGTGATTTCATCCCCACAACCAGTTCCAGGTCCTAATGGTTCTATCGAATCTCTTCTATTACTTAAAGGAATGAGTTTGTTTTCCTTATGTTTATATGGTTTTGCGAGAAGAAACAAACAGTTAACTGTTTCGTTTTATTGACTTTTTAAAAACTGTGAAGATGGTAAATGAAATAGCTAGTATTACTGTATTAGTATGTTTTCTAGCAAACAGTTTCGCACTTTTCATGATTGGATTGCTAAATTGTATTCTAAATATTTACGAAGATCAGGGTATGTAAATTTCTCACTTTGCAAAAACACGACATGAAAATACCATATAATTCGTGGGTTTGGGTTTAGTGTAAATGGGTTTCTGTCAATTTAGCTAAATGGTCCGTGGTCGTGTCAATTTGACGGGTTTTTGGATTGACTTGTTTATCTTTTAGTTCTTCTAAAAATGTGTCTATGTTCCTATAGTTCGGTTAATACCTAATATTCGGTTCCGGGTCCTAACCTGGTGGCCAAGCCACCGTAACCATGAAACCATAAGAGACGAAAAGAGCCAAATGTTAAAACCACTAACTCTAGAAGTAGGGTTCTTGAGACTGTGTCCTCTTGATCTACACCAACCACAACTACCGTCAACGGGTTTCTAAGAAACTCAGGCTTCTAAATGATCCTGTGTTAGGGCCAATTAGGCGAGTTCCAAAGGGCTTTTGAAGAACTATAGTTTTATAAAACACAACACGATCATGAAATAACGAAATTTTTTAAGTAGAACATAAATCAAATAGCTAAAATCTTCAGTAGTTTTTTGATGCAGAAATTTTAAAAATGTAGCATTCCTAATCCCATATTGGACCGGACATAAAGCTAATCAATTATGAGACTAGCCTGGTGGGTGAGGGAACCCATTTGGTATATAAACCACACATTGGTTGCCCATACAACCGATGTGGGACAAGTCCCATACCTTGCAATGGTATTAGTCCATAACAATCGACCCTCCTTAAGGGCCAACGTCCTCGTTGGTCACGGCTGGCTCTTTCCAGGCCACCACTCACTCCGAGCCTCGTTGGTCACGGCTGGCTCTCTCTCCAGGCCACCACTCCGAGTTCTGGCTCTGATACCAATGTTACATACCAAACAGGAGAACACAAACCCAAAAGACTAGCCTGATGGGTGAGGGAACCCATTTGGTATATGAACCCCACATTGGTTGCCCATACAACCGATGTGGGACAAGTCCCATACCTTGCAATGGTATTCCTCCATAACAGTGTGATTGGTGTGTGGGGTAAAAGAGTGGGGTTGAAGGGGTAAAGCGCCACCAAGGTTTTGCGGCTTAAGGGTAGTTTCTAAGAATTTTGATATGGCGTGATTTAATTGGTCGGGCAAAACCCTTGAGTGCCCCTTCCCCCCTTAGATAAAAGATTAAATTCAGATTTACCCCACAATATTATCATAAATAGAAGCTTAAAAGATAAGAAATATGGGAAGAAAAACATAATTTGGAAAACAAAGAAAAAGTCAATATACAGTTAACACTTTTGACAATTCCAATATATCTTATACAACAAAAATAGGGGAAAATTCCTCCTGTAATTTGGTCCTGTTGCTATGAACCCAAAAATCTACAACTTAACCAAATCCTAACATTCCAACACTTACAATTAATCCGAACTCTCACACGAGCTCCCAAATTCGTCGACAAATCATGAACCGAAAGCCTAATTATGTTACACTCGGACAAGTCAACACATTCTTGTAAATCTGCATCACACGCTATTAGAACCCATTCATGATCATCATCAAGATACTTTACATCGAATGTACCAACGTCCAACTTTAACCTCTTTGCAACTTCTTCTTTCAATGTGACTATACCCGAGTTTGCAGCCAAACGAAACCTGATTATATCTTCTTTGTAACTCGCCTTTATCGTTATTGTTTTTGTTTCCGTCCTGGCTGTGAAAGGTTGTGCATTTGTAGTAAGTTCTTGTACCTTTTCACGAGGCTCGGTGAGTGGACAAAGGCTTGTTAAATCATGTGAGCTTCCAGCATCCGCTGTTAACATTCCTCTAAATGTTTTGCGGTTTCTTCTGTTACGCGACACATTTTTTTATTATGAGAAACAATTTAATTTACAAATCGTCGAATTGTAAAGAATATGTTATAGAAAGCGTTACCTTGGCAAGATCTTTGAGAATTTGGACTACCGATGCTGGTTGCTCGGCTGCCGGATGTTTGAATGGTTGGACCTTGATTGTTCTTTGGACAACGGTCAAATGGTTTGGACCATGGTGAACCGTGTTGGTTAGTTGGTGAACCATTTGGGCCGTGGGCGAAAATGGGGAGTCAACACCAAGGAGTTGGGTGGTAGTCAATGAAGGAAGAGTGAACGTTCCTTCGCCACCTTGTACTGACTCAATCACTCGTTTTAGCTTTGTAAGCGAGCGGTTAACCTTGTTAATCTTACGAGATGGCCACCTTGAGATCCCATGCTGTCGGCATATTCGTTTCATCGTAGTTGGGCAAACTGAAAAATCAATAATAAATATGAAATGTGAAGGAATATAGAGATATAAATAAAAGAATGTATAAACATACCACCAAGATTCTTTGCAGCATCTTTAAGACTTCCAGCAAAATGTTGTTGAAGAACCTCGAAACTAATCGATTTCTCCGCTTTCCCTCGTTTTTTTTCTGGTTTCTTGTTAGTTTCAACCGTCTCCGATTTACCACAAATTCCATTTATTGCATTCGGTCCCATAACTAACGGTCCTCCATTTGATATTCCAGATTCCGATATGCCTGAATCAATAGCATCACCATTCACAGATGCTTTCATAATTTCTAAAAATCTACTGTCTTCCCCTATTTCTTCACCGTTAGCAACCTTAAGACTACGAAAATGCTGCTTCATGGAAGTCAACAACGATCCCAACATCGTTTGTTGATCATTGCAGTCAACCATATTAGGAGGAAGAAAGAACTCGAGTATATAATCATCATCACCCGTGTGACTACTTTTCAAACAAATCGCAAAAGATCCAACTAACCCAAACAAACGTGCATAATGCACCAATTGGTATTCTGTTTTCGCAAAAGCGTTATATTTTCGCAAAAACACGAACTACGAGTCGCAAAGGCCCGTCCAGCTACCCCTTGACCCTTCTGTAGGTGATGTTCAGCGCAAGCCTCACGAAATCCCCACATGTGAGCGTCAACAACGTAAAACGCTACATCAGTTGTTGACATGCATACTTGACCCATACAACTTCCATCAAAACTGCTGCAGCTTTTCTTGAACCCGCCACCATTGGCTAGGACACTTCGGTGTCTGCACGGGACCCACGTTTGAGCCAACGGGAAGTTATAAGTCTCGCAAACCGCTGTTATTACCTCCAGGATCTCAGCTAGCGCTTGTTGTCGACTTTCGTTACATATCTATATTACAAAAAATCACCACGCGCGTATTGAGAAAAATGTAGAACGAACAAAAGGAAAATAAAATACTTAACAATTATAATATCTTACTGCTTGCCTGAGTATTCGGAGAATCCAATATATTTGAACTTTTTAAATTTACCGCCTGCAAAACTGAAACTTTATTACATACTTCTCAAACAGAATTTGTTAATGTAAAGCGTTATAAAAATCCCGACTAGCCTCCGAATATTACTAGTCGGAGGTTCACCGAGTAATTTTTATTTAATCGGACAATTAATCAGTAAGCAGTCAACAGTGGTCAAATCCAGTCTTAATTGGCCAAAAATCGGTGGCAGTCTAGCGATTCGGGCCAAATTCTTGACCAAAACCTTCTGGCAGTTAATCCTATCTACTTAAAAATATGGGTCAAAGAAGGTGTTAAAACAAGTCTACTTAAAAATATATATATAAAAATGTGACAACCAACCTCGAGTGCTTTGCAGACTTTATCAACCTCCGAAGCATAATTTATTTTCTGCGAAGTCAATATCAACTCAAGCACACCAACACACGATTGCCCCGAAGGTTCAAACACAGGCAAAGCCAAGGTTCCACGAACGTTATAACTCAAAGCATAATTAAGCCGTTGGTATTCCTTATCCGAATAAAACTGAACATTCGGAGTCCATTCTGGAAGCTTATGTTTAAAAACCCGACCTGGAAGCCCAAGAACTCCATCAGTTTCGTCATCAAGTGAGAACGTGTACATCAAAGAAGCCATTCTGTATTGATGAAGGCCGGTGCAGTTTGGTCAAGAACAAAAGGTTGACCAGATGTTGTGAGGACAGTACGGCCCTTGTTTTTAACCGGTGCCCAGACCTGAGCTAGAACATGTTTTTCACCCAATTCTATAAAGTAACGAAGTGCCATTGTCATTGTTCCTTGATTATACATGTGCGTCTTGATATTCGGATGTGTTCACTTCCAAAGTTGGCATTGGTAGCCGCCGTTTTAGATCATTGTTTGATGGTTTTCTAGTTGCTTGAGCAAGGTTAGTTGTATCTATTGCAAAGACAAAAAAAAGGTTACATTCGTTTTATCGTTTAGTTATATAAACACTCGATATCTTGATATAACGCAACTTTTAGCATTTTCATAGGCAAAACTATTAGATCGAAATTTGAACTAGTTAAGATCTGTTGACCACCAATTTTACCAAAGTGAACATTGACCAAATTAATTCAACTATAAACATTGACTTTATAAACCAATATAAAAGGGCAAGTGACTTGTTCTATTAATTTAGAAAGTCAATTGTTTGTGATGAATATACTTTGGTCAATGTTCATTCTTGTAGATGTATTGGTGAACAACTGAATATTTCTGTTTTGGTTTTTTTTCTGTAAATTTATTATGTTTTCGTCTTCTACTTCAATGTTCTACAGACCGATTCTTATGTTTTCCCTGCTGATCCTACGCTCGAGGAACCACTGCTGTTTCCACTACAACGGTCGCAGTTAACATGTTTTTTCCACTGAAAAAGGACACCAGAAGGCTGCTCAGATCCAACATGTTAGTGTCAATCTCACCCAAAATCCAGGGTTGACCTAGCCGGTGATCTAGAACGTGGCAGTCCAGGCGTCCCACCACCTGGGACGGAACTCATCTTCCCAATCCGATCGCACTATATTTTTCTACCAACATATGCATACCGGACCCACATATTAACATCAATACTAATGTTAGTTTGTTAAAAAGAACATAATAGCTGATATGCATCTTTATTAGATTAGACAGTTTTGATTCATTTTCAAATATGGATTTAACAAAACTTGTTTTTACTCTGATTTCCATTATTTTCAGGCGGCGAAACCAAGGTAGGGGTCAAAAGGGTCCGGTGACCATTCACCAAATTTTAATTAAATTTTCGTAAGTAAAATCTTTTTCTTAATAAAAAGTTGGACCCCAAGAGAACAACCTTACAATGACCACCGACTAAAAAATTCTGGTTCCGCCACGTATTCATTCCCAATTTAAATCGAATGGCCGGAATCCCTCAACAATTATTGTTTTCAGATTGCTAAGATCCAAAACACCATCATCACATATTCCACCAAATAATTCAATCTTATCAAACCAGATCTCAAAACATCAATCCAAATCAAATCAAATCAAATCAAATCATAACCTTAACCTTAACCAAACAAACTAACCTGAAACAACTCCAGAACATGTCCACGTGGCACTTCCAACAAGTCTACCATCACCCTCGTTGTCGTTGGCGTTACAGTTATCATCCGAAAAAGCCCCAAAAGGAGAATAAGTTTGCTCAGTTGCTGCTGATAATATAAAGGAGGGTGGTGAAGGGTCAGAGAAGAATATCTGATCAAAAGTCCAAGAACCATCAAGGTCTAGATCCATTGTAAACATACTGTTGAATCTGTTATCTTGCTGTTCCACTACTTCAGGCATTATAATTGATATATATTGATATAATTTTTCTGGTGAAGTTGTAGATGAAATGGTGGTGGTGATACCAAAGAAACAGAATCTTAGTTGGAGTTGCTAGTTGAAAGTTGTGCAATCTATGTGTAAAATATGGAAATAAAAATTGTTGAAACACTTGGAAAGTTGCGATCCACTCTTCCATATTAGTCCGGTCTACACCAAAATCAACGTCACTTGAGTTTTTTTATTTTATTTTTTATTATTTTTTAACGGTCAACGAATCCTCCAAACGAGTTACTGGCGAAATTCATCACATCGAGATACACTCGCCTCCGAACCGGGAAAAACCCTCACCTAGGGCCGAAGCCTGTGAACACTCGCCCGATTGCACGACAGTGCGATGAGTTAAAACTCGTTCAGTGCAATGATCGAACTAGCGATCCCCACCTATTCGCCTAGTCTCTTATCATCACCAGATGCTGTAGAAAATAATATGGAAGACAGAAATTGAACTTGGTCCCATTTAATTTTTATTACTAGGTATTTATGATAAATAATTGAAAACATGTTACATATGAATATATGATATATAATTATTTGTCTCTTGTTATTTTCGTATTTGATTTTATGATTTTTCTATATGATTCGTTGATGTATTGTTTGATTGTTTCTTGACGAAATTGTCAAACTTGTACTTTATTTGTTCAACGTGTTATATTTAGTTTGATTTTTTTTTATGTTAGAATGTAATTTCATTATTTTCCATGGACAGGAAGTTTTGACCTTAAACGTGTTAAAAAAGTAAATTATATGTTGAGGTAATTAATACTTTTAAAAAGTTATGTACACTTGACAAAAGTGGAACAGATTATTTTAACAAATAACAAACCATTAAATATGCTGATAGAATGTTATATGTTTGACATTTTTGTAACTAATGTAAATAAAATTAAACACTAAAAACTAGAAAGGATAAAAAATAAAAAAAAAACCTCATATTTATCTCGCTCACTACATGCGTAATATGTTTATATAATAAATATCATAATACCAAATATACTTATTTTAGTACTCTTAATCTTATACAAAAAATATAGATTATGAAATTTGAAATTGCAACAAGGAAAAGAAGGTGTAAATTTAGGGATGGAAATTGGTCGAGTATTAATAATCTTAATCCCATATGATTGTAGAGTTATGCTTCGATCAGGCTCAATACTCATCATGTATGTTGAGAAATTACCATCGGGCATTTTGCGTATCTGTATGTATTGGATATACATGTTAGTTTTTAAAAAATATACATGTTAGGATTTTCAAGTATATATTATATTGTTTCATTTGATATTTTTATATAATTTTATGATTTGAAAATCTACGAAAATGATAATATTATAAATTACATATACAATTTTGATTTTAAACTTTGAAAATATACGGTAAATTAAAATATAATTAATAACATTTTAAATTTTTATATACTTTTATATTTTGAAAATCTACCGTAAAATAAAATATAATAAATTACATGTATATCAATCATTATAAAATATATGAAATATTTAAAATATAAAAATTTATGATATATATATATATATATATATATATATATATATATATAGACAAAATTGCATAAATCAACCTTTGCGTTATACCTAAACTGCATTTCATACATTTCACTATGAAATCGGCAAGAACCAACCTTTATGTTCCTTTTTTGTTACATTCTATAACATTCACAACTAACGTCGTCCCAAAACTCAGTTAAGTTACTTTACATGCTTTGAATTTGAGGGTATTATGATCAATTCTTATTTTATTAATACAATTGTTTATTTATTTATTTATTTATGTATTTATGTAATTTTAAGAAACCAAGGAAGTGTTGTCTATGTCTGATTGCTTTCTTGTGGGCCATATTCAACATCCAACATCCTCACCTACAGCCACTGTAGATCCCCCACCACCACTTCACCTGACACCATTAACTAACACCGTACACCACTGAACCTGGTCACTTCTGTTTTCAAAAACTTTTAGAGAGACAACTATGATGGAGAGAGAAACGGCTAGAGAGAGATTTTGGAGAGAGTCAGCGAGAGAGGAATGATCGGAGATGGTTTCGGTGACGGATGACCGGTGGTGTTGTTATGGGCTTTAGGTGATTAAGCAATGTTGACTATGACGGTCAGGGTGACAGGGTGTGTTCCAGTGGTGGCACTCTTTAGTGGGTTTAAGGTGATTTACGTTTTGGGGTGTAAGAATCTTTTTCATCAATTTAAGATGATCAATCTTCGCTGGGTTTCAGGTGATTTAAGTTCAGTGGTGGCAATCTTTGGTGTCCTCTTCTCTTTCACTTACAGAAAACTCGCCATTAATGGTTTTTCTAGTCACCTCCAAGCTTCCCGTTAGGAAACATCGTGGAGATGAAGAAGGAGAAGATTTCATCTGGGGTACCATCGTTGAGATGAATGGGTTAGTTATGATGGATTAGTTGGTGGCCGAAGCTGGTGTGGGTTAGTTATGGTGGAAGGAGATGAATGGGTTCGTCATCATCATGTTATCACTCCTACATATTCCCCTTCTAACGTTAAGTTTATATCTCTTTATATGTGGCTTTATTTTAATTTTAATTACAGTAATACAAAAACTCAAGGAATTATATATTTATGAACATAATTTGTATTTGTATGCTAAGAAATATCAAATTATCTTTTATTATATATATATATATAATATATATATGACAAAATTATAGAAATTAACCTTTATGTTATACCTAAACTGCACTTCGTACCTTTCACTATAAAATCGACAAAAACCAGCCTTTATGTTCATGTTTTGCTACAAAGTCAACCTTTACCACTAACATTGTTAGATTATTTGGTTATGTAACCTCACATGCAAATTAATGTCTTTTCCTTATTTTTATAATTAATAACTTTATTTAAACTAATAACCCACCAATGAACATCAAGCTTATGTGTTCTTTTGATCACCAAATAGCTCCACCATATCTAATTACTACCACCGTCGATACCTTCATCAACCACCATAAATATAAATTCCTTGAGTTTTTGTATTACTGTAATTAAATTAAAATAAAGCCACATATAAAGAGATATAAACTTAACGTTAGAAGGGGAATATGTAGGAGTGATAACATGATGATGACGAACCCATTCATCTCCTTCCACCATAACTAACCCTCCTTGGGCGGATTCCTCCTTTTGCTCCTCAGCCTACAGGGTATTAGCAGTCGTTTCCAGCTGTTGTTCCCCTCCCAAGGGCAGGTTCTTACGCGTTACCCCGTCCGCCACTAGGTACCTCCCAGTAAATTATATAATATATATATATATATATATATAATATATATATATATAATATATTAGTAGGGTGCTCGCGCGATGTGGCGGGAGTGACACTTTGCATTGCGGTAGTCATTTATGATAGTTTTTTATTCGTATAATATTTATGGTGGTATTATTGTGGTGGATATATGTCATAAGTGTTACTTATATCTAATAATTATTAAATTTAAAATTTAAATTATCAGTTACCTCAAGAAACTATTGATATAATAAAGTAACACACGAATAAGAAAAAATATGTCTTAAACATATATAAAAATTTATAAAGTAGCACAGGAATAAGGAAAGATAATTCTTAGACATAAAAGTTGAAAACTAAAAGCTAAATGCCAAGTATTTGCATCATAATAAGATCAATTTAGTAATCATATGGCTTAAACATCTTAAGGATATAAAGTTTTTATGAAAACTAAAATGCCATTTTGTTGAATATGGTATTTATATATAAAGTATTTTTTGAATTAGATATTTAATACGAATAGAATGTTTTTTATATAAGTTTTTTGAAGATATTTAAGGCGGATAAATTTTTTTTCTGATATGTTTATTAAAAGGTCTGGAAAATGAAGTACCTTCATGGAACGTAGATTTTTTAGCCACCGACCACAGCGGAATATAATGTTATTTTTGTTGCGTTTAATTTAATTTAGTTTATAGTTTCCACTTGTAGGAGACATATCTCTCATAAGACAAGTTCACGTCTCTAATTCATTCATGTTGCTATGTTATATAAATTACAAAAAGTTGAGAATCTTCAAAGCTTGATGAATTGGTTAATAATGAGAAAGCTTGAATATGAAATTTATTACTTGCAGGGTTTTGCATGGGTCGATCAATGTCAGTTTTGGGCTTAAAATAAACCAAAACTGAAAATCCAGTTTATAAATTTTAGACTGTTGTCCGGTTTTGGTTTTCTGGTTTCGGTTTCTGCGTGTGGGTTCGGTTCAGTTCAGTTATGAGTTTGTTCAATTAGGTTTGAAATGTTTGGACCAGTCAAAATATTGGGCTAAAACTTTTGTACTAAACTTTTTGTTAATCATCTTTTTAATAAACTCGAATATTAAATTTTTGGTCTAAGATAATGAATTTGAGCTATAAATTTAATAATAAACATTTGAAAAAGTTTGGTGTTGTTCGATTCGGTTTAGTTTGGTTTTAGAGCGAGGCATAACCAAAATTAAAGCATAATTATCGGTTAAAAAAAGACCAAACAATCAGTTATATGCTCAGGTGAGTTATTTTGGTTTGTTTGTTTGCTTTTGTCAGCTCTTTCAATTTTGGTTCGTTAATGAATTATTTTAGTTGAGTTCTTAGTTATGGACCTTGTAAACTATCATTGATTACGAGCTACTATTTTTTTATATAAAAAGATGATTTCATTATGTTGTTTATAATTAGTGACTTTGTCTGTTTTGTAAATAACAACAGTGTTTTTCAACGGCTTAGAAGTGAAGGTCTTTATGGTAGTTGGGTGGACTCGGTCTTTTGCTTGTGGGTTTGTTGTTGATCTAACTGCAGACCTTTTTTTGTTTTGTTTTGTTTTTCTTTGTCGTAACATTTGTAGGAAACACGTTAAAAAGGGTAGTGAGGAATTATAACTGGATGATTTGTTGTTGATCTAGCTTGTTGTTGATCTAGCTACTAATCAAGGGATGGTGTGATAATAGCACACTTCTCTTCTATCAAAAAGATAAAGGGCTTAGTCGAGCGAGGGTGTGATAATAGCACATTTCTCCTGTCACAAAATATAAAGGGACTGTTCCCAAGCTCTATGAAACCTTTTTTTCTCAAAAAATATATATTATAAAAATACAAACACAATTGGGTGTACATAAGGCAAACAAATCAAAAGGTACTTGTATTATATATTTGGCCTATCTCTTCTAGTCTTCATATCCATTATGAACTTTTCATAGTTTTAATTGGTGTCATCATATGTCTTCCCTATATATGTTCAAACTATTCCTCACTTGTCTCACCATTAATGTGATACTGGAAAACTTAATTTGTTACAGGGTCCAACCTTGTGGGCACATGCATCCACATCTCTTTCAGTTTTAGCTTTCGTGGTTTCATTTATCATAGTTGGACGAACTCTAACCGTATAGAATTTCTCCTTTTAATCTTGTTTCCCAACCTAAATCTAACTTCGTTAATTTGTATTGATCTTTCTCACACATTATCCGCCTTTCATATAATTTTCTCATCAATACAACTTTCTAAATTTTATCAAGCTAGAAACGACAATAATACAAGTCAAAAGAAATATAAATAAGGTGCTACTCATATTTTTGAAAAGTAAAAGTAATATTTTATTTAGTGCATACAACTTTTTTGAAGTCAAATAATTTTTTAAAAGTATGACATTCTCAATTTAATAAAACCTCCACTTCTCAATGTCGTATTTATTTATACAAGGTATCGATGACCTCATTTCATCTAAGATATTGTAGCTACGTAATGACAAACTTCCTAAATCCTTTTTGACTTTTATTATATTTTGGTTGTAAGGGTAGGGTCTCATAAATGGTATTCACCCTCACCGGTCATTATCTTTTTTTGCTCATATTCCTTTGTCCATAACTTCATATACATACCCACACACGCGCAGACATATATTATATATAGGAAAGCGAATATAGGGCTGTTACACATGTAAGTGTATGCGAAATCTATCAAAACTACGTCGTTTTGGTATTTTATCTCCATCATCGACCTCTTATTCTCCATTAATTTCACTACCTATTTATCGTCTCTCTCAATCTAATTGTTTTCATCGTTCTCCCATCTGAAAGCAACTCACTAAATCGATGCACTACACAACTTTCTTTCAGCTCTCCAAATTTACTAGAAGCATGCACGTTTGTTTCTAGAAGAGCTCCTTAAAACCAATAAAATAAAAACAAAGTTATTGTTTGTTTTTTAAGAGGTAAAATGTTTGTAGTCTGCAAACCACATCTTCAGACATCTGTAAAGAAAAGATTAACCAAACCTCTACAGTCTCTAAGAAGAAGACTGTTTGTTTTTAAACATAAGTAGACTTATAAAACAAACAAGTGGTGGTGTACGGACGGTGGTGATGGTGGTAGACGGTGGTGGTGGGTGGTGGTGGACGTGTGGTGGTGTGATGGACGGTGGCAGGTGGTGGACGTGGTGGTGGTGGTGGGTGGTGTTTAACCCTCTGCATACCTTAAAGATCTTAGAAGTGGTTGGTCAAGTCTGCACCAAGAAAGCTCGTGCGGACAATTTTTAATGAAACGTCTTCGGAAAAACAAACAGTCTGTATATGACAATTTCTGCGCGTGGTCTGTACAGCGCAGGCAGAAGAGGTTGCGCGATCTTTTTTAAAAAAACAAATACTACCAAAATGTCTGAACATGGGACATTAGAGTTCTTATTAGGAAGCAACATTTTTTCTCCCTATTTTCCTAACACAACAAACTCACGTTACAAGTGGTACGCTAAAATTGAGGATTTGGGTGTATACCAACCTCATTATTTGATTGCATTAGATCTTGAGATTAGATTTTAGAACAGAGTCATTCTTTTAGAATTTTTATTTGTATTTGTATTTGTATTTGTATATTAATTTTGATTCAATCGATTTAATGGCAAGGATGTATACTAATGGAGAATTGGGAAGAAGTTTCTTGTAAAACTATAAGTGAATTTTATGGCATGGACATGTTTATCTATGATGGAGGATTCGGAAGTAGACGCCTGTAAACTTAATCGTGAAAAACTGGAGATAGAGAAATTGTTGGAGAAGATTCAAGAATAAAAATAATGATTTTAAAAAGTAAGGTTTTAATTTTTACTCAACTCATTTTTTAAGTATACAAGATTAATTATTGGAATACACATGGTTTGGTTGCAAATTGACTGGAATTTAAAGGTTTTGGCCGAAGTATATAGATTTTTTGCCGGAATCTGGTCAGAATCACCGATTTTTTGGCTGGCCGACTAGGCCCCACTAGCAATTAATGGATTGATTAACGAAAAATTACTCAGTTACTAACGATTAATCGTCGACTAATTGCCGTCTAGTCGCGATTTTTACAACACTGACCCCGACACAACATATGAAACTACTCATGGTTTATACATCAAGACAAATAATTAATACTAGTAACCTCATAACGAAGGCGCACCCAAGAATGGACAAAAATATCACCTTTAGATAATAAACAATTGAACCTATGGACAAAAATATCACCTTTAGATACTAAACGATTGAACCTTCAAAGATTTGGAAGGCATAATGAGCTCAGACTAGGGGCATAAAGAGTCGAGCCAAACCGAAGCTCAGCTAGTTTAACTTAATAAAATCTGGGTTGGTTTGTTTTGAGCTCAATTTTTAAAGCTTGAGCTCGGACTTGACTCGTATTTATTTATCAATTATATAATTCATTTTATATACATCTATCTATATATACATATATATATATATATATATATTTATTGTTAAAATTACAATATAATTTATTATTATTATTATTATAAAAAGAAATATATTCGAAACATCTTAGACATAAACAATAAATGGAACACTTGCAGTTTGATTACATTTACATAACCATATCTTTAGCTTGAATTAAAAATGACCGAATATCTATATGTAGTCTTCAAACCTTTGTTAGTTATTTAAATAAAATGAAAATTAAATTATTTAATTTTGTTTTGAATAATACATTATATGTTGAGACCATAATAGGAATATGAAGTGATGATAAAATCGACATTGGTTTTCTTATCTTATTGTGGATTCTTTTTGTGTAGTTGTATCCACACAAGACCAAACCATTTGTTTTGTGGTCCTAGCAAGGTAATGTATAATGCTTTCACTACCATGCAAATATGCAATGACAATGTTCTCTTATATATTTATCAATTAATTAATTTATTTATTATATATTATTTAATTCGTTTTCTATATTTTAATAAAGTTGGTTTACCAATATAAAATTTCAAGTGGAGTAAGAATCATAGTCCAAACAACATTGTGGAGGTACGACTTTTCTTAATATGAAAAGTTTAACCGGTATAGATTTATATATGGTATGGATCTCTTAGAAACTAGCATTTAGATTGAAAACACGAAAATTAGTGTAAACACAAACAAAACAACTTAAGAAAATATAAAAAACACATAAATAAAAAAATTAATTAAAATCATGACTTTTATTAATAATTTTTTAATTAATAAAAAGTCACGGTTTTAATAAAAAAAATAAAGTAATATTATTTTTAGCATTTATGTAACAACTCGAAAATTTCGTTATTATCTTTTTCTTTGTTTTACCGTTGTGTCAATCCGTTGTAGTTCCGAGATTCGATTTATAAGAAAAGTTTATGTTAATTAATTATGGTGTTGTACGTTATTATCGCATCTAATCGCATATTAAATCGCATCGCTTATCTCATCGCATCGCAAACGCAGTTAATTATGTGGTTTTTATGTTATTTATGTGTTATGTGTGTTTGTGGTTATACGCTCGCTATCGCATCGCTCCCGCACACTCGAATCGCTCAATCGCATTATTATATCAAGTATAACGCTTACCGCTTTACTAAAACGCTTAATATAATTATCTAATACAAACCGAATCGCCAAATGAACTCATAACGCGAAATAAACGAAGAAAACCCAGCTTTTGGGTCAAGTTAACTCGAACTTGGTGTTACCAAGTTCGGCCGAACTTGACTGGCCCATCTAAATCCTCATAAACCTCAAGTTCGCTCGAACTTCACCTCAAAGAGGTCAAGTTCGGTCGAACTTGGCCATATTTCCCTCAGATTCTTACAAGTTCACGCGAACTTGTACAATTTTGTACAATTTCGGCCGAACTTGTTTCCACCAGCTCACCTTTTTGCCTTCTCCTATAAATACTCAGCTCATTCCTCTCATTTGAACTTGCTGTAAGTTCGCCCAAGAGCTCTCAAAACCCGAAACATTCGTGTTCTAAGTAAGAATCAACCCGATTTCAACTACAACAACGTTTATCAACGATTTACAAAGGTTTACAACGATTTTGGCACAAGGCATTGCCTTCGTTTTCATTAAAACCTTTCTGTTTACGAAAAATCTTCATCGTTTTACATAAAACTTCTGTTTTTCACTCAGATCTATGCTTAGATCTGAGTAAAACCCTTTTGACATTGATTTCTACACAAAATACGGACTTTTGATGATGTTTTGTTCATTTCTGATATGAAACGAAGCATCTATCATTCAAGATCCCAGATCTGGAAGCACAAGGACGTTTATGACGGTTTACACAAACCGAACTAACCCGAACGAACCCCGAGTTCTCCCGGATTAGCTCACGCTTTTGTAAAACGGCTAAAACCGCTCTAAAAGACCTCTCCGACCTAAGTTTGCTCAGTAGCACAGGGTTAGAGGGATGAACACTCGATTTCCTCAGGAAACGACGCGAAAACGCAAGATTTTGGACCCGAAAACATTAAGTTCGCTCAAGAATCACCAGCTCCCTGGTCAAGTTCGACCGAACTTGCACCTAAATGGGTCAAGTTCGACCGAACTTGGGTCAATTTCACCAAAATTTCTTACAAGTTCGCCCGAACTTGTCTAGTTTCCTAAGAAACTATACAAGTTCGCCTGAACTTTCCCTTTCAGTAAGATATTCTTACAAGTTCGCCCGAACTTGCCAAGTTTCCTAAGGAAACATGCCAAGTTCGACCGAACTTGACTCAAAACTCACCAAAACCATACAAGTTCGCTCGAACTTGTGTGTTTACACACAAATTCGCCTGAACTTAGCTACTGCCCTACCAAAACTTCACCGTTTCGGCTTTTCGAAAGACTGATGCACTTCTGTTCGCTTACAGGCTGACTCGGCATTCCCCGCAACTCTCCTCATATCTCTAATCCTACCTAAAACGCACCCACAGTGAGTATACTTGACCCATTTTCGCTTTAATGCACTTTTTGGGTGTTACATACGTTCCTATATCAAAAATCACATCACAAATCAAAACTGTTTATCACATGCGATTAATCTGATTGTGTATGCTCGATACGTGATACTAGAAACATGTGACTAGGACTTGTTTTCGTTATACTGGCCTCCTTAGCTAGTATGGTACTATAGTTTGGCTAACACCCGACGGGGTCTAGTTAGGATGGACGCGCAAGCCTTCTCACGGTAGTTAGCATGAGAAATGAGCCTATGTTATGTTTAGTGTTTTGTGTATCATGATATGTAATTAGATTGTTTCGCAAATGCTTTCTCGATATGATAGTAGTATTCAAACTCGTATGCTCACCTTTACTTAATTGTATTGACTTGTATTTTAACGTATGTAACAGGTTAAGGATTAGCTTGGATGCTTCGGACTATGCTTAGTTTAGCTTGTTTTTGTTTTGTTTAGTTCCAAGTGTAATAAATCTAGGGGATATCGAACCTAGTTGTTTTGTGGGAAAAATCAAGGATTTGTAATGATTATTTAAAATGTTATGTTAATGGTATGGGACGTTGATGTGGAATGATATTGTTGGATAATTGTTATGGAATTTCTCATGAGACAATCTGGTCGCCTAGTGCCACTAACCCCAATGTTTCCGCCATCGGTTGGGGTGTGACAATTTAGATTTGGGATTTAGTTTTAGATTTTAGTTTTTAGCATAGGTGGGGGATTTAGGTTTGGGAGAAATCACAAAATTGGTCATTTGACTAGTCAAATTTGCAAAACTAGCCCACTGTAGCAGCTTCCCGAGCCGCTTCACGAAATACCATGGCTTTGAAATGGCTCAACAAAGATTCTTCAAATGAACCAACCACGGTCCGCCACGTGTATTGTAAAAGCTCTATATATGCTTCAGCATGTATTGTAAAGGCTCTAGAGTGGCTTCAACATTTCCAACTTTTTATATATTTTCTACCATAATTTTTAAAAGGGTATTATTTTTTCACACGGTAATATTTTTTTTATTACACCAGATTAAAGACGATAAAAGTATCTTTAATTTGGTGTACTTTTTTAAAAAAATATCGGCGTATGAAAAAGTTATACCCGTTTGAAAATCGTGATGGAAAATATATATAGAAAATTTTCAAACGGGTATAACTTCAGCCATATCTAGAGCCTTTACAATACACGTTGAAGCCTCTTCAGAGCCTTTACAATACATGTGGGGGCCGTGATTGGTTCATTTGAGGAGTCTTTGTAGAGCCATTTGAAGGCCATGATTTTCCGTGAAGCGGCTTGGGAAGCCGTTACAGTGGGCTAGTTTTGCAAATTTGACTTGTCAAAGGCCAGTTTCATGATTTTCGTTTAGGTTTTTGGGGGGTAGGGGTGGAGGGTTCATTGTGTTTTATTATTTATTTATTATAGTTTTGGTTTTATTTGTTTGTGTTCACACTAGTTTCTAGTTCGCTCCTTAAAGCTAGAGGTTTTTGGGGATGGGGTGGAGGGTTCATTGTGTTTTATTTATTATAGTTTTGGTTTTATTTGTTTGTGCTCACACTAGTTTTCTAGTTCTCTCCTTAAAGCTAGTTCTCTCATGAACCCTATCCTTTATATAAAAATCACACATTTAATATACACGTTTTAAGGGTTTTGATAAAAAAAATCAAAAAGTGCTGATCAAACTTAAAAAAAAACAAGTTTTTATGTAACATATGTAACACCCATGTCTAATATATGTTATAGTCGCCTTGTGCAAAACTTTTTTATTTTATAAAAAAATATCCTTTTGGCTTTTTTTTGTTCAAAATACTTAAAAACATACATATTACATGTGTTATTTTTTTTTTCAAAATGAAAAAAATGTTGGAAGGTTAGATTTTTCTAGGTTTTCTCAATAACTACGGGTTTTCTTCTAATACTTACAGACACAGACACTTGTTTTAAAAAGTAGCACCCACCGTGGGAGTACGTTGCTACTTTGAACACTTCTGTCTCGTTGTTTCAGTCCCTATTCTTAAGTTATGATTCCTTTCTTGGCTGGTGTAAGTGCAATGCTTGGTGACTAAAGATTATCAGTGTCACACATAATTGATAGCAACAGTTAAGGGTTAGTCTGTAAGTACAAGCAACCTGCCTGATAACTATGGCTTTTAGTCCAATTGGTATTAGAAAGTTCACATCTGTCTTGGTAGGAAAAAAGCGAGGAGAAAAAGGGAAATAATTTAGATTTATAGGGTTCTAAATGTCATTTTGATAAGTTTGTAATAGGTTCCGGATTATTAAATGTTGATGTATGTTCAGGGAACGTGTTTCCCTGAACTAATCAAACTTTCGTACCCGGAACTTCTGAGAAGTTCCGAAAATGATCAGTTTCCTTATAAATACGGGTATAGTGTATTATCAAATAGACTTTTGGAGAGTTTCTGAGATATAGAGTTTAGAGAGAGAAAGTGTGGGTTTAGGTCTTGGTGACCTAAACTAGGTTGGATAAATGTGTATTTTTTCGGTGTAAATCTGTGATGACTTACTAATGAAAGAGATTTGCTAACTTCTACACTTTCTTATCTTATCGTTTGTTTATATTTGCTTCTTGACTCAAGGGCAATGTTTTGTTGTTCATCATCGATCCAAGGAGGTGACAGGGATTTTACAGTGGTATCAGAGCATGGTGCTCGGTTGGGAATGGTCTAACCGCCTTTAATCACCACTGCTCTTGATTTGATGTTTGTTTCTGCCAAACATCTTGAAAACGTGAAATGTTTGTGCGGTTTTGAAGATTTGAGGACAATTTTGTGCTTCCAGATTGAAGATTAGTTGATTTCATGTGTTTGATCGAGTTTTGATCTGAAATTTGAATGTTACAGTTCGATTTTGGTATTGTTTCATCCTTTTCCAGAAGAGATTGGCCAGTAGCTGCCAGTTCTAGAAAACTCAGAGACTGTTGGATTGTTCCAGATTATTCTTTAAAATCTCAATGTATCACGCTTTGACTGAATTATCCGAAAGATACGTATGTTCCAGTTACTTAAAGATTATCCAGGGTTGATTATTTAGTTTTGTGTAAGTGTTCCGGAGTTTTTTTTCATTGTGGTTAAAATTTGTCCAACTTATTGAGCGTTCTCCAAAAGTCTATATAATCCAAAAAAGTTTTGTGCATCAGGTTTGTGGTCCGGGGAATTTTTTTTTTCCAGATTTTTGTTTGTTTTGTTCAGAAGATTATTGTTCCGGAATACTTATTAAAGAACATGAAAAGACTGAGTTCCATGAAACACTTTCTCCGGATACTAGTTGATTGTCCGGAATAAGTGACAGTCAGGTTAAAAAAACACAAAAGGCATTGAATTGTCAAAATTTCATTTTGAGATAATGATGGATTTTGAATTAAAAAAAATTGACGAGTAGACTGTTTGTGAAAAATTTGGTGATAGAAATTTTTTCGAGAATTTTTTTGTTCGGTAACGATGGACCATAGTTGTTTAAAAGAATCTCGTTGTTGGAATTGGTTCTTAGTAAAGGTTTTGTGACAATTCGGAACTTTTATCGTGCATTTGAAAAGGTGAAAAGAAAGAGAGGATTGGACTTCAAAAGTTTACAAAGAAAAAGGGGGAGTAAAAGATTTTCAAATATTCTATTTTCTTTATAAATTTCTAAAGCTCATGGTGCATTAAAGATAGTAGTTCATGTTCAAATCTTCAGATCAACTTGGTTAATCATACCGGTGGCAAAACGTTTAAAACACGATACAATTTCGAGCTCGGTGTGATAGATTTTTTTCAAGTATGTTCGTGGTTTAATCGAATTTATTCATGATGAAGCAGATTTCTCAGTGGATGATTAGTTGAAGATTGAACCTAATCATATGCTGATTAGAGTAGGGACAATTAGTTATCTTGGCCCGTCTTCCAAGATTAGTTGCTAGTCAAATTCTTGAAATCATCTGGGAGGGTCTTGCTTTTAGGTGGAGATCGGAGATGAAAGGCATCGGGAAATTTGTAGATTCGTGAAGAAATTAGATTGATTCATGAAGATACGAGACAAAATAATAACAGATATTCTCGATTAAAGACTTTGATCAAGCTTTGGTGGACGTTCATTTCGGAGTATAATTTATTATTAACTTATCGAACTAAACTTCATGTCTTTATGGAATTCAAGGAGTTTAAGCCGTGCATTGGAAATCGACATTTCTATCTTTTGTCGGTAAGCTTGGAGGTCGAGTGAAGTTCTTACATTAGGTTGTAGGCGGGTTCACGTTAGTTTGATTCAGGAGTAAATTAAGGAGAGGATCTACAATGTTTGATGTTAGATTCCTCGGGTTTCACAGAGTGGCCATTTAAGTGATCATCGGCAAGACTTTCATTAGAATGGTTGAAGATCGTTGTGCTCTGCTAGAAAGATCAAGTCTTTACCAAAATGGAAAGCAGGCATGATATCATTAGTCAATGGGGAGTATGTAAGTGCAGTGCCTAGTGACTGAAGATTATGAGTGTCATACAGAATTGATAGCAACAATTAAAGGGAGTCTTTAAGTGCAGTAACCTGCCTGGTAACTGTGGCTTTATCAATTATGTGAAAAGTCCAAGTTCCAAGGAGGAAGATGATAACATTTAGATTTATTGAGTTCTTTGATAAGTTGGTAATAGTTTCCAGATTATGTGAACTTCAGGGAAACTTATAACCCTAAAGTATAGGTTCTGGATTATTAAGTGTATAATGTCGGTTCAGGGGAACTTATTACCCTGAACTAATCAAACTTCCGTGCTATATAGGGGTGTTATCGGAACTTATGAGAAGTTCCAAAAATGATCAGTTTCTCTATGAATACGGGTATTGTGTATTATTAAATAGACTTTTTGGTAATTTGGAGAACTTGTAAATTATGTGTTTAATACAATTTTAGCTTTGGTGAATTCTTTGTGTATTCTACAGTGTATGCATGCTTCATGATGGATTTCGTACATCATGATGTATCTTTTTGTTGATTCGATCCGTGTATATGAGTGTTAGGTGACTTTACAAATAAAAAAAAATCAAATATTCTATTTTTTTGTAAATTTCTAAAGTTCATGGTGTGTTAAGGATACTAGTTCGTGTTATAATCTTAAGATTAACTTGGTTAATCTTACCGGTGGCAAAACGTTTAAAACATGATACAATTTAGAGCTCGTGTGTGATAAATTTTTGTTAAGTATGTTCGTGGTTTAATCGAGTTTATTCGTGATGAAGCGGATTTCTCGGTGCATGATTAGTTGAAGATTGCCTTATCATATATCGATTAGAATAGGGAAGATTAGTTATCTTGGCCCCTCTTCCAAGATTAGTTGCTAGTCGAATTCTCGAAATAACGTGGAGGGTCTTACTTTGAAGGGGTGATCAAAATGAAAGGCATCTCATGAAGAATACGAATACAAAAATGATATTAGACATTCTCGTTTGAAGCCTTTGATCACGGATTGCACTGGAAATCTGACGTTTCTATCTTTTGTCGATTAAGCTTGAAGATCACGGATGAAGCGATGTTCTTACATTAGGTTTTTGGATGGTTCGCGTTAGTTTGATTCCAAAATAGATTGGGGGGATCTATAGTGTTTGATGTTAGATTCTTCGGGTTTCACAGAGCGGCTATTTAAGTGATCATTTACAAGTCTTTCATTAGAAGGGCTGAAGATCGTTGTGCTTCGCTAGAAAGATCAAGTCTTTACCAAAATGGAAAGTAGACATGATATCATTCAGTTTACGGAGAGTATGTAAATGCAGCGCCTGGTGACTGGAGACTATCTGTCACACATAATTGATAGAAACAATTAAGGGGGAGTCAAATGTTATCATATTTCTCCCCATAACTTGAACTTTTCATAAAATTGATAAAGACATAGTTACCGGGCAGGTTAGTGCATTTACCAACTCCCACTTAATTGTTCCTATTAATTCTATGTGACACTGATAATCTTCAATCACCAGGCACTACACTTATAACTGGAAAGGATCCTCCTCTCCCCAAGAGTTTACTGCGTCCTTCCAGCTCCCCCGTTGTGGCTGGAACAAGCAACAGTTCTATGAGAACGGACGGATATTTGGTCGAACCGTTGCCTCAAGATGCTAAACAGTTCCAAACTCCCCATTCATCTCAAGTTACCCCATCATCACCGAGTGAAATACTCTTCCCAATAGAAATGAAGGAAATAACTCCCAAAGGAGTAAGAAACAACTTCATACAACAAAGAGAGTTGTTAAATGGTTATTTCAGGGAGGAAAGGATAAAGGGGTAAGAGTTCGTTTGTCTTACGACGAACTAGATATAGTTCATCAATCTTATGTAATTGATTCAAGTATACCTCTTAAATGTTCAAAAAATAATAAAACAAAAAATCTAGTACACGTTGTCATTCAAAACATCCTCAACCATGTTTTGCAATCTGGGTATGTGAAATTAATCACCATTTGTCTTGCCCAAAAAACAAGAAATCAACACATCGCTGTATCATTTGAATCTTGGTAAAATAAAAAAGAAACAAAAACAATGAAAACTAACCGAAAGTGGGGTCAGAATTGTGAGAATCGAGGTTGCGGTCGTTACCATTTAAAACCTTTTTTTCTTCGCCACTTTTTAAATCGTTAGCTTCCCCCTTCCTTTACGCCTGTCATTCATCTTTTCTTTGGTGGGAATTCAGAGAGAATTGAGGTCATTTTTGAAGTGGTTCTCCCATCTCCTACAGGTAAAACATAGAGCAATCAATATCAACAAATCATTCATTCTCTATTCAGTTGCCTTGTTCTACTTTGACTTCGAATGTCAAACAAAGTTGGTTATACATGTAATATAAAACTCAAAATCCTCGACACACTAACCAACGTTAATTCCAAAAAGATTCATAACTTTCTATACCTGTGTAAACTCTACCTTATCTTTTGTAACACCCTAACCCGGATGGGTTGACGTGTCACTATAAAGTGGATCAGAACAAAAGTCATATTCCATTAATATTTAAATTAGGGTTACATTTCAAAAGATAGTTCATAGCCCTAAGGCACAAAATACATACTAGTTTTATAAAAGTGACAGACATCTTCGGTTAGCATCCTAGGGTTTATTCCCCACTCTTCACCCTGCCCAGAGTAACCTGTGAACCTGTGGTGAATATACGGAATGAGCCAAATGCCTAGTACGAAATAATAGGCTCAAATAGCAAAGAAATAAACAACTGAAATGATATTACTGATAAGAAGCAGAACACGACATAGCATAACATATAACTGAATTGAATCGTATCATATGGATGTACCCATAAGCTAAACAGAGGTGGCAGCCACAAAGTCTGTCACATTAGACAGTGCGGGTTGGCCTACCCGACATCCATCACTAGAATAATTCTAGGATATATCCATACGCCTCCTAGTTGCTATGTACCACACATGTACCTAGGGACGCCGTGAACTAATAACTCCGTCACGGGAGGAGCCAGAGAGCTTAGGGTAGCAAATCGCAGATAATCATAAATATAACACTAATATTAACAGATATTATAAGTATTGGAATATGCGATAATGAGCACAATATAATCATAAGCTTATCACATGTTGTCAAGTCAAATAAATTTTAATCGGAGTAAGAAAGGAACGAATGGTCAATTGAATCGAGGCTCAAAGACGTTAGAGTATTCGATATAAATATGTATACATATATTATAAATAAGGGTTTATTGCAAACGAACCAGATAACAGAGGGAGCCGGTTAAGGATCCGTACCTTGTTTCTTGATTTGTTGTCCTAAAAATATATACTTGTCAAAGCGTGTTCGTATAAACCTACATCGTGTCCATATATTTCATAAGGTTTTGTTCGTAAATATAATGTATATATTTATATATATTGTTTATTTAGAGATCTTGATAAATCCATGTCTAGTTTAAATGCTCAAGTTTGTTTAAGAAATCAATTATTATATATCAGTTTTGCTTAGATTAAAGAATATATATGTATATTTATATTTGTATTTGTATTTATTAATAAAACATAATTTTCTTTTCAGTTTTATAATCTTAATAAAATAAGTAAATAAATGCCAAATATAGGTTTAAATAAAATAAACATTAATTAAAATAATTGTTAGTCACAAGATTTGCTCTTGTGGCCTGTAGGCTGTAAGTAAAAAAGGCTTAACCAGTGAGCAACTTAATCAATTATATTTATCTTATAAAATTAGATTATTTAAACAAGAAATCTTATCCATAAATGAGAAATCTGGTAAAAATAATGTCACCAGCAAGGTTTGAACTTCCAACCTCTAGTTTCGAAGTCCAAGACTTAACCAGTTGAACGACACCACCTTTTGATATGTATTTTGAAATCTGATGGGTTTAGCTAGAATTCTGATGGGTTTAAATATAAATTTGATGTATTAAAAGAATGTCTCTTGTAAGATTTGAACCCAAGACCTCTTGGTTATAAGTTAGAGTCTTAACAAGTGGACCACTTAGTGATTTATGTTTGATTTATGAATTCTGGTGTTTTATATGAGAATTTTGGTGCATTTAACAAAAATTCTGATGATTCATAAAAAATTCTAATGCTTCATCAGAAAATCTGGTGTTTACCAGAAAATCTGATGTAAATCTAATATTGCATCAGATTCTGGTGAATTCCATCAGAATTCTGGTAAAAATATATATCCCCAGCAGATTCTAACTTGTGACCTCTGGGTTGTAAACCAAATGCTGAACCAACTGGGCTACATGAGCCCTTGTGAACAAACAGGTTCATTAATTATTTATTACTCAGTTCACTGGTTTATCTTCCTCTTCATCATCTTTTGTAAAAAACTAACATTTACATCATAAAACCTACATTCCATTTTCATTAGAGATTAACCTTTAAGTATCAAAAATAAAGATTTAGCATATGGTTACCTTGGTCAAAAACGTGTTTCGGTTACGAGAGACGTTGTAGGAAAATACGTAAGTATCGCCGGAGTTGGTATTTCTTCACCAGAAATGGTTTCGGGTGGTACGTTTTTAGTGGTTAAAGCTTCGAGTGGTTTAGTAGAGATGGTTGTGAATGAAAAGTGGTGTCGTGTGGTGTTCGGTTTGGTTACGGTTACGGTTACCAGAACCGGTTTTCTTACCGGAGTTGATGGAGGAAGGTGTAGTTTGTGAATGAAGGTGAAGGTGGTTTTGCTAGAGAGTTAAATCCTTAATTTATAGAGGAGAACTGAAGGTTCTCGTTGTATGAAGTTTCAAATGTATGTAGAGAAAATTATTCATGCAAATAATATTTTATTCAAAAATTTTTCACATCCACCCAATTGCAAGTTGTCTGACAACTTCATTATCCTTTACAATTGCAAATCGCTCATTTGTAGAGATTGTATTTATATATATATTATTTGTAATTATTATTGTTATATTATTATTATTATTATTATTATTATTATTAGAGTAAATTGCACAAATCATCCTTTATGTTTCCTCAAACTTGCAGGTTCCAGCCTTAATGTTTAAAAGTTGCTAAAAACAGCCTTTAAGTTTATTTTTGTTGCGGGTTCAATCCTTTACAGCTAACCACGTTATTTTCTTCAGTTAAGTTCCCTCACATGCATAACATGTGAGGGTATATTCGTCATTTTGGTTGATCTTCCACCCACGTCAATTATAAGAAAAAAGAATATTTAAGGTTTAACCTATTGAAAAAAATTCTAACCACAAGGACTAATGTGCAATAAAACCAAACACCCTCTTTTCCGGTCTTCTTCTCTGGCGATTTCGCCGGATTCGGCGAACCCGGAATTAAGATAGGAATCTTGTTAAGCTAGCCCACTAAGCTGTAAAGATTAACACAGATTTTGATCATGCCAATCAAACTCTTCAGGATTATCATCAGTTGGAAGAATCGGCGCCTTATTCGCATCAGACGGAAACGACAAACGACTCTTCAACCCTAGATACCTCTCACGGAACTCCGATGCCGTCAAATCAGAGAACTTCGTAACACCGTGTTCAGTAGTCGGATCCAGCAACTGGTGGCGCTTAGGACGCCGAAGTAAGACTTAAACACTATCAAACGGTAATTGTGCTCCTCTGTAGTCGCGTACGTTTTACCAAACTTTGTTTAAACTAGGTTAAAACTTAAATATTCTTTTTTTTATATAATTAAAGTGGGTGGAAGATCAACCAAAAATGACGAATATACCCTCACATGTTATGCATGTGAGGGAACTTAACTGAAGAAAATAACGTGGTTAGCTGTAAAGGATTGAACCCGCAATAAAAATAAACATAAAGATTGTTTTTAGCAACTTTTAAACATTACCTGCAAGTTTGAGGAAACATAAAGGATGTTTTGTGCAATTTACTCTTATTATATTATTATTATATTATATTATATTATTATTATTATTATTATTATTATTATTATTATTTATTATTATTATTATTATTATTATTATTTGGTTATTACAACTCTTTAGATTTAAGGTGAACGATAAAACTAACAAAAATGCATACCACAATCTCAGTTATCATCAGTATCCCAATACGGCGCTGAAGTCGACACAATCACATTCTCCACCTGCTTAGACGACTACCATTCCACCAACGCTTCCCCAAACCACTGCTATTCTCGGAGCCTCACTCGAACTGCCCGTCCTTTTCCCACTTGAACCCTTCTCCCGCTGCTATTCCCTAAACACTTCTCCAAATCACCTAAAACACCAACACAACAGCCACCAAATTCAATAATTGTAACAAACCTCAAAAAGATCCCACAACAATCCTAATCAAAACCTCGAACATCTAGCGATGAAAATCCAAAACGAAAAGAGTTCAAAAAATCTCCGTCGCATGGTGCGACATAGTCTTTGAAGTTCGTCGCGTGGCACAATAGAGCGAGATTCACTGGATGCCACATGTTGCCACGTGGCAAGCCTACATGGTGACACAGTTGACCTAGCCCTAGGCCCACCCCATCGCTTGTCGCGATAGGGACTTTGGTGTTCATCGCGTGGCGCCACGGTGACGCTTTTCAGGTATATAAGGAGTAGTTCAGGGGTAGTCTCAATAGGGCTGGCAATTCTGACACGAACACGATAACACGACACGAACCTACACAAATTTATCATGTTTCGTGTTTGACCTAACAGATTTCGTGTCTAAAACAGGTCGACACGATAAGACCTTAACAGGTTTCGTGTCTAAACATGTTAAAACCCGATAACCTGTTAAGACCCGTTAAGTACATGTTAATAATTAAAAAATAAAAAATATTATATGCGGGTGTGGACATGGGTCATCAGTCGTGGGGCCTAGGATGAATCATACACAAACACACGCTGTTCTTTTTCCATAATCCATACCCTAGTTTTTAAATCTCTCTCACAAACACCACCATTCCCCCATTTGGTTCACACTTCCCCAATTTGGTCGTGTCCGTGTCTTAAACAGGTCGTATGATACATTGGTAATTCTTTTCGTGTCTTTGCAGGTCATTTCGTGTAACCTGTTTATTAACAGGTTCGTGTTCGTGTTTTGAAAATCTGACACGATAAGATTTCGTGTTGTGTTCGTGTTTACGTGTTTCGGGTTCGTGTCTTAACAGATAGGGTTGACCTGTTATGCCAGCCCTAGTCTCAATTTTTCATTTCGCCTTCGAAAAACTTTTCTCTCGCGTCTCAATCTTGATTTTCGTGTACGAAACCCTAATCGTTGAAATGATAACCTATCTGATTGATCCGAAACCCTGGCAACGAAAATCTAAAGTTCCCCTGAATAAGGTGATACTTTATACGTTGCGATTTTGATCTCGTGGTTACCCTTAAAGTTTGATTTGGTTTCTTACACTAATACATGGTACATTGTGTGTATATCTAGGAACCAAAACTTAAACCCGGGAGGCTTGAAAACCCTAAATTCTGCAAAGTGAATCATTCTCTTTTATCAAATGCTTTCAAAATCCCTAAATGTTTTCCAATTGGTACTTATATTACAGTGATTAAGTCTTTGTATTCTTACTAGAAAACTATTGTCAGTATGTGAGGTTTTATATACATTACTTGGTAAGCTTTGTTATTGGATAATTGAGAGAAAATGGTGATATGATCACATTCACAGGGACTGCTGAGTGACAATTACCAGTGAGTAGTTGTAAGATATAAACAAATGTAAAAACCCTTAATGTTGTAATTATAAGAATATGTATTTTTATACAATTGAATGAACTCATTAGTGTTTTCCGCTGATCAGATGTTTTTAAAACGCGTTTCAGATGATTTGCTATGAAGAGACGGAAAAGGTGCTACGAGGCACTAAAGCTTAAATAAGTGGCTATTACTGAATAAACTGTTAATTAAGGGTTTATCCCCATGAAAATCCTTTATGTATATATGGGTTTTATCCCACAGTTTATGAAATGAAAACTACAGCGTTTGAAAACTCTGGTATTTTTCTGACACGGGGGTCCTGAAGAAATTTTCACTGCGATAATGTTAATAAACACCGATACCACTGGAATCTGTTCACGGGTCCCATCTAGAGTAGGGTCGGGGGTTGTGACAATAGTTAAAAAAATAATCCCCATAAACCAGTTTAACCCAATTCAAATCACCCAACCTAAATGAACTTCACCAATTTTAACCCAATAAAATATAACAAATAAAATGACTTAAATGATTAAAATCTCAAATAAACCCTAACACCCTCTTGTAAAAAATTCCAACAGTCAAACTTGGTAACAAACTAATTTAAACCCACAAGTAAACAAAAGCTAAAGGGACTGATCTTACTCTAGCCACTGGAATACCTGCCTGAACCCTATTCCTTCGTCACCGTTGATGTCCAGATCTACCGTTGTTGCCTGATCTACCACAACTTCTCTCTCCTTTGTCATCGAAACCTGAAAATTGCAATACAATATTGAAATAAAACCTTATGGATGAAGAATAAAACATAAAGTATTAGAGCTTATGGTCATCCACCTTCCTACCTATGCTCCCAATTCAATCATGGGTTTGGTCCTAAAATAATTACAGGTCTGAATTCTTGAGTTGATTTCAATCATCAAACCTAACTGATTATATTAATAATTGCTCCCACCATTTCATTATCAAATGGTGTCTTTAATTTACATTTTCGTCAATTGGCGTCTTCAATTCACACCTACTGTTGGGATGAATATTCCATTGTGCAAGAATCATGTAGGCGACAAACAGAAAGGATGAAAAATTAGGGAAAATGCATGAGTATTGGGCTGTCGTCTTAAAATTGGGGGAGGAAATTACATATTAGTCCTAGGGAAATGTATTATATAATCATAGAGATTGAGAATCTCGAGTACGCATGAAGAAAACCTAGATCAACTAGACCAGAATTAAAGTAGATCTATGGAATGGGCTCCGCATAAAAGGGTTATCCCCCCGTTTGGTTTCACGATGAATGATGAATGGTACAATATTCCGGCTGATCCTGCAAAACAGAACACCGTTAGCTCGCCACGGAGAGAAGGGGGTTCTCTCCGTGACCACCCTTCCGGCGTGAGAATAAGTACAGGTAGTCGGAAGTAAGTATTGTAAGTGAGAGAGTAGTTGAGAGTGAATACCTTTCCTTGAACTCCAAGTTACTTATTTATAGCCGGTGTTTGGCGCCAAAAAGAGAGGTTGTTAACTTTAACGGAATCTTTTGCTATTCCGTTAACGTTTGTTGGAAATCCGTTAGTGCACACGAATGGTGAGCTCATCAGCGGTTAGGGAGGTGCCACGTGTCAACATGAGATCACTACATCTTATAAATGTGAGCATGCCATCACCGTGATCTTCCTCAGCCGTCCAGATGCTGCCATGTGTCAATTGGTTATAACCGAAAAGATGCTTGCACGATTGGGTGTTAATGGCTTCTAGAAGGTTTCACAGCTGTTACCCATCTATTATTCGCCACGTGTACATTCTGTTATAACAGAAAATATTCCCTTTGCTTCTGCACCAAGTCAAGGATTTTGCTAAGGGAAAGTTTCTCAGGGTTTACTGTTTCCTTGCGCGAGAAGCGCAAGTTAGTTAACTGATCTTCCTTCTTCTCCTTGCTGCTTAGCGTAACGTTTGGTGGATGCTTGCTTTGATATAAATATCTGTGCAAGGTTTGTGCATGGAGCATTATCAAACAAGAATGTTCAAGGTTAACTTTGAATCTTGCGTGAGCCCGCACAAGGTAGTTAAATGAAGCATTATCAAACAAGAATGTTCAAGGTTAACTTCGAACCTTGCGCGAGCCCGCACAAGGTAGTTAAATGAAGCATTATCAAACAAGAACTTTGAACCTTGCGCGAGCCTGCGCAAGG
Source organism: Scalesia atractyloides (assembly GCA_947069175.1). Classification (NCBI taxonomy): domain Eukaryota; kingdom Viridiplantae; phylum Streptophyta; class Magnoliopsida; order Asterales; family Asteraceae; genus Scalesia; species Scalesia atractyloides. Next base: position 19,841,438 of record CAMTDV010000016.1, on the reverse strand, counting down.
TAGTTAAATGAAGCATTATCAAACAAAAATGTTCAAGGTTAACTTTGAACCTTGCGCGAGCCCGCGCAAGGTAGTTAAATTAAGCATTATCAAACAAAAATGTTCAAGGTTAACTTTGAACCTTGCGCGAGCCCGCGCAAGGTAATTAAATGACGCTTTCCTCTCTTGGATATTTGGCGCGGAGTTCTAATAAATCTTATTTTGGCAAAGAAGTTTGCGCACAGTTTTCTTGGAAGTTATTAATGGGTATGGTTTCCTTGATTAGCGCAAGGTTTTTGGGACCATACCCCTTCAAGTCCCCCAGTCCAGTGTTGCTCCTATGTAAGAATAAAAAGTAGGTGGAGCACTGGACTTAAGATAAATGTGCTGCGCTAGGTAAGGACTAGCTTTTTGTTGCTTTATGCATCTTGATTACGTGTCGTTAGTGAATTTTGAAAAAGTATTTGAATTTCAAATATACTTAGACACGTTTCACTTATCTGGATGGTGCAGTTGGTGACGACGCACGTTCTTGAGACGTGGTGGTACTGTTGACAGGCTGTCAACAGTACATGTCTTACCGTATTTAATGCTTTTCGACGACATTCGCGCGCGTGGGGTGGTTACTGTTTCCCACTCGCCCTTGCGGTTACCTGGGGATATGTGACGGTCGCAAAAGTCGCTGCAGCCAAATCGTGCATTAATTGCGGTTAGTATATAAAGGGATCAATGATCCATTTACTACCTCACCCAATTATAACTTGAGAGAAATTTGTGTTCAAAAGTTCCGGCGACCTTCAAAGTTTTCTTTGTTTTCTTCAAAGTTCGAGTTATGGTCACCGGTGCAAGTTCTGCTGAGATGTCGTCGTCAAGTTTGCCACCGCTAAAATGGTCGAAGAAAGATTTCGATAATCTTGCCACCAACTTCCTTTTCGCTCCGTCGTGGAAAGCGTTTTTTTCAGGAGGCGAATGCCACGGCGGCTGATGCGCCGGCCGGCTACATTACATTATTTTACGATTATTTTGCCGAAGGGAACTTCCGGCTGCCGGTGACCCGTTTGTTGCTGGAAATTCTTGGTTTTTACAAGATTCACATTTCTCAGTTGAGCCCGGTGGGAATGGTGAGGATCCGGCATTTTGAGTTCGTTTGCCGATCGATGTAGATCGTGCCGTCAGTCGAGAAGTTTAGAGTTTTCTACCAGCTGCACTGCTCGTTGGGTTTTTATTCGTTCCAACAGCATGTGCAAGCCAAACGATTGCTGTTGGTGCCACCGAAGTCCTACCACGACTGGAAGCAGAAGTTCTTCTTTATCCATGCGGTGGTGATCCCGATGAAGATGACACTCCGGGTCGGTGATGAGATCGAGCTGGAGACCCTTCCCAAACCTGCCGACGAGGTATGGTATCAAGACATTAAAGATGTGCCCAATATTGTTTTGCCGGAGAGGGCCCTCATCGCTGCCGGGATGAGTATTTTCTGGAAGAAAGAACGCAGAGAAAAACCGGTGTATACAGAAGATGGAACTGGTATGTAACCCTTTAACTTCTTAGCAATATCTCTCAATAGATATGCATTGATGCAAAAATGTTTGTTAAGTAGCTGCGCCTCTCTACTTGGTCTCTTTCTAGAGAGAGAAAGGAAAAATGGCCGTCGTGCCTATTGCTAAAGGTGAGGACACTTGGTTCTCACAAATCTTGGGGAACTTTGAGTTGCCCAAGCAGGAGGATCTGGAGGCGCAACCATGTTCGAAGACTGGTAAATAAGTCCATACAAAGCCTAAGTTGATATTGCAATATAACTTAATGGTGCAACCTTTACTCAATATGATTGATTATGTAGGTGACTTGCTAAACTTGGGCGTAGGCCCTGATTCAAGGAAGAAGAAAAAACCAACTGCTACTGCAGCTGCTGCACCTCCCCCTTCCAACCCAGAGCAAAAAAACCAAACCATCAGCTGCTGCGAACGCTGAGGGCAAGAAAGGTACACTTCCCGTATCTGACTCCTGTTGTAATTATGTGGTGGTGTCGGACTCACTAGAGGGTCTTGCGCCTGTATATTTGAAGAAACCGAAGCCAGAAGCTGTTGACACCTCATCTCTTCCTGCTGCGAACCCAGATGATCCTTTGGAAATACCTTCTAGCCCGGAAGAGGCGCTAAAGCGCACTTCTAAGAAGAGGAAGGAGGCGGAGACTAAAACTCCTGCGCCGACCAAAGTTGCGCGCCCGCGCGTTGGTAAGAAGGGCAATCTGGATGCCTTTGCAAAGAAGTTCTCACCTGGTACGTTTAGTTTGTTGCGCATTTCTGTCATAAAAGTTGCGCAGAATCTGATACTTGGTATTTGTTGATATGCTTTGCAGAGAAAATGGTGAAGGCTGCGCCGGCCACCTCATATGCTATACCATCACCGCGCAGGCCTGGGAATGTTGAGGGAGATGCGGGGCAAGAAACTCCTATTCCTAAAGCCGACCCCATCGTCCCGGAACATATTGAGAAAGTGGCTCCAGAAGAAGAGCCCAAAAATTTTGATACTGAGAATCCTGCTGGCGAGCAGGTTAAAGATAAGGCCACAGATGTTGGGGAACCGTCAAAGTTGATATCCAAAGGAGCCGGACCTTCAACACAAAGCAAAGGCTTTGTGTTTGTTAAGGATTCGGAGGGGGAATCGCCTATTCACCCAGAAGAGACGCCTGGGGATTATTATTATCGCTCTTATTCTGAGAGGCGGGCCTCTGCGATTCATCAGCCCGTGTGGAAGGTTAAGCATGGCGATATTTTTACTGATTGGCACTCCTGTAGGGAGTGGTATAAGTGCATCTTCCCGCCGGCAGAAGTGAAGCGCCAGGAGGAAAAAAACCATGAAGCTACTTACGAGTCATATCTGCAAGAGTCTGCCCTTGCCTCGTCCACCATAAATAGAATTGTGCGCGAATGGCGCAGTATGAACAAGGAGTGGGACGAGGTTGAGCTTGAGAAGGCGAAGGCCAAGCTTGAGAAAGAGAAGACGTTGAAGATGCTTGTTGATTTTGAGGCGGAAAAGGCCCAATTTGAGAAAGAGAAGAAGACTGAAGAATGGGCTGCGCTATCTTGGAAGCGCAAGTGTGAGGCTTTTGCTGCGCAATATGCGGACGAACGCAAGCGCTTTATGGAGGCTTGCGAGCGTGACAACAAAGAAAAAGCTTCTCTGCGCAATGAAATTGAGAAACTCAAAAAAGAGAAAGCTGATGCATTTGCGACAGCAGAAGAGGCATGCTCACATAGAGAAAGGAGCGAGCAGAATGAGGTATCAACCAAAATGACTCTTCTTCTTAAGAATAAAGAAATTGATGATCTAACTGCTATGCTCATTGACCAGGAGCGGCTGCAAGCTGAGGTTGACAGTTTGAAAAAATATGTCAACCTTCACCGAACAGAGAAAGCCGAGTTGATCCGCCGTTTGACTGAAGGCGAACAAAAATTTAACGACACGGAGGTCGCTCGCGCTACTGCATAAAGTTTGACCGCATCCGTCATGAACCAGCTTACCTGGTTGCGGGAGTACGGGATTGTGGAGGTAATATTCACTTTTCTTTATACATGTCTGGTTTGATCGTCGTATCATATACTGATTGTATTTGTGTACAGATCGCAAATGCCATCCTGAATTCTACGGAGTTGGATGAGAGAGTGGCAGAATTGATGATCGCGGCGCGCAATGACGGGCATGCCGAGGGCTATAGAGAGTGCACTTTGCACGTGGCCCATGCGTTGAAGACAGAATGGGATACAAGCCGTGCTGCCACGCATGGGCTAAATACTGCCACCATTTATCCTGCTGCAAAGAAAAATATGATCAATTGCAAATTCCAATTATGGACCTTGTGGATGCTGCGCTGCAACAAGACGACTTTGTTGATAAGCTAAAGGAGATCTTTTCTTCAGCAGAGAAGCAGGCGGGAACCAAGTCCATAGAATAGGAATTTGTAATTTTTCTGTATTATAACTAGTAACGTTGCGCTTCTGCGCAAGTATTGTGAATTAATATATTTCAGTTTTACAATGTTTGCATGGAACCAAGTACTTGTGTAGGATAGACAAATGAACAATTTCTTCTCATGTCTGAGCGTAAGTATTAAAGTAGCTTGTGGCTCATGAGTTTGTGTTTTTGTTTAGCCAAAGGAATTGCATGCATTTGTAAATGAACATATATAAGACTGTAAGTAGTGGCAAAGTATTTTATTCATACTGACAAAGCGCAAGGCTATGGCTATTACATAACAAAATAAAGTAAGCAATCTCGTTACGCAACGCTCAGAAGTTGCTTAGAGGACTGAGATTACATATAACATCGGTGTAGTTGTTGGGCGTTCCAGGTTCGAGGAACGCTGGATCCGTCCATACGCTTCAGAGTGTACGCGCCTTTTCCCAATACTTCATTTATCACGTACGGACCTTCCCATCGCGGGGCTAACTTCCCCGATTTTTCGGCATTCGACGCTTCATTATCACGAAGAACAAAGTCACCGGGCAAAAAGGAACAGATGCGCACCCTTTTGTTGTAATACTTTTCAAGCGGGGACTTGTATTTAGCTTCGCGAATCGCTGCATTTTCATATCGTTCTTCCAATAAGTCTAGGTCGATGCGCCGTTGCTCTTCGTTATCTTGTTTTTCCAAGGCTAGCATTCTTGGAGATGGTAACCCAATTTCGGCAGGAATCACAGCTTCTGTGCCGTACACAAGGCTAAAAGGAGTTTCTCTAGTGCTAGTCTTGGGCATAGTTCGGTGTGCCCACAAGATGCTAGGCAATTCGTCAACCCACCCCCGTCGTGCCGTGCCAAGGCGGGCCTTGATGTCGTCGACCAACTGTTTGTTTATGCTTTCAACTTGACCATTTGCTTGTGGGTGTGCAACGGAAGCGAAAACATGTTGGATTCCCATTTCGGTCATCCATATTTGCAACTCTTCAGCCATTAAATTTGTACTGTTGTCTGTAATAATGCGCATGGGCAGACCAAAACGGCAAATAATGTATTCCCAGATGAATTTGCGAATTACCATCACTGTAGTAGAAGCTAAAGGTTTGGCTTCAACCCATTTGGTGAAGTAATCGACCGCAACAATGATAAACTTTACTGCGCCGGGCGCGTCTGGAAATGGTCCCACTAAATCAATGGCCCATTGTTGAAATGGCCAAGCTGTTGTGACGGGTACCAAAGGATTCTTTGGGCGCAACGTTTTAGGGGCATGCCTTTGGCAGGACATGCACTTGCGCAAGATCTCTACCGCGTCAACGTACATTCCGGGCCAATAATACTCTGTGTTTTTTAATTTGGCTACGACCATGCACGGCCAGAATGTATGCCTATAGTCCTTCATGAATCTCCCTGATCAAGTATTGCGCGTCATGTTTGTCAACACAACGGAGCGAAGGACCCATGTAAGAGCGTCGGTACAGAATACCATCAATCATTTCGTAATTGAGGGCTTTGCACCGTAATTTTCGTGCTTGTGCTCTATTTTCTGGTAAAGAACCATGCAACAGATACATCATTATTGGAGACATCCATGATGGATCTCCTACTTCGACCATTGTTACTTGCCTGAGAGGGACAGATGGATTACTTAAAACCTCGATGCGAACCTCTTTTGCCAAATGCTTGAAACTAGTTGCAGCAAGTTTACTTAGAGCGTCAGCATGTTTGTTTTCGCTTCGCTTGACGTGTGTGATTTTAAATTGTTGGAACTGTGCTATAAGAGCCTTGGCTTGTGCCAAGTATAGAGCCATGATATCTCCCTTTATGTCACACCCCCAACCCGCAGCGGAATAAAAGTCGGGGCATAATTGGGTTATCACCAAAGCTCATGATATTTACTAATATGTTTCATATTTATTAAAGTCAAAGTTACATTCTCAATAATCCAAACATGTCCATACAAATACAAAGAAAAATAACCAACTAAACAATCCAAGCTCTAAACCAGTTTATTCTTCTAGGCCAATCCTATGTGTTTCTTGCTGCAGCTGGTTCACCTGTATCATGTGTAAAAATGGGGGTTTTTGGGTCAACATAAGTTGGCGAGTGAACCGTGTTAGATAAACATTTATTATTGATTTTCTTGTTATTTTATCAAGGAAAAATTGTGCAATAATCATAAGTGAGCAAATGTAAATAATCAAACAATAGCAATAACAACCACAAACTATAACATACAATAACATAAATGGGGAACGAACGGCATATGATAAATGTATGTACTGAAAATGATAAATGTGTGTGCGATCAAGGCTCAATCAAACGGAGCCGATCGTATTGCATGTACTGAAAATGATAAATGTCTGTGCGATCAAGGCTCAATCAAACGGAGCCGATCGTATGTTGGCACGCCAGGTTCACGCTCATAATTTAATGGGGAACATGCTCAACGCTCATAATGTAATGGGGAGCGGCGGCCTATGAAATTGCATGTACAAAAAATAATAAATTAAATCCAAACAATAACCACACAACAGTTGAAACAAACTGAATACACATTTGTTCATGATATGATGTATGCACAATGATTTAAATATAATAAATGGTAAGACACATGATACACCCCAAAAACGTGATTAAAACGGGGAATTTGTAAAGATTCACTCACATTGAGTGCGTTTGGTTGAAGATGATGAGGTGCGCACGAGTTTGAAGGATTGAACAACAAGTATTAACTAACCTAAATAATAACGGAAGATATAGTAAATGAGTGGATTTTATTAATAATTTTAATAGGATTTTTTTTAGATATATTTTTGTGAGTTTAAGGCTATTTCCTATCTTTAAAAACATTATTTTTAAGTATTTTTAATTGATTTTTAAATTAAATTAAATAAATAAAAATATAAAAATATATTGACTTTTGCGTTGACCGTTGACTATTGACTTTGAATTGTTGACCGGTTTTATTGTGTAACTGTATGCGCCGGGTGAGGCTCGAACCCGAGACCTCCCGTTCGCGTGCACGCAGCTCTACCAACTGAGCTACGTGTCTAACCTGAAATAATTTGTTTTTAATTATATTTATATACTAACTCAGTTTATTCAAAATTCTTTTATTTTCAAAAATGTTTTAAATCATCGAACCGGTACCGTTAACAGGTCTCGAACCCGGGACCTGTGCTTTAACGTTACACACAGTCCACCGCTGGACTGTGTGTCTAACTTGGTTAATATATAGATTTTTATTATACTTAACATCTAATGTAAGTTCATCCGGTTCAGTTAAAAAAAATAACATTTTAATTACAGAGGGTGTGTGTGTGTATCAAGGATCGAACTCGCGGCGTGTGATATGTGTGTGCACACAGTCCACCGTTGGACTGTGTGTCTAACCCGTTTATAATACCGATTTTAATTAATCTTATAATGTTATCACACTTCATCTTCTTCGCTAAATTTACAGGCAACTATTTACTCAACTGTTTCTTGCTTTAAAACGATTAACAAACATTCATAAGACTAAAATGAAATGGCAGAGACGGTGTTGGAAGTAAACATACCGGAGGAATGATTTATCTCAGAATTCCGGCAAGGCGTCGGCTCTTTTTTATGAACTTCAACTGAGCGAACAAATTAACCGTTTTGATTAGCTAATTGTGGAATTGAAGTACTAAACAAGAGTTAACAGAAGGTTTGAATGTCTATACCGTTTTACAGCTGAAGATAAGGATTTTCAGAAGTTTTCCGGCGAGAGTGAGTTATCCGATATCGTCGTCTGAAATTGATTCCGATTGAAGGGTTGGAGTTAGTAACAGCTTAACAACTGATAGACAACGAAAGAATTGCGATACTTACTGATTTGATGGAAAATACGGTTTTCCGGCGAAAGTCCGGCGAGTCCAAAAAGCTTCTCCGACGGACTGAAAGTTGTGCGAAAATGTAATTGGAAGTTTGCAGAGTGTGTTTAGTCGCGAGAGGGGTCTTTGATTGAAGTAATTCAGGAATTGAAAGTTTTCGGTTATTAAAACCGATCCATTATCGAATTTAAGTTCATTCAAAGCAAACTTGATTGAAGGTGTCGGTGCATCGGTTAAACTCAGTAAACCGCGATCAATCAAACGTTCTTGGACGTTTGGTGACCGATTTCGGTTACAGTTAATGTAATCAGGTCGCTTCATGATTGTCTATAAGATTTATTTGTTTCCTAGAGTTGACAGAAAACAACAAGTGGCGGAGTGGTTATGTGTGTGTGTGTTAAGTCTTTGGAGTTCTTTCCGGCTGACCCGGGTTCGAGTCCCGGCAGCCTCATTTTCTTTTTAATTATTTTATTTTTACTTTTTATCAATTATAACTTTTATAGTTTAGTTTGTTTATTAATTATGCATCATTAAAAATTAAAATGGACATAAATACGCAACGAGACATTTATAACTTGATATTCGATTACAAACGGAGCGGGTTTGGAAAACCCGTTTTTGACAAATGTTACACTTTACATCGTACGTTCCAACTACTTGCTCAGCAACTAGTAATGAATCAACATGGGCTTCTAAATTTGTTGCACCCATTTTGATAGCGAGGCGTAAGCCTGCTAGGAAAGCTTCATATTCGGTCCTCGTTGTTGGTGCTTTTAAAATCCAACCGAATTGCATATGTGAACTCTGCTCCCTCTTGACTCATTAATCGAAGACCTGCTCTAGCCCCATCACTGTTTGATGCGCCATCTGTAAACAATGTCCAGGCTCTGTTGTCGATGACTGGGACTGGGTTTTGGATTGCTTGGCATTCTTCCAGCTTATCAGCAGGAATTTCAGCGATGAAATCTGCCAAAACTTGGCCTTTGATAGCTAGTCTAGGTTTATAACAGATGTTATAACCTCCCAATTCTATTGCCCATTTCGCAAGTCGTCCAGAAACGTCTAGTTTGGCCAGGACTTGACCAATGTGAAAATTTGTTAAAACTGTAATAACATGTCCTGAAAAGTATCTTCGCAGCCTGCACAAAGCATGGACTAATGCTAAAACTAATTTCTCCATGATTGAATACCTTGTCTCTGGATCGTTTAACATCTTGCTGATATAATAAATTGGAGACTGGACACCTTCGCGTTCTACCAACAAGACAGCACCAACTGCTACCTCAGATGCAGCAAGATATAAGACCATGGGTTCTTTTTCTCGAGGAGCAGTAAGTGTGGGAAGTTGAACTAAACAATCTTTCATCTGCTGGAAAGCTTGATCAGTTTCAGGAGTCCAAGCGAATTCTTTGCTCTTCGTACAATTGCGCAAGGTTCGAATAAATGGATAAGATTTTGCAGCATGATTGGCGAGGAAGCTGTTTAGCGCAGCTAACCTTCCAGCCAAATGTTGCATCTCTTTGATGGTAGTAGGAGAAGACATTTTTTGTATTGCCTCGACCTTTTCGGGATTAACTTTGAAACCGTCTTTGGTGACGATGAAACCCAAAAATTTGCCCTCCTCCATGCCGAAGGAGCATTTGCTGGGATTTAACTTTAGATTTACCTCGCGCAGAGAATCAAAAGTTCGTTGGATGTTGTCTAGCATAGTGTCTTCTGAATTACTCATAACGACCAAATCATCAATGTAGACTTCCACAGCTTTCCCGATGTCATCTCCAAACACTGTATCCATCAATCTTTGATAAGTAGCTCCCGCATTGCAGAGACCAAAAGGCATCTTGGTATAACAAAAAATGCCATTCTCCGTGCGAAAAGCGGTTTTATCTTCGTCCTCTTTTTTCATCAAGACTTGATGATAACCTTTATAACAATCTAGAAACATTTCCAGCGAAAGAAAGCTAATGAGTCAAACCTTTTTGTCAATTTCAGGAAGAGAATAACAATCTTTCGGACACGCCTTGTTTAGATCTTTAAAATCTACGCACATCCGCCATCCGCCATTATCTTTCTTTACCATGACTGGGTTTGCCACCCAGTCTGGTATTTGACTTCGCGCAGAACACCACCATTTAGTATCTCGGTGACTTGTTCGTTCATTGCCTCTGTCTTTTCTGACCCGAGGCTGCGCTTTTTCTGCACAACTGGTTCTGCTGATGGAAATACATTCAGGCAATGTTTTGCAATGTCGCGCGGGATACCAACCATGTCGACAGGTGTCCAGAGAAAATGTCTTTGTTGCGAAACAACAGTAGTTTAAGCTTTGCGCGAATTTCAATACTGATTGCAGGCCCTAATAAGATTGTCTGCTCAGGGTACTTATTGTTGAGTACCCACTTTTCTGGTTCATTGCTTGGCAATGTCTTGCCAGCCTTCATAACTGGTTCCTCAATTGACATGATTTCTTTTCGCGAATAAAGTATAGCTACACATTTGGTGTCGGAAAACCACAAGCAGCATACGGAGCAGAGGTAATCATACTAAAATCACGTTGTGCGCGCGTCCCAATAGTACATCGTGACGGGAATTTGCCGGCATCACCATGAAGTTGACGTTACTCGTTCGAGAACACCTCCCATTAGATAAAGTAACAGGAAAGAGGATTTGTCCTAGAGGAAAGACAGCCTCATTGCAGAACCCAGTTAATGGAAAATCAACTGGTTCCAAGCGTGCCTTATCCTTAGGATCTAGTTGTTTGAAGCACTTCTCATACATGATATCCATGGAACTACCCGGATCTATAAACATATAGTCTGTTTGGTAGTGCCCAAATATACCGGTGATAACAACTGGCCGGTATTCTTGAGGACCTCCTAGAACGATAGGAAAAATGACTTGCTGTTCGCGCCAAGTGTTGTTTTGAAAATGTTGAAGGCTACGCCTGCCCGATAATCCACCTTGAATCATGGAAACGTGTGTTTCATTTTCTAGTTGCTAGGCCCTTCATTCTCACGCGTGATCTATCTGTGTAATCTCTTTGCGCAATTCTGGACTAGATGTGTCAGCTTCCCACTTTTTAATGCTTTTTCAATCTCCGTGTGCAGACTGATGCAGTTATCTGTTGTGTGGCTTGTGTCTCTATGATAGTCACAGAACAAATTTGGGTCTTGCCCTTTTTTGTTTTTCATTCGTTGCGGCTGTTAACTGATAATTCTCCGTGCTAGAACCTCAGCCGGAGATTTCGTTAAGGGAGTCCACTGACGTTCCCTATTCTCCTGCTTAATCGCTTTTTGAGTTGTTATCTTGTTGATTGTTGCTAGCGCATCAATTGGTGAATAAGGAGAATACGAATTCTGACAATTTCTCTTATACTTGCGACTACCTCTTCTCAAGTCTTGCAGACGATTCTGAGGCGAGGTGGCCGGTTAGAACTTAAGTTACGCTTAGTCTGGGCGTAAACCTTGGCTGCCGCCATGAGTTTATCCCAGTTTTTTGGAAGGCCAGTTGTACCGGACAACACTCTGCATACTTGAACTGCGCGCATATAAGGTCTTCATGGACATCTCCAATCTCAAACACTTCTTTATTGTAACGTGTTATAAAATCTTCGAGGCTTTCATCTTCCCTCCGCCAGATGTTCATTACATCTGAGGAGTCGTGCACGTATTCGCTGTTGCTGACTAAAGTGTGTAAGAAATTTTTCTTTTAAGTCATTCCAAGAGGAAAGTTTACCTGCCGGCAAATTATCAAACCACAGGCGCGCAGCGCCAGTAAGGGTTTGTACAAATAAGTGACACCACATTGGCAGTGTCCAGCACCCAAGTGACCCTGCACCGGTAAAGAGGCGCGTGTGATCATCGGGATCGATCAAACCGTTAAACTTTCCAACGTTGGATGTAATTTCGCTCACTCCAACGGAGCCAGTGCTATCTCTCTGGTAAACTTTGATTGTTCAGCTGCTTCGGTTGGGCGATACACCAAATTGTAATTATGCTCAGCTTCTGGATTGTATACTGCACGTACTTTTGGTCTGTAATTAGCATGATCTGCAGATATTCGATTAAAAAGTACTTGCACTATCCCCTTCCTCATAGGTTCTATCGAGCTCATCGTGTTGGGTGTCCCGTTTCTGCGAAGACCACGGGCCCAAACGAGAGTGGACAGATGCGCGACGCTGAACGTTCTCTTCTTGCCTTCTATTACCAGAATGCACAGGATCATTCCTGGTTTTAGAATACATTTATGTTCCATCTTCAGGCATGTGCGAAAGGGAACGAGCATGACTTTGAGTATTATAACTCAAAACTCGAGGTACCGGCGAAGCACGGACCTTGAGGAGCGTTAACCGGGGCTTGAAAAGCTGGAGTTCCGGTTTGGGCACATAACTGAGCATACATAGCGCTTAGAGTCGCTTGAGATTTGATTAACCACGATAATGGAGTCTCTCCAGGTGGTAAAATCCACGTAACATCAACCTGAGGAGCCGTCGGTGTTACAGGAATACTCGCATGATTAGGATCATACTGAGCATTAGCTTCGCCGGAAGAATCCTCAACTATTTGTCCATCGACCTGAGGTCCGACAACAACTCGTCGAATCCCTGATCGAGGACCTTGAAAAGATGATCCGTCAGCCATGACACTGTAGATCTAAATGAAACGAAAGGTGAGAAAGAATCAAAATCGGTGGGCACCAATGAAGAAACCCTAGATCAACTAGACCGGAATCAAAGTAGATCTATGGAATGGGCTCCGCATAAAAGGGTTAACCCTCCGTTTGGTTTCACGATGAATGATGAATGGTACAATATTCCGGATGATCCTGCAAAACAGAACACCGTTAGCTCGCCACGGGGAGAAGGGGGTGTTCTCCGTGACCACCCTCCGGCGTGAGAATAAGTACAGGTAGTCGAAGTAAGTATTGTAAGTGAGAGAGTAGTTGAGAGTGAATACCTTTCCTTGAACTCCAAGTTACTTATTTATAGCCGGTGTTTGGCACCAAAAAGAGAGGTTGTTAACTTTAACGGAATCTTTTGCTATTCCGTTAACGTTTGTTGGCAATCCGTTAGTGCACACGAATCGTGAGCTCATCAGCGGTTAGGGAGGTGCCACGTGTCAACATGAGATCACTACATCTTATAAATGTGAGCATGCCATCACCGTGATCTTCCTCAGCCGTCCAGATGATGCCATGTGGCAATTGGTTATAACCGAAAAAGCTGCTTGCACGATTGGGTGTTAATGGCTTCTAGAAGGTTTCACAGCTGTTACCCATCTATTATTCGCCACGTGTACATTCTGTTATAACAGAAAAGATTCCCTTTGCTTCTGCACCAAGTCAAGGATTTTGCTAAGGGAAAGTTTCTCAGGATTTACTGTTTCCTTGCTCGAGAAGCGCAAGTTAATTAACTGATCTTCCTTCTTCTCCTTGCTGCTTCGCACAACGTTTGGTGGATGCTTGCTTTGATATAAATATCTGTGCAAGGTTTGCGCAATTATCAAACAAGAATGTTCAAGGTTAACTTTTAATCTTGCGTGAGCCCGCGCAAGGTAGTTAAATGAAGCATTATCAAACAAGAATGTTCAAGGTTAACTTTGAACCTTGCGCGAGCCCGCGCAAGGTAGTTAAATGAAGCATTATCAAACAAGAATGGTAGTTAAATGAAGCATTATCAAACAAAAACGTTCAAGGTTAACTTTGAACCTTGTGCGAGCCCGCGCAAAGTAGTTAAATGAAGCATTATCAAACAAAAATGTTCAAGGTTAACTTTGAACCTTGCGCGAGCCCGCGCAAGGTAGTTAAATGAAGCATTTATCCAAAGAGAGTGCTCAATGTTAACTTTGAACCTTGCGCGAGCCCGCACAAGGTAGTTAAATGATGCTTTCCTCTCTTGGATGTTTGGCGCGGAGTTCTAATAAATCTTATTTTGGCAAAGAAGTCTGCGCACAGTTTTCTTAGAAGTTATTAATGGGTATGGTTTCCTTAATTGGTGCAAGGTTTTTGGGACCATACCCTTTCAACGCAGTATCCATTTTGAGTGTTGTTAGTAGTTGTTTCTGGAGCACGAATGGAGCAGGAGTAAGGAGACTCTATATCAACGTGCCGTAGATAGCTTTAAGATATGTTCCCTTTTAAGTTTATGTTTAGTTATTTACTATTTATTATAGTAGTTAATATATTAGTATTATTATCAGTCTTTAATACAATATTAGTGTTAGGGTTATTTGTCAGGGGCGAGTATTGGGTACCTTGGCCTTTGTTAGGCATGGATCGATCAACTATGCTTAACAAGGCAAGTTAACCAATATCTAACCATGGTAATAACTAGTCAGATGTACTATAACCTAACCTCGGATTGCATATGCTGAATCACGACCTAGAGATATTGTTTGATTATGATGGCAACTGTTATTTGATTGTACTAGTAATTGTTACTTTATTGTGCTAGAAACTGTTACAAACGTAAGTTTTATGAATGCTTTCAATACGTGAACATGCTTGTCCCAAACTTAATATTAATGCATGATTGTTGTACGCATGCACATAACCTGTGCACTCATACACACGACATGTGTGGTCCTTTATATGTGCCGTTGCGACAGGATTTGTCAGGTCCTACATTGGTCGGTGTAGGGCATTAACTGTATGATGGTGTGTCATGTGTTAACGTTGGGTTATGATGATATGGGCAGGTACAAAGTTGTGGTGAAATAATCTGGTTTATAACTCGTGTATATTTATGAACTTACCAACAATAGCTGACGTGTCTTTTTAAGCATGTATCACAGGTGATGACACATGATCGTTGTCCGTCATCACAGGCTTACAATAGTGTGGTTGAATAGCGTATCCTAGATTTGTGATAGTCTGGTAGAAACGTATTACCCGGGTCAGTGTGATCGGGTGGAAGCGTTGTTACACCAGGCTAAATTTAGTCTAATTAGATGTTGTAATTTGAATTTTCAACATTTGTGCATTAAGTTTATTATCAATAAGATAAGGATTTTCTGTATCAACTGTGTCATAAAGTATCCTTATTGAAAGGGGTGTCACACTTAAAATTATTTGTTTATGAAAATATTAATTTATTTAACCCATGATTACACGGGATTCTAACCTAACGTGCTAAAAAATATGAAATAGATATACGGTCAACAAATTATAGTTTTTTTTTTTTTCTTTTTTCGATTTTTACGATTTTCACACACTTCATCCTTGCCACTCATTTGTCCAGATAAAATTGTCAGATTTACTTGGTATCTTTTGCTCCAATCAAATTTTTTTCGTATTTGATCCCCTTCTTTCTCTCTAAATTTTCGTGTTTTATAAAAAAATAGCTTTATGTCCCTCTTATGACTTCTTCGTATATATTTTGTTCCTATGAAGATTTGTAGCCATCACAACAAAAATCGTTATCAAAGTTTCATAAATTTCTTCCAATATAGTCAATAATCATCTTTCACAAGATTTTTTTTCTTGTAAATTCTTATACATCTTAAAAGAAATAAGAAATCTATTTTTGAAACAGTATTATAAATTATAAAAGATTATTATTATCCTTCTGAAAAAATAAAGCATTTTCATGCTCTCTTTGTGTAATGTTTTCGCACTAAGGAAAACAAGGAAAGTTATTGCTGACGATCACAATTTTATATAAAATTTGTAACCAGTAAAAGGCATAAATAATTAAAGGGGAAATTAACTTTAGGATATGATATTGTTGTTGACTATAATCAATATAAATACCATTACAAAAGGTTGTATAAGTTGTGCTAACCAACATTAGTTAACGGGTTGAATCTCAAATGAACTTGAATAATATGGGGACTCGAAATCTAGTAAGACATGTAAATCTAAGACCACCCATAGTGGGGTGAAACCCTTTTTAGCCTCACAACATCCCATCACGCCGCCTCTGTGCTTCCTGGGCCGTTTTTTTTCCTAAAAAAATTGTTTAGGCGTGGCTCTTAAAAAGCTGGTTTTTAAGGGTTTTGATATTTTAGACCATCACACAATGGTAATAAAAAAAATAATTTTCATTTTTTTAAATTCCCTTTTCTACTTATAAAAACCTCACCTCAACCCCTTTTTATACACCTTTATCTCATTCTTTTAAGTATCTTCTTTACTTCTTTTTTTTTAAAATATGCATGCATCCATGCTGAGCAGTTTTTGGATATCAAACGGACTATTCCGCCTCCCTTTCGGTATTCCGTCTCGTTCTAGCAACCCAAACAATATGCACTTATTCGAGCGTTAACATAAACATAAACTATTTAAGCAATCAATTTCATTTTTCATGTTAATATTGTAAATCAAGAAACTTTAACTAAAACATGCATGTGTATAAAACAATTATGTTCAATATAAAACTTTATGTTTGTTTTTTATATATTTTAAACTTTGGTAGAAAATAGTCATTTACTTTAAGTATGTCATAAAACTCAATTTAAGAAGTAAAATAAATGAGTTAACATCTCAATCTCAAACTATAAACCCGTTAGGTTAATCCTACTTATTAAACTAAACATGATCACGAGTTCATTCTAGATACTCATCCTTACTTGTTTAGATTATGTCTAAACCTACAAGATAATGTAGGACACCCGTTCACAAAATAAATAAAATAACAATTTTATAATCACGATTCTGATTACAATACACAAAATGGCTAGAGCCAAAAAGAAGGAAATACAAAGAAATGTAAACTATAGAAAAACATATTACAAAGAAATAAAGGAACACGAAAACAAATGGTGACTGAGGCACGTGAAGATCACGCTTCCCTTAAAAGCAGATTTCGGGCCACCCAGGTGAACCCGTCTGCTTCCAGGGTACAACAGCCTAAGCAGATTGTATTGCCGGGATTAGCCTAGCACCCGAAAGTATACCTGAAACAAGAGTGCGCAGAGAATCGATTTAGGGAATTCGTTTGTGTGTGTTGTATCAACCATACGATTTTTGAGTTCTGGTATCTAAAACAAAGCACAAAGCTTTGTATATAACAACCGAACAGAATTTGAAGTGAGAAGTCCCTATTGAATACAGAATTCAATAAAAATAACCTCTAGAATTCAATTACACAATGAATTCTGAGACTTAATCACTTGTCAGTTAGGAACTTGAAAAGTCTCTAGCTGACTACACCAAGACCCATCAAAAAAATAAATGCGGCTCCAAGCGGCTCGGGCGATGCGAGCGTGCGAAGTGCGCCGCATTGCGCCCATCGCCCTCGTCCCGGTCCCTTGCCTGAGCGCGGGCGCGTGTCGGGTGCTCCGCACCCTCCTGGCTACCACTTGGTGTGAGTTGTCACACAAGAATACATTCGTGTAGAGAATTCTAATTATAAATCTACAAAAGATTTATCTCTCCACCAATGTGGACAAACACAATTCCCCACCATTAAGGTTCCAACACATAATTAAAGCTTATGATCTCTCATTCAATTGTTTAATCACTAAATAATTATTATATTAATTATTAATATAATATTATTTTTATTAATTTCCAACATATAATTTTTAGATTCATATTATT
Organism: Scalesia atractyloides; assembly: GCA_947069175.1. Taxonomy (NCBI): domain Eukaryota; kingdom Viridiplantae; phylum Streptophyta; class Magnoliopsida; order Asterales; family Asteraceae; genus Scalesia; species Scalesia atractyloides. The sequence goes on along the minus strand of CAMTDV010000016.1, from coordinate 19,824,109 downwards.
TTTAAGTCATGTTAAAAATTCACACCCATAATCAATTTGCTACAAATAAGTTAATTCATGTACTACTTAAATATATATTCTCTTATAAACAATCATAAATAGTTGAGTTAAATGCTTGGTTGGTCCCTGTGGTTTGTGAAAATTGCAGACATAGTCCTAATGGTTCACTAATTACACACTTGGTCCTAATAATTGTAATTTTTGCACTCGGGTGGTCCTTATCACTAACCAATTTAAATTGCTCAGTTAAATCTTATTAAGTTGACTAAAATACCTTATACATTAAGGAAAAAAGAAGAAAAAAATAATATTTGTTGTGGGTCCACCTCACAACCACTTCTTCTTTTACCCCGTTTCTCTTGCTTCCCTGATTCCATCTCTACCTCTACCATCACATATCTTAGTTGCAATCTCTTCTATTAACCCTTTTAACTTATTAAAACAAGATGTTTTCACATTTATAAACCCGATTTAGGTTGTCTAGATGCAATATACATATACATACGCACATAGCTGCCTTAAAATGGAGGTCAACAAGATCAAGGTGGTTGTTGAAGCACGAAGTGCTGTGACGGCGGAGAACATTTTGGTGGTCAGAGACACACAATGAGTGACGACAGTGGTTACTGAAGCTGGGATCGGAGAGGGCGGCGTGGAGGTAGTGTGACGGTGGAGATTGCGACGGTTTTGAAGCTGGTTGCGAAGATAGTGGTCGTTGAAGTCCAATGTGACGGTGGAGGTAGTGGTGGTCGATTAACGGTAGAGGTGGTGGTGATGGGTGAAGGTGATGGTGTAGGTGGAGGTAGTGGTGGTCAATTGACGGTGAGGTGGTGGTGATGGGTTGAAAGTGGCGGTGGAGGTGGTGGTGGTGGTGGGCTGACGTGGAGGTGGAGGTGGGTTGAAGACTTGAAGGTGCAGGTGGTTTTGGGTTTTAGAGAGAAAGAGAGGGGAGGATGAAGAAGATAAAGGAGTGGGTTCATTTCCTTTTTTTGTTTAGGGGCAATCTAGTAATTTTGTATATATTTAACTAAAAAACTTAACATTGGTTAGTGATAAGGACCACCCGAGTTCAAAAATTACAACTATGAGGACCAAGTGTGTAAATATGAACCATTAGGATCAAGTCTGCAATTTTCGTAAACCAAGGACCAACCAAGCATTTAACTCTAAATAGTTTGTTTATCCTATCAAATTCAATATAATGTATTTTAAATAATATCCTTGGAAATAAAATAATATATTTGGAAACAAATGATATGTTGGATGTTATTTATGTTTTTTCTTCAAGATTCAAATCTAGAAGATGTGGACATAGAAGTATTTTAGGAGAAGGTTAGTTTATAGTTAAAAATAATTGTTAAAACATATATATTCTAGTTTATAGCAAACTTTATCGAAGTAGACGCATATGAAAGTTTATTATTGGTAGAGTTGCTTTCAATATATTGTTTTATTTTTATATAATAAAACCAACATAAAAGAATCAATATGGAGATAAAGATTAAAAAATATAAAAAGCCATGTAAGGAAAATATGTCGACTATAATTATTAATGTTCTTACTCACTACAAATAATTACAGTTAGTGCTTTATTAGTTTATAGTTAATGACGATTAGGGCAATAACTACAGGTCAATGATGGCATCCATTGCAATGACATTTATGCCCTCGATATATACACCATTCAATTTCTTTTTCACGTTTGGTGCATTCTATATATTTTCGTATATTTGTCATTGTTATCATGGCCTACTTAGGCTTTATTTAAAGTTGTAATAGTGATTTTTTTGAAAGGTAAACTTCATTAACAAACGACCAACCTCAAACCGAGGGGCCAGACAACAAAAAAACACTACATAATTACAAATTTACACAAATCATGCCAAGAAATATCTTTAAATTTCGACCTATTTTGAACCATAAAAAACCCGTCGCCTTTATTTCACTCATGATGTCGCAGATCTTTACTTCTTTGTTGTCGAATCTGGTTCTATTTCTCTGGTTCTATTTCTGGCCTTCCATATACACAACACTCAATCCTAATGATCCCTTTAAACACCTCCTTCTTAACATCTTTTAGCCCCACATAATCGTGAATCTCAGTAATATCTTTAAAATCAAAGAAAAACAAATTCTGGGTGTTACACCACTTACTGATTTGAAGCCAAACCACAGACGCCACATAGCAGGAGGAGAAAATGTGCCCAACCGAGTCTTCACCATCTCTACACAAATTGCAGCTAGAATACGGAATATCAATGTTTCTTTTCCTCAACGCATCCGCCGTAGCAATTTTGTTCATGGCAGTCCTCCAAAAGAAAATATTACATTTTGCAGGCAACCATTTACACGTCTCCGGGACGCAAACGTTATTTTGGACCCTATCTTTATTAAGCAACTGTTTAACTGCTCCAACACTAAACTCTTTATCGCTGGCACCAATCCATTCCCACACATCGCAACTATTATTTAAGTTGACGTTGTACATCATGTTGCATAACTCCAACAAAGTTATAATAGTGATGATTATCCAGCTAGAAGGTTTCAAACCAACTATAATATATAGAGGGCGGTATTGTGGTAAACCAATTTTTAAGATTAAAAATGACTTATTCATATTAATTTAATTTAATGTGATACAGTATTAATTTAAATATGATACATTTTTTTCTCACCAAATTGTATGTAGACAGACAAACAAATCTAAGTTAGAAAGAATATGATTGCTAGTTTGATACGCATATTATGAAGTATCCGAACACCACACAGGCTCAGTGGGGTTTTTTTTTTTGGAATGCGGGATGATATTATTAGTCAAAAGACTAACAAGAAGCTAGCTGATACATACAAAGCAAAACAACATGAAACGCGCCAGTCAAGAGGGAAGAAAATTGAAATTACACCACCTCTCGTAAACTAAGTTGGGGGTATTTACCCTATGTTTACCCAAAGGAATTTGGTAGACTTTATTTCGCACCCTCAGGCCACCAAGAAGCTCTGCCCATGCACACGAGATTTGCAAAGTTGCAAGAAACCAAGATGTCATCAACAAAGGCTCAGTTGTTCACTTGTTTTAAGCGTTTACATAAGTGAGTTCCACATCTATAATCATAAATTTCCTAGGGAAACTTAATTAACATGACTAGGTATTATCACAATGGCTCATGTTAAAGATTTTACCAATATAAACTATACGAGACACACGTCACGTTCTCATTTTCCCTTAAGTACTTATTAACTTGAGCTACTAACTAGGGTATTAAATCGGGGATGGAAATAGAGGGTTTAGGGTTTTTGCTTGAGTGACGTTTCCTTTTTTTTTTTTTGTTTACGCTAAAAGGGTAAAGTCAAGGCATAAAGATGGCATAATGGTGTTACCTCTCTCCATGCACAATGCACAAGTCATAGTTGCATATTACTCGTACTCGTGTCTCAAAACTAACAAGCCGTTTGTACTGGTTTATCGGCTACTTCAACTAGCTAGCACATATGAGCGTGACTCTTAAAAAAGTCAAGTTGAGTTTCGAATTAGAATGAACTGAACTAGACTAATAATAAGAGTTTTCAAAATTCTAGAATTGAATATAGCTGGTGCTAGTTGGGCCGGCCCAGATCCAATCCCAAGTTCGATTATCAGGTTTGAATTTTTTACACAAATCAGTTCGAAATTTTACACAAAACAATTCGAAAGAAAAAAGAAAAGTAAATTGCGGTTTTGGCCTCTATGGTTTTGTGGGTTTTATTATATTTTACAAAATCCAAATGCTTTACAATTTAAATACCAATGTTTTTATTTTATTGCAATTTTGGTCTATCACACTAACTCCATCCAACTTACTGTTAAATCATGGTCACATGAGATACATGTCTGGGGCAAATGATTTATGTATGTACGTATGTATATTCATAGGTCGAAGAGTCTTCAATAGAAATGCTAATTATATATATTTGATTTACGATAAAAGTTACAAGAAATAATGCTAAAGTGATCACTTTTTTTGTACAAAATGAAAGTGTGTTTGCAAGTATATAGATAATATTTTGTTTACATAACAGAAGAAATATTAATTGACCTGTTTGTATTTTAGTGAAATCATTTTTTACCAAGTCAACTAATCATTTACTTATATAGTTCTCATAATCATGGTTAGTTGTAACATCTTGCATTTTATGTAAAATAAATCTATCAACATTTTTTTAGTCTGCATCTTTATGTTCTTGTGGTGTTATAAATCATTTTTTGGATTAAGGCATTTTGCTTATGTTCTTGTGGTGTTATAAATCATTTTTTGGATTAAGGCATTTTGCAGTTGTGAATTGGCATGTGCACTGCATACGTCTTGTTATGGCTGATTTTGTTACTAATATTCCTCTTGAAGATGTAGATGCACAAGCAAATGGTGACGGAAGCAAAAATCTTTTGGGTCGGGGTGGTGCGGTAGTATTGTGAGGGTGGTGCGGTGGTGGTGTGAGGGTGGGGGGGGGGTGGGGGTCGGGGTCGGTGGTGGTGCTGGATATAGAGAGAGAGTAGAGAGAGAGAATTTAGATATAAATATATATATATATATATATATATATATATATATATATATATATATATATAATTCATTGTATTTTAATTGATAAAATGGATTTGTTATATAATAGTGGGTTAAAAGACCAACTTGCCCTTCACTTAATGGTTAAAATTAACTGAGTTAGGCCTAAAGGACATACCGTGTAAGATTTTCAAACATTTAGTACAAACCTCATCAATTTTAAAGACAAATGACACCGTCTGAAATTTAGTATAAAGATAAAGGACAAAATTTGTAATTCACTCTAAAAATAAAACCTAGAAGGGGAAGTGCCATCCCTAGCAGTTTGCCTTTTCACGCCTCTTTTGTAGAATCAATTTCAACATTGGCTCGGAATATTTCGAGTGGTTTTGTGTGATAAATTCAAGTCGGCTTGTTATTGTTCATCCAAAGTCGCTTGTTGTCTTTGTAGCGGCTTGTTGTGTTTTCATCAATTCCACTTGAACTTTTTCTTCATCTTACAAAAGGCGAATCTTATCGTCTTGATGTTTCCTTTTTTGTTCCGCTTCAACTTGATTAAAGGTGTTGAATTGCTCACTCTTGGACAAAAGCTCTCTGTTAGACTCCGTTGATAACGATTTCTTTATTTCAGACTGGTCTTTCGGGCTCGGTAAAGAGAAGTGGGGGTTCTTCTTCATCATTTGGATTGTGCTTTCGAAGACGTAGTGTAATGGCCAGACTCATTAGTTTTTTATCTATTCGTATGTTGTGACTCGACACCCATTCGAGGAGTAGTTGCCCAACATGGGCTAAAGTGAACAACTTGCCATGTTGACATATATGCGAAACCATTTTTTCCTAACTTCACGCATTTAGTCCTCCATTGATTGCATGATTTAGATCTCTTCATGTGAGGAAGCTTGATCGAGAGTTCGCTTGTTATGTAAGACCCTTAATCCATAAATCAAAATTTATGATAATTTCGCATATACAAGAATTTATATGCGAGATTACACGTTCATAAATATATTACGAGTTTCATAAAACTTCTAAAATTTTATAACATTTTAATATATAAACGATGAATAGTTTTGTAACGACTAAACAAATTGCGGAAGCTTTAACTTGATCGTGTTCGGTTCTTCATGTAGCTTGATCGCATCCAATACTTCATAATGATGACCTAAATAACATTTAACAATGTTAATTATTAGCTATATAATGCCAAAATGTAATTTGATAACATTGATAACTCAAGGAACAAAAAATATTTTTTTGTTTTTTTTATTACAGTAACAGCCGTAAGCTATGGTTCAGCCGTAGCTTACAGTTCATCAATTCTGATCTGGGCAGAAAAGCCCAATCATAGCTTACGGTTCATCCGTAAACTACAGTTCAGTCTGCAACTTTCTCTTATTACAGTAACAGCCGTAAGCTACAGTTCAGCCGTAGCTTACAGTTCATCAATTCTGATCTGGGCAGAAAAGCCCAATCGTAGCTTACAGTTCATCCGTAGGCTACAGTTCAGTCGGCTTTTACTCTCCTTTTTTACTAAAACTTGTGTATCTTTTTCGTTACTTATCCGTTTCACTTGAAACTTGTTTCTAAATGTCCGTAAAATGTTTACCTCATATTTAAGTAGAAATCCTCAACCCGGATTCTTAATTTTTATGAAATACGCATCCATTCCCGGTTTATGCGCATATTCATTTTGACCTGTTTAGAGATTTAAGCACTTAAGCTTAAATCTCACTTCCTCCTTCCTTACTTCCTATTTTCACATTGATACTTCTATTTATCTTCCACCACAACTATATTTGTGGTGGATTTGCTATAGTGAAATCATTTATTTCTGAAATCTACCCTTCGTTCGACAATTTACGAAAAGACCCATTACGAAGCATTAGACCAAAAAGGCTTATACCTTTCACTTTTACACTTATCAAAAGAATTTACTCAGTCATAAAAGTTATCTTCAAACTACCCTTAAGGTTCGTTTGCTCGGTTTGAAAATTAAAGAGCATTTTGGTCTACTTTAGTTCTTTTTACGACGAAGGACTTTCAAAATCCTGTTTTGACCAAATGAATACTTTTAAACCGTATTCCGTTTAAAATTTATTATGTTCTTAAAAACATAAAAGACTCCCATTGTTTAGGCTTATGAATTCACTCAAATGCTTTTTTCGCTACAAACATAATCTCAAATCTAATGGTCGTTTTAACCAAACACTAGATATACCTCACTTGAGGTGATCTAGTGTCCGCCCTTAGCTCGACTAACTTTAGTCGTAACGCAAACCCTCATCGAGGGTATGACCTCTACACGTACCTGACGCGGATCTAAGTTTTAACTCGTTAGCGATACTTTGCGATTCTACGTACTAACTCAATGTAATACATGCCACAAAGCATGCTTACCTGTAAACATGAAACTTAACAAACGAAATATATAAAATATCATTTTTCAAATGGTGATGAACATCACCATTTGACCCGTTTGTCCGTTTAATTCATTTTCTTGACTCGCCTTTTTACATATCGATATAATCAAACATTGTTTATTGTAAAAATGATATTTATTCATCATTTATTTCGTTCGACCCGTTATGGTTCGCACCATAGGGCCGTATTACTTAAAACTCGTTTCTTTATTCTTTTGACCCATTACGGCTTACACCATAAAGTGTCTTATCAAAACTCCTTGTTTATCTGTTAACACTTGACCAAATTTCCGTTTTTACCCTTTTTACCATCAAATGTGGTTCCTTATCTTTTTCACTAGTTCCGAACCGTATCGATTCGTGCGTGTCGGAATGTCGTGATACAAAGACTCATTTCAAATACTAGATAACCTTGTTATTAATCTTTATATAAGTAGATGTTCTACTTAAAAATATAAACGTAAGCTTTACTTACTTTACATCCGATTATGCTTTTCCGCGTACTTAATCCGTTTGACCCGCTTCCTCCCAAGCTTCCACCTAGCTTGTCAAGCGTCAAACTATCATTTATCATTTGCAAGATGGTTAGATTAGTCATTATTCATCACGACTATTCCACCTTACATATTTCATATCAAATTATCATTTGATCTTATTATAGGTCAGTTTGACTTTTAAAAGTCAACTGCCTATTAACATTTGTAAAGGCACAATAGGTTTAACAGCTCACTTAGGCATTTCATCAAATACCCGGTAGGCGTTAATTCTAGGCTACCATATTAACTAAATTCCCAACTAAGTTCATACAATCGTTAATATTAGTTTAACATAATTATAATCATTGTATGTTAAATTTATCAATCTCATAAAAGAACTTGGGATTGTTTCATCACTATAAATAACCTTTTGCATCATAAACATGGAATTTACCTAAATATCAAACTTAGTCAAATACTTTAAATATTCATAAGCACATGATGATTTCAAACATCATATAACATGAACATATCATTTATTTCATCTTATAATACAAAACCCACTTCATGGCAACTATGAACATATACTCAAACTCATAAATTGTTCAAGTATCTTTCAATTACTACCATGTATGATGATTTCAAACATATGTATATCATCATCTACATCATTTTATCAAAACCCACTTCATAATCTACTTGTTAATCACTTACAAGTAATCTTACATCAAATATTGCATAATTTCTTTATGTCTAACGAATCAAGCATACACATACACTTAATTCATCTTTGGATTATAATCCAACAACCTAATTGCAAGTATTCTACTTGTCTCAATTCATGACCTTCACCAATCTAGGTTTTTAGACATACCTTATGATTCCATCATCTAGGTGATCGATAATTCATGTTCATGCACGAATTTGAGCTCCAATTTCTCTTCAATTTTGATGATTTAGGATGAACTAGGGTTTCACCCTTTTTTTTTTCTTCTCCTCAGATCGACATACACACACACACACACACTAAGTGTGTGTTATGTCTAATTTTTTTGTTTTAAAACTCAAGTTTCCTTTTTGACATCCTAGATCCCTCAAGTTTAGTTTTTGTTTAAACCCCCATATAACACTTACTAGAAACTAACCATTATTATAACTAAGTTTAGATATTTCTAGTCAAATTACTTAAATTTGGGGTGCTACAACCCGATTCAATTTAAGTTCTACTCACCCGAGCCTTATATGAACTTTTATTTACTACAAGTATTTGTTCTCTTTAACTAGCGGTTAGCTTTGATTCCTTAAAATTCTAACGCTTATTCGATCACTTTTTACCACAGATGGTATTTTACCGTTCTTCAACATTAACGGGTTTTAATTACCAAACCCGTTTTTGGGGTGTTACATGTTATGACCAAGTTATTGAGCAAGATGTTTGATAATCCAATGAGATATAATTTAAACATATAAATTTTTAGAATAACTACTTACTAAGTTGTTAGAAATTAAAGTTGTAAAAAACATTAAAAATTAAAATATAAACATATAAATTTTAAAACATAAATAAATAAGTTGTTAAAAAAATTAAACCTTTTTTCTTAAGACAAAAGATCAACTACAAATTCTTTTAACGTACAAAACGTACGAACTGAATGTTTTCCTGAAAAGACGCGATAACATTTTCGTAATCATTTGCTAGTAGAGTAATTATCAAAATTACCCTACAAATGATCTTATATGGTAATTTTGATCTTGTAAGGTAATTTTGTTCTTATCGGGTAATTTTGTAAAGTATCATAATTATTTTCCAATGATCTTTTAGGATAATTTTGAATCGTATGTTGTTTGATAAACTTGTAGAGTATACAAGTAATTTGATACGTTTGTAAAGTAATTTTGATAATTATCCTATAAGATCATTTTATAAAATTACCCTACAAGATTAAAATTACCCTACAAGATCATTTGTAGGGTAATTTTGATAATTACTCTACGAGTATATTTACAAAAATGGCACCGTTTTTTTTCATATCCTTCATACGTTTTGTACGATAAGACTATTTGTACAGGATCTTTTCCCTTTTTTAAGTCCTTTTTGTTTTGTTCATTCCTTGGTTCAGGTTTTCCAAACAAGATGACCGTTCACGCTTTTGTTAATGTAGCCTATTCGATACCGGACCACCTTTAAGCCTTGGCTTTTTCTTTACGAGCATGGATGGTGATTTCAAGATGATTAGGTAAAGGTTTGTGGGTGTAGTTGTAATCATGTCAAGACATAGGACTACGTGGATGTTTGGTTGTTGTAGGATATTTGATTTAGTCACTCTTGTTAAAAAAACTTTATAAAGATATTTAAAACAATTCTTAGCAAAAAAAAGTTATTTTTTAAAACTAGAAAAACATTATTTAAGAAAACTTAAATACATTTTAATAGTATAAAAAACATTTAAATAAACTTTCTTTTAGTAATAAAAAGCAATTAAATGATAATAATTATAATTACAAAATGACAATAAATTAAGAAAACAAAAAAGTTCAAATTGTATTAGTGTGAAACTTAAGAGTAGGGGATACATTCAGTAAAAATAAAGGGAAGAGGATACGTTTAGCACCATCCTTTAAATAACCATAATGATATGTTAGAACGGATGATTCTCTGACCAAATTCGAACCGATTGCAGTAAAATAAAGATGAAGAAGACGACTTGGATTTCCCCACAAATCGTGTAATCACTCTCAGATTAACCTATTTGGTGGTACTACTGATGATTAATCAGATAAGATGTCCACGAATTTGATTTTGTATGAGAAGATTGAATCGCGTATCATTTCTTTTCTATGATGTTCGACTAAGAACCGTTTTTCCTTTTTGTGCGTGATACTGTGCGTCACCACCACCCTAAAATTTTCATCAGTTTTGTTTTCCTTGTTTTTTTCCAATCAAACCAAAACAGATGCGTTACATATTTGCATCTCACATCCAATATAATAGGCTCATTAATCTAAACCAATTAATATAAGCCCAAATACAAGTGATTATTAATTAACAAATAGCCCACTTATGCCCAATCGCAAATTAATTTTTATTGATTCAACAAGGCCCAAAACAAACCGATACCCGATCTTGGTAAATTAAATCAAGCATGCACTCCCGCATCTCCTAATTAGTTTATTTTAACAAGATCGACTTAGTCGACAAGCTAATCCAATATGCTAAAATATGTTGATAACACTAAAATTACCAACATGATATAGGGCTAATTTTCCTTTTCGGTTATGTTTTTTTTTTTTTTTTTTTTTGAAAAGCAAACTTCATAAACAAAGGCCGACGAACTATCTCCAAGTTGGAAACAGAAGCGTCAAAAAGCGGCCACAAGTTACATAAAATCGAAATTACACACATATAAACCAATTAATCGAAACTGTTTTACATCTACTTCTAATTTTCCTTTTCGGTTATGTTATTAACTTTCATGATTTAAACAAATCGATATTTTTTTAGCTTACATATAGTTGGTTTTTTGCACTCTTTATTGTGCAACTTATATTAATTGCTGCCCTAAGAGTTCTCCATACGCATTGTTATTTGTATCTTACATTGTAAGTACGCAACACTAAATACCCTTTTACTCTTATGTAGTTTGACATGAATTTGGAGTTGCTTAGTAAAAATTTAGTTCTAATTTTCTCTTTCAATCTTTTTAAGCTCAACACTTTATCTTGTATCACTAAAAGAATTACCTTAAATCTCCTTTTGTATAAGGTATGATTGTAAACGATAGGTTTATTGCGCCCTCGAGTATTTTGTCTCTTCAGGGCTAGTTGGGCCTTCAAGCATTTTCTTTGGGTTTTATGATTCATTTATTTGGGCTTCTTGGTAAGGTATTGGGGGCTTGGGCCTTAGCCTTGTTTGGTTTGATAAAGTGCGTAAGTTGGGTAGGTTTTGGTAACGAGCCAAGATGAGTTTGAGTCAGGATAGGTATATTAAAAAATAGTCAAGATAAGTTTAGGTCAGGTTAGGATGAGATGAAAAAAAAAAATTAAAAAAATCAATAATAAAGGATGAAAAAAAATATTAATATAAATATAAAAAAATTATAAATTATAAATTTTGAAAAAAAAAATAAAAAAATTGTAAAAATTTAAAAAATATATAAATTTAAAAATATTAAAATATAAAAATATAAAAATCAATATATAAAACAGAATGGTGTCCTTTTATATAAAAAATGACTACTAAACTTAATCGCCGCTACTCACAAAACACAACGGACCTACAAAACTGATAAATGTGCTGCTACAAACACAAAAACTATTGAACCAAATTTTGAATGTGTTGCTACAAATACAAAAACTGTTGAAGAAAACTATTAAGGAATATTGGATTTTAATAGTCCTAACTATTCGTCGTTGGCCGCCAACAGTCTCAACTTTAAAAATAACCACTGACGGTTCCAACTATTAATATATTGGCCTCCAATGGACCCTGACTAACAAAATCCTAACGTCGTTAGTCTCAGGTTGCCGAAAAAAACGTCCGGAAAACTCAATCTTTTGTTCCAAACCTCTTTGTAACCTTATTACGGTCATTTAGGAACCCTTTTTTAGTAAAAGCCACAATTATTGAAGTCGCCGGAAAACTATTTTTTTAGCCGGAAAACTTCTTTTTAACTGGTAAACTCAACTTTTTGACCGAAAAACTCAACATTTTCTCATCTCAAACCTTTTTGAAACCTTAGATCGGAGTTTTAGGAACATTTGTCTAGCCAAAAACGATTTTCCAGCGACCGGAGACTAACGGCGTTAGGATTCTGTTATTAAGGCCCCAATGGAGGCCAATATGTTAATAGTTGGGACTGTCAGTGGTTATTTTTGAAGTTGAGACTGTTAGTAGCCAACGACGAATAGTTGAAATGATTAAAATCCAATATTCCAACTATTAAATAGGCTGATGCTACATATATAAAAATTGATTGGACTAAAAAATCATTAAGTTGCTAAATGGGTAAAAAAATTGGACTAAAATTCAAACTTAACATGTTGAAACATAAACACATTAAGCTGCAATAAACTTAAACCTTGTTAAGGTTTTTTTCTGGTTAAGCTGAATAGAATTATTCAGTCCATTAGCCGACCCATTATCCATATAACTAGAATTGGGTTCGAGTATGTACTTAATCAGGTTCAGTTTATTCGAGTAAAGCCTTAAATGGGTTCAGGTTGGGTAATTGGTTATATAACACACCCTAAATACAATAAGTTCAGAACTGTTGAAAGTTGACCCAATCTTATCATCAGGTGAGTTAAAGCCAGATCCGCGTCTGCGATATAATTAAATGAAAGATTATTAAATACAATTCCAAATCCATGAGTTGTAACCACACTACCAATTTACCAAATACCCGATACATTAACAATTGATCCTATTAAAAAATCATAACACCAAAGGGGATAGATAGGAAGACTACTATATTTATACCTCTTTTTAGTTTATCCAAACACCCTGATACAACTAACCTATAAATTAGCCCTAAAACTTCTTACTCCAACATAACATCACAAATTCTTATACCATTGAATTTTTCTTTTAATTTTAAACTTTACCCATTCTGACCCCCTTAACCTATTGATTTGTTTAAGCACCCGAATCAAGCATTACCCAGATTAACCTATTGATTTGTTTAAGCACCCGAATCAAGCATTACCCAGATTAACCTATTCATAGTTAGGTCACCTCTAGTTTGGGTAACTATTATAAGAGGAAAAGTTTAGGAATGGGATCCTTTGTAATTAATAGTGTGAAAATGTTGTTCTAAATTCTTCTATATCATTTGTAATTTATTAGTGGCGACTTTAGAGTTATTTGCCTCTTTTTCTTTTAGGAACATCCTTTTATATCGTTTGTAATTTAACGGTGTGTAAATCTTGTCCAAATCCTTTTATATAATTCGTGGATGTAAAGGCGGGAAAGCCCGAGGCCAGATGGGTTCATAATGAATTTTTTTCGCCACTACTGGGAGACTTTAAAGCCTGTAATTATGAAGATGATGGCCGATTTTTCTGATTCGGGGAACGCTTCATTTCGTGGCCCTCATTCCAAAAATCCCAGACCCTTAGGTCATATCTGACTTTAGACCTATTTCTCTTATTGCGTCGATTTATAAAATAGTGGCAAAAAACTTGGCAAGCCGATTGAAATCGGTTGTAGATAACCTTATATCCCCTCACCAAGCTGCTTTTGTGGGGCGAAGAAACATCCTTGATAATCCCTTAATATAAGCGAATTGGTATCTGTAACACCCCGCAAAATATCGAATTATAACACGACGCATGTCCAAACTCTCCGATTAATCCCGATTTATGGAAGAAGATGGACCAAATACGTCAAAAAGGATAAAGATATAAGGTCCGAGGACTAAAATGGCAAAAATACCAAAATTTCACTTCTGGAGGTCCCTTACGGACCGTAAGGTATACCCCTTATGAACTGTAAGGGGTTCAAAATCTGTAAGGTGGTTTAAAAACCCCTTACGGACCATAAGCCACCTCTTACGGTCTGTAAGAGGTGCGAAGACAACAGAATGGCAGTCTTGGATTAGTATAAATAGGTGATCATAGTGTTCTTTGCATTCAAACCTTCAAATTCACTTCCAAATCTTTCTTAGAGCATTTCTGGAGTTAGAAGTTGCTTTCTTATTATTTTCAGTAGTACATCAATCCTAGTAAGGGCCCCTCCTTGTTCAACTTCATTTAATTAGCTAGTTCTCAACTGAAAGTCAAATAGTTTGACTTTTCGTTTAACTTTCAGTTCTGACCAATGTGGTGGAGTCAAAGTTCGAATCGAACTCTCCTACGTGATCTTAATAACGAAGGTATATATCCCTTGTGAACATACCCTCCGACAATCACGTTAAGTAGGCAAAATGATGAATCAAGCATGTTATATCTAAAAGTAAAAACTAGTAAATATGCGTTTTGCGATAATTGAACTTTTAACTATCTGAACCAATTGTTTTGACATCATATCAGTTTATATAGACTTATAAAACATATTTTGACATGCTCAACTCTTCATACTCAGTTTAGACCTCAATTCTATATCGAAAGTCAAGAAGTTTGACTTTCGACTCTGGCCCGTTTGGTCTACTTTGAAACCTAATCAAGGCATGTTTTTGTGACCATAATATTATAGGGAATAACCCTATGAGGTTATACCTTATGGTCATACAATTTGAAGGGTAAATCAACAAGTACACTATATATAGTTTTAAAATGTCAAAAATGCCCCTACGGCATAAAAATGGTTTGAAAACCTAAGAGGCACATAATCTGACACCTCGAAACTGATTATATGATATGTGGAAATATGTATTGTTACCAAAATGCTTGACGTTACTTGAGAATTCTACTACGTACAAGAGTATAGATGGAGTACTTGAATATTTAAAGTTCTCGGGACGCGACATCACCTATATAGTGCAACAAATTTGTATGCATATGCATGCTCCTCACATGAATCATAACAACACACTTAAATGCATTATAGGATACGTAAAAAGGCACCCTGTCATTCGGTCTTCGCATGTACTAATCGACGATTACTTCCCTTGTCTCCTACACCGACGCAGATTGGGGAGGTGTTCGGACACTCGCGTTCCACATCGGTATTGCGTCTACTTGGCTCACAGTTTCATCTCATGGTCTTTTAAACGACAGACCACCATGTCTCACTCAAGCACTGAATCTGAATACATTGTGTAGTTTTACTATGCCAATGTCAGTGCCATCTACTAGGCGGCTAATCTAGTTCAACATCAACAAACAAAGCACATTAGAATGGGTATCTACTTTGTTTGGGAAAAAGCTCTCGTGACCAAGTTCGTGTTCTTCATCTCCTATCCCACTATCAGAATGCAAATATCTTCAAAAAGGGCCTACCTTATATATATATATATTTGATGATTTTAAATCCACCTGTTTTGATTTTGGTGGTATAGTAGCTATTCCGAAGTAATATCTTAACTAATGACTTTATTGTTGTAGTTATGTAGTCAGTCTTTTATATATTAATTCGTTATGTATTCTATCCATAGTTAGGCTATATTTTGTATTATTAATAGTAAAGATCAATAAGATGTTAAAACATGTTTTTGAGCATATCTTTAGAAAATTTTTAGAGTGAGGCATCTATCTCTGATGCATTCAGTTGGATGTAAGAAGTTAATAAAACTTGGTTCAATTAGGACGAGATCTGCAAGTTCACAAGTATTTGAGTGCATGCTAGTAAGTTGATCATTTCATAGGTAGTTGACAACAAGACATTTTTATTAGATAGTGTTTGAGCGGTTTTATGGATTTCGTGTTTTTTTTAGATAGTGTTTGAGCGGTTTTATGGATTTCGTGTTGGAGGTTTTTGCGATCAATCATTCCATGGTTCTTGAAGTTCTTCATATTCAAGTCTGATTGTTTAATGGCGAACAAGAAAGAACCCACTTTCCTACCACACACATACATACTAGTATGTGCTGATATTAATCAGCCCAAACTTTACAAATCAAATACACACTTGACCTAATAAAGTTTCAATTGTTTTGACCCAATAAACTAAATAAACCATAAAAGTTCGACTCACTCACGTACACATAAATGGGTCAATGTGATATGTTTAATTGCTAACAGGTCAAATATGTAAAGTTAGAAAATTAGTCAAAAAAAAAAGAAGGAATGGCTAGAGTGGGAAACTTCTCCAAAAGTGCGTTTTATATTGCACAAAATATTCTAAATTGTTTCACTCTTGACACTTCGGTTATTATTGTGATAATATTATTACTGGTATCATATTTGACACACTAATGTGAAATTATTTTTAATGTGCTTTGGGTTAACCCAACCTATTCATACAAAAAAACACCCGTTTTGATCCGTTGCCTAACCCATAACATAATACGCGTAAGATTTCCTTCTTTCAACATGTAAATCTCTGCTTTATTGGATTATTTTATGTTGACTTGTGGACATTTTAGTAGCAATTAAGGATCATGTCTATAACAGCAAAAAGTATCTTTGATTGAGGTTGATTTTAATCAGTGGGATTGTTCATCATTTCTATTTTGCGGGTCCTTTTACATAATGTGTTAGGTGAAAGAAAGATGTGACTGTGGGTCTGAACGCCAGATTTACCTACACAACATGCACTACAATTTAGAAAGTTTGTATATTTAAATCACCACACCAAAAAGAGTTGAGCTATTTTGTAATTTAGGTTGCTTGCAATATCAGTACTACAGTTCAATTTAAACGTTTATAAATCACCTTTTAAAATTATTTTTTATTGGATCTCACAAAAAGACCATGCTATTTTGTTTTTTCTCTTTTGTTGTCTGTTCTTGTTTGTCATCTCCTTTTTCTTTGAATATGACATGGAATCCCCTACATAATCTCCTAGGTTGGTTGGTATATAATACACACTTCTGAGTCAAGAACACAACATGATGACGATGAATCTATTGACTGCAATCCGATTACGCCATAAACAATGACTTAAACAACTATAACGCTACATTAAAAGTTGGGTGCTTTCTGATGTATGTCATGAAAAGGTTAGTGGGAATTACATTTACAAATCTTGAATTATTAATACCATTTGGTGGTTGATTTAGTTAATTAAAAGTAAACCTTTTTACATGAGTTGCTTGTTGCTGGGGGTGGCATGCTGGTATTGGCGTGTATGTGGAGGTATTTCACAAGGGTGTCATCCCACTTGCTTACATCATAAAGAAGAAAAACAAAGCTTGAATCTTATTTTGATGGAATCTATCTCTTCTTCACTTTTTTCACAAAACCTGAATCTTTGAATCTTATCAGATCATCTACCTTCATAATAATAAGGAAGAGGAAGTAATAATTCAGTAAAATCTTCAGTTTTAGCTTCGAGTGAAGCGCATAGGAAGAGTAATGGTACCATAAATTTTTTTGATGGTTTTTGAAACTTCTAGTCATATAAGCATGCACCATGTTGTAGTCTTGTAGAAATGTCACATATTTTAATCAGCATATTTATGGAGCAATTACATTCTTTTGATGAGGATCATGGAATGAGAGGTGATATGTACACCATCAATTTTTCTTTGCACATAACTTTTTAATTCACTTTTGCTTGGTTGGATAATGGTGAAATATTAAATAGTTAATGTCTTAGTTATGATCACAAAACTACGCATCCTCAACCTACATACATTCTCTCCCATCGAACCCCTTTCCTGTACTTTTACCGATGCCCTATCTAACCGGTCTGGAAACACGCCATGACTGACGAATATAATGCCCTTATTGATAATAATAAGTGGGAGTTGGTACTATGACTATCGCATTTTTTAGCATAATACAATGCATGTGGATTCTTAGACATGAACTTGATTTTGATGGGTCTTTAAGCGGTATAGTGCGCATTTTGTTTACGAGGATAGGTCTCAGTAAGTCATGGTGGACTATGGTGAAACATTAAGTGGGGTGGTCAAACCAACTACCATACAAACCGTAATCAGCATTGCTCTATCTCATGCATCGCGAACTCAGCTAGAGGTCAAAAAAGTGTTTCTACACCAACCTGTGGGTTTCCATGACTCGAGATAACTGGATCATGTATGCTTGCTAAAGTGATCACCTTACGGTTTAACACAAGCAGTGGCGGAACTAGAAACAAAATTAAGGGGCATCCTAATTTTTTTCTATCATACATTCATACAATGTAATAAACGTTATTTACTAAATAATAGACTTAACAAAATAAAATTATAAGCTATAGATGATGTATAGTAGAATAATAAGAAAAAACTTAATTTGTTTATTAGTTTGTAGAGTTAACAAACAAATTATTATGAAATAAATTTATTAAGGAAAAAAGAAACAAATTATAAAATTATATATTTGCTTTGATTTTCTACCATTAAAATTGCAAAAGATAAATATGATTTAAAAAGTAAAAAGCTGGTCACCATCTTCCCAACTTCATACTCTGTTAATACGAGTTCCTCGCCGGAAAAAGAAAATCCACCGTGATGCTATTCAACTTCCGATTTCTTTATCTTTCACTTTTAGCATTCTCGGAGGTGTGGGAACCGTTCGCATAAAATAAATAAAAAATTATTTAACTGAATTACACAAACAGAAAAATAAAGAAAGCAGTAAATTACAGTACGGATTACAACTGAAATAAAGAAAATACAAGAACAAAACTTCAGCAAAAGATGAAGTTCTTGGCTGAGGATCGTGTTAGACACGGGTCCCTTAAAACAAATTTCGAGTCTCCCAGGAGAACTCGTTTGTTTCCAGGATACAACAGCCTAAGCAGTTGCACTGCCGGAGATGACACGACCCGAAGGTGTACCTTGCTGCAAGAAAGAGGAAGAAGAAGAATTTCGAGTAGAGGGTTCGTTGGTGATTCGGTGTCCTCTGGTGTTGATGTAATGCAGTATTTATACTGCATCTGTGTTGAAACAGTCAAAAAGATTTAACTCAATGAATTAAATTGCATTAAACGTCTTTAATGCACTTTAATTCGTCAGTTACAATCCTGGTCAAGACCCTTGACTCGTCTGTTTCAACTGCTGAAGTGTAACTGATCTGTCATTAACTCTGTAAGCAGCAGGTCGCGCGCGCCTCCATACGCCAGCCTGCTGGTGCGCGCGCCAGTGTGGCTCACATCCCTGCGCGAGCTTACTGGTGCGCAACCCCTTGCGCGAGCATCCTTGCTGCCGGAGATGACGCAACCCGAAGGTGTACCTTGCTGCAAGAAAGAGGAAGAAGAAGAATTTCGAGTAGAGGGTTCGTTGGTGATTCGGTGTCCTCTGGTGTTGAAGTAATGCAGTATTTATACTGCATCTGTGTTGAAACAGTAAAAAAGATTTAACTCAACGAATTAAATTGCATTAAACGTCTTAATTCGTCAGTTACATTCCTGGTCAAGACCCTTGACTCGTCTGTTTCAACTGCTGAAGTGTAACTGATCTGTCATTAACTCTGGAAGCAGCAGGTCGCACGCGCCTCCATATGCCAGCCTGCTGGTGCGCACGCCAGTATGGCTCACATCCCTGCGAGCTTACTGGTACGTCAGCCCTTGCGCGCGCACGCCACGTCACCAGGGAACCCATCTGGTCACGCCACACAGTCGCGCCATACTTGTTCACTTTGGTGCGCGGCGCGCGCGCACGTCAGGCATCTGCGGCGCAACCTGGACTGCCTGCACCATGTGCCACTACCTGTGTACCTGTGCGCCCCTTGCCACGTTGCCTTCTAGGGTCTGCGCCACCTGGTCCTTGCAGCCTTTGCTGAGCCACGCGTGCGCGGTAAAAAATACAAAGGCGGCTCGCGGCGTTGCGAGCGTGCGAAGTGCAAAGTGCACCATCAAAGCGCCCATCGCCCACGCCACGCGCGCGTGCGTGTGCAAGTTAGGGTGCTCCGCACCCTTCGCGAGTACACTTAGTGTGTGCTTCCATGAAACAATAAGGAAGGAGTGTTCCCGCTTAAATACCCCTTTAAGTTTCATCACTCCTCCTATGTGGGACAAGATGCTACTTTCCCATTATTTCAGCATTTAATGTTTCAAACACCAAACTTTGAGCATCGATATCTCATTCATCTTAGCTCCGTTTTGGACGTGTTTAGTTCGTTGCGAAGCTCTTCCAACATAGAACACAAACCCGGAAATAAATATCTATATAAACCTCAGTTTATAATATTTATTTATCGTCCAAAATTAGAAAATACGTATTTTCTATATTTATGAAAATGCTATTTTCACAAAATTCCAACAGGAGGTTCCGCGAATATGTTCAGAGGTATCCGATAAATAAAACGAACAAGAAGAAAAATACACTTCGCCACAAAAGTTGAGGGGTATCCCGGGATACCCCTAGGATACCTCTAGATCCGCCCCTAAACACAAGCCCTAGATGCATGGTATCAACACTTTACAAATTACGTAGCTACATTGGGTTTATTATTTTTTTTCTAACAGTCAATGTGAGTGGTCTTTCCTCATTTTCAAGCATGGCACAAACACGGAGTGCCTTTTTTATACCTCGATGATATCATATTCACAACTTCATCAGATACCCTACATAAACATTAGGTATTTTTGTCACACGTGAGGGTAATGATCTCTTCCTTTCTCAACAAAAATATGCACATGATATTCTTGTGCTAGCCGGTATGTTATCTTGTAACCAGTTGGCAATCTAATTGACACTTATGCAAAATTTGGTGCAAATTCCTGGACATAACTTGAAGATTCTACAACGTACAAACGTCTAGCCAAAGCTCTTCAATATTTAACGTTCACAAGACCCGACATCATCAGGAATGCAACAAAATTTCATGCATATTCATGATCTTCAGACAACTAATATAAATGCACTTAAACTTATTCTGAGATATGAAAAGGCATTCTATCATTTGGTCTTTACATGACTAGATCGCCGTTTACTTCCCTTGTCTCCAACATCGACGCAAATTGGGACGGTGTCTGACACTCGCATTCAGAGCCATCTCTGATAATTCACGTACCCTGTTCGAGCTTGAAAATATGTGTCCTTCCATAATTTTTTATTATTATTTTAAAAAGAGTAAACTGCCATTTTGGTCCCTGAGGTTTGGCCAGTTTTGCCACTTTAGTCCAACATCCAAACTTTTTGCATCTAGGGCCCTGTGGTTTCGTTTTTGTTGACATTTTGGCCAAAAGTTAAATTTGGCCAGATTCCCCAACTTAAACCCTGATTTTTTGTCTTTATCCACAGGAGTATTTTAGTCATTATAAATTTATTATAACTCAATATTGATTAAAAATAATAAAACCTTTAACTCATTGACCTAATCCTATAAATACCCACATATAATATTTTCATCTCCTTTCTTTTCCCCGTTCCTTCAATCTAACCAAAAATCAAAAACCATGCTAATCCATCCATCCTCTCTCACATATGGGAACCAGCAAGCATAAATGGAGATTCACTCTCCTCCGATCCCTCTCCCACCTCAAAAAACCAACACCCCACCCGAATTCATCTGCCCCACAAATGGTGAATCAGATCAAAGCAGGTCTAAAGAAGAAATTTGGAATACGTTGAAGATTTTCTGGATACACAAACGCAAGTGCAAAAAAGTTGGGATTCGGATCGTGTGTGAAGGTATTCATAGCTTGATTCCGAAGGGTGGTGGTAGTAGTAAGTCTGGTAACTCGACGGGTGGGGTTTGGTTGGTGGTGGTTTTGCGGTGCGCTGGTGTCAGTCTTGCACACCCACCATCTGTGGCGGTGGCGATGAGAAGAACGAGGAGGCGGGGCGGTGTTTGGCGGCTGGATCGACGTAAGAGGGTGTTTGGTGTTGTCGGGTGGCGGATTTCAGTGGTTGTGCCGCAGCGGACTTGCAGCAAAGGTTGATATTAAGGTGGTTGTGGTGTTGGATGGTTCCGGGTCGACATCCACAAGCCGATTCTTCTATCAATTAGGGATAAATCTAAGGTTTTGGTGTTGTATTACGGATTATGAGGTGAGTTATTATTGAGACCAGTGATGACCAGATTTGTGCTCGTTGTGGTTTGAATCTCAGTCTTTACTTGCAGGAGAAGCGTTTAGATAAGATGGTAGATTAGTGTTTCACTTGCAGAAGAAGGGTTTAGTGAAGATGGTAGATTAGGGTTTGAGTTTGGGGAAGATGATAAGTTGCTTTTATATGGTCAAAGGAATGATTTAATTTAATTATTTTAATTAATAATGTGTTATAATAAAAGTATAGTGACAATTTTGCCACTGGGGAAAAGGACAAAATACCAATATTTATCAGACAAAATGAGCTGATTTTATTTTTAGACTAAAATGGCAACAAAAACGAAACCACATGGCCTTAGATGCAAAAGGTTTGAAATTTGGACTAAAGTGGCAAAACTTGTCAAACCTCAGGGACCAAAATGGCAGTTTACTCTTTTAAAAAAATCAAATTAGTATTAGTCTCAATAAATCTAATGCCAAGTGGGCTAAATTCTAAACCATAAAAATGATTTGTAAATGGGCATATATTGGAATTTGTATTTGTTTACTATTTAAAAAAATAACATATATATATATATATAACATATAGGATTATTTTTAAAATCGTGTGCACCTCGGAATCACGGGCCTTGTGCGGAGGTCCTCCCCATCAAAGCTGCCACTGCTTGCATTCCACTTTTAAGTATTGTATCTACTTGGACACAGTATCATCTCGTGGTCTGCTAAACGACAGACCAGCATGCCTCGCTCGAGTGCTGAAGCTGAATACAGAGGAGTTGCAAATGTAGTTTCAGAAATATGTTGGCTACGCAACCTCCTCTTGGAATTATGCCATCCTCCCACCATGCTTCCTAGTTTATTGTGACAATATGGGTGCTAACTACTTGGCGGGTAAACCATTCAAAATCAATAAACCAAGGATATTGAAATGGGTATCCACTTTGTGTCCAAGTTCGTGTTTGTGTTCTTCATGTCCCATCTCGTTATCCCATGCATTTTTTTATATCATATATATATATATATATATATATATATATATATATAACAACCCGCTTCCTCACAAGCTCGTCACTCTCGTTACGCCTAGCACCAGAGATTCGGATCATAATGTAATCTAAACCGCTTATTACGCTACATCGCATATTTTCGCACTATATCACATCACAACGCATTACATCGCATTAACATAACGCTTATCTCGCACAAACTAAATACTATCGACTTTGCGTGGAGTTTCCAAGGCTATCTGCTCGCTTAAACTGCAATGCGACTCTCGCAAGACTTGGGAACAAAACCGCATGATTCATCGCTTATTTATCTGACCTTGAGAAATTGTAAAATTTAAGTAAATATGACCATTTAATACGCTTAATACTTTGCTATAACGCTTAATATAACTATATTATACGAACCGAATCGCCGAAAGAACCCCGCGAAATCAGTAAACGGAACTTGGTCACCAGGCCAAGTTCGGCCGAACTTGACTACCACAAGTTCGCCCGAACTTGCCTGAGACACATGAACCTATTGCTTTCCACAAGTTCGCTCGAACTTGTACACACATCTACAAGTTCGGCCGAACTTAGTTAACTCCTCTTAAAGACCTAGCAAGTTCGCCCGAACTTGCATGAAATTCATGCAAGTTCGACCGAACTTGACTCCCACCAGCTCACTTTTTGCTTTCGCCTATAAATACTCAGCCTCATTCTCTCATTTGAACTTGCTGCAAGTTCGCTCAGAGCTCTCAAACCCGAAACCTTTGTTTCCTCAGTAAGATTCAACCCGATTTCAACTACTATGATGTTCAAACAATGTTTTACAACGATTTTGCACAAGGCTTTGCCTTCGGTTTCATCAAATCTCTTTTGTTTACGAAAATCTTCATCTTTTTCTATAAACTTCTGTTTTTTCACTCAGATCTATACTATATCTGAGTAAAACCTTTCAAAAACATTGATTTCTACATAATAGTCGGACTAATGACATATGTTTTCGTTCACTATTAAGTGGAACGAGGCGTTGTCAAGCAAAATCTCAGATCCGGAAGCACAAGGACGAAATCGTCACTTTACACAAGCTGGACTAACCTGTACGAACCATCAAGTTCGTCCGGTTTAGCCCGAGTTTCTGTAAAATGGCTAAGTTTGCTCCAAAAGACCTCTCCAGCCTAAGTTTTGCTCAGTGGCTTAAGGTTGAATGGGATGGACACTCGATTTCCTCAGCAAACGACGCGAAAACACAAGATTTTGGACCCAAAAACATCAAGTTCGCTCGAGACTTAACTAATTCTGTGCAGCACTTTAGTCAAGTTCGCTCGAACTTGACCTCTAAGGGTAAAGTTTGGCCGAACTTGAGTCCAGACAACTCAATCTTTCAACAGGAACCCTCAAGTTCGCTCGAACTTGCAAAGTTTCCCAAAGAAACTTTACAAGTTCGGCCGAACTTGTCAATTCCTTAAACAAATCTCACAAGTTCGCCCGAACTTGTCAAGTTTCCTTGAGAAACTTACATGTTCGCCCGAACTTGACTTAACCCTCAGCAGAACTATACAAGTTCGCTCGAACTTGTATGTTCACATACAAGTTCGGCCGAACTTGCCTACTGCCCAAACCAAACTTCGCCGTTTCAACTTTTCGTAGACTGATGCAATTCCGTTCGCATATGCAGGCAGATCCGGCACTCCTTTCCATCTCTCAGTAGTCTCTCTCTCCTAAAAACGCACTAACTGTGAGTATACCTGACCCATTTTTCGCTTTAATGCACTTTTTGGGTGTAACATACGTTCTTATCAAAAATACACAACGCACGCTAAACTGATTTATCACACGCGAATATCTGTTATACATATTATACGTGATTGCTAGAACATGTAAGCTAGGACTGTTTTCTTTATCTCCACCTTGGCTAGTATAGTACTGTAGAGGGGCTCTCATCCGACGGGGTTTAGCTAAGATGTACGCGCGAGCTCGCAGCGAGAATAGCATGATAAATTGTCTTGTGAGTTTATATGTTGTATGAATCATATTTATGTATGAAAGAATTCACTATACATTTATCTACTATGCTATTTTATCAAAACCTGTATGCTCGCCAACCAACTGGGCTGGGTGTCTAACCCAATTAAATTAAGATTTATATTAACCTTAAGTAATATATGAGGGGTGTTCTGTTACACTTAAAAGAAAAATGTTTTGTTATTGCGGGAACCGGATACGTACACGAATCGAACTCGGGACTTGAATGTTATAATTGCACGCAGTCCACCACTGGACTGTGTGTCTAACCCGATGAAATATCCGTTTTTAATTACTCATATGTACTGACAATAACTTCATCTTCTTCGCATAAATTACCCAAAACCCGATCCCCAACTGCTAACCAAGTTATGCCATTTTGGTTAACTGTGTTAGAATATTAACATAGTAACAGCATAACAAAGAAAGATTTAAGGTAGTTTTACCGATTTGAAGAAAGATTCCTATCTCCGATCGAACTTCCGACGGTGAACGGATTCCGGCGGTATGAACTGTTTTAAAAGTTTTGATTATTGATTTGAACGATTAAAGTATAAATTAAGATATAGCAGAGAAGTTTGGATAGTTATACCGACTGATGAATGAATACGGTTTTCTGACGATCGATTCCGGCGAAGTTCCGGTGAAATTGAAATTCTCCGGCGACGAGCTAAAGCTTTGAAAAAGTGCACGGTTCTGAGCGAAAGGATTTCCAGAAGATTGAGTGGGTATTTATAGTGAAGAACTGGATGAATTGTGTCCGCTTTTGAGTCTTGATTCGCGATTGAAGATTTTCCGGCGGTTATGGCCGAATTTGACGGTTAAACATCGGTTATAATTGATGCCGTAATCGGTTATCGCGTTTTAGTCAAAAGGAAAGGCCACATTTGCGGAGTTTTGGTCTTACTCCGGCGATTCCGCGTTCTGAGCGCGCGGATGTCCGGTTTTGATTTTTCTGGTTTTACCTTAAGTGTTATTTGTTTCCTTGTTCATCACAAGTGAAGTGTGTGGCGGAGCGGTGTGTTGTGTGTTTGGGTTTGTGGGTGACCCGGGTTCGAAACCCGGCGTCCCCATTTTATTTTTTTCTCACTATTTATTATTATTTATAAATTATGGTTTTTAAATTCTAATATATTTATTAATTATGTATTGTTTAAAATTTATTTGAGCAATAAATACGCAACGAAAAATTATAACTGAATATTTGATTAATACGAAGCGGGTTTGGAAACCCGTTTTTTGACGAATGTTACAGTATCCCCTACTTTTAGAAATTTCGTCCCGAAATTTAAGTAGTAGTGGTAACAGGAAAAAGATGCGGGTATTTCTCGCGTATTGAGTCTTCACGTTCCCAAGTAAACTCAGGTCCTCGTTTTGACTCCCAACGTACCCTGACAATTGGAATACGACTTCGTCTTAAACGCTTCTCTCCGAAGTCCATGATTTCTACTGGTCTTTCAATGAAGTGCATAGATTCATCGATCTGAATGTCTTCTAGAGGAATATGGAGGTTTTCATCGGCGAGGCACTTCTTCAAGTTTGATACGTGGAATGTGGGATGAATTCTGTTGAGCTCTTCTGGTAGGTCAAGCTTGTATGCTACAGGACCTACTCTTTCGAGTATCTTGAAAGGTCCTACGGTGGTGCTAGCTTGCCCTTCTGGCCAAAACGAATCACTCCCTTCCACGGTGATACTTTTAAAAGTACTTGATCACCAATACCAAACTCCAAGGGCTTTCGTCGTTTGTCTGCATAACTCTTTTGATGACTTTGAGCCGCTAGAAGATTGTTTCGAATTTGAATGACCTTGTCGGTTGTTTCTTGAATTAATTCTGGACCGGTGATTTGTGATTCCCCAATTTCATGCCAACATACTGGAGATCGGCACTTACGACCATATAAAGCTTCGAAAGGAGCCATGCCGATACTTGAATGATAGCTATTGTTGTACGAAAATTCAACCAATGGTAGATGAGCGTCCCAATTCCCTTTGAAGTCTTTGACACATGCTCGAAGCATGTCTTCAAGAGTTTGGATGGTGCGTTCAGATTGACCATCAGTTTGAGGATGAAAAGCGGTACTGAGGTCTAATCGTGTACCCAAGGCGGTTTGTACGGCTCGCCATGTTCGTGAAGTGAAACGACCATCACGGTCTGAAATGATGCTTAAAGGTACACCATGACGGCTTACGATCTCGCTGATGTAGATACGAGCTAACTTCTCGTTCTTGAAATCCTCGCAAATCGGAATGAAGTGAGATGACTTTGTAAGACGATCGATTATTACCCATATAGTGTCATACCCACTGGAGGTGCGAGGTAACCCGGTGATGAAATCCATGTTATGTTTTCCCACTTCCATACAGGTATTTCAGGTTGGACTAGAAGTCCTGAAGGTCTTTGATGTTCAGCTTTTACTTTGGAACAGGTAAGGCACTTGGAAACAAAAACAACGATATCCTTTTTCATGCCCGGCCACCAGTAGGTGTATCGTAGGTCTTGATACATCTTGTCGGCTCCTGGGTGTACAGAGTATCGTGTTTTGTGTGCCTCATTCATGAGGAAATCACGAAGGTTATCGCGATCAGGAATCCATATGCGATTTAAATAGTATAGAATACCATTGGATTTGGTTTCGATTTTTAGTTCAGCTCCACACGACAGCTCATCACGTACGTCATTTTCTGTTACAGAAACATGTTTGAGCTGCTCGGATTCGATCTTTGATGTCGGTTATGATTTGCGAACAGAGAAGACGAATGGAGTTCGCATAACCTTTTCGACTGAGTGCATCAGCCACCACGTTTGCCTTGCCAGGATGATACCGAATTTCACAGTCGTAGTCGTTAAGAAGTTCGACCCATCTTCGTTGCCTCATATTCAACTCCTTTTGGTTGAAGATATGTTAGAGACTTTTGTGGTCAGTGTATATTTCACACTTGGTACCGTAGAGGTAATGTCTCCATATCTTGAGAGCGAACACAACGGCTCCAAGTTCCAGGTCGTGGGTGGTGTAATTCTCATGAACTTTGAGTTGCCTAGAAGCATAGGCTATCACTTTTCCTCTTTGCATTAATACACAGCCTAGCCCTTGCCCTGATGCGTCGCAATATACTACAAAGTCATCGCAACCCTCAGGGAGTGTGAGGATAGGTGCGTCACAAAGTTTTTGCTTTAGAGTTTGGAAGGCTTCTTCTTGTTTAGGTCCCCATATGAAGGGTTTTCCTTATGAGTCAAGGCCGTGAGTGGTACAGCAATACGGGAAAAATTGGCAATGAAACGTCGATAGTAACCAGCCAAACCAAGAAATGACCTTTCTTCGGTAGGGGTACGTGGCGCTTGCCATTCCTATACTGCCTTGATTTTTGAAGGATCGACATGTATTCCCTTGTCATTGACGACATGTCATAGGAATTGTACTTCACTTAACCAGAATTCGCATTTTGAGAACTTAGCGTAGAGCTTTTCGGTCCTTAAAAGTGTAAGGATGAGTCGAAGGTGTCGCTCATGATCGGATTTAGACTTGGAGTAGATAAGAATATCGTCGATGAAGACTATGACGAAACGGTCGAGGTAGGGTTTGCATACCCTATTCATTAGATCCATGAAGACAGCGGGGGCGTTGGTTAAACCGAATGGCATGACCATGAATTCGTAATGACCATAACGAGTCCGGAAGGCGGTCTTTGGGATATCTTCTTCGTGCACTCTGAGCTGATGATAACCAGAACGAAGGTCGATTTTTGAAAAGCCGGTGGCGCCTTGAAGTTGGTCTAGGAGGTCATCGATGCGAGGTAGTGGATAGCGATTTTTAACCGTTAACTTGTTGAGTTCTCTATAATCAATGCACATGCGAAACGTTCCATCTTTCTTCTTCACAAAGAGAACTGATGCACCCCAAGGCGAGGAGCTAGGACGTATGAATCCTTTGTCAGTCAGCTCTTGCAGTTGACTGGCCAGCTCTTGCATTTCGGATGGGGCTAACCTATAAGGAGATTTTGCGACTGGTGTAGCGCCTGGTACAAGTTCGATGCGGAATTCGACTTCTCTCACAGGAGGGAGTCCTGAAATGTCGTCGGGAAAGACTTGTGGGAATTCTTTCACAACTGGAATATCTTCGAGTTTCCTTTCCTTGTTTCCCTTTTTGACGACGTGAGTTAGGAATGCGACATAGTTCTTGCGGAGATATCTTCGGGCTTGAAGGCAGGACATTAGTTTGAGTCCTTTCGAAGGGGTTTCTCCAAAAATACGTAGGGTCTGACCGTCTGCAAGAGGAATGCGAATAAACTTTTCGCGGCACACTACTTCAGCGTGATGCTGGCTGAGCCAGTCCATACCGATTATAACATCGAAACTTCCCAACTTCATAGGAATGAGGTCAACTGGAAAATCGTGATCGTTTAGAGTGAGGGTACAATTGCGTATAATAGAATTTAATGAAACGGGTTTTCTGTCAGCAACTTCCACCGTTAGAGATTCCATGAGATTAACACGAGTTTGGTTGAGGATAGGTTCAAATTCTAAGGACACAAAGCTCTTATCTGCGCCAGTATCGAATAACATGGATGCATAACTACTATTGATGAGAAACGTACCGTTAACCACGTTGTTGTCAGCCCTAGCTTGGTTGGCATTGATGTTGAAAGCTCTTCCTCTGGCAGCTGGAGGAGCTTGGTTAGCTTGGTTTACTGGGTTCGCTTGGGCATGGATGATGTTTACCAAGCGTGGACAAGTGTTCCTGAAGGGGTTTGGGTCCCCACAGTTGTAACAAGCTCGCATGGGTTGCATCAGGGGGTAGTTGGGTTGGTAGTAAGTTTGGGCTGCGTGTGGTGCAGGCGGTAGAAGTAAGGGTTGTTGGGCTTGACCCACTATCTGATGGTGGGTTTGGGTTGGGGGTTGATTGCGGTTCATCCGTTGAAGAGTACGACAGGTTTGGATGGTGTGACCGGCGCGGCCACAACTTGTGCAATGTTGGCAAAGAGTTTCGGGAGGGTGCTGGTATTGACAACGGTTGCATTTTGGGTGTGGACCGGTGTGTGGCTTTTTAAATGGTGCAGCTGAGGGAGCGATTTGGGTGATTGGTGCAGCGGTGATAGGAGGGTTGGTTTGAGTGACAGCAAAATTCTTGCTGTTTCGTTTCCTCTTACCAGCAAACCTTGAAGAGGAGACTGAGTGGTTTGTAGTTGAGGTCTCTATGGGTGCTTTCTTCTTTTCATCCTTGAATTTGCCGTTTCGGATACGATTCTCAGTAAGTTCTGTAGCTAACTCCATCGCGGCTTCAAGTGTTGCAGGCGAAGTGCTTAAAACCGAGTCTTGATTTTTCGAGGGAAGACCTCGAATGTAATGTTCAACCAAGCGGTACACGGGGGTGAACAAATTTGGGATCATTTGGTTCAGCTCGAGAAATCGCTTATTATAGGAGGTGTGATCTCCTTCCTTTTGTTTCAATGCGTGGAATTCATCTTCCAACTTTTTGATTTCACTTCTTGGACAGAAGCGTCTTGTCATGAGTTCCCTTAACTCTTCCCATGTTATGGCCATGGCGTCTTCAATTCCTCGTTTACCTTTTTCCGTGTTCCACCAGTAAGGGCTACCCCAAACAGTCTTCCAGTTGCATAACGTACCTTGCGATCCTCGGGACAATCGCAATTGAGGAAAGTGTTTTCCATTTCTTCAAACCAGTGAAGGAGGGCGGTAACACCTTCGGTCCCTTCATATTTTGGGGGATCGCAAGATTTGAAGTGTTTGTAGGAGCACTTTTTGGAGGGAGGGTTGGCGACGCTCTGGTCTTCTTGAATGGGAGGGTTGATGGATTTGCGGTGAGAGCTTGTTGAACTTGAATCACGATGTCAGGAAGCACTGCGGCCATTTGTTTAGCAATTTGTGTGGCCAAGCGTAAATTTGATCTTCCTGACTTTCTACCTCCACGTAGTTGCCTAGCCGACATCTACAGGAACATACATAGGAAGATTGTGAGTTTACGAAGTCTCTAGGTGTCATGTGTCGTAAAAAGAATGAAAAATAACGTAACTGACAATAATGCAACTAAATCCATAGGATGTCTTGGGTTTGCTCATGTTTGGGCCTCCAATGTCCCCCATACCATCGCCTGTGTAGTCATGTGGTCCCCCATGACTATTGGGCTCGGTAGGATTCACATTGGTGTTGGCGGATTAACACTCGCACCACCCGAATGAAAATCGGAAAATATAATTGCGAGATGTATGGTAGGAGGGTGTCCAGGTGTAGACACAATGACAACTCAAAGTGGGTTAGCTCACACGACGTTTGGTATAGCATGCTTTGGCCTAATAGGTCCTTCGTACTCTCATCGTTAGTCCCCAGGTAGGCAAACTGGTCCTTTATTTTGGATTTATACGAATGCCAAGCCTAGACAGGACGTTCCGACTACCGGTACTCGTACCCTTCCAGTTACTACATGCCCGTCATGAGAACTCACTTTGATGTGATTTGAAAATACGAAAATCATTGCAAAAATCATGGTAATCGTGAGGTGTGTGCTCTCATGGATATGATATGTTATGAGGATATGATTCATGATGAGCATTGTATAATATTATGTATTTGTGAGCATGCTTGCATAACATTGAGTGTAACGATAAACATAAAGCATATAAACATCATGAATCTTGTATGTAACGCATAAGCAATTTAAAATTTTTAATCAACTATAGTATAGGCTCTAAGGGTCTAATAACCTATCCTATATCCCTATAGTCATGGCTCTGATACCAATCTGTCACACCCCGACCCGCAGCGGAATAAAAGTCGGGGCATAATTGGGTTATCACCAAAGCTCATGATGTTTACTAAAATGTTTCATATTTATTAAATTCAAATTACAACTTAAATATTCAAAACAAAATTCATACAATTACAAGAAATTGAAACTATATAATTATTCCAAAGCTTAAACTTGTTTATTCTTCTAGGCCTTCCTATGTGTTTCTTGTCTCAGCCGGATCACCTGTATCATGTGTAAAACGGGGATATTTTGGGTCAACAAAAGTTGGCGAGTGAACCTTGATAAAACATTGTTACTAATTTCTTGTTTATTTAATAAGGAAAATTTGTGCAATAATCACATGTGAGCAAACATATATAAATAAACAAACACAAACCACTTTGGATGAGTATATGATATGAATGATGATGAATGTGAGATCAAGGCTCAATCAAACGGAGCCGATCTTATGAGGCACCTGATGCTCAACCCGTCTCCCACGGGGAACTAATGGGCCTAATGAAATGCGTGCACTGAAAATGATAAAACCAATCTACATATAATCTACACAACAATTGATACACGTTTGATACACATTTGGTCACGGATAATGATGTATGCACAAGTGTTTATATATATAACAAAAGAATTATGCGACACATGATACACCCCAAAACATGATTAAAACGGGAAATTGGTAGAGATTCACTCACATTGGGTGCGTTCTTTGATGACGTTGGATGTGCACGAATTTAGGATTCAATCGATGAGGGAAAAACTAGCCTAGATAATAACAAAATGATTCGATAAATAAATAAATTTTATTTGAGATTAATATTTTTAATTAGTGCTCTTAATGGGATTTTTAGATTTATTTTTGTGAGTTTAAGGAAATTTTCTAACTTTAAAAATCTTATTTTTAAGTATTTTTAAATGATTTTTCTATTAAATAAATAACTAAAAAGAAATAAATAAACTGAAAAAAATTTGACCGTTGACCGGTCAGACTGTGCTTTTATATGCGCTGAGTGAGTTCGAACTCGGGACCTCTCGTATACGTGCACGCAGCTCTACCAACTGAGCTACGTGTCTAACCCGAAATAAACTCAGATTTAATTATATTTATATACTAACTAGAATATTTTAGAAATTAGTTATTTTAAAAAGGTTTTAAAATCTGCAGAACCGGTGCGTATAACCCGCATCGAACCCGTGACCATTGCTTTGATTTGCACCCAGCCCAACCAACTGGGCTGGGTGTCTAACCCAATTAAATTAAGATTTATATTAACCTTAAGTAATATATGAGGGGTGTTCTGTTACACTTAAAAGAAAAATGTTTTGTTATTGCGGGAACCGGATACGTACACGAATCGAACTCGGGACTTGAATGTTATAATTGCACGCAGTCCACCACTGGACTGTGTGTCTAACCCGATGAAATATCCGTTTTTAATTACTCATATGTACTGACAATAACTTCATCTTCTTCGCATAAATTACCCAAAACCCGATCCCCAACTGCTAACCAAGTTATGCCATTTTGGTTAACTGTGTTAGAATATTAACATAGTAACAGCATAACAAAGAAAGATTTAAGGTAGTTTTACCGATTTGAAGAAAGATTCCTATCTCCGATCGAACTTCCGACGGTGAACGGACTTTCCGGCGGTATGAACTTTTTTAACAGTTTTGATTATTGATTTGAACGATTAAAGTATAAATTAAGAGATAGCAGAGAAGTTTAGACAGTTATACCGACTGATGAATGAATACGGTTTTCTGACGATCGATTCCGGCGAAGTTCCGGCGAAATTGAAATTCTTCGGCGACGAGCTAAAGCTTCGAAAAAGTGCACGGTTCTGAGCGAAAGGATTTCCAGAAGATTGAGTGGGTATTTATAGTGAAGAACTGGATGAATTGTGTCCGCTTTTGAGTCTTGATTCGCGATTGAAGATTTTCCGGCGGTTATGGCCGAATTTGACGGTTAAACATCGGTTATAATTGATGCCGTAGTCGGTTATCGTGTTTTAGTCAAAAGGAAAGGCCACATTTGCGGAGTTTTGGTCTTACTCCGGCGATTCCGCGTTCTGAGCGTGCGGATGTCTGGTTTTGATTTTTCTGGTTTTACCTTAAGTGTTATTTGTTTCCTTGTTCATCACAAGTGAAGTGTGTGGCGGAGCGGTGTGTTGTGTGTTTGGGTTTGTGGGTGACCCGGGTTTGAAACCCGGCGTCCCCATTTTATTTTTTTCTCACTATTTATTATTATTTATAAATTATGGTTTTTAAATTCTAATATATTTATTAATTATGTATTGTTTAAATTTTATTTGAGCAATAAATACGCAACGAAAAATTATAACTGAATATTTGATTAATACGAAGCGGGTTTTGAAACCCGTTTTTTGACGAATGTTACATTACTGAGATCTACTTGCTGCAAAACGGATTTAGGAATTATCTCTAGAAACGCATTGTAATAGAAAATCTAGGGAAGATCGAATTATGTTTGTGTAAGAGATGTTTTGATATTTGTAATAATTGTTTATGGATTATATGTTCGTTAGTATAGGATAATGAATGTTTAAATATTGTCGCGTAAATAGTTGTTATGGATCCTCTCGAGCAATCTGATTCAACTAGTGCCGCGCCCCGATGATTCCGTCACCGGTTGGGGTTAATATATATATATATATATATATATATTAACAAAGGGCCTACCTCGTATATTATTTGATGATTTCGTTGTTGTAATTAATATATTTAATCTCCTATTTATTTCTTATGTATTATATCCATAGTTACTACTTAGGCTATTTTGTATAAGTGAACCAGAATAGTGTTTTGTGATTGATTGTTGATTAGGGTTACAAAGGTGTTGATTGTTGATTAGGGTTACAAAGGTGTCCCTATATATATAGAGAGGCATGATAAACATGACTATCCTCTACTCTAGTACAATATCATAATTGGTCTAATATTCCTCCACAAACTAAGCACAATAGCTTGAAATGTAAAGATTGTTTTTCTTTTTGTGTTCTAGCGAGATCCAGCGGCCTGTTGTGATGAGTGGTGGACTAAACCCTAATGATGTATGAAGGCAAGTTGTTTCTGCTAGAGTTTCCGGATGTCGGAAGCGACTTGTGGCGATGGCTAACCTGCAACTTTCACTTGCAACCTTCACACGTAAGTGTTGACTTTCACTACAACCTTCATGTTATTGTATCAGTCGTGCAAGGTGTAACTTTTGCATGGAACATTCACATGAAAGTGTTAACTTTCGTGTGATTGTAACTTTACATGATTGTATATTTTGGGTGCATGTGTAGCTTGTGCATGAAACTGTTTGAAAACAACTAATGTTGTGGTGCGGCGTGGCAGTCGTGAGGTGGCGGTATCGTCGCGACAACTACTAGGGTTCCAATGGCAGTTTGTTTCTGTGAACTCTAGTTAGAGCATGTGACAACGATGGTGTTAATTAAGGTTACTAGGGTGTCCCTATATATAGAGAGACATGTTACACTTGACTACATCTACTCTGGTACAATATCATAACTGGTCTAACATGTATCATAGATAGTGAAGATCAATAAGATGGGAGATTCGGAGAACACGTTTTTGAGCATATCTTTCAATTACTCATTGATCTAGGCATCCATATCTAAAGCATTCAATTGGATGCAAAATGTTAATAGGACTTTTAGTTAGGATGAAATTTGCAAGTTCATGAGTATTTGAGTGCAGTGGCGAAGCTTGCCGTCGAAAACCAGGGGGCGAAAACATATATACCAAAAATTTCTATAGAACCGGGGGCGAAAACGCATATACCCAAAATTTTCTGTACAAAAACTACATATATAACACTACTGAGCGAAAAATTCGGTGGAGGGGGGGGAGCGCCCCTACATCTTGCGCCCCTGTTTGCGTGCATGATGATGGTCAGGTAGAGAAGTTGGCCATTTCGAGGTAGTTAACAACAAGACATTCTTCTCTGGTGTTTGATTGGTTTTTATGGATTTCGTGAGTTTTATTCCGTATTACCCTAAAAGTTAAATAGTATTACCTGTAGGTGGCCCTTTGGCAATTTCGACTCATGTACTTGTAAACGGGTCACACAAGTAAAACTAAAAAGTTATTTAAAAAAGTAATGGGTAAATTGATCAAAGTCTCCAAAGTTCTTAGTCATTTCATTCTAGCAGTTATGTCATTATTGAAATAATACTATTTAGAATCATATTTGACATGCTAATGAGAAAACAATTTCTTGCAAAATGTATAATACAACCAGTTTTAACTCATACAAAATCCTCCCATTTTGATGTTTCCGAACATGCCCATTTTTGTAATGATTCCTTCTTTAAACTCCTATAATTATGCTTTCTGGGATTATTTGATCTTGACCTCTGGACGTTTTGTAGCATTGTTATTTATATGTTGATATTTCTCTTTTTTTTTATCATCATCATATCAATAAATCCCATCAATAGCAAAGCTAACGTAGAGTCTGAGGATAGTAAGATGTAGACAGCCTTAACTCTACCCCGTAATCCGGCTCGATAGTAGTTTTGCATCAAGCCTTGGACAAAAGACACATAACACTTTGCCATCGGGACAAAGGCCAATTAGTGCATGTAACCCTTTGTCTTTCGGCTATCAACGCCACCACACGATGCATGATTAACCGTCCGTCGCTTCTATTTTCACGAAATTTGTAAAACAGCGTTCAAATTAGTGCAATTTTCACTTTTCACCCCCCCCACCCCGGCCGCAGGGTGGCCACACATATAGACATTATATGCACACACACCTTAACTGGGGTGTAATACGTTTATTTCTCTAGAATCAGTTAATCCGAAATTGAGTACTACTAGATAAAGATTATGCAGCACGATAAATTCAGTTCGGGCAAGAGGCACAGTCATTTAGCAATGTAGGTAACTGAAGACTAGTGATCCAAATCATTATCCAGATCGTGAGGTCTTACTTGAATAATTATACTTTGAAATAATTCTAATTTTTTACTTTCTATCTATAAGGATATGGCACTAGAAACTTTTCTTCAAAATAACATGATTGTAAAAATGAAAAAAAGGACGATCCAGTCGTTAAAACAACAGCAAAAGGGATCTTTAAAAGTGAAAGATTTTAATCATTTCGATTGTTCATCATTTTTATTTTGTGGGTCCCATTTAAATAATGTGTTAGGCGAAGTAAAGATGTGACTGTGGGTCTGAATGCGTAATTTACCTTAACAACCAGAACTATAGATTTAGAAAGTTTGTATAATTGAATCACCAAATAATTAGAGGTCACTCGTATTCGTCTTTGCTTGTATGGGCTTGGGGTGTACCCAAACACCTCAGGCGTTTATGAATGACGTGACATGCTAACCGGCATTGCATACTAATCTCTCTTTGTATTAATGGGCGTTAAAGGAGTTGTTCTGTTAACATGTTAATGGGATGTTAAGAGATTGAATTTATTATTTTTGTTTGTTAAAACCAAAAGCCACAAAAAAATAGGGTTTAGTGAAGTTAACGAGATTAAATCATTTTCTTACATTTAGATGTAGTGAAACGGAGAAAAGTGACTGATGTGACATGTCGCTAGAGTTGAGGAAGACTAAAGTATACCCCCAACAACACCTAACACAAGTATTATAGTCCAATTCAAACGTTTACAAATCACGTTATGCAAAATATGTTTTATTGGACCAATGTGGTTGTGGTCTATCATTAAAGGCAAAACTTTTTTTTTGGGTAATGGGTTGCCCCAGTGATTCTATATATTAAACAACCAAAGAAAACAAGTAGTGAGGATAATCTCCCACTAGTTCAATCATGAGACACACCTCATGAAAGTAAGCCAAGCAAACAACACAAAACAACCACCAAAACAAAAGTACATCACTAGACTAAAAATCTAGAAAACTTAATCACACAAAAATTTTAAACACCTGGTTTGAAAGAGGGATGTCTTGGGTTTAATTCCTACATACGACAAATATTACAAAATTTTGTTGTTAAAAAAACAATATGTTTGTTGAATCTCACAAAAGGACCATGCTATTTTGTTTGTTTTTTTTTTCCTTTTTGTTGTCTGTTCTTGATGACCATTAGATATATATTTAAATTATTTTTGTATGCACATGACATGGAATCCCCTACATAATCTCCTAGGTTGGTTGGTATATAATACACACTTCTGAGTCAAGAACACAACATGATGACGATGAATCTATTGACTGCACTCCAATTATGCCATAAACAATGACTTAAACAACTATAAACCGAACAGACACTACATTAAAAGTTGGGTGCTTTCTGATGTAGTCTTTAAAAGGGAAGTGGGATTTACAAATCTTGAATTATTAATTCTATTTAGTGGTTGGTTTATTAGTTATACTTACATATGGAAAGGAAGGAACGAGACCATGTTCCAAAATAAAAAATTAGCCGCAAGATGGTTTCTTTTTGTACAGGAGCACAATATGGGTTCGGATAAAAATGAGTTAAATAAAATAAAAGAATTGATAATAAAATAACATAATTCTTTAAATAACTTAGTATAATATATAAATACTTCTATTACAATTGTCTTCTACGTGTTTTCATCTACCTGATTACATCTTCATTAGTAACATTTAGAAGTTCATCTACTTCTATAACACAAATTACGCAAGTGTTTGAGAAATCATCACCAATACAATTGCGTACACTTGACTTTATACATTTCATCACCAAAATGGGTTATTTGCAAATCTGAAAAAAAAGCATATAGGAATCATTTAATCAAAGCAAAATAATTTGGATGTAAGACCTTAAAATTCTAATTAAAACCATGGGATATTATAATAAGATGAGATGAGATGGAACACTAAACATGAGAAATAAGTTGTCAATTGTGTTCAAAGTAACTATATTTTGTGTCCCTTGATCTCCGCCCATAGGCTCATGAAACAAATCACATTTTCAACAACATTTTGATCAAGGGGACTCATCTACCTCTATTTAGGCTGGCCATGCCATAGGCGACCAATTAATATTTGCCCCCAGCCATAACGTAACAAGAAGGGATGTTTGGTAAGGGGCGCATGATGTGTAATACCCAGGCAGACATGTCCTCAACCGGATGGCTTCGGGTGTAACTTGAGTTTGGTAACTCAATTTTGTAGATAATGTAATCGAATCATCTACCTCCATAATAAGGAAGAGGAAGTATTGGTTTTGTCTGTGTGTATATATATACACACACACTAGCAGAGTACCTGTGCGATGCGACAGTGAAGACACTTTGCATTTTGGTATTTGTTTCTAGTAGTTTTCTTTTCGTATAATATTCATTGTAGCACCAACGTGATGGATATATGTCATAAACGAAATCATCGATTAGTCCACTTCGATGTGGTATGCATCGTTCGGTCGTTTCGGTTTAGGGCCGACGTGTCACACAATACAGTAATGAAAGATATTTTAAACTCCAACTTTTAAAAATTAAACCACACAACGGTCTTAAGGAATAACAAAAGTGCCTACAATTATTAAAAAGCGATGTATTAGAACTCCTTTTTTCCAACTCTAGCCTTTTAGTTTTCACTCTTCACACAATGTTCCCCTAAGTACCTGTTAAAGAAATAAGAGAAAACAATAAAAACAAACACGGTTGAGCAAAAAATTGTTTGATTAGTAACCGAAAAACAATAACAATAACGATAATTCAATAAGAACGATCAATAGGGTATTCGATATATTGTGAAACAATATCGTGACGAAAATAATGTAACGATACGATCAATACTACACAATGGTTAATCAATACGATAATAATCTATGTGGAATACTCATGTGAGCCAATGACAATAAACAATAACAATGTGTACATTAGTTGTAGTTCTAGTGTACCAATATGTATAGGGGATGTGGGTACACACACCTATCCCAGTAAACCAATAAATGCTAATATAGAGATGTCGTGAACTAATAGCATCGTCACGGATGGAGCACATCATCGGTGCCGATGATAATGCCCTATGTCCCCATAGGTGGATGTGCTCGGGTGTTGAGGTCAATTAACCAGTACACTTAAGTCAGGGCAGATAGTACAATAATGCACTTCTACGATGATAATCAATGATCAATAGAAACATACGATAATGAGTTTAAAGAATTTATTTATCGCATGAAAATCGATGAAAATAATTCAGTAATAACTCACAAGGAGCAACTCGGATACGATGAACTAGACACTACGAGTACAATAACAATATAAAACACTACGAGTGAAAGACCACAACATCCGTACCTTAGTAAAAATTTACTTCCAATTATAGTGATACTAATGACTTCTCAATCGTTCAAGCTAAACTACATATATGTTATTTTTGTATTAGTTTCATTGTAGAACTTTTCTTGTGTTGGCTTCGGTCGTTTGCTTAATATTACTGTTCGGATTCACAAGATGGTTACTTTTATTTATTTATTTATTTATCTTTTCAAAACATTAGTGGCCATACACTACAAGAAAAGGAAGCTTTAGGGGCGACGCCTTTAGCGGCGACTCATACCATAATCCGTGCAAAAATTTTTAAGTAAACCCTGACCGTTGATTAGAGGGAAGATCTAAAGGCCCATACCAAAAAGAGACTTAGCGGGATGTTTCCCTCCAAGAAACACTCCTTCCGCCAAACCTTCTGGCACCCTCTTTCACCCTTCAATATCCCAAGAAACCCCAAATCACCAACCCTAAACATGACACCATGAACCACCATCCCTGCCGCATTCTAATTCCATAGGAGAAGTATCCGTCGTCGTCCCAACCCACTTCCGTGTAACTCCGTCAGAGAAGCATCTATAATTCCGGTCACCGTCCCTGCAAGTCCGACGACCAGGTAATATTCTTGTTTAAATTGTTTATTTTGTGTTAATTATTTAATTTTTGCGTTGATAGTTTGTGTTTAACCGGTAGTATCATTAGTTCAGCTGATTTCTTCACCGGACAACCTCCATACGCCGCCGCACCACCTTCTCAGCACCGCTGCACTGCCGCTTCACCAGGTGAGGTGTCTGATTGTGTCTCTGATTCATAAGTATTAGGTGCAATGTTATGTTTAATTGTCATTTTGTTTGTAGATTAGGTTTTTGTTGTGGTAATATGATGATATGGTTAATGTATTTGGTTTAATTGTTGAATACGGTTGTTAGGTTATGTGTCTTGCTAGATCTGGTGGGTCGGGCCGGGTTCAGGTCAAGATGGGTTGCTTCAAAAATACTTATTTTGGTTCGGGTAAAATGGGTTTGACAAAATGGTTTAGGGTTGAAGCTGGCTGGAGTTTCAGCCTACATACCCCAACAGGTTAAGGGTCGAAACAGGCGTTTACATGCGTGAAAACTGAAAGACATGGATTGGTAAAAGAATTTTCTGAATAAATTATACCTTTTTGTTTATTTAGGCTCAGAAAGCTCCCCCACTGTCATCTAATTTGTTTAGGCAGAAAGCAAAAAACGGTCAGTATTTAATTGTGCCTTTTACGACGGCTGACAAAACACAATTTGCGAAGTTGCAACTGATAAGTGGGTGGGATGTTGTAGGTTCAGCTTGACCATATATTTCAAGATACCGGATTTATGGATCGACTCTCACAATGGTTTGATTCAAAAAAGAGAGCAAACAAAGGCAACGAAGACGATATGGACGAGGGTGACGAATAATGACATGCACTTGCTACTTGGACTATGAAGTTTATATATTTGTAGTATTTTGATACTTATCTAACTTATTTAGACAAGATACTTGTATGGTCATTCCTTCTGTTTAAAATATTGAATGATTTGCGGAAAATTCAAATGTTTGAATCATTGTTTCTTTTGTTTTAGTAAAACAGGTAATAGTAGGAAAAACAAAAAAAAAGCCGTTTTGGTGGTATTATATCTTTAGCAGCGACATAGGTCGTCGCTATACTTAGCTGACGTGTCCATCTGAGGGTATTGGAGGCGTCACTTTTAGCGGCAGGGTAGTAGTGGCGACCTTTTAGCCACGACTTGTCGCCGCTAACACTATTATGGGCGACAAAAAGGACTATTAGGCTATTGCTACTTTTCCTTGTAGTGATATTCCAAAAGACAGCAAATATTCATAATATTACTTGATGCTTGTTCTCATTGTTCCTTCTATACCAATAGTAATTAACTAATCATGTTATGTGATGTGCTTCAAGTGGAAAATTATAATTTTAAATAATTGACTAAAATGCTTACTAAATAATGACAATTAATTAAACCACTGATGCCTCATGTCTCATTTCATGTATGCATCGGCTATGCCATGCAAGCTATGCTTTTAATTTTCAAACATATCAATTAATTTAAACCCTCATGCGTTGCCAACCATAACAAGCAACAGAGGCAAATTATAATCACCCATAAAATCATATCGTCCCAATCTTTAACTAGCACATTTTTTTCGTTCAGTTTATAGACAGTTTAGTGCATTAGAGGGTTTGTATGGGTGTTAAAGTATATAGATTATTATATAGGTACCTCGTGTTATATGGGACAATAGATTGTGAAATCTGGTGTCGTAGTACGTCTTCAAACAACGGTTCAATTGATGGGTGTGCGGTGCTGTTGACCAACGAAGAGCTACTCTGATGATCGGAGGTCTATTGCCCAATTAAATGGATGTACAGTTGCTCTATCAATTCTATCAGCAGATGTGAATGAGAATATTCAACGATTAATGATTATAAACAAGAATTAATTTATTATTTTGTTTCACTTTCAATGAAATCTCTACAAAACAAACGTTTTACTATTGTACCTTCGATCCGAAAGGACAACTAGTTAATCAAGTAATATATCGATTAATTAAAACAATTATAGAACTACTATATTAAATTAAATAGATTAAAAACCTCGTTTTTATGGTGGATTTTTATTTTTAAATATTAATGTACGTAAAAGTTATGATCGTCTTAAAAACTTACGGGTAGTTAGCTTTTTATAAGGGATAAAGTGTAAAATAATTAATTATCCGTAGTTTGGTCGAGGAAATTAAAGTATAATTAAGATGATGAGATTAAAGTGATTAGTGTTTGAAAGACTAATTTACCTTCATTTTAAGGTTGTACTTTATAAAATTAAACTAAAATAGTTCTTAATTTTAGGTTATCTTAAAAAATCTTTCCCTCATGCATTATAATATAGTGTGTGTATATATATACATATAAGGG
Organism: Scalesia atractyloides; assembly: GCA_947069175.1. Taxonomy (NCBI): domain Eukaryota; kingdom Viridiplantae; phylum Streptophyta; class Magnoliopsida; order Asterales; family Asteraceae; genus Scalesia; species Scalesia atractyloides. The sequence continues at coordinate 19,781,148 of CAMTDV010000016.1, read as the reverse complement.
TGAGGTTCCTCTACAAAGTGTGTTTTTCCTACAAAGTGTAGGAAGTGATCTTGATTATTTGATGAGTGTGTTTGATGGTTAAGATCATCTTGGTGGCATTTTGGTAATATGTGTTTCTTAGAAATAGGCTCTTATTAATTGATTGGAGGTAAACGTGTCATTAAATTGTTTTAGATAAGAAAATAATTGTCATACCATAAACCTCTTACCTTTCTCGTGATTTTACTCTCTTTCTCTTTCTCTATCTTCTCTCCTTCAAAACTAGTGTTTTTAAATAAGGAAATAACTCCGAACCTTGTGTGTTATACAGTATATTTAAGACACTAGCGTGTATTATATTTGTGTATTTAAAATACTGGTGTGTCTACATCTAATCAGACATTGGTGTGTTTATATTGTGTATTTAGACACTAGTGTGTTTTATGAGTAAGGAGTGTGTTTAATTGTGAAAACTGATATAATACAATGTGAAGAACCTAAAAACTGCTAAACACAACATCAAGAAAATAATGAAGTTTTTTATGTTCCAAAATGTGTGAGAGGTGTGTTTAATTGTTAAAACTGATATAGCACAGTGTGAAGAAATCGTAAACTGAATACAACACACCATCAAAAAATAATGGAATGTGAATATGAATTAGTGATCATCGTACTGTGAAAGATAACTGTTGATTCTGAAATCTAAGAAGATATGCAGTTTCCTTTAAAATCTTGTTAATTTGTTTAGGATATTAGATCTTCTATAATTAAAATAATTAAACAATTACCATTATGCTCTTTCGTATAAATTAACTCAATGTCACATGTCACAAGGGAATTGGTTCATACACTTTGTAGGAAAAGTATTGTAACCAACTCCTATCCTATATATATAGGATTCTGTTTGATTAAGAACCACCATGAGTTGTGAGAACCATGAAAACTCCAACTTCTCGCACGAGTTGGGCCACCTTTTTTTGCACAAGCGTAGAAGAAGATGTTATAAACACATGTAAAAACAAAAAAAAAACAATTTGTTGAGTCACTAGTTACGCCTCATATAAAATTTGTTTAAGGCGATGTAAAAAAAATTAACATCACCAATAAAAATTTACACCTGATGTAAATTTTTGCATGCGAATTTTTTTATTTTTTCGTTGGAACAAGTAATTTTTTTTAAGATTTTTAGATTTTTTTTGAAAAAACCTTTTGGAAGACCTAGTTCTTATGGTTCTCACAACTCAATGTGTTTCTCATTTTACCCTTTCTATGCTAGGTATTGACTACAAAGTCCCAAATTTCTATAAAGTGTAAAATAAAATTATAAAACACTATCATATCAACCATAAAACACACTTAATCCCTACAAAGAAAATAATAAAGATAACTAAAACACTATATATGTGGGCTTTGTTTTTTGTTTGGATGGTAAGGCTCCAATTATCAATGATAAACATTATGTGTTTTATATTGATTATTATGTTGTGTTTTATCTTTATAGTTTTTACAATGGTATGTTTGAAGCTTTTTAGGAACTGCTAAGGTTTGAATATAATGTTTTAGTAATCTTCACTATGTTATTTGTGAGTTTTAAGTGTGTTTTAGGGCTGAAATTATATTGTTTTATGACTTTGTATATTTTTTAAAAGATTTATACACTCTAGCCGAACCCCACCCTATATATATTTGGTTTTCGAGTGAAACAAATAGAAAGATTTATGGTACTCTAAATCTTTTTGAAGAGTTCTTGAATGTCTTAGTCATATAAGCATGCACCATGTTGTAGAAATGCCACATATTTTATAACTTATCACCATCTTTTATCTTTATGAAGACAATTACATTCTTTTAATGAGATTTTTAGAATGAGAGTTGTAAAAACTTATGAAATAAAGACATAAATACACAAGAACAACAAGATGTAGCGACAAAACGGTGACCAAAAATATTATTATTTACCAAACCAGAAAAATCCCCCAGAAATAATACAAAGTACATAATATAGAGATGATCATCAACTGATGATCACAAATAACAGCAACACAATCTCTCAGATACAGATGAGAGATTGCTGATACAAACTTCAAGATCTGGAAGAGCTTGAACATATCTTCAAACCCTAACGATACAGAGAACAACAACCAAGAGAGAGAAAGAGATAATCACAAAATATCTCTAACTCTCTAATATATACAACAACCAAAAAACAATTTACAATGAGAACCCTTAACAAACTCCGGAAACACCAACAGCCTCCAAACTTTACATATGAGCCCCTAAACTTTAACCTTTGCACACTTTAACCAACAATTAGCCCAACAAATATAAACCATAGCAACAAGCCCAATAAGAACAATAAACTAGCCCAATAGCACAGGATAAATGAATGAACAGGCCTAGTATAAATTTTAACATCCCCCATCATTCATTTGCCCTGAACATATCCAACAGGCTAAGTTTTTTACACAAAGCTTCATGTTGTACAACATTAAGACCCTTGGTAAAAACATCAGCAAGTTGACTTTCAGAGTCAACCTTTTTTGGACTAATAATACCATCTGCAATTTTCTCTCTAAGAAAGTGTAAGTCCAGCTCAAAATGCTTAGTAAGTTCATGAAATACTGGATTTGCTGCTATAGACAAGGCAGCTTGACTATCACAGAACAGGTCTATAGGTAAAGCACACTCAACATTTCAGATAACAAATTTTTAAGCCACATGATTTCACAAGTAGCAGCACACATAGCCCTATATCCGGCTTCAACCACAGTCCCTTGTTTCTTGCTTTTCCAAGAAACAAGGCAACTTCCCAAGAAAATACACTATCCAGTTACTGATCTTCGAGTGGACAAGCACTTTGCCCAGTCGGAATCAGCATAACCACTTAGACTTAAACTATGGCATTTACTAAAATTTAACCCTTTACCAGGACTCAACTTTAAGTATTTCAACAATCTTAAAGCAATATCAAGATGTATATCTTTAGGGCTATGCATAAACTGACTTAGAAACTGAACCGCATAACTTATATCAGGCCTAGTCAAAGACATGTATATTAACTTTCCAATAAGCTTTTGAAAACCAGTGATATCTTTCAACAAATTCGATTGCTTATCAATTTTTGAGGTAATAACATGGCTTTGTTCTATAGGAGTATTCACAGGTTTGCAGCCAAATAACCATATTCAGTTAGCAATTCTAAGCAGTTTTTACGTTGATTCAAACAAACACTACCTTTATTGTACAAACTTCTATTCCTAAGAAGTATTTTAGCACACCTAAATCTTTGATTTTAAAACTATCACTTAACAAGTGTTACATTGTTAATTTCATCTACAGAATTCCCAGTAACAATTATATCATCAACATACACTAACAGCAGAACACAAACATTTTTCTTTAAAAGATAAACAAAGAATGATCACACTTACTTTGCACAAACCCAATATCAAGCAAAACAGCAGTTAATTTCTCATTCCACTTTCTCGGTGCTTGTTTAAGACCATACAGAGATTTAACTAACTTGCATACCTTAGTTTCATCATTAGAATAGTAACCTTGAGGAAGTTTCATATAAACATCCTCAGAGATACTGCCATATAGAAAGGCATTATCAACATCCAATTGAAACAAAGACCAGTTGTTTGTAATAGCTAAGGTTATTACACATCTAATAGTGACCATTTTAACAACCGGTGAGAATGTTTCTCCAAAGTCAAGACCTTCCCTTTGATTGAACCCTTTAGCAACAAGTCTGGCCTTAAATCTCTCTATCTCACCACTAGACTTATATTTAACCCTATACACCCATTTGCAACCTATAGCTTTCCTATTAGAAGGAAGCTCAATTAAGACCCATGTGTTATTTCTAAACAAGGCCTCCATTTCTTTATTCATAGCTTCAACCCACCTAGGGTCCCTAACAGCCTCCTCATAACAGGAGGGCTCAACAACTTTATTCAAAGTAGAAACAAAACTCATATTCTCAACAGACAAACAAGAATAATTAACAACTTTATTCAATTCATACTTAGTTTTACTATTTAACACAAAGTTTTCATACCTTTTTGGTAAAACAACATTCCTATTAGATCTTCAAAGTTCAACATTTACTCCCTCAGATGGGTTGGTCTCATCATTTGAGGTACGTGTGTCCTCTGCCCTACCAGATCCTTCACTACTACCACTCTCACTCCTAGCACTAGCGGTTGTTAACAACCACACCAGAAGGGGCAGATGTAGAGGGGACTGGTTGCTGATCCTCACAAGTCCCTCATGAGATCCAGAAATCCCCTCTTCATCATCGGGATTAACAGAACCATTGGGTGTTAAAACTTCAATACTATCAAAGAAATTTAAATGATCTAGATTTTCAACAACATTGTCATTTTTATTATCTAACAGTTTAGACTTAAATGGAAAAACAGTTTCATAGAATTTAACATCTCTAGAATATAACTCTTTTTTCTTATCTAGACTCCATAACCTATAACCTTTTTTAACATTTGAATAACCAATTAAAACATAATTTCTCACCATTAGAAGAAAGTTTATCAGAATCATCCAAGATAGTACTAAAGCACAAACACCCAAAGACTCTAAGATGACTAAAAAGGGGTTTGAAACCAAACATTAATTCATAAGGACTTTTACCTAATAAGACAGAAGATGGCAACCTGTTAATCAGATACACAGCAGTTAATATACAATCAGACTAGAAACAAAGTGGAAGATTACTTTGAAACAACAAAGACCTTGCCAAGTTTAAAAGATGCCTATGCTTTCTCTCAACTACACCATTTTGTTGTGGTGTATATGAGCATGATGTCTGATGCATAATACCCTTTGTTTTACAAAAAACAGACATTTTATTATTTACAAATTCAGTTCCATTGTCACTTCTAAAAATCTTAATCTTTTGCTTAACTGAGTTAAGATTAGCTCATAAAACCCTTCTATATTTTCAAAAACCTCCATTTTGTTTTTTAACAGATAACCACCAAACAGATCTAGAATAATCATCAACAATTGTTAAAAAAATATTTATAACCATCCCTACTGGTGACTTTAAGGACCCCAAACATCTAAATGGACAATATCTCCTACAGCTTTAGTTTTATGATTACTTAAAAGAAATGGAACTCTAACTTGTTTAGCCCTATGACAAATATCACAAGGATGTTTAATGACATCAGCTACACCTAGATCATCTTTTAAAACAGACAAGACCTAATCAGCAGGATGACCTAATCTATTATGCCAAAGATTTCTACTATTCAAACTATTAAAACACATATTAATAGAATTACCATTCTTATCCACAAAATATAAGCCATTATCCTGTTTACCAGTCACCAGGACTCTCTTTGATTTCAAATCCTGAAGTAAACAACCACTCTCATTAAACACAACTTCAATTTGACTGTCTTTAGACAACTTGTAAACAGAAATCAGATTAACACTATAATCAGGAACAAAGAAAACATCATACAAGATGACACCATTTTCCAGTTTAATGTTTTCAATTTTAGACACTTTAGCTTAGTACCATTTGCGTGACAAACCTTTAAGTCATACTCAGACACATCAACACAATTATACAACTCCTTGTCTGAGTTAACCATATAATCAGGAACAAAGAAAACATCATACAAGATGACACCATTTTCCAGTTTAATGTTTTCAATTTTAGACACTTCAGCTTAGTACCATTTGGGTGACAAACCTTTAAGTCATACTCATACACATCAACACAATTATACAATATGTTGGTTAGCCCCAGAATCAACAATCCAACTCAAATCAAAACCAAAATTTATCAAACTTGAACAACTTATAAAGCTACCAAAAGAATTAAACACACAATTAGGCTTACCTCCCATATTAGAACTTTGAGGATCACCACTATTTTTCTCACCAACAAGACTCAACAACTTAGCAACCTGCTCAGGAGAGAAATGAGACACAGAAGGAACAGACATGTTTGACTTATTAAAACCAGAAGACACTTTTCCAACTTGACTACCAGATTTACTCTTAAAACCAGGGGGATATCCAACTAACTCATAACATCTATCAATGGTATGACTCAACATATTACAATGGGTACATTTGAGATTGGGGTTGGGTCCTCTAAACATTTTTTTCTTAGGGTCAGTAGATTGATTAGCTTAGACACAAATGACATATTCTGACCCTTTGCCCCTCCACTAGCATTCCTATGAGACACTTCCCTGGACACTATTAAAAAAGCAACTTTGACAGTAGGCAATGGCTCTCTAGTTAGCAAATTAGTCCTTATAGGTTGATAGACATCATCCAACCCCATAAGGAACTGCATCAACTTTATTAAGATAGAAAAATCATTAAAATCTTTAGCAGCTTGACATGAACAAGTTGGTAATTGAAGAATTGCGTCAAACTGCTTCCACATGGTATTAAGTTTATGATAATACCCAGATACAGAACTTCCATTCTGAGATACACAGTTAATTTTTTTATACAAATTATAAACTATAGAGCCATCAACCTTATCATAAGTCTCTTTCAAATCAGCCCAGACATCAGAAGCTAACTTAGAAAACATTTGCCCTAAGTATAATTCCTCTGAGACAGAATTCAAAAGCCAACTTAAGACTACAGAGTTACATCTATCCCATTGACTACTCAGCACAGGATCCTCAGAATCTTTTTACATTTATTATCAATAAAACCAAACTTATTTTTAGCTTCAAGAGCTAATTTCATAGCACTAGGCCAAACCCTGTAATTTTCAGTTCCTTTTAATTTAATACTCACAATGGTAAGACTACTAGAGTCACTAGGATGCAAGTGGGGAGAATCACCTATATCCAACTTACTAATTAAGGTCTGAGAAGAACTACCAGTATCAGTCATAATGAAGAAGACAATAACCAACAGAATAATAAGGCAACAAACAATTAATAAAAGAAAGAACAACAAACACCTAAGGCAAAACTGAGTCAGGGACCAGATTCCAGGGTCATCACTCAAAAGGTGCCTGGACAAGCCTTTACTCAGAAGCCACAGTTCTAGACAAACTTCAACAAAAAAAAAGTAATCACAAATAAACCGGTCCTTTCTACCCCGGCATCAACTAACCAAGACAAAAAACAGAGAATAAGAACAATCTTACAGAGGGTGCGTATAACTCCTTATAAGAACAGATCTGTAATTTCCAGGAACTACAAGATCTGATGCAACCAAGAACACAACAAACTACCACTGGTTAGTTTGCCCTGAACCTTCTAGGGTTCAGAGACCAACGCAGATAGTAGATCTGAGAAGAGAAGAACACCGTAACAAACCCTAAGCTAGGGTTTCGTCCACACACAACAGATCCAAGCAGATCTGCTACACCAAATCAGTTTCCAAGTTTAGAAACCCTAAACAAAGGAAAAAACACAATTAGATTCACAAGTATACAACGGAAAAATAACAAAACTATCAGGATCGAGCAACGATTGCTCTGATACCATGTAAAAAACTTATGAAATAAAGACAGAAATACACAAGAACAACAAGATGTAGCGACAAAACAGTGACCAAAAATATTAGTTAACCAAACCAGAAAAATCCCCCCAGAAACTCTAGATCTCACAATATGTGAGATCTGTGATAATACAAAGTACAGAATACAGAGATGATCATCAACTGATGATCACAAACAACAGCAACACAATCTCTCAGATACAAATGAGAGATTGCTGATACAAACTTCAAGATCTGCAAGATCTTGAACAGATCTTCAAACCCTAACGATACAGAAAACAACAACCAAGAGAGAGAAAGAGATAATCACAAAATATCTCTAACTCTCTAATATATACAACAACCAAAAAACAATTTACAATAGAACCCTCAACAACCTCCGGAAACACCAACATCCCTCCAAACTTTACATATGAGCCCCTGAACTTTAACCTCTGCACACTTTAACCAACAATTAGCCCAACAAATATAAACCATAGCAACAAGCCCAATAAGAACGATAAACTAGCCCAATAGCACAGGATAAATGAATGAACAGGCCCAGTATAAATTTTAACAGAGGTGATTTTTACATTGTCGTTTATTCTTTGTACTAAACACAATTTTCAGTGTGGAGAGGTTGTGTTGACCTAAACACAATTTTATTATATTTTAAAAATATTTGTAATTACTTGATGTGTTTGATATGATTACAAAACTATAATGCTAATCCGAACTTTTTTCTTACTTAACGATTTGAATTGATGTTCGTTTAGTGTAATCATTCAGTTTTGTGTATATCATATGTTATAGATAAAACATAGTCCGAATCAATGCATTTGTTGAAATGGACGGAATTGTCACCTCTAAATCTCTATGGAACTACAAGTGCCAATGGCACGAGTCTAGATGGTTTGATATTGTTTAATATATAGTTGTTTTATAGTTTATTTTGTTTATGTATATCTAAAACAAGCCTTGTTGGGTAAGAAAACTTTACTTTTCGTGTCAAACACCACTCACTACTCATAACCTAATCATACAATAAATAAAAATAATAAAGGTGACCCATACCTTTGATGCTAGGACAAGTTCCGAATCACTTTATGCCAGATAAAAGCTTGATTTGTAACCATACAATTTTGTTGGAGTTTATAATTCTTTTTGCTTTTTATATATAGACCAACCAATTACCCCTCACTTTTTTTTCTTCCATCAAACGTCTCGAAAAGGCATAAATTCATGTCTTGTGTTAATTAAAATACTTTTATCATTCACTAAACAATATCAAAAGATGACATTCGAATTTAATGCTTTTGGTTTCTAAATAATGCTTAAACTAAATTGAAAAACGAAAATATTGGAGGAGTAATATTTATTTTTAAAATTTTGTCCACAATTCAACAATGTGCTTTTGGGTTTGTGGAAAATCATATAAGTCGATTTTATTTACTATGTTTTTAATGATTTTAGTAATCTCATATGAAAAAAAAAAAAAAAAAGTTCTGGCGTGGCCAAAATAATTTTCCGGTATTTGTGACATTTTGATGGCTACGAAACTCTTACAAATAAACACTTTTAAAAGAATCACAATGGTTCGTTGGTCACTATAATATATATACTTTTCATGGTCTTTCAATTGATCACATAGCCTCTTTGAATAGAAAGCGTAAAAACAATTCATTTGTAGCGACTAACCAAAAAGTCACGAGCCTTTGATCCATAACCTTTTGACAACTGCAACCCTCAATTGGTGACTAATCGGATCCGGTCTATTCCAAGATACCAATAGATGTGAAACGCCTTAACCTTCATGACTATTAAGTCGAACTACGTTGCAGGTCTTTAACCAACCAAACTATTACGAACATTTATATGTTTCTTTTATCTTTACAAAAACTTAACCCTAAATATAAACTTTGTTTTTCATTTCAACACATTCCAATAGTGCTTTTTACATAAACATATATATTAACTTTAAGAGTTAAATGTCATTTTAGTCCCTGTGGTTTGGCCATTTTGGCAGTTTAGTCTAAAGTTTTATTTTTTGCATCTGGATCCAAAAAGGTTTCATCGTTGCTATTTTGGTCCAACTGACTTAACATTATCCATTCACCTCTGTTAAGTCAAGGGCATTTATGTCATTTTCTTTTTATTTTATTTAAAGCTTTAATAATTCTCATTTGACTCTTGTTTGACCACTGTTGACTGGTTTGACCATGGTTGACCAGCTTTAATATTTCCTGTTGACCGAAGTTTCAGAATACATGAAAATAAATAAAGTTTCAAGGATAAAATGGACTAAACTGACAAAATAATTCAAACACAAGACTAAAATAACATTTAACTCTAACTTTAATATTAAAGAAATAAAATATTTGGAATCAAGTGTAGAGAATCTTTAATCGGTGGCCCAGTTTGATACCACACTGCTAGAGATGCATTCATTCACGCCCCTCTTCCTCTGCAAATAGATTATCGTCAGCACTCTAATGGTCTGCTAAGACATACATATGTGCAGGGACGTAGCTTTTAAGGACCGGGGATGCACTGCCTCCGAATTTTCCCGGTTAAAAGTGTAATATTTCCTTTTTTTCGTTTGAAAAAAATTAAAATTATATAGGTCCGTCCCTGCCAATTATTTTGCCTAAAAATCCCCTACCCCTACAAGTTTATTGTCCAAAATATTTTATACATATTTTCGTATTGGGTCTAAAAATGTGAAGAACGGGCTATAGTAAGTTTTTATAATTGTTTATAAACTTTAAGTAAATTTGTCACTACTTTATATATAAATCGAAGTTGAGGGCTCTTTTTTATCTTAAAGGTACTTATCATTTATCTTAAAGGTCGTTGGGCTGAGTTGTAATTTTTCGTCTAGGTAGTCACTATTTATCTCGCATCATTATAAATATTTTGGTCTTTATCTTTTAGTTCTATGTGTAGAATGCGTCATTTGAATGAATAGGGATTATGTTGTGACAACCTGAAATCCCGATCCATTTTATATGGTTACTTTGATCCCCTGCACTATAATTATCCATTTAACTAACTTATTATAAAATTTGTATAGTACATAGTTGTGAAAGTAAAAATAAAAAAAAATACTATTATAATTTATTCCAAGTAGATATTTATTGTGTTAAATAATAAACCACATATTTTATATGTGAGTGTGAACTTGATAGAAGTCCTGAATCACCACAATAGTGTACCAACTCTCATCTTCATATGTGTGTACATATCGGCTGAATAGTTGAAATTGCCATATGGTGATGCATTTGAAGAGTTTGATCATCTGCTTGTATCGCTCATTTCATTTCTTGAGCCTTGCTCTTCATAACGAGATATTGGGAACATAAGCTCAAAATTTCTATACCCTCGCTGGTATCGATTTGTGAATGAATCCTCTTATAACTTTAAGTTGAATTTTTATGGCGAAATTCATTTAATGATGGAACAATGTCACACCTCCAAAATTCCAGGTTACTTTCTTTTATCTAACGAGGTCTATACGAAATGATGTTACAACTGCCAGGTACACGCGGTGTACCTTTGTTACACGAACGACTTGAACTTAATTAATATTTAAAAACGTGAAAATAATAAAATTGTTATTTCCTTATTTTTTTTCGTATACTCAAATTATTACTATTATTTATGTGTGCGACATCAGACAACTTCGTATATACGGTATACATTCACACGCGCCAAATTTGCAAGATCACAAGATTAATTGTTATGTATAACTCCAACATAGACAAACCCTCACGTATGCTAGACATCTTATATATGTGTATACAAATAAACCTATAACCTATGTAAATACATAAATATATTTACACACTTAAATTGTCTAGATCCATATTTTTATAGAAAGATGGAGATGTAAATGAAAGTAAATATATATCAAACTTAATTAACCACACTAGATCATGCCATACACCAGCTCACATGGCAAGTGAATATCAGTTTATTTTTCCCTCTTAGGTACATAATGTCTTTATTTATTTATATATTTATTTATTTTTATGTTGCAAAGATTCACACAAAATCACAATCTAGATTTCTTGGGACTCACAAGATTTTTCCTATCTCCTAACCAATACGTGTATTGTCACTATCCATTCACCCATTTTCAAATACATCAACTCTCTTTCACTCTCGGCCGTACATAACAATAAGCATATATTATTTTTATTGTCTATTTCTTCCTATGAAGATCTTTGTGAATCTTATACCTCTACCCCAACCGATCATATCTTCCCCACTCATCTTACAGTCCATATTTCAAACCCATAAACACTTACATCCCTCCCTGACCTCTAATCGATTACCTTCTCCTTCTCCTTTCTCTCAGAGCATCTCACAGAAGCTTACTCAATTCATACCAGCCAGCTTGCTCATCGTTTTGTTAAGTTCCATGCAAGATATGGTAACCGTTGAGCCACTTACAGCACTATAATCGGCCCCCAAGGCAAACCAGTAACTTACTTTGACTACAACTCCGATAGACTTTATGGCGACGATCCGTGGAGGGGAGTATCAAATCTGATAGGGTTAGTGGTGGTCTCGTATGCGCAAGGTGTATTCGGGCGGTTTGGGACGCACACACACGAGTAGTTCAGTTTCCCTATGATTTGTTCAAACTCGATCAACTCCGCTTAAAAAGAAAATCGGTCATGGACGGTCAAAACGAAGCTAACTGATGGATGGTAACTACGCACGCTTAGCACTATATTTATGATTATCTTGTCGAAAAAAAAAACTAATAATTAATTTTACATAAACGGTGTGTACCTAACCGAGCTCTAGCGACCCGACACGATTCACGAGATACTAACTAAACGATGCTACGTGGTGTTCGGACTATTAACAAATCGGATAAATATACGTATACAATTATTTTGACACTAAACACGACACGCGGGTAGGTAGTAATGCATACATATACATGTATATATATACACACGAATTACGCGGAATCTCATATATATTTTGCAATTACCAGCTTTTATATATATATATATATATATATATATTAACCGTACATATTTTGGTCAAGTAGACAAATACTAATTTTATACATAAATGTGTGTAAATATATTCACAACCATACATTGAATTGCATTTATAGCTTCATTTCAGCAATTAAGCATTTCACTTCCGAGACAAATAAGATTTATAAGTATACGTTTATTCGGGGATAACTGATGCTCATAACCGTAGTCTTTATAAACAGGATATACATGTATAGCTTTGGAAAAGTATATTAATATCTATCAGATAGATGTATGTAAAGTTACTCTAGGTAACAACTAAGTTGAATGATATTATTCGGTTGGCGTACATGAATTGTCATTTTTTTTATATACATACCAAGTATATATGTCAACTACGCTTATTGTTAAACCTCCCAATTATATATGGACTATGTGTATATGAAAAATGGGTAGGAAACTATATGTCTTGTGACCGCAAGTGAGTTATAACAATTGTCAAATCGAGAGAGCTCGGCCACACATGAGAAAACATTACCATTTTAGCGAATGCTTATTCTGTGCAAATTGCTAGGGTCATCTTTGGCGAACACATTAATACTTTCAGATGTCTTTGACTCATAACGTTATCGTACAAAACTAAGGTGAGTTTATAACCCCCATTTTTTTTACAGTTTTACATTTTTATAAATGTTTTCGGGGGTGAAAAGACATGCATGTTTTGCAAAAGTACATAATATTACGAGAAACGAAAACAACATATTTCTAAACCATGTTATGAATGAACTCCAACCACACGAATGGTTTATACTAAACATACCTGTTTTACAAAACACACGCGTATTTTCAGAACGTGCATGAGTTTCATGGCTAGTGACGGGACTGTCATAGCTACAACTTAGGGACTGGATTGTCCTGGATACAAACAAATGGACTGGATTGTCCACAACTCAACACTAAGGGCCGTAGGGTCGCTTACAACTATACAGTGAAGTCCTCGCTACATACTAAAACTATAACCGCCTGCTAGTCTACCGTCTTGAGTAAACGGTTTGGCGAGGCACTTACTAGCTTGGGGTGGATTATAGGCTCATGCGGGGCATGTTGTCTTTGTCGTACGCGGACATCGACGGTTATTCAAATATTACAAAAACAAGGTTTTCATATGACATGCCGAGGAAAAATGATTTTATTACGTTTTCTCAACAACTTGTAAACCGGTTACTAAAAAGAATTATTTTAAATCTTTTCGAACAAACTATGAACTCGCTCAACTTTATGTTGATTTTTCGCATGTTTCTTTCTCATGTACTATTTTCAAACTATGGCACGGTTGGATTAAGAGAACCCATGGGGATTCGAGTACTTAGCAGACGTTCACTTTCTAGAAGTCTTAGCGTTTTTATACTTCCGCTATGCAATGAAGATACCAGTCAAATCACACCCGACTCTGATGTAATCGATTTACCGGGGTGTGACATATGTAGTTTTATTTAGAGTAATTGTTTTACCCACCCCGAATTGAATATACAACCTGAACATACAACCCGTCAAAACTTTAATCAAGCTCCGTCATTTAGGTATATGTGTTAAATATACTTTTGTGCGCTTTAGTTTCAATAAGTCAATAAAGATTAATATAGTAACATAATTATATTCGTGTTATTTGATATGATATGTAAAGAAGACTATAAGAGTATAAAATGTTTGTCCAACAAGAACAAGTCATGCCCACACGAGATTGCTTTCTCTATTATATTAGATATGCTAATTTAATGCCAACCCAAGATCAACCATTTGATAATGAAATAAGCATATAAGATAGTGCACCAAACATGATTATTCTACATGTGTTTTTGGGACTACCATTAAGACCTGATGTGATGTTTCATAGTATACATATACAGGGATCTGATACACAAGTTAAATTTTCTACTAACTGAATTTTTCGGTGTTAGATTATACGGTAATAAGATCGTAAATAATAAAGAATTCAATTGGCTCAAAGAGCAAAAGGGTTGCTTTCCCAATGTTGATTTTTTTTCGATTCATCAGATTTTTAAAACTCAAATAACTTATATATATATGTACTATTTCTAAAAAAAATACTATAAAACTCAATTTTATCATCTTTAATTTGAGTGTAGCATTGTTATGTTTAAAAAAATTGACGATTTTAGAAAATGTTTATGCACTGTGATTATAACGATGTGTCAAAATTAACCATCACAACAATGTGTCTTAACAAATTACAATTATGCGTCTAACATCGCGTCTAAGTTTTTCAAGGAAAAGTGCATCAGCAAACTGGACAATTATAAGTGTGTATATCCAAACCGCTACAACAATGCACATAAAATCACATGTAATTTAGTGGACGTAACTAAAAAAAAGAGTATCACCAATGACCCTCATACATCGCTACTTACTGACTGAATATATCAATGCCAAAGTTTTAAAAAAACATAAAAAAATAAATATCAAACAAGTACTTATATTAATAGTGAAGTTACTTTGGGTTGTAACTTGATCTTGTACATAAGTTGAATAATTAGATGGTTGATTGACATTGTGTTTAAAGCAGGTGATGAAAATGTTTCATTTATTGAGGTGAGGCTACTGAAATCTCTATAAATGATCTTATTATCTTCTCTTTTGTTAAACTATATAACTGAATTTGCTATATGTTACCAAAAACATTTCAAATCAAACCCAAGGCCCTATTTTTCACGAGTACTTATTTTCAGTTATTGTAATTTTATTTTGGTGTCTTTTTTTGGTTTTAGCTTCGAGTGATGCAAAGGAACCGGTCATCAACGGTACTCCTTTGTATTTTAGTAGCATAATATAACATGTCTAAAACATTACAACAATGCATCTACCCGTACAAAGGTGCATCTAACTTTCCATGTTAAATTCACTCTGGTAACGAGTTTTGGTTATGTAATTGCTTTTCGCACATTACAACATTGCCTAGCTCTATTCCATTAGGATGCAATACTGTCAAAAC
Source organism: Scalesia atractyloides (assembly GCA_947069175.1). Classification (NCBI taxonomy): domain Eukaryota; kingdom Viridiplantae; phylum Streptophyta; class Magnoliopsida; order Asterales; family Asteraceae; genus Scalesia; species Scalesia atractyloides. The sequence goes on along the minus strand of CAMTDV010000016.1, from coordinate 19,765,668 downwards.
CGCGTGTACTTAAAAGGATGCAAATGCCCGTTGCGCACTAACTCGCACATGTACATGTGCTTCATCCTAACACTACCTACACATTTTATATAACAAAAAAGCTTAAAAAGATTATTGTTGTACGTGTTTATATATATACATCTATAATGTTGCAAGTGCTGGAGGGTCCCTTGGCACTTAGTGCCATATTGTACGAGCTTGTCATGAGAGGTAATAATCATCATGTTTCCATTTGATGATTTCTTGCTTGATTTCAAAAGCCATTTCTTATAGTGATCATATTCCACACCTTTGCTGTGCTTTTCTCTTTTGTCCTTTTCACATCTAATTCACAACCCATAAAATCTCAATCAAACATATAGAACCCACTAATACCTGAATCCATCATATCACTTGGTTACCCATTCAATTAAGAAATCCACTTGCTTTTTTGTTAAGTTTTCTCATATATAAAACCAAAAAACTCTTTGAACCCTTGACATATGAATTCACTTGGTTACTAGTTTACTACAAACACTATATACCTTCTCTTCTTCTTCTCACAAAAGTGTTTCATACAACTGTCATCACTCAATCAGGAAACTCGACATCCCCTACGGTTTTATCAAGCTTATACAAAAACCAAACAAGTGTCTCCTTCTATTCTACGGTAAACTCCGAATTGATGTTTAGAAACAAAAACCATAAAATACCCAACTTTTGCCCACCAAAAGATTCTCACTTTCACTTGACTTGCATTCAAACACTCAGGTTCTAATTCAAGAAACAGGCAACCCACTAAGGTGTCTTCAAGTACCTTTAATCATTTCTTATATAAACTCTGAAGCACAAACCATACAACACTCAATACTCTTTCTATCAGGAAATTCTAACTTGATTTGTGCATAGTTTGCATCCATATACTCACACCCTAGTTTGCTCAATCAAGAAAACTGCCACTAGGGTGTCTTTGAGTTTCCAAAGTAGATACCACACTCTGTCATATAGATTTTGGGTTGATTATTAGAAGCAAATCAGTTAAAAGCCAATGGGGTACCTTCAATCTTCAAGTACAAGTAGTGGTGTTGGCTCTCACTTGTATTCTCAAGCACTCCAAATGAAGTTATACCAGGCCTTCATATTTTCCATCCCAATACTCTTCTCCATAATACTATTTCTCTTGTTTTACTTGTTCTACCTCAAGAGGACTTATAGCAACAACAATCCTTCATCTTCATCTGTATTCCATCTAAGAACCTCAAGGACTCAAGACTTTTCAACTCTCTCTCAAAGTGTAAGTATAAATACCCCCCCCCCCCTCCTCTCTCTCTCTCCCTCTTTGTATATATACCTAATTTTTGTATGCCTATTTTTCTTATAGAGTGAAATGGGATCAAAGATAAACCTCGAAGATAAGCTTACTGTGATCTCGTTCGACGAAGATTTATACGCAAAGGAGTTGATGTAAGCATACAACTTCAACTTCTGTTAAATATGACCAATTTCTTGAGTGAAACTTCTTGAACCATTATACTTGACTTTTACCATCACTCAAAATGTTGAAAACACTAAATTTTGTTAGTACTGATGATTTATACAAAGTAACACATTTTTACAATGCTTTTCCACAAGAATGATGATAGTCTGAAAAAAAGCCATTATGATTGTTGAAAAAAGTCGATCATACATAGATCTTTTTCTCTTTGCATTTACAAGACTCGATGAAACTAGTCACAAAATCTAATGGGAATTCCATGAAAATTCAATCTCGATTAGGTGTTGTGTTTGTTTGGGCGAATTTGAGATGAATGAACAGCTACATCAAATACCATCCTGCCAACACATGTTTCATGTCGAATGCATACGAAACTGGCTCCATTCAAACACCACATGTCCGCTCTGCAGATGCTCGGTTGTCAATACATTTAAAGGTGGCCATCGCGAGCCGCTGGTGGTTCCTGAACCAACCACCGTGAACAACGTCAGTTCAAACCCACAAGGATTTCCTATAGAACATAGCGTGGTCATATTTGAAGGGTCGTCGTCTAGTTCAAGTATGGAAAACAAGTTATCTCAACCAAATGAAGAATCTGTTGTTGTCAATGTTCAAATACATGATTCATGAGTGTGCTTGAAAGGAATTTTGCTAGGAGGGTAGAATAGTCTTTGGACTGAACGCATGCATCAATGTCAAGTGTTATCCAAGTTGTATGTACCAGTTGACACATGACATTGCAAGTTGTCCTTTTTGGCAAGTGAGCAAAATAGTTTAGTGAAAATGTGGTAAATAGTAATGTCTTGTTCAGAATTTTCTAAACTCACAAACATGCATTGTAAAATTTCTCTTAAAAAATTGAAACAACTTCACATGCTCTCTAATGAAGAATATATTTAGATAATTTTATTTACTTTATTGTTTAAACAGTTGGAATAGTTTAACATTGTTGAGTTCCCTTATAATTAAGCAAATATATGAATACATATAATTAATAAGCAAATTTTGTAACCGCATTAAAAGGGCACAATGTATAGTATACCAAAAAGGTATTGATGCTAAATTTCCATATCCCCAGCCTCATGATGACCACCCTGCGGTAACTGTCCCATCCCGTCAAATCAAATTCAAACAAGCTACCCAAATTATTAGGTTCAAGCTAGGGTTATACATACACTCACACTTTCAACTATTTTCTTTATATTAAACTTCAAAGGAGTTTACAAGTGACAAATGAAAACTATACTCTAAACTTGCTTATATAGTAAAATAAAAACAAACTTTTTCTTCAACGTCCAGCATATTCTCCACATATACTCATGGTATAACAACCCACAATTGCCTCCGATTTACTTGGTCAATCCTATACGAATTCTGCAACAAGTCACGTACACAACAATCGCTAAATGACACTTTTACCCCTTTATCTTTTAGTCTCTTAAACCGTAAGTTTCTGACCCGTTGACCTGCAACCCGTGATCACTTTTACGAATAGTAACCCGTGAACCGGTACCCGTAAACAACCCCGCTTAATCCAACACAAATTTCTGAAGTCAGTTAACTAAGCGAAAGCCAGAAGCTTGGCTTCATAGACAACAAAAAAGCTTAGAAGCTTCAAAGACAACAAAAGAAGCTTAGAAGTTCAGAAGTAAGGGATGAATGATAGTTGGTAATGCTAATTAGAGGGCAAAAGACATGTCGAGGATCATGTAGAAAGTGCCCAAAGTGTGAGAAGTGTGAGAAATATTGTGGAGATGACATGTGTCCTCAATCTAAATTAATTCAAAAGGGTAAACATGTAATTTTCTCATTAATTTAATTAATTGATAACCTTTCATAACCGTCACCCATTGATTCTTCGTATGGTGTTTTAAACTTGCATTTATGGTGTTTTAAACTTGCAGTCCAGTATGTGTTCTTCGTATGATGTTTTAAACATGCATTCATGGTGTTTTAAACCTGCAGTCCAGTATGTCTTCTTCGTATGGTGTTTTAAACATGCATTCATGGTGTTTTAAACCAGCAGTGCAGTATGTGTTCTTCGTACGGCGTTTTAATAATGCATTCATGGTGTTTTAAACCTGCAGTCCAGTATGTGTTATTCGTAATTTTTTTTGTCTATATAAATATAACAATTTGGTACTCATATTGAAGATAAAAAAAGCTCGTTAACATGATGTAATTTTTTTTAAACATTACCTATAAAAAGTTATTGACGTTAAAAAAAAGGGTGGAAGTTACATGTACATTAAAGTTGATGGCGGTTTCTTTATTTTAAAATACAATATAAAAAGACACTATTACCCCTAATCTAGTCAAATTAGTCAAAAACTAAAACATAATTTACATTTTAAGCCCTTCTTGATCTCAACCATTAACTACAAGATCTAAGGGCTTAAAACACTTCTTGCACTTCTCACAAAACCACCCCTTTTTACACTAACCATATCCTATATATATATTATATATATATATATATATATATATTATATATATATATATATATATATATATATATATATATATGGGATGGGTAAAATGAGAACCACCTTGAGTTGTGAGAACCGTAGGAACTAATATAAGCCACTGATCAAAAGTGTTTCAATAGATAAGATTAAAAGACAATAAAGTAGTTGTAATCATTGTGCTTTAATTAACGAGTTTTTGTTTTTAATGAGATAACGGTAAATTAGTATTTTTACTAAGCTTTTTAATGATTGATAATTAAAGTTGTAATCATTGTGCTTTAATTAATGTTTGTGATTTAATTAATGTTACTTTTTAATCATGCAGTAAGAAAATTATTTTACGTAGGGGTTCAAACTTTTTTTGCGCGGCGTTTTAAAAAGGTATTGATGCTAAATTTCCATATCCCTAGCCTCATGATGAGCACCCTGCGGTAATTGTCCCATCCCGTTAAATCAATTCAAACAACCCACCCAAATTTCTGAAGTCAGTTAACTAAGCGAAAGCCAGAAGCTTGGCTTCATAGACAACAAAAAAGCTTAGAAGCTTCAAAGACAACGAAAAAAGCTTAGAAGTTCAGAAGTAAGGGATGAATGATAGTTGGTAATGCTAATTAGAGAGCAAAAGACAGGTCGAGAACGTACATGGTATTCAATTTCTTATTTGAACATGAACATACATAAACGGTATAAATAGTTAGCATGTCAGATACGATTACAAAATTTACATCATAATTTAAATTTTTCAAAATTATTTGGACGCGTTTCATTTTAAGTTATTAATTCAACCCATTTGACGCGCGGAAGATAAAACATAACCCATTGGGTGTATATTGGTTAAGGATAAGGTATCAAGTCCTTTTTGTAATTTTTGTGTGTAATTTTTTATCTGTGTTTCAGTTGTCCAGTCCTTTTATATGTGCCTGTTAGTATCTTACCAACCAGTTATAATATGGACATGAGATGCAGGCAACTATTGCTGTGCATAGCATTTATGGATTTAAAATTTAAGATTAATCCAAAGAGTCCTATGTTGATCATCTATGCTAAGAAGTAGTAGTACATTTACATTTGCTTCTTTTTCTCTCGGATTTAATGCAATATCGTTGTGAGATGTTCAATATGTTTTGGTTCAAGATTGAGTTATTTATTTCGATCTTTGTTACTGAACTTAGAGGGCCGCACACATAAACACATGTAAATATTGCTTCAAATACGATACACAAGACACTCATGTAACTTTATGGATTAAAAACGTCTTATTTCTAAAGACACGTATAATAATTTATAATTAGCATCTGTAGAAACGTAGATCTGAATACGTCTCCTTGATGGATATCTTGACTTGAAGTGGCTCGAACTCCGATCTGGAAAAGAGAACACCATTAGGACTCGTCACATGAATACCACCCTCCAACGTGAAAATAAGTATTTGTGGGAGAATAAGATGTATGAGAGATAGTATTGGGTGATTGAATCTTACCTTGAAGTATGCTCCCTATTTATATTTTGTGGTGGTTAGGGTTTCCCTTTTCATATTTATGAGATTTGGCAGATACCGTATCTGCATGGAAATATCTCCGGAATATTTATCATATTTATATTATATTTGCTGTGGGTGTGACCGACCGGGAATGGCCGAGCCAGGTCATTCCTCCACAGCATCAATAAAATCTTTCAAGAAATGCTACCGAACATTTAAAAGCTCTTCAAGTGAACTGGAAAAGATAATCAGAAGATTCTTATGGGGAGGAACAGGGAGTTCGGATAAGATGCATTGGGTTGCGTGGGATATGGTGGCTATCCCAAAAGAGGCAGGGGGGTTGGGTTTGGTTAAGCTGAAGGAGATAAACATTGCGCTCTTAGCAAAGTGGAAGAAAATCAACTATGGAGGAAAGTTATCGAAGCTCTTCATACTGGTAAAGGCAACTGGTCGAAGGTTTCAGAATAAACAAATGCGAGTAGAAGACATTATTAGAGATATTAAGACGCTAGGATATTTTTGGATTAGAAATAGTTAAAAGGCAGGACCGTTTCGTGGTCTGATTGGTGTAATTTTGTTTATATGTAGCTCGGCTTTTGTTTCCGCCCCGTTTCGTGGGTTGGGTGTTTCTAATGAAGTTAAAGTTTCAAAAAAAAAGTGAATTAATCAACAAAATATATTATGATCATACATTTAAACCCTCTCCAACTCAGCATTATGTTTCTCTAATTGGTCTCTAAACTCTTCTCTCCACCCCTGGATCAATCTTTCCTGTTTCTTTATAAGATCAGTCTTTGTCCTCAGTTCTTCCTCCATCATCGCAATATCCTGCAATATTTATTCGGAATTACAGACCCGGACTAACATCATAGAATAGTGACTTCCTTGGGGTGTCGGTCAGCTGATTTAAACAGGTGTTGATTACCTTTCGCGAGATTTTTTCTTTGGTTGGTTGATCTTCACACTGCAAACTGATAAAAAAGTTGATTTTGCAGCCTGCATGAATCTCGAGCATGCCTCTCCACATCAACTGAGAAAAAAAAAAGTTCATATAAACTTGCTCGGAAACCACGAATGTGTCACTCATGAGGGAAGCTTCATAGCCCCCCCCCCCCCCCCCCCTCTTGTGATTTTACGTTCAAGCTCCGCCACTGGTGTTACTGTGTCAGCACTATTGATTTTTGAGTTATGCAAAAAAGAATCCAACACATTAGCATCCGACAAAATCCCAGCGTAGTTACACAATATCACACTCATAAGCATATTGCAAGTTGTTAATAATTAGTAAGTTCTATACTTAATAATGTTTCAAGAAGGTAACTATATGTATTAAACCGGTTGCTTGTCCACTAATGTATACCAAACTAGCCCATTTCATAAACGTTAAATTACCAGGGCGGACAACGAATGAGCATATAGTTACCAAAAGTATCCTTAAACGACAGACGAGAGCTTACTCACTCTGATGTGAAGGGTGGGGTGATCGATCAGTAGCTTGAAGCTCTCTTGCAGGAAGACATGGGAGTAAAGCAGCCTCCAACGCCAAAAAATATCCGATCATATCATCCTTAGTGGGCGGTTGAGGAGAATGCGTTCGAGTATCATGTGAATGTGGTTGATCACCTGATTGTCTCTCAGCCATATTTACAGCATGCCCTTTGTTGCAACAAAACACAACATACAACATTGTAAGAGAATAATCATAAACTAGTCGAATAATGGTCTTGAATACAATGATAGGAAAATCTATAAACATAACTGACTCATCAAGAAAAGTATGTGTTTGGTTACTATAGTTGTAAAATTGTTTTGACTTGCTGACTAAAGTATCAACTTTTTTTTTATTGACTGCACCCTTTTAAATTCTACTATTGATCTTATTTGTCCAGTTACCTATGACCAAAAATTAAAACAAATCTGATGTTGATGAGAACAAAAACAAATTTCCTTTTGAAAATAATAACCGTGAAGCCTAAGTTGGAATAGATATATGATATGTTAATGGTATTTTTGGTGCAAATTTTACCAGATCGTAAAGACTGATTTGTAGCTATAGGGTTCGCAGATCAACAGATGAAAGTGACGAATCGGGACTTCAGATTTAAATAACGTTTGTTTGATCCTTTTGAGTCCATATGAGATAACTCACAAGTGTCCAATGGCCCAGATATGAGAGAAGCCCAAACATCAAAAGAATATATGTAATGTATTGTAATATAGAGATGATTAGATGAACACCAAAGTGGTTAACCGAACTGGTTCATCCAACCCGATCCGACACGACCCGAAACCGGTTTGGAACCGAAAATATATACACCAGTTCAGTTCGAAATCCAAGCCACCGGTTCCACACCCTCACCACAAAACTCGGCCCAAACCGGTCTGGCCAGAAACCGGTTCCCAAACCGATCCCAAAGAAACCGATTCGTCCAACCCGACCCGAAACCGGTTTGGAACCAAAAAAATATATACACCAGTTCAGTTCGAAATCCAAACCACTGGTTTCACATCCTCACCACAAAACTTGGCCCAAACCGGTTTGACCAAAAACCGGTTCCCAAACCGATCCCAAAAAAACCAGTTCAGACCATTCAGCAGAATCTAACAGTTAGAAAATGGTCTTGAGTCCGTTGGGAGTTGTTTTTGACCGTATTTTTCACCCCTAAAGCACCAACCGCCACCATTAAATTGTTCCGTTTTGACCTGAACTCATTTTGCTCATAACCTGTTTGTCACAACTCATTTTGCTCATAACCCGTTTCAACCTGAACCCTTTCTGACCGGCCACCCCAACCCACCCGACGAGCCCAATTTTCCAGGCACTATAATTTTTTTTTAAAATAATACATATATGATCGGAAATCTTTTCAGTTAATCCAGGAGCTTTTCAAACATTGATCACTGCATATTTGTTACATTACTTAATTGATAACCGACGTATGGTTGGAGTGGTTAAACCCAACCGTCTTGAATCAATTGACCGGGTCAAACCTTAAACGAGCGTATAAAAACACACCCAACTCACAACATGTTCCATAACATAGAATGCAATTAAAAAAAACACTAAATATTGATGAACGTGTGAAAGATGTAACTAAAATCTCAATCACAACAATCAGGCTTATGTTCTTTCTGCAACTTTTCCCACAAACACAAAACCATTCTCGGATTCTGGTAATGGGCAAGTATGTAATTTGGCTCACACCCGGAGTTGTGAAACCTCTCATCGTTTACGTATTGAACTTCACGAATCTGTTTCTTGAACTGTTGGATCCAAATCCCCACAGCAACATCTTCTAGTTTGAAAAGCTAAAGACATAAAAATAAATAAATAGATAAATAAATAAAAAACCCCTAACATATTTTCTTAAAAAAAGTCTCTCAACATAATTTTTTGGCATATTAAAGTCCATAAAATATGTCAAAAAACACGAAAAAGTCCCGTATCCTAATTTGTTATATTTAAGTCTACTTGTGTAAATAATATTTAAAATAATGACATGTTACACCTTAAATTGGTCAAAACTTGATGAGGTGGCATTAACCTGTTTTGCACAAAAAAAACTATATGATCTTATTTTGACCGATTTAAGGTGTAATGAGTCATCTGGCCAAAGCCGAAGAAACCGAAACATCTTACCTTCAAATTTCTTTCTTGATGACCTCGGACAATAAACTTCGCGATATCTCGGGAAATCACGTAACCTGGACCGTGTGCCCATGGTGGGTAGGAATCTTCTGGCCATTCCTGCCCAAAGAAGCGAAAATAAACATAACGACATTCATGCATCTTTAAGGACGAGCATGTGAAGTAGAGAAATACCTCTGTACTAATATACCATTTGTTGTCTTTGTCCCGTTGTGGTTTAGAGTCAAGGGATACTTGACCGTACAAGAGCCCGTCGGGATTCTTGGTCTTGAGGCTAGCAAGGATTTCATCCACTCTCACAAAAGCATCATCGTCGGTTTTCATTATGTATTTTGCAGGCAAGATCTTTGTCTGCACATAACAAAATAATAAATCAATTTTTTTTTCATATGTTAATTGCTACTTTTAGTATAGAGAGTTACATAATACATACCCCAATAATGCTTATTGCAATGGTCTTCAAAGTTAGTAGACTATAGTAATCTACAAACGGCATCAATTGAACATCTTCATAAGCTTGGCCTTCTTTCCACAACTCATAGTTAACTTGCTTGTTCTTGTGCTGCAATTTGAAAATAAACAAATCAAAGAATGACCCAATGAAAACAATTTATACCTAAATATGACGAATATGCTAAATACGAAAAAAGGGTAAATAGCCATTTTCGTCCTTGAGGTTTGGCCAATTTTGCGACTTTGTCCAAAGGTTTGTTTTTTCTGCATCTGGATCCAAAAGGTTTGAAATCTTGCCATTTTCATCTGGCTCATTAACTCCATCCATTTTTCTTCGTTAAGTCAGGGGTATTTCCGTCTTTTTGTTAACTTAAAGGCAATTCGATCTTTTTCATTTTATGTAAACTCGCTGGAGATGTGTGAAAAATACCGAATTGCCGACTTTTGTCCAAAGGTTTGTTTTTCCACATATGGATCCAAAAGGTTTGAAATCTGGCCATTTTCATCCGGCTCATTAACTCCATCCATTTCTCTTCATTAAGTCAGGGGTATTTCCGTCTTTTTGTTAACTTAAAGGCAATTCGATCTTTTTCATTTTATGTAAACTCGCTGGAGATGTGTGAAAAATACCGAATTGCCGACTTTTGTCCAAAGGTTTGTTTTTCCACATATGGATCCAAAAGGTTTGAAATCTGGCCATTTTCATCCGGCTCATTAACTCCATCCATTTTTCTTCATTAAGTCAGGGGTATTTCCGTCTTCTTTTTAACTTAATGGCAATTTGATCTTTTTCACCTTATGTAAACTCGCTGGAGATGTGTGAAAAATACCGAATTGCCCTTTAAGTTAACAAAAAATGCAAATATTTCAAACCTTTTGGATCCAAATGTAGAAAAACAAACCTTTGGACAAAAGTCACAAATTGGCCAAACCTCAGGAACGAAAATGGCAGTTTACTTCAGAAAAAACAAGTTCCACAAAATTGTATAGGCCATAAAGATTATGATGTGTTACTTACAAGACCTATAAAAAAACGGACAGCAACCACCCCGGAACGAACAGCATCATATTGCATCCAAGATCTCCTCAAAGCCATACGGCGCTTAAAATTATTTCCAGAAGAGAAAACCCCAATGAGTAGTAAGAGCCTCTTGCTTTGTTTAGGTATCAATGGAGCTTTGAGGGCTTCAACATTCATAACCATGTCAACGTCTTCCGACACCGGCAAGCCTGTAGCCAATGCGGATATGATACGCAAGCCGCCTTTCACTCTCACCCCGCTCACCAACCATGGTTCAAGTTTCTGCAGCACATGACTAGGTGAGCCACATAACCAAATTAACGGCAAACAAAACCGAACTAATGTCTAAAAATAATTACATAAAACCTATGCAGTTAAATCGGTGATATATCACCGATATATCGGTCATTGGTCCCCATGTAAAATATCGGTGTCAAATATAGGTCAGAATAGTGGTCCTGGTATTATCGACGATATTGACCGATATATCACCAATTTTCCCGATATCAGTACCTTTCTTCTTAGTTCTACCATTCGTCTTTCTTCTTATTGCTGCTATTAGTGTTTTAAGTCTTAATTGTTAGTGCTAAATGTTAGTGTTTTAAGTCTCAGTCGGCTCCTACTTGCTACAATTGTTAGTGTTTTGCAAGTTGCAATTTGCAAAAGGTTAATTTGTTAATCTTAGGAAGTATACTGAATTGTTGGTGTTAAATTACTATATATATAAATTCTACATGATATTAAAATTACCGATATCCCACGCGATAACCTATATCTCAAATATCAGTTCTTGACCGATATCCAATTTTTTACCGCATTAACTGCTTAGCATAAAACATTATCTTATTTTTTATTAAGGTCTAAAAACAAGAGTGTTGCATTCATAATGATGCTTTTGTATATAGTAAGATGGTTAAAAATTATCTAAATATTTTAAATGTAAGAAAAGTGTAAAAATCATCATACCTTACCTCTCTATACGCGAAAGATGTTTCATGCCTTCCATTTACGGTTGCATAAAATCCCTCTTCACCTGCCCAAATTGTTGCAGCGAACAAACTTCCATCCGAAAATGGAAAGTTTGAACCCATGTGATTATGATCTGAAACGTTCGATTTTTCTTCCGTAGAGGTTCTAGTAAGTTGCTCATTACACTTTACCAGCCCATCAACTGAAATACAAGCATACGATCCATGAAGTGAAACTTACACAAAATAAAGAAGAATAAAAGGTGTTTTCGCATTGAATGTGGTAAATTTAGTTGAGGTGGGAAAATAGGCGGGTCACGTGATAGGTCAAAACCGGTCATTTATTATATCGGAGTAACAACTTGCCTTGACCCTTTACACATTTTATTCACAATTTATAAAATTATACAAATTGAAATAATTATTTGTTAAATCTGTACAAAGATAATGTATGTGGAGACAACAGAGGATTGAACTTTTTTCATTAATAATGGGAGTCTTAATGAAAAAAAAAATCTGATATATTATGGAATGTGTATATACTCTAATGTTACCAATAAAATAACATGATGAAATATGAATAAAATGATACATCATACATGACAAAATTTTACACATTAACATTACATTTGGGCAATCGTCAACACTCAACATGTTTCCTTAACTGTTTTAATTTATAACGTTCAACGTTTAAGAGATGACACAACGTAAACGAGTAAGAATTGCAAAGTTTAAGCAAAACTAATAGCATCATTTTGGAATAGTAAATACCTTTTACATTGTTTGAAGACCCGTGATTGGGACATCGTTCCTCTTTGCCCCATCCAGACTCATACGTCCATGTATTTTGAACAATAACCGGCTCCTTTGTGAAGTTATCTCCTGATAAAACAACATTGTAATGCAAAACGACAGGTGGGTCCGTCTCATCTTTGCCTTGTGACCCCACAAACTTATTTGAAACCCATCTTGATACCCATCAGGAATAGCGATAAGCGTAACCGAAGAATCCACAATAAGCCCACAAGGTATCGCAAGAATAACACTCTCATTGCTAGCAACCAAACTACTACCATTCACCGCACTAACCGAAAAACTACAATTCTTATCCATCGTACTCTGATCCAATTTAGACCCTCGCGTTTCATCGATTTTGGATTTTAGCTCTTTCCATGCCACAGCAGCTTCTTTAATTCCTTGAGCTGTTTCTGGCAAGGAATCGGATCTCGACAGTAAAAGACGCATTTGCCCCCACGCCAACAATGGCTTTGATTCCGCTTGTTTAAGCGTGTGAGTCGAGTTAAATAGGTAATCGAGTCCATCGACATCAACTAGGTGCGGTTTAATAGTTAAAGTTTCTAACTTTTCTCCTACGGGTTTACTAAAATTGGCGATTTCGTCGGCATCAGGATGAAAGAATTGATATGCAGATTGCTTTTGTGGTTGTTTTTGTATAAAGCTATAGCTAAAGAGTAAAATACAAGTAAGCCCTATGATTAATACACCTCCAGTCCATTTCTTCATTGCATAAATCACATTCTAAACCAAATGTTACATGAATCTTGAATCACTATTAATTGTCACCGACAAAACAAAAGAACAAGAATTGTACCTTAAGTGTTCATATTAGCAAAACAACCTATGAAGATGCAGATTTTATGCTTCTTATGCAATGTAAATTGTAGAACTAAAAGGGGTTTTGAAAATTGAAATGAATTGGAACTTGGATCAAACTAAAGGGTACCTGGGATCTAGGGTTTGTGTTTTACTCGAATGAATCTTTTCACTTATCCGCTGTCTCTCTCATATGTCGGAAGATGGTCACAGATCTTCTTCTTTTCTTTTCTTTTTTCTTTTTTCTTTTTTTTAAGTTAAATGTCAATTTAGTCCATGGTTTGGCCATTTTGCCGGTCTGAAGGTTTCATTTTTCGTCTGTGGTTCTAAAAAGTTTCACCGTTACCATTTTAGTTCACTGGTTAATTTCATCTATTTTTTGTTAATGAGAAGGGTAATTTGGTCATTTTATTTGGCCGAATTGTCCTTTTAGTTAACAGAATTACATATAAAATCGAATTGTCATTCTCATTAACTGAAAAATGGATAAAATTACCTAATGGACTAAAATGGCAACGATAAAACCTTTTTATACCCACAGGCGAAAAATGAAACATTTAGACTAAACTGGCAAAATGACCCAAACCACGGGGACTAAAATAACATTTAACTCTTTTATTTTTACAAATTAGTAAATTACACTTTTAACCACTTATTTTTCCACTTGCCAGTCTTGGTACTTTCTTTATTTGGTGCAACATGTTGAGGTTACTCACAAGCTAGGTCGGTTCGGCTCGAAATCTTTTGCTGAGGTGAAAACTTAAACTTGATATCGGCTTGTTTAACAGCTAAAACGAGTCAATGTGAAGTCAAAGATGTATACATGAAGACGGAATAAGATTGAGTTCAAACTCTAAACCGGTTCGGTTGACAAAGAACTAGATCTAAGATGGAAATGAACAAACGGATATGCAAAAACCGGGTTCAAACTCTAAACAGCGTACGGTTTGGTCAACAAAATGTAAAAGGTTCAGGTGTGTCCGTTTACTTGACTAGCTTTGACCGGTTTCGGTTCAAGTTCAAAACACTTTCACACAAGTTTTGATCGTTTTTTTGCCGGTTCGTTTCCGGTTCAAACCTGTTTCAAAACAGAGGATTGCAAACTTGTCCCAAGCATGTTCAATGAGGTTGTAACTAAGGCTGTAAATGAACCGAACGTTCAGCTAACAATTCATGAACCGTTCGGCGAGAAGTTCGTTTATTTTCGTTCGATTAGCTTAACGAACGGACACGAACACACGTCTCGTTCGTTCAACTGCGTTCGTGAACGTCCGGTAATATGTTCGGTTACTTTCATTCGTGTTCGTTTGATTATATTAAAAAATAATAAATAATTAACATTTTATCTAAACATATTGAAAACTTGAAACCCTGTTTTTCTGAGTTAGCTAAAATTCTAAGACATTTTTTAGGATAATTATGTCTAAGTTGGTTAAACTTGATTCATCGTTTGGCGGTGGGGTAGACTTCTTGTGTTTTGATTTATCATTTGATGGTTGTATTTAACTCTTTATATCCGATGTTTAAGGATAATATTGTTTTTATTTTTTTATTTTCAAGTTAAATGTTCGTTTGCGTTCGTTTTTATTTGCTTGCATCCATTTGTGTTCGAGACCAGTGTTCACGAACTGTTCGTGAACAGCTGAATTTCCTTAACGAACGAACACGAACATAAAGTTATGTTCGGTATGCGTTCGTGAACCATTCGCGAACATGTTAATTTCCTTAACGAACGAACACGAACATGGCCTTGTTCGTGTTCGTTCGACTCGTTACAGCCCTAGTTTTAACCGTTTGTGTCAATAGATTTGGAACCGATTTCGGTTCAGCTTACAAACCGGTTTTCTTTGCACCACTACCAAGTAGGGGTGTGCATGGGTCGGTTTTGGCCTAAAACCATAACCATAACCGCGATGTCAGTTAATGATAACCATAACCAATCGGTTTTGATGGTTAAGCGAGTCAGTTGTGAGTGGTTAACGGTGTATTTAGCCTAGCTAAAAATAGCTTAATTTTTTAATATGGAATAAATTGTTATTGTATATTTGTATATATTAGTATATTACATAGTATTAAAATACATATAATCTATAATATTAATACGGATTATTACCGGATATTCAAATAAAGTGATGCGATATATTCCATAAAATCAAAAAACATTCAACCAAAACAGCATAAATGATATGAAATAACCTATAAATACTAAAAAAATTAATCAAAAACATCAATATATATTAAAAAAATGGTGAAAAGACAAAAATCCTACAAAGAATTTATTACATGTCGGTTCAGTTCGGTTAGAGTGGGTATGGAAACATTGATAACCATAACCGACCCGCTACCTTTGGTTTTCAAAAAAACCATTACCCGACCCACCGGTTTTTGATTTGGTTCGATTTTATAGGTTAATTCAGTTACGATTCAATTAATTTGGTTTTTTCACACCCTACTAGCAAGTGCCACGTTATTCTCCTCTTGCTCACATGTACACGTACCAAGTTGACCGGGTAAAATGTATGCACCAATGGACCAAAAGGTAATGTCTTGGATACATTATGTAACCGGTTTACGTGGTAAACAAGTTGGCACACCAAATCGTTTAATGAATAATTTATGTTTGGATTGGTTGGGTTAGATAGATATTTAACACAACCAATCCAAACTTAAATTATTCATTAAACAATTTGGTGTGACAACTTGTTTACCACGTAAACCGGTTACATAATGGAACCATCACTAGTGCTCTAGTGGTGGCCACGGGTATTTAAGTTCCACCTATGGTGGGCCCGGGTGAGTTTCCCCTTAAGGTCTCAAGTTCGAGTCTTGGTGATAGGGGTTTCTCATTGAGGGTTTAAATTGGGGATCTATTGTGCGAGGGACTCTCTAGCGCGGACCCGGTTAAGACAACGTATGCTAGACCTCTCGACATTCGCGAATAATTCACACCTTTAAAAAAAAATAGATATTTATGGGTTGACCTCTCAATCTACTTAAAACTAAAAAATGATTATAAGTACAACCGTCAACCTATTCAAGTGTTGTTCAGCCCGATTACAACTTTATTACGAATCTTATAACCGCGTCCCATTTACGATTTAATTATAACCAACGTGTAACGAAAAACCGGTTGACTCACAACCATGTTCAGATAAATGAGTTATATGAATATAAATAAGGTTTGCATTGAAGTATACAAATTTCAAATGAATATAAATAAGGTTTGCATTGAAGTATACAAATTTCAACTTGGGGGTGTAAACAAGTATAGTTGACATTGTGCTCGGGTATCCTCCAACCCCACTCATTAACCTTCAGAGGAGCTTGTCTCCACAAAAGGATTTGTATCTACAGCTCAACTCCTATGTGTTGTTCAAACTTGCTCAACTCCTATGTGTTGTTCAAACTTGATATTGGGTTGACTCATTTATTATTTATTAGTTAATTAACTATTCTATTTATAATTATAGTTGTGTTTAAATAAAAAATAACATTTATTATTTAGTTATATTAAATAAACTTACGAAGTTTATATAAATAAATGAATCTTTAATCAAAATGACATTTATTATTTAGCTATATTAATAAAGTTAATAAGTTTATATAAATAAATGAATCTTTAGGATTCGTGCGTTGTGGCAGGATCGTTAAACCAAACAAAAAATAGAGGTAAAAGCGTTTAACCATGCACGCTAGGTGTGTGTTAACTCGCAAAATGTATTTTAATACAAAAACGAAATTTCAAAAATCCGAAAGGCAGTACCATGAAACCGAAACTAAATAAACTATAATTAATAGTAAAAATGATATATCTTGAGGAGCCGCACGTTGTGGTGAACCTGTAAGCATATTCGTAATTCAGGTAAAACACATGGACAAAAATAATGGGATAATACCCAATTTTTGTGAGGAGACTTTATACTTTGTAGTGATTAATAATAATAAGTTAAATTAGGCTCACGAGAAAACGGAACTCCATATATAAATCTTGGACTTTATGGCGTTTATTAAATTAACTTTATCTTACGAGTTCGTATGAGCTCAAGCTAATTCAAGTTTAACATGAGCCGAGCTCGAGTAGTTAACACGACTCAACTTATTTATACAATTATATGAGTCAAGTTCATATAATATCATGTTAAAACACCACTAAATGCATGGTGTGTACTCAAGTTTGTCAATTTCAACTAGGGGTGTATACGATTCAATACTTAGCTCGTCAAAGTTCTAACTCGAATTATACTGTTTAAAACATATCACAAATGCTTTGTTTTCTTAATTTTTTAGGCATCTTGGTAAAGGAAAATTCTAGAGCCCTGCAAACAAATGGTCCAAAAAGTCCAAGGAAAACCATGGAGACATCCATAAGTTTTCTATGTAGATATATTTGTATAGAACTAGTGGAATTTTTCTGCAAGTTGTGGTGGGATTTTGGTATCAGTTTGATTGATTACAGTATTTGTATGGTACCAGTATGTCCAAAATGATATCGGTACATATTTTACATATATCGAAAACTATAAAAACATATATCAATAACAGTTTTGATAATACCGATACTGATGTTCCATCTGAAGTGGTTTGGTTCATCACGACACCGATACATTACTGGCATTCGTTATAGCAACCAAAAGAGAAAACAAATAAAATGAATGTTGATATCGGTTCTGATAATACCAATGTTGTTCAGTCAGAATCGGTTTAGTTCGTCATAGTATCGGTATGCGAGTGTCACTCGTATAGCTTACGATACCAAACAAAATATTCTATTTCGATGCAGCACTGTTTTAAACAAAATTTATATATGAATTTTAGAGGAAAAAATAAACACATTGGCAATGGGCTTTCAGCCGGTATGAGTTTTGATTCGTTAAGCACTTGTGTGACACTGACACTCGGTATGGCAACCGAAAGAGAAAAACGAATAGCGGTACTAGTATGACATTACATTATATTATTGTAATAATGAAAATGGTAAACGACGTCAAATATAGTCGAAACTTAATAAAGCATTGCATTATATTATTAGAATAACGAAAGGGTAAAGGACGTCTAATATAGTCGGAATTTTATAAAGCATTGCATTATATTATTCGAATAAAGAAAAGGGTAAATGACGTGAATTTATTTTAAAATAAACTAAGTGTGATGTAGTTTTGATAACATGTACGTTTGTGTTTGGATTATTTGTAAATTGCTACTCACAACTCGGTTTAAAAATAAATATCACGATGTAGATAAATTAGGCACGTCGAAATGATATACTCAGAATTTTATAAAGCATCGTAGCTTAAAAGTTATAAGAGAAAACCAAATTGATTATTATAATAAAGTAAAATACAAAAGTTTTAATGTTAAAAGTTGCCCTCCCAAAATGCAAACTCACGTGCTACTTTAATTAATAAGCTTTCAAAGGTACTAATGTGTTGCAACCACATGTGTTTTTTTCTTAAGATTTGTGTTGTTTTTAGTTATGTAATTAATTGTTTATAGCATGTATTCAGTTAGTGATGTTTTTCTTGGTACTTGGTCGTAGAAGGAGCGGAAATCGAAGCTAAATCGTGGAAGAGATGCACACACGGGAGAATGTGTTGAACAGAAAACAAAACGTTGAATTTGTAGTTCTTGGTGCCACATGAAGAACTGATGAGGGGTTCTTGATGACACACCAAGAAGGTGGCCCATAGGCGCAACTAATTTGTTTCTAGCGTCACGCTTGGCGAAAAACTTTGGCTAGGCCTTAGCGACGCGCGAGATTGTCAGAATTTGAAAAAAAAGCCCTAATTCAATTATATAATACTTTTGGTTTCGAGAGACATCACTTCCATCCGTCAAGTTCATGAATTTAGAGCAACTCAAGAGTGGAGAACGGTTGCTTACGCTTCTTCAGTTTATGTTTCTTGTTTCTCTTTGTTTTCTTCCAGATCTTTAGACATCATGTTTGAGATTCATAAGACTTGTTTTCCACTTTGTACATGATTATTGGCTAAACTCCCATGGCTACCTAGGTTGTGGTTGAATAATTGTTGATTTTGGTTATTTCTCGGTTTTATGGATTTTATTGTTGGATTAATGTTAATGTCAAGAATCCTTTTACAACTGATCTGATGTGTGTGTGTATTTAGTTTTGATGTACAAATATTATGCATATTAGGTCACTTACTGTGTGTTCGTGATTAGTTTATGGTTTTGCTAGACGTCGGTAATCTTTATGAACATTGATTGAGGGTTTGTTGGAACTAGCTATTCTACCTATCTAGATAGCTGAGAGGTGATAGATAATCGGGTAGTCTCCTTTATTAGGTGCTTAAGTGCAAAGGCTCTGAGGGGAGGTTTCCCTAGATTTCTTAGTGTCTTTGCTATTCCGTGTCTTATCAACAAAGAACCCATCAAGATATTCATCAAAAAGGAGTATTTGATCTATTATTTTATTTTTTGGAGAAATTCGGATTGTTGGCTTGATTTGCTGGATTTCTATTTGCGACGAAATCTTCTAGATTTCAAGGTTATTCGGTTTCGAAAATGAGTTCTCTGTCTTATAAAGTGTTCTCGAGGTTACTTGTTCTCGAAGACAAAAGGTTTACCAGATTATTTGATTGTGGAATCAAAGATTTGTTCTCGTGAAAGGTTTGCTTTCAGATTAAAGACAGTTCTCGACATCGTGAGTTCTCGGAATTTGTCAAGTGTTCTTGAGGTCTAACAGTTTTCAGACATTAAAAGTGATATCGAGAATTCAAGTGTTTTTGGGGTTATTGTTTGTTCTCGAGTTACTAATTAGATTTCGAGTTTTAAATGTTCAAGGGTTGTGTAATAATACTTGGTATAGGGATTAGTTTACAGTTATCAAACTATTTACGAGATTTAAGTTGTCTAATGGGGAAAACAGGGCAGAAAAGGCTCAAACTTAAAACAAGCATAACTTGGGCTACGTTTGGAGTTACGAGGCTCGTGAGTAGGGGACGGAAAGGTCCAATTTCATCAAACAAGAATTTTCCCCAAATTTCACAATATTTTGAAATTTCTTTTATAGGCCAAAACATGTAAAATCTTTGATTAGACTAAAGTACGTATAGTATTTGTCATTGAATTTCTGTATTATTAACTTTATTTGTAATTTTGAAAATTTGACAATCCTGCCAAATTTAAAAGTTCCTGATACTTCTCTCTTTAGTGAATTATTCTCAGATTCTGGCTCGCATGTAAGGAACAAGGTAGTTTAGTTCTCGACAAGCTTCTGATTCACAGTATTTGTATTAAAATGTATTCTCAAAGTGATTTGTTCAAACAAATATTCGAAGGGTTCAATCACATTATGGGTTAAAAGTATTTGGAAGAATAGGTCAACAGGTTTACCCAACTGAAATTGAAATAAAAGATGCTGGAATTAAGATGTCAAATGGTGAAATCAACTAGAAACTTCTGAATGCTTTGCCATGTAACTGGGATAAGAATGTTTCTATCATTAAGAGGATAAGGGACTTGTACATAAAACTTTGGTAGATCTAATCTCTATCATCAACTCATATGATCTTGATGACAAGCAGATGGCTCTAAATCATACAAGCAACATAAGCAATGTTGGAACTCCATGAAACAACAATGTTCTTCTCTCAAAGATGACACAAAACCAAGATACTATGTTTTCTATGTTTAGGGGAACAGTAACAAGTTTATTGCCTTCTACGCCCACTTGTCAAAACACTGTTGAGTATGATTGTGAGGATCAACTATAAGCTTTGCATTCTGAATTCAATCATGCTTTCATGGCTGACATTTTAGAAACTTCTTCTTTAGAAACTTTTATGCATGAGGCATCTCCCAGTTTAACTTGTCTTCAGTACCCTGCGGCATCAATATCGCACTGTTGGCTATTATTGTTCGTATGTTACTCATAATGTACCCTCAGACTCCTCCAAGGCATGCTCCATATCGTTTCGTGAATCGTGAATTTCATACGCACAATTAGGGTTTACCTAGTTTTGCCACGGTTGTCATATTCTCCCCCGATTAAGAAATTTCGTCCTTGAAATTTAGTTCAGTGATCAGCTGGGAAGCTTAGCACTCGTGTTTGTGTCAGTCATCATCTAGCT
Organism: Scalesia atractyloides; assembly: GCA_947069175.1. NCBI lineage: Eukaryota > Viridiplantae > Streptophyta > Magnoliopsida > Asterales > Asteraceae > Scalesia > Scalesia atractyloides. The sequence goes on along the minus strand of CAMTDV010000016.1, from coordinate 19,744,451 downwards.
GACTATTTGTTACAGTTCTTCGTTTAATATCATCACAATACATTGATTATGTTCCTGCTACTTAGTAGCTTTTTGATATTTCCATCCACAATTCCTACAGTACCATTACAAGTAGAGTTTGTCAGCAGTTTCACTTTAAGTAGTGAGAGTTTTGTTGTACTCGCGATATGAATGGAGTCATGTACGTTGTTTAGCTCGCGACTAGTTGTAATACCACGTTTGTTATGACTTCACTAACTTCCAATCTATGGAACCAATATCCCTAGCATGCTTTGTTTGAATTTGTTGTCTAATGGTTTTAGAATAACCCGGTAGAAAAGGGATATGGATCATCTCAGTCGGTTACCCACGAAGTGTAACAATGGTGAGCACAACGCCCATATACCCGAATAGGGATAATGAACTTGTTATTAAGGGTTTTCGGAGATAGTCTCCCCAATTGTCATTCGTTCAAATGCTCCCTGGTAAAGATAACTGGATAGAAGAACCCACACTCACTGGGCTGAGGATACTAACGGGAAAGGCATTAGTTGCCCCAGTTTGTCATGATGGCCATTAGGTGCGAATGAGTGATAATGAATCTACAAACCACACAAACCGTGTGCTAGGACTACCTACCAGTAGTCGGATTACGTCGTTAATATGTGAGAATATGTAGGATAGTAACCCTGGTTTGGGTTATGTTCCGGAAGCTAAGATCAGGACCTTGTATGTCCAGCATCTTTACATTGCTCGTGTTAACATATCTTTATCATAGAACGAGAGTCGTGAAAAGGGAATTTATAATACGAACCCTCTTACAATTGTTTCATGATTTAGGTATGGCGTTAACTCTTTAGCCCACGATAATTAGTAAGAAGCAAGGCACGTAACCGGTGTGGTTATCAATCGAGTAACACCGCGATTGGGATGCTACCATGCCTTGTAGCAGGACTATATCATAAGGGACGTCTAAATGTCGTATCGAAGAATGATCTCAGTGGTTATCGAATCGAAAGGAACGTAGAATCGATAACAATCTCTTAAAGAAAATGAGTCATTAAGTACCCTTCACACAATTCAACGTTGTACCATTCGCTCCATCAGTGACACAGGTAATCCATACCAAGGTACCATATAGAAAGTTGTCTGGGAAGAGAGTAATAATTCTTCTTCCGATGTATTTATAAAAAAACTGAATTATGTACAGGCTAAAGCTTGCGTATTGGATGGCTTATCATGATGTGACACTCTCAAATCTCATGAACCATTCCATTAGAACCGAAATTTTGGCAATATTTGGGTAGTTTTACAAGGGTAGACAAAGAGATGATACTATGATAGTTCTCAATTTTGTATAGTTGCCATCTAGATTACCCATTGTGATTAATAGTTTTGCCGAAACCCTAATTATGAGTGACCGAAACCTCATAGTATTTAGAATTTGTAGCGTATGTTAAATAGGTATCCGAGTCAGAAAGAGAGTCTAATGTTGCGCATTTAATTCGCTCGGACAATGAATTTTAATTATTTGATACTTTATTAATAGGAGAATTCACCCTCTGGATTGACACGATTCACAAGAATTATAATCGAAACATCCGTCCAGCCCTTCATCAACCAAATAGGTTTATTGTTTAGTTCTTACTCAAGTCGTCACTGTACGCAAAGGATGTTGATTCCGACACAAATACGATCTCGGGGTCGCCCAATCTCGATGTGAAGTTTAGTGTTTAGATCATCAACTTAACGGGTTGGTTCCAGATTAGATTTATGAAGTTAGACTTTACGTATATAAAATGACACAGTTAAAATTCATAATCGAATTTTTCGTTCAGGCAAACAATAAACCCACAAAACTAGGAGATAAATAAGAACATTATTCTTTGACGAATTAGCACTTTGCGAATACACGTTTATAGAGATGATAATTGTAGTCAGATGAACAAACAGACAACATTGTAAGGACAGAAGTAAAGCTCAATAGAGATTATAATTGTAGTCAGATGAACAAACAGACAACATTGTAAGGACAGAAGTCATGACTCAACAGAGCTTTACCTTTACTGGAAGTTTGTTTGTAATGTGTCATGTGCAAAGTCTATGTTTTGATTCAGTAAATACTTTTGAGATAGCAACCTTCATAGTTGGGTCTTGATCCGTAACAATAATGTTTGGTTGCCTTTTAAATGCTTTCGAAAACTTTCTAGCAGAAATATATATGATTCTATATTTTCTTTTGCAATCATCCCAACTCCAAGTGTAACACATTTCCTATGATTATGCACACCAGTAAACGGTACAAAAATCATATAATACCTGGAAAAATTATAAAAATTGTATTAAAATATTTAATTAAAATTGAATAAATATTTTATATAGAAATGAATAATAAAATACAACAAACTTGTTTGTCATATAAGTTGTACTAAGGATATACTATCATTAAATACTTCTTCATAATTACATTTTGCAGTTTCATCAGCCCAAAAGAAAGCAGATAATTCACGGTTTTCTAACATATAGTCAAATTTGAAATTATGCAAAAGATCCATTTTTCCTTCCAACATCTTAGCATCATTTTCATCAATTAAAACCATTTAGATCCCTTCTGTAATTTTTATAATCAGCTATTGTTCCATGCATAAGATAATGCGAACCTCTAACACTACTTAATATGTTATGTGCACGTGTTGCACCTATATTGTTTGATGCAACTCTATGGATGAAATTCTCCTTCAAATCATCTAATTGTCTTCTTTGTTTTCCCAGATGTTTGTATTCTGCAGAAACTAACTCATGATTATGTCTGTCTTCAAATTCATAAATTTCATAACAATCTTTTTCATCACTTAGTCTAACCTTCAATCTAGCTTTACAATCTGTTTTACGAAAAGTGGAGTTTCTTTTTTGTTTGTCACTATCTTTTTCATCCAATGTATCGATACTGACATTTCCAGCAGCTAATGCTTTGTTGCAAAGTATTATTTAATTTTAATTCACTCATCCTTGTCGTGCTTTCGTGTAGAGAGTCTTATATCAAAACCACATTATTATGCGTGATCCGAATATATTTGTATTGCACTATCTAATGTGTTGAACTTCTGATCAACGGATAGGTTTTTTTTTTCCTTCTGGCACATTTGGTAACCAAAATAAAGAGCCATGAGGAGTGTTACTTGCACAGCTGTTATAAGACTCACTTGTTGAGATATGTTGTTATAAGACTCACTTGTTGAGATATAACTAAATGCTGAAAAGAAAAATAAAATTTAAAATGTATAGACAAATTTAAATAATAAAAATGTTAGAGCACTAGGAAAAAAAATACTATCTTCTGTTGTAGTATTATCATTCATTCAATCCATTTTAAATTTCAACTTAACTTTTGTAAAATTAATTTAAAAGGTTATAATTTTTTTTGGTATTAAAATTAATATATTTCATTACATAGAGATAGATGGTAAATGGACAACAAGTTGCGCCGTTAACCCTTTTAAAAAGTTATTCAATAAAATAAATATATGAAAAGTTTTGATTATCTTCTTCAAACTGAAATTTATCGACCAACAAGATGACCAAGGAGGACACCTGTTTTTCTCTATTATACTTTCAGGCTAAACATTTTTAAGTCTTAACATGTTAAACAATTTATAATAATCTTTTGACATTAATAAATAAAAACAAATTCAGCATAACATGTTAATTATTTTCTATTGCTAAATAAAAAATAAGTGTTTAAGTTTAAAATTGAATATAAGATAAAATTGAATAAAACAATCTTAACATGCTATGAACCGAAACATAAATTGATTCCAACATTCCATGATCAAGAACATAAACCGACTTACAAGTACAAAATCAAATATCAGATACTCAAATCCCTTATTAACAAAACACATTCAATATAGTTTCCATATAAAGCACTTTAGACATACAAACTGACTATATCATACTGTATCTAAGGAGCACAAAATAAACAACATTATTATGTTTCAATTTTAACTAACTGCATACTAATAAACTTATATACGTCAGTTAAATAAAATGCCAAACAAACTATTGGAAAGTTTTTTTTTTTTTTTGAAAGATGACATCCGTTTTGATGTTGTTATAGTTAAAAAAAATTAAATCCAAATAGGTCCTCATAAAGAATGATTGTAACACGCAGTGAACAGGACTTAAAAGCAAAAAAGTTGATTCTAACATTCCAAGAACAAGAACATAAACGAACTAAATAATTCTAAAATGTGATGAACCAGAACATAAATTGACTCCAACATTCCTTGAACATGTTCAAAATCAAATACAAGTTTAGTCCATCCAATATAGTTTCCACATAAAGTAACTAGTCATTCATAACATAGTGTACCTAATTAGCACAAAATTAATAAAAAAAAACAGCATTTCTTTGTTACAATTTTCACTAACTGCATAGGAAAATTCCAAACTACAATTCAAATATGCGTTGATTAGTAATATATAGATTCATATTAACTGTAATATATGTCACCTAAATAGCATAATGTTGATAAAAACAACATCATCCTACAACAGTTTTTTCGTAATTGCATGGTAAGAAACCTAAATATGTAATTTAAACTAGCACATTTGGAAGCTCTCTTGAAGCAATATATAATATAATTTCCATCCAGGCATTAATGCATGAACATGTTAATCAAACAATTGCACTAATCCATAGTTAATTAATAATAGCTTAAATTATAGAGTAAATTGCACAAAACGTCCTTTAAGTTTTCTCAAACTTGCAGGTTCCAGCCTTAAAGTTTAAAAGTTGCCAAAAACATCCTTTACGTTTATTTTTGTTGCATGTTTAATCCTTTATCACTAACCCAGTTACTAATCCATGTTAAATGGCTTCACATGCATAGCATGTGAGGGTAAAACCGTCTTTTCTGCTAGTGAGGTTATAAAATCCAGGTAACCATCACACCATCCACCACTCCCCTTTCTTCTTCTTCATTCAGATCAAACCCATCCTCTGCCACCACCTCCACCTCCGACACCACCTCCTCTGCCACCACCTCCACCTTCGACAAAACCCCCAAAATCCCCAACACATCACCTCCTCCACCGACACCACCTCCTCTGCCACCACCTCCTCCACCGACGCCACCTCATCTGCCGCCACCTCCACCTCCGACACCACCTCCTCTGCCACCACCTCCACCTTCGACAAAACCCCCAAAATCCCCAACACATCACCTCTTCCACCGACACCACCTCCTCTGCCACCACCTCCTCCACCGACACCACCTCCTCTGCCACCACCTCCGACACCACCTCCTCTGCCACCACCTCCACCTTCGACAAAACCCCCCAAAATCCCTAAATAACTCCGCCACCATCATCTTCAACTGCCACCACCCCAATCGCAGAACCCACGGCGACGATTACGGGACACCTAATCGCAAAGCCTACAACGGTGCTCGTGTATGGATCTGATAACAATTTTTGGATCTGATTTTATGTTATATTGAAGAAATGAGCTTAGCCCATCGGCTGCTGAATAAACCTCCCCTGTGCCGTCATCACATTCGACGGAGACACCACGGTCTCCGGCGCCGCCGCGAAGCTCCACACCTGTCCAAAATCAGGCCCTCCTGGCAGCGCCCAAAATCCCCCCCTCCGCCGCCGCTAACAGATTGCGGTTTCTGAGAAGTGTTGTGATTTCATTAACTGTTTCGTCGTTGATTCGTGTGGTGTTTGTTGATGTGTGGATATGTGAGATGAATCTGTTGGTGATGAGTGGTGACTTTCTGTGTGTGAATAGTCTCATCATTGTGTTTGAATTTAGGGTTTAAATTGCATTTGTGCAGATAAAGAAAGTGGAGAGAGAGAGATGAAAAGACGGTTTTACCCTCACATGCTATGCATGTGAGGCCATTTAACATGGATTAGTAACTGGGTTAGTGATAAAGGATTAAACATGCAACAAAAATAAACGTAAAGGATGTTTTTGGCAACTTTTAAACATTAAGGCTGGAACCTGCAAGTTTGAGAAAACTTAAAGGACGTTTTGTGCACTTTACTCTAAATTATATTATTAAAAACATAAAGTATATCATTGATTTTTCAACTTTATATGTTGTATCTGATATAAGCAGATAAATTATTCAATTTAACATGATAAAAAATTACAAACTAACATGTAATTCGAAAACATAAAAGATATAACTATTTTAAATCAATATCTACTATTAGAACTTAACTTCAAATTCAAAAAAAAAATGAAAATGTAATATATATATATATATATATATAACAATTGTTGTTAATTAATAGCATCTAGATCTATATTAAGATGAAGAAGATAATAAGGAACAAAAACCTTTTGGTTTTGGAAAGGTTGTTCAACTGATGGAATCGAAATTTAGACTATTGCTGGATCCGATAGTGCTAGGGGTTCTACTTGGTTGTAGTGGTTGTTGCTGATGGCGTTTGGTGGTGGCTTTTGATGCTGTTGGTTGCTTCTTAGTTGCGATTGCGTTTGGTGGTGGTGGTGGTGGTTAAGAGAAGCTAGGGTATGAAAACCGAAATGAAATTTTGTTTCTAACACACGGGGAGTTAATGAAATATTGTTTGGACAAAAATGCCCTTCATCCCAGTTTTCCATATTTTTATGTTCTCCAATTAACCTTTCCATATATATATATATATATATATATATATATATATGTTATATTTTAATATTTTGATTTAAACTAATAGTTTAATTGAAATAGTTAAATTAGTTACGAGTACTCAAACTAAAAGGTGTTATCATTACTTAAATTTAAACAATATAATTAATTTATAAAGAAAAGACTAATACTCAACTGTGAAATACTAGTTTATTATATTCAGTTACTTATATGTGTAGTTTTCAAGTGCAATCAAATTAATATTTGGTATGCAAGAATAAGAGAAGGAATGTGTTGAGATTGAACCTTAAAAAGAAACAGATGATATAGAGCCAAACAGTCTATCAGATGTTTAGCATAACCACTGATGACAACCTCTGATGAAGATATATTAAAAGCTCTGATAAAGACATATTACAAGCTCTGATGAAGACATAATTACAAGGTCTGATGAGAGCTTAGGTTATAAGTGTTTTAGTATTTATCAGAGTTTACCAAGGTAACAATGTATGTAATCAGAGGTTAGGTTTATCAGTGTTTAGAGTTAGTTATTATGTTGTTATCTGTCACTATCAACCCTGGCGTCATCAAAGATGCTCAGTGGTTAGATAGTTAGTATAAATACTCTGTTTCCTTGTACTGAAATTCTATCTATTAAAAGATCATTCACCAATCATCTTCTCTTCATTTTCTGTACTATTCAAACGATCTTATTGGGTTAAGGAGGAGTTTGTGATTCACATGCATAAACTATAAGTTTTATAAAGCATGATGATCAAAGCAAACTGCCATTAGTTGTGATAAACGTTTTCCATCTATTCCCGCTGCATTTCTACTTTCATTTATCATCTATGAAACAAAAATCACAACTAATTCAAACTTAAATCCTAACAGAATGGAATGGATAATTACGAGGGAATGAAGAAAAATGTGTTTGGTTGTTCAATGGAATAGAATCACCTATTACATAAGACATTCCATTCCCTCAAAATCATTGCATCCTCCCGCCCATTTTTTTTTCATTCCATCCCCTCTTGCACCTTATTTACAACACCATAACCCACCACTATCACCACCACCCACCACCAATGCCCATCGCCGCCACCCCGCCACAGCTGCCACCACCGCCGTCGCCACTCACCACTGCCACCACCCACGGCCACCTCTGCCAGCACCCACCACTACCACCACCACCACCACCACCTCCTCAAAACACAACATAAAACCCACAAATATTGAGTTTTAGTAATCTTCAAGTTGTTTTTTGTGGGTTTTGAGTGTGTTTTATGGCTGAAATTATTGTGTTTTATGACTTTGTACACTTTGTAGGAAAAATGAACTTTGTAGCCAACTCTCACCCTTAAATCCAATATCCCATAAATCATCACCCAAAAATTGTGGGTTTTGTTTTTGTTACTATTTGATTAATCATAATAAACGAATTAAACTTATAAATGAGTTATAGGCGAAAAGAGATTACCGTGGTTTGAGATTTAGCAGATCAATGGTGGTAGCTCACGGTGGCCAAAAACCAATCTCGATCGTTGGGTATCGAGTGAGACTGTGAGAGAGAGACATGGAAAAGAGAGAAGCATTAAGTGAGAGACTACAACACCTTGGCTTTTATAGCCGAGTTCAGGTGAAGTATACCGGTCGGGTACAAATAAAGTAAATAAAAAAACTAATGTCCTTTCTATATTTCTGAGTTTTTTGATTTAGACCTATGCTTGTTTGGCCGTAATTTGTTTGATTCTTTTTTTTTCTTTTATATGATTTTTTAGTATTTGTGTTCTTTTTTTAACTGTTTTCAATCTACACACACACACATATATATATATATATATATATAATATCAATATCAATAATGGTACCGATATAAGAATCGATATTGTCCGGTTAGAATTGACGTGGTACCGATATTGTTGAGACAGTATCAATTTGGTTCTGTCATGATACTGGTACGGTAACGACACTCACTATAGCTTATAGTAATTTAAAGATACTCTATTGTAAATACAACTTCGTTTTTAATGAAATTAATACCGGAAACCATAATGTAGGTACCACTACCAAAGTTATTCGAACGGTATTAGCTTGGTTCGTCACGCTAAAAAAACAAAAAAAGAATCAATATATTTTACTCTATTGATTTTTAACAAAACTTTTGTCGAAAAGTAGATAAAAATAAACACAAGACAACGAAGGGAATTTTACAAAGCATTACATTATATTATTGTGATAGATGTTAGGTTATAACATAAAAAAACCTAAATGCGAGGAAGTTTTGATAACATGTATGTTTGTGCTTGGATTAATAAAGGGAATTCCCCCTCGCGATGCGACGAAAATTCGGTATATGCGTAAAACTTAAAATAATGTTTTATTGGAAATTTAGATAGTGTGAATGGTTATTAATTTAGTTAAATTATAATTTTAGTAAATTATAATTATTTACTAGACTCTTCATATGGGTCATAAATTCTTAAGTAAATTTTTATGTCAATTTATTAGTTTTTATTAGATTTTATGTTTCTAATAAAATTCTAATTGAGTGAGACTCTTCTCCACCTAATATCTCTTGTATGCAAAGTAGGCTATGTGCATACCTTGAGGAGACTTGAAAAATATAAGAGAAAGGATACAAGAAAAATACATGAATGCATGGAGAGTTCTTGGAAAAGAAGAAATACTTGAAGACCTATGTGTTGGGTACTTAGAGAGATGAGTTTTCTCTATTCGACCTTCGTATAATTATTTTTCCACAAGTTCTAACACTATAATTGTATCCGTGTAACCTCGGGCGCGTGGCCATTTCCGGCAGTATAGACGGTTTCGGCTGTTATACCCTGAGAGACAAACGTGTCGTCTTTAGTAGAGGTGCGGAATTTTTTTAAAGGAAGCGTGTTGAACATGTGCCTCGACCACAACCGTCACACCCCGACCGCAGCGAAAAAGGTGATCGGGGCATGATTGGGTTATCATCAAAGCTCATGACATTTATTATAACGTTTCATATTCATTATTACAATTTAAAGGGAAACATACAATCTTAATTTCATCATGTCCTAAACATCATTCTAGACTTCATTGTTTTCTTCTAAGGCATTTCCTATGTTTTCCTTGCTTCATCCTGTTCACCTGTATCATGTGTAAAAATGGTTTTTGGATCAACAAAAAGTTGGCGAGTGAATCCTATGAAAAGCATTTGAACAAGTTTATTGAATTGATTATAAAATAAAGTGCACAACCACATATGAGTAAATGTAAATGTAAATATATTCACAAAACACTTAATATTTAGTAATGCACACACATACAATAATTGATCGTTTTGAGGCACGCGTTGTTCAACTCGTCTCTCACGAGGAACTGATGGGCCTAATGAATGAGTTTTGAGGCACGCGTTGTTCTACGAACTGATGGGCCTAATGAATGAGTTTTAAGGCACGCGTTGTTCAACTCGTCTCCCACGAGGAACTGATGGGCCTAACAAATAATTTGCATACAACTTTGACAATAAGTAATACATAACTACAACCAATATTTACATTCTAAGTTTAAATCATAATATGGTATGGCACGAGTTTAAATAAACGAGTTAGTTTTAGTGACACATGACACACCCCAAAACGTGTAATTAAAAAGGGGAGTTGTAAGATTCACTCACAGTGGGTGCGTTCGGTTGATGATGTTGAATGCGCACGAAGTTTGATTTAACCACGAGTGAAACTAACCTAGATAATAACATAATGGTTTGGTAAATAAGCGGATTTTATTAATCAACTTTAGTAGGATTATTGGATATATTTTTGTGAGTTTAAGGCTATTTTCTAACTTTAAAAATTTATTTTTTAAGTATTTTTAATTGATTGTTAAATAAAATAAATAAATAAAAATAATAAAAAAATGTTGACTTTTTGACCGTTGACTTGTTGACCGTTGACCTGTTGACCGGTTTTATTGTGTAAATGTATGCGCCGGGCAGGACTCGAACCCGAGACCTCCCGTTCGCGTGCACGCAGCTCTACCAACTGAGCTACGTGTCTAACCCGAAATCTTTCTGTTTTTAATTATATTTATATACTAATTGAATTAATCCGAAAATCATTTATTTTAAAAACGATTTTAATGCATCGGCTCGGTGCTCGCCACAGTCTCGAACCCGGACCTGTGGGTTAGTTTGGCACACAGTCCACCGCTGGACTGTGTGTCCAACTTGGTAAATAATCTGTTTTTTATTATACTTAACATCTTACTGAAATTAACCCGGTTCGGTCTCAAAAAAGAGGCATTTTATTTCTGTGAAAGTGCGTGTGTCAAGAATCAAACTCGGGACGTATGCGTGTTTATTTGCACACAGTCCACCGCTGGACTGTGTGTCTAACCCGAGATATAAATTGATTTAAATTAAACATATATAATACCGAAAACTTCATCTTCTTCGTTAAGATTAACCAGAATCGATGTCCGACTGTTCTGACAAAAATAATCAGTTTCTTTAGTGTGTTGTGATTAGCTACATGTGAGTTTAATAATACGAGAGAGATTAAGTGTAAGATATACGAACAGAGCTCCTCTGTTTCGCCGGCGCAACTCCGATGATAGCAGGTTATTCCGGCGACGTGTGTTTTGCGGCAGAGGGTCTTCAGGAAGCTTGGGGTGAGTGTGGGTGGCTTCGGTATGGGCTCTAGGTGTTCTGTTTTTAGAGTAAGGCACAGAGGTGAGGGGTTCGGTTTTTCGGCGAGTTGCAGAAAATTTCCGGTGAGTGAAATTACGTCGAGAAAGGGTGTGATTGTGAGCGAAAAGGTTAACAGAAGTTAGAGGGTGTATTTATAGGGCAGAACATTGACGAATTTGATCCATTTACCGTCTTGATTCGTCGGTCAATGATTTTTCCGGCGGTTATGACTTGTGTCGCGGACTGGACATCGGTTATAACCGATGTTGAGGTAATTGCTTCGGTTAAATTAGAAGAAACCGTCCAATCTCGGCGAAATCGTCGGGATTTCCGACAACTGCGATTTTGGGCGTGACTTGACTGGATTTGATTTTCGAGATTCATTATTTCAATTAATTGTTTCGGTATCTTAACAAAAACCCAAAGTGGCGGAGTGGTTGAGCGCGTGTGTGTTAAGGCTTTGGAATCCTGGCTGACCCGGGTTCGAAACCCGGCAGCAGCAATATATTTTTATTTCATTATTTTTAATACTTTTTCAAATATAACTTTTATAATCCAATATACTTATTAATTATGTATCGTTTAAAATTAATTTGGGCATTAAATACGCAACGGAATTTTTAACTGATTGTTCGGTTAATAAACGAAGCGGGTTTGGTAAATCCGGTTTTTGACGGATGTTACAGTATCCCCTACTTTTTAGAAATTTCGTCCCGAAATTTAAGTAGTGACATATTTGTCTAAAAAGGATGGTGTTTAGTTTGACAGTTACATACTTAGAAAAAGAGTAAGAGTTTAAATTTATTTTTTTTTTTGAGGCGGTAACGTTCCTTGTAAGGGTTGAGTACCCTGCTACAGGAATCGCTTTTTGTTGCCTACGGTAAAAATATTGATAAGCAGAGTTGATTCACTAAGCATGATTTCATGCGCAAGATTTTGATGTGTTTGGAAAGATAAAGTTATATCCTAAAACAAAACTTCTAATACTACAACCAACATGGAACTTCTCATAACCGCCTGAGAATGCCTCTGATCCTTTGGCAAGAATACTTATATATAGGAAGTACCAGCGGCGTATCCACCATATTCTTGTCAAATTTTCATTGGTTTTATCAGTAAGTCATGATTGGTTCTATGATACGACTCTAAACATACACAAACACAGCAACCAATGTCTGAGTCCTAATTCTGATAGTATACATGTTTGATTGGTGACATAATCCAATTTCTTTAAATGATGAGATGATATAAATGCTAGATCAGTGAGTATAAAAACAAACTTTAACCAAGAAATTACTAAATCCTACATGGAACTTCTCATAACCGCCTGACAATGCCTCTGATCCTTTGGCAAGAATACTTATATATAGGAAGTACCAGCGGCGTATCCACCATATTCTCGTCAAATTTTCATTGGTTTTATCAGTAAGTTATGATTAGTCCTATGTGACTCTAAAACATAAATAAACACAACAACCAAATCTTGACTCTTAATTCTGATAGTATACATGTTTGAATGATGACAGTACCTCTCTCGTTTGTTATGATGGAGAGGTTAGTCTACGTAGAAATAGAATACAATCCAATTTCTTTAAATGATGAGATGATATGAATGTTAAATCAGTGAATGTAACACAAATTTCAACCAAGGCAATACTAAATCCTACATGGAACTTCTCATAACCGCCTGATAATGCCTCTGATCCTTTGGCAAGAATACTTATATATAGGAAGTACCAGCGGCGTATCCACCATATTCTCGTCAAATTTTCATTGGTTTTATCAGTAAGTTATGATTAATTCTATGTGACTCTAATACATAAATAAACACAACAACCAATATCTGAGTCTTAATTCTGATAGTATACATGTTCGAATGATGACAGTACCTCTCTCGTTTGTTATGATGGAGAGGTTAGTCTATGTAGAAAATGGAACACAATCCAATTTCTTTAAATAATGAGATGATATGAATGCTAAATCAGTGAGTATAACACAAACTTCAACCAAAACAATACTAAATCCTACATGGAACTTCTCATAACCGCCTGATAATGCCTCTGATCCTTTGGCAAGAATACTTATATATAGGAAGTACTAGCGACGTATCCACCATATTCTTGTCAAATTTTCATTGGCTTTATCCGCAAGTTACGATTAGTTCTATGTGACTCTAAAACAAAAACAACAGCCAAAACTTGAGTCTCAATTCTGATAGCATACATGTTTGAATGATGACAGTATCTCTCTCGTTTGTTATGATGGAGAGGTTAGTCCTTGTGGAAGTGAGATATAGCTCAACTTCTTTAAATGATGAAATTGAAATACGTTGAAATGTATGATGAACAAACTACGACCAAGACATTACTAAATCCTACATGGAACTTCTCATAACCGCCTGATAATGCCTCTGATCCTTTGACAAAAATACTTATATATAGTAAGTACCAGCGGCGTATCCACCATATTCTTGTCAAATTTTCATTGACTTTATCCGCAAGTTATGATTAGTTCTATGTGACTCTAAAACAAACACAACAGCCAAAACTTGAGTCTCAATTCTGATAGCAGACATGTTTGAATGATGACAGTACCTCTCTCGTTTGTTATGATAGAGAGGTTAGTCCTTATGGAAGTGAGATATAGCTCAACTTCTTTAAATGATGAAATTGAAATACGTTGAAATGTATGATGAACAAACTACGACCAAGACATTACTAAATCCTACATGGAACTTCTCATAACCGCCTGATAATGCCTTTGATCCTTTGACAAGAATACTTATATATAGGAAGTACCAGCGGCGTATCCACCATATTCTTGTCAAATTTTCATTGACTTTATCCGCAAGTTATGATTAGTTCTATGTGACTCTAAAACAAACACAACAACCAAAACTTGAGTCTCAATTCTGATAGCATACATGTTTGATTTGTGACAGTTCCTCTCTCGTTTGTTGTGATAGAGAGGTTAGTCTATGTAGAAATGGAACACAATCCAATTTCTTTAGATGATGATGTGATATGAATGTTAAATCAGTGAATGTAACACAAATTTCAACCAAGACAATACTAAATCCTACATGGAACTTCTCATAACCGCCTGATAATGCCTCTGATCCTTTGACAAGAATACTTATATATAGGAAGTACCAGCGGCGTATCCACCATATTCTTGTCAAATTTTCATTGGCTTTATCCGTAAGTTATGATTGGTTCTATGTGACTCTAAAACATAAAGAAAAACATAAAACTAAGCGGTTGGAGTCGAATCTTGATTTTTGGTGAAGGGGACTAGTTGGGTGGTTTCGTTTGAGCCGTCATTAACTTCAACAGGATTGGCGTTGATGTTGAAAACTCTTCCTCTTGCTGGTGGCCTAGGGATTAGGTTTCCTTGATTTGCTTGGTTAACTGGGTTTGCTTGAGCTTGGGCGTTTATGATGTTAACCAATCGAGGGCACGTGTTTCTGAAATGGGTAGGGTCGCCACAATTAAAGCAAGCTCGAACATAAGGTAACATGGGGTATTGAGGTTGTTGATATGTTTGGATCATATTTTGAGTAGGGGGAGAGATTTGGTTTTGAGAGGTGCGGCAAACCTTGCTCAAATGACCATAGCGTCCACAATTCGCACATAGTCGACAAGGTAAGGTAGATGGATGGTGATAAAAACAGGTGTTACATCGAGGGTGAGGTCCAAGGTATGGTTTCTTATTTGGGTAAGTTGAGTTGGGTGCTATTTGCGTGATTGGGATAGCTTGGATGGGTATGGCTTGTGAGGCTAGAAGACATCTACAAGGAATACATATCAAGAGTATGAGTTGGATGTTTTTGGGGTCATGGGTTGTATTTAGGAATGAACATTCATAAAATAAATATAACATAATAAATCTACTACATCCATAGGATGTCTTGGGCTTTTGCTCGTAATTGGGCCTTGCATGCCGCCATACTTCACCTTCGTAATCATGTGGGCCCCATGAATACCGGGTTTTTCATATGGTTCGCATGTGTTAGCCTGGTTACGTACACTAAAACCCGGAGAAAATCGAGAAATATGTAACATATGATATTCGGAATGTGTCCAGGTGTGGACACGGTGACACCTCAAAGTGGGGTTAGTTCGAACGACGTTTGGTGTGGCATGCTTTGGCCTAATAGGTCCTTCGTACTCTCATCGTTAGTTTCCAAGTAGGCAAACTGGTCCGTTATATTAGATTTATACGAATGCCAACGTAGACAGGACGTTCCGACTACCGGTACTTGTACCCTTACAGTTACTACATGCCCGTCGCAGAACTCACTTTGATGAGATTTGAAAAATGAAAAATGCGACAAACTTTGAATAACGAAAGTATGAAGATGAATTGAATATATGAACATTGAAATATGTATGATGAATATGTATGTAAGTATGTTTGACTATAAGTATAATCCACTATGTATCACAAAATGTAGTATCGGAAGTGTTTGCATGCATTTGCGTATGTAGTAAATATGAAAGAAATAAACATCATGAGTTTGCATATAACCACATAAACAATTAAAATCTAATCAACTATAGTATAGGCTCTAAGGGTCTAATAACCTATCCTATATCCCTATAGTCATGGCTCTGATACCAATCTGTCACACCCCGACCCGCAGCGGAAAAGGTGATCGGGGCATGATTGGGTTATCATCAAAGCTCATGACATTTATTATAACGTTTCATATTCATTATTACAATTTAAAGGGAAACATACAATCTTAATTTCATCATGTCCTAAACATCATTCTAGACTTCATTGTTTTCTTCTAAGGCATTTCCTATGTTTTCCTTGCTTCATCCTGTTCACCTGTATCATGTGTAAAAATGGTTTTTGGATCAACAAAAAGTTGGCGAGTGAATCCTATGAAAAGCATTTGAACAAGTTTATTGAATTGATTATAAAATAAAGTGCACAACCACATATGAGTAAATGTAAATGTAAATATATTCACAAAACACTTAATATTTAGTAATGCAAACACATACAATAATTGATCGTTTTGAGGCACACGTTGTTCAACTCGTCTCTCACGAGGAACTGATGGGCCTAATGAATGAGTTTTGATGCACGCGTTGTTCTACGAACTGATGGGCCTAATGAATGAGTTTTAAGGCACGCGTTGTTCAACTCGTCTCCCACGAGGAACTGATGGGCCTAACAAATAATTTGCATACAACTTTGACAATAAGTAATACATAACTACAACCAATATATACATTCTAAGTTTAAATCATAATATGGTATGGCACGAGTTTAAATAAACGAGTTAGTTTTAGTGACACATGACACACCCCAAAACGTGTAATTAAAAAGGGGAGTTGTAAGATTCACTCACAGTGGGTGCGTTCGGTTGATGATGTTGAATGCGCACGAAGTTTGATTTAACCACGAGTGAAACTAACCTAGATAATAACATAATGGTTTGGTAAATAAGCGGATTTTATTAATCAACTTTAGTAGGATTATTGGATATATTTTTGTGAGTTTAAGGCTATTTTCTAACTTTAAAAATGTTATTTTTTAAGTATTTTTAATTGATTGTTAAATAAAATAAATAAATAAAAATAATAAAAAAATGTTGACTTTTTGACCGTTGACTTGTTGACCGTTGACCTGTTGACCGGTTTTATTGTGTAAATGTATGCGCCGGGCAGGACTCGAACCCGAGACCTCCCGTTCGCGTGCACGCAGCTCTACCAACTGAGCTACGTGTCTAACCCGAAATATTTCTGTTTTTAATTATATTTATATACTAATTGAATTAATCCGAAAATCATTTATTTTAAAAACGATTTTAATGCATCGGCTCGGTGCTCGCCACAGGTCTCGAACCCGGGACCTGTGGGTTAGTTTGGCACACAGTCCACCGCTGGACTGTGTGTCCAACTTGGTAAATAATCTGTTTTTTATTATACTTAACATCTTACTGAAATTAACCGGGTTCGGTCTAAAAAAAAGGCATTTTATTTCTGTGAAAGTGCGTGTGTCAAGAATCGAACTCGGCGCGTATGCGTGTTTATTTGCACACAGTCCACCGCTAGACTGTGTGTCTAACCCGAGATATAAATTGATTTAAATTAAACATATATAATACCGAAAACTTCATCTTCTTCGTTAAGCTTAACCAGAATCGATGTCCGACTGTTCTGACAAAAATAATCAGTTTCTTTAGTGTGTTGTGATTAGCTACATGTGAGTTTAATAAAAACGAGAGAGATTAAGTGTAAGATATGCCGAACAGAGCTCCTCTGTTTCGCCGGCGCAACTCCGATGATAGCAGGTTATTCCGGCGACGTGTGTTTTGCGGCAGAGGGTCTTCAGGAAGCTTGAGGTGAGTGTGGGTGGCTTCGGTATGGGCTCTAGGTGTTCTGTTTTTAGAGTAAGGCACAGAGGTGAGGGGTTTGGTTTTCCGGCGAGTTGCAGAAAATTTCCGGCGAGTGAAATTACGTCGAGAAAGGGTGTGATTGTGAGCGAAAAGGTTAACAGAAGTTAGAGGGTGTATTTATGGGGCAGAACATTGACGAATTTGGTCCATTTACCGTCTTGATTCGTCGGTCAATGATTTTTCCGGCGGTTATGACTTGTGTTGCGGACTGGACATCGGTTATAACCGATGCTGAGGTAATTGCTTCGGTTAAATTAGAAGAAACCGTCCAATCTCAGCGAAATCGTCGGGATTTCCGATGACTGCGATTTTGAGCGCGACTTGACTGGATTTGATTTCCGAGATTCATTATTTCAATTAATTGTTTCGGTATCTTAACAAAAACCCAAAGTGGCGGAGTGGTTGAGCGCGTGTGTGTTAAGCTTTGGAATCCTGGCTGACCTGGGTTCGAAACCCGGCATCAGCAATATATTTTATTTCATTATTTTTAATACTTTTTCAAATATAACTTTTATAATCCAATATACTTATTAATTATGTATCGTTTAAAATTAATTTGGGCATTAAATACGCAACGGAATTTTTAACTGATTGTTCGGTTAATAAACGAAGAGGGTTTGGTAAATCCGGTTTTTTACGGATGTTACAACAACCGTCAACACTTGTTTGTTCTTTTTGTAGGAAATCATTGCACAAAAAGACGTGGTTTAAGACCTCGTTGAAGCCTACACAACAGACTGTACAAGAAGACACGATTCAAGAGTTCGTTGAAGACTACACAACGGACCATACAAGAAAAGGCGGTTAAAGCTCTTGTTGAAGACTAGAGTTTGAACCAATTTAATTACATATGGTGTATTGTAAGTTATTTTCGTTAGCATTGTACATGGTACAATTACTACAATTTCCCAAATATGTAAAAAGAGTATCTTTACTGTTTTTATATTTATCTATATAATTTTTATTATAATTGTGACACATCTCTACATGTGTACAATACTATAATACATAACTAAATAAAAAGCTACAAACATAAAGTTAAGTCGCAAAATGTAAACCATAACAATGAATACCAATTCTTATTGAAATCGGAAAATGCCGAAACTGATTCGTAACGTAAGTAAAACGCCATAAGGTTAATACCAGTACCGGTACCGATGTTGTTTGGGTGGTATCAATTCGGTTCCGTTTGTTAAAAAATTATGTGTTACAAAATTAAAAGTTTATTTACAATGATTTGGTTACACAAAAGTTGTCTTATGTAACACAAAAAATAAGGTCATGATGACATGCTTAAAAGGATATTGATACATGTTTAAATTAATCGAAAATCACAAAAAACAAATGTTGATACACCATCCGATAATACTTACTACCAATACTAGCACCGATGCTCGTTCATATCGTTTTGATTCGTTACGGTACCGACAGTCAATATACTTACGATACGAAAAAATACTCTACCTTATATAATTTGTTTTCTATAAATTTTAAGGTTAGAGGAAATAATAAACAAAACTGCCTATTTAGTTAGCAGGTTTTTAGAGAAAAATAATAAGAAAGCTAAATATGTCTATTATTATATAATGGGTGAAATTTAATTTAAATACTCTTAATAAGCAACAATTTTAGGCATATAGAAGTTATACCTTTTGCTTTGGAAGTTTTTTTTTAAATGATTTTTTTACTTTTAATCTAAAGGTTTTTACCTTTTACAATTTTAATCTCACATAATTTATTTATTTTTAATTCTAACCCAAAACTTTTCATTATTTGCAATTTAACCTCACAACATTTTACTTTCAGATTTTACCCCTATACTTTTCATTTTTCCTGTTTGACAGGTTCGTCACAACGCGTAGGTACTAGGTCGAGTCAATGTTGATGGTCATTGACAATGGTGTGACATTGGTACTATTTGACATGGTGTTACGTCTTGCCGCAACGCGCGGGTGCTTAATTATAGTTAAAACTTAAAAAGTAGACTTAAACAGAGATGGGTTAGGTTACTAAAACTCTTCTATAAGTTACAAATACAACAAATTTAGCCCTAAGTATCAAAAAATTTATAGTAAGGCCTAGTGTTGTTAGGTTTATATACTAGTGAAGGGGTTATGGGAATTGAAAAAATGATGTGGTCAGTTTGACTATCTGCTCACTCGAAAATCTTTACTTTTTACAAAGTCAACAAATGCATGTCATGTAATAATAGGTTGCAGTTGCACAGATGTTTGAAGTAAGAAATAGATTAATTCTTGTTTGAAAATGTAACAAAAAAACGCAACATTTTTTTATCTATTCTACAATATACAAGTCCACTTAAGCATCGATCTGCTAATATTTCTTGGCTCCCTGAAACATACTCATGCATTCTTTAGAGCTTTACAAACACGAAAATTAAATAACCTCTCGGCGGCCTCAACAAGATACAATCCTAGAATTTCTGAACCTCGAAACCCGAGCAAGGGCGAACACCATGGTCTTCATAAATCATTGACCAACACAGCTTCACCTTTTTCCGGCAGTCTGCTCACTAAGATTTCGTCGTATGCATGGTTAAGGATCTCAAAACCCGAAAACAGCTTGTGGGTGGTCTCGGATGATACGAACGTTTCAGAAATCTTATGCCTTCTGTTTGTTATTTTCCAGATTTTGAGCTGATTCTACATACTGTTCAGCAAGTTTCTTAACCTTTTCGCCTTCCTTAATGAGGAAATTGGCATTGGTATCTTTTGAATGGTACTTCATGATTTTGTCGGTTGTTTTTGCAACTGCCCATCTATATTGTTCGACTGTGATCACCCCACTCTTGCACAACGGTCTGATGTGCTCTTTTATATACGCTTCAACCTGCACATGATTTAATAATAATAAGCTTAACTTGAACCGGCAATAAATACTACCTAGGTAACATGAAAATAGAGTAAAATGCCATTTTCGCCCTTGAGGTTTGACAGTTTTACGACTTTAGTCCAAAGGTTTGTTTTTCCGCATCTGGATCCAAAAGGTTTGAAATCTTGCCATTTTCATCCAGCTTGTTAACTCCATCCATTTTTCTCTCGTTAATTTAGGGGTATTTTCGTCTTTTTTGTTAACTTAATATGCAATTCGGTCTTTTTCACTTTATGTACATTATGCTAAATGCTTATGCATAAAGTGAAAAGAGTTAATTACTGTTTTCGTCCCTGTGGTTTGTCAAAAATCACTATTTCAGTCCATTAGTTTAAAAATTGCGATTTCAGTCCCTGTGGTTTCACTTTCGTAACCATTTCAGTCCCTGTGATTTCACTTTCGTAACCACTTCAATCCATTTATTCTGAAGTACAAGGACTGAAATGGTTGCGAGGTGGACTGAAATGGTTACGAAAGTGAAACCACAGGGACTGAAATCACAATTTTTAAACTAATAGACTGAAATAGTGATTTTTGACAAACCACAGGACGAAAACAGTAATTAACTCAAGTGAAAAAGACTGAATTCCCCTTTAACAAAAAAGACAGAAATACCCCTGACTTAACAGAGAAAAATGGATGGAGTTAACGAGCCAGATGAAAGTGGCAAGATTTCAAACCTTTTGGATCCAATTGCGGAAAAACAAACCTTTGGATGTAAGTCGCAAAACTGGCCAAACTTCAAGAACGAAATGGCATTTTACTCATGAAAATATTAAAATTACAAATGAGTACCCTCTAGATTATGATGACTAAAACTGTCTATACATCTAGACTAATAACTCGTTTACACCATATGGTTGGTTTAAGCATTCTTGTATGCGAATTAACAAAGAACAAATGTATTACTAACCTTCTTAAAAACAGAACTGCGTTTGTCAGACTGCTGCTTCTTGTCAACGTCAGATTTCTCCTTCGTTTCTTTAGTGTCACGAGGCTTTATTTCCGAGCGATTTCCATTAGGTAGATCACAAGCCTTCGATTCTACGTTTGATTCTTGTTCACCTTTACTTCCGGATTATTGTTTTCAGTTACGAAATCCGGCAGCTTTATTTCCGGATACTTCTTAATAAGAGGTTCTTTATCAGGACCGTATAATTCATCACATTCATCTTCACCTCCTTCATTTCGTAAACTTTTCTCTTTCGTATTATCTTCTTTTACATTTTCAACCACTTCATGATCCTCAAGATGCCAACCGTTACTTGACTTGTCAAAGTCCAGCGTAGAAAAAACCATTTTTATTTTCGTATCGTCCTGTTGAACCTTAGAGGAGGATGTAACCGTTACCGCACTAGTACCAATAAAGTCATCATCCTCCAGATCATACTCGAAATCTCCGTATATATCAATTCCGGTTGAGAAACCATTTCAAACACGTTATCAGGACCATCTTCTTCATTTGTATCATCTGTTCGTTATCCGACACGAGACCAGCATTTCTAAGTGCTTCATCGACATCAACATCTACATCCACGTCAGCACTGGTAGGATGATCATCATTGGTTGCGGTTTTCGGCTCTGTATTAGGTTCCGATTCCGGACCAGTAGAATCGACAGTATCTGATCTACGTAATAACTCTTGGGAGCATAAATTGACGTATACGAGTTTACTGTTGGATCTATCAGCAACTGCCTTTTCAACGTTAATGGCGTCTGCGACAGCTAACTCGATTTCTGCAGTCGGGTGAGTGACCGGCATGTTTGTTTTTTTCAGAAAATGCTCAGTGAGACGGTAAAGTTGAGCCTATAATACAAATTATGAAGTTATTTCCAACATTCTACAGTAGCACCGGTATATGCACGTTGAGAACACGTATTATTATTACCTGCCTAACTGAAGTTGAGATTTTATTATGGCGACTCGGTGCCAAACTTGGCCGCATATCTGCTGGTAGTTTAGCCTGCCCAGAAAAGAAAAAAAGGACCATGGAATGAGAGACTAAGGTGACAATTCGGAATCGTATACTTTAAAAGTACAGAAATTGGGTTTTTTCTTCACTTCTAACTAGTGGGTTTCCACCTGCGTTTTGTGGCGGGTTCGAAACGTAGATAAAAAGCAAATCGGGAACGTATCGATAAAAAACCCATGTCGCGACAGTATATATTCGGAAGTCACGGAAAAGTTACATCGTTGTATACGAAAGCCAAGTTATTCGAACAAATTTACACCAAAACGTATATAAAGATATAAACGGCGGCCGCCCGCATTACAGCGGGTCGTTTAAACATAGATAAAAAAACACGTCGCAACGGTGTATTAGAGATGAGCGCATGGAGGTTTAAAAAAACGAATGGTTTAAAAAAAGGACCGGTCGGTTTAAAAACAACATTACGAAAATTCACGTCAAAACGTAGATAAAATAACTCGCGTGGAGCGTTGATATAAAAACGAAACCATAATAAAATTGTTTTAGAAAATTTGTTAAAAACTCAAAATGTTAACTTTATTGTTCAGGGATTGTAGTGAAAATCACTTAAAGAAAAACATAACTTTAATAAAGTTGAGGTACCAAGTGTTAAACTTATTAAAGATTAGGGTGTGTAAATGAAAATATGACACTAAAAGACAATAGTTATTGTAACTAATGTTTCTCTAATTGTTATATAGTGTATATTTATATATAATAATATGGAGAACATGCCACATAAATTGACCAAGTGAAACGGGTCAAAAGTCTCCCTAGGTAGTCTCTAAAGCTTTAGGCCTTCTAAGTTGTTATTACTTTTTATAATCTTATATTTTTCATATTTATTTTATAGAATCCAGAAAGAATGAACAAAAAAGCTGTCAGGCCGAACCGTTTGGACCGGTATCCGTTTGACCTGTTACCCACCCCACCCATTTTAGCACTGCTAACTTCTAGGTGAGATCAAAGTTAACGTAACAAAAAATTGGCATACCAGCAGAGGATAATTTCCTTTAAGCACCGCATTATCTTGACCCTGTGAGGAACTGTTTCCGGAAACAGCAGTCTTTCTAGCAAGAACCTCCAAAGCCCATTTCTTTTTGTCCACTATAACATCAGTGGGCCCACTACCCGTTTCCTTCTGGGCATTCAAAGAGGACCCACCTCGGTCTGAGATTTTATTCGGGTTGACTTTCGGATTGACTTTCTTGGTCTCCTTGCTATAAATAAAAGAACCAGTTATTTCTGGAGATTTATCGTTTAGCGAAGAAAGCGGTTTAATATCATCCTTCCTTGGAAAAACCGATGCATCTGCAACGTACAACCGCGAGAGAATCAAATTAGGGGCCTCGACCGGTATTTTCCTTTTTGATTTCCGTGACGGCAGGACCCTTTCGTAACAGATCAAGAACCGACTTCAAAGTTTCGATTTTTTCAGGTTTCGATACTTTCGCGCATCGGTGCTTCCAAAATTCAATCTCGCAATCACGTGTCCACGCTCGTTTCCGTTTTCCACCAATCCCGTAAATTTTTTTCGTCAAATTTTCACGTACGGTTCCCTTCTGTAACAAGGCCTTCTTTGCTTTCACATCTAACGGTGGTGGTCTTTTCGTTTCAGATGTTTGACCAGTCAAAGCAGTTCTGAACGCAGCCAAAAGCTTCGGATCAAAAACATTATCTCCAACCTCTTTAGATGATCTGTTACGTATAGCGTCTCGAATTTCTTTCCTTAAATTTTGAACTTCTGTTACGACTCGTTATTTTGGGTTGATCGTCTCATGATCTTTTTTATCCGCAGCCCAGATGAGTTTCTTCGGATGCAAGTCGCTTTGAAGGTACGCGATATGTTCCTTGAACTATATCGCGTATATCGGTCTCGACCTTTCGCTTCCTCACGATTCTAGTTCCGGAATCATTAGCTTCGTTCGTAGAATGAGGAACTCGACTCCGGTCGGTTTTAACTATCTTTGAGGGTGTACTATTCTGCATCTTTGTTTTGGTTTCACTTTCCGCAGCACTTCAACAATATAAAATCACGTATCAGATAGAAGAAATAGATACACCATAACGTCTTGTTATACGGATATACAATACTAGTGCTAAAATGCATGTGTAACAATACAACAAAATTGTCTCCTAGTTGTAGTGTCCATTAAGGTATCTTTACAGTTATTTATTCGATCACTAATTTATTTCCCTTTGGCCTACGGCCAATTATGACAACTCAAAATCAAATAGTCGTTTTCCGGTATGTCCACTAATATCCCCTTTATACGGAAAATTAGAATATGCATATGCATCAAGAGTCAAGACACAAATCTACAGCTTTGTGATAGTGTAAGAAATTAAAATAACAAGCGAGAAAAATAACCTGTAGTCTCTTTGCTTTCTCTTTGCACCTGTGCTTCCACTAGCTTTTTCCGTCTTGTTAGGGTTTTTGTCAGCTAAAAGTAATTAGAAGGTCGCATAAGCAACAGCTGTATATATAGGGTTGGGTTCAATGGGGAACACTAAAAAAGTGGGGAACCGACTTAAACTAACTCCGATTTGACTCATTCCAGCGGCATTGGAATCGGTTCATCAAACCAAAACTAGAAACTCTAAACTCTAAATCCTAAACCCTAAACCTAAACCGTAAATCTAAAGGCTAAAACCTAAAGCTAAACCCTAATGATAAACCCTAAAAACCAAACCCTAAATCGTAAAAGCTAAACCCTAACCCTAAAATATATATAATTATAATTTATAGGGTTCGACGAGTCGGTTCCAATACCGCTAGAATGAATCCAATCGGAGTTCGTTTGAGTCGATTCCCCATTGAACGTCCCACTATATATATATATATAAGCAACACCAAAAGGGTCGTTTAAGGAATAAATGTTGCTGATAATGCACTTTCAGGAAAACAGCCTGAAAGGAGTTCATACCTGGTAGCCTAGACACTTTAGAAACTTTCTTCTTTTCCACTTCTACGCTTGTTTCGGTTTTATCTAGGTAATCATAAACATTGAAGGTATAAGTATTTAGAAAAGCAATGAAGATATGATGTCCGGTACTCTGGTCGGAAAATTTGTGGTCTGGTCAGGTAGAGCAATTAACTTTTGCCCAAAACTTTTAATTTTTCTATGAACTAGAGTGTCAAATACGATAACAAAAATTACATTTTCTCAGGGAAAATCAAGTTTTTCATGTATAACTGTTTAGCAGGTTTTATGCATGAGAAATACATTTCAAGAGGTTATCAACCCATTTGACCCCTTTTCAGAAAACTCTTAGAAGAGTAAAGTACACAGATCGTCCCTGTGGTTTACCAAAATTTTAGATTTGGTCCCTAGCTTTCCAAAAGTACACTGATGGTCCATGTGGTTTGCACTTTGTAACGCATTTAGTTCCCAGCCAACAAATCTAAAGGTTTTAGTATATCTAAGTGAGGGACTAAATGCGTTACAAAGTGAAAACCACAGGGACCATTCATGTACTTTTGAAAAAAGTTGGGGACTAAATGCGTTACAAAATGGAAACCACAAGGACCATATGTTTACTTTTGGAAAGCTAGGGACCAAATCCAAAATTTGGGCATACCATAGGGACCATTAGTGTACTTTACTCGGCCCTTGGTTTAAAAAAGCGCGCCTGAGGCGCCGCAGGACGTCGGGCAAGCACGAGTTCAACCAAATTCCAGCTCCGAAACTCAATTGTTAGCACCCCCCCTGCGCGCGCGGGTAGGACTTGTGGTAAAACATGTCATAAAGTTACAATTGTTTGATAAATGTTTTACCTTATAAACAACCATTCCCTTTGTTCCCACACCTATGTGGGACAAGGTATAAAAGCCTTATTTATAGCTATATTTTGGTTAAAGGAAGCTAAAAACCTATAGGATATGTATGGGATATATAAAAAAAATTATATAAAGACCTTGCGCCTCGGGTACGAAAAGCCCACCGCTTTTGCGCTTTGCGCTTCGCGCCTCAATTTTAGACCTCGTCACTTTTGTGCGCCTCTCGCTTTTTTAAACCAAGACTCGGCCATTTAAAAATAAACGGGTCCAATCTTGCCACCTCTAGTTATCAATGTCTGCTATTATTAGCATGGATAAAGAAGCAGGTACGCATATTTACCAGACACGTTATTGCCGATTTTCTCATGCGACTCTGTACTTCTTAATCCGCTCGGGACACTTGGTTCACTTGTTTCTTCCATACAGCTTCCGTTTAACGCAGAGAGCGGTAAACAAACGTCTAGTTCCACTGCCTCTATCTTAGGCTTCTTAATAATATCAGGTAACGGTTTTTCTAATTTGCATTTATCTTCACAAACATTTGAACTTGACAAAAATATCTGATCTGTTTCTTCATTCTCTTGTTTCCCTTCAGAGTATATGAGCAACAGAATCTTTAGCCACAGGAACAAAATATAGACATAGTGACATACTGACATGTCCCAAATATTAGGCCTGTAAATGAACCGAACGAACACGAACACAGGCATGTTCGTGTTCGTTCATTTAGCTTTAACCGAACACGAACATATAATCGAACACATTTTTTTGTTCATGTTCGTTTATTAAGAAAATGGCCATGTTCGTGTTCGTTTATGTTTGTTCATTTAAAACTTAAACGAATAGTTCACAAACGTAAACGAACACAATTTAACGAACAAAACAAAACACAAATGAACATAATTGAACAAACATAAATAAACACAAATGAACAAAATTGACTACACATAAACGAACATAAAGTAATTTTTTATATAAATTAGAATAATTACGATAAAATCCATTGGAAAACCCATTGTTATTACTAGACATCCCAATTACCAATTAGTTATACTTATATAAGTAGTAGAAAGTTCCTTAAATGTTTAATATTTATATAAATATACCTACTTATGTATTTAAATTGAAACGAACATAAAAAACATAAATGAACGAACGAACTAAACATGTTTTCATGTTCGTTCGTTTAGTTAAATGAACAAAAATTTGTGTTAATGTTCGTTCATTTATTAAATAACAAACATAAACGAACTTCCCGCCGAACAGGTTCATGAACGTTCGGTCGGAATACTATCTGTCTATCTGATCATACCAATTTCCACATCCATACTTGTGTATGTGCTTGACAACATGTTCTGATTGGTCTGTTGATTTCCGTTAATATTCGAGACAACGACAGCTGTCTCTCCTGCATCAGCAACAGATATCGACACGTTCATAGGAAAAGTAGCATCCACCGAAGGTTCATGTTGACTGATTGGCGACAGCTCTGACTGTTTCGATGTTTTGTCAACCAAACACCTGTATAAACATATGAATTGTATCATATATCTAAAGAAAAAATCGATTGAACGAACAGAATAACAATGTTTCACAGTACCTTGGGCACAGCCATGAATTCTCACAATTCCCGTCAGTATCAAATCCGACACATATCGCATGATACCTATTTTTAACAGTAGACAATTCCATGAAAGGATATTGTAAAGTATAAAATTCAAGATTTCATACATTAGTTATATATACTATTAATTATCAACTTTGCGTTGCAAAGCTTTTTTTCTTTTTTTTAATCTTTACTTTTTTTACTTTCAACCTCAATACATTTTCATCTTTTACAATTTAACCCCAAAACTTTTTTCACTTTTAACTTTGTTCCCATATACTTCTTTATCTTTTACATATTTTCCATTTTACGTTTCGGTCTAAATTTTATGCGCGGGTCTTAGATCGACTTAATTATTGTTTTATATCTTTTACATTTCGCGTGCGTGGTTCAACTTTTCTACGTCTACTTTTCATTCGGTTTTCATTTTTATTGTTTTTTTTAACTTTTTTACACGAACTTTTTCGGTGTTTGTGTCAGTGGTGGTGTGGCATTGGTGCTACTTGGCACGGTTTTACGCAGCGTGCCGCAACGCGGGGAGGGGGGAGAACACTAGTTTAGCATCAAAAACCATACCACAAATCACATGAATCACAAGCAATTGATGTATCAAGATCTGGATCTTCTTCAATATTAACTGACTGGCCTCGAATTTTACAGCTGTCTCCTTCCAAACAGCTGACTGCCTACATCATAACAGATGCATAAAGAATAATATTAACATGAACAAAACATCAGGAGGATGTAGTGAATATATTATAGACAGTATCGACACATATAGAAGAAGCAGCTTCTTTATAATTTCTATAAGAGTAATATGCCATTTTCGTCCATGAGGTTTGGCCAGTTTTGCGACTTTCGTTCAAAGGTTTGTTTTTCCACATCTGGATCCAAAAGGTTTGAAATCTTGCCAATTTCATCCGGCTCGTTAACTCCATCCATTTTTTCTCGTTAATTCAGGGGGATTTCCGTCTTTTTTGTTAACTTAAAGGGCAATTCAGTCTTTTTCAGGGTAATAGGATTTTTACATAAAGGTGAAAAAGACCAAAACGCCATTTAAGTTAACATAAACAACGGAAATGCTCCTGACTTAACGGAGAAAAATGGATAGAGTTAACGAACCTGATGAAAATGGCAAGATTTCAAACCTTTTGGATCCAAGTGCGGAAAAACAACCTTTGGACGAAAGTTGCAAAACTGGCCAAACCTCAGGGACGAAAAGGCATTTTACTCTTTCTAAAAAGAACGGGTGTTCAGATAGCAATTAAACGTTCTAAATGAACACATAACACATGCTGAAACAAAGGTTTCTTTGATTGAGACTTACATTTTCATCGATATAATATGATGGAAAAGAAAGAGTGTTATTATTTCCTTCAACACTCCACGCATCATCATCGTCATCATCTCTGCATTTGAGAGAGAATGTTAGATACTGCTGCAAACCTATAGCACTTGTAGTTACGCATATCGAAATCACCAACACAATAAAATACACTGTCACTCGTTAAACAATGATGCCAGTAAAGGGATGAGGGTGTTAAATAAGTACCTTAAATATGATGAACCGTCATCAGGCTGGATGCCTCCAATAGTATCATATACCTTCAATACAATCGAATTCAAGAAAATTATGTTCTTTCGTGAAGTGTTAGAAACGCTTGACTAATCGAAAAATCAAGAGACAGAAAACTGATTTGACCACAATTTTGAAGATTATTTTACAACCAAAATATTTGTTTAAGTAAAGATGCATTTTAACCGATAATTTTAGACTGAAGAAGCATCCATGGTGGAACAGATACAGGAAGTGCATAACTCACAGGAACACAAGTGATTGTTTGAAATTCATTCTGGCAAAGTGGACATAGGTTCGTGATACTTGCCCAGTTGTCGATACATGTAAAACAGAACCTGAAATGATGATATACCATCATCATATTATGCTTATACTCAATCAACGGATAAGTTAATAATTTAAGATGAGAAAAAATATACCAGTGCTGACAGCAATCCAACACTCCTCTATCCACAACAACGTCCATGCAAATCCCACATCTTTGACCTTCATCACCCTCCAACACTAGTTGCTCCTACATTTTTGTAGTTGGTTTTTTCGTTAGTCACAGTTGCTTGGTTTCCAACTTAAAATATACAGTTGTTCATCATGTCATTTCAAACTTGATGTAAGTCCACTAGTTAACCTTGATGGGTGATACTAAAAGGTGAAAATGCGTATTAACATAAGTAGACTCCATAGTATTCTCCGGTAGGAAAAAGTTTCTGGTGCATGTGTGTCATGTGTTAGTTTTGCAACGTGTCAACTGTTACGTGTTCTTTATTACATTAAATAGTATAGAATCATCATTCATTAGTCAACTCTTGTGTTCATTGCACCATTTTTGTAATCAGTGAAACTTCTGTTTCTAATCATGTCTGGTAAAAAAATTATGTTCAACGATGATATGAACGAAATAAAAGAATTGAGTCAAAATTGTAGTAACTAATAGTGTTATGAAGTGTTTGACTGGCAGGAAAAAGTTTCTGGTGCATTATGGTTTCTTGTGTTTACATTTATCTGCAATAATTAATTCATATGATAAAAGAAGGAAGTTTTTTCATTAGGGTAATTCATTTAATATCACAACTAATGTACATCACTGCGTTAAGATTTGATTAGAATTATGAATAGAATCTCTATCAATGAAGTACTGAAACCAGCAACATAAGTTTATGGAAAGAAAACCCTACTATTAGTTATCATTTGCTATTTTTTCCTTTTATAGATTATTTAATTTGAATTTTAGTAATCCAATTGAATAAAGATTTTTGAGCCATTTTAAATTATTAGAAAATACCAGAACAGTTATAAATACGAAAAATACTAATAAAGATTTTTGAGCCATTTTCAATTTTTTTTAAAAAGTGTATAACTTAAATAATCTTGCTTTCTAATGTATTGTCGTTTGACCTAAAACAAATACGATTTATCACAAATCACAATGATCGTTTTGATCCTAATTAGAGTTTGTGAGGTATAAACTTGATCTATGTCTACAAGTTAACTTCGGTGGGTGATAAGTGACAACTAAGACCAACTCGGCTACACGCACCAGGCAAATGAACTAAAGAAAAAAAATATATATTTCTTAACAACCCCCCCCCCCTTTTCAATCAAGCTCATGATTTGCACTCTTCTCCGTTCTTCTTCCAAAGAAACGTTAGAGATAACATGTGGAAAAAAAAAAAGCAGGTAAAGATCAAGAAAGGGATCAATGAAACAAGGGGAGGGTTCTGGATCAAAACCCTATGATGAAATTCGGTCCAAACTTGATACTTCCCCTTTTCTTCTCTTTAAATAACATTCACAATTCTTGTTTCTCAAATAAATCGTTCTTAATCACATTGTTGATTCGTGTCCATGATTCCAACTTCCAAGGTTTCAAAAGCCACACATTTGAACCTCTACTTATCAGGAAAACAAGAACCCAAACTACTAAACAAGTTCCAAGGGGTAGCGGCGCAGCTCGTTGCCCGTCTACCTGCCATTAGTCTGTAATCGTCTCGACTTTTGTTTTAAATTAATAAAGGTATTGAGATTGGAAAACAAAAAAAAAATAACAAAAATTGTTGTCAAAAAAAAAGTTCCAACTTCCAAGTATAAACCAATGTACGATTCTATTAGTCAGATTCAATCAATATGATATACACTGACATATTCTATAATAATTTTAAGCAGTTACACCAATTTTAAAGCTAAAACAAGTCCATTTCACATCTAAACTCCAATTCTACCAATAATTAATCTTCTAACCCTCAACTTCCATAATCAATTTCATCAAATCCTACTAATCAACACAACAGAAAAACAGAACAAGTGAAACCTAACCTAACATAACATAAGAGATACTCACATTACTGATATCTTCAGATGCAAACGCATAATCATCCTGAACAGCCTCATCAAAAAACTCAAATTCCATCTTCGTGCGTACACAAAGCTGCAAAACAGAAGCAATTAACAGAAAACGAAGTATAATTTCATGATCTTCAGCAATGTTATTAGAAATTAGATTTCAAACTTTAGGTTTTTTATCGTGTATTAAGTATTAACATACCTAGGGTTTGGAATCGGTTTACATGCGATTAATGGAGATATTTGTGATTTGATTAGAAGATGATTGTGTGTGTTTTATTAGCGATTTTGGGGATAATTTGGAGACGATGAAACGGAAGAGGGTCTGTCTGATCAAAGTTTTATTGACTGAATCGTGAAATACAGATACCAACATTTCGCTCTCGAAAAAAAAAAACTGTGAATGGGGCCGCTGAAAATTTAGCCCAGCCCATGTTATACAGGCCCATTACTGGAACCGGTTAAAAACCGCTTTGATAAGAACCGTTAGAAAGCAACCTAAACGTTGATTGAAATCAGGTTGCAACTCTATCCTTGGAAGCCGGTCAAACTCGATCCTTTTGACTTTCTTCAACCCAATTCCCAAAAAAAAATTAGGGTCTTTTTGGTATGGGGTAATAGAATGAGCGAGGGAATGGAATGGACGATGTAATGGAATGGGTGAGATAAACCATTCTATGTCTTGTTTGGTTACCATGTGAGAATGGAATGAACCATCACTTTTTGTTGTTTGGTATGCGTTAAAAGACGAAGGAATAAAATCGGATTGTGGTGGTAGCGGCGGTGGTGGTGGCGGTTGATAGCGATGGCGGAGGTGAGTGGCGACGACGGCGGTGATCAGAGGTGGTTGCGGCGATGGTGGCGGCGATGATCGAAGGTGGTGGTGGCGGTGATCGAAGGTGGCAACGGCGACGGTGGATGACCGTGACGGTGGATGGCGGCGACGGCGGTGGCAGCGGAGGCGGGTGACGGTGGGTGGTGCCGGTGGCAGGTGTCGGGTGTTGGCGGTGGCGGTGGCGGTGGCGGCGGTGGCGGAGGCGGAGGTGGGTGGCGGAGGAGGCGGGTGTCGGCGGTGGCTGGCGGAGGCGGTGGCGGGCGACGGCGTAGGCGGGTGACGGTGGCGGATGACGGTGGTGGTGGGTGGTGGCAACGGTAGTGGGTTGTTGTGTTGTTAATGAATGGTGGAGAGGGAATGGAATGGAAAAAAACACGGGGGAGGATGGAATGCTTTTGAGGGAATATAATGCATTTTGGAATGGGTGATTCCATTCCATTGACCAACCAAACACTCTTTTCTTCTTCCCTCACAATAGTCCATTCCATTCCCCCTCTCATTCCTGCATACCAAACGTGTTAGGATCTGAGTTTAAATTATTTGTAGTTTTTGTTTCAAAAATGGAAAATGATTGAATTAAAAGAGATTTGCAGCGGAATAAGATGGAAAACTTTTACTACAAGCAATGGTCGTTTGTTTTCATCATCATCATGCTTTCAAGTTGATTAACTTGCATGTGATTCACAAACTCCCCCTCAGCCTTTGCAATTACAGTTTGGTAATGAGAAAATGCAGAGAAGATGATTGGCGAAAGTTGATCTTTTAATAGACAAGTTTAAACTGTTACAAAAGTTACCTATTTATACTAACTATCTAACCTCTGAGCATCTTTGATGACGTCAGAGTTAATAGTGACAGGAAACTAATATGTAACTAACTGAAAACACTGCTAATACTAAACTATCAGTGCTTAGCACTGTTACATTGATTAACTAAGCTATTGACTAAACTCTGATCTCTATCCTCTGACCCTTGTAACTCTGGCAGACCTTTGAAGCTTTGTGAAGGCAGATGATAGGATGAGCAGTCTTTAGGGAAAGCAGTGTATGTACATCAGAGGTTGTAACCTCTGATAGTGTAACCAAGCTCGGATAGTGTTATTTGGCTTTGTTATCATCTGTTCCTTTCATAGGGTTCAATCCCAACAA
This sequence comes from Scalesia atractyloides, assembly GCA_947069175.1. Classification (NCBI taxonomy): domain Eukaryota; kingdom Viridiplantae; phylum Streptophyta; class Magnoliopsida; order Asterales; family Asteraceae; genus Scalesia; species Scalesia atractyloides. The sequence goes on along the minus strand of CAMTDV010000016.1, from coordinate 19,710,587 downwards.
TCTCCCCTAGAACAGATGATGCCAAAAACACTTTATTCTTGGTTTTTATTTCTCATAAGAAATTCTCTTATTTGACCTTTGAATTGAAGTTCAAAGTTAAGAGATTCCATGTCATCAGCATCCTTCACCAGCTCTAAACATAGTAGTTCTTGGAAGTCTTCTACTGTGAGCTCGTAAGCAGCTTCGATGGATAGTTTAGTGGCTGCACCATCAAACTTTAGCAGTGTCAACTCATGGGTGTCTTTGTCGACCTTCCATTTTTAGAATTTTTGGGTCTGATGGTTTTCTTGAAGGAGCTTTTATTGCTGAGGTTTGAGTGGGAGTCGTTCTTGATAGGTCTTTAGCCAGCTTGGCACTTGTATTATCTGTGTGATAATCAATCATGTTCTGAATCCCTTCTTTGATAAATGTATCCTCAAACTCTTTGTCAGTCTTTTCAGACATCTCCTCTTGCTTTTTCCTGTGTAGCGGGGCAAGTGTGGAATGGGCAGATGTTGAGCTGGACTTTTTAGAGAGTTGAGCTCTGAGGATAGCATCTTCTTTTGAATAGTCAGGCTTAGGAGGCATGGATGAATCATTTTTCCTTCTTTCTTCCAAACTTTTGTAGGTATCTATCACCCTCACCTCACCCCATCTTATCACTTGGTTTCTGGAACCATAATGATTTTGAATAAGTTCTTGCTTCATTCTCTTCAACTTCAAGGCACTTTCAGTCATATCTTTCTTGTATAAATCCCAGTTGGGAGGAGTTGGCTTTTTAAGAGGGTCTTTCAACATTTCTTGCATTCTATTGATTTCTTCTCTCAAACTCCTCTATGCTCCAATCCCTGAACTGTGCCCTTGTTGCCTTATACATCTTCTTTTCCATGATGTATTCAATGAGTTCACTTTTGAGCAGCTTTCTTCCCTTACTGACAACTGGTTGCTCAGATCTTTGACAAAGTTTTGTAAAATGGTGACTTTACTCAGCTGAAAGGACATGACAATTTGTATTTCTCTATCATCTTTACCAGTGATTCCTTTTTGGCAATATCCTCTGCTTACTTCCTTTTCAGTTCCAGGTAAGCATCAACATTTGCTGGTCTTGGATAGCCATCAAGGGATAAGATTGTTCTTTTGTCAGGGTTATCCTCTGAAAAGAAACTTAGGATCTCTTCCCTGACTGCTGGTAAATCAAGAGGATATAACTTTGATGTTGGAGTAACTTGAAGAGTTGAAGATGTTGTAAGCACTGATGTGGAGGTCACTGGTGTTGATGATATTGGAAGAGGTGCAGAGATCTCATCATCATTGATCACTTTTGTGATTTTTCTCCTTTTGAACCTTAGAGTGGGTGATGGTGGTTGTGAGATCTTTGGTGGTGTAGATAATGGTTGAGTTGATGTGGGAAATGTGATCATGGCAGTGGATAGAGATGCAGCTGTTGCAACTTCTGCTGTATCAACAGATGTTGACACAACAGTTGCTGTAACATCTGCTTGTGTGGATGTGGGTTGTGGTTTTGAAGATGTGATAGGTTTTTGAGAGGCAGAGGTTTTAATGGTTTGATTGGGTGCAGGCTTAGTTTTAGGAGGTGTGGATGTTGGTTGCCTGGCTTTTCTAGCAGGTGTTCTTTTTTGATGAAGTACCAACCTCTCATTTTTCTTTTTGCTGATCAATCTTTTTCTCAACCAACACGCTGCTCTCCTCAATCACATTCTTCTTGTGACTAGCCCTTGCCTTGGCCACAATTTCATCGTTAAATCAATCTTCTTTGACCATCAGGCCTTGGGATATTTACTGTTGGTCTGGCCTTATCATCATCTATTGTTAACTTCTTTGGACCTAAAGTTTTCTCCCCCTTTTTGGCTTCATCTGTTGTAACAAAGATAACCGTTGGAGGTGCATGGCCAGTGGTTGTGAGTAGATGTGCTTTGATGGCTTTAATGTCTGCTGCAGTGTCTTGATACCTTGATTCAACCATGTTTCTAACATCATTCATCTAGTGCTTGTGTTGTAGATCCAAATAATGTTGTTGATGTTGAAACAGAGGGTTAAGAGCTTCTTTGAGATCAGCAGTGGATAGAACAGAGGGTTGACTTTTTGTAGCTATCATCTGCTTTAGTAAATCTGTGATTTCACTAACAGAGTTTTCTATTCTGGTCACTCTCTCCGTCAAATCCTGGTATTTTAGATCATCACCTAATTTAATAGGATCATCTGAACTCCTACCAGTTGTGGTACTTATATCTATGTCATCATGAGCAGTGGTTTTAGGACCAGCTTCAAACATAGATGCCCCTTTGTCTTGGTACTGGGGACTTCCCACAATAGAGGTAACAGTTATTGCCTCAGCAGTGGTTGCCTTCAACCAAGTCTTATTAATGAAACCATTGTCCAACTGAGAACTTGGGAGTTCAGCAATTGTAGTGGCTGCTTGTGTTGAACTATCACCAAGGGTTACATGTAACCCAAGGGATGTAGCCTCTTCATTTGCTGATGGGCTAGCAATGAATAAAGAATCAGACCCAGCCTCTGGATGAAGTATATTCTCAGTAGGTGGTTGAGTGGAAAGCGACATTGCCCTAGGAGAGGGGCTTTTGGAAGATAGAACCAAGTGGATCTAGAGCTTCATAAATTGGTGTCCCTGTGTCTACAACATTTTCCTTTTGTGAGGAAGAAGGAGGAGTTTCAAAGCCGGTAGGAGATCTTTGAACCATCTGCTGTGAAGAAGTAGCAGCAGTGGTTTGTGACTCTGGTGCTGTCACATGGTTAACCTCTGGGATCTCATCTTCCAGAGGACCCTTTTTGGGTTTTGTGGGCTTTTTGGAGATTGTTTTGGTTTTCTTTTTGGAAATTTTTGGTGTGGGTTTCAGGGCAGCGGTTGTGGTGCCCTGATCACCAAGAGTAGTGGGCTTAGTAGCAAGAGGTTGAGTTTGAACATTTTGTTCAGGTAAAACTTGCTCATCCTCTCTACTTGTGTTTTCTCAACTTTATCTTGGTTTGTTATTCTGGTGAAAGTTTCATGATTTAGGCGGCCTGGGTTAGTCACAGCGCCCTGTTTACTTTCAGGACCTTTGATTTGATCTTGTAAGTAAACACTCAAGAAACGTGGATACATCAAAAATGTTTTTCTTTTTTCAATATTTTTAAAATTATTTACAAGATCATTGAACAATATCTGGGAGTAGTTAAAATATGTGTCAGTTAAAATTGCATACCCCAGATATTGCATGTTCAATGGGATTTCATTGAAAGCAGTGGTTTTTGCTGAGAGACAAGTAAGAGTTGTGTGAAAGAAAAATTTCATCTCAGCAGGAAAGTTAGGTTTAAAAATGGTCATACCTTTCATCTGGCCTACATAACCTCTTTCCAAAAACTCTGCTTGGATCTCATTTTGAGGAAATGACACAGGGTGTTGTATGTCATTTAACTTGAAAACTTGAGAGATCGATTAGGGGTTAATTTGCATCAACACCCCCCCTACATCTTGAGATTATTGTGTAAGGAACACCAGCAGCAGATGAATGAACCTTTGCATTTTTCCAAAAATCTCTACGAGAATCAATATGTAAATTGGGGCTTTGACTGTTAACATGTGCTTGAATTTCGACTTTTGCAGAATTCGAATCATTGGATGATAGTGAGTATTTGCGTCAGTTTCTTCAAGTATGGCGGTGTAATTGTGTGGAGTTTTGATTATGGGAGTGAAGGGAGGAGGTTCTTGTTGCGATTTTGCTTTAGATTTCGAAGATTTTGATTTGGGAGCCATGGTGTTAGAGAGAAAAACTGTTTTGAGATTTTTGGAATCGACACAGTTTTAGGATAAACACTGATGAAAGATAAAACAGGGTTTTTATAGGGTTTTGAAAAGGTGAACATGACGTGGCATCTGTTTGCAAGATCTGATGGCTAACATCTATCCACGTGTAACCTCTGATGAGAAAAGTAACCGTTGAGGTGGCAAACCACTGTTTTAGGACAGAGGTTTGGACAATTCTGATTTTTAACACTATCAGTGGATAGCTATCAGTGTTTTGAAAAAGTGTAAAAATGGAAATCAGAGGATACACTTTAACAGTGGATAGGATTTTGAATCCTATCAGAGGTTTTGAGCAAACAGATGTTATGAATAGACTTTTAAAGATTTATTGAAAAAATTCAATTTTAACTATTTTGAAGGATGTTTTCGATTTCTGAAAATATTTTGATGCTATGTACACATGGATTTGCAAGAAAACTTGTTTTTAATCCATGTTTAGCATTCCAATTCTTGAGATCAATTTTTCAAAGGTAGATGTATCCAATGCCTTGGTTAAAACATCTGCCCATTGATCTGAAGTATGGATATGATGTAAAAAATCAAACCTTTTTCATAGCAAGCTCTCACAAAGTGATGTCTGATGTCAATGTGCTTTGTAGTTGAATGAGAAACTGGATTTTTAATGATATTTTCAGCAGCTTGACTGTCTAATTTAAGTGGAGTCTTTAGTGCAGTTATACCAAAATCCAGCAACTGGTTTTGAAGCCACAAGAGTTGAGCAGTGCAGCTAGCAGCAGCAATATACTCTGCCTCAGCAGTGGAAGTTGAAACTGCAACCTGCTTTTTGCTTTGCCAAGACACTAGACAATCACCTAGGAATTGACATCCTCCTGATGTGGACTTCCTTGTAGTTTTACACAATATTCCATTAGCTGGATACCAGATACCAAGTGTGGGAGCACCTTTTATGTATCTGAATATCCTTTTACAGCAATAAGATCAGACTTTCTAGGTAATGCATGTGATCTGGCACAAACACATGTTGCAAACATGATGTCGTCTTGCTGCAGTTAGGTACAATAAAGACCCAATCATGCTTCTATAAAGAGTTTGATCAACAAGGTCATCTTTACCATCAATGGTGACTAGCTTGGAGGTTGCCATGGGTGTGCTACATGGTTTACAATCATCCATATCAAATTTTTAAGCAGTTCTTTCACATACTTGTTTTGATGGATGAATGTACCATTGTGCAATTGTTTAACTTGAAGACCAAGAAAACATTGGAGCTCACCCATTGCACTCATCTCAAACTCTGTTGCCATGAGTTTTCGAAACTCTTCACACATAGCAGTGCTTGTGGATCCAAAAATGATGTCATCCACATAAATTTAGTCAAGCATCAAATCTTTTCCTTTCCATTTTAAAAATAAGGTTTTATCTATTGTACCTCTAGTAAACCCCATGGATAAGAGAAAAGTGGACAGAGTTTCATACCAGGCTCTTGGTGCTTGTTTCAAGCCATACAATGCTTTGTTGAGCGTGTAGACATGATCAGGATGGAATGCATCTTCAAAACCTGGAGGTTGACTGACATACACCTCTTCTTTGATTTTTCCATACAAAAATGCACTCTTTATATCCATTTGAAACACTTTTATGTTGTGGTTAGCAGCAAAAGCTAAGAACAGGCGAATAGCTTCCAACCTTGCTACAGCAGCAAAAGTCTCATCATAGTCTATACATTCTTCCTGTCTGTAGCCTTGAACCACGAGCCTTGCTTTATTTTTGACGACAATACCCCTTTCATCAGTTTTGTTTTTGAAGACCCACTTTGTGCCAATTTGACTTACATCTTTTGGCAGTGGCACAAGCTCCCAAACTTGTTGTCTTTTGAACTGAAGGAGTTCTTCTTGCATGGCATCTACCCAGCTGTTGTCTTTCAGTGCCTCTTGGTACTTGACTGGCTGTATGAGTGATAGAAAACCAGCAAAAAGACAAATATTTTGGGATTGTCTCCGTGTGAGCACCCTAGATTTGATGTTGCCAATAATTTGATCTGCTGGCTGGCTTTTGAGATAAAACAGATCACCTTGGTATGGAACAATAGCATTTTGAGGTGATGGCTGCAAATGTGTATCAGCTGAGCTAACCTCTGCTGGTGAATTTGAAGTATCAGCCACTGATGAGAATGGAGGTGGTGGTATTGGGGGTATAAAGATAACATTCTGATGATTTTGGTGCCCTAATGTAGGACTTTTATCAACATATGTTTGATTTTGTGAACTGGCAGAAGTTTGAGGATCAACCACTGTTGACCCAGAAGTGGCAGAGTTTACACAAGAGCTTGTAGCACCTGATCCTCTGGTGGAAGAATAGACTTTTGTTTGTGGAAGCACACAGTCATATCCTTGATCTTTATCTTCTTCAGATGATTTTGGTGTACCTGCATTGTCTAGCTTGATAGAAATATCAGCAAATGTGAATTTATCTAAATCAAAAAGCTCTGCAGGATTTGCTGGGATTTTCAGTGATAAAAGTTCATTGAACTTTACATTCAAAGTTTCTTCAACACACTTGGTCCTAGAGTTAAAAACTCTGTAGGCTTTAGCAGTGGTTGAGTATCCCAGAAAATAACCACAATCAATTTTGGCTGCAAAGTTAGATATGGAATCTTTTAAGTTCAAAATGAAGCATGGACAGCCAAAAACTTTAAATGAAATCAGAGGTTTGATTTTGTACAAAATCTCATAGGCAGTCTTTTGATGCCTGGGGTTAATCAAAACTCTGCTTTGGACATAGCAAGTAGTGTTTACAGCCTCTGCCCAGAAAGACAAGGGTAAACCAGAATCTGCTAGCATAGTCCTTGCTGATTCAATTAAAGTTCTATTTTTCCTTTCAACCACCCCATTTTGCTCTGGAGTTCTTGGAATGCTATATTGTCTAACAATTCCTTTTGACTCACAAAAAGCATCCAACTCCTTATTTTAAACTCTGTTCCATTGTCACTTCTAAAGATTTTTACTGAAGATCAAATTGCTTTTCTACTTGTTTGACAAAGTTTTGCAAAATGCCTGCAGTTTCATCCTTAGAGTGGAGAAAAAAGGTCCATGTAAATCTAGAGAAATCATCAACTATCACTAGGCAATACCTTTTGTGTTTTAAGCTCATGATTTGCACTAGGCCAAACAAGTCCATGTGTAGCAGTTGTAAACACTGGCTTGTTTTGGACTCTTCAATTGATTTGAAAGAACTTTTATGTTGTTTGCCTTTTAAACAGGAAACACAATGTTCATCACCGGAAAATTGCTTGTGAGGAAAACCTCTTACAAGACTTTGTTTTGAGAGTGTGGTGATAGTTTTAAGATTTGTGTGTCCAAGTCTTCTATGCCATAACTCAGTCTCTTTGCTAGAAGCAACTGAGAATAGGCATGTTCCAGACATAGGATTATCTTTTAACATATCTACCACATACACATTCCCACTTCTGTGTGCAGTGAGTTGTGCTTTGCTCTCAGCAATGATTTGATCAATCTTTTTAACAACCACTGGTCCCACAATTTGACAAGTTTTCTTAGTGAAGAAAGATCCATATCCTCTGTCACTCATTTGTGAGACACTCAGCAGGTTAAATTTCAGATTATCAATTAAATTCACATTTTCAAACTTGAGTTTACCCGCCAGAACCGACCCAGACCCTAAAACCTTTCCCTTTGAGTTATTACCAAAAGATATATCACCCCTCCATGAGCCATGAAGTCCTTGAGAAGGGCTCTACATCCTGTCATGTGCTTGGAACCTCCACTATCTACATACCATAAGCTATCAAGGCAAGTAGAGGGTCCCTGCATATCAAGTAAATAGATCAGTTAAGATTGGTCTCTAAAGCCAAAATGGCTTTGGATGGGGTCACAGATGGTCTAGCCTCAGGTCTAGGACAATGGTCAGCGGTTTTGAAATTTTCTTGTAACATCTGCTCTTGACCATTTCCTATCAGATGATTGTATCCATAAGGGTGCCTGTTTACTCTTTGCTTTGAAGGCTTTTTGTAACCTTCATAAGCATGAGGAACCTTTTTATAAGTAGGTTGGCCATACCCTATTGGAAATGAGTTTGAAGGTGGGGCATCTGTCACTTGCACCTCTTTTTGAACAAAGGTTTTGTTTAAAGCTTTTGTAACAGATGTTTCAATTGGTTCAAAGCTCTGCTTAGATTTGTGTCCAGCAGAACTTGAACTTACTCTTTCTAGTACTTTTGCCTTGATCTCTTTTACCTTTTGTTCATAGTTTTTGAGATAGGCACACTGTTGAGTTGAGTGATTTGTTTTGCTGCAGATGGTGCATTTTGAAGAGCTTTTGATAACACAAGTTTTGTTAATGTCATAGGCTTTTAAAAGAAAACAATCCGCAGCCACATGATTTCTTTTTTCACAAAATTCACAAAACAGGTTTTTAATCTTTACTCTTCTTTTCCTATCAGACTTTTTATCAGCAGTGGTTGTAACCTCTGTTGGCACATCTTTGATAGGGATCACCAGTGCTTTTGGGGCTTTAATACCATCAGTGATTGTGAAGTCCATTGGCTTAACGTTTTCTAAGATATCACATTCATCTGACCAGGTTGGTTTAAACTGATATTTTTCAGTTTCTTTATATTTTGTTGAAACCTCTGGTTTTTCCAAAACAATTTTGTTTCCAGCTTTATCTGTGATTTTTATCTCTTCACCAGCCAAATTTTTAGGGACAACTTTAACCAACTCAGAATCAATTTCAGCAACATTTTTCTCATTTTGGTCATACGCTCTAAAACCTACACCAAACTTGATGTTGCTCTTGATCTGAGCATCAAGCATAATTTCATAACCTTTGTAGGACTCAACCCATTTTTCACAAGTGATTTGGGTTTCTTCTAACTCCTTTTTACAAACTTGGTATTTTTCTACCATAGTTTGGAGTTGGTCCTTGGTTATGCTTGATTCATGTCTCAGGCTACTCATTTCAGAATCTTTTTCACTTAACTTTGATTTTAACTCTTTAATCAGTTTTTCAAAATTAAGTTCATCTTCTAAAATTTTGTTTCTCAGGTTTTCATTCACCTTCTTGATGTTTGCAAAAGCACTGATGCATTTGTCAGAACATAGATCTTTAAGGATTTGAGGTGATACCTTTGTAGCAGCCATGAGAGCACAATCACACTCATCTTCACACACATCAACATTCCATGGGTCAGTAGGAAAGTTCTTTTCCTTATTAGCAACATTTTCTTTTTCTTCACTTGAAACCACTGTTTCATCACAAACTTAAACTTCATCAGTTTTTGACACTATCTCCACAGATTCAACACCTTGCTTGTTGAACAAGCACTTGAAGATGTGATGGTGCCTGAACATATTGAATTTGTGGAGCAGTGGATTGAACATAATACACTGGAATAGTGGTAGCAGGATGTGCAAAGTGGGCAGTGTTTTGAACATGTTGAGCAGGGGCATATTGGGAATAATGAGCAGTGTTTTGTGTGTGCTGAGGTCTAGGGCCAGCATGAGTCATTATTGGTCCAGAATTTTGAGACCTACATTCTCTGGCAAAGTGTCCTAGCCAATTACACTTATAACACTTGACTTTTGATTTATCCAGCCCAACCTTCAACCCCCCATGCAAACCTGGGAATTTTCTACCAGTTCTCTTGTAAAACTTACTAGCCCTAACACTTAATAAGGCCAGTTGGTGAAAAATAACCATTTCTTCAAGATGAGAAGGTTTAATGTGTTGCAAGTCATTCAGCTCAAAGGATAGATTGTTAGAGGTTTGGCTTTCCCCACTAGCAGTGAAAGTATAGTTGGGTACATATGTTTCAGATCCAAAGTTCCCACCAGATGTAATATATAGTGATCATAACTTTGGTCCTTACTACTGCCAGATCCCTCTTCTTGGCCAAAAAGAGTTGTATTACCCAATGAGTAATCATCAGTCATTTTGCCAGAATCTAGCAACTTCTTTTTCTGGTTTAACTCTCTCTCATAAGTGAGGAGTATCCCATGAAGTTGTGTCAACGACATTTCTTTAAACCCAACAGATTTTCGCGTTACATAAGCCACAGTCTCCCACTTATCTGGTAACGATCTAAGGAAATGACTATTTATTGTCGAATTAGGAAAAACCACGTTAACCAATCTAAGTTCACTGATGAGACAGCTGTAACGTTCAAATTGTTGTGTTAGAGACTCTCCTTTCAAGTGACAAAATGTTTCATACTGCTGATTTAGAACTTCTCTATTACTTTCTATCACTTCCTCAGTCCCACCGAATTGCTCCTTAAGTGCATCCCATAACTCCTTTGCATGCAATGGAGTAGACCAGCATAAATTTCATTGGGTAAGGCCGAAGCAACTATGCTAAATGCCTTAGCATCCAATTCAATTTTCTGGAAATCCTGCTCCAAAAAGTTTTCAGAATTTTTTGGCACTTGTTTGGTTGCATCCTTTGTGCTTGGAACTATTAGAACGTGAGGTCCATAAGCAACAGATCTCCAGCAACCAGTGTTTTGCTGAGCAAGATGTGACCCATCCATCGTTGCCAAATGAAATATTCATTTCTTTTGAGCATCGGCGATTTGAACAAGGATCCAGAATTGGCATCTGTGTGTTTTGAGACATTTTCAGTTGATTTTACAAATTTGTATTTAAAAACTTTGAACGTAATAAAACTCTGAATATCAAGCTAAAACAACCAAACTGATTAGCAAGAGAGCTGATCTGTTCGAACCAAATCGGTTGTCAGATCGAATTTGATGAATCAAGCTCTGATACCAATTGTTAGGATCTGAGTTTGAATTACTTGTAGTTTTTGTTTCAAAAATGGAAAATGATTGAATTAAAAGAGATTTGCAGCGGAATAAGATGGAAAACTTTTACTACAAGCAATGGTCGTTTGTTTTCATCATCATCATCATGCTTTCAAGTTGATTAACTTGCATGTGATTCATAAACTCCCCCTCAGCCTTTGCAATTACAGTTTGGTAATGAGAAAATGCAGAGAAGATGATAGGTGAAAATTGATCTTTTAATAGACAAGTTTAAACTGTTACAGAAGTTACCTTTTTATACTAACTATCTGATCTCTAAGCATCTTTGATGACGTCAGAGTTAATAGTGACAGGAAACTAATATGTAGCTAACTGAAAACACTGCTAATACTAAACTATCAGTGCTTAGCACTGTTACATTGATTAACTAAGCTAATGACTAAACTCTGATCTCTATCCTCTGACCCTTGTAACTCTTGGCAGACCTTTGAAGCTTTGTGAAGGCAGATGATAGGATGAGCAGTCTTTAGGGAAAGCCGTGTATGTACATCAGAGGTTGTAACCTCTGATAGTGTAACCAAAGCTCGGATAGTGTTATTTGGCTTTGTTATCATCTGTTCCTTTCATAGGGTTCAATCCCAACAAAACGCTACCCTATGGTTTTTACTTTTGTTGACCCAACCGGAACTAGTTCCGACATCTATGTTTATCAACTAAACTAAAGCAAAATTGGAAATGATTTCTTTAAACAAAATAAGTTTCTATTATGATGTATTTCAGTTTTATATTTAAGTCGTTATTGAACTTAAACCATGAACGTCGTTGCTCTAGTTGCAACGTTCGGAAGTGTGGACAAGGGGATGACGGACAAATTCATATGGTCAAACCGCCAAAAGAGAACCACGTTGGCCGGTCCAACCAACTTTTCTGATTGTTTGGCGTTTATCAAACTCGTAGTTTAGTGTTTCAGCCTAGAATTTTGTAAGAAAGGATGCCCACTTAACTATATCTGAAACAAAATAAAAGACTAATCCAAAATAATATTTACTGAACCATACCTGAACAAACCCATTGAGGGTGAATACAACTCACATACATCATATACATATACACATGTACATAATGTCATTTAAACTTTCATTAAAAGTTGTTACATATTTTGTTTCTAGTAGAAGTAAAATATATTATTTATTATTATTATTATTATTATTATTATTATTATTATTATTATTATTATTAATTTCACCTAAAACAATGCAAGTCCTTAACTAATATAGTTTAAATCTATTTTATTTTTCTCCGTTTAACTCACGTTTATTAACTTTTGATACACGGTAATGCTTAGTTTTTTTCCAATATAAAATTTCTTGAGAACGAACTTGCATTAAAATTAGAGTGTTTTTTATATTGTACGTTGTTATACGAATGCCGATATCTTGATGAACCAAATCAATTATGATAAAAAAAATCGGTACATATGTTTGTTTTTATCAATGTAAAGTTATATGTCAATAATCTTTTAGGTATATTACTACTTTATTTTTCTTAATCTTTTTTTACAATTGCTCTAACAAATTCCGTAACCCTTATAAACAAACTAATAATCGTCCTATTTGTGGCCTAGTGGTAGGCGACTTTGGTTTTCCAATGGAGACTCAAGTTCAATTCCCACTTGTGTCATATTGGAGTGTGGATAAATGGGCAATGATGGTGACAAACCCACCGAGGGGGGTTCGATCCTGAGCCGCACCCCGGTTTCATCCGTGTGGAGGCAGTACGGTTTCCGTAAGAACGCCTTAACCAAGTCTGACCAACCCAACACGAACTCGTTAAGACAACGTAGTCTGGGCAGATCTTGGCTAGGGCCCCGTTTAGACGGTGTGATATTTGGTCCCTAAAAAAGAAAGTCACCGTTAAGAAAACTAATAATAATGACTAAAAAAACAAACTAATAATAGTGACTGAATTTTCGCTGCATAGTACAAGAGATACCAAGCATTACAAAGCAAAAAGAAGGTAAAAATAAAGGATCATGCTATTTACACACGACCCTAATTATTTTCACACCCCAAAGCGCCCCGCTTTGGTCAAAGCGGAGCGCTTAGAGTCACTTTTACAGACAAAAGGTGATCTGACTGATGCCTGACTGACTTAAAGGTGATACGAGATTTGATTCGGTACGATGTTGTCACGAGAACCCTAAGCGCCGCGCTATAGCCAAAGGGCGGCGCTTTGAACCCAAAACTTGGCTTTTAAAAGCTCGCCGTGCACGAGAGTAAAGGCATTCGATTTTTAGACAACTCAAATATATTGTTTCCTAACATACGTGGGTTTCGCTGTTTAACTTGTATTACTTCAAATTAACGCGGTTTTGCTGTATTAGTTGCATGTCTTCAAAATACGATGTCGTGGTTAAGCAACTATCTTTTCAGTGAATATTCAGACGAGTCCGTTGTTCCCGATTCGTACGAGGGGACCACTATTTCTGACTCGTATGAGAAACCGGTCTCGTCCAACTTGAGGGATGAGGAGGTTGTATCTGGCATTCGTTATCGGGATAACACTGTGTAGCTAGATTTGAATATCCCTGTGGAGGACCCGTACCCACAACAAGGTTATTCGAATTACGGATACGGAGGCGAAGCATATCCTCAGGCTGAATATCCATACGGTATTCCAAACTATCTCGGCCTCGGTTACGGTGGCGAGCACAACTTTGTACAGCAGGAGGCTTATCCAGACCATAGTTACGGTTGTGAGCAACTTTGAACATCAAGTCTATTCGGACCTCGGTGACAATGGTGAGCAGGAGGATGTGTCAGTTGACCAGGAAGGCTGTTACCCGATTACATTTTCGTTTGATACGACTCAGACTTTTTCATCACGTAAAGAGATGGTGCGTTGGGTACAAGACACGGCAAAAGACAATGGTTACCTCATTGTGATTAAAAAGGTCGAATAAAAGAGGAGAGAATTACAAGATTTGGTTTCAATGCACTCTTGGTGGGGAGCATAAGACTATAGCTACACAGAGGAAAACGGGTAGCAAGAAAATAGGTTGCCCGTTCGAGATGATCGGGTTTTCATAATCAAATGGAAGCGTTTGGAGGACCGAGGTGACGCAGGCAAAGCACAACCACACTCCTGTCGAAAACCTAGAGGGTCACGCGTATGCGAGAAGGCTTTCTTCGGATGACAAAATCCTGGTTGAGCAGCTGGCAGAGCAAGATTTTCCCAACCGTAGTATCTGGCGAACGCTGACAAAAACCAATCCGGCTAAAAAGCTTATTCTAAAAGATATACACAACGTTGTTCAGAAGATCAATCCAGAAAAAATGTCGGTAAGTCTCCGATGCAAAAACTTGAAAATATTCTTCGCGAAAAAGATTTCACCTATTATATACGCATGAATGAGATATCGAACGCAGTCGAAGATGTCTTCTTTGTTCACAAAAAATCATTCACTATGTGGTGTGCCTTCCGGCATGTGCTAAGATGACGCCACCTACAAAACGCACATGTACAACCTACCGTTTGTTCAGGTCGTAGGCATGACGTCGACAAACAAATCGTTTACGGCTACTGGTGCGGTAATTTCCGCTGAGAAGTCAGAGAACTACCTATGGGTGTTGCAGAGGATCAAGTCTATGTTGGTAGGCTGTATGGAGTCGCGCGTGATTTTAACAGACAGGGACTTTGCGCTAATTAACGCGTGTGAACAAGTTTTCCAAAAGCGCAGAAGTATCTTTGTCGGTTCCATATTCAACAAAATATTAACAAGAACAGCAAGAAGAAATTATCTGACAAGAAGTGGAAAGAATTCGTACGTATATTTTGGACATTATGCGAGTCTACGACCGAGGAAATATACAGGTATAACCTGGAAAACCTTGAAGCACAGCTGAAAGAAGATGGTCGTGAACGTGAGTATTTCTTACATAATTATGTTCATATTTGTATAAAAACAAAAAAAACTGACTATTTACGTTTTTTAATTTCAGAGGTTTTCGATTATTTGAAGAAATCCTGGTTGGATCCGTACCGTGAAAAGTTTGTATCTTGCTGGACTAACAAAACTATTAACTTTCACCAAACTACGACCAACAGGGTTGAGGGCATCCATGCAACACTAAAAAGTCATTTTCCAAGTCATCGCAACACACTGGATAAACTTGTATTGTATGTTGATCATGTTGTTGATAGACAATATGCCGAGACTAAAAGTAGCTTGCCTCCGGAAAGTGATGAACCACCACAAGGATCATCCCATGCTTGAAAATATTCTCCGAAAGGTTTCAGTATTTGCGATTGAGCTTTTGAATATGGAGCTAAAACGTAAGGAAGGCGGGTTGAGAGCCTATGGTGCAAGCTGTGGTTGCCAACTTTTTACCAGTTATGGTTTGCCATGTGCATGTCGTTTGGAAAAGTTGGAAAGTAACGGTAATTAATATTTTTGACCTTTGTTTGCCATAATGATTTCGCCACCTAATTTGTTTTTTAGCCACAGGTCAGCAAATCCGTATCAATTCGATAGACGTGTTCTGGAAAAAGCTTGACTTCAAGCTAGCAAGGAATAAGATAGAGGATATCGATGTAGACGCGGAATTTGAAAAACTGAAACAACAGATCGATCCAACACCCCCTCAAGTGAAAAGGAGCTTCTTTGAAAAGTTTAATCAAATCCTCAATCCTAGCAACAATAACAAAAAGCCTCCTGTTGTTCTGAAGAAAACTCGTGGTCGCCCAACATTGAAAAAGCAGGAACAAAGGAAGGTTGAAGATGCTAGAAAAAGCTCGTGTATTCCGTTGGAAGAAACTTGGTTCGAGGCCTCAGACGATCTTCCTCGTCACAGCTCGTACGTATCATTCCAAGACACTGTAAATATATGCAAGAAAACCCAACCGCTCAACCTACACCCTGATTTCCCGATGATCAAGCTCGGCCCTAAGACGGATATAGCGATCCGCAACTACGCATCTCAGATTCCCAAAGTGATCCATCCATACATCATGAGAATAAAGGATGTGAGACCAGACGGTCATTGTGGGTTTCGACAGGTAGCTGTTGGGTTAGGATGGAAACAAACAAAGTATTTAAGTATCCGGAAACAACTTTTAATGGAGTTACAGTTCAACGAATCACTTTGGAGGCAGGTTTTCGATCTGGAAAACATAGGACGTTATGAAGCGCTGGTTAAACGGGTCGATTTCGAGGGATGGGACGAGCAGGTACCGAAAATTACATGACAATGCATGAGACGGGGTTTCTTATTGCCCAACGATAGGGTGTGATTGTTCACACCTTCGACAATTGTGGGAATGATACAATTTCCCCCCTATTGGGCGGGCCAGACGAATCAGAGCAACCTCACCGGGTGGTTGCGGTTGTGTTCGTCGACGGTGGGCATTTCATCCACGTAGAGCTTGGAGGATGGTATCCAATGCCTCCCCTAAACATTCAGTGGACAACAAACAGAACAGAGAGCGCAGTAGCCTGGCATACATTATATAAGGATCAGATCAGCGCGTACGAAATGTTTATGTACAAACCCCCGGACCTTAATGTTCAATATGTAGGTTAAATGTGTGTAAATCATTTACAATCCAAGTGTGTGTTTGTGTTTGTTCAATATTTGTAACAACTCCGATTTCTCGTTGTTATCGTTTATTTTTTCTTTCCTAATTGTATTCCGAGATTCGACTTATAATAAAGTTTATGTTAATTAATTACGGTGTTGTATGTTATTATCACATCTAATCGCTTATTAAATCGCATCGCCTATCTCATCGCATCGCAATCGCAGTTAATTAGGTGGATTTTATGTTATTTACGTGTTATGTGTGTTTGTGGTTATGATTACGCTCGCTATCGCATCGCTCTCGCACTCTCGAATCGCTAAAATCGCACTATTATATCAATTATAACGCTTAATATAACTATCTAATACAAACCGAATAACCGAACGAACCCCTAATGCGAAACAAACGAAGGAAACCCAAGATTTGGGTCAAGTTCGCTCGAACTTGGTGACACCAAGTTCGGCCGAACTTGACTGGCCAAACTTGGAATCTCCTTTCATCCTCTAAGTTCGCTCGAACTTGTCTGAGCCTCTAAGGACTCTGCAAGTTCAGCCGAACTTGACTGGCCAAAGCAGGTTCTCCCTTTTAACCCCAAGTTCGCTCGAACTTGTCTGAATCCTTAGAGATTCAGCAAGTTCGGCCGAACTTGACTGGTTCCTCTTGAAAATCTAGCAAGTTTGCCCGAACTTGCATGAATCTCATGCAAGTTTGACCGAACTTGGTCTCCACCAGCTCCCATTATGCCTTCTCCTATAAATACCAAGCTCTGTTCTCTCATTTGAACTTGCTGCAAGTTCGCCCAGAGCTCTCAAAACCCGAAACCTTCGTGTTCTAAGTAAGAATCAACCCGATTTCAACTGCAAGATGTTCAACAACATTTTACAAACGTTTGCAACGATTTTGGCACAAGGCATAGCCTTCATTTTCATCAAAACTCATTCTTTTACGAAAATCTTCATCTTTTTCTTCAAAAACTTCTGTTTTAAGCTTAGATCTACACAATACGAGTTCGTTTGGCGATAGTAGAGACTTCCCAAACACGAGATCTGCAAGATCTCGGCTTGTAAGTGATAGATCTGAGGAAAACCTTTAATAAACATTGATTTCTACACAAAATACGGACTTTTGATGATGTTTTGTTCATCTTCTGATATGAAACAAAGCATCTATCATTCAAGATCCCAGATCTGGAAGCACAAGGACGTTTATGTTGGTTACACAAGCCGGACTAATCCGAATGAACCCCGAGTTCGCCCGGATTAGCCCACGCTTTTGTAAAACGGCTAAAACAGCTCTAAAAGACCTCTCCGACCTAAGTTTGCTCAGTAGTACAGGGTTGAGGGATGGACACTCGATTTTCCTCAGCAAACAACGCGAAAACGCAAGATTTTGGACCCAAAAACATCAAGTTCGCTCGAGAATCACCAGTTCACCAGGTCAAGTTCGACCGAACTTGTACCCAAATGGGTCAAGTTCAACCGAATTTGGGCTAATCTCATCAAATCTCCTACAAGTTCGACCGAACTTGTCTCCTAAGTAAGAAATCCTTACAAGTTCGCCCGAACTTGCTCCTAAGTAAGAAATCCTTACAAGTTCGCCCAACTTGACAAGTTCTCAAAGAAACTCATCAAGTTCGACCGAACTTGGCTATAACTCACCAAATTCATACAAGTTCGCTCGAACTTGGCTACTGCCCAACCAAGACTTAACCGTTTCAGCTTTTCGGAGACTGATGCACTTCCATTCGCATATGCAAGCTGATCCGGCGCTCATCTCGACTCTCCCCAGATCCCGAACTCTCCCTAAAAACGCACCCACAGTGAGTATACTTGACCCATTGTCGCTTTAAACGCACTTTTTGGGTGTTACATACGTTCCTATATCAAAAATCACTTCACAAATCAAACTGTTTATCACACGCGACTAATCTGATTATGTATGCTCTATACGTGATGCTAGAAACTGACTAGGACTTATTTTCGTTAACTTACCTCCTTAGCTAGTATGGTACTATAGTGTGGCTTACACCCGACGGGGTCTAGTTAGGATGGACGCGCAAGCCTTCTCACGGTAGTTAGCATGAGATATAAGCCTATGTTAATCTGTGTGAAATGTTTCGGTGTATCATGATATGTAGTTAGATTATTTCGCGAACGGTCTCTATTATGCTAGTATTACAAAACTCGTATGCTCACCTTTACTTAATTGTATTGACTTGTATTTTAACGTATGTAACAGGTTGAGGTTTTAGCGTGGATGCTTGGATGCTGCTTAGTTTAGTTTCTTTGTTTAGTTAGTTGTTGATGTATTTTGGATTTGGAACTTATGTATGGAATCTAGGGGAAATCGAACCCGGTTGAATTTTATGAGAAATCTCTGTTTTGTAATAATTGTTTAAATGTTACGTTTAATAGTATGGGATATTAAGCAGGTTGTGATATGTTAAATGATTGTTATGGAACATCTCGTGAAATCAATCTGGTCGCCTAGTGCCACTAACCCTGATGTTTCCGCCATCGATTGGGGTGTGACAATATTTGCATTAAATCATTTACAAACCAAGTGTGTGTTGTTTTGTGTTTGTGTTTGTATTTGTTCAACACCGAATGTCACCGACATAACCCATACGGATGAAATACGCACTTTTACGAACCCAAGATGACAATAAACGTCACAATACGACATTTAATAACAAAATACGTTAGGTACTGATCCGGGAGGGTGTATACACATAATCACACATAGGATTACTTGTGGTTTCAAACCAGAATCACACGATATAATGTAATACGACATCACACGTAACCGAACACATGCGGAACTTGCCGTATAGTCCATATACATTAAAAATGAGTTGTAATGGAAAAAACGTAAAATTAATTCAAGTATCGATGCGTTTTTGAATTAAAAACATTTTTAAATTTTTTAAAAAACCCCTAAACGGCCCGCTTTGACCAAAGCCGGGCGTTTAGTGGAAAATTTAGAACTGAAGCGCCCCGCTTTGGGCAAAGCGGGGCGCTTTGGCCCTCGTTTACCCTGAAGCGGGCCAGCTTCTCCCCCATTTCAACCTAACACACAAACACACACATAAAGGTGCGATTTCACACATTGAGCCAATCCGATCCAGCGCGGGCGGGACTTCGACAGGCGCCTCAGACGCCAGGGTGCACTCATTGACTGGATGGTCGAGACGCTCGTTGGTCTACGGGAGCTCGCTGGGATGCCTCCCCTTCCCTCCCGCCGTCCCCGCCGCACGAGGATTAGTACTTTAGTTTGTTTCTATAGTGTTTGTTATGTATTAGATATTCAGTTGTACCTTTTTGTTTTCTCTGTACAAACTGATCTTATATATGTATATTGCAGTTGATCTTGTATTTACATAATCTTTGTTTTGGATTGTTTGTGCTTAATTCATATGTTTTATTCACGACTTACTGTTCATGTTATTTAATTAAACGTGTTCGTTTAATTTAACAAGATAAAATCAGTTAACAGATTATAAATACGACCTTATATTATATATTATATATGTTTTATAAAAATAAAATAAGCGTAAATATAAACAACTATGAATTATACATAAAAATAAAACTCAAATACAAAATTTTCAACAAAAAAACCACTACCAAAAAACTAACCCCCCATCCCACCCATTTCAACCAAAAACAACACAAACCCAATCACCCACGCTTGCTGTCTTTTTGCACACTCTGTCTGTTGACCATGGCCTAAGCTCCTGAGCGCGGCGCTTTACAGTGTGCAAAAAGACAGCAAGCGTGTGTGAATAGAGTAAGCCAAAAATAAAATACCCTTGGAAGGCCAATAGTATAAATACAAGGAATGGAGTAAAATTTGGGGATCTCTTCTTCTGTTCTAGCACCTTGACTCGGAGAATGAGGCAGAGGGAGAACAAGGGTTTCTTTGGGTTGTTGCCGCCTCTCACCGCCGATGATTTCGATTCACTTTTCTGAAAATCCAACAACCCTCTGTTACATATATACATAATATGTATGTGTGTGTGTATAGAGATAGAGAGAGAGACAAAGAGTAATGATATATGGAAACAACGCTTCTTCCTGAATCATCATCCATTGCTGCTTATAATACTCATCCCTAATTCCAAAACCCCATCACGAGGCTGTGATGATCGAAAGTCATCCGGGTCAAAATCGGGGCAAGATTTGAGATTATCCGCAACTTGGCAAGGCAGAAATTGAAGGAGGGCAAGTTGTCTTGCAACCTCTCTTGTAGCCATGGCGGTTTAATCCTCTTGTTCCCATCCTAAAACAGATCTGAGCCTCATTTTTTTAAAGTTATTTTTTTTTTCATTTTTAATCGTTAGTTTGAATATAGTGATGTTTTGTATCTGTTAGTGATTTTTTATTTTTAAGTTATCGATTTTTTTTCTTTTGCAAGGACATTTTTAAATAGAGAAAATGTCACATAATAGTAATCAAGTTTCAAAAGTGTTCTAATTAGGTCACTCGTATCGTTTTTGTCCCAATTTGATAACTTAACATTCAAATCGAGTCATGTCCTTTTTTCCATGTGTCAAGAGAAAAATGAAGCATAAGATGCTAGGGTTGGATTATATTAATATATGAAATTTTATTTATTAAAAATAAAAACACTTAAATTACATTAAAAATTAGAAAACCTTATGTAAGTTCAAGTTTATACTCGTTTTACATATTACTCACATTGCAACATACTAGATATGTCTAGATTAATGTGAAGGATCTTATAGAGCATTAAAATATCTATAAAGGAAACGGAGACTATAATTCAAAGAAGAAGTGAGAATTCAAACCGGTTGATTATTCTAAACTTTGTAATATTCAAAGATGACAAAATGTAATTTCGGGGTATATCCTTACGTCATCAGACAAATCCTATCTCAAGGAGGAGTCATAATTGACTGATATCAACAACCTAAGTTATAATGACATAATATGTTGCTAATCATAAAAACAATAGTCACTAATTGTTGTTGGAAATTTATCAGTGGACTCATAAGTTATTAACTCCATATAAATTATAATTGAAGACTAACTGTGATAAAGTCAGCTACCATGTCTCCTTGAACAGTAACAGTTCGAGAGGTGTTGCATTAAATTTCGATACGAAATTAATTGTTCGTTTATGAACGAATTGAGGAAACTGAATCTCTGTATCAAATGCATTCATAATATGCATAAGGATCCTATAACTAAAGGTCTATTACCCATAAGTCTTACTAAGAGAGCTCATAAAAAGAGGGTTATAATTAATGACCACGTACAACTGCATATCGTACTGTGAATGACTAACTATTAATTAATTTTCCTCATCAGTTTGATTTTATATGTCTCTAACATATGTTCTGCCGGTATAATGACATATAGACAAATACAAATCAAAGGCTAAAGGGCTTACTTGAATATTTTGATCATAACTGTTAGGTTTTAAGTTGAGGTTGTAGTATGATTAATGGAGGTCTTGAGTTGCATAATGACTCAACGACTGTATTTCTCTGCTACGGTTCTTGGTTTAAAGCTAAAATAAGTATTAACTTCTGATCATACTAATCTAATACTCATAACAAATTATTATTCGGCTAAGTGGGAGAATGTAAGATTAAATATTTATTTATATTTATTTAATCATATAGCCATCATTATCATTTATATAATATAGATCAAAATATATTAAAACCTATAATATAATTAGTTGGTAATTGTTGATGGGCTGATTTACCCTAATTAACTAATTGGGTTTCCCTTTGGGTGTATATAAGGAGATTATTAGAGAGGGATTAGGGTTAGACATTCATAACATCATACTAAAATCGCCCCTCCTCTCTCTCCATTACTACGAGTTCTTCAACCCTAAAGAACTCGGTACTACCATCAAGAAGATACATCCTAAAGGGGAACCAGATCAATATTACGAACATGACGTCTAGTTCATTCTCTGATGTGGTTACTGGCTTATCAGGTACACAATCATTATTTGTTTTCCATTACATTTTTATTGAATTGATCAACACGAAAATCTCCTTTTTTGTCGGAAAACACAACATTTTCGTCTTAAACCTCTTTGTAACCTTAGATCGGACTTTTAGGAACCTTTTTTCTGGCTAAAAACGTTTTTCCAGCGACCTAAGACTAACGACGTTAGGGTTTTGTTAGTCAGGGTCCATTGAAGGCCATTATGTTAATAGTTGACACCGCTAGTGGTTAGTTTTGAAGTTGGAACTGTTGGCGAACAGCGGCGAATAGTTGGGATAATTAAAATCCAATATTCCAAACACATGAGAATACATCAAACTTACCATTCCAGGTATTCCAACAAAGGAGAGTCGTGGAGCAAGTTGTGGGGGGAAAACATGTTTGTAAAGAGGTCCAACACGTTTGTCTTCAACACTTACAATGCCATTTGTTTTAAGAAATGGAAGATGGAATTTGTACCTAAATGTGAAACAATATAAATGTTTTTGTCTAGTTGTAATTTTGTTTCACCCCTGGAGCGAACCCTTTACTATTATGCAATTTGTATCCTTGATTTTCTTGTTATATGTTTCTAGGTTTACAAATGAATTTATCTTGGACGTACCCGGTGCAATGTAATATGATATCTGCATCTATAGAGAATCCATCTTGAAATGTTATCCAACCATCTTTGCTAATGTAGTCTATCTATTAAATACAAGTATAAATATAAAACATTTCATATTAGTTTTCATAGCATACAAGATATGATTTTTAGCATGAAGGTGTTTTCAAAATTGTTTAGGATATTAAACACATACAAATTACTTAAATAACTAAGTAAATGCATAATAACAATAAAGTTAGGCGCAATATATTTTTTATGTAGTAAATGTGTCGAGAAAAATATAAATTACGCTGCCGTGTATTTAGGTTTTATAAAAAAACAACTAAAAACAAAAGTTATAAGAAAAAAATATAATTATCAGTATATTATTTATAGTATAAGGTGTGTAATTGAAACTCAAAAAAATAAGTCAAGGTATGTAATTGAAACCTTAAAAAAGTCATGATTACTATTCACCAAAGTTGGTAAATTTTATGTATATATTAATATTAATTATAGGTTATTGGATTTTATTACTCTACTATATGGGTATTTGTCGTTCCACTCCCAACTAATACATTTACTCCCACCACCCCAACTTTGTAGTTGTTGGATTATGTCATCCCAAACTAACCAGACACTAACTCACATAGTTATTTTGCTGACATGATCAATTTTTGATGAAGTGACATGCTGATGGATTTTTTTTTTGAAAAATCTATATAATTTTTTTAATCTGATTTAAAAATCTCAACCTTAACCTTCACCACCACATTACAAACTATCACCATTTCATTCTCCCATTCCTCTAATCACCCTCCACTACCACCATAACCATCGCCGCCAAGAACTCGACCTAAACCCTAACCCTAATTTGTACCTTCAAGAACAGAAGTATAGAACGCAATATTCACAATAGATTTTGACTTTGGAATGAAGACAATAGAATTTATCGGCATCCTCAATTTCATCTTTAAATGTCGGATAAGAAGAGACGTTGGAACCAACTAAGACATCAAAACTCCATCTCATCGGTTGGTTCTTCATTCCTCAAGAAGAAAAGCCGTTGGAATCGCGCAATAGGCTGATTTTGTGGAGTGGCGATTCGATTCACTAGTTGTGTCCATCGACATCGTCCCCTTCTATTCTCATGTCTGCCATGCTAAATCCAGTTCTTCCTGTAGGCTATAATCGATCTCCAAGCCCTAGATCGTAACATTTCCGGAATCTCACACACAATTGTTAATATCCTAAACCCTAACGGTTCAATCGGTTCGGTTATTGTGTTAAATAATTATGATGCATAAAGAGAGTATGAAAAAAAGATTAGAATCATCTAATCAGGGTTTCAATTATACTGAATTTACATATCAGTGGGTGAAGGAGGTGGGTCTTGTTGGGAAGATGTTCATGTAGTGGTGGTGAGGGTGGTTGTTACGGTGGTGCAAGAGGTTGTGATGGTGTTTTAAGGGAGAGAGAGAAGGTGGTGGGGCTTTATATTTAAAAAAATGTATTTTCTTCTATTTTTAAATTAGATTAAAAACATATTTTTGCTCCAGATCCACATCATCTTGTCACCTCAGATAAAAAAAATCACGTATGAAAAAGAACTAATAACTCCGGAGTAACACAACAAACAAAGTGTTAAGTTAGGATGCGAGTCCATGTGTCAGGGCAGTAGCAGCCGCTAATACCCAATAGTTAGTAGTAATAAAATCCAATAACCCTTAATTATAAGAGACCTATATATGTTTGTGAAGATTCATGCAAAAGTTCTATTAGTTCATCGATCATATAACCTAGCTAGCTATAGACTTGGTAGATATCCGATAATTTGCAAATTCGTTTTGATTCAAGGAATCCAAATTTATATAAAGTATATCGTACGAACGCCGCCCAACACACCGTTACACACTGGCGTTATTGATGACGCGGTGGAAGGACAAGAGGGCGGATCACGGCGTTAGAGGGGGAATGTTTGAAATGGTAGGCCCTGTTTGACCAATCTAGGCCTGGATGGTGTAACTGTGTAAGAAAAACAAAACATGGTAAAAATAACATGAGAAAGTTCATCAAATTTGATTTTGGAAGTGTGGAGGAAGATCGAAATGTGCAGGTCTGAAGAAGATAGAGATGAAAGAAGATGGAGGGGGAAGAAGACTAATAAATAATAAAGTAGGTAGAAAAGTCAAAACCATATAAGCCGTTGGATAAATTTATTTAATAGATTGATGGATTGATTTGAAAATTAAAAAAAAAAGAAAATTAATAACAAAGTAATATTACCGTTTAATAGAGTGTATCCGTGATGTATTTTCAACTCAAATTAATCATTGCTTTTGAACATTTAACTTTATTTTCTTTGTATCTGTGATGTTTTTTTCCTTAAATTATGGTTTTTTACTTTCATATTTTAGTTAAAGTAAATTGCTAAAATTGTCTCTGAGGTTTGAGCATATTTTTCAGTTTCATCCAAACATTTTATTTTGTACTAAATATAGTCCTTCATTTTTGAGTTTTTTGCCATTTTCATCAAAAGTCTAATTTGTTTTATTTTTTCTTTCAAACATTTAAAAGATGATGGCAAAAGATCCCAAATCTTAGGGACATTTTGGCAAAAAAAAAGTTAAGACGTTTGGATGAAAATGGCAAACAATCCCAAAAGTAAAGGGAAATACGATACAAAAAAGTTGTTTTGGATGAAATTGACAAACATGCCCAAACCTAAGGAACGATTTTGGCAATTTACTCTTTTAGTTATTTTTATCTTATTTTAAATTAAATGAAAATGCCTTTTTAAGTGTATTTAATATATTTCATGACAATTTTAATTATATAAACTAACATGAATAAATTATATATAATAATAAAATAATACTTATCTAATACCAACCAAGCCATCATCCAAAGCCCCTCCCATTACACTCATTTTTGGTATTTATAGGTGAGAAAAAAATGCGTTTATGTGTCGACTATGTGGCAATACTTTTTCTCACCTAAGCCCTCAACCAAGCCCATAACACGTAGCCTAAAAGTTTACACATGAAGAGCATGTAAATGACGAAGATGTGCTATGAAATATGTCATGACAATAATACTTAAAAATCCTGATAAAACTTTAGAAAAAGTTATGCATTTGTCCGTTAATATTGAAAATTGCATTTTTCGTCCTTAACTTCAGATTGTATACTTAGGGCATGTTTGGCTAAGTTTTTTGAACCAACTTATGACTTATTGGCTTTTTAAAAAGCAAATAAGTCAAAATATTGTTTGGGTAATTGAAAATGACTTTTCAAAACAACTTTTCATAGAGGAAAAAGTCCAGTTTTGAAAAGCTAGAATTTTATGGCTTTTTGGAGCTTTTTATATTTTACATGGAAAAGCTAAGTCAACACTTTTTAAAAAGCAACTTATTAACTTATTGGCTTTTCCTACCCCATAAGCTAATCCAAACACTTTTTTAAAAACTCATTTTCAAAAAGTCATAAGTCAATAAGTCATTTTCACTAAAGTCCTTTTTGAGTTAAATAAAGCTTAGCCAAACAAGCCCTTATTGTGTCGTTTTCTTTCAATATTTAATACGAACCCATCCTTATCATTGACCCACGCTAATTTTTTTTAATTATATTTACATAATCATCAGCTTCAGTGAACGTCATCAGCTTCAAGCATTATTAATTAGAGAAAAAAACTTTAATACGTAAATTACATTACCTTGGAATGCTGCCACATATTCTTGAATTTATCTGATTTTGCGACCTTAACAAGAGGAGATCTAGAGGACATGTGAACTTCTTTAGCAACTGTAGCTATATCTCTTGATATGTCTACTGCACTAGTCCACCCAATTACAAATACAATCTAGTCATTTAAAATCTCATATGAGAAAATATCGTGTTATAAATTTACATCGAGATAGATGGTAAACGGACAACAAGCTGCGCTGCTACCCTTTCTGAATAGCAAAACTAAGTCTTTTAAAAACTATGTATAAATGACATTTTGTTGTGAATTTCAAAAAGTCTTATTTAGTTGGTATACATTATCTGATAGATTTAAAGTTCAATGCGAAATAATACATATAAGGATGACTGATAGATAATATATTGCTCGTTCTTGAGAGTTAGCATAGCTTGTCACTAACATGATCTCGAAATGGTTCTGGAACACGATAGTTGTGGCTATGCATTTGCTTTTTCGGCCACGTCTTAATACCTGCTCCAATGTTTACAAAATTATATCATGATACACACATACTTTTTATAGTAAGTATATTTTTGTTTTACGGATTATTTTGATAACTACCAAGGGGTTAAGGTCTACTTATATAACTAATCAGCAAGTTACTTTGCTCAACGATCCATTTCGATAACTGTACGTTTTTTAAAGTTTGTTTTGATGATTACAAAATTTTATCGTATTTATAATAATATTATTAACAACGATAGCAGTCGATAGTAGTATTTATAGTAAAAATTAATCAGTATTATTAAAATTAGAACAAATCTTTATCATACAGAAACAGCTAAACATAAAAGTGGAAGCAAAAATTAGTACTTAAAAAATATACATGTATTTTAAGTTGAAAGAATATTTGTTTCTAGATATATTTTGGAATAAAAAGGGTTCATTATTTCTTTACCAGGAATATCAGTTGCCAGCCGAGGTTGAGTGTTGTGACCATTACATACGACAGCTGCATCAAACACCTCTACGGATATCACCCATTCGTATTCAACTCAACAACAAACTCAGTGATGTCTGAGTCAACAACCTCCAGGCGGGTCACCAAGGTATTGAACCTAATCAATTCTGTGAGTTTTAAATGACTTGCAAAGTCTGTCAAGAACTTTAGAACTTCTTCATGCCCTGGATACATCCTCGGATCACCATACACCTTTTCACCAAATTTGAAATCCGTGAAGCTCATAAGCACACGTGGAACATTTGTTTTCAAGGATTTGTAGGCAGATGAGTGAACAACATCTCTATTTGGGTCTATTCCCAGTAGATCAGACTCAACCCCTGCGTCATAAGCCCATGTTCCGCCAAGTTGGTGTGACTTTTCGAACACCACTACTTGGAGGGATTCTCTTTGAAGCTCACGTGCAGCGGCTAGCCCGCAACACCCGCACCGATTACAGCTACCTTTAAGGATCTTGTCATAGCTGATGGCTCTTACTTGTTTTCCAGAATTTGAAAGATTGATTGGTTGATTAGTAAAGTCCCCTCGAAGAGGAAATAATGAATTAGTATACACCTAACATGGGACAAGTTCACAAAGTTGACCATATAAACCACCAGAAGTTCAGATGCCAACTAAACATCTTTTGTTCTCATGTACTAAGAGACATTTGCCAAACACATCATAATTGTCATATTTTTTTAAATAATAAGCAGGTTATTGGATTAACTCACTCTGATATGTCTTAATGTTGTTTTAATTTCTAATTTTGACAACTATAATGTCTTACTTAATATAAGATTTTAAAGTAAGTCTCATGGCGGAACTAGCCCATTAATTTAGGGGTATCCAATTTTTTTTACGTGCAATCATAAAATAATAAAAAAACAATAATCAATCAAGTAAACAAAAATACCTAATAGATTTGTATCTTTTTTTTTCATAGCTTAAAATCGTTCAATCACATCGCCGTCTTTTACTTTATCAAAAGTTTCTTTTTCGACCGCACAAACCATAGCATTGTTCAAATATTCCGGGCACATTCAATTGCGTAAGTCCGGCTTGACAAGCTTCAATTTAGAAAAAAAAAACATATTTCAACGGTTGTGGTTGCAACCGGCAAAACCAAAGCTAGCTTCACTACCCGATAAACCAAATGACAAGAACTATGTGTTCCGGTTTCCACCATAAGATGAACAAGATCACTTATTCAAATATAAGGCTATAGGGTGTGGTCATGACCCTTATGACCACCATTACCCTCTACGTCAGCGTCATCTCACCCACCTCTAATCCACCATCTAAAACCACTACCCTAAGGGTGTGGTCATCACCCAAACCACCATCCCCTTATATATTTTAATTTATTTTTGTCTAAAGAAAAAGGGAAAGAAATTTTAAAAATGGAAACTAGGCCCATGATTGTCATGGTTTAATCCATGGAAACCATGGTGGATTAGACAAGGGTGGTATAGCTTTTTATTCATGTTCCTACATGGCAAATCATGTCCCAACCATGACTCCCACACCCTTTAGCCTAATATTGTTTTGAGTCTAAGGCTGACTTTGTCAAATATATTTAAAGCCTCCTTTCAATTCTATTATTGTTAATTCGGGCTTATTTTATCATTTAAGCTTAATTATTCTACAAGTTTTCAGGTTGTAAAATGTTTGGTATTATAAAAAAATGGGATTATAGTAATATCAAGCATCCTATTTTTGGTAGAGGGGCATCTTGTATTTTTTTTATTTTTTTTTTTATTTGTATCCTTTGTATAAAATCAAACATTACGAATACGGTTGAGCCCATGGTCACATTTATAGTTGAAATGTTACAAAAATACCCTTGATGAGATATATCTATTTTATACATTCTGTTGCTGCAGAAACTCTATTAATCCTTGTCTTTAACTGAGAAAAGAAGCTGCGAAAAGCTGTTCTGGTGGTTATTTAATATTGTTTTTGGTGTATAATAAATTTTGTGGTTTGGTACCTTATCAAGCAGTGAGATGATAATTTGTTGTCATTTTGTTTCAGATGCAAATTCATGAGTTTGATTTGAATACAGGCTGATATTGTAAGTTTGAACTTGATTTTTCATCTAGTTGAAACATAGTGCAATCTATGACTTGAGTACCCAGAATAAGAGTACAATTTTTTGTTTACCTAATTGTATGACTACAACACGTCTGTCTCATCTCATGGATGCTTTGACTCGAGTGCGACTCATACATATGAACCCACAACTTTTTTAAACAAATAATGGTAAGTCGAGAATTTCTCACCAAAAATATATAATCAAACTTTTTTTTTTATAAAATAACAAATGCTAAGATGTTTGACCTCAAAAGACAAAGAAGTCAACAAAAATGCAGTGCTTTTAGACACCTGATCAACTGTAAACCCTATTCTCCAACTGCTGATCACACCTCCACCATTGATGAATCCCATGAGCATCCTTAAAATCAACAGCACGAGTCAAATTAACGGTCAAATTCGCCGAAGGAAGAAGATGAAGCGGTTCATGAGATTCTTTCCCTATCGCGTTCAGAAAAACACCCGAAATAGAATGCTGTGTCGCCAGCCGTTCGATCCCACCGGCTCCAATCTCCTCCATCTTTTTCCGGTGTTCAAAATACCCGATATACTCCGAACATATATGATCCATCGGGTTCACAAACAAACACGGGGCCCACCCAGCCAACGCAAGAAACGAATCTTCCGGCGTGTTGTTTCTTTGCTGATTCGCATTCTTAATCTTTGCAGCAACCGCAAGTCCCGCAGTGAGAAAACTGCTAGCGATCGGATCCCGTGTTTGATATTCGGGTCTTTAATGTTTTCAAGTGGAGCGGAGAAAAACGGCGGATTGAAAAGATACGAATCAAGAAAGATCCCGGTTTTCGCCATTCGTTTTCCCGCAAGTAACGCCATCGCGGATCCTAACGAATGGCCTGTCAACCAAATGTTTGACTTTGACGTTTGACTTCCAACCAGGTTTCTAACCGCTTGCAGAGCGATATCGAATCTTGATGTTAGATGCAACCCGTTTTTTATGATGTGGATGTCAAGTTCTAAGTCGCGTGAGAATGCGTTGCCTTTAATTAACGTGCCACGAAAAGTGATGACGTAAGACGGGGTGTGTTGTGACGGTGGGTGTTTGGATTTGTAGATGGCACCGAAGATGCATGAGTCAGCGTCGTCTATGAGTTGACTGTGTAAGTCAAACTGGAAGAAGTTCCACCATGGAGGAGCAAGAGCTTCTGATGCTTGACGGTTTTCTTGGCGGTCTCGCTCTAAGATGTATACGCCTTGAACCAAGCATGCTGCAACAGATCTTCGGTGGTCTGGATTAGTCCTGTTGTTAGACACATAGATTACTTTGATTATTAATTTTACTGATAAAGAAAAAAATGAACGCTTGTGATCAAAATCAGCAAACTTAGCGGCCTATGCGCCTCAAGTGTGCCTTGCGCTGTTGACAACATAGATAAAATGTAGAACATTCGAAAAGCAGTTACGCATATGGTAAAACTGTTTAATGAGCAATGATCTATTAAGAAACGGAAGCCACATATGAGCAACGATCTATTAAGAAACGGAAGCCACAAAGCATTACCAGTCAATGCTAGTCAAGTGTGAGGGACCACAAAGCTCAAAACTTTCCCTGTCTGAAAGTATGTCATCCAAGTTCTTCGAGCTCGGCTCCTGATTCTCAATCTTACTGGAAGTTAACAAAATAAATAAACACCCGTTAACAAAATCATATCGATAATAAATTATTAATACACATCGTTAGGTGTAGCGCAACAAATCATCCATGCCTTAAAGATAAGTCAAATTGCATTTTCTTTATAGTAAGATGCTAAGATCACAATCAATCACCTAATAACAAATCTAACTAACCCTTCATAGTTATAACTTATAATAACAACAAATCAGTCTCATACAAAGACATGTATCAAAGATTCATTCCCTTCAAAACCGAAGGTAGGATTGTTCTTCGGGTTTCTTTCTTTGGGTTTCGGGTTTTTGGCCGGGAAAAACTGACCTGATAACCGACCCATTTGAGTTCGGGTTAGTCAGGTTCAGGTTAGTTCAAGTCAGGTTGTTCGGTTTTTTTATTTAGATGTAAAATGAAAGAAAAAAATGCTTTCTTTTACAAAATATCATTAAAATTCATAGTGATACTAAAAAGATATTAGACATAATTTGACAATATAATATGTTAACATTCAAAAGCCCCAAAACTTAACGTTCCAACTTCCAAATACCATAGACTCCAAACCAAAACACATCTATTAAAAAAAAAGAGAATAAACGTTCGTTTTTTTTGTTTCAGCTTTTTCAGGTTGGGTTGTTCGGGTTTCTGGCCGGGAAAAGTGACCCGATAACCAACCCATATAAGGTTCGGGTTGGCCGTGTTCGGGTTGTTTGGATATCTCTAATTCGGGCTCGGGTAAAAATGGATAGCCTACCCAAAAGGAAACCAACTTAGACTCCAAAAATTCTAAGAATCACAATAACAAAATCTTATAAAGTATTGTAATGTACAACTAATAAATGCATTGGATCATCAGTACAAACTGCATTCCACCAAACCGAAACCGATTTCATGAAGGCGCAGAGAAAATGTCAAATTATTCACATTTCTAAGCACCAACAGAACCCTAGAAGTTAAGAAACCATCAAACAACATGAAAAAAATTCAAAGTAACAAACAAAAAGGTTTCAATTAACTAACTTCACATATTAATTTCAACAAACAGGCTTCAATTAACTACAATCTTGGTAAATTGTGGATATAACCTAGATCAAACATTCAGAATTCTGCAAAAACTGAGATCGTTCACAAATTTCTTCAATTTCTCATCAAATTTCTTCTGAAAACCCAAAATAGTGCAGACAAAAGAAGTGATTCGTGTATAAGAAAATGAAAAAAAAAAACGAAATCGGATAAGAAATTATAAAAGAGATGAAGCGAAATAAAATGTACCTAAGACTCATCGGGAAGAAGATTTGCCTTGTGATTACTTGATGAGATGATAATCACTTAAGCCGATCTAGATGCCAGATCGAATTATCGATCTCTGATTACAGAAAACTGAATTAATTTTTGGGGTGAATTACAACTTGTAACTTTCTAGTTTCTACACGAAACATGATGTTGTATTACGTGAGTTTTATAACTACTTTAAATTTATTATGACAACAATATGAGAGGGCCCACGTTTTATATATTTATCTTAATTTTGAGTAAACTGCCGTTTTGGTCCTTGAGGTATGGCCAGTTTTGTCACTTTATCCAAATTTTAAACCTTTTATCATTTTGGTCCTTGTGGTTTCATTTTGTTGCCATTTTGGTCCAAATTTCAAATTTGGTCAGATTCATCAAATTAAAACTTGTTTTTTTGTCTTTATCCTTAGGGGCATGTTGGTCATTTACGTTTTAAAAAAAACCCTACGATCTATCTTTTCTCTCTATATATGCAGACATAACACAAACACACATCATCTCTCTCTTCACAAGCACCACCACCATCACCACAAGCACCACCACCTATCTCTCCCTCTCTCCTCTTTGCCGCCACACCACCACCACCACCGCCACCTTCTCCTTCTCACGCCGGCGATAACCACCGCCACCTCCTCCCCCTTCTCTACATAAGCACACCATCTCGCCTCCCACCGCTATCCCTCTCCGCTAGCGTCTGCAATAAAGCTTCATATCCAACATCCGATTCCGACGGCTCGCGGCTGGGCTTGATATGAACATAATCGTTGTCACCGGGAGGACGATCGGAAAGAGGCAGAGGAGGAGGAGGCGACGGTTCGTCATCTTCACGTGCCGCCATAGCGATTAACCTGAGAATATGAAGAAGTTCGTTACCAAAAGCCGGAGTTTCAGTATCAGTTTCAGTTTCTTCATCGTTAAGAGAGAGAACAGAGATGATGATGATGTGTTATTAGGGTTTCGGTTTTGGGTTTTGGGGAAGATGAATATGGGTGTTTGTAGAGAGAGGAGAGAGAGAGAACAGAGAGAAAGAGAACAGCGATCGAATTCAGTTGCAAGGAAAATTAGGGTTTCGGTTTTGGGTTTTGGGGAAGATGAATATGGGTGTTTGTAGAGAGAGGAGATAGAGAACAGAGAAGATGATGATGTGTTATTTTATAATTTTTTTATTTTATTATATATATATATAATATAACATATATATTAAGGCTTAAAAAGACTAAAATACCCCTGAGGAAAAGGACAAAACAGGGGTTTAAGTTGGGGAATCTGACCAAATTTGAAATTTGGACCAAAATGGCAACAAAACGAAACCATAGGGACCAAAATGGCAAAAGGTTTGAAATTTGGACTAAAGTGGCAAAACTGGCCAAACCTCAGGAACCAAAATCGCAGTTTACTCCTTATTTTTTGTTGTTAAACAAATAAACTTTTTTTTAACGGCCAACGAATCCTCTAAATGGGCTACTGACGAAATTCACCACATCGGGATACACTCGCCTCCGAACCGGGGAAAACCCTCACCTAGGGGTGAGCATAGTGCGGTTTGGTTCGGTTATTGCCTATAACCGAAACCATAACCGCACACTTCGGTTATCAAAAAATCATAACCATTCGGTCCGGTTATTGCAGTTTTGGTTAATCGGTTATTTCCGGTTAATGCGGTTTCGATTCGGTTATAGGTCGGTTATTTTATCGTTTCTAAAGTTAGGCTTTAAATGCGTGGGTTATGCAAATATCATGCGCAATAAATAAATATACACAGTTAAAGTTTGTAGAATTATCAATTATATTTTACTTCCACGTGTTATGTGGAAGCATACATACAAACACAAATTGGCTAGAGTTTTAAATTTGATGAGGTTGGGTCATGGTTAAAGACTTAAACACTTCACCAAAAAAATATGGATTGGGCCATGGTTAAACCCTAACTTAAAAACCTATTGTCTTATGGATTCGGTCATGTTTAAAACATCCTGTTAGGTTCGGTTATTTGCGGTTATGAAACTAATAATAACCATAACCAAACCGCAACATGCAGTTATCAAAAATATAAATAACCGACCCTTCGGTTAATTCGTTTTCAGTTATTTCGGTTCGGTATTTTTTTTTTTGGTCGTCTAGGTAAGGAATTCACTCCTATCTCGACGACGGTCTCCATTTCGGACTTTTCGAGAAATATAAGTCTAGTTGATGACGTTTTGAAATCGTGTATGCAAATAATGTATAAGTGGATGGAAAGGTTTAATATGAATTGCGTAAAAACCTTAAAATAAATTAGAAACTCGAAAGGAATGGTAACAAGTATATAAAAAGTCATGTATAAATTGAAATGGTATAAAAGAGAGTCTCAGAAAACATTAGACTGTTTCGGGTAGAGAAACGTCGACTATTCCAAAGTGAATCGAAGATCCTTTCGAATTAGAGAAACGTGCTTTGGCCTATAGGTAAAACGCTCTCGTCGAGAAGCGATTAACGGCATTTTACCCTTCCAGTTATTACACGTCTCTAATCGATTGGAAAATCGAAACTTTGGCGAGATTGAAAATCGAGGAATGGGACTTAATCGACAAGGTGCGGGTTTCACCCCTAACTCGACGATTTCGTACCCTAAGTGTGGTTGGCACTTTTCGGGTCAAAATTAATTTCGACACTTTGACGAGAGTCCACTAGAGTTTGAATGGAAGTTTTCCATTAAGGTTTTGATGTCACTCCTAACTTGATGGTGTAACTTCGTGAAAAATAAAGAATAAGCGTAATGAGTATCGTTCACCAAATTGTGGATATCAGCCTATTTTGGTGAAGTCGTCTCACTTGTGTAATACGAGTGTTTTCGAGTTTAGTATAATCGAGTAAAATGCATTAGGGAGGGCGTATGATTGAAATAATGTAACGAGTATGAACACGTAAAGCATTTCATAAATTTAACATATAAGAGACGTTTTAAGAAATTAGCATGTGAATCACGTATGGTCAAGTATGGTACTTAACTATAGACTAGGTCAAAAGCGTAGCAATTTACCTAATTCCCTATAGTTATGGCTCTGATACCAATCTGTAACACCCCAACCGATGGCGGAAACATCGGGATGAGACGAAAACGAGATTGCTCATTGCTCACAACATTATTAATGACAATAATTAATTAAACCATATTTCATTTCATAAGAATTGTCAAATACATCAATGTAACAAAACAAAGAACAACCTAACATTTGCAAAGTCATAACAAAATTGATACGTCGACATTAAACCTAACGTCTAATTTGTGTGTATCTAGTCCTTGCTATATTGTTTTCATAGCGTCATCTCCTTCAACCTGTAACATGTTTTAAAATAAAGTCAATGCAAAAGCAAAGGCGAGTACACAAGTTTAAGCATAGCATACGTATACGAATAAAGTTTTAACAATCCTCATGGCAACCAAATCTATACAAGAGCATATCAAGGCATGCAATACTAATAATCAAACCCGTAACGCAATCACGATGTTTTAACATGACCTCACGAATAACACGATGGAGGTGGATGCGTGAATTCCTATAGCGCTAAGCATGTCAAACAAAGGCTAAAAATAGTTAATGACTAAAGCATAGCACAACGTTTATCCCCAGACAAGCAACAAGTATACGATTCAAGTAGTCATGTGTATAGGATTGTTTGTGCGTTTCGTAAAGTTTAAGTGTTTGTGATTTTTGTATATGGAAACATGTTACACCAAAAAGTGATATAAACAAATGTGGGTCGAGTGTACTCACAAAATTGCTAGGTCTTCTTTGGAAATTCCACGACGAGTTGATGAGTGGGAGAAAGGGACACCAATGCCACCTTAAATGACAACGAACATGGATGAATAATCGAATCGGAGTTGAAGATGCGTGTACGTTTAGCACGGAATTTATGTAACGACTCTAAAGTTAAATTCGTCAAAAAGTGTTATCAAAATAATACAATAAATATACATATTTTTGGCGAAAAGTATAAAAGGTATATAGATATTCGCAGTTGGATAAATATATTCCTTCGTTAAGTTATTATGTTTTGTCGACGAGAATAATAGATGTGTACTTATATATTTTGGCGAAAAAGTATAATCGTTGAGCATATTTGGTCGAAAAGTTTAGTAAATAAATATATACTTTGTCGAAAGGTTTAATAAATAAATATACACTTGTCGAAAGATTTAATAAATAAATATTGGTACGTTTTGACGAAAAACGGGCAGAGTTTCCCCTATTTTAGGACGATCCTGACAATACCAACGTGCCGATTAAATGTTTTCAAAACACAACGTTGAATGATACAATATGAACGATATACGAATGCTTTTGTTAAGCGGCGAAGTTTTGAACAAAATGTAAATTATATACAAACAATTAAACTAATAATAAAAATTTGCGGCGTTAATAGTATACCGTGTCGTGTTTTGATTGAGTTGACTAAAGCATTGACTGAACTTGGCCCCGAACACCGAACCGAACATCGAATATGACTGGTTTGACTGGCGTTGACTGTTTGACCAGGTTTGACTCGAACCGAAACGTGTATGGACCAAGCTGACCCGAATCTGCTCGCTAACCTGCTTTGACCGAGACCCGAACCAACTGTGCGGAGCCGTGTTGAACCGTTCATGACCCGAGCCGAAGAAACCGAAACTGTCATTTACTCACTGCTGACCCGAACCTCTGCACCGAGACCCGAACCCGCTGAACATGAGCCATGAACTTGACTGAACCGAGATTCGACCCGGAGCTGACCCGATAAGAACCCGAGCTGGACCAAGCCCTGAACCGAGATGCATCAGGCCCGAGACTGACTGACTGAAACCGGGACTCCTGCCGCCGCCGCTGCTGCTGGAGTAAACACCAAAGCTGACCCGGTTCGACTAGGTTGACCGAACCAAAACTCACCTGAACAGGACATGAGCCGAAACCTAACTGAGACCCCTGTCGTCGATGACCGGAATCGAACGAGACCTGAAACCAATCGGGATTTGAACCAAACTAGAAACGAAATTACACGTTACCAAAACTGAAACATAACTAACTGGAACCGAAACGAGATTTGAACTAAACCTGCGCCGAACTGAGACTCGCCGGAGTCGATTCCTGTCCGCCGTGCCTGTCTGTCTGCCGACCTCCGGTGCATCTGCTGCTTCTACCGCTGCCAAGTCTTCTCCGGCGCCGCCGCCACCCACAGGTGTTGCGGCCGCCGCTGATCAGGAGGGAGGGAGAGAGAGAGAGATGAAAGGGGTAAGCGGGAGAGACGAGCGGGAGTGAAGGAGGAGGGGTGGTTGAGCGGGTGTTTGTCTGCCGGAAAAAGGGGTCGCCGGAGTCTCGCCGGAAAGGCGGCTCCGGTCGCCGGAAATGAGAGGGTAAGTGAAGAGGGGTGAGGCTTTTATAGTGTTAGGGTTTCAAGGGTGTTGGGCCTAAAGCCCCATAGCGACCCGATTGCGTTTCTGAAGCCCATTTCAGCGCCCGAACGTTACAAAATAGCGTAAAATTTTACTTAAGTTTTAAACACGGGAATTAAATGTAAGACATCAAAAAAGTCGCGTTCGGTTGTCGTTTCGTTAAAAACACGTAAAAATTGCGTTGTTTCCGTTTTTACACCGTTTTTCGATCCGATCGTAGTTGCGACTCAGGAAATAGAAAACGAGCGTGAATTTTTATAAAAACAATTAATCTTGGGAATACGAGGCGTTACAGTCTCCCCTCCTTTAGGAAATTTCGTCCCGAAATTTATTCAAGAGGAAGACTTTAGAAAGATTTGGCTAGAGAAAGATCGTCCAAAACTGAGACTTGGACGATTGGACACATGAGGGGAAGCATGAAGTTTAGAGCAACGGAGAGTTAGGTTTGCAAGAAGAAGTTGCTTGACTAGAAGGATTAAAGCCATCAAGCGTGAGTAAAGCGCGTAAGTATGCGTATAGGAGAGTGGTTTAAACGAGCTTTGAATAACTCAAATGATATGCCATCTAAGCAGAAAAGCTCTCGTGAGAAGTGGTATGTAGTTTAATGGTGAGTGTGGTCGAACCGTAGGTTGTTAGAAAGTTCTATCGACCTTGAAGAGCGTTAATAAATCTCGGTTTTGTAGAGAGTTGCTTGATGATGGAAAACGAGAAGGTTAGGTATTTAAAATCAGCTAGTTATCGAGGTAGCGGCCAATCAAGCGTGTTGCTATCTACGAGAATGGGAGATAACTTTAGAGTAAGATGGCATTTAGGGTTTGAATGCTTACACGATTGATTGTAAACGAGGTTGCATAAAAAGACAAGGTTAACGGGAGTAACGGAGGCATAAGAGCGGACGATTGATTCGATCAACGAATACTCGTGTAAGGATAGCATATGTATACGAACAAACGAAAATGTTACGTTAGGGATTAAGACTCGTTGTGGATAATCGGGTAGCGCGCACTTAGCAATGCAGTTGTGAGTTGTTTAAAGCTGGCGTGTTAGGTCATATTATGGTCTGTAAATCACCGAATTTCTCATGGCACATATTACGAAAGTTTGGTAGCATGGTGAAAACACTTATGTATAGGAAGTACCTGTGGCGTATCCACCATGTTTTGACCACGTTGCGACCGTTTCGTTACTCGATGCAATGTTACGTTCCGTGTGTTACCATACGCGGTAGTACACTCTATGGTTCTCATGCGCTTATCGCTATAATCCCGTGTGCATCCGCGATTATACCGATCATCACATGATCCGCATAGCTTGTACTAGCAGCGCATGAATAAAGGTGTACATAAATTCTGAAAATAAGTTCGCGTGTGTGTAAGAATGTAGTGCGTAGGCATGTTTGCGTGCAAATAGCTTGTGGCCCACGTAAGCGAATCCCTCGGGTTTCGCCTGCGCATAGGCACGAATATGAATACGAGTACAAGTATAGGTATGTGTATGAGTATAAGCATAAGTATGGAAATAAGTATAAGCATGGATATAAGACGTATATGCATGAATGTGATGATAAGTATAAGTGTAACACCCCTGCCCCTCGTTATCACCAATATTGTCCGCTTTGCCCTTGATGGGTGGCCCATCCAGGAACTCACGGCTTTGTTTTTGTTTGCCCTGGTGGAGACTTCCCAGGAGGTCACCCATCCTAGTACTACTCCCACTTGAGCACGCTTAACTGTGGAGTTCTCCTCTCATCCACTAGCATTAAGCCCAAAACGCGTTGGTGATTTTAGAGGTAGGGCATTACTTACGAGCCAGGAATCTCTCCTGTCCACGGACGATGTTGGGAGGTTTGCCATTAGGTGTTATAACAAGCATGAAAGATGACACGTATTTTCATGAACATGAATATGTGTATAATTATGAACGTCAACAAGTGTAACAGACGATAATTGTGCGTATGATATGAATTGAATGCTACGAATTTATTTACATAAAATAGTCGAGAGATCAGGGTGTGTGAAGCGAATGATATGATTAAAAAGTCATGCAACAGTTGACTAAACCATGTACGAGGATACGCATGTATTGTTGTTTGAGCAAAACTTTGAGGTTATTGCTTCTAAAATAGGCTTAAGTTTAACTTAGAATATAGGATCTAGTGTGTGAATATAAAAGAATATAAGGTACTTATTGATTATGCGTTACGTATTTTGTAATGGACGGGAGTGCTACCACTGTTTTAGGGGAAATTAAGTGAGTCGAAAGTGGTTAGTCCTTGTAAGGTTTTCTTGCCCACGTGTTTTGAAATTGAGGTGACATTTTGAGTGGTGTATGACAAGGTCTTAAATTAGTAGGTTCGCATCGTTTTCAAAGGATGTTACATCAAGATAAGAAATTTGAAATTCGGTGGTTCTTGTGATACATTGACCCTTGAGAGGAAATCTGGGGTAATGGATTTAATTATCGTTGAAAAGTATTTAGCAAAATGTTCTCTTAATCGTGATAAGAGGTTTAGAGGGTGTTTGGGGTTGAGTTTTGGAAATAGATTATGCGTTCTGAATAATCGAAATCAGATAATTAGTTGTAAGAAAACATACTGTAGGAAGATAGTGTTTGGATTTGATTATGTTATTTGATATCACAATAATCAGGTAATCAACTATTTGAGTGTTTGAAAAAAATATATATACATGTATATATAAAGTTATAAATAGATGAGCTTTGATCTCTAAAATACGTAAAACAAATCAGTTTTTTTTACCAAACACTAAAAATAGATTTTTATTTATTTATTTATTTAATATTTGCGCTTTCAAGCACAAAAAAAATATTAGGTTGCAAAAACAATCTCAAACACACCTTTAGAACAACGACCCCATAATGCCTATAAGATATTGGTTTGATTTTTTTTTTGTTTACAAACGAAAATTTTTAACATAAAGTTATTGCGTGAGCGTGTTTTAGTGATTAAGTTAAACATAAGACTGGTGGGCAAGGTATTCCTTGGACCGATTAAGTTGGTAGGTAGTATTCTGTCGAGCTTTGAAAATCGTAAAACAAAACGTTTCATGTGGTGACCAAGTATATGCGTATGGGATTTATATGAAATAGATTACAGGATGGGAAATACGTTGGATAAAATAGTACGTTT
Source organism: Scalesia atractyloides (assembly GCA_947069175.1). NCBI lineage: Eukaryota > Viridiplantae > Streptophyta > Magnoliopsida > Asterales > Asteraceae > Scalesia > Scalesia atractyloides. The sequence goes on along the minus strand of CAMTDV010000016.1, from coordinate 19,669,632 downwards.
TGAAATTCGTCTAAGTAAGAATTTTGACAATATGATAAAAGATTTAGGTATACAATTTAAACATGTGGTTTGTGTAATAAAGTCTCCAACAAGGAGGGTTGGTGACGATCACCGAGGTATGGGAATCACCCCTAATCCGTTGGTGAGGTCGTTTTAGGGAAGGAAGGAAACGAAGTTTGATCGTCTAGGTAAGGAATTCACTCCTATCTCGACGACGGTCTCCATTTCGGACTTTTCGAGAAATATAAGTCTAGTTGATGACGTTTTGAAATCGTGTATGCAAATAATGTATAAGTGGATGGAAATGTTTAATATGAATTGCGTAAAAACCTTAAAATAAATTAGAAACTCGAAAGGAATGGTAACAACTATATAAAAAGTCATGTATAAATTGAAATGGTATAAAAGAGAGTCTCAGAAAACATTAGACTGTTTCGGGTAGAGAAACGTCGACTATTCCAAAGTGAATCGAAGATCCTTTCGAATTAGAGAAACGTGCTTTGGCCTATAGGTAAAACGCTCTCGTCGAGAAGCGATTAACGGCATTTTACCCTTCCAGTTATTACACGTCTCTAATCGATTGGAAAATCGAAACTTTGGCGAGATTGAAAATCGTGGAATGGGACTTAATCGACAAGGTGCGGGTTTCACCCCTAACTCGACGATTTCGTACCCTAAGTGTGGTTGGCACTTTTCGGGTCAAAATTAATTTCGACACTTTGACGAGAGTCCACTAGAGTTTGAATGGGAAGTTTTCCATCAAGGTGTGGATGTCACTCCTAACTTGATGGTGTAACTTCGTGAAAAATAAAGAATAAGCGTAATGAGAATCGTTCACCAAATTGTGGATATCACGCCTATTTTGGTGAAGTCGTCTCACTTGTGTAATACGAGTGTTTTCGAGTTTAGTATAATCGAGTAAAATGCATTAGGGAGGGCATATGATTGAAATAATGTAACGAGTATGAACACGTAAAGCATTTCATAAATTTAACATATAAGAGACGTTTTAAGAAATTAGCATGTGAATCACGTATGGTCAAGTATGGTACTTAACTATAGACTAGGTCAAAAGCGTAGCAATTTACCTAATTCCCTATAGTTATGGCTCTGATACCAATCTGTAACACCCCAACCGATGGCGGAAACATCGGGATGAGACGAAAACGAGATTGCTCATTGCTCACAACATTATTAAGTGACAACAATTAATTAAACCATATTTCATTTCATAAGAATTGTCAAATACATCAATGTAACAAAACAAAGAACAACCTAACATTTGCAAAGTCATAACAAAATTGATACGTCGACATTAAACCTAACGTCTAATTTGTGTGTATCTAGTCCTTGCTATATTGTTTTCATAGCGTCATCTCCTTCAACCTGTAACATGTTTTAAAATAAAGTCAATGCAAAAGCAAAGGCGAGTACACAAGTTTAAGCATAGCATACGTATACGAATAAAGTTTTAACAATCCTCATGGCAACCAAATCTATACAAGAGCATATCAAGGCATGCAATACTAATAATCAAACCCGTAACGCAATCACGATGTTTTAACATGACCTCACGAATAACACGATGGAGGTGGATGCGTGAATTCCTATAGCGCTAAGCATGTCAAACAAAGGCTAAAAATAGTTAATGACTAAAGCATAGCACAACGTTTATCCCCAGACAAGCAACAAGTATACGATTCAAGTAGTCATGTGTATAGGATTGTTTGTGCGTTTCATAAAGTTTAAGTGTTTGTGATTTTTGTATATGGAAACATGTTACACCAAAAAGTGATATAAACAAATGTGGGTCGAGTGTACTCACAAAATTGCTAGGTCTTCTTTGGAAATTCCACGACGAGTTGATGAGTGGGAGAAAGGGACACCAATGCCACCTTAAATGACAACGAACATGGATGAATAATCGAATCGGAGTTGAAGATGCGTGTACGTTTAGCACGAAATTTATGTAACGACTCTAAAGTTAAATTCGTCAAAAAGTGTTATCAAAATAATACAATAAATATACATATTTTTGGCGAAAAGTATAAAAGGTATATAGATATTCGCAGTTGGATAAATATATTCCTTCGTTAAGTTATTATGTTTTGTCGACGAGAATAATAGATGTGTACTTATATATTTTGGCGAAAAAGTATAATCGTTGAGCATATTTGGTCGAAAAGTTTAGTAAATAAATATATACTTTGTCGAAAGGTTTAATAAATAAATATACACTTGTCGAAAGATTTAATAAATAAATATTGGTACGTTTTGACGAAAAACGGGCAGAGTTTCCCTTATTTTAGGACGATCCCGACAATACCAACGTGCCGATTAAATGTTTTCAAAACACAACGTTGAATGATACAATATGAACGATATACGAATGCTTTTGTTAAGCGGCGAAGTTTTGAACAAAATGTAAATTATATACAAACAATAAAACTAATAATAAAAATTTGCGGCGTTAATAGTATACCGTATCGTGTTTTGATTGAGTTGACTAAAGCATTGACTGAACTTGGCCCCGAACACCGAACCGAACATCGAATCTGACTGGTTTGACTGGCGTTGACTGTTTGACCAGGTTTGACTCGAACTGAAACGTGTATGGACCAATCTGACTCGAATCTGCTCGCTAACCTGCTTTGACCGAGACCCGAACCAACTGTGCGGAGCCGTGTTGAACCGTTCATGACCCGAGCCGAAGAAACCGAAACTGTCATTTACTCACTGCTGACCCGAACCTCTGCACCGAGACCCGAACCCGCTGAACATGAGCCATGAACTTGACTGAACTGAGATTCGACCTGGAGCTGACCCGACAAGAACCCGAGCTGGACCAAGCCCTGAACCGAGATGCATCAGGCCCGAGACTGACTGACTGAAACCGGGACTCCTGCCGCCGCCGCTGCTGCTGGAGTGAACACCAAAGCTGACCCGGGTTCGACTAGGTTGACCGAACCAAAACTCACCTGAACAGGACATGAGCCGAAACCTAACTGAGACCCCTGTCGTCGATGACCGGAATCGAACGAGACCTGAAACCAACCGGGATTTGAACCAAACTAGAAAACGAAATTACACGTAACCAAAACTGAAACATAACTAACTGGAACCGAAACGAGATTTGAACTAAACCTGCGCCGAACTGAGACTCGCCGGAGTCGATTCCTTTCCGCCGTGCCTGTCTGTCTGCCGACCTCCGGTGCATCTGCTGCTTCTGCCGCTGCCAAGTCTTCTCCGGCGCTGCCGCCACCCACAGGTGTTGCGGCCGCCGCTGATCAGGAGTGAGGGAGAGAGAGAGAGAGAGATGAAAGGGGTAAGCGAGAGAGACGAGCGGGAGTGAAGGAGGAGGGATGGTTGAGCGGGTGTTTGTCTGCCGGAAAAAAGGGGTCGCCGGAGTCTCGCCGGAAAGGCGGCTCCGGTAGCCGGAAATGAGAGGGTAAGTGAAGAGGGGTGAGGCTTTTATAGTGTTAGGGTTTCAAGGGTGTTGGGCCTAAAGCCCCATAGCGGCCCGATTGCGTTTCTGAAGCCCATTTCAACGCCCGAACGTTACAAAATAGCGTAAAATTTTACTTAAGTTTTAAACACGGGAATTAAATGTAAGACATCAAAAAAGTCGCGTTCGGTAGTCGTTTCGTTAAAAACACGTAAAAATTGCGTTGTTTCCGTTTTTACACCGTTTTTCGATCCGATCGTAGTTGCGACTCAGGAAATAGAAAACGAGTGTGAATTTTTATAAAAATAATTAATCTTGGGAATACGAGGCATTACACATAAAGTCTCTACCTTATCATTGCGCAATTATTAATTTTCAATTTTTTATAATTAATTTCTAACTTTATAAATTAAAAAACAATTTCATTAAAATAAAAGGGATATTGGATTTAAATAACCCCAACTTTCACCAATTGACGATAACACTCCTAACTTTCGATTTGTTCACCAGAACTCCCAACTTTCAACTTATTGGCCGATAACACTCCCTAACTGACTGAACCCTGACACAGTTAGTTTTCTGCTGATGTGGCTCCTTTTGCTAACGTGGCATATGATGTGGCAGCTGATGTGGCCTTTTTTATGACATGGCAGATGATGTGGCTGCTAACATGGCAATTTTCAATGACGTGGCAGCTGATGTGGCGGCTGACATGGCCTTTTGATGATGTGGCAACTGACATCAGCTAACTGGGTTAGTGTTCAGTCAGTTAGGGAGTGTTATCGGCCAATAAGTTGAAAGTTGGGAGTGCTAGTGTACAAAACTACAAATTGAAAGTTGAGAATGTTATCGACCAATTGGTGAAAGTTGGAGTATTTAAATCCAATATTCCAAAATAAAAACATTACACTAAAAATAAAAATAAAAACACTACACGAAATATTAAAAAAAACATCACACTAAAAAAACTCAAAGATTATATTTGTTTCGATTCGCTCCTTTTGTGCCAACGCCATCTTCAACACTTTATCGGTTAGGTGGTCATGCGGTTTCGAGTAGAATTCAAAGTCATAAGCCCATTGTCTATTCCGCATAATCTCGGTCATTTTCCGGTTCTCCGCCATACGTTTACTCCCTAGTTCGTGTATGTCTTGAAGGCGTCGGTTTACCTCCAAAAATGCATTAGTCATGTCGGATGACATCGATGATGACTCGAGTCTTTTCGATCTCGCACTGCTTCTTGCAGCGGCTCTTCCGGCGGTTCGTGGAAGCTCTTGCACCGGCTCTTCCTCCGGAATATCATCGTTTATGTTGATGTTTCGAGCGTCGGAAGTCGGTGTTTCGAGTTCACCCGACTCGTTTGTTTTTAATCTCTTCGACGGCCTTTTATTCGCCGACCGACCCGAATTCGCTCCTACCGTAGGGACGTCGGCCCATTTGGGGCTATTCCGAAGAAGTTGCCAACACTTCATGTACGCGAAGTTTCCTTTAGTCTCTTGATACTCGATCAAGGCGGCTTGTGTAATGTCCTGTCGTTGTGCCCACTTCTTCATCCGTTTTTTTGTCCGTTGGTAAACGGAATGAAAATCTGTACACTTCTTGTTGATATCGGTCCATTTGCCCGATATTGAGTCCGCCGGCCGGTATTCGTCTCCCCTACCAATTAGGCCGAAATAAAGCGTTCGGACTCGGTTCCAAAAGACGGTTTTAGTTTGGTTGTTTGCTACAAAATAAACAAATAATTAAAACAAAAAAAAAGAATTCATACAAAAAAATAATACCTATTACGAGACCTTCGACACGTCGAGCCAAGACCGGGTTAACGCGTACACCTCATCTTCATCCCACGATTGCATGTTTTTTTTGCTCGGTTCTCGGTTTTCTCGGCTTCTTTTTATGCGAGCGTCTTGCTTTTCCTTTTTGCGTCTCCACAACTTTCGGTTGTGTTTCCGGAACAACCTCGGGCTCGCGTAGGGGCGACCCGAATGCTTGTGCGGAACCGAATGCTTGAGACGACCCCATTTCACCCATGTTTTGATTCGAGTTCCAACCGTATAGATTTGGGTCCCATGAAAGTGGTTGGTTCAAAAGGTTCAAGAACCCGGTTTGGTTTTGATTAAAATCGATGAAACCGGATCCGTATGGGGTGGGCCGAGTGGGTACCGGAGAAACGGGACGGGTAGAATGGCTAGCTTGGTTTGTGTTGGCACTCGAACGCGGAGGAATAAAACCGCGGTTGAAGGGATTTATTGTATAAAAATTCTAGATTTTTATAAAAAAAGGAGAGAAGGAATATTGAAAGTGTTGAATGTGTTGAATTTTTATAAAAAAAAGGAGAGATGGGGGAGTAGTTATGGGTATTAATTGAATTTTAAAAATATTTTTTTTTAATTTATGATCGCTTTCAACGGTCAAATTTTTAAATACCATCTTCATCGCCCCGCTATGGAGGTCACGCCACAACCAGATTTTTCCCCCATAGCGCCCCCGTAATAGTGTGGGCGGCGTTATGGGACGCTTTGGTCCTCCTTCCCCCCTTCTTCGCGCCCCACTACGTTCAACCTAAGAATAAGTGACCCTTCTTACATAAAATATCATCACCCGCATCCATGAAACGCAGCCCTCGGCATCACAAAACAGCCTTTAAAACAACGCCAAAACGACCCTCTTATACCATCCTATCTACACCGAAAACATCACCCAACCCATTTCCCAAAAAAGCACCAAAAGCAGCCCAAAACAACACCCACGGACACCCCAAACCGGTCCCCAAAACTGCGCGTGCACCCACCATAAATCACACTTCCACCACCCAACTCTCGCCATTGCACAAAACTGAACCGAAGACAACCGGGCGACGTGATTGGCAGGCCCCGTGGCGTTGGGTTGAGACTGCCCCGAACACCATTGGAAGACCGAAGAATCGAATGGAGACCAACATGGACTTAGCATTCCTTGCTTGAGACAAGGACGATTTGAAGGGGCAAGGAGTTGATACGACCCACCCGGTCCAACCTGCAAATGACCCGAGACTCGACCCGGTTAATGGTCCAGCCGAATGAGGATTAAATAGTCAACATCGGTTAATTGTTTTCTAAGTTGCATTTAATTAGTTTAGTTATTTCCTTTCCCATGTTGCATGCATTATCTCTAGAGTGGGGTTAACCCACTACATGTTTATGTATTCTGTTTAAAAGTAGGATCCATGTTTAACTAATTTTCTCTTATAAATTGTATGTCTTCTGCTTAATAAAAAGTAGAGAAGAAAATTGATCAAAAGTCTCAAGTCTTGTTCTATTCTAATTCTTAGAGCCTAACCCACTCTATGAATTTATTAGGAGATTATCCATCTCAAATCGACTATTTTAGATATAACAGTTTCTTTTACTAAAGAACGTTGATAAAGTCATTTATTTAAAGTTATTCAATGTGACACATAACAAATATCTCGTAGGCAACAAAGTTATCCTTTAATTGTACACCAACTAATTTTGAGTGTTCCCGGATTTTCCTCTTCACTCAAACCACATTTCACTGTTTGTTGGTTTTTGTTTTGGATTTAGCTATTTTCCCTTTCTTTATAATTTGAATGAATAATAACAGTCACGTTTGAAAGAAAAAAAAATAGTAATCCTACGGGCTGTTTGTTTACCTCTTAATGGACTCTTAATGGTTCAGACATCTTACTGGTTTAACACTTAATGGTTCAGACTGTTTGTTTCACGAGCTGATATCTGAATAGTTAAGCATTATACTAAGTCTGAATGTTAAGACCTCTAATCTGAATTGGTCAGACATTTGCTTCTGAACAGTTAAGAATACACGGGCTCTTAATGGTTCAAAACTCTTACTGGTTCAACACTTAATTGTTCAGCTCTTAACCATTCAGAAGTTGTCAAACAGCCCCTAAATGACCAAAGATAATCATCTCCACCACTCTTACCCATTTTCCTCTTTTATATTCAATCTGATTGTCAAAAGGTATAACTATTTTTTTATTAGGCATAACTAATTTTTTTTTATCATCGGGAGAACACCAAATCATATGTATGTTATCGAAGCTGGTTCTCTTCAACATATTCTTGTAAACAAACCAAACGAATAAGAACGAGGCTTGTTTATGTTTGTTCGTCTATGTTTAATTTACTAAACAAACGAATGGATTTTCTTGTTCATGTTTTTTCGTTAAAATGATTTTTTTCGTTACATCCACGTCTGTACCGCAACCAGTCTACATTCCACATTAATGCATTGTTTTTATTATTTATAGTAGTTTAGCTAAGTAGTAAATACGGTAAAATACCGGATATCGGTCAAGGACCGATATTTGAGATATCGGTTATTGCGGTGGGATATCAGTGGGATATCGGTAATTTTAATATCATGCTAAATTTATGTATATAGAATTTAACACTAACAATTTATTATACTCTCATACCATTAACAAATTAACCTTTGGCAACTTGCAAAACACTAACAATTGTAGCAAGTAAAACTGACAATAACAACTAACAATTAAGACTTAAAATACTAATAGCAGCAATAAGAAGAAAGATGAACGATAGAATTAAGAAGAAAGGTATTGATATCGGGAACATCGGTGTTTTCACTGATCAAATATCGGTCATATATCGGACAATATCGCTGATATTATCGGTACTGTATTTTGGTTGATATTTTGTATCGCTATCTCGGCAGGGGACCGATAACCGATATATCACTGATATATCGGTTGATATATCGGGATATTAACTACATAGTAGTTTAGAAGTAATGGTCAGTAGATTAGTGGGTCATAAATTTGGGTTAGTGGTCTTTAATATTTGTAAGATTATTTATAACCTAAGTTTGATTTCAAGATGAAAAATGAATTAAAATGGTATTTGAGGTTGCTTATCAAAAATTCTTTTTTTTCTTCTTTTTCCTTCTTTTTGGAAAAGTACTTCGCTCTAACTTCTCTTTTTCTCCTTTTCAAAGCATTAAAACCTCCTTTTCAACCATTACCCAAACATCATTTTACAAAAATCTTCTTTTTGTAAAAGTTATACGTCAATAAGTTGGTTGATAAGCAATCTCAAACACTCCCTAAGAAAAATTGCAACAAAGTTTTGTTTTGTCCAGTGGCGGAGCTTGACCAAAAGTTCTGAGAGGCGGAGAGTCATGGACCCAATTTATATATTATATAAATATTTAGGCAAAATAAAGAGCGGACGATCCTATATAATTTCAAAATTTTCAAACAAAAAAATAGAAAATTTTTCACTTTTAACTGAAACATTGAGGCCACCTCCACTTTACACTAAGCTACGCCTCTGAGTGTGTCCCTTCTCATTTGTTCCTTCTTGGAGTTTGATCCGCTTAAAGGATCAAAGGATCTTTATCAGTGTACTGTCGGTCCTTTAATATTCTAAATGAATGGTTTAAGATTATAAGTGAATACAAATTAACATAACCAACACAAACAATTAAAAATAAGATGAAAATATCATAATCATTACATCCAGCATTTTACAAGTAAACAAAGATATCTAAACAAAGGGTACTTGCTATTGTTATTACCATTGTTTTGATGGTATTTGCAAATCAAATTTAAAAACTTATATACATGAATCATGTGTAATTACATATATTAAAATGGGCATTTGGAACATAATATACGTGAAAATCATGTATTATACATGATCAATACGACATTTCATGATTATTATGAATTATTTATGTAAAACTAGATGGCATAATATAATGTATGACATAATCATAAAAAGAAAAAAAAAACTAATCTTATTACCATATAATAATAAGATAAAAAGCAAGCTGGGATTCTAACTATTATTTTCCTTCCCTATAAAACTTTATTTATGTTCATGCACCAAGTTTCTTTGCTTCAGTCTGATAGCCATAAGGATTCTTGCTAGCCCAGTTCCACTGATCTCTGCACATCTCCTCTATTCCATACTTTGCCCTACAATTACCATATAATATAAAATTTTTAAACTTTTTTTTATAAATATTTGTTAGAGATCAATGTTACTACAATAACAACATACATTTGTTAATAAAATGATTTATTATATAAATGGGTTGAAATTGCCCGTTGAACACTTACTTCCAGTTTAACTCGCGTTCTGCCTTTGCTGTTGACGCATATACAATCTCAGCATCGCCAGGTCGTCGTGCAGTCTTTATTAAGGGGATTTTCTGGAGATACAATATCAAAGAGAATCATATTTGCATTAGTTGACTTTCAGAAAGTGTTGTTTGACCTTTTGTCAACGGTCTAAAGTACTCAACAAATATACCTATTGGAATTTTATAAATGCAGTACCTTTCCTGATGCCTTTTCAAAGGCTGATACCATCTCCAAAACAGATGTCCCTTTACCAGTCCCCAAGTTATAAACTTCACAACCTAAAATTATTAAGAAAAATAATAAATAAAAAATTATAACCAGAAAACATTGTGAAAACAAATTCATACAAATTTATAAACATTTTTCATTAACTTACAAGTTTATTTATTTTTTTGATTTTATCTTTTTCCGGTCAATTTCGATTTTCCAAAATTTGGTTCAACTTGACAAATTTAGATTTTCCGTATAAAAGAGGGTTTGATGTATTCGTATAAGGATTCAGAAATACATCATTTTCCCTAAAAAATTCTCTTTTATTATTTGTGCTTAGCTCTACGACACATGTAACGTACTCTTTGCTTATCGGCCATTAAAAATGGTAAAAGACCCACCTATTTTGGGATCAGAAAGTTTTGCCAATGCCGCAGTATGTCCGTCTGCTAAATCTACGACATGGATGTAATCGCGTACCTAATGATTTGAAAAAAAAAATATATAATAATATAATAAGAACAATCCAATACCAATATTAGTAACAAAAAAGAAACAATGAAAACGAACACATACCCCAGTTCCATCCTTTGTGGAGTAATCAGTTCCGAACACTTTAAGTGCAGGCTGTCTACCAACGGCAACATGCTGAATAAAAGGCATAAGATTGTTTGGAATTCCATGAGGATCTTCGCCAATTCGGCCACTGGGATGTGCACCAACAGGGTTAAAATACCGCAATAATACAAATTTCCACTCAGGGTCTGAAGCATATACATCTCGGCACATCTCCTCGATCATTAGCTGAAAGGATTAAATCTACTAGTTAGACATCACATCTTTAAAACTTCTTTGACTATTAATGATCCATCGGTACTATTTTACAAAAAGTAGTACAAAAAAACTACCTAGACAAATAAAAAACCTTGTTCAAACCATAGTTTTAATGGCGAATAACGATAAGGTACCTATATGCAACATAGCGAATAGCGATACACTAGATTTTTTTTTAAATTTATATGTATATTATATCAAAATACCCTGGTATATATGCTATTTTACATGTATATTTAACAAAAAAACAAAAATCCAGCTACTTTATAGCTATATTTAATTGCAATTTATATAATCTCTCGTTGTTCCTCAGTAGCTCAGTGGTAGAGCGGTCGGCTGTTAACCGATTGGTCAAAAAAAAAGTTGTCGCTGTCCAGCGCTACAACCCTAAGAGGGACACTATACCTATAAGCTACTATAGCGCGCTATAACGATCGCTACGATTGCTATTGACAACTATGGTTTCAAACCGCCTAAACTAAAGCGTTTTAACAGGTACGGCCGACCCAACCAACCCGACCAATTTGGTTAGCTGTTCTTTGAAACCCTAATTTGTGGTTCAACCACGAATTCTCATCAAAAGCAACAGTGAACACCCATATTATTTACATACTGATTACGGCAAAGGACTTTGAAGAAACTACTAGTCGCATCGTACACTCCAGTTTATATAAAAAAGCTTATAAACTCAATAAGTCTAAAACTATGTGGCAAGACTATGATACCTTTGTTCGTCCATACGGGTTGGCTGCAGACAAGGGAAACTCTTCTGTGCACGGCAACTCCTTTGGCCAGCCATAAACAGTCGCCGATGATGAAAACACAAGCTGAAATGTTCAAAAAACATACCACAATGTCTCATTAACACTCTTTACTTAACCATTTAACCAATTTAATTTAAAAAAAAAACTTAATAAATGGGATACCTTCTTGCAGCCATAGGCAGCCATAACTTCCAATAAAGTTATAGTACCAATGATATTATTGTTGTAATACAACAACGGCTTCTGCACGCTTTCACCAACTGCCTTTAATCCAGCAAAATGTATAACCGCATCAAACCTATATCGCCACCAAAATTGGTAGAGTTGCATTAGTTACCATCCAAAAAATAAATAAATAAATAAACTAATACAGATACAATTTGGCACATTCTGTTTTCTATTTTTCTTTTTAAGAACATAACAAACAAGGAAGACAACATCTAGCAGCCATTTGTCTTCAAAAATCCAAAAAGTTTTTTTTATTATTATTAACTTTTTTAAAAAAGAGTTTCTAAACTTTGCAAAAACACAATTTTTATAGAAAAAAAATGGCACATTAGGGTATATTCCTGTGTCTTCAATTTGCTATATTTTAGTTGGTAAAAGGTTGAAGTTAGAATCAAAATTAAAGACCAAACACATGTTGCACTTGATTCCTTTTTAAGGTTTAAAGTTAGAATAATATATATAAAGGTCACCCAATTTACATCAAGGCCCCAACTACTGACACTACTTTACAGCACACTCAAATATGTATCCAGTTATTGAACCTTACAAAAAAGGAAAGAAAAGGTTATATGAAGAACATAACAAAATTTTTAAAACCAAACATATACTTATTTACAATTTCTAATCTACACAATAACAAATTATCAAACACTTAATAAAGTTAAAAGAAAGTTTTCATTATTCAAAATGTTTTTTTTTACAAAACTATATACTTATTGTGTGACTCATAAAGCAACTTTAAATTGTTCGATTCATACCAAGCTTAAATAGTTTGGCATCCTTTAGAGCTTTGTCAGAATCATTTACAATTCAGGCTTACATGCTTGTTAATTTCTTACCGAAAACCGGTCCCGTACCAGTCGTACAGTATCCATACGGACCGAACATATATGTGTACGATATTCGGTTTTTAATAATAATACTTACATAGCTCATAAGGAAGTTATAGAATGGGTGTAAACACCCAACTTCGGTATCGTCATTATGCGGTATGGTATCGGTTCTGGACCTTTAACTGGACCTTACCATACTGATATCACCGAACATCATACACTTTGGTACACCGGTACCGATTTCATCCCGATCCCGATGCTGACTTGACATATACGATAGAGTATTCGATTTTGGTTACATTGACCGAATTTATATGATAGTATTCGGTTTTGATTTTAGTTAAATTTTGGCATAGCAACAGTTTATAAAGTGGTTTGACCCCATACAAAACAAACTTTTAACAAATGATAAAACAGAACAGTAAATGAAATGAAATGAAGAAATGAAAAGAAATTGTACTTTGTAGAAGCAAAAAGCTGCTCTAGTGCTGGCTTATCCCGGATATCCATCTGCACAAGAATCCATAAACAACATCCAAAAACGGAATCAATTCATACCAAAAATAGGATGAAAGAATATTCCACAAAAACAGAACCCAATTCTTATCAAAACAACAACAATTGACATAGACCACATCAAACCTTGTGAAAAGACAGATTACGACCACGATCACCAGCAAGTTCTCGAACCCGACTGATAGCAACTTCCGACGAATTATCCAAATTATCAACCACTACCGTACTGTAACCGTTTAACAACAACTGCAGAACAGTATGACTTCCTATATAACCGGCACCACCGGTCACCAATATGCACATCGGCAACGTCATGCTTGAGCCGAAATCGGAATTCTTAGCCGCCGGAATAGAAAATTTGAGAAGGGAATTGGAGCGACGTGACAAGTGTTAAATGATGAGGGGGGATTTTACGTGCATTGAGGACAGATAGTAGAAGGATAAATGATTGATTATAGGGGTTCTAGTTACTAGTAGTAATCGTTAATTGGGGGAGAAAAAGACGGAAACCAGTTACATAATATGATTGAATATGATGGATGGTGCTTAAAGTTGGAAGATCAAAAGATTTTGAGTTGTGGAGACGTCTGGAACCTTGTTGCGTTTTCTTAAATTGACTAGTGTGATTGAAAATCCAAATAATTTATTATTTTATCGCTATCTTTTTATCGAATTTTGACTCACTTTTTATGATCTTAAATTGAATTGAATTGGTGTTTATCCAACTGCGGCTTGTCAAGTTATCAGCAAAACAGAAGGTAGACGAGCAACAAGCTGCGCTGCCACTCCCTTCTGAATTGCAAACCCTAATCTTTCAAAGACGAACCCCTGCCCCCCTGGGATTAACAATTGTTGTGGATGACCCGTTGAAGCCTAGTCAAGAAGTGGATAGCTTCTGGTGCTAGGGAGCCAAAGGTATCAAAAGCAAAAGGGATAAAGACATGTTGGTTCTCTGCGCAAGCTTTAGCGTGTTTATCCACTTTCTTTGATTCTGCTTTTTTAGATGCTTGCCCAGCTACAAACTCGTTTTCCCTTAAACCAACCAAAGGGGAAACCCCGTGAGATCCACACAAGCATGTTTCCCCCCAGCCCAACCAAAGACGAGTAGATCCGCTGGTCGCAGAGTAGATCTCCCTTCCATAGGGTCCGTGAGGAAATTCACAGGAGCCTCTTTCTTAGCAGAAATCCCAGCTCTTCTCAGGATGTCCCACAAAACATCCCGCACCCAATCATGTCGATCTTTGAACCCAGGAAGCTCTTTACAATGGACGGCGTGCTCTCCATATTTATCCATACAAGCTTTACGACATATTGGACATGTTTCATCTTCCAAGTACATAGGGATCATCAAGCGGTATTTGAGAATGACTATGTATTCTACTGCAGACATGCATTGCCCCAACCCTTCAATCCGGATAACGGTCAAAAAATCCTGAGCGTGGGGGCCCCTCAAGCACTCAAACACCGCCTTCTGGGGGGTGACAAATCAAAAACTTCTCCCAGGCTCTGAGCGATTTTGCTAAATAGAGCATTCGTCAAAGTTTTTTGTGGCTTCGAGGGGGCGGTGTCCTTATTAGAGAAACCGTCAATATCAAAGTCCGGGAGAGAGACATTTAAACGTTAATTATACCGATTATCGTTATTATACAAAACAATACCCGTCAAACAACATCGATGTTCATTTTTATGATTTAAAATAATTTAAAATATGTCTCCCACTTTATTTTATTTTTTTAGATGAGACAATTTTTATGAGTTATATCTAATACCATTGTGGATAATTTTATTTATCTATTTACATGTTTCCACCAGCTCATATTAATAGTAACCATTTATTTATTTAACAGTTAAAAAAAGTTAGCTTTTTTTTTTCTCGCGAATAAAATTTCCCACCAGCTCATATTAATAGAACTATTTATTTAATTAACAGTAAAAAAAGTTAGCTTTTTTCGTTTTATTTAATTGACGTGTTTTAGTGTTTATCCTTTTGTTATTTATTTTATCGGTTCTTTAATTTTCTTTTAATAAGCGGTTGGATTTCTTTTGAATATTTTAATTAACATTTATATTGTATGGATTCTTTTCTAGTTTTTTATAAACAAAATAAAGAAAAATTTATCAAATTCGTAAAGTATCGATAAAGCAATGTTAATCATTCATGTGTGTACATCGATTATTTAGAGAAAGAATTGGCCCACATACGATTAGATTAAGAATAAACATTTTTTTAGAAATCTTAAATAAGAAACCTAGATATCATACAAAATAACAAAAATATTATTAAGATTGTTATAATAGCAAGTTGTGATTTAGAAAGATTTCTAGTTTTCGAAATACAACTCTTTCCCTATAAATATATGAATTTATTGCGACACTATATGAAATTCTGATGGTCCATATAGTGAAAGAAATCTGACACGGATATTGTGTGATTTAATTACGTACAAATTTAATGAGTAACGTATGTGACCTAAAACAAGTAAAGCGTGATTTTTATATTTTGAGTTAAAGTGGTATAAAAATACAAATCAAACAACAAGTAAAGCATGATTTTTATATTTTGAGTTAAAGTGGTATAAAAATACAAATCAACCAAAATAAAAATCAAAGTTCCCAAGCCAATTAAAGTCATAATTAAGGAAATTATTACAATGTACAAGTAAAGACTAAGATCTAGACTGCCTTTGTAAATTTATATCTAAGGTTACTTGAAGGGGTAACACACTCATATCCGGATAAGGGACATAGGAAGTTTCCATAAGGTTGGATCACAAGAATAATAATGATCAACAAGCTATACAATATACGAAAGGTAAGTTGAGAGGCGAACACCAGACTACGAAACAGGGGCGGAGTTAGAATGTTAGTAGGGGTAGTCCAGTAGGAGTAGCACGGACTACCCCTCAACTCCGTCTGCGTAATGTAAGATACCCCTTAACTCTGTTTCCGTAGTTTAAAAATACCCTTCAACTTCGTCTACGTTATACAAATGATATCCCTGATCAAAAAATAAAATAAATTTAGGATACTCCTAAAATTTTTGGGCGAGTTCCGCCACTGCTACGAAACACAAACCCGAACAAACCACTCAAGTGAGATTCGAGTGGGGACTAAGATTAGAAGCCCATATTAGCAAGGGTCAACTACATAAATACCCAAATCTACTTTACTAGGTATGGTTCATATAATGTCCTCAATACTTTCTCTCTTACATTGGCTTTCTTTCTCTAAGAGATTATTGATTCTCATGCTGGAGGGTGGTCACAGAGAGACCTCCTCCGGCAAGATCGTGATGATTCATGATGACGCGATTTCCATTCACAGCAACGCAAGGGTTGGATTGGTCCAATTAGCTTGGCACCCGTTTCACACACAAACAAAAACCAATTCATGGTAGTTAAAAGTCCATAAGTTGTGATGGTCCAATGTAAAAGGTTACAATGGCTCGATTTGGGACTATTGCTAACGAACCATCACAATGGTTCGGTTCATATCCAATATAAAAGGTCACAACATCCCTCAATATATAGGACCAAATCTATCATTTGTTGAATACAATGACGATGAAACCTCTCCCATTTTCATACTTGGATGTACCATCTTACTTGACAGAGTACATATTGGTCGTCGACTTATCTCTTCGTTAACACCTTAGGCATACTCTACATTACTACAATACTATATTTCGTTACATCCACATAAGAGATACTGGACCATAAGGAATGGCCCTGCCACAAATATCACTGATGCATTTTGGAAGCAATGACTATATATGAGAGGAGAACTCCACACGTAAGTGCTTTGGTGGGAATAGTATTAGGATGGGTGACCTCATGGGTAGTGTACATCGGGCAACTAAAAAACAAATCTGTGAGCTCCTAGTGAGCAAAGCAAACAATATCAATAATATAAGATGTTGGGTGTCATAATTCACTAGTTATGATACTGGTCACGAATAAACACATTGTCACTAACATTTTTTTTTGGTACAACAAATTAGCTTTAGTGACAAAATTAAAATAGGCCTGATAACTTCAGCAACACTTAAAATGGTGAGGTTCATTGATTGTGTTATTGATTATTTTATGAACAAAAGCAAGTTTCGGTTGTGTATTTGGTTGTTATAATGTCATGGGTAACCTACTTAGCAAAAAACTTCTTTTTTTTTGTATACCGATATAAACACACTTATTTATTTATCACTTGAATTATTCGAGGAGTATTTAAATCGACTTATTGTCACTGAGTGTACTGTTAATAAAAGATTTTACATATATTGCTTCATTGTATCTTAGGAAGCGATTGCCACAAAACCTACACATAACACTTGGTTAAAAAGTGGTGCAAAATTGCTTTAAGGATAAAGATCGCTCGTTTGGGTACAAGAAGCAGTAACTACGAATGTTGATTTGTATTTATGTGTTAGTTATTATTTAGAACCTAAAACAAACGTTTATTAGGTTGTCTTAACTTAAAATGTTCTTTTTTTTAAATAAAATTGTAGTCATGTAGTGCAAAAGTATGAGAAATGTTTTAAAATCCGATTCAACACGATCGGTATTCTAGAGGTGGATTGTAGTTAAATATTGTCTTCTCTACAGACATGGTGTAAGTGGTAAGTTGACTCACCTCTGTTCTAGAGACGGATGGTTCAATTCTTGTAAGATGCACGCATAGAAGCAGTGTTTTAAAAATGGGTTCAAAACGACCGGTATAACCGGTTGAACTGAACTGGTTACTGGATACATTATCATCACGATAAGCCCGACCTAATTAGAGTACCGGTCTATATTTTCAAACCGTAGGAAAATCAGGTATTACCGGTGCATACAAATGAACCGGCTTTTCAAACACAAGGTTATTTAGTATATATGTTACTTATCTTACGTAATTTCTGTACACAAGGTTATTTATTATATATGTTACTTATATTACGGAATTTTTGTTATATTATGGTTATTTTTTTTTCAACCGAAGAATACAAACCTTAGGCGACCAGTGTAAAGCAAGTCTATATCAACACAGTGCACCCTAATATTCTAAACACTAGTTGATGACAATCTCATTTCAACCATACATAAATTAATAGACATACTTACCACATTCATATATAAGCCAGAAAACTTGCAAGTTACATCAAATAGTGTTCTTATTGATGACAATGACGAGTGATGATGGCGATGATAGTGAATTCCGTCTTTTTAGCAATTATGAACTTGATGCACTCAACACTCCGATGCCATAAACTTATTGTAGACTTTTATATAAAAAAACTTTGTTGGAAAATTTATTTTTTATTATGGAATTATGTAGTTTTGGGTTATTTTTTGAGTCAAACTTATATTTTTATGGAACTATAGAATTGACAAGTCATCTGGTTGAAATGTTTCTGAGCTCAACCTAGTACCATCTAAAAGTCGATTTTTAAAACATTGCAAAGAGGTATTTAGGAGTAGATTTATTAGTTTACCGTTAAAATTATATTATCTTGAATTGATTCGTGGGAAATCAACTAATTATAGCATTTCGTAGCATCACGGAAACCATAACCTACAACTCGATCTCCTACAAGTATCATTTCCGTTAATGTGCAACAAATCCAATATCGGGAGGAATGGGTCCATGAAATCCCGGGTCACAAGGTTTCAATTGAAGATTAAACTGATGGCTTTAGAACTTCGGTTCGTTGAGCTTATTTTGTTAGTCGTTTCAAGCTAAACATTGAGTTGCATTTAGATTGAGAGAGAATATCGATAATTCACATCCAAGCATTGATAAAAATAATCACATCACAATAACACCACCAAAATCTTATAAAACCATCATATTTTGAAGGTTCTAAGAGAAAAAAAAGAAACAATAAAAAAATGAAAACATTGAAGCAACTTTGACGAACTGTACATTTGTTTTTTGATGACTTGTATATTATCACACATAACTCGACTTTAAATAAAGATCACATGAAAACTTAGATAAAAATAAGCACATCGTAATTTTATATTTGAATTATTTAAAACATCATATTTTAATGGTTTTCATAATCGCTTAAGGGGCTTGTATAATAATGCTTAAACCATTTGTATACAATGATTTGAAATTGTGAACAATGTGATCACCAATATTAGCCTTTTACTCGTATAATTTCTAACTTTTTTTTCCAAATTTTCTTAATAATAAAATGCTAGAAGTAATATAGGAATATTGGATTTTAATAATTTCAACTATTGCTGTTGGTCGCCAACAGTCTCAACTTAAAAAATAACCCCTGATAGTCCCAACTATTGACATATTGGCCACCAATGGATCCTGACTAACAGAACCCTAACGCCGTTAGTGTCCATCACCGGAAAACCGTTTTTTTGCAGAAAAAGGTTTCTAAAGGTCTGATCTATGGTTACAAAGAAGTTTGGGACAAAGACGTTAAGTTTTCCGACCAAAAAGTTTACTTTTCCGGCCAAAAGAAGTTTTCCGGCGAAAAAAGGACTTTTTCGGCGACTTCAAAATTAAGGCTTTTACTAGAAAAAAGGTTCCTGAAGGTCCTTAATAAGGTTACAAAGCGGTTTGGGACTAAAATGTTGAGTTTTCCGGTCAAAAATGAGTTTTCAGGTCAAAAACGTTTTTTCCGGCGACCGGAGACTAACGGCGTTAGGGTTCTGTTAGTCAGGGTCCATTGGAGGCCAATATGTTAATATTTGGGACTGCCAGTGGTTATTTTTGAAGTTGGGGTTGTTGGCAGGACAACGGCGATTAGTTGGGATTAATAAAATCCAATATTTCATTTTATTTTTTTCAAATTTTCTTAATAATAAAATCTAGAGGTAAAGTTTTAAAACCATTAATTAATCAACCAAACTAGTGGTAACGAGGGAAAATAGAGAAAATTATGACATGAGTGTACAATACTTTCGTATCTAATTTATTTACCAGGATCACAATCGCAATTATCTCGGAATTGATTGAATTAGGAAGAAGAAATGGAGACCATCTTTAATTTCTTCCTTTCAATTCATTCATTTGATTAGTTAATTAGCTAAACCTAGACCCAATGGGGAAATGCATTTACGCGGTTGCAACAACGATGGCGATGGTGATAGTCGTGATGATAAACACTAGCAACGCCGCACCTGAAAATAGCCAGTTTTGCCAATTCGCAAGATTGAAGCCGCTCTGTAATAGAATGGTTCGCGGTGGAAGAAATTATAAGAGGAAAATTGCAATTTTTTTTAAAAAAATACCAAACTACTTGTACCCGTGCTCACCCCTATGGTAAAAAATATTAAATCTCCATCTGCACCATATATCTTAAAGAAAAGGTAACAGATATTACAGGTTATATAAATGATTTGATTGAGGCCGTTGATGATGATAACAAAGATATGATCGAATATTATTTACGTACGTTAAGAGAGTGTGTCGAGAGCATCACGGAGCTTGAAGTTCCCGTACCTCCCGAGCTTTCAAAGGCAGCCCAAGATGTTGAAGACTACAAGGAAACCGCTTTGGTAATTTTTTTACAGGCCCCTATTGAAACTGTATACAACAAACCAATGCCTGCTGATGATTCCAAGATGGATACAATAAACGGGCTATGCGACAACGTCGTGTTCAATGCGTCGTGGAACGTGACACGTTAGTTGTTTTTACAATAGATGCATTGTAAACTCATTTATTTTAGTTTAAATGTGCAAATGTTTTTATAGATTTCACAAGGTAATAGATCAAAATTATTTCTTAGTATTGAGAAAATGTAGTTTAAATGAAATATATTTTATTTGAGGGAAGTAGGTTCTTTGAATTTGAAAGCCTTTTGTTGAGTCAGGCCTTATAATGACTCAGTTAGCTTTTTGAGCCAAGCCCACTTAATTATCCATACATTGTCAGTTATCACCTCAGCCCACTATGGGTATGTTTGGCAAGAACTTTTAGTAGCTTCTAGCTTTAAGCTTTTAATAAAAAGCTCCTAACCAATAAAAAGTCTTGTTTGGTTGGAGGAGTTTGAAGCTTTTAGGTTAGAAGCTTGAAGCTTTTGGTTAAACGCTCCTACTAGTAGCGTTTAGAAGAAGCTACAAGCTTTTAGGGAAAAAATAACCATTTTAACCTCTAAAAATAATAACTTTTTAATGTACCAACTTTTTAATGTCCATTTTGGTCATTTATACATTTTATTAAAAGCTCCAGCTACTCTGTCAAACACCTAAATATTCAAAAAAGCTACAGCTACCAGCTTCCAGCCTATAGCCTCCAGTCCCTCAGCTATTTTACCAAACACACCCTATATATGATTGATGCAAAAATTAGTAGCAAGTAGCACAATAGCAACCCACTACTTTTGATGCATTCCTGACTACTGTAGTGTATAGAACTACTTAAATTTTCCCGTACATTGCGTCAGAAATTCAATAAGGTACAAACATAGTTCCGACACTCAGTTAGCAAACGAAAAAGAAGATATAAAATAATATTGTAACACGTCCAAAAAGATACACGTGTTTTACATCGTTAGAAAATCATAAAAATAAATGCTGGTGCTAATAACATTATAGATGTTGTTTAGTCAGAAACGTTTCGCTTTGCCACGGTACCATAACTCTATATAAAAACACTCTATTCCAAACAGTTGTTTCTTCGTTGTCAAACAGTCGTATGATGACGTAGAACCGTATAAGATTAGAAAGGAGGGTGTTGGTATAGTAAGGCTCTAATGTAAAAACATATAATAATATATATGCCTTTTACTCATTTGATTTTTATTTTTTCTACTAACATAAGTTTGTTAACTTTAAAAAAACTGAATACACATGTATGTTTATTTTTTTTTCTGGACGTTTGGGTTAAAATTAAAACAAAGTTATATTCAAAGTAGAGCTTTTTTTGCATCGTAAGGTTATGCGTTATGGTATCCTTTATCCTCTTCATCTTCGACTGCCACCTCAACGCCATACAAAAATAGCAAAAAAAAAATAAAATAAATAAAACCCGACCTGACAGGTATATCCAAAACCCAAATCATTTGCTCGATACCCGACCGGTATGAGACCGAGTATGAGATTGAAAAATATCTGTAGGTATGGGACATGTATGGGATTGAGTGATACCCTATCCGATTACCCAAAACCAGATACTTGTTTACTTGAACAATATACCCGAAAATATATTCAAACACTTTTAACATTCATTTAATTTCCTCTTAACTATTGTTTAGTAACGTTTCAATCTAATAGTTTCATTACTAGAAAAATAAACTTTTCTTTTGAAATGTGTATATATTGAAGACATTATTTATATTCATCTGTTATGAAATTTAAATTATTTTTAAAATAAATATGATAGGATATATATTTTTAAATATTTTAAGTACTTATATGATGTTATAATTTAATATATTATATAGATTTTAAAATACAAAGTTATAAAAGAAAGTAATATGTGTGTACATGAAAATTTCAACATGTATTTTTGAAAAAATAACGAGTATCCCTGATATCTGGGGGTAAATACCAGATTTGGTCCCTTAGTTTGCAAAAATTACAGATTTGGTCCCAGTGGTTTACTAATTACACTCGTGGTACCAAAACTTGTAAAAAATGAACTCGCTTGGTCCCCTGCCCTAACATCAGTTAAATGACTATGTTAAAACACCCCACATGCTTGGCACGTGAGGGTAATTTCGTCCTTTCACTAGCCACCAAGTACCCATAATGCATCACCATCTCTCCGTCAACCTCATCACAGCTACACGGCTGCGGAATCCACAGCTTCTGACCCACCAAAATAGTGTTCGCATCCGTTATATTATTCACCTCCTGAATCTGCGGGTACAACACCAGCCCCGAAAAACCTCAGCAGCGATATGGTACATGCCGTCGTCGGGGACCACGTGTAGATGGGGGGTGGTTGGAGATTCCGGTGCCGCTGCGGCATAAGCAGGGGAAGGGGATTTTGAGGGTTTCGGAGGCTTTGTATTCCGTATCTTTTGGTGTAGTGATTGGGAGGTTGTTGGCGGCGAGGAGTGAGCCGAGGTTTTTGATTTGGAAGAGGTCGGCGACGGCCGAGAGTGGTGGTGTTGGGGAGTTTGTAGTCGATGAATGAGTTGCAGGTGGTGTTGTTAGGTTTTGTGCAGCGGAAACCTGAGTCTTGTGCGGTTGATTGAATGATGAAGAAAATGGAACAGAGTAGAATTAAGGTGGGGAAGATGAGTGGAAACCTCATGATGGAAAGTTTACTGTAAATTGAATTATGTGTTTGAGGTTTGTAGGTGCGGGTGAGTGGGAATGAGGAAGATGAAATGGTTGACTTGGTTAGGAGACTTTTCGAGTGGGGCCACCTATGTGTGTGACCAATGAGCTGGACTGAAAGGATGAAATTACCCTCACGTGCCAAGCACGTGAGGTGTTTTAACAGAGTTATTTAACGGGTGTTAGGGCAGGGGACCGAGCGAGTTCATTTTTTACAAGTTTTGGTACCACGAGTGTAATTAGTAAACCACTGGGACCAAATCTGCAATTTTTGCAAACCACAGGGACCAAACCAAGCATTTAACTTTTATTTATATTCATCTGTTATGAAATATAAAATTATTTTTTAAAATAAATATTATAGGATATATATTTTTAGATATTTTAAGTACTTATATGATGTTATAATTTAATATATTATATAGATTTTAAAAATACAAAGTTATAAAAGAAAGTCAATATGTGTACATGAAAATTTCAACATGTATTTTGAAACAATAACTAATATCCCTGATATCCGAGGGTAAATACCAGATGGGTAATAGGCCGGATATGAGACAAGATTTTACAATCAGATATGAGCCGAGAATTAACCATACCAAACCCATTAACATCCCTAGCACCATATTGCCATTCCTTTCGTCCTTCCCTAAATCTGTGTTATGATCATCCCATCCCTTCCCTACACCTTTAAAAAAAATAAAACAATTATTATTTTGCATTTAATAAGTAAAATTAATTAAAATATTTAATAGTTAAAGTAGCAAAAGTTATTAATACCAAAATAAAATACATTTAGTTTGTGCCCATTCCCAATTTCTTTTTTAAATATTTTAGTTTTGTTAAACCCATCTTCTTCACCTTCGATCGCCATCACCTCTCGCGCGGGGGGTTTCTTCTTTGTCACTATCTGATGTGGCACCTCTCTGACCCCTTCCTCGACTCCGTAAGATCCAACCTAAGCTATAGCGACGGGCAAACGATACCATTACGAACCAATACTAACATTGATACCGATTGTTTCGACTTGAAACTTTCTCGCGAGATGAATAGTAAAAGTCGCCGAAAAAAAAGTTTTTTATTCGCAAGGTTAATACTCATGTAGAAATCTTTGAAATCAATCCTTGCAAATTTTAACAACCTCGCCACTACCACTACCCATTAATTGCTGTCAACTAGTTCGTCAATAGTTTACCCATTTTGTTAGCATATTTCATATTAGCTTACTTTTGCCCTTGATTTAAACTAAAAAATGTTTGGAATTTTGTTATTTTGTGTGAGGTTTAATTTGTTTTTAGAATAAATAAAGTAAATAAAGTAACAGTTAGGGATGAGCAAAAAGGACCCGGTACCGGTACCGAATTTACTGAATCGGGTACGTTTTCGGTACCGATTCGGTACCGACTTTTGACATTTTCGGTACCGGTTTGGTACCGTCCGGTACCGGTATTTACGTTTTACACTCAATACCGGTACCGTACGTACCGAACCGAGTATATTCGGTACCGGTACCCACTTTTGGGGATTTTCGGTACCGGTACTTTCGGTTCGGTACCGGTTGGTACCGAGCTCATCCCTAGTAATAGTAATGCTAGAACTTTTATACATTTTAATTAATTACTGTTTTTTTTATCAATTCAATCCAAATGTTTGGTCTTTGAAGAGGAATGATCCGAATCATCCCTATATCTAGCATGGTTGGGTTTAGAGATGAGCATGATACCCGTTTGGTACTGAACCGGTACTGGTACGAAATTCGGAGAAAATTGGTACTGGTACCGAATATACCCGTATCAAATGCCCATCCCTAGTTGGGTTAGTGACTTAAATTCAGTTATGCCTACGGGTAAGAAGATACAAGTTGATTAAACTAATGGCCACACCTCAGGTTGGCGGCTTCTATTCAGTAGAGTTATCATAACAATGACTAGTGAACTCAGTCTAGAAGTTGGTCAGGAGACATGTATTCATAGTTAAGGACGTGTATTGATAATCGCATGTTGATGAGTGTTTGTCAATCACCTGGATTTTTTTCTTCCCCCTTAGCTGTGCATTTTGACATATTACTTTGGCCTTTGCCTTCGTGACAATAATGCCATAAAGAAGTTGACAAAATCACTTGTTTCTTTTTAGAACTTTAATTTGTTGATTTCTTGATATTGAGCATACACAACCTACCCTTCACACCATGACGTTTTCCACGTTATTATGATATCCTTTTATTTTCAAAATCTCATTACTTTTGTCGGTGTCCCATCGGAAATACGAGTTAGTTGGAGCACACCCCATTCAATCATTATATTATATTATACTATATATTTATATTTATATTTATTACTAGGTTAGAATCCATTGTGTTATACATGTTAAATATATACTAATTAATAAAAAAATATCTTTAAAAATACGTTTATTGTATGAATTGAATAAACACATATAATATACGGCTTAAATACATATAATGTATCGGTTAACACACAATCGTTAATATATGTTTTTGAAAAAAAAATGAACTTTGATGTAATATATACTTTTTATAACATTTTACTTTATTTTTTATTTATTATAATGTTAGAAACTTGTGTATTACATAAGCTATAACATTTTACTTTGTTGCTTTTTATTTATTAACTAGTATTAAGCATCCCCGCGTTGCGACCGGGGCGAATACCAATGTCATACTACTGCCAGCGACCACCAATACTGAAGTTGCAGCGTGTTAATGCGAAGAAATTAAATCGAAACGTAAAACATATAAAAGAATAGCTAAGTCGATCTAGACCTGCGCGTTACGACGACGTAAAAATGTTTAACCACGCACGCACGTTGAGCCGTGTTAACTCGCAAAATTTAGAACGAAACGTAAAACAAAAATTTTGCGAAAAATGAAAAGTATAGAGGAACAAAGTTGAAAGTAAAAAGTTGTAAGGTTAAAACGCTAAAGATGAAAAGTTTTCGTGTTAAAAAGAAAAAAATCAAATAGTTTCGGATTACAAATAAAGATGAAAAGTTTTGGGGTTAAAAGTAAAAAAATTAAATAGTTTTTTGTTAAAAGTAAAGATATAAGTAGTTTTGGGTTAAAAGGAAAAAATCAATTTTTTTTGAAACATTCCCAAAGCATAAGATACTACATCTTATGCCTACAAATGTTCAAAATTATAGAATTGGGTAATATATTATAGGCCAATTGGAAATAAATAATCCTTACTTTCTCAATTTGGCAGATAATAATCCCAAGTCAGTTATTAGCCGATAATAATCCGAACTGGTCAATTTTGTTTTTGTAAAATAGTCTGTCGTGAAAATAGCTTAACGGAGTTAAGTTTTTTTTCCGAATTACAAACCGTTGTTTTAGGGCTTTTGATCAGAACGAGAATACGAGTCGATTGATGTAAACCTTACCTCAAAATACTGCCCCCAACCCACGAAAACGGTGCTTCAATTCGGGTGTTTAAACTTTAATTAACAAAAATCAAGTCATTTCGAGCACAATTTCGAGGTAAGTTTTACATTAATCGACTCGTATCCTCGTTCTGATCAAAAGTCCTAAAACATCGGTTTGTAATTCGGAAAAAAAACTTATCTCCGTTAAGTTATTTTAACGGCAGACTTTTTTACAAAAAAAAATTTATGAGTTCAGATTATTATCGGCTAATAACTGACTTGGGATTATTATCGGCCAAAATTAAAAAGGTGAGATTATTTATTTCCAATTTTCCTATATTATATTAGAAACTTGTGTGTTAAATGTGCTTGAATCAATCTAATTTAACTTTTAATGGATTCTAATTAATGGCACATGTCATTTAATTCTTAATTTTTTATAATATATATATTAACTCGTGGTGGTTCTTAATTGAACCGAAGCCTATATATATATACATATATATATATATATTTAATGGCAAATTTCGTTTATTTCTGTCCTCTGTGTGACTTGAATTCAAGACCTCTTTCTTCCAAGGTGTTTAAAGGCTTTACCTTTGTTAAAGGACCATAACCTCATTGGTAGAGTTTGCATATCTTAGTGAGTGAGTTTATAATTGGTTTGTGCAAAATATATGTACATATATAATTTTTTTTGAACGGCAAATTTGGATCACTGACGGACCACTGAAGTATCATCGTGCCACCGATCATATCCATCTTATTAGGCATAATGCCTATACACCAATTCAGGAGGAAACCCAATAAATATGGGAAAACCCCCCTTGTGGGAATCGAACCCAGGACCTATTGGTCCCAAAGCTTTATCCCACCACTAAGATGCCACTAGACTATAAAACCATGGGCATATGTACATATAAAAAAGTTTTTTTTATCCAATTTGACCGTTCATCAACCGTTATATTTCAAAATACACCTTGAAATCATACAATGACGCCCGTTACTGGCTTGGCGAATTGACCCATAGCGTATGTGTAATAACTCTAAATTTCATTGTTACTTCATTCTCAGTTTATTCCCGTTGTATTTCCATTTGTATTCCGAGATTCGTTTATAAGAAAAGTTTATGTTAATTAAATACAATTATGTATGTTATATCGCATCTAATCGCTTATCAAATCGCATCGCTAATCTCATCGCATCGCAAATCGCAGTTAATTATATGGATTTATATTATTTATGTGTTATGTATGTTTATGGTTATGATTACGCTCGCTATCGCATCGCTCTCGCACGCTCAAATCGTTAAATCGCACTATTATATCAATTATAACGCTTAATATAACTATCTAATACGAACCGAATCGCCAAACGAACACTTAACGCGAAATCAGCAAACGAAACTTGGTCACCAGGCCAAGTTCGGCCGAACTTGACTACCACAAGTTCGCCCGAACTTGCCTGAGACAGAAGAATCCCTTAATTCCTCAAGTTCACTCGAACTTGTACAAATACGTACAAGTTCGGCCGAACTTAACTGATTTCTCTTGAAAACCTAGTAAGTTCGCCCGAACTTGCATGAATTCCATGCAAGTTCGACCGAACTTGACTCCCCCGCTCTCAATTTTCCCTTCACCTATAAATACTCAGCCCCATTCTCTCATTTGAACTTGCTGTAAGTTCGCCCAGAGCTCCCGAAACCCAAAACCCTCTGTTTCTAAGTAAGAATCAACCCGATTTCAACTACAATGATGTTCAACAACGTTTTACAATGATTTTGCACAAGGCATTGCCTTCGTTTTCATCAAATTTCTTCTGTTTATGAAAATCTTCATCTTTTTCCATAAAAACTTCTGTTTTCACTCAGATCTATACTAGATCTGAGCAAAACCTTTTAAATCCTTGATTTTACCACCATTTTCGGACTAATGACGTATGTTTCGTTCACTTTTGAGTGGAACGAGGCCTTGTCAAAGCTAGATCTCAGATCCGGAAGCACAAGGACGGAATCGTCACTTTACACAAGCTGGAATAACCCGTACGAACCATCAAGTTCGCCCGGATTAGCCCGAGTTTCTGTAAAATGGCTAAGTTCGCTCCAAAATACCTCTTTATCCTAAGTTTTACTCAGTGGCTTAAGGTTGGAGGGATGGGCACTCGATTTCCTCAGCAAACGATACGAAAACGCAGATTTTGGACCCGAAAACATTAAGTTCGCTCGAGATTTCACTGATTTTGTACAGCATACTAGTCAAGTTCGCTCAAACTTGCCCTCTGAGGGTCAAGTTCGGCCGAACTTGGGTATACTTGACCAGACTTTTCAGCAGAGACCCTCAAGTTCGCTCGAACTTGCAAAGTTTCCAAGGGAACTTCACTAGTTCGGCCGAACTTGTCATTCCACTTCTCCAAACCCCACAAGTTCGACCGAACTTAAAAACCTTGAGAAACCTTACAAGTTCGCCCGAACTTGACTTAACCTCACCAAAACCTTACAAGTTCGCTCGAACTTGTATGTTTACATACAAGTTTGGCGAACTTGTCTACTGCCCAACCCAAACTTAACCGTTTCAGCAAATCGGAAGACTGATGCATTTCTGTTCGTTTACAGGCTAATCCGTCGCTCTCCGCAACTCTTCTCAGATCCCTCATCTCACCTAAAACGCACCCGCAGTGAGTATACTTGACGCATTTTCACTTTAATGCACTTTTGGGTGTTACATATGTCCCACTATCAAAATCACCTCACAAATCAAACTGTTTATCACACGCGAGTAATCTGATTATATATGCTCAATACGTGATACTAGAAACATGTGACTAGGACTTATTTTCGTTAACTTGCCTCCTTAGCTAGTATGGTACTACAGTGTGGCTAACACCCGACGGGGTCTAGTTAGGATGGACGCGCATGCCTTCTCACGGTAGTTAGCATGAGAAATAAGCCTATGTTTATCTGTGTGATGTGTTTTGGTGTATCACGATATGTAATTAGACTATTTCCCGAACGTTTTCTCTATTATGCTAGTAATACTTAAACCTGTATGCTCACCTTTACTTAATTGTATTGACTTGTATTTTAACATATGTAACAGGTTGATGATTTAGTTTATCGGATGCTTTGGATAGCCGAGCTTAGTTGTTTTGTCTATTATGTTTAGAATGGTTTGTAATAAATCCTAGGGGATATCGAACCTTATTGTTTTATGGGAAAAATGTGTATTTCATGACATGTTTGGTGACATATTGTTTAATAGTATGGGATATTAGACGTTATAATATCGTTGATTGAATAGTGTTATGGAACTTTCTCATGAGACAATCTGGTCGCCTAGTGCCACTACCCCGATGTTTCCACCATCGGTTGGGGTGTGAAAGATTGGTATCAGAGCCCATAACCTTAGGATAATAGGTAGAATTGCCATGATTCGACCTAGTAGCATGTTTAAGTACCCGATTGACCGATCTTTGACTTAAATGCTTAAACTACTTGCCATAAATGCTTAAATGTGCCTTTCCTAAGGCTAATACAATATACACGCTTGAAAACGCTCGTATCACACAAAATGAGTGATCAAGTCGAGATTAGGTGTGAAAACCGAGAACTCTCGATAAGATCCTTCACTCCGCGCAATCTCTCTCGCACGAGATACCTTCGTTGAGTTAGGAGTAACATCCAAACCTTGACGAAAATATCCATCTCTATCGAGTGGAACCCCCGACTCGATCGGTGAGTGTATCCACGACCAGGAATGAAGTTGTTAAGTTAGGGGTGAAACCCGAATCTTAATAACTAGCTCCGCTCTTCGATTTTCAATCTCACCAAAGTCTCGATTAATTCGATTACTCGGAACATGACGTAACTTGAAGGATAAATGTCGTTAACGGTACGGCGAGAGCATTTGTCTATTAGGCCAAATCGTGTGTCCGAACTTGGAGAATTGTCGAACCACTTTGGGTAGTCAACGTCTCAAAACCCCGGACACTCCCAATTGATTTAAGCCTATATCGCCAATTTATGCATCATCGAGTTTATTAATATTTATGTGTTTAAATTTTGAGAATTTTTGATTTCTCGCTTTATCGATTTCTCGATTTATCACTTGTACGCTCCATCGAATATATGCACAACTAGCACAACTATCGTAATCTAAACGCTAATTAATACATCAGCCGAACTAAAACGCTCATCTCTCATACCTGTATGGACCCATACGTGGTACTATCTCGCTTATGTATATACATATCGCTTATATCTCGCATCTCATATCCGCTATGCATGTTGATTAATTAGAAGTGAATACGTGCAAAATATGTGCTTACATGCGTACGTGATTATGTGCTTACGTGTCTATGTGCTTACGTGTCTATGTGCTTACGTGGATACGTGCTTATGTGTGTTGTTCTTGTATGAATAATAATAATAAATATTTAAACATAACTCTATTATAATCGATTCTCATCTAATCTAAATCCTTTATGTAGATGTCGTCAATCGGATCTCATACTCGCCGTTCTGCTCAGCGCCACAGCGACAACAAGTGCATCGCTTCACTAGTCGCCAAACAAGTGGCAAAAGTCATCCCACAAATCGTCTCGGAAATTCATGCTGTGAGTAGTAACTCCTCGGTCGACTCAAAAACTGAAAACCCTAAGTCACGGTTTAGTTTCAAAAATTTCAAGGCTTGTGCACCTCTCGCCTTCACCGGCAACGATGGACCGACTGCTATGTTCCATTGGTTTGACGCCATTGAGGTCACCTTTAGGCAAAATGGATGCCCCGATGGCCTCCGCACGGTGAACGCTACAGGAGTCTTCCAGTCCCGTGCTCTCGACTGGTGGACCGCCGAAAGAAATAGGCGCGATAATGATGAAGCCTATAATCTGTCTTGGGAGGAACTCAAGGAAGTGATGATGAAGGAGTTCTGTCCTCCGCACGAGATTCAGAAGCTCGAGAATGAGTTTTGGGGTATAAAGCAAGATGATCCCGACAATGCTGGATTTACCGCTCGATTCAAGATTTTGAGCATCATCTGTCCCAGCCAAGTTGATACAACTGAGAAAGCCATCAACAAGTATATCCGAGGTCTACCCGAATGTGTCGCGAATTTTGTGAAAGTTGCTCGTACTACAACCATCGAGGAAACCTACATGCTCGCCGCTGAGATCAATGATCAGCGAGTTCAAGATGGTTATTTCATGAACCATGCGAAAGTTGCCAATCAAGCTGTCACCGAACCAACTGCTGCTATCGAACCATCCAGTGACCCGAAGGGAAAGCGTCAGGGACGCAAACGAGGAAACCCTAGCAAGAACTACACCGCTCAACTCTCAGCCTTACCAGGCTCCTGCTCAGGACGCACCCCCAACTAAACGTGCGTACACCGGTCCTCACCCACTGTGCCCTAAGTGCACATATCATCACGTGGTGGGTGGAAACTGCCGTTTTTGCACAAACTGCAACATCTACGGGCACTTTACTGTTAGTTGCCGTACTGGTCCTCGTCAACCAGCTCCTCAAGCGCCAGCACTGCCAACTCCTCATCGTACTCCCCAGAACTACCAGCAACAAGCAGCAGCTCCAAAAGCACGTGTGTGTTACGTGTGTGGTGATCCGAACCACTTTGCCAATGCCTGCCCAAACTATAACGCCTCGTTATTTAATATTTTCTTTAATAATAATAATAATAATAATAATAATAATAATAATAATAATAATAATAATAATAATAATAATATTCTACCACCTTTAGAATATTCGGGTGGGAAAACGACCCTTTACAACGAGATCGGGCCGTCCTAAGACGCAAGAACCAAATTAACAGGCCTTGGGCCCAAATACCCAAACCCTAACTATAAAAAAAAAACTCTCTAACACACACACTCACACCACTCACACACACACACCAGCAGGCTCTCTTTCTCTCTTGGTCATCTCCGGCCACCGGAGATTACTCCGGCGACCCTCCGAACCTCCGGCCCCATCCATATCCGGCAACCACCTCCTCCTACCTCTCTCCTTCCCCTCTGTAACGAAGACCGCTGACCAACATGGTGGTGGCGGCGCATCGAAAACGAAGCCGCGGTGGCGGTGAACGCCGGCAGTCCCTCCGGTGGACACTCACACCCCGCTGACCTTCACCACTCACCCCTCGCTCGTCTCCCCTTCTCTCTCTGCAGCGACGTCGCCGGAATGGCGGAATGCAGCCATGGAGTTAAGCGGCAGCGGCGGTTTCGGTACATCTGCGGTGGTAGTGTCGTCTAGATCAGACTCGTCTTGACTGAACCCGGGTCGTGATTCGGCTAGGTTCAGGTACACCGCAACGGTTAGGTTCAAGTATTCCGGTCCGAGTTCGAGAATTCCGGTTCAGGTTTCAGGTATGGACCCGGTTCTTAACTCGACTCTTAACCCAGTTCTTTCGTTCGGTTCCCAGTTTCAGTTTCAGATCTTATATGTTTATTTCAGTTGACTCGGCTCAAGACACAGGGCTCGGGTCCATTTGGTGCGACACGGCTCAGATTCAGTTCGGTCAAATCTGGTCAAAGCTCGGGTCATGGTCAAACCGGTCACATCTGGTCACACTGTGAACGCCGGTCAAACCGGTCAGATTCAATGTTCGGTAAAATCCTAAACGGCTTGAAGTTCACTATATTATTCTTGTTGATGTTATTTTAGTCGTGAAACCGAATTATAGATAGTTTCATTATCAAAATACATGGAAAATTTATAATTTATTGAAATTGTTGCGTTTTTGTTTAATATATCGACAACTTGTGTTGTCGGGATCATCTAGAAACAGAGGAAACTCTGCCCGTTTTTCGTCAAAATATATATGTATATAACTATCATATCCTTCGTCAAAGTTTATATACATACCTAATATGTTTTCAACGAGATATGAATTTATCTATATATTATACCTTTGATAAAATGAACATACGTGTTATATATTTCGACAAGGAATGCATATACTACACTTTTGACAAGATATATATACACTACACTTTTACGATAAATATATATATATACTACACTTTTTCGATAGAATATATTTATTTATTATACTTCTGACAAAAATATATTTATTAACCTTTCCGTCAAAACATATGAATATATGCATCTATTGTTCCTCTTCACCAAAACATATTTATTTTAACGACAAAATATATATATATATATATAACCATTATGGCTTTCGTTAAAGATATGTGTATGTATACTTTATAGTCGAAGGCTAAAAGATAACGTACCGAATCCAAATAAGTTTTATATCGCAATAAGTATAAAGGTATATTGTTTTCACTTCCTATTTCGACAACACTCCTTACAAATTTAACTCAAATTATTATATAAACCAGTTATATATATATATATATATATATATATATATTATATATATATATATATATATATATATATATATATATATATATATTTGTACTTCCATCCAACTCTAATTCGAATCCTTCGTCATAAATACAAATACTCGTATACATTCGTTTGCCATTTAAGGTGACCTCGGTGTCCCATTTCTCCCACTCATCAACTCGTCGCGGATTACCAAAGAAGACTTAGCAATTTTGTGAGTACACTCGACCCACTTTTGTTTATAACACTTTTGGGTGTAACATGTTTTACTTATACAAAAATCACGAACACTTAAACTTTATGAAACGCAAAAACAATCTTACACACATGAATACTTGAATCTCATACTTGATGCTTGTCTTGGATATTCGTGATGCTATGCTTTAGTCATTAACTATTTTTAGCCTTCGTTTGACATGCTTAGCGCTATAGGAATTCACGCATCCACCTCCATCGTGTTATTCGTGAGGTCATGTTAAAACATCGTGATTGCGTTAAGGGTTTGATTAATAGTATTGCATGCCTTGTTATTGCTCTTGTATAGATTATAATTGTCATGAGGATTGTTTACACTTCATTCATATACGTATGCTATGCTTAAACTTGTGTACTCGCATTTTCTTTTGCATTGACTTTATTTTAAAACATGTTACAGGTTGAAGGAGATGATGCTATGAATACACACAATTAGATGTTAGGTTTAATATTGTTGTAACGATTTTGTTATGACATTTTGAAATTTGTTATGTTTTTCGTTGTATTTGTTTCAATGATGTATTTGACAATCTATTATGAAATGAAATCGTGTTTAATTAAATATTGTCACTTATTAATGTTGTGAGCAATGAGCAATCTCGTTTTCGTCTCATCCCGATGTTTGCGCCATCGGTTGGGGTGTGACACAAACCGTACTGTCAAGCAAGAGCCGCAGCAACAGCAGCCCCAGCAGCAGCCACCACTGCAGCCTCAGCAGCAACAACAAGTTGCGCGTGGAAGAGCTTTCAACCTGAATCACCGCTAGGCCCAGAATGACAACAATGTTGTCAATGGTACGTTTCGCGTCAATGGTATTTATGCTTCATGTTTATTTGATACTGGTGCCGATAATTGTTTGTATCGCTAGAATTCGAAAAGGTTTTAAAATGTAAGCGCGCTAAACTCCCAAAGGCTTTCAATGTGGAAGTCGCCACCAGAAAATCCGTCACCGTCACCGTCACCTCCGTCCTACGTGGTTGTTCTCTCGATCTCAACAACCATGTCTTCTCGATCAATCTCATACCTATGCAGTTAGGTAGCTTCGATATCATAGTAGGTATGGATTTTCTTTGGGAAAATCATGCCGAAGTTGTATGCTTCGATAAAATGATTCGTTTCCCTCTTCCTAACGATAATCAACTCCATGTCTATGGTGAAACTCCCTCAAAGAAGTTGATGCTTCTGTCATGTACTCGTGCACACAAATGTTTGCGAAATCAATGTGTTGCTTTCCTCGCCCATATTGTGAACCCGGAGAAAGAAAAGAAGACTTATGAAGATGTTCCCGTTGTTCGTGAATTTCCCAAAGTCTTTCCCGACGATTTACCTGGTTTACCCCCTACTCGTGATGTCGAATTCCGTATCGATTTAGTTCCCGGTGCTACTCCCGTTGCTAAAGCTCCTTATCGTCTCGCACCAACCGAAATGCGCGAGCTATCAAGCCAACTTCAAGAGCTTCTTGATAAAGGTTTCATACGCCCGAGCACTTCACCATGGGGCGCACCTGTTCTTTTCGTGAAAAAGAAAGATGGGACGTTCCGAATGTGCATCGATTATCGTGAACTTAACAAGCTTACGATAAAGAACCGCTATCCTCTTCCTCGTATCGACGACTTATTTGACTAGCTTCAAGGTGCTACTTGTTTTTCCAAGATCGACTTACGTCCCGGCTATCATCAGTTACGCGTATTGGAAGAAGATATTCCAAAAACCGCCTTTCGTACTCGTTATGGCCATTTCGAATTCATGGTGATGCCCTTTGGTTTTACCAATGCACCTGCGGTTTTCATGGACTTGATGAACTGTGTGTGCAAAGCTTTCTTAGATCGTTTCGTCATTGTTTTCATCGATGATATCCTTATTTACTCAAAGTCGAAAGACGGACACGCGCGCCATCTCTGTTTAGTTCTTGAACTTCTCCAAGGTAATCGCCTTTATACTAAGTTCTCAAAGTGTGAATCTGGCTCGAAGAAGTCCAATTTCTCGGCCACATCGTTAATAGTCAAGGATTTCACGTCGACTGTCACACCCCGACCCGCAGCGGAAAAGGTGATCGGTGCATGATTGGGTTATCATCAAAGCTCATGACATTTATTTTAACGTTTCATATTCATTAATACAATTTAATGGAAATTTACAATAAAAAATACAACATGTTCTAACTATCAATCTAAGCTTCTTTGTTCTCTTCTAAGGCATTTCCTATGTTTTCCTTGCTTCAACCTGTTCACCTGTATCATCTGTAAAAGGGTTTTTGGATCAACATAAAGTTGGCGAGTGAATCCTATGGAAAACATTTGAACAAGTTTATTTAATTGATTATGAAATGAGTGCACAACCACACATGAGTAAAAATAGATGTAAACTTACTCAACAATCATTAGATAAAGCACACATGAACAATAATGGAACGTTTAGAGGCAGGCGTTGCTCAACTCGTCTCTCACGAGGAACTGATGGGCCTAATGAATGAATTGCATAAACATGATAATATGAAAGACATAACTACAAACAATATAAACTCAATGATACACACATGAACAATAATGGATTGGTTTTGAGGCACGCGTTGCTCACTCGTCTCCCACGAGGAACTGATGGGCTTAATAAATGAATTTCATATAATTTGACAAAATGAAATAAGTAATCACAACAATATAAACAATCTAAGTTTAGATCACGATATGGTATGGCACAAGTTTAAATAAACGAGTTAATTATTTTGTGACACATGACACACCCCAAAACGTGTAATTAAAAAGGGGAAGTTGTAAGATTCACTCACAGTGGGTGCGTTCGGTTGATGATGTTGAATGCACGCGAAGTGGTTTTAACCACGAGTGAAATTAACCTAGATAAATAACATTAGGGTTCGGTAAGTAAACGGATTTTATTATTCCATTTTAGTAGGATGTTTGAATATATTTTTGTGAGTTTAAGGCTATTTTCTAACCTTAAAAAATGTTATTTTTAAGTATTTTTAATTGATTTTTAACTAAAATAAATAAATAAAATAATAAAAAAAATTCGACTTTTTTGACCGTTGACCGCTGACCTTGACCGTTGACCGCTGACCGTTGACCTTGACTTTGACCGGTTCGAATGCGAGTATAAGTGCGCTGAGTGAGGCTCGAACCCGAGACCTCCCGTACGCGTGCACGCAGCTCTACCAACTGAGCTACGTGTCTAACCTGAAATATTTATGTTTTTAATTATATTTATATACTAATTTGTTTAAACAGAAAATTCTTTATTTCTTAAAAACGATTTTAATTCGCGACTCGGTGCGCTCCACAGGTCTCGAACCCGGGACCTGTGGCTTATGCTAACACACAGTCCACCGCTGGACTGTGTGTCCAACTTGTTAACTAAACTGATTTTTATTATTCTTAAATACAAACTAAGCATTTTCATTTATGCCGTATTTAAAAAGTTTGAATAATTGTCCGGATCGATGTAGTAGACGGACTCGAACTCGTGTCCTGTGATTAAACATACACACAGTCCACCACTGGACTGTGTGTCTAACTTGGTTATTATTCCGATTATTAATAAACTTAACATATATATGAAATGAATCCGGTTCAGTTAACAAAAAAGAAATTTTTATTAAGGCAGCGTGTGTGGGACAAGATTCGAACTCGAGACGTTAGTGTGTTTATTGTGCACACAGTCCACCGCTGGACTGTGTGTCTAACCCGAGTTATAACTTGATTTTAATTATACTTATATGTTACATAAACTTCGTCTTCTTCGTCAGTTTTTAACCAGAATCGGAAGTCCGACTGGTTCGATGATTAAATCATGTTCGTTAGCGTTTTTTAGTTAATTACAGATGAGATATGTAAAAAGAAGGAAAGATTTAAGCGTGAGGTATACCGACTGGATTCCTCTGTTTTTCCGGCAGCACTCCGGCGACAGCAACAGGTTCCGGCGTCGTCGTGTGTCTTGCAGCAGCGAGTCTTCAGAAAGCTTACAAAGGACGTGGGTGACTTCGGTATAAACTCAGGGGGTTTAGTAAGGCTTAGAAGTGGAGGGTTCGGTTTTCCGGCGATAAGCAGAAGATTTCCGGCGATTGAGTTTTCGCCGAGAAAGGGTGCGGTTTTGAGCGAAAATGTTTGCAGAG
Organism: Scalesia atractyloides; assembly: GCA_947069175.1. Classification (NCBI taxonomy): domain Eukaryota; kingdom Viridiplantae; phylum Streptophyta; class Magnoliopsida; order Asterales; family Asteraceae; genus Scalesia; species Scalesia atractyloides. The sequence goes on along the minus strand of CAMTDV010000016.1, from coordinate 19,631,303 downwards.
GTTCGAGGGGGTATTTATAAGGCAGGTTATCGATGAACTTGGTCCAATTTCCGACTTGATTCAAAGTCATTACATTTTCCGGCGGTTATAGTTTATGTCGCGACTCAGACGTCGGTTATAACCGATGTGGGTTTAAAGTTTACGTTATAACTGAAGGAATCGTTAAATTATTGGCGAGATCGCCGGGATTTCCGACGACTGCATTTGGGCGCCGGTTTTGAATTCGGAAAGTCATGTTATGAATTAAATGATTCTAACATTTAACAAGAAACATCAGTGGCGCAGTGGTTTAAGTGTTGAATGTTAAGTCTGTGTTGACCCGGCGACTGACCCGGGTTCGAAACCCGGCAGAACCAAATTATTTTTATTTTCTTATTTTTGACAGTTTTTCAAAAACTAATTATATATTCCCATATAATAATTAATTATGTATCGTTTAAAATTATTTTGGGCATTTAATTCGCAACGAAATTTTTAACTGATTGATCGGTTAATAAACGGAGCGGGTTTGGTAAATCCGTTTTTGACGGATGTTACAGTATCCCCTGCTTTTTAGAAATTTCGTCCCGAAATTTAAATAGTGATATATTTGACTAAAAGAATGATGGTGTTTAGTTTGACAGTTACATACTCAGAAGAAAAGTAAGAGTTTAAATTTTTGTTTGAGGCGGTAACGTCCCTTGTAAGGGTTAAGTACCCTATTACAGGAATCGCTTTTTGTTGCCTACTGTAAAAGTATTGATAAGCAGAATTGATTCGCTAACTATGATATCATGCATAAGAGTTTGGATATGTTTGGAAGGGTATGGTTATATCCTAAGGCAAAACTTCTAATACTACAACCTACATGGAACATAAATAAACACAACAGCTAATATTCGAACATAAATAAACACAACAGCTAATATTAGTAAGTTATGATTGGTTCTATGACTATAGAACATAAATAAACACAACAGCTAACATTTGAATCCACATTCTGATAGCATATATGTTTGAATGGTGGCAGTTCCTCTCTCGTTTGTTATGATGGAGAGGTTAGTTTATGTAGAAATGGAACACAATCCAATCTCTTTAAATAGCAAGATGATATAAATGTAACACAAATTTCAACCAAGGCAATACTAAATCCTACATGGAACTTCTCATAACCGCCTGATAATGCCTCTGATCCTTTGGCAAGAATACTTATATATAGGAAGTACCAGCGGCGTATCCACCATATTCTTGCCAAATTTTCATTGGTTTTATCCACAAGTTATGATTAGTTACCAAGAAACTACTAAATCCTACATAGAACTTCTCATAACCGTCTGACAATGCCTCTGATCCTTTGACAAGAATACTTATATATAGGAAGTACCAGCGGCGTATCCACCATATTCTTGTCAAATTTTCATTGGTTTTATCAGTGAATTATGATTAGTCCTATATGACTCTTCAACCAATACAACAAACATAAAATACTGAAATGAAAAATGTCTGTGCGATCAAGGCTCAATCAAACGGAGCCGATCGTATTGCATGTACTGAAAATGAAAATGTCTGTGCGATCAAGGCTCAATCAAGCGGAGCCGATCGTATTGCATGTACTGAAAATAATGAACTTAATCTAAACAACAATCACACAAACAGCCTATACATGGAACCTCTCATAACCGCCTGATAATGCCTCCGATCATTTGACAAGAATACTTATATATAGGAAGTACCAGCGGCGTATCCACCATATTCTTGTCAAATTTTCATTGGTTTTATCCACAAGTTATGATTAGTTCTATGTGACTCTACTACAAACACAACAACCACAAAATACTGATAATGAAAATGTCTGTGCGATCAAGGCTCAATCAAACGGAGCCGATCGTATTGCATGTACTGAAAATGAAAATGATTGTGCGATCAAGGCTCAATCAAACGGAGCCGATCGTATTGCATGTACTGAAAATAATAAACTTAATCTAAACAACAATCACACATACAGCCTATGCATGGAACCTCTCATAACCGCCTGATAATGCCTCCGATCATTTGACAAGAATACTTATATATAGGAAGTACCAGCGGCATATCCACCATATTCTTGTCAAACTCTCATTGACTTTATCCGTAAGTTATGATTAGTTCTATGCGACTCTACAACAAACACAACAACCACAAGATACTGATAATGAAAATGTCTGTGCGATCAAGGCTCAATCAAACGGAGCCGATCGTATGTGGGCACACCAGGTTCAACCTCATAATGAAATGAGGAACATGCTCAACGCTCATAAATGGGGAGCGGCGGCCTATGAAATTACATGTACTGAAAATAATAAACAATAATTACTCATACAGTCTACACATGGAACCTCTCATAACCGCCAGATAATGCTTCTGATCCTTTGACAAGAATACTTATATATAGGAAGTACCAGCGGCGTATCAACCGTATTCTCGTCAAAGTTTCATTGGCTTTATCCTTAAGTTATGATTGGTTCGATGTGATAAAGAAAAACATAAAACTAAACGATAGGAGTTGAATCTGGATTTTCGGTGAAGAGGACCAGTTGGGTATCTTCGTTTGGGTCGTCATTATCTTCGACAGGATTGGCGTTGATGTTGAAGACTCTTCCTCTTGCTGGTGGCCTAGCGGTTGGGTTCTCTTGATTTACTTGGTTAACTGGGTTTGATTGGGCTTGAGCGTTTATGACGTTAACCAATTGAGGGCATGTGTTTCTAAAGTGGGTAGGGTCGCCACAATTGAAACAAGCTCGAACATATGGGAACACGGGGTATTGGGGTTGTTGATAGGTTTGGTTCATGGTTTGAGTAGGGGAAGAGGTTTGGTTTTGAAAGGTGCGGCGAACCTTGCTCAAATGACCATAGCGTCCACAAGTTGCACATAGTCGACAAGGTAAGGTAAGGGGATGGTGATAAAAACAGTTGTTGCATTGAGGGTGAGGTCCAAGATATGGTTTCTTATTTGGGTAGGTTGAGTTGGGTGCCACTTGAGTGATTGGGATAGCTTGGATTGGTATGGCTTGTAAAACTGGTTGATTACGTTGGGTAGCAGCGAAAAGTTGCCCGTCTCTTTTTCTCTTAGGATTGGGTTGAGAAGGGGATTCGGTTTGGGTGTAGTCGGAGGTTTCAGTCGATGCTTTATCCTTCTTCTTCTCCTCCTTGAAGTCTTTGTTCCGGATTCGGTTCTCAGTGAGCTCTGTTGCTAGCTCCATTGCTGCTTCCAAAGTTGCAGGCGAGGTACTTATTATAGAGTCTTGAATCTTTGACGGAAGACCACGAATGTAGTGCTCGATCAAACGGTAGAGGGGAGTGAACATGTTGGGAACCATTTGATGTAACTCGAGGAATCTTTTGTTGTATGTGGTGTGGTCTCCTTCCTTTTGCTTCAACGAATAAAATTCATCTTCTAATTTCTTGATTTCGCTCCTTGGGCAAAATCGTCTGGTCATGATTTCCTTGAATTCGTTCCAAGTTAAGGTCATAGCATCTTCCACACCTCGTTTGGCCTTCTCTGTATTCCACCAAGTAAGTGCTATCCCATATAATCGACCGGTAGCATAACGCACTTTGCGATCATCGGGGCAATCGCAATTTAGAAAAGTGTTCTCCATTTCTTCAAACCAATGGAGGAGAGCGGTGACGCCTTCAGTCCCTTTGTATTTTGGAGGGTCGCATGATTTGAAAGGCTTGTAGGTGCATTTAGTGGTATTTGAGGGAGAGTTGATAATGTTTTGGTTTGCTTGATTAACAGGATTAGCGGTGAGTGCTTGATGTACTTGAATTACAATGTTGGGTATTACGGCAGCCATTTGTTGAGCGATTAGGGCAGCCATGCGTTCGCGGGCTTTTCCTGCTCTCGTCTTCCTACGGGCGTGGTTAGAAGACATCTACAAGGAATACATGTCAAGAGTATGAGTTGGATGCTTTTGAGATCATGGGTCGCATTCAGGAATGAATATTCATAAAATAATTATAGAAAAATAAATCTACTACATCCATAGGATGTCTTGGGCTTTGCTCGCCATTAGGCCCTACATGCCGCCATACTTTACCTTTGTAATCATGTGGGCCCCCATGAATACCGGTTTTTCATATGGTTCGCACGGGTTTGCCTGTTGCGTACACTAAAACCCGGAGAAAATCGAGAAATATGTATACAACGTGTGATATTCGGAATGTGTCCAGGTGTAGACACGGTGACACCTCAAAGTGGGGTTAGTTCGAACGACGTTTGGTGTGGCATGCTTTGGCCTAATAGGTCCTTCGTACTCTCATCGTTAGTCCCCAGGTAGGCAAACTGGTCCGTTATATTGGATTTATACGAATGCCAACCTAGACAGGACGTTCCGACTACCGGTACTTGTACCCTTCCAGTTACTACATGCCCGTCGCAGAACTTACTTTGATGAGATTTGAAAATTGCAACAAAATCTTTGAATAATGAGAGTATGAAAATGAATTGAATATATGAACATTGATATATGTATAATGAATATGTGTATAAGCATGTATGTTTGACTGTAAATATAAACAAATATGAAACAAATAAATATCACAAGTTTGTATGTAACCACCTAATCAATTAAAATTTAGGCAGACTATAGTATAGGCTCTAAGGGTCTAATAACCTATCCTATATCCCTATAGTCATGGCTCTCATACCAATCTGTCACACCCCGACCCGCAGCGGAAAAGGTGATCGGGGCATGATTGGGTTATCATCAAAGCTCATGACATTTATTTTAACGTTTCATATTCATTAATACAATTTAATGGAAATTTACAATAAAAATTACAACATGTTCTAACTATCAATCTAAGCTTCTTTGTTCTCTTCTAAGGCATTTCCTATGTTTTCCTTGCTTCAACCTGTTCACCTGTATCATCTGTAAAAGGGTTTTTGGATCAACATAAAGTTGGCGAGTGAATCCCATGGAAAACATTTGAACAAGTTTATTTAATTGATTATGAAATGAGTGCACAACCACACATGAGTAAAAATAGATGTAAACTTACTCAACAATCATTAGATAAAGCACACATGAACAATAATGGAACGTTTAGAGGCAGGCGTTGCTCAACTCGTCTCTCACGAGGAACTGATGGGCCTAATGAATGAATTGCATAAACATGATAATATGAAAGACATAACTACAAACAATATAAACTCAATGATACACACATGAACAATAATGGATTGGTTTTGAGGCACGCGTTGCTCACTCGTCTCCCACGAGGAACTGATGGGCTTAATAAATGAATTTCATATAATTTGACAAAATGAAATAAGTAATCACAACAATATAAACAATCTAAGTTTAGATCACGATATGGTATGGCACAAGTTTAAATAAACGAGTTAATTATTTTGTGACACATGACACACCCCAAAACGTGTAATTAAAAAGGGGAAGTTGTAAGATTCACTCACAGTGGGTGCGTTCGGTTGATGATGTTGAATGCACGCGAAGTGGTTTTAACCACGAGTGAAATTAACCTAGATAAATAACATTAGGGTTCGGTAAGTAAACGGATTTTATTATTCCATTTTAGTAGGATGTTTGAATATATTTTTGTGAGTTTAAGGCTATTTTCTAACCTTAAAAAATGTTATTTTTAAGTATTTTTAATTGATTTTTAACTAAAATAAATAAATAAAATAATAAAAAAAATTCGACTTTTTTGACCGTTGACCGCTGACCTTGACCGTTGACCGCTGACCGTTGACCTTGACTTTGACCGGTTCGAATGCGAGTATAAGTGCGCTGAGTGAGGCTCGAACCCGAGACCTCCCGTACGCGTGCACGCAGCTCTACCAACTGAGCTACGTGTCTAACCTGAAATATTTATGTTTTTAATTATATTTATATACTAATTTGTTTAAACAGAAAATTCTTTATTTCTTAAAAACGATTTTAATTCGCGACTCGGTGCGCTCCACAGGTCTCGAACCCGGGACCTGTGGCTTATGCTAACACACAGTCCACCGCTGGACTGTGTGTCCAACTTGTTAACTAAACTGATTTTTATTATTCTTAAATACAAACTAAGCATTTTCATTTATGCCGTATTTAAAAAGTTTGAATAATTGTCCGGATCGATGTAGTAGAGCGGACTCGAACTCGTGTCCTGTGATTAAACATACACACAGTCCACCACTGGACTGTGTGTCTAACTTGGTTATTATTCCGATTATTAATAAACTTAACATATATATGAAATGAATCCGGTTCAGTTAACAAAAAAGAAATTTTTATTAAGGCAGCGTGTGTGGGACAAGATTCGAACTCGAGACGTTAGTGTGTTTATTGTGCACACAGTCCACCGCTGGACTGTGTGTCTAACCCGAGTTATAACTTGATTTTAATTATACTTATATGTTACATAAACTTCGTCTTCTTCGTCAGTTTTTAACCAGAATCGGAAGTCCGACTGGTTCGATGATTAAATCATGTTCGTTAGCGTTTTTTAGTTAATTACAGATGAGATATGTAAAAAGAAGGAAAGATTTAAGCGTGAGGTATACCGACTGGATTCCTCTGTTTTTCCGGCAGCACTCCGGCGACAGCAACAGGTTCCGGCGTCGTGTGTCTTGCAGCAGCGAGTCTTCAGAAAGCTTACAAAGGACGTGGGTGACTTCGGTATAAACTCAGGGGGTTTAGTAAGGCTTAGAAGTGGAGGGTTCGGTTTTCCGGCGATAAGCAGAAGATTTCCGGCGATTGAGTTTTCGCCGAGAAAGGGTGCGGTTTTGAGCGAAAATGTTTGCAGAGGTTCGAGGGGGTATTTATAAGGCAGGTTATCGATGAACTTGGTCCAATTTCCGACTTGATTCAAAGTCATTACATTTTCCGGCGGTTATAGTTTATGTCGCGGACTCAGACGTCGGTTATAACCGATGTGGGTTTAAAGTTTACGTTATAACTGAAGGAATCGTTAAATTATTGGCGAGATCGCCGGGATTTCCGACGACTGCATTTGGGCGCCGGTTTTGAATTCGGAAAGTCATGTTATGAATTAAATGATTCTAACATTTAACAAGAAACATCAGTGGCGCAGTGGTTTAAGTGTTGAATGTTAAGTCTGTGTTGACCCGGCGACTGACCCGGGTTCGAAACCCGGCAGAACCAAATTATTTTTATTTTCTTATTTTTGACAGTTTTTCAAAAACTAATTATATATTCCCATATAATAATTAATTATGTATCGTTTAAAATTATTTTGGGCATTTAATTCGCAACGAAATTTTTAACTGATTGATCGGTTAATAAACGGAGCGGGTTTGGTAAATCCGTTTTTGACGGATGTTACAGTATCCCCTGCTTTTTAGAAATTTCGTCCCGAAATTTAAATAGTGATATATTTGACTAAAAGAATGATGGTGTTTAGTTTGACAGTTACATACTCAGAAGAAAAGTAAGAGTTTAAATTTTTGTTTGAGGCGGTAACGTCCCTTGTAAGGGTTAAGTACCCTATTACAGGAATCGCTTTTTGTTGCCTACTGTAAAAGTATTGATAAGCAGAATTGATTCGCTAACTATGATATCATGCATAAGAGTTTGGATATGTTTGGAAGGGTATGGTTATATCCTAAGGCAAAACTTCTAATACTACAACCTACATGGAACATAAATAAACACAACAGCTAATATTCGAACATAAATAAACACAACAGCTAATATTAGTAAGTTATGATTGGTTCTATGACTATAGAACATAAATAAACACAACAGCTAACATTTGAATCCACATTCTGATAGCATATATGTTTGAATGGTGGCAGTTCCTCTCTCGTTTGTTATGATGGAGAGGTTAGTTTATGTTAGAAATGGAACACAATCCAATCTCTTTAAATAGCAAGATGATATAAATGTAACACAAATTTCAACCAAGGCAATACTAAATCCTACATGGAACTTCTCATAACCGCCTGATAATGCCTCTGATCCTTTGGCAAGAATACTTATATATAGGAAGTACCAGCGGCGTATCCACCATATTCTTGCCAAATTTTCATTGGTTTTATCCACAAGTTATGATTAGTTACCAAGAAACTACTAAATCCTACATAGAACTTCTCATAACCGTCTGACAATGCCTCTGATCCTTTGACAAGAATACTTATATATAGGAAGTACCAGCGGCGTATCCACCATATTCTTGTCAAATTTTCATTGGTTTTATCAGTGAATTATGATTAGTCCTATATGACTCTTCAACCAATACAACAAACATAAAATACTGAAATGAAAAATGTCTGTGCGATCAAGGCTCAATCAAACGGAGCCGATCGTATTGCATGTACTGAAAATGAAAATGATTGTGCGATCAAGGCTCAATCAAACGGAGCCGATCGTATTGCATGTACTGAAAATAATAACTTAATCTAAACAACAATCACACATACAGCCTATGCATGGAACCTCTCATAACCGCCTGATAATGCCTCCGATCATTTGACAAGAATACTTATATATAGGAAGTACCAGCGGCATATCCACCATATTCTTGTCAAACTCTCATTGACTTTATCCGTAAGTTATGATTAGTTCTATGCGACTCTACAACAAACACAACAACCACAAAATACTGATAATGAAAATGTCTGTGCGATCAAGGCTCAATCAAACGGAGCCGATCGTATTGCATGTACTGAAAATGAAAATGATTGTGCGATCAAGGCTCAATCAAACGGAGCCGATCGTATTGCATGTACTGAAAATAATAAACTTAATCTAAACAACAATCACACATACAGCCTATGCATGGAACCTCTCATAACCGCCTGATAATGCCTCCGATCATTTGACAAGAATACTTATATATAGGAAGTACCAGCGGCATATCCACCATATTCTTGTCAAACTCTCATTGACTTTATCCGTAAGTTATGATTAGTTCTATGCGACTCTACAACAAACACAACAACCACAAGATACTGATAATGAAAATGTCTGTGCGATCAAGGCTCAATCAAACGGAGCCGATCGTATGTGGGCACACCAGGTTCAACCTCATAATGAAATGAGGAACATGCTCAACGCTCATAAATGGGGAGCGGCGGCCTATGAAATTACATGTACTGAAAATAATAAACAATAATTACTCATACAGTCTACACATGGAACCTCTCATAACCGCCAGATAATGCTTCTGATCCTTTGACAAGAATACTTATATATAGGAAGTACCAGCGGCGTATCAACCGTATTCTCGTCAAAGTTTCATTGGCTTTATCCTTAAGTTATGATTGGTTCGATGTGATAAAGAAAAACATAAAACTAAACGATAGGAGTTGAATCTGGATTTTCGGTGAAGAGGACCAGTTGGGTATCTTCGTTTGGGTCGTCATTATCTTCGACAGGATTGGCGTTGATGTTGAAGACTCTTCCTCTTGCTGGTGGCCTAGCGGTTGGGTTCTCTTGATTTACTTGGTTAACTGGGTTTGATTGGGCTTGAGCGTTTATGACGTTAACCAATTGAGGGCATGTGTTTCTAAAGTGGGTAGGGTCGCCACAATTGAAACAAGCTCGAACATATGGGAACACGGGGTATTGGGGTTGTTGATAGGTTTGGTTCATGGTTTGAGTAGGGGAAGAGGTTTGGTTTTGAAAGGTGCGGCGAACCTTGCTCAAATGACCATAGCGTCCACAAGTTGCACATAGTCGACAAGGTAAGGTAAGGGGATGGTGATAAAAACAGTTGTTGCATTGAGGGTGAGGTCCAAGATATGGTTTCTTATTTGGGTAGGTTGAGTTGGGTGCCACTTGAGTGATTGGGATAGCTTGGATTGGTATGGCTTGTAAAACTGGTTGATTACGTTGGGTAGCAGCGAAAAGTTGCCCGTCTCTTTTTCTCTTAGGATTGGGTTGAGAAGGGGATTCGGTTTGGGTGTAGTCGGAGGTTTCAGTCGATGCTTTATCCTTCTTCTTCTCCTCCTTGAAGTCTTTGTTCCGGATTCGGTTCTCAGTGAGCTCTGTTGCTAGCTCCATTGCTGCTTCCAAAGTTGCAGGCGAGGTACTTATTATAGAGTCTTGAATCTTTGACGGAAGACCACGAATGTAGTGCTCGATCAAACGGTAGAGGGGAGTGAACATGTTGGGAACCATTTGATGTAACTCGAGGAATCTTTTGTTGTATGTGGTGTGGTCTCCTTCCTTTTGCTTCAACGAATAAAATTCATCTTCTAATTTCTTGATTTCGCTCCTTGGGCAAAATCGTCTGGTCATGATTTCCTTGAATTCGTTCCAAGTTAAGGTCATAGCATCTTCCACACCTCGTTTGGCCTTCTCTGTATTCCACCAAGTAAGTGCTATCCCATATAATCGACCGGTAGCATAACGCACTTTGCGATCATCGGGGCAATCGCAATTTAGAAAAGTGTTCTCCATTTCTTCAAACCAATGGAGGAGAGCGGTGACGCCTTCAGTCCCTTTGTATTTTGGAGGGTCGCATGATTTGAAAGGCTTGTAGGTGCATTTAGTGGTATTTGAGGGAGAGTTGATAATGTTTTGGTTTGCTTGATTAACAGGATTAGCGGTGAGTGCTTGATGTACTTGAATTACAATGTTGGGTATTACGGCAGCCATTTGTTGAGCGATTAGGGCAGCCATGCGTTCTCGGGCTTTTCCTGCTCTCGTCTTCCTACGGGCGTGGTTAGAAGACATCTACAAGGAATACATGTCAAGAGTATGAGTTGGATGCTTTTGAGATCATGGGTCGCATTCAGGAATGAATATTCATAAAATAATTATAGAAAAATAAATCTACTACATCCATAGGATGTCTTGGGCTTTGCTCGCCATTAGGCCCTACATGCCGCCATACTTTACCTTTGTAATCATGTGGGCCCCCATGAATACCGGTTTTTCATATGGTTCGCACGGGTTTGCCTGTTGCGTACACTAAAACCCGGAGAAAATCGAGAAATATGTATACAACGTGTGATATTCGGAATGTGTCCAGGTGTAGACACGGTGACACCTCAAAGTGGGGTTAGTTCGAACGACGTTTGGTGTGGCATGCTTTGGCCTAATAGGTCCTTCGTACTCTCATCGTTAGTCCCCAGGTAGGCAAACTGGTCCGTTATATTGGATTTATACGAATGCCAACCTAGACAGGACGTTCCGACTACCGGTACTTGTACCCTTCCAGTTACTACATGCCCGTCGCAGAACTTACTTTGATGAGATTTGAAAATTGCAACAAAATCTTTGAATAATGAGAGTATGAAAATGAATTGAATATATGAACATTGATATATGTATAATGAATATGTGTATAAGCATGTATGTTTGACTGTAAATATAAACAAATATGAAACAAATAAATATCACAAGTTTGTATGTAACCACCTAATCAATTAAAATTTAGGCAGACTATAGTATAGGCTCTAAGGGTCTAATAACCTATCCTATATCCCTATAGTCATGGCTCTCATACCAATCTGTCACACCCCGACCCGCAGCGGAAAAGGTGATCGGGGCATGATTGGGTTATCATCAAAGCTCATGACATTTATTTTAACGTTTCATATTCATTAATACAATTTAATGGAAATTTACAATAAAAATTACAACATGTTCTAACTATCAATCTAAGCTTCTTTGTTCTCTTCTAAGGCATTTCCTATGTTTTCCTTGCTTCAACCTGTTCACCTGTATCATCTGTAATAGGGTTTTTGGATCAACATAAAGTTGGCGAGTGAATCCCATGGAAAACATTTGAACAAGTTTATTTAATTGATTATGAAATGAGTGCACAACCACACATGAGTAAAAATAGATGTAAACTTACTCAACAATCATTAGATAAAGCACACATGAACAATAATGGAACGTTTAGAGGCAGGCGTTGCTCAACTCGTCTCTCACGAGGAACTGATGGGCCTAATGAATGAATTGCATAAACATGATAATATGAAAGACATAACTACAAACAATATAAACTCAATGATACACACATGAACAATAATGGATTGGTTTTGAGGCACGCGTTGCTCACTCGTCTCCCACGAGGAACTGATGGGCTTAATAAATGAATTTCATATAATTTGACAAAATGAAATAAGTAATCACAACAATATAAACAATCTAAGTTTAGATCACGATATGGTATGGCACAAGTTTAAATAAACGAGTTAATTATTTTGTGACACATGACACACCCCAAAACGTGTAATTAAAAAGGGGAAGTTGTAAGATTCACTCACAGTGGGTGCGTTCGGTTGATGATGTTGAATGCACGCGAAGTGGTTTTAACCACGAGTGAAATTAACCTAGATAAATAACATTAGGGTTCGGTAAGTAAACGGATTTTATTATTCCATTTTAGTAGGATGTTTGAATATATTTTTGTGAGTTTAAGGCTATTTTCTAACCTTAAAAAATGTTATTTTTAAGTATTTTTAATTGATTTTTAACTAAAATAAATAAATAAAATAATAAAAAAAATTCGACTTTTTTGACCGTTGACCGCTGACCTTGACCGTTGACCGCTGACCGTTGACCTTGACTTTGACCGGTTCGAATGCGAGTATAAGTGCGCTGAGTGAGGCTCGAACCCGAGACCTCCCGTACGCGTGCACGCAGCTCTACCAACTGAGCTACGTGTCTAACCCAAAATATTTATGTTTTTAATTATATTTATATACTAATTAGTTTAAACAGAAAATCCTTTATTTCTTAAAAACGATTTTAATTCGCGACTCGGTGCGCTCCACAGGTCTCGAACCCGGGACTTGTGGCTTATGCTAACACACAGTCCACCGCTGGACTGTGTGTCCAACTTGTTAACTAAACTGATTTTTATTATTCTTAAATACAAACTAAGCATTTTCATTTATGCCGTATTTAAAAAGTTTGAATAATTGTCCGGATCGATGTAGTAGAGCGGACTCGAACTCGTGTCCTGTGATTAAACATACACACAGTCCACCACTGGACTGTGTGTCTAACTTGGTTATTATTCTGATTATTAATAAACTTAACATATATATGAAATGAATCCGGTTCAGTTAACAAAAAAGAAATTTTTATTAAGGCAGCGTGTGTGGGACAAGATTCGAACTCGAGACGTTAGTGTGTTTATTGTGCACACATTCCAGCGCTGGACTGTGTGTCTAACCCGAGTTATAACTTGATTTTAATTATACTTATATGTTACATAAACTTCGTCTTCTTCGTCAGTTTTTAACCAGAATCGGAAGTCCGACTGGTTCGATGATTAAATCATGTTCGTTAGCGTTTTTCAGTTAATTACAGATGAGATATGTAAAAAGAAGGAAAGATTTAAGCGTGAGGTATACCGACTGGATTCCTCTGTTTTTCCGGCAGCACTCCGGCGACAGCAACAGGTTCCGGCGTCGTGTGTCTTGCAGCAGCGAGTCTTCAGAAAGCTTACAAAGGACGTGGGTGACTTCGGTATAAACTCAGGGGGTTTAGTAAGGCTTAGAAGTGGAGGGTTCGGTTTTCCGGCGATAAGCAGAAGATTTCCGGCGAGTGAGTTTTCGCCGAGAAAGGGTGCGGTTTTGAGCGAAAATGTTTGCAGAGGTTCGAGGGGGTATTTATAAGGCAGGTTATCGATAAACTTGGTCCAATTTCCGACTTGATTCAAAGTCATTACATTTTCCGGCGGTTATAGTTTGTGTCGCGGACTCAGACGTCGGTTATAACCGATGTGGGTTTAAAGTTTACGGTTTAACTGAAGGAATCGTTAAATTATTGGTGAGATCGCCGGGATTTCCGACGACTGCATTTGGGCGCCGATTTTGAATTCGGAAAGTCATGTTATGAATTAAATGATTCTAACATTTAACAAGAAACATCAGTGGCGCAATGGTTTAAGTGTTGAATGTTAATTCTGTGTTGACCCGGCGACTGACCCGGGTTCGAAACCCGGCAGAACCAAATTATTTTTATTTTCTTATTTTTGACAGTTTTTCAAAAACTAATTATATATTCCCATATAATAATTAATTATGTATCGTTTAAAATTATTTTGGGCATTAAATTCGCAACGAAATTTTTAACTGATTGATCGGTTAATAAACGGAGCGGGTTTGGTAAATCCGTTTTTGACGGATGTTACATCGACCAAGATTGAAGCCGTCAAAAGTTGGATTACGCCGAAGAATGCATCCGAAATCCGTTCATTTCTTGGATTGGCAGGTTACTACCATCGATTCATCGCCGACTTCTCGAAATCGCCGTTCCGCTTACCGCTTTAACTCATAAAGGCAAACCTTTTGTTTGGGATTCCAAACAAGAGGAAGCCTTTCAAACTCTCAAGCGTATGCTATGCAACGCTCCCGTTCTCGCTCTACCCGATGGAAACGACGACTTCGTTGTTTATTGTGATGCCTCTAGTCTTGGTCTTGGTTGTGTTCTTATGCAACGAGACAAGGTTATCGCGTATGCATCTCGACAACTCAAGATCCACGAGAAGAACTACACAACCCACGATCTCGAACTCGGTGCAGTTGTTTTTGCATTAAAGATATGGCGACACTACATTTACGGTACCAAGTGTACGGTCTTTACCGACCAAAAGAGCTTACAACACATCTTTAATCAAAAGGAACTGAATATGCGCCAACACCGATGGGTTGAACTTCTCAACGATTACGATTGCGAGATACGCTACCATCCCGGCAAAGCAAACGTCGTCGCCGATGCTCTAAGTCGACGAAGCTATGTGTATAGTGTTTGTGATCCTCAAGCTTTGAATGATCTTGAAATTCTTATTCGCTCCACTCAGTTAGCTTGTTTTAACGAGAATACCCTCCAAGACGAAATGAAATGTGGTGCCGAAACCCAGCTCGTAGCTAAGCCTAATGGTATTTATTACTACCTAAATCGCATTTGGATTACCAGTCGTGATAATATTCGAAAGTTGCTAATGACTGAAGCTCATAAATCTCGATATTCCATTCATCCCGGTGCCGACAAGATGTACCAGGACCTTCGTCCTAAGTATTGATGGCCGGGCATGAAAAAGGATATCGTCGTCTACGTTTCAAAGTGCTTAACTTGTTCGAAAGTTAAAGCCAAGCATCAAAGACCCTCTGGCTTACTCGAACAACCCGAAATCCCGATGATGAAGTGGGAGAGTATAGCTATGGACTTCATTACGAAACTTCCCCGCACTTCCTCTGGTCACGATAGCATTTGGGTTATCGTTGATCGTCTTACTAAATCCACACACTTTATAGCTATACGAGAAGACTTTAAGTGTAACATCCGTCGAAAAACGGGTTTTCCAAACCCGCTTCGGTTATTAATCGAATACCCAGTTAAAAATTTTCGTTGCTTATTTAATGCTCAAATTAATTTTAAACGATACATAATTAATAAACATATTAGAATTTAAAAACTATAATTATTAAAAAGTAAAAATAAGGGGTTTCAAACCCGGGTCAGCCCGTTCAACAAACAACCACAACACCACTCCGCCACATGAGTCTTTTGTTAATATACTTAAACAATTAATACTTATAACAAAACTCGAAATCAAATCCAGTAATCAGCGCGCCCAATCCGCAGTCGCCGGAAATACCGACGATTTCGCTAAATTTCGACCGTTTCCTTTGACTGAACGCGTGAATTAACTTCGGCATCGGTTATAACCGATGTCGAATCCCCCAATTCAAGTCGTAACCACCGGAGAAACATTGACCACGAATCAAGATCAAACTCGGACTCGATTCATTCTGTTTCTTCCTTATAAATACTCACCCAAGTCTCTGGTAATCTTTTCGCTCAAAATCGCACAATTTCTCGAAGTCTTAGCACTCGCCGGAGATATTCTGCATTCGCCGGACTTTCACCGGAAAACCGAGAGTTACACCAAATCGGTAATTTTCTCGACTCTTTCGTTTTCAAACCATTGTTAGACATATATTAACTTCATTCCTTCAACCAGAATCGGTCTCAGACGCCGTTGCCGGAAATTCCTGCACTCGCCGGAAAATCACTGGAAATTCCGAAGTCACGCTGTGAATCGGTACAATCATCTAAACCCCCTGATAACCCTTGCTTAATAACTTAATTTCACAATTCGTTGATCAAAACTGTTAATTGATCCACTCAGAGGGAATTCACAAATCAGAGCCGACGACCCTTGCCGGAAATCTGAGAAAAACATCCTGTTCGGTACATTCGATTCCGTAAATCTCTTTATCCATTACATTTCAATCAATTATATGTTAGACGAACAATTTAAACAAGAACAGTCGGACATCTTTGTCTGTGTCTTTATGAATGAAGAAGATGAAGTCAAACATTGTGTATAAGTTTAATTAAAACAGAATATTTAACCAGGTTAGACACACAGTCCAGCGGTGGACTATGTGCAATCACACAGCGCACGTCACGAGTTCGAACCTTACAACGCACTGATTTTCAGAATTAAAACCAACCTTTTTAAAACTGAATCAGAACAAGTCACAGTATGTTTATAAGAGTAATATAAACCATAAGTTAAACAGATTAGACACACAGCCCAACTGGTTGGGCTGTGCGCTTACGAACCGAAGGACCCGAGTTCGACTCCGGGTCCCTGCAACCGGTTCGACATATAAATCCTTTTTAATATAAACCAAATAAAATAACAAGCTAATCAGTATATATATATAATTAAAACATAGAATATTTTGGGTTAGACACGTAGCTCAGTTGGTAGAGCTGCGTGCACGCGTACGAGAGGTCCCGGGTTCGAACCTCACTCAGTGCACAACATTTCCACAGTCCCGGTCAACGGTCAACGGCGGTCACGGTCAAAAAGTCAAAAATTTTATTTTCTTTTTATTTATTTATTTAATTTAAAAATCAATTAAAAATACTTAAAAAAAATATTTTTAAAGTTAGGAAATGGCCTTAAACTCACAAAAATAAATCTAAAAATCCTATTAAGTTTGTTAATTAAAAGTATTAGTCTCAAATAAAATCCACTTATTTACCGAACCATTTCGTTATTATTTTAGGTTAGTTTTTCCTCGTCGATCAAATCCTAAAATTCGTTTGCATCCAACGTCATCAAAGAAGCGCACCCACTGTGAGTGAATTCTTACAAATTCCCCTTTTTATTCATGTTTTGGGGTGTATCATGTGTCGCTTTAATTATTTCGCTTATTCAAACTCGTGCTATTACCATTATATGATCTAAACTTATAATGTAAATATTGTTTGTTGTAATGTGTGTTTACATTTAGTCAAGTTGCGTGCAAATCAATTCATTAGGCCCATCAGTTCCCCGTTGGAGACGGGTTGAACATCGCGTGCCTCAAAATCATTCATTAGGCCCATCAGTTCCTCGTGGGAGACGAGTTGAACATCGCGTGCCTCAAAATCATTCATTTGGTGTGTGCTTGTGTATTAATTAATATTATGTGTTTTGTGATTAAACTTACATTTACGTTTGTTCATATTTGGTTATGCACAATTTTATTCAAATAACCAACATAACTAATCATTTCAAATGTTTAAATAAGATTCACTCGCCAACTTTCTGTTGACCCAAAACCCTATTTTTACACATGATACAGGTGGACAGGTTGAAGCAAGGAACACGTAGGAAATTGCCTTAGAAGAAAAATAATGAAGTCTTGATAAATGTATAGAACATGTTGTACTTGTATATTGATTGTAATGTTCTCCTCTAAAAGGAAATAATAAATATGAAACTTAATAGTAAATGTCATGAGCTTTGATGAAAACCCAATCATGCCCCGATCACCATTTCCGCTGCGGGTCGGGGTGTGACATTAAGGTCGAACGGTTAGCCCGAATCTATACTGACGAAGTCATTTGTCGACACAAGACGCCTCGTGACATCATCTCTGACCGCGACGGTCGCTTTACCTCGCGTCTCTGGGAGACTTTTCAATCCGCTCCGTCTCTGGGACACTGAACGCACGATCCACACCCTCGAAGACATGCTTCGTGCGTGCATCATAGATTTCGGTGGTAACTGGGATACACACTTACCTTTAATCGAATTCTCGTACAATAATAGTTATCACACCAGCATACAAATGGCTCCTTTTGAGGCACTGTATGGAAGAAAATGCCGATCGCCTATTGCATGGCACGAGATCGGAGAAACACAAATCACCGGTCCCGAGCTGATTCAAGAAACGACAGACAAAATCCTCCAGATCAGAGACAATCTCTTGAAAGCTCGGAGTCGACAAAAGAGTTACGCCGATAAACGCCGCAAGCCCCTATAGTTCAAAGTGGAGATCACGTTCTCCTAAAGGTTGCACCTTGGAAGGGAGTGGTCTGCTTCAGGAAGAAAGGAAAGCTAGCGCCTCGATACGTAGGACCCTTTAAGATTCTGGAAAGAATCGGAACGGTGGCCTATCGACTCGAATTACCGGAGGAACTCAACAACGTCCACCCGACTTTCCACGTGTCTAACCTCAAGAAATGCCTAGCCGAAGAGAATCTCCATGTACCTATCGAAGATCTACAAATCAACGAGACTCTCCATTTCGTGGAAAAGCCTGTCGAGATCATGGACCGAGAAACCAAGAAACTACGGCACTCTCACATCCCTATCATGAAGGTCCGATGGGAAGGCAAACGCGGTGCAGAGTTCACTTGGGAATTGGAAAGTGACATGAAGGCTAAGTACCCGCACCTCTTTGTTACGGCCACTACTTAAATTTCGGGACGAAATTTCCTAAAGTAGGGGAGACTGTAACAACTCTAAATTTCATTGTTACTTCATTCTCAGTTTATTCCCGTTGTATTTCCATTTGTATTCCGAGATTCGTTTATAAGAAAAGTTTATGTTAATTAATTAAAATTATGTATGTTATATCGTATCTAATCGCTTATCAAATCGCATCGCTAATCGCAGTTAATTATATGGATTTATGTTATTTATGTGTTATGTATGTTTATGGTTATGATTACGCTTGCTATCGCATCGCTCTCGCATGCTCGAATCGCTAAATCGCACTATTATATCAATTATAACGCTTAATATAACTATCTAATACGAACCGAATCGCCAAACGAACACTTAACGCAAAATCAGCAAACGAAACTTTGTCACCAGGCCAAGTTCGGCCGAACTTGACTACCACAAGTTCGCCCGAACTTGCCTGAGACACAAGAATCCCTTAATTCCTCAAGTTCGCTCGAACTTGTACAAATATGTACAAGTTCGGCCGAACTTAACTGATTTCTCTTGAAAACCTAGCAAGTTCGCCTGAACTTGCATGAATTCCATGCAAGTTCGACCGAACTTGACTCCCCAGCTCTCAATTTTGCCTTCACCTATAAATACTCAGCCCCATTCTCTCATTTGAACTTGCTTTAAGTTCGCCCAGAGCTCCCGAAACCCAAAACCCTCTGTTTCTAAGTAAGAATCAACCCGATTTCAACTACAATGATGTTCAACAACGTTTTCAACGATTTTGCACAAGGCATTGCCTTCGTTTTCATCAAATCTCTTCTGTTTATGAAAATCTTCATCTTTTTCCGTAAAAACTTCTGTGTTCACTCAGATCTATACTAGATCTGAGCAAAACCTTTTAAATCCATGATTTTTACACCATTTTCGGACTAATGACGTCTGTTTCGTTCACTTTTGAGTGGAACGAGGCGTTGTCAAAGCTAGATCTCAGATCCGGAAGCACAAGGACGGAATCGTCACTTTACACAAGCTGGACTAACCCGTACGAACCATCAAGTTCCCCGGATTAGCCCGAGTTTCTGTAAAATGGCTAAGTTCGCTCCAAAATACCTATCCATCCTAAGTTTTACTCAGTGGCTTAAGGTTGGAGGGATGGGCACTCGATTTCCTCAGTAAACGATGCGAAAACGCAAGATTTTGGACCTGAAAACATCAAGTTCGCTCGAGATTTCACTGATTTTGTACAGCATACTAGTCAAGTTCGCTCGAACTTGCCCTCTGAGGGTCAAGTTCGGCCGAACTTGGGTATACTTGACCAGACTTTTCAGCAGAGACCCTCAAGTTCGCTCGAACTTGTCATTCCACTTCACCAAACCCCACAAGTTCGACCGAACTTGTCAGGTTTCCTTGAGAAACCTTACAAGTTCTCCCGATCGTGACTCAACCTCACCAAAACCTTACAAGTTCGCTCGAACTTGTATGTTTACATACAAGTTCGGCCAAACTTGTCTACTGCCCAACCCAAACTTAACCGTTTCAGCAAATTGGAAGACTGATGCATTTCTGTTCGTTTATAGGCTGATCCGGCGCTCTCCGCAACTCTTCTCAGATCCCTCATCTCACCTAAAACGCACCTGCAGTGAGTATACTTGACCCATTTTCGCTTTAATGCACTTTTGGGTGTTACATATGTCCCTCTATCAAAATCACCTCACAAATCAAACTGTTTATCACACGCGATTAATCTGATTATATATGCTCAATAGGTGATACTAGAAACATGTGACCAGGACTTATTTTCATTAACTTGCCTCCTTAGCTAGTATGGTACTATAGTGTGGCTAACACCAACGGGGTCTAGTTAGGATGGACGCGCAAGCTTTCTCACGGTAGTTAACATGAGAAATAAGCCTATGTTTATCTGTGTGATGTGTTTTGGTGTATCACGATATGTTATTAGACTATTTCGCGAACGTTTTCTCTATTATGCTAGTAATACTTAAACCCGTATGCTCACCTTTACTTAATTGTATTGACTTGTATTTTAACATATGTAACAGGTTGATGATTTAGCTTATCGGATGCTTTGGATAGCCAAGCTTAGTTGTTTTATCTATTTTGTTTAGAATGGTTTGTAATAAATCCTAGGGGATATCGAACCTTATTGTTTTATGGGAAAAATGTGTATTTCGTGACATGTTTGGTGACATGTTCTGTAATAATATGAGATATTAGACGTTATAATATCGTTGATTAAATAGTGTTATGGAACTTTCTCATGAGACAATCTGGTCGCCTAGTGCCACTACCCGGATGTTTCCGCCATCGGTTGGGGTGTGACAGTATGGGAAATGAGAGAGGGGCACTAAAGTTGATGATTTAGCAAGGGGCGCGAGTCCACGTCCACACCGTAGAGCCTTAGAAAGCCAATGTGACTGGTTCGGTTACTTGGTTGAATAATTTTGCTTGTTTTGAATCGTTTATAAAACTTGGTTTGACCCATGTGTTGTACACATATCTTCCGGCTGTATTTGTTGTTTCAAGTCGATTATTCGACGTGTTTTTAAATCAATTATGTTTATTTGGAGTAATGAAAGAGAGATTTCGTGAGAAGGTTTACGATAAAATGTGTTTTGTACTTTCATAGAATAACTGGAAAAGATGTGACCAAACATAAAGTCAATTAGTCAATGGGATTCAAAGTGCAATTATTAGCTACTTACTGAAAGTTGCATAGTGCATACCCTTTGAATTTGATTTTACACCCTCAGACACCATCATCAAACGAAGGTTTGACATATACGCAAACGGTCATTTAAAATTAAGGGGTTATAATTTAACATACATACCTACAAACAATCGTTTGACATATACGTAAACGGACGTTTAAAATTCAGGGAGGGTATAATTTGACATATATGACTTACAAACGGTCGTTTGATTCAACCTCAAATGACCATTTGAAAACGATGTAGGATTAGATTATAGGACGTGTTGGTATAATCAGCCCTTGTTGAATTATGTCTTAACAATATCAATTATAGACAATAAAAATCTTTATATTTAATAAATGAAACCATTGGGGGACACATGTCACCCAATGGCTTCACATAAATGGAAAATACCTTCTTAATCAAAACACAAAAGATTGACACATGTACAATTGACCGAAGACCCATTTTGTTGATCCATGACCCGATTTGTTTTTCAACTTTCCTAAACAAAAATCCTTTACTTCTCTCACTCTTTAGAAAACCCTATAACAATAATCCTCTGCCTCCTAATCTCTGTGAATACTCTGCGACAACAAACAATCCATCATCAAATCGGAGAACACTATCATTGACGATAAACTCTGATGTCATTGATCTTCTTAGTTTTTGATTCTGTTTTAATCGTGTCCTATATTTTGATTTCTTATATATTGAGTGCTCTTTGATGATCTGTAGAGTTATTTTACATGATTTTAAGATTGAATAACTTCATTTCTTGATTAGTTTTTTAATAGATGATTTTATGTTGTTTGTTTATATTATGTTGATTTTCTCCTTCGGATGAAATCAGTGGATGTCGGATGTTACTCAACACTCTTAATCGCGAATTTGATGTTGTTTTCTTTTAGAGTATGTTCGTTAGGGTTTGTTATAGGCGATTTGATGATTGATTAACTTAATCTTTGTTTCTTAGTGTTTTAATAAAGGATTTGTTGTTGTTTCTTTATATTATGTTGATTTTTACATTCGACTTAAATCAATATAGGTTTGATTTTAGTTAACACTGTTAAACGGTGATTTTATGTTGTTTCGTTATTTTCTATGTTCCATAGGGTTTACATATGTCTGTATTACTATGTTCATGTATTCTTATGTATTGATTATCATCAGCTATTTATTTTGTTTAGTATGTATAAATATGATTGTATTCAGTCATTTATTGAGTATTTATTTACATACAGACATAGTAGGTTTTATATGTTTATGTAATCGTCTGATTTCGTTAGAACGATTTTTGTATTTAGCATTAGTGATATGGTTAAGTGATATTGTGTATACAAATTATTGTATTCAGTTTTTAATTACAGATATATATATATATAGTATGTTTTCATGTCTTTATGTTATCGATTACACATTATGGTTTCTAACTAGTGTCCAAATCTTTTCATGTAAATGGGAATAAGTTGAAAGTTAAGATGGTTTACGGATTTGCACGGTATGTTTGGGACAACCAAAGAAATCTATGGTGAGTATTCAATTTATTATCCATTTAAGCCGTAATCTTTTTTTGAATTTTTTTTATTTTATCACATAATCCGTATTGTTTGCATTTACAGATGCTGCCTGATGACTATAAAGAAAGGATTAAAAATTTTAATTATCCTGATAAGAATGCTGTTATAAGAACTCTTGATGGAAGGATGTTCAATGTAAGAGTTTTCTTGATTGGATGCGATCACTTTTTCTACAATGGATGGCTTGACATAATCACGTCATTGAAAATACCATCAAAGTCATGGTTAGTGTTTCAATACGAAGAAGATGTGCCTTGCTTTCGCATCTTTTACTTTTATCAGGACATTCCCCTCGCACCTACCGATTACTTTTACTGCAAAGCTGGATGTTCTAAGGATAGAGATCATTGTATGGTATTGAAACCATTTTTATTTAATATACGACAATCCTCTATAGTGAAATAACATAATCCGTATATCTTAAATCACAACTAATAATTTATTTTTTCTACAACTAGGTTGTCAACAGATTCTTTGTGCATCACAAGATGATGAATACCGTCCCTGCATATCCTGTCGTCGTTCGATCATGTACAAATGATAAATGGTTTGTTCGGATGGAAGAGATTGTTTCGGAGCTGTATATCACAACTGGTTGGAATAGGAGTAAGAAGGAGATGTCAATTACAGAGAATCATTTGGTGGTATTTGAAATGGTTGATATTCAGACTTTGAGATGAGTATTTTTTATTGTGATCCACCCATTTTATCTTACCCTCCTGAACTTTGTGTTGTCAAAGAAGACCAACTTATGATTTGGTTGAAATTCTGATGATGAATATGCTAATCAGTATGCTGATCTTGATGTTCAACATAATGAGGCTGAAGGTGTTCCAGTAAACTTTCGTGTTGACAATCATTACGTATGTATGAGCAATTTTTTTATTATTACGATGTTATGTATTTTTCTATTTAATAAAAAACTGCCGTTCTCACGCAAGCTGAATTGTTAATTGTGGGCTAAGGATCATGGTTTGAATAGGAAGGTGCCTTTGAAGATTAAGGACACTCTCGGCAATGTTTGGGATGTGGAGATTGGTATTGAGTTCTCCCAAGGTTCTCCGCGCTACAATGTCACCGGTATGAAACACTTTGTTAGAGATAAACGAATGGCGTTTGGTGACGTGTTTCAGCTTTTGTATGTGAAATCTCAAGGTATGTTGTTGTTCAATTGATGTGTTGAAGGTAAGGTGGTACATGTTGGTAGGTTTTTGTGCAGATATTTTGATTGCTTAGAATACAGTTGGTGGTTTTTTTTTGGTATGATCATATATGATGAACAGTGTGTGATGTTAGCTTTTGTCATGATAGTGTTTTTTGGTGCCTTTAATACATGTTTGAAGAAGGTAGTCTTACGAATCGAATGGCAAGGTGTAGTCGATGTTGGATAATTTTTTGTGGGTATATGAACAATTAATAAAAATGATATATATCTATATAGATTATGTGTTACCTTTAGGTATTTTATGTTGGAAATTTGGGTGGTGAATGTATGTCTTAATTGGTAAAAGAATTTGTCCCACATTGGTGGGGAGACAAAATTGAAAGTTCTTTATAAGGTAATCCATTTACCTAAGTGATATAACTTTATGTCTAGTTTTACCAAAGCTCCTACGCGCGAGAGCGCGGGGGGGGGGGTGCAAAATTTGGAACCGATTTAGTTGAACTCGTGTACGCCCGCACGTCCTGCGACAGGAATGCAGCTCCGAAAACCCGGGCTCGCGTGAGGCGGTTTTTGCATTCAAGACTATAACCGTTATTCTTTTTGAACGAGATTTGAAACTGAAATAAAATGATTATTCGCAATGATAATAATCATTATTGTGGTCTTCGGTTATGATCGTTCATCAGTTTTGAAACTGATTCAATAATAACCAATATTTCGTTTTAATTCTCTGCAATAATGGGGTTGATTTCGGTTATAACTTTGTGCCTATATAAACTGATCAAGGCTGCTCAGTTGAAATACACCATAACCATCTCTTCTCTTCTCTCTCGATCTCTATTGCAGCATATTCCTGTTTTCTTTCAGGCAAATGTTCAAGTCCGGCAGTACTCGGTTGCTGTTTTGAACCGACATACCTGGGGAACAGACGACGAATCTGTTTAAGGGAATTGTGTCAAACACAAGCCCGGTTCACGTTAACTGTTTCTTTTGTTTCTGTTTTTCTGTTTCAGATTATCTTGCGAATTCTTATCAGTACCAGATTTCTAACAAACTTAAACAGATTTTTAATTGATTGTTCCTGTCTTTAGTTTTCTTTCAGAATGGAAACCCCGCCTGTGACCACTGCTGTTTCTACTGTCGTGACTGCTGTCATGACTTCCGCTGTTGATGTTACAACCGGTTTGGTTGCGCCACTGCCTAACGCAGTGTCTCATGCTGAGAAACCCGAGAAATCAATGGTGTGAATTTCAAACAGTGCAACAAAAGATGTTCTTTTATCTGACCACGTTGAACCTGGCAAGGTTCTTGAAAGAACCCAAACCCCATCTTGAGGAAAGGGATATGGACGCTCAATCTGTGAGCGCGATGCATGCTTGGGAGCATTCTGATTTCTTGTGCCGCAATTTCATTCTGAACGGTTTGGTGGATACGCTATACAATGTGTATAGTAAAGCCAAAACCGCCAAAGAATTGTGGGAATCTTTGGATCAAAAATACAAAACCGAAGATGCGGGCACTAAGAAATTCGTGGTAGCCAAGTTCTTAGACTTTAAAATGATCGACACCAAAACTGTCATGAGTCAAGTCCAAGAACTACAAGTTGTTCTTCATGATATCCATGCGGAAGGAATGGTGCTTAGCAAGACATTCCAAGTTCCCGCGATGATCGAAAAGCTACCACCAAGTTGGGTTGATTTCAAGAACTATCTCAAGCATAAGCGAAAAGAGATGACCATTGAAGATCTTGTTGTCCGTTTCGTATTGAAGAAGATAACAAGTTAGCCTTGAAGAGGGTTGATGGTGCCAAAACAGTGAAGGCCAACCTTGTTGAACATGGTCAATATTCTAAGGGAAAAACCAAGGACAGTGGAAAGGGTGGAAAGAAAAGTCACGGGAAACGCTCAAACCTTGGTCCTAAGGGAGGAGTTGGGAAAAAAAGTTCCTTGGAACTTGTTATAATTGTCAAAAGCAAGGCCATAAGGCCAATGAATGCAAGCTTCCGAAGAAGGAAAATGCTCGACAAGTGAACATGGTTCATGAGGTCGATAACCTTGTTGCCATGGTCACGGATCTCTTGATTTTGGTGACCGAAGTTAATTTGGTTGGGCAAAACAACATAGGATTGGTGGGTTGATACGGGGGCTACCCGTCATGTGTGTTCCGACAAAAGCCTTTTCAACACCTTCAAGGAGGTGACGAATGGCGAAAAGGTCTTTATGGGAAACTCCGCCATGGCTGAAATTAAAGGCGAGGGTGACGTGGTGTTGAAGATGACGTCTGGGAAAGAGCTCACATTGTACAATGTGTTGTATGTTCCAGAAATCCGTAAGAACCTCGTCTCGGGGTGGCAATTGAACAAGTTTAGGTTCAAAATGGTGATTGAGTTGGATAAGGTCGTGTTGACCAAAAATGGTATGTATGTTGGTAAGGGCTATGCCCTCAATTGAATGTTCAAACTCAATGTAATGGTTGTGAACACAATGAATGAAAACGCTACTAGTTCTACTTACTTGATTGAGTCTTCTAATCTTTGGCATGGTAGAGTAGGTCATGTTAATTTTAATTCCATTCTTCGTTTAATAAACCTTGATTGCATGTTCAATATCGACCAAATAATAAAAGTGAAACTTGCGTAGAAGCAAAACAAACGAAATCGTCCTTCAAAAAGGTTGAACGAATCACTGAACCCCTTGAGATGATCCACACTGATGTGTGTGATCTAAAAGCAATTCCTACTCGTGGTGGGAACAAGTACTTCATCACGTTCATTGATGATAGTACAAGGTATTGCTATGTTACTTACTTAAGAGTAAGGACGAGGCTATTGATAAGTTTATCTTGTTCAAAGCCGAAGTTGAGAATCAACTAAATCGGAAAATCAAAATCATAAGGAGCAACGAGGAGGTGAATATGTGTCACCTTTTATTGATGTGTGTGCGAAAAATGGAATCATACATGAACTCACGGCTCCTTACTCCCCTTAATCGAATGGCATGCGGAAAGGAAAAACCGCACTTTGAAAGAAATGATGAATGACATGATGATAAGTTCTGGTGTAAACCAAAACATTGGGGGGAAGCAATCTTATCGGCCAATTATGTGTTGAACATGATACCCAATAAGAAAAAGGATGTAAGTCCATACGAATTATAGACGGGAAAGAAACCACCATATAAATACTTGAAAGTGTGGGGGTGCCTAGCTAAGGTGGTGGTCACACCACCAAAGCGGCTACTAATTGGACCCAAAACAGTGGATTGTGTATTTATTGGATATACTCGTCCTTATGGTCCTTATCGTTTTCTTGTGCACGATTCTAAGAACCCTGGAATATGCAAAGGCACCATAATAGAATCTAAGGATGCCTCCTGGTTTGAACATGTGTTCCCTTGCTTAGATAAAGGTGAACCGAATTCTTTTAGACCGGTTGAGGAAGGTGTTCCTGAGCGTGAGGTTGAAAACGATGAACCTCGAGAACAATCTAAGACTGAGGAAGTTGAAATCAGGAAAAGTAAACGGCAAAGGACTGAAAAATACTTTGGCCCTGAGTTTCTTACCTATATGGTAGAAGATAAACCTCAAACGTACCAACAAGTGGTGCATTCCTTAGAAGGACCTCAATGGAGGGAGGCAATCAAAAGTGAGATAGACTCTATCTTACAAAACCATACTTGGGAACTAGTGGATCTTCCTCAAGGATGTAAACCACTAGGATATCAATGGATCTTCAAGAAGAAGATGAAGCCAGATGGAACCATCGATAAGTACAAGGCAAGGTTGGTTATCAAAGGATATAAGCAACAATAAGGTTTAGATTACTTTGATACATATTCGCCAGTTACGCAAATAACATCCATCAGGTTGGTGCTTGCCATTGCCGCCATTAGAAATTTGGAAGTTCACCAAATGGATGTGAAAACAACTTTCCTGAATGGAAATCTAGAGGAAGAAATCTATATGGAGCAACCCGAAGGCTTTATAGCTATTGGGCAAGAAAAGAAAGTGTGTAAACTTGTAAAATCCTTGTATGGATTGAAACAAGCTCCAAAACAATGGCACCAAAAGTTTGATCATGTCATGCTTGATGTTGGGTTCAAAATCAATGAATGTGACAAGTGTGTGTATGTGAAGGACACATCTGATGGATATTCATTTTGTGTCCATATGTAGATGATATGCTCATTGTTGGAAGTGATGACAAAATCATAAAATCTACAAAGAATATGCTAAAGGCAAGATTTGACATGAAAGACATGGGTCTTGCGGATGTGATTGTGGGGTCAAAATCACGCGAACCCAAAGTGGACTTGTTTTAAGTCAATCCCACTATGTGGACAAAATTCTTGAGAAGTTCAATGCAAATGACTCTAATGAAGCTAGAACTCCACTTGACACGAGTCAACATCTAGCCAAGAATAGAGGTGAACATGTAAACCAGTTGGAATACTCAAGAATTATTGGTAGCTTGATGTATCTCATGAGTTGTACTAGACCCGACATAACATATGTTGTGAGCAAGCTAAGTAGATACACGAGCAACCCAAGTTCAATGCATTGGAACTGTATCACTCGAAAGGTTGCTTACGCTGCTTAAGATATCTAAGGAATACGGTTTGCATTATGACAGATATCCAGCGTTATAGAAGGACACTGCGATGCAAATTGGATATCTACACAAAAGATTCCAGAGCAACAAGTGGTATGTATCACACTTGGAGTGCTGCTAATATCGTGGAAATCTTCGAAACAAACGGTTATCGCTAGATCCACGATGAATCAGAGTTCATCGCTTTAGATAAAGCAGGTGAAGAGGCAGAGTGGCTACATCAATTTGTGAGATATACCAAGATGACCTAAGCCGTCATCGGCCATTTGTATACATTGTGATAGCCAATCGGCACTTGGCAGAGCTCGTAGCACATGTATAATGGTAGGAACAGACATATCAGACATAACATATACGATACGACAACTAATCTCTACAGAATTATCACTGTTGACTACGTGAGTCAAAGGATAATATCACGGATCCGCTAACAAAAGCCTAAGTAGAGAGTTAGTACAGAAGTCGCTATGGGAATGGGACTGAAGCCTTGAAAATATAAGTTCATAGATGGAAACCTAACTCAGTTAGACTGGAGATCCAAGAGCTGAGTTCAATAGGAAAACCTAATAGTATGAATTAGTAAGGTCACTGTGTGGGGGGGGGGAACAACCCTACATATACATACAAAGGAGTTTATTGTAAAGCATAGTAAACCTCCTAGTCCATTCCAAAATGACAAGTGTGAGTCAAAGCCTATTGCTTTTAATGATTCCTCTAAGGTAAACTGTACATAGTGAATCACCTATGTGAGAGAGAAGTGGGGTCGCTTCGAAGGTATTGTGGGGCACAATACCTAATGGCCTCGCAGAACCAGGCATCATGTTCATGACCATAACGAACATAACTAGGACTTGACTTTGTCAGGGAGAGTCTTGTGTAAGTGTATTGTCTCTACACAAACGGCAGACGAGTTCAAAGACATCAATGTCTACTCAGAACCAGTGGCTAGTGCACTTCATGAGCGAAGCTTCAAAGGGTAACACCTACCTATCGTATGCAAAACTCAACTGCTGAAATCTAATGAAAATGTGTTTTGAGATTGACTTCATTCATGTGGGATTTGGAAATTTGGGTGTGTGAATATATGTCTTAATTGGTAAAGCATTGTCCCACATTGGTGGGAACAAAATTGAAGTTATTTATAAGGTAATCCCTTTACCTAAGTGATATAACTTTATGTCTAGTTTTACCAAAGCTCCAACGCGCGAGCGCGCAGGGGGGTGCAAAATTTGGAACCAGATTTAGTTGAACTCGCGTACGCCCGCACGTCCTGCGGATACGAATGCAGCTCCGAAAACCCGGGCTCGCGTGAGGCGGTTTTTGCATTCAAGACTATAACCGTTATTCTTTTTGAACGAGATTTGAAACTGAAATAAAATGATTATTCGCAATGATAATAATCATTATTGTGGTCTTCGGTTATGATCAGCTCATCAGTTTTGAAACTGATTCAATAATAACCGATATTTCGTTTTAATTCTCTGCAATAATGGGGTTGATTTCGGTTATAACTTTGTGCCTATATAAACTGATCAAGGCTGCTCAGTTGAAACACACCACAACCATCTCTTCTCTTCTCTCTCGATCTCTGTTGCAGCATATTCCTGTTTTCTTTCAGGCAAGTGTTCAAGTCCGGCAGTACTCGGTTGCTGTTTTGAACCGGTGTACCCTGGGAACAGACGAAGAATCTGTTTAAGGGAATTGTGTCAAACACAAGCCCGGTTCACGTTAACTGTTTCTTTTGTTTCTGTTTTCTGTTTCAGATTATCTTGCGAATTCTTATCAGTACCAGATTTCTAACATTTTATACTTGGTGCCATTTGGTATATTCGCTTAGAAGGTTATTATTTGGTACAGTTCTAATATATTATGATAAAGAGAACATAGGTGTATGTATTGTAACAACAACCAAATAATCTCACACGCCATCTTGGCGGGGGTTCGGGGGCAGCGCCCCTAAGAAGCAGGGTCCTAGGGGCGGCAGCCCCTAGCAGGGTCCAAGGGGCAGAGCCCCTGGCTGGGGTTGAGAGGAGGGTCGCGGGGCGCGAGCGAGAAATTTAAATTCGGAATAAAAATACAAATAAAAATCAAGGAAAATGCACCTGTCGCGGGCCGCGACAGGTTTTGAGAGGAGGATCGCGGGGCGCGAGCGAGCCCTGGCTTGCCGGACACTTATGACGCCACGTGTCACACACGTGGCACACCTATAGTGGTGAATGGTCAAATCTAGCCGTAGCTAGGGTTCCCTCGCGGGGCGCGAGCCGACCTCGGATCAGCCTATAAAAGGAGGCCTCTGGCCTCAGTTTCGTTCGTTCAATTCTTTTTTTCTCTCAGTCCCTATAATAACTAAACGTTGCTCGATATAATACCCCTAAATCGCAAAGCTCTACTACGTTGTAAGTACGGTAACCCCTGTTCATTGATTTGTCACCCTGCCCGGTTGACATAGGACCCAACGGTGTATGTCGAGGCTCTGTCAGACTAAGCCGTTGGAGTTCTGTCCCGTGATGTATGGCTAAAAGTGACTTATCCTACCCGGTTGACATAGGACCCAACGTGTATGTCGAGGCTCTGTCAGACTAAGTCGTTGGAGTTCTGTCCCGCGATGTATGGATTAATGTGACTTGGGTTATTTTACTAACACGCGTGCATTGTGTGTTTTTAATAGATAACAATCAGGAACAGTTGCCAGAAAACCAGTAGGATTACCAAAGATACCAATGTGAGTGATTTCTCTTTTTCTCACAGTTTGTGAGACATTCTCTTTTTCTACTGAATTGTTTTACAAAACCTCAAATGTTTTAATTATACTTACCAGTGGTTGAGTCTTTGTATTCTATCAATGCTACCGGTGTGTGGGGTTTTCTATACACTACTGAATATAGCATTGCTATTGGACGACGAGTTAGCCAATAGTAATATGACCACAGTCAACATGACAAATACTGAATGAGTACTTGGGTAGAAGTAAACACTGTAATCGCTCTTAATACTGTGAAGTATAATATTGTGTCATTGTGTAAAATGGAATGTACTCGCCAGTATTTCTTGCTGATAAAAATGTTTTTAAAACGCGTTTCAGGTAACTTAATGTGAAGCTAGAAGAAGCCAGCTATGAAGCACTGAAGGCTTAAAGAAAGTGGCTATAAAAGTTACCTACATAAAAGTTTATGTTTTCATAAATTAGGGTTTACCCTTCTACGAATGTATTGTAATGGAAACATGGGTTTCAACCCTTTTGTTACTTATAAAAGTTGGTATTTTGAAACTCTGATAATATTTCCTAACTACGATCCTGATATTTAACTTCCGCTGCCATATTAATAAACACTGGTACCACTTAACTGGTTCACGGCTCCCACTCCCGGGGTGGGAACGGGGGTTGTGACACGTATAAATTATACCTTATAACATTAACATTCTAATAAATCATATGAAGTTTTAAAATCAGTATAAATACCATTCAAAAGATGACACCAGTTTTATAAATCAGTATAATATTACATCTGTGTTTAAGGCTACTATTCTTTTCTTTGTTACATTAGGATTGAAGTAAAGCATGATACACACTGAAACAACTTATATACTTATTTTTATAATTCCAATTGTAGAATTTAAATACACGAATCTATTGGTAATTAATCTAAATATGAAAATCAATGTTCTAAATATTATTAACAAACAAAAAAAAATCGATCCAACATTCTTTTTAAAAATAAACACATGTCTCATCAAATTAATTTAGTGATATATTAATTAAATAAAATATCTCATTATCCTTTGAAATTGTTATTTTTTCCCTTTTAAGTTTATTTTCTAATAATGTATACCTTTTATTATTATAGATTTAAATCGATCCAATGAATTTCTTAAAATTTTGAAATTATACCATTTCTAATAATCAGTTAGTTATAGTCAAACAATTGCTAAAAATTAAAAAAACGTAAATATGGTAATTATATTAAGAAATTTTGAATGATACCAAAATAAAAAAATCATAGTAAATACAGAAATATAAGAAATTATAGAAACTATTTAAATTTTAAGTATTAAAAATCAACTGAAACGTATTACCAATTATGATTACGTTTAAAAAATCAATAACTTTAAAAAATACTAAAATTTCAAACCATTTCTAAAATTAACAATACATAATTACGGTAATGTTTATTTTCTAATTAAATTAAGTTTTAACTTTACAAAAATAAATTTTAGAATTTACCTATATATATTTAGTTGATACTTAAGTTTTGGATCAGCATCAAAACATTTTCATCATCAACCACTCAGATCCGAGTGTTATCGGGTCGAAATGGATGAAAACAATGTTAGTATGTTAAACAATATTGATTGGAGATCAAAATTTTTTACCATCAAGGTCAAGATTTTAAGACTTTGGATGCGTAGAAATCAAAAGAGAGTGGGTGAAACCTTGGCTATTAAAATACCACTGATGGATGAGCATGTTAGATTGTCAAAGACTTTTTTTATTTTTAATATTTTGTTTTGTTTTTGGAGTTAATGTTGTCTTTTGATTAGGCCACAAAGATGCATGCTACTGTTTGGAACAAATTTATGAAGAAACATAAAATTTTGCTTCATGAAAATGAGTTATTATATATATAAATCTCAGCTTTCTGTGATTAAGTCAACTTTCAAACACTTTGATAAGGAACATGCTATTAGCTTAAACTTTGATACATCTGTTAAAAAGTGTGAGAACTTTGATGGAAGTGAATACGGTATCCAGTTATCATCGTTTTAGTCCATTAAAGTCGGGGAGGTTGAGGTGAACTATCGAATTGGTTTGTACTTCATCGTATATAAAAACCAAACCCATATGACCGAAAGCTATAAATGGATTACTCTATTGTTAAAATATTTGTAATTGTCCTCAGTATACTTCTCAATAACTACCTTTTCTTTTTATTTATTTTTTTTGTTACAGATTTCATTGAATATGTCGATGAGTGGTCTGCCCCAGAAGCTACCAAAACGAAAATGGGAAAAGATATCAAATACATGAACTTGCAATTGCTAGATTATGAGTCTGTTTTTTAAATGGCTATTCTAATTTCATGTAACCTTTAATATTAGATAGTTATTCTTATATGAAATGCTCTGATATATTAATTTTCTATTTATGTAGCGGTCTCAAGTTAAGTTGCACCGTATGGGACGAGTACTGTGATGAGATGTTCGGTTACATTCAGAGCCATAAAGAAAAAGTCCATGTTGTCCTCCTTGTGCAGTTTGAAAGTTTCAACAAGTATAAAGGTTTTCGCCGATGTTAGTCTTTGTTTATTTTAAATAACTATTACATATGATTTATATAATTCGGTATGGTTAATCAGATTTTCACTTTATTATACAGGGAAGGCAATGCTATCTAATGCTTTCCATATAACAAGGTTGTTTATCAATGCTGACATAGAGGAGATTCGTTCCTTCAAGACAAAGTAAGTACCTTTTCAATTAATATTAATTATTTATTGATGTTATTAACCTTTTCATACTTTATATTATTGTAAACAGGTTTGTTGAGAAGATATCTACAACATCCTCTAATGCTCAGAAATCAATTGGTTCATCCGGAAGCATAAGTGTTGCTGATGATTTTTTAAGCAAACATCCGTTTACTAATATCCGTGATATCACGCTGTTATCTCAAGTACGTGTCCAATTTTAAATATATTTTAGTAACACAGAAATACAATTGTTTCAGTAATGTATATTTATAAACATTATATTGCTACATTCAATTACAGCCTTGTGAGGTAATTGTTGTTGGTACGGTGATGGGTGTTGATGAGAAAGAAGACTGGTATTACCTCGGATGTGAAGAGTGTAATCGAAAGGTTGAAACAAGTTTGGTCATTGAGGAGGCTGAAGACGGTGCAAAGTTTAAACAGGTTTTAATCTACTCAAATCCCGACTGTCCTAAAGAGATTGTGAGTGCGACCCCAATGTATGTTATTCCTCATTGTTTGTTTTTATAATCCTTATGATTATATGATTTTATTGTACAAATATAAATTGTATTTATTTTGTCAAATACTGTTTGTCCATGTAGTTTTAGGATTCCGATAAGAGTACAAGATTCTGCTGCTATTGCGTCTCTAACTTTGTTTGACCGCGAAGCAAAGAAAATGTTGGGAATGACTGCAATTCAGTTGCTTGAGAAATCAAAATAGGAATTGGTAAGCAATTATACGTCAATGTATTTTTTAACTTGTTATATAACGTACATAAAAGTAATGTCGTGCTTTGATTAGCAAGTTGTTGTAAACTAATATTAATTTACATATTTTAGGAATCTTCTAAAGAGAAACCACTCCCTATCAGCTTAACGCTCTGAATGATAAAAAGTATCTTTCAAGATTCAAATTTGGCAATTCAATATTGACAATCATACTGATGGTTATGCTATTCATAAGCTGGTGAATGATCCAGCAATAATTGAATCTTTGGAGAAACGAATTCCAGCAGATCAGGTTAATGTTTTCGAACGTTTTTAATTAACCAAATCTTACAAAATTTATTATATTTGTAGTGTTTATCATTATTATTTTACTAATTGTAGGGTGCAGATGAGGCTGTGGGTGATGTTTCACTTAGTGAGTTATCAACTCAGGATGTTTTTGCTCTAAAGGTATTAAGTTTAAGTTAATGTTATAAGTGTAACCTTCTTCCATAACAATTTACACTTTGTTATGTTAAATTTATGTTACAGGAGGCTGTGGATTCTATTGAGGATAGCTTCACAGCCGAATGCATCTCTAAAGACTGTTCGAAGACATCGTCCGCGGAATTGAAGCGTAACCTTTCAGAAGCGTATGAAGTTGAGGATTCTTCTTCTCTGTCGTCAACTAAGATTAAAAAGACCAGTGTAGCAAACGTATCAACTGATGATGAGGAAACCATCCTGTTGGTTCCTAAGATTGAAAAATAGTTCCAGGTCGAATTATTGTTCCGCAAAAAGTTTATCTGTTTTTCGAACTTTCATGTTTTGGTTTGTTTTGAATGTTTGATTGGTTTTGAATGTTGGCTTATAGTGGTTTGTTTTCAAACTTTACTTATGAATAAAGAATGTTTGTGTTTGAAATATTACCTATGAGTTTTATTCCTTTAATTTGTATGATTTGGTTAGTTTATCTTTGTTTAATTCTTTGGCATGTATAATTTGACTCCTACAATATTTGTAAGTCTGTTATACAATACAATTTTTATAACTTTTTTTTTACTATCAATTAATTTGTAAAAATTAGGCTTATTAAACAAAACAAAATGTGCCTTACCCGTGTTATAAACAAATTAAAACTTACTTAACGCTATGACGATGACAAAGATTTTTTTAGTTACATATTTAACAAAACAAAGTTTCATTTTTAAAACTACTTTAATTTTTATATTTAATGTTTTGACAATTATGTGTTATAAATAGTGTTTATTAATTTTATATCTTTATGTTTACGACGTTAAATAATTAATTTATATATTTTTAATAGGTTTGTCTCTACCAGAGGAACAACTATAGAACTTAACGTTGCTTGAAATTGAACGTTACTTATTACGGAATAACTCAAGTCTAACTCGGTTTCCTTTCTATGCCTCAACCCGACAGTGAATCGATATATTCAGCAGACAATCGTTTAATTGTTGATGAACTTGCATACGATGTAAGTGCTACTGTTGTTGTATTTGATAATCATTTAAGCAGTCTAACCGATGAGCAGCGTATAGTCTTTGATGAGATAATTCAAGCCGTTGATAGTAATACGGGTGGTCTGTTCTTCGTTTATGGTTACGGAGGGACTGGTAAACGTTTTTGGGGAAGACATTATCTGCATCCATCAGATGTAAAGGAGATATTGTATTAAACGTTGCATCAAGTGGAATTGCTTCTCTTTTGTTATCTAGTGGACGGACTGCACATTCAAGGTTTCAATACCTTTAAATTTAACAGAACAGTCGATGTGTTTTATTAAACCAGATGATGAAGTTGCTGATTTGTTGAGAAAAACGAAGTTGATAATTTGGGATGAAGCACCCATGATTCATAAACATGCGTTTGAAGCACTTGACCAAACAATGAAAGATATCTTCAAATTTGATGATTCAGTAAATTCGAAGATGAGTTTTGGTGGTAAAGTTATGGTGTTGGGTGGTGATTTTAGACAAATACTTCTGGTTCTATCAAATGGTAGTAGACGAGAAATTGTTAATGCTTCAATAACTTCGTCGTATATTTGGAGTACTTGTAAGGTCCTTACATAACGAAAAACATGAGGTTAACTGTAGGGCCAATGCATCTGATATAGAAGAGATTAAAGCTTTTGCAAATTGGTTGCTTGAGTTGGGCGAGGGAAAGATTGGTGACAGTGATGATTGTGAGGTTGTTATAGAAATTCCTGAAGATCTCTTAATCAAGTGCTCTGTTGGATCCTATGTCAGATTTGATCGACTTTGTATACCCTTCACTTCTACAACTATATAAAGATAAAGATTATTTTGCTGAAAGAGCTATACTGGCACCAACAAATGAGGTTGTTCAAGAAATAAATGAAAGATTGCTTGCTTTGTTTCCTGGTGAAGAAGTCGAGTATTTGAGTTCTGATAGTATTTGTCAAACTGATCAAGCAAAGAATCCATCACATGCTAAACTATATTCTCCTGATGTTCTAATGGTCTTAAAATATCTGGTTTGCCTAATCATCGATTAGTCCTTAAAGTCGGTGTACTTGTAATGTTGCTTCGTAATATTGATCAACAAAATGGTTTATGCAACGGTACGAGATTACGTATTACTAAACTCTACAAACGTGTTATAGAAGCTGAGATTATATCCGGAGGAAACATAGGGACAAAAACGTTTATTCCACGAATCAGTTTGACACCGTCAGATAAAAGATTCTATCAAGTTTCAACGACGATAATTCCCCTTAAATGTATGTTTCGCAATGACTATAAACAAAAGTCAAGGACGATCTCTATCAAGGGTTGGATTGTATCTGAAAATATCCAGTTTTCTCTCATGGTCAACTTTATGTTGCATTATCAGTAGTCAAAAGCAGAGTCGGTGTGAAAGTTGTTTATACTAGATAAAGATAGGAATGTAACAAAATAATGTCGTCTACAAGGAAGTTTTTTCCGGGATTTGAATAATTTTGTTCTTTTTCTTTTCCAATGTAGTCTGTTTACATACTAATAAATTTGAATCAAAATAATATGTTTTTGGTTGAAGCTGCGTTTAACGCGAGATACTAGTATGAAAAAGTTTAACTCGTTCAACTGGTTATAATTATCAAAATAGCTCATCAAAATTATAGTAAGATATAAATAGGTATTTATTAAAAGATATTAAAACCGGAATTAAGTTTTTGTTCAACTTCAGCTTGACTATATAAACTTACAAATTTTCAAATGATATTTAAAGGTTTTTAGACTTTTAGTTCTAAAATCACTTCATGGTTGGTGAGGCTTATTATGTAGATGATAGCAACTCCAACCCGTTGATATTTTAGAAGGAATATTAATAAAAAAAATCATCTAAAGCTTATTTTAGTATTTTGTTAAATTCACATATAATTCTTTAAAAAAACACCCAAGTTTTACTATTAAAATTTCTAAGAAAATTACATGTGAACACATAAACTTACGAAATAGACTTTGACGGGATCGACCAAGAAATTTTGGGAAGTAGATTAGGTTTAGTTTATACGAAAAAAAAATTACTTTCTAGATGACCTATTAAACAAATCAGATAAAAGTCCTTTAAATGTAAAAAAAAAAAAAAAAAAAAAACTTTCCAGAAGTTTCATTTAGCAGTCCTTGCCATTTGTACGAGAAGCTAAAACCAAATTCAAGTGTATAAAATTTAAAAACATAATAATCTTGCCATTTGTACGAGAAGCTAAACCAAATTCAAGTGTATAAAATTTAAGAAACATAATAATAAGCCGAGATTTTTATTTATTTAAAGAAACATAAACAGCAAAAAAACTCTAAGTACGACGTTACGAATATAAATTTCTATTTGCTATTTGACATAATAAAAGAATTTAGATCGGAGGCCATTGGTGGGGTGAAGTTTTTTGGGGCTGTTAGTAGAGACGCAAGGTTAATTAGTAGGTTGGTAAAGAAAATGGCTATTAAGTCGGTAGATTTGATGCGTCTTCTACCCAAATTAGGTGACCCGCAGAGTGAACTACTCTTGCTTCGATCCTGTATGGGCATTGCCAAACTTTTCGTTGGCTTGAGGACATGCCAACCTGTACACATGGAAGATACAACGTTATTCTTCGAGAAAGGTTTGCATGAAGCGATTGAGGAATTAGTGATTTGTGGAGGTCCTTTCTTTGGAGACTTCCAGTGTCGACTTGCTTCATTACCTATTAGGTTTGGGGGTTGGGTTTGTATTCGGCTGTAGAGGCTTCATCCTATGCTTTTGTGGCCTCGAGGGCCCAATCGTGGGTGCTACAGGACCACATCTTAAGAGACAGTGGCATATGTGGTATGGATTCTGATTATGTTTGTGCTTTGTCTTGTCTTCGTGATACGATTCCAAGCTTTGACTTCAGCGGTTTCACTAATAAGGACACCACCCCCTAAAGCCCAACATGCATTGACGAGTGCTCTTTTTGGTAAAATTGTCCATGACATCGAAGTACAGTTTGACTTGGCTGTTAGACAAAAAGCCGTTTTTGAGTGTCTATGAGCACCATATGCACAAGATTTTCTTCTTGCTATACCTATAGATGGGTTATGCCAGTATATGTCGTCGGCGGAGTACCGTACTATTCTTAAGTATCACCTCATGATTCCTTTATTCCAGTTGATGAGGTATACCCTGTTTGTCATAAGGCGTGCTTGGATTCTTTTGGGAAGCATGCAGTTCATTGTAGAGAGCTCCCCGGGTTCAAATACCGACATGATTTGGTTAGCGATGTTCTTTTTGACATATTCCGGCGCGCTGGTAGTTCTGCTAAGAAAGAGGCACCTGTTAATTTCTTAACTAACCCATTGGAAGGGAGATCTACCCTTCGACCAGCCGACATTCTGGTCTTTGGATGGGTAGGAGGAAAACATGCATGTGTGGATTTAATAGGGGTTTCCCCGCTTGTGGGCTTAGGGGATAGTGCTTTCACGATGGGCCAGGCTGCTTTAGGTAAAGTGACCAAACACGCGAAAGCGTGCCTTGACAACCAACACCTGTTTATCTCATTTGCTTTTGATACTTTTGGTTTCCTGACGCTAGAGGCTGTGGACCTACTTCAACGACTTTTAAAGTGTCCTATTGTTTACCGCGAGATCTATGGACATAGTTTTTAACAAAAAGGGGTAGCGGCGCAGCTTGTTACCCGTTTACCATCTATCTCGATATAAATTCATAACACGAAAAAGTAAGTTTGTTAATAGTTAGAGATTACATGTCCACAACTTCGGTTCAGAGAAATGAATATAAATTTCTATTTGGTTTTTTGGGGGAAAGAATTAGTGTTCCTTGTGACCGAGGTTCGATTCCCACTCTCCTCATTCTTTATCTATGGCAATCCAGGTGAAGAGGGAAAACGGGTGGTGCCGGTTCGACTTGGATGGGAGGTGAGGTTTTACCGGTTATTTCATTGTCGTGCCTTCGGGCGGGTGGAGGTCGGGTTTCTGCCCATCT
This sequence comes from Scalesia atractyloides, assembly GCA_947069175.1. NCBI lineage: Eukaryota > Viridiplantae > Streptophyta > Magnoliopsida > Asterales > Asteraceae > Scalesia > Scalesia atractyloides. The sequence goes on along the minus strand of CAMTDV010000016.1, from coordinate 19,590,925 downwards.
GGGAGGGCCAAGGGGCTGGCGGCGGTCGAGTAGTCGACCTTGGCCACAGTGCCTGGTGTCACGGTGGTTAGCACGTCGTTTTTTGCCGTTTAAAAAAAAATTAATTAGTAATTCCATTTTATCCGCTTATAAAAAACTAACTCCCCCCCCCCCCCCCCCCCCAAATGGATATTTAAATGTTCATAACTTTTTTGGTACGTTAATTTTTGTTTAAAATTGCTCTATATAAATGAGTATTTTATTCTCTTTAATTTGAGTATAATATTACTATAGTTTTTTTAATTAAAAAATTGATATGTTACATGATTAATAGTGTCTAATGATGAGTAATAACTGAAACATTAACCGAAATCAACCAAAAACTGAACAACTGAAACCCACATTAACCAAAAGGGTTATCTTTTGTACTCTCATTTAACCAAAATTAACTGAACGAAACCATTCATATTTTCATATATCTCTAGCTTTTATACATTCAGTTCATGTATTTCATATTTATTCCCTCATTTTATGTATTTATGCCTCCATTTCATATACCAATACATCCATTTCATGCATTCATACCTAAATTTCATGTATTTCTAATATTAAAAATTGCCTCAAGTTTGTTTTTAGTTATTAACCAAAATAAATGAATTAAACAAAAAACCGTCAATCTAACTGAATAAACCAAACCGATTAACTAAAAATGGATTGGTTAATAAATAGATTAACCGGTGACCTTGATTTCGGTTGAGGATAATAATCTAACAAACCAAACCGTGGCAATGTATGTGTTTCCCGCCGCTCGCTCGCTATTTATCGGTTATTAACCAAAACCGGTGAGCAATAACTAAATCATTAACCTAAACGAAACCAAACTAAAACAGACGAAACTAAACCAAAATCAACTTAAAACTAAATTAACCGAAAATCAAATTAACCAAAAATCAGTTATCAATTTTTTTGTACTCTCGTTTAATTAAAATTAGCTGAACCGAACCAAATCATTCATATTTTCATATATTTCTAGCTTTTATACCTCTAATTTATATATTTTTATATCTTCATTTCATATATTTATACTTTCATGTATTTATACCTTAATTTCATATATTTCTAACCAAAAGTTTAGCCCATTTTGTTTTTGCTATTAACTAAATTAAATGAATCAAACAAAAAACCGTCAATCTAACCGAATAGACCGAAGTGATTAACTGAAAACCAGTTGGTTAATAAAATTAGGGCTGGCATAACGGGTCAACCCAATCTGTTAAGACACGAACACGATAAGACACGAACCCGAAACACGTAAACACGAACACGACACGAAATCTTATCGTGTCAGATTTTCGAAACATGAACATGAACCTGTTAATAAACAGGTTACACGAAACGACCTGTTAAGATACGAAAAAATTACCAACGTATCATACAACCTGTTTAAGACACGAACAGGACCTGTTAAGACACGAATACGACCTGTTTAAAACACGAACACGGCCTAATTGGGGCAGTTGTGAACCGAATTGAGAATCGTGGTATTTGTGAGAGAGATTTAAAACTTAGGGTTTGGATTGTGAAAAAGAACCGTATGTGTTTATGTATAATTATGACCCCATTTCCACACTCACATATAATATTGTTTGATTTTTAATCATTAACATGTACTTAACGGGTCTTTACAGGTTAACGGTTTAACCTGTTTAGACACGAAACCTGTTAAAGTCTTATCGTGTCGACCTGTTTTAGACACGAAACCTGTTAAGGTAAAACACGAAACATTATAACTTCATGTAGTTCGTGTCGTGTCATCGTGTTCGTGTCAGAATTGCAAGCCCTAAATAAAATAGACTAACCGATGACTTTGGTTGAGGGTAATAACCGAACCATGCACAACACAATGAAATGGATTACACAATTACTTCACTTTTTATGTATATCTGTCACAATCATGCTACAATTAATATTATATGAACAAAAAAACTACCAAAAACAAGTATCGTAATGCGATCTGCCACTCCTGCCGTATCACGGGACATGATACTAGTTATATACACGTGTGAACATAAGGGCTCAATAGTAACACTATTTTAATGTCGTAAATAAAATAAAGCTTTATTTGCACCAACTTTACCGCGTAGTACATTCATCAAAAACTTTGAAACAACTTACATAAAAACAAAACTTAAATTAATATGATTCAATTGTTTTCAAAAGTGCAAATATAAATTATAAAATACTTGACCATTTGTTCAAACCAACATTTTCAAATACCAACTCACCTATCACCACCATAAAGCAAAAGCAAGCACACTCTTCCTTTTAACGCCATTGCACACGCCGGCGAGGTAGCAACCAGATGGAGAACCAACATATTCTCCTCCTAATCCTCTTCTCCTCCATCTTCCTCCAATCCATCTCCGCCGCTAACGATGGTTGCCGACCAGCCGCCTGCGGTCCAACCGAACCAGTAATCCGGTTTCCTTTCCGTCTCACCGGCCAGCAACCGCCCGGTGCGGTTATCCCGGCTTCAACCTCTCCTGTAACAAACAAAACAGAACAATAATCCGGCTTCCGTCATCGCGTTCACACATCGTCAACAGAATCAACTACATCTCACAGGTTAGTTTCCTGTTTCCTAACAAATTAAGCAAAAAATACTTCAAATCATTTCATATATAAATTAATTTTAATTTTTTCAAATTAAATATCCAGATAAAAATAGGAAAATTTACAGTAGAATGACAGGTAAACACGCAACACACGCTGTGCAGATAGCAAATCCGAGCCTACCTTAAACAAATTAGGAAACAATTAGTTCAAATCACTTAATAATATCAAGTAATCGAATAATATAAACGATGAATAACAGGTTTGTTTCCGAAGAGAATTAGGCAAAAAGCAGTTGAAATCACTTCATATATCAAATAATAAAATAATCAAAACTTGATTCAAATGTTTGATTTAATCAAATGATAATCATAACTGGTAAATGATTCACAGGTGATCTACATAGATCCAGATTTCTGCCAGACAAAGAAAATCAACGGATTCAATCTAACCGACACACCGTACGACTACAGTAGTGTACGGAGCTACAGTTTTTACAACTGTACATCACAGAATTTTGGCTTTATGTATCCTGCTGTGCCGTTTCGGTGCCTTAGCGGCGGGAATTATTCGGTTATTGCGGTTAGAACCGGGTTGTTTGAGCGTGGAAACATGCCGGTGAGCTGTGAAGAGATGAAGATGATCGATCTGCCAGTACGGTGGAATGGAGATATTAGGACGGAATTGGAGTTGATGTGGTTTACTCCGGGTTGTAGAGGTTGTGAAATTGAAGGTAGAGGTTGTGGATTGAAGAAAGATGGAGAAGTAGGATGCCTTGGTTCTTCTCGTGGTAAGGTTATTTTCATTGGTTGATAGTTATGGTACACATTTTAATGCATAAGGTACTAGTAAATTGTTTAGTTATTACTTGGGATGAGCTCGGTACCGAAAATCCCCAAAAGTGGGTACCGGTACCGAATATATCCGGTACGGTACTATTCGGTACCGGCATATGATGGTAAATACCGGTACCGAAAATGTATCTGGTTCGGTAAATTCGGTACCGGTACTGGTTCGGGATATGATTTGCTTATCCATAGTTATTACACATGAAGTAGGTCACTAGGTTCTACTGATTTAGCTATTGAAAGAAAAATTACTAAAATGGATAATTTAGGTTAAAAGCGTTAAAAATAACAAGTTATCCATCGGCTAAAAAAAATGTCGGCTAAGACTTCGCTAGTTGTCGGTTAAATACTAAAAAGAGCTATGGTCTCAGCTAGCAGAGCTGACTTGGCGAGTTATGATTGATCTAAATAGTGCTGTCTATTTTGGAAATACTGTTTTGTTAGTTTGACTATTTTGATGATTTTCATAAATAACTATCTTGCTAGAATAGTTAGCCATGAAGGTCTAAATAGGGAATTGACTTTGATTCCTGCTTATTGAACCATGTTCATTGATTTAGGTTTTCCAACGAGTGCTAAGTATGGATTAACTTTAGGCATTGGTGTGCCGGTATCGGTTTGCATCATTGGGCTCATATGCTATGCGGCTACTAGAGTGAGAGAACGCAGTGAAACTCACAATCAAAGTATTGATCTCTTTTCTATTGGCATTGTCCCACAACCACTCTCTAGTACGGGATTAGATAAGTCGACAATCGAGTCATACCAGAAAATCACGCTTGGAGAAAGTTGTAGATTACCGAATGATGATAGTACTTGTGCTATATGTCTTTCAGACTACAAGCCTAAAGAGTCGTTAAGGACGATACCAGAATGTAATCATTATTTTCATGCGGACTGTATTGACGAGTGGCTCAAGTTGAATGCAACTTGCCCGGTGTGCAGGAACACGCCTGAAAGCTCGTCATTGGTTACACCGTGTTCTTCAACATCGACAACCTCCTCTGTAGATTCACCATAGAAAACCAATCAATAATTTTGGATTTTGGTACCTTTTTGTAATTTACATGTATATTTTGTATGTATAAATACAACAGCATTCATAGCCACACAATTGAGTCATTTATCATTATATACTTCTATGTGTATGGTGTGTATAGAATGCCAATGATTTGTTATTTAATGTGATAGCCCGTTTGAACGAACTTTCTAAAAGTTCCTTCGAATAGCTTTACGAGATATTTTTCTTAATAAATTTATCTAAATCATTTTTACAATTATAATCGGTTATAATATTTAAGCATTTAATTATTTATAAAATTATTAAAAAATGTCAATTAATATATGGTTTCAAAATCAAAGATGTTTGAAAACACATATTTAGTCATTGTCATGTACCTAACTAGATGTTAGAATATATGTATATTTCAAAATATGAATCATAACACGTTAGCTCTATAATTATATTTTGAAAATGACTATTAGTAAAAGTATATATTCTTGTTAAACTTTGATTTTTGTACTGATTGGTACTAAAATTGTCCTTTAATGGGCTGACCACGTCTTTTTGAATTGGATACATATTAATCATGAGATGAACTTTTTTCTTTTCTTTTACTCTAAATGTTTCGTATCACAGAAAATGATAAAAATAAATTAATGAAAAGAAAACCTTCATAAACTCAAGTCATAACGAGACAGAAACATATATAAATTTGAAAGTCATAAACCTATTTGATCAAGAAAAATTAGTGTTTTTGTTAGATCAGAACACCAAATGGGTGGATTATAAATCTGTAGTTCATATCAGATGACGAGGGTCCCGGTATGGTCTCCTCGTCTAGGTTCACTCCTCTAAAATAATGACTTGGCCCGAGCCCATCTGGACTCTCCTTTATAAAACGAGTGTGGTCAAAGCCTTGGCTTGACTAAGTTAACACAAAGGATCTTCCCACTCAAGACCCTGTGAGAAAGTACCGTTCTGACATACACCTCTCGGACGTGACCCGTCCTACTCATTAAATGCACTTGAGCTCCGTCGGCTCAACATGGCTCCTTTTCTGGTAGGATATAGGTGATATGCTTAACCAAGAAGGAGACATTTATGGCAAGGATCTCGAGGATTGTACCAAAGAGACAGAATCACGATAGACGTTTTTGATGCACTATTTCAAGCATGGATTTTTGCTTATGGCACATGCATGGTACCATCCTTAATAAAACCTGATGCCCAAAGTGGGCGAGGAAAGAAAGGATGAAACAGATTCCATTTGCTTAGGTAATTGGATGCATCATGTATGCCATGTTATGCACAATACCTAATGTGTCGTATGCGTTGATCACGGCTAGCATATACAAGCAGATGTAAGAATATATTTATATATTAAATATATTAAGTGGTCATTATTATCATTTATCTAATAATTGATCATTGACCTAATTACCCCTATATCATTAATTGATAAATATTTGATGGACGTATTTACCCTTAGTAGATAAACATATGGTTTCCCCTTGGGTGTATATAAATAGAGATTACTAGAGAGGGTTAATAGTCAAACAATTATAATAATATCATCACTATCAATTCGTCCCCCCTCTCTCTCATAACCACGTTCATCAAGAACACCTAAACCCATCAGAACTGTACACCCTAAAGGGGAACTCGACCAATCTGACGAATATGACGTCAACTTCATTCTTTGATGCGGTTACTGGCTAAATAGGTACACATGTCTTTATTCATGATTGAATTTATTTATTTATCTATGAAGATTACTAAATCGTTTTATGAAAATAATCGAAATCACTTAACCCTTTACAATACGAGTTCCTACGATTAATTACTATTGTATACGTTGGTAATTACTATTGTATATATTGGTTTTGAAATTTGAAACCATACATAATTAATTCATTGAATTGTTTTCTAAATTACACTTCAACAATATTTAATTGAAGCCATTTATGCGCATTTATAATCGATGATGTAAGAATCTGCCGTATCAATTAAGTTTAAGGCAATAATCATCCAAGTTTTGTTTTTCAATTGAAATTATAAATTAATTGAATAAAAATAAATTATACTAAAATATTTTTAGTTGGTAATAATGTCAGAATTTTTTTTATAATTACAAAGAAATCACCTTATTTTGGGATAACAATAGGATTTGATCATGTTTCCTAAAACTGGGTATCTTTATCTCCAAGTTTCGAATAAAATATAATTTTAATTTATAATCGAATAATTAACTTGGATAAATAACATGAGATGTTTAGAAACTATAATCAAATCCCTTAAAATTAGCTGAATCAACCTTATCGGATCAACTTTAGTTTACGGATTAAATTTACGGGAAGTTTAGTTTTATTTTATGTTTTCGAATTAAAATTTGTGAGTTCAATAATTTCCGAGAACTAACAATCATTCTCGAGAACTCACATTATCTAGAACTAATAATCATTCTAGAGAATTCATTATATAGAGAACTCGAACTCGAGATCTCATTAACTCGAAATCTCAAAAGAATTAGAGATTTCACTAACTCGAGATCTTACAAGAGAACTCAAATCCCGTAAACACTTATCGGTCAGTAAATAGATGGTGTGTTATTAAATAATTAATAGTTTTGTAACCACTTAAATAAACTTATATATTTTTTTACAAAACTATAGCTTAACTTAAATGAGCTTTTGATGTTTTAATTCTGCCCAAAGGTGATTTGATACATCTATTTATTGTTCAAGTATAATAAGAAGCTATATTAGTTATGCCTTACAAACGCGAGTGTATTATTTTTTGGCCAAAGCTGATTTAATTCATTCATGTCTAGCATACTTAACAAGTGCATAACTAAGGTAACTCTTTCATTTATGGTCAAAGCTGATTTGTCACAATTACTTTGCGCACATGCTTAGATGATTACACTTCTTCCCAAAGGTAATTTGTTTTCATTTAAATATAATTTTTTTTAACTTAGTCTATTATTTTGATGTTAGTAATATACATATCACAACTTCTTCAAATAATGATTCTCACATTAATGATCCTTCATTAATCCTATGATCATATTTTGTCTGCATTACTTTAATGCCCATAACATTACCCACTATAACTTTCTTCTATAAATTAATATCTCATCCACTCTAATTTTAAACCTAATATGTTTTGCCTTACTTAAAAGTTTCTATAGGATTAGCTTTTAAATCAAATGCTTGATTATTCTTAAGATACGAGAATCTTACTGCTCTCTTCTGATAAAAGTATTGCAGAAGAAAAGTAGAGCATGATGAATAGGATAACTCGAACATGATGTCTCTTATGATAAACAAGAACTCATTTAACAAAAATCATATCACTAAATTTATTCCAAATTAAGTTTTTCCTAAAACTAATCTAATTTTTGGAATAATCAGAAGAACTCCTAAGGTGCATGTCTTCATTTCAGATTCTAAACTATAAGGTTAAGTGGCATTGGTGAATACATCATAATATACAATTTCATGACCCATAAAATAAAGGGCTTACACATGGAAATAAGTATATTTTCCGGTGCATTACATACTAACTTTCCATTAGTACAAATTGTTGCCTTAAAATCAACTAATAACACTCAAAAGTACCAAAGGAAAATGAGTGAGTTGATTAGCAACATGCGTACAAGAAAAGAAATGCCTAAAACTGGAAAATAAGATTTTATTCACATTGCAACCACTAAAAACCTTAAAACAGGATATTTCTAAGGTCCATAGTCAAAATATAAGTACACAATTCCAACTCTAGGGTTCTTCAAGGGAGAATCTCACTGCATAATTATGTCATTTGACTAGGCATAAGCAATGAGAATATCAATGATTCAAAAGAACAGTTGGATGAATTAATTATGTAGTCGCCTACAAATGATAATTAAGTCTGCTAATCTTAATATTCCATTAACACATGATAAGTTGACTGTAGTTCTATACGTTTCCTTACTAGAATTCAATAAATAACTTAAACTGAGAGTTAGTGACAAAAATTAAATGTTAAGGCTATAAGAACCATGAAAAGTTGTCTTCCAATCACGCTTTATGATACCTTACATATTCTGAAAATTAATCACAATTTAGTATCAATACTAAAGCTATATTATGACAATTGTGAGGTTTACATAGCCAACATAAAGTCACATTTACCTTAAACTCTCATATTATTTGTTCTTAATATCTAGAAGAAACATTAATAAAATGAAAACTAGATGATACCTTACACTTTCACAACTTTTGTTATTATACAAATGAAATTTGACAAAAGGAAAATGAGACCTATAAATTTTCATCCATTAGAACAGAGAAATCATGACATGGTTAATGAGGATGATTTTTTTTCATCTAATCAGTGATTTTAAATCATGATGTTAAAAGTCCTAAATCATTATTTGGCTTAAGGAATAAGTATGGGTCCACCATAAGTTATTTATTGACATTCCTGGAACTTATTCAAAATGGAATATTCAGACATAATTCATTTATCAACTAAAGATATCTACCTGTATCGAAATTTGCCCATAGTCTATGGTCTTAAAGAAATCTATTCATATATATACTTAATATAATTTCTTTTAAATATCTCCCTAAGTTTTTTATGACATCTGGACATTAAGGAAATCAAGTAAAGTCTAACATATATATGATAGGTTCCCACGTCACGTACCTCATTGAAACTTTTGTAGCACTTATAGAGATATCAAAGATCAGTGGGATCATTAAGTGTCTTAATTATAACTTGCAAAAGTTGCAAGAGGTGGGGAGTGAAAACTTCACATTACTTCAATTTACACCTCTTGTACAAGACATTGCTCTATTTCGGCACTGTTTCATTAAAAAAAACCTGTCTTCTTAAAATCTAATGTTACTCTTTGTTTCTTAATTGTGGGCACACTTAGATTTCTTAACCAAACTAACATAATCCTTAACAAGAGAAAATACAACGACTTCTAAAGACTAACTCATTAATATGTTTTCTCTATTAGAATCTGTTGGTCGTTAAATATTGACCTTAAACATGTTGAATTCCTAAAGACTTCTAAGGTCAGTGGGAGCAGTTAAAGTATTTATCATAACTTAGACGGAATATAAGAGGCGGGGGGGGGGGGGGAGAGTGTCATTAAATTTTACTCCGAATTTAACTCCGATTATACCTCTTATACTCCATACTGCACCAACTCTTACAAACTTAGAATCTTAAAAAAATAATAGCAACCTAACTAAGAGCTAATCCATAAAACTGAAACTTCTAATAAACCTAATAATCAACTCAGGAGGTCATCTAGGTATTAAAACCTACTAACTCTGATGATTACATAACCTCCCTAACCTAAGTTGAAATGGATTTTGGAAAAGTTTACTGATCCTACTCTTCTAATTAAACCATTAGCGTCAATCAATCTTCTAAACAGAATAAAACTGTTTTCTAGTAAAACTGATTTTATGTGTTCGAATAACGTTTGGGATTTGATTGAATTACCTAAGAGTGTTCATAACTAAACCAAATCCTAATATAAACGTTAAGACACAAAGAAGCATGATTGATTGTCAAAGGTTAGACTCAGGAAGAGATAAATTATGAAAGAATCTATGTTACCTACATTACAAAAGAGTTCTTTCAGGATCATCACTGTTCTAGTAGTTTATAATAGTTTTGAGCTATATTAGATGAACATTAAATAACTTTCCCTGGCTGACATATTTACATGTTCATAAAACAATCTGAAAGTTCTAAACTTAAGGTTAAAAGAACAGTTTGTCTATAAGCCAATAAAATCCATGTATGGGTTAATGCAAACATCATAATGCGATGAAGTCTTAATGCAATTATTTTCATCAAGAATCAAGTGGATTAATATACCTACCTCAAAATGAGAGGGAGCAACTAAAATAAACTTGTCTCTATAGATGACATTCTTTTAACAAGTATATGTTACATAAGTCAAAGCATTGTTAACACAAACTTTGATATAATAGATCTCAGAATATCTCTTACGTGATAGATATCATAACATACCGAGATAGACCCAATGGGACATTAGTTTCGTTCCATAAATTTAATTTTAAATGGATCCTTATATATGTAACAAACAATATTGCTCTCCTTTAGAGGATAATATGATCAATGAGATCATTTACTTATGCCTCATTAGTTAGAAGCCTTATGTAGATTCAAGTCTACACCCGTTTAGATATCACTCACATTGCAACACGCTAGATATGTCTAGATTAGTGTGATGCATCTTATGAAGTATTAAAATATCTATAAAGGAAACGAGAGACTATAATTTAAAGAAGAAGTGAGAATTCAAACCGGTTGATTACTTTAACTTTGTTATATTCAAAGATAACTTAATGTAATTTTCAGGGTATATCCTTATGTCAGCAGACAAATTTTATCTCATGGAGGAGTCATAATGAACTGATAATAACAACCTAAGTTATAATGACATAATATGTTGCTAATCAGAAAGCAATATGTCACACCCAACCGATGGCGGAAACATCAGGGTAGTGGCACTAGGCGAATCAGATTGATCAAGAGATTCCATAACGATCATTTTAAAGACAATAATCAACATTTAATATCCCATACTATCAAACTCATACAATCTTCAAAAACAACCATTACAATTTAAATTAATCTCTTAACATAAAATCTGATCCGATCTTCCCTAGATTTATTACATGATTTCTAACAAAACAAAACCTAAACTAAGCATCCAAAGCATAATCCTCAACCTGCCACATATATTAAAATAAAACGTCAATACAATTAAGTAAATGTGAGCGTACAGGTTTGCGTACATAATAGATATAAAAGCATTTAGCAAACACCGCATGACATACGAGATAGTTGTGAATGATGTAACTACTTAGATTCATGCAAACCAACAAACCGCGATTGATCAAGGCATGTGAACAAGTGTCCACATCCTAAAAGAGAAAATAAATGAGAAATGTAAAATGCGAGCCTTAACGACCCCGGGCCTCCGGGTGGCGGGTTAACCTCTAGTATACTATCACGTTAAGGGTGGCGTACAAGCAATCAAGCAATACATACAATTCATCAGATTTCACGTATAGTCATACAAACAGCGGGTTGCGAATAAGCGTTTTGAGAGTTGTGTGATGTGTTTTGGTATACGAACATATGTGACACCCAAAAGTGCGTTAAGCATAAAAAGGGTTCAAGTATACGCACAGTGGGTGCATTTTAGGGAGAATTCAGGATCTGAGATGAGTCGAGAAGAGCGCCGGTTCAGCCTGTAAGCGAACAGAAGTGCATCAGTCTTCCAAATTGCTGAAACGGTTAACGGGTGATTGGGCAGTAGACAAGTTCGGGCGAACTTGTATGCCTGACTTACTAAGGATACAAGTTCGGGTGAACTTGTACTTGAGAGTACAAGTTCGAGCGAACTTGTGAAATCTTGCTGAGGGGTGAGACAAGTTCAGGCGAACTTGTCTAATTTCCAAGGAAATTATACAAGTTCGGTCGAACTTGTAGGGTTGTTAACTGGGGAGGACAAGTTCGAGGGAACTTATCCAATTTTCTTGAAAATTGGGCAGAGTTCGGGCGTACTTGTGCCATTTTTGCAGAATTGGTGTGTGAGACCAAGTTCGGCGAACTTAGTCACCAAACTGGAGACAAGTTCGGGTGAACTTGGTGTATTCCGAGCGAACTTGATCGTTTTGGCCTCCAAATCGTGCGTTTTTGTATCATTTGCTGAGGAAATCGAGTGTTCATCCCTCCAACCTTAAGCCACTGAGTAAAACTTAGGCTGGAGAGGTCTTTTGGAGCGAGTTTAGCCATTTTACAGACGCTCGGGCTAATCCGGGCGAACTTGTGTTTCGTACGGGTTAGTCCAACTTGTGCAAAGTGACGATTTCGTCCTTGTACTTCCGGATCTGAGATCTTGCTTGACTAACGCCCCGTCCCACTTCACAGTGAACGAAACATACGTCATTTAGTCCGAAATTGTGTAGAAATCAATGTTTTTAAAGGTTTTACTCAGATTTAAACATAGATATGAGTGAAAATGAGAAGTTTTGTAGAAAAGATGAAGATTTTCGTAAACAGAAGAGTTTTGATGAAAATCGAAAGCAAAGGCAAAATCATTGTAAACCTTTGTAAAACGTTGAAGAACATCATTGTAGTTGAAAACGAGTTGAATCTTACTTAGAAAACAAGAGTTTCGGGTTTGGAGAGCCTCGAGCGAACTTGGCAGCAAGTTCAAATGAGGAGAAGGAGCTGAGTATTTATAGGTGAGGGGAGAAATGAGAGGGCAGACCTCAAGTTCGGGCGAACTGTTACAAGTTCGAGCGAACTTGTAGTTTGCTTGAGTTTGAGTTCAAGTCCGGGCGGACTTGTGTCTGCTTGTTGAGTTTAGGTAGCCTAGGCAAGTTCGGGCGAACTTGTGGTATACAAGTTCGGTCGGACTTGACCTGGTGGCCAAGTTTTGTTCGTTAATTTCTCGTTAAATGTTCGTTTGGCGATTCGTTTTGTATTAGATAGTTATATTAAGTGTTTTAGCGAAGCGTTAAGCGTTATAATTTATACAATAGCGTGATTCACGATTCGAATAAGCGAGTGCGATGCGATAAGCGAGTGTAATCATAAACCACAAACACACATAACACACAAAATAACATATACCACATAATTACTGAGATTTGCGATGCGATGAGATAAGCGATTAGATGCGATATAATTGTACATAACCATAATTAATTAACATAAACATCTTTCATAACTGAATCTCGGGATTACAAGGAGAGGTACAACGAAAGTAAACAGAAAAAAGATAACAACGAAAATTGGAGTTGTTACACAATAGTCACTAAATCTTGTTGAACATTTATCGGTGGACTCATAAGTTTATTAACTCCATATAACTAATTATTGAAGATTTATTGTGACAAAGTCAGCTACCATGTCTCCTTGAACAGTAACAGTTCGAGAGGTGCTGCATTAAATTTCGATACGTAACTAATTATTCGTTTATGAACTAATTGAGGAAACGAAATCTTTGTGTCAAATACATTCATGATATGCTTATGGATCCAATAACGAAAGATCAATCACACATAAATATTATGTAAGCGCTTATAATAATGGCGGGTATTATTGATGATCTGTACAACTGCATAACGTACTATGAATGACTAATTATTATTTTTCCTCGTACGTTTAGATTTATTTGTCTCTAAATATATGTTCATGCTAGCCTAAATGACATACAGACAATTATTATACAAATCAATGTTAAGGGCTTATTTGTCAATTGATCCTAATTGCTTAGGTTTTAAATTGGGACTGTAGTATGATTAATGGGGGTCCTGAGTTGAATACTGACTCAACGGTTGTATTTCTCTGCTATGGTTTTGGTTTAAAGCTAAAATGAGTATTAACTCCTGATCAGGCTTATCTAATACTCATAATAAATGATAACTCGGCCAAGTTGGAGAATGTAAGAATAGATTTATATATTAAATATTTAAGTGGCCATTATTATCATTTATCTAATAATTGTTCATTGACCTAATTACTCCTATATCATTAATTGGTAAATATTTGATGGACGTATTTACCTTTAGTAGATCAACACATGATTTCCCCTTGGGTGTATATAAATAGAGATTACTAGAGAGGGTTAATAGTCAGACAATTATAATAACATCATCACTATCAATTCGTCCCCCCTCTCTCTCATAACCGTGTTCATCAAGAACACCTAATGTCGAACCCCCGACCCCACCCCGGGAGCGAGGGCCGCGAGACACAGAGTTGGTGGTACTGGTGTTTATTAATTTGGCAGCGGAATTTCGACATCAGGATCGTAGTTAGAAAATAAATATCAGAGTTTCGAAACACCAAACTTTTATATTAAACAAATGGGGTAAAACCCATGTTTCCCTCACAATACATATTTTTAGGGACGGACCCTAATTTATGGAAAACAGAAACTCCTTTTTTATTTTAGGTCACTTTTATAGCCACTTTTCTAAGCCTTCAGTGCTCTCCAGCTGGCTTTTGTTAGCTTCACATTAAGTTACCTGAAACGCGTTTTAAAAACATTTTATCAGCAAGAAATACTGGCGAATCCATCTCAGATTTATCAAAACAAGTGATTATACTTTACAGTTATTATCGAGCATCCGCATTTACAATGTTTATATCTACATCATTACTCAATCAGTACTGTCACTCCTGACTTGTGGGTCATATTACTTTGGGCCCTGTCACCCAACAGTAACGGTTCCTGTCACATTCCCGTGACTTTGGACTAGCAATGCATACAAAACCCTAACATACCGACAGTAATTGTAGAATACATATACTCAATCACTGTTAAGCATAATTAAAACATTTGAGGTTTTGGTAACACATTTTGACTCACAAAAAGATTTACAAAAAGAGAATGTACTCGCCTTGAACACTTAAGTATTCCTACGGAGTTCCTGGTGATAGTTCTTGATTACTTCCTGGGATTTCTATTAAAACATACAATGCACATGTGTTAGTAAGTTAATCCAAGTCACTTTAACCATACAACACTCGACAGAACTCCAACGAACGTAGTCGGACAGAGCCTAGACATGCGTTGGCGATTCTAGATCGATTGGGTAGGATAGTGAATTAGTGATCGGGGTTAAGTTACTTACAGCGGACAGCGCTTCGCAGGTTTAGGGGTTTAGGGTTTTAGGGGGTGTTGCACGAAGAAACAGAGATTCAGAGACGATAATTTCGATCGCAAATGAGCAGAGACTTCAGTCCCACGCTGCTCTATTTATACCCGATTTTGACCTCCCCTGCGCGTCGCGCGGGGATCTGGGTTCCCTCTCGCGTGGCGCCTGAGGTGCCTAGCTAGGCTAGGTCAGTCTGGTCACAAGTGTAGGGTTGCCAGATGGCGCGAAACGGTGACACGTCACCTTGACACTTCCCGCGCGTCGCGACAGAGACAGGTATCTCTGGCGCGTGACGCCTGGACTGTCCAGGTGGACCTGTCTTGTTTTGCATGCCGCGTCTCGATTTGCGTGTCCGGTTTTACGTTTCGGCTGAATTCAGGGTGTTTTGGAGAGTTGTTACACCTAAACCCATCAGAACTGTACACCCTAAAGGGGAACTCGACCAATCTGACGTCAACTTCATTCTTTGATGCAGTTACTGACTAATCAGGTACACCTGTCTTTTATTATTCATGATTGAATTTATTTATTTAGGGTTTATGTTTTACCCATGTTCTTATGATAATCAACAACAGATACTTGGCAAAAGCCACTGGATAGCAGTCAAGAATATCCTAAAGTAATTAAAGGCAACTAGTGATTTGTTAATGATACTTGGAGGTGCAAAAGAAGATTTCACGGCACCAACACTAACTTCTAGACTTATCGAGATGATTCAATATCACATGTGGGATTTGACTTCATACTCAATGGTTAGGAATTACCTAGAAAAGTTCCAATTGTAGTTGCATAGTTCACCATAGACTCAGAATACATTGCAATATTGAAGGTAAATTGGATGAAAAGGTTCATTGTTGATCTTGAGGTGTAAATAGTTAAAAAAAAATCAAATACCTAGTTTGATTTAAAGTATAAGAAGAATGGTTAAACTTGCGGCAAGGGTACTTTGGGCAATTTTGTAACTGTTACCATTATTCAAGACTTGATGTACATGAGACTTCAGACTGTATTTTGAGCACAATGATTAACAGGGGAACCAAAAATAGTTGCGTTGCTTTGTTTGCTTCTGAACCAAATCAATTGTCAAACACTCTTTAGAATAAGTTATGAGTTCTATTCCGAACATTCGTTTAGTTGACTTGTAGAAAGCAGATTTGCTGATGGCAATTACACCATCTTACAAATAACAAATCTTACTTTGCTTACAACGATAAACCGATAACTCGACTTATTAGAATGTCCTGATATCAGTTGGCAAAGATTCAACGAGTTAGTTCTGAGGCCAGGGAACGTATGCTACCAGGTTTGATTCACTCAAGTCGGCAAGTGACGATATTCGGTCGCATTCATCTTTTGAGATGACAGCCGGACACCAAGTTCTAATAACCTCTTTCTAGCCAGACACCAGGTTCAAACCCGGGTTTGCCTCTGCGTAGTCGCTTAATTGTGCACAAATATAACCATTGCGTTACATGTCGCCAAAAAAAAGTTGTGAGCAGATAGAACGTACACAAAGGGTATGCTTGGCAAAAGTAGCTGGTGGCTGGTGGTTGGAAGCTGGAAGCTGGAGGCTGGTGGCTGGAAGCTGGTAGCTGGAGGCTTTTTAGATATATTTAGGTGTTTGCCAGATTAGCTGGAGCTTTTAATAAAATGTATAAAATGACCAAAATAGACATTAAAAAGTTAGTGTATTAAAAAGTTCATTATCTTTAGAGGTTAAAATAATCATTTTTCCATAAAAGTTTGTAGCTCCTTCTAAACGCTTTAAACTCCTAACCTAAAAGCTTGAAGCTCTTTCAACCAAACAAGACTTTTTATTGAGCATGAGCTTTTTCTAAAAGCTTAAAGCTAGAAGCCCCTAAAAGCTTCTAAAAGCTTCATACAAAACATACCCAAAGTATAAGCCCTTCTAACTTCGTCAAAATTTTGATTATTTATGTGCTATCCTTATATACTCTCTCTCAATTTTAATACTATTTTAATATTGTTAAATAAAATAACTACCATTATTTGCACTAACTTTATCCGCTTAATATATTTATCAAAAACTTTAAAACAGCTTACTGTAACATGAAAACAAAACTTATATTTATATATGATTCAATTGTTTTCAAAAGTGCATATAAATTATATCATTCTTAAACACTTGTCCAAAACAACATTTGAAAAAAATTAACTTCTTCTATTTAACGCCATTGCACACGCCGGCGAGGTAGCAACCAGATGGAGAACCAACATATTCTCCTCCTATTCCTCTTCTCCTCCATCTTCCTCCGATCCATCTCCGCCGCTAACGACGGTTGCCAACTAGCCGCCTGCAGCCCAACCGAACCAACAATCCGGTTTCCTTTCCGTCTCACCGGCCAGCAACCATCCCGGTGCGGTTATCCAGGTTTCAACCTCTCTTGTAACAAACAAAATAGAACAATAATCCAGCTTCCGTCATCGGGTTCACACATCGTCAACAGAATCGACTACTATTCACAGGTATGTGTTCCTAACAAATTAGTTCAAATCACTTCATATATCAAATATTCGAATAATCAGAATGTTCATTTCCAAAAAAATATAGGCAGGAAGCAGTTCAAATCCCTTCATATATCGAGTAATCACTAATCAGAAGTTGTTAACGAGTTCACATGTTTGTTTCCAAACAAACTATGCAAAAAGTAGTTCAAATTAAGGATTGAAAAACCGCTTTTTAAATCATGTCATGCCGAGCTCTGAAATGGTTCAACCGGACTCTAACCTATAATTCCATAAAATAAAAATTCTTTTAAAAAATTAATCAAGTTTCAATTAGGACTTATGTAACCGGTGATAGTTTTATCTAAAAACAACTATTGTTTTTTTGTAAAATATTAAACATTTTAAGAGCATTTTATTACTTATAAACGATATCACATTGGACGAGGTGAGTAACAGTTTCAATAGTGACGAAATATTGGAATGGAAGACATTAGGTTAATTACCAGAAATATAGAAGGTCAGTATCACCTAATATCGTATTTTATTAAAATTAAAAAAAATCAAATTCTAAGATAATGCAAACTGGTTCAACGGTTTGAACTGGTAAAACGGGATTTACCGCCGGTACATAAGCATACCATATTCGTGTCCAGCATCTATTTTAACCAGTATAACCTTCCAGCATGGGCGAAGCTTTTAAGGGGCGGGAGGGCGCGGCCGACCCCCGAACTTTTCGTTCAGTGGTGTATTTAAAGCATTGGTTCAAATCACATTCTATCCATCGGTTATAGGTGTTGGGTTAATCGGTTTGTTTCTGGGTCGGTTCGGGTCAAGTACGGGTTGAATAACAAAACGGGTCAGCTGGGTTTTGTTTTAGTCACATGTTTTTAGTGGTTTTAATAAGTCATAGGTTAGTTATTTGTTAGTCAAAGTAATGGGATAGTGGGTAGGTTTATATCCTAAACTTTAGGTGCAAGTTTTATTCTTCTTATTTAATGTAAGTATTATCAATGAATGAAGTGTGTGAGTTCAAGGAGTAATAACTCTTTTGTACGTGAGTGTTTTGAGTGAGTGTTCTTGGGCCTGAGCCAACAATAGGGCCAACCGTAGTTAGTTTAATTGATCAAATGATAATAATAATTAACTATTCACAGGTGATGTACATAGATCCAGATTTCTGCCAGCAGAAGAAAATCGACGGATTCAATCTAATCAACACACCGTTCGAGCTCAGTAACGTACGGACCTACAGTTTTTACAACTGTACATCAAATAACATCGGGTTCATGTATCCGGCTGTGCCGTTACCATGCCTTAGTGTCGGGAATCACTCGGTTATTGTTGTTAGAAGCGGGTTGTTTGCGCGTGGAAACATGCCGGCGAGCTGTGAAGAGATGAAGATGATCGATCTGCCAGTACCGTGGGATGGTGATATTAGAAAGGAATTTGAGTTGATGTGGTTCACTCCGTCTTGTCAATCTTGTGAAAATGAAGGTAAAGGTTGTGGATTGAAGAGTGATGGAGAAGTAGGGTGCCTTGGTTCTTCTCGTGGTAAGGTTTTTTCATTGGTTCAATCATTAGGACGTATAAGTATTTAATAGAAAAATTAGTCGTAAAAAAATAACTAAGAAAAATTAGTGAAATAGACATTTCCGATAAAATATTTTTTTGAAATAGTTGCTTGACCAATAGATTTTAAAAATAGCAAGTTAGTAATAAGTAGGAAACTTACTGAAATAGACAATTTCGATAAAAATATCTTTTAAAATAGTTATTTGACCATAGATTTTGAAAATAGCAAGCTAGTGGTTGGCTAAACAAAAAAAAATGTCAGCTAATCCTTTTAGTCTCTGTTTAACGGCTAAACACTAGAAAAAGTCCTTATCACAGATTAAATACCCCAGTCGCTGGCTAAACACAAAAAAGCCCAAGCACTCAACTAAATGCTAAAAAAGCCGACAAAGCTGACTTGACGAGTTCTGATTGGTTAACTTGCTAAAAAGTGCAGTCTATTTTAGAATAGTTGACTTTTTAGCCATGAAAGTTAAAATAGGGAACTTTGACTATGATTCTTGCATATTAAACCATGATCATTGATTTAGGTTTTTCAATGAGTGCTAAGTATGGATTAAGTTTAGGCATTGGCGCGCTGTTATCGGTTTGCATCATGGGGCTCATATGCTATGTGGCTATTAGAGTAAGAGAACACGGTGAAACAAACCATCAAAGTATTGATCCCTTTTCTATTGGCATTGTCCCACAACCACCCTCTAGTATAGGATTAGATGAGTCGATAATCGAGTCATACCCGAAAACCACGCTTGGAGAGAGCTGTAGATTACCGAATGATGAAAGTACTTGTGCTATATGCCTTTCAGACTACAAGCCTAAAGAGTCGTTAAGGACAATACCAAAATGTAATCATTATTTTCATGTGGATTGTATAGACGAGTGGCTCAAGTTGAATGCGACTTGTCCGGTCTGCAGGAACCCGCCTAAAAGCTCATCATTGGTTACACATTGCTCTTCAACACCAACAACTTCTTCTTTGTAGACTCGTCATAGAAACCAATCCATGATTTTGAATTTTGGTATTTCTTTTTTGTAATTTACATGTATATTTTGTATGTATAAATACAAGAGTGTTCATGTCATTAATCGTTATAGTGTTAGGATTAAATACAAAGTGCAAAATAAATAAGAATGGTGAGAAACTAAGAATGATTCTAGTCCATTGATCATAGATATTGAAGGTTGAGATTAGTTTTGGAGAAGAAAATTAGGGAAGGGCATAAAAGGAATATATTGATTTTTTCTTTCCACATTGAAGACACATGTCAATTCTCCTTCATTTTAAATTGTCTATAACTTTATCATATAATACTATTTTTTACAAAAAAAAAATCACCATAATAACAATAACGAGTTTTTTTATCTTTAATATGAGTATGATAATCTTATATAAAAATAAAATAAAAAATTAATTATTTACTCGTTCCCATGCATTGTGTAAAAAAGTTCCGGTCATTGTATTTTTTAATTAGGTTTTGGTCATTACATTATTTTTGGGGTTTCTATACATAGTGTTATATCAGAGCCTATAACACAATGTTATTTTGGGTTTTTATCATTGTGTTTTTATTATCGCAACCTATAACAAAATGTATGACACAATGAAGATGAGGTTTGCTTGCATTATGTTAAAGGTTCTGGTTATTGTGTTTTTCAACTGGGTTTTGTTCATTACGTTTTTTACTAGGGTTTCTATACATTGTGTTATATTAGAACATGTAAATGGTACAATGTTATTTTGGGTTATGTCTATTGTGTTTTTATTATCAAAACCTATAACACAATGAAAATGAGTTCTCTATGCATTGTGTTTAATTTTCCAGTCATTGTGTTTTTCAACTTGGTTTTGGTCTATACGTTTCTACTAGGGTTTCTACACATTGTTTTATTATTAGAAGTTACAACACAATGTTATTTTGGGTTCTGTCCACTGTGTATTTATTATCAAAACCTATAGTACAATGTATGACACAATGAAAATGGTGTTATATTTGGGTTTTCTATATATAGTGTTATTAATTTTGATTATTGTGTTTATCAAATGGGTGGATTTTCTATGCATTGTGTTATAAGTTCTCGACATTGTGTTTAGTCTGTTATCCATTGTATTTTAGTTTGTTTGTCGATTGTGTTTTTTGTGTTGTTGTCCATTGTATCTAATCTACTATTTATTGTGTTTTAGTCTGTTGTTCATTGTGTTTTTAGTTCGTTCTCCATTTTGTTTTAGCATGTTTTCCTCTGTGTTTTTTTATCTAATATCAATTATATTTTTAGTCTACTTTCCATTGTTTTTTTAGGTTAATACTCATTGTGTTTTTCACAACTATGTATTTAGTTTTTTTTCCAAAAGTATAACAATAGAATACTCGTATTAAATAAAAAAAATGTTTGATTTTATGGTATAATTAAAAAAAAACAAATAATGTACAAAAAAGTTACGGACGTTTACAATAATGGGGGGGGGGGGATAGCATGTGGCAGCCGTAAATACTGTAACAAGTGATTTCATCCTTATGTTATCAGCTTTTGCCAGTTGCTGTAAGGGGCTAAAAAACACCACTTCGAAAAAAATTTCTAAATCTTTTTATGGCAGTCACCCCCATTTTTTCACACTCCTATATTAATAAGTTTGAAAAGACTACCATAAAAAAATTAGAAATAAAAAAATTCGAAGTGGTGTTTTTCAGGCTCTTACAGCAACCTAAAAAGCTTATGACATAAGTATGACATCACTTTTTACAGTATTTACGGCTGTCGTAAATGAAAAAAAACTAGTTTTTTTTTTGAAAAGTTGATTTTTTTAGTATTTTTGGTACAAATTTTTTTAAAAAACCTTTCGTAAGGCCGTGTTCTCTAAGTTCTCACAACTCGTATAAGTTTTCACACCTCACCCTATATATATATATATATGTGGTGTGTGTGTCTGTGTGTGTGTATATGTATAGAAACAAGATCAGGAGAAAACGGTGAGAACGATTTTCAACCACAAGATCTTTGTGATTTGTGCTCGAGATTGATGTGTTGGCGTTTTTGTAAATATTGGGAACCTTACAACCACTAGGAGGGGTAAATTGGGAAAATCCAAACAAGGGTGCACATGCTAATCATATGTCATTTCCCTCGTCCTATTTAAACGTCAATAACTTTTTATACGTGATTATATTTTTTTAAAAATTACACCATAAAATTAACATTTTTTAAATCTTTCCAACGAGTATACTATTGATATATTTTTCGAAAAAAATAAACTGGGTTTTTTATGGCGTTTTAAACTTTGTTTTTTATGGCGTTTTAAACTTTGTTTTTTTATGGGGTTTTCAACTAGGTTTTCATGTTTTTATGGCGTTTTCAACTAGTTTTTATGGTGTTTTCTAAACTGAGTATTTTTATGGCGTTTTCAACTAGGCTTTATGGCGTTTCAACTAGTTTTTAAGGTGTTTCTGTACTAAGTGTTTTTATGGCGTTTTCAATTGAGTTTTCATGGTTTTTTTCTTCCGAATTTGGGTGTTTTATGGCATTTTCAACTTTGTATTTTCATTGCGTTTTTTCTGAACTGGGTGTTTTATGGCGTTTTTATGTAACATTCGTCGAAAAAACGGGTTTCAAAACCCGCTTCATTTTATAATCAAATATTCAGTTATAAGTTCGTTGCGTATTTATTGTTCAGATTATTTTAAATGATACATAATTAATAAATATTTTAGAATTTAAAAACCATAATTAATAAATAATAATAATAAGAAAATAATAAATAAAACAGGGTAGCCGGTCTCGAACCCGGTCTCCCGCGAAGACACACACACACCACACCACTCCGCCACACACATGTTTGTGTTCAGTTACCGAAACAAATAACACTTATAGTAAAAACCGAAAGTCAAAAACCTGTAAGTCAGCACTCAGAACTCGAAATCGCCGGAGAAAAACCGAAACTCCGCAAATGTTGCTACTACCCCTTGACTGAAACGCGTAAACTGATTTCGACATCATTTAACCGTTCCTTAACATCCAATTTAGTCAAAAACCGTTATTTTTGAGAATTGAAACCTTTGACCGTAAATTTTGGTCTCCCAATCGAAAACAAGCAACCTGTTCACCTTATAAATACTCACCCAAACTCCTTGTAAACATTTCGCTCAGAACCATACTCACATCCTGAAGCTTTATTCCTTTCAAGCACGTCGCCGGAGATTTTCGCACTCGCCAGAATATCATCGGAAAACCGAGGCTTTACTCCTAATCGGTATAATTCTCAACTCTTTTTGGTAATCCATTATTCAGCATGTATTAATCTTAATAAGTCAACCAGATTCTGTTTCAAACAATTTTCGGTCAGTTATATGTTCTGTTTTTTTTAAGTGAAGAAGATGAAGTTTAATATGTGTACTAATATAATTAAAATCGGGTTTTTAACCGGGTTAGACACACAGTCCAGCGGTGGACTGTGTGCAAATACAAAACACACGTCCCGGGTTCGAATCACACATGTTTCCGACTTTCTGAAATAAAACCAACATTTTTAACTTATTCAGATCAATTCACAGCATATATATAAAATTAATATAATTCAGTGTTTATACAGATTAGACACATAGCCCAACGGGTTTTGGCTGTGTGCACTCGAACCCGAAGGTCCCGAGTTCGATTCCGGGTTCTGTAACCGGTTTCGGCCATATTAAATCATTTTTAATAAAACTAAATAAGGTTAAAGTTAGTTAGTATATATATATAATTAAAACAGAGAATATTTCGGGTTAGACACGTAGCTCAGTTGGTAGAGCTGCGTGCACGTATACGAGAGGTCCCGAGTTCGAACCTCACTCGCCGCCTGGAATACATGCTGTCTGACCGGTCAGACCCGGTCAAACCTGACAAAGTCAACCCATTTTTATTTATTTTTGTTTCTTTTTACTTATTTATTAAATTGAAAAATTATTTAAAAATACTTAAAAATAAGGTTTTTTTTTAAGTTAAAAATTTGCATTAAACTCACAAAAATAAATCTAAAAATCTCATTAAAGAGCACTAATTAAAAATAATAATCTCAAATAAAAATTTATTTATCTATCGAATTATTTCGTTATTATTTAGGTTAGTTTTCCCTCGTCGGTTGAATCATAAATTCGTGCGCATTCATCAAGAAACGCATCCACTGTGAGTGAACCACTACCAATTCCCCGTTTTAATCATGTTTTGGGGTGTATCATGTGTCGTACTATTCTTTTATTTTATTTAAACACTTGTGCATACATCATATCCGTGATCAAATGTGTATCAATTGTTGTGTGAATTATATGTAGATTGAATTTTATCATTTCAGTGCACGCATTTCATTAGGCCCATCAGTTCCCCATGGGATATGGGTTGAGCATCAGGAGCCTCATTAGATCGGCTCCGTTTGATTGAGCCTTGATCTCAAATACATCATCATTCATGTTATATACTCATCCAAAGTGGTTTGTGATTGTTTACATATATATGTTTGCTCACATGTGATTAATGCACGAATTTTCTTTAATAAATAAAACAAGAAATTAGTTAAAATGTTTTATCAAGGTTCACTCGTCAACTTTTGTTGACCCAAAATCTTCCCCGTTTTTACACATGATACAAGTGATCCAGCCGAGACAGGAAACACTTAGGATGACCTAGAAGAATAAACAAGCTTATGCTTTGGAATAAATTTACAGTTTCATTTTCCTTTGTAATTGTATGAATTTTTTTTTTGATATTTAAGTTTGTAATTCGAATTTAATAAATATGAAACATCTTAGTAAATATCATGAGCTTTGGTGATAACCCAATTATGCCCGACTTTTATTCCGCTGCGGGTCGGGTGTGACATTTTATTTGAACATCCAGTTCATGTCATTTTTTATCTCAAACGTATAGTAATAGTGTACTCGTTGGAAAGATAATAAAACACTCGATTTTATAGTGTAATTTTTAGAAAAGTATAACCACGGATAAAAAAGTTACGGGAGTTTAAAAAAATGGTGGACTATGCATGTGACTTGCATGTGGATGGTCATGGTCGGCCCTGGGGGTGGCGGGGAGGACCACCGGTCAGGGCCCGATATTTTGAGGGGCATGCTTTTTTTGAAAAAAACTCGATATGTATATGTAAAATATTTTTAGTAGGGTACACTAATAGAAACACCAACATAGGCTCACTTACTCTTATGATCTAGATTAGTTATTAACCCCTTTGCCATTAGTTTAGACCTTTAGTGAGCCAAATACTCAATTTCATTAAGACTTAAGGGCACGTTTTTCGAGTTCGAACAGGGCACATGAATTCTCAGGGCCGGCCTTGTGGATGGTCTTTGGCATGTGAGTGGCATGTGCATGGACCATTTTGACAATATTACCCTTAGTGTAAATTAGCACCAATGCGATATGTCAACACCAAAATCGTTCTCACCTTTTTCACACTTTTAGGCATTTTCCCCAAATCTCTCTCTCTCTCTCTCACACACACACGTATACTAGATTAGTATCCCGTGCGTTACACGGGCTTAATATATGACAAAATAAGAAAAAATAAAAGATTGTTTTATAACATTAGTAACTATTTGATATTACATTTAGTTACTTATGTTTTTCTGACAAATGGTGCTACTACTTCTACTTTACATCAATTATATCAAAATACTTTTCATGTCCATGTTTGAACCTGAAACCTCCTATACAAGAGACATATGTCTCTATCAAGTGGGCTAGCCCACATTGACTTATTCACTCATGTAACACATGAATTTTCAACCTGAATAGTAATAAAACGCCCGCATTCATTTTTAGTTTAAAATTAGTATTTCTGAAACGATCACGATCGGGAATACACACCACCCACACACATGTATATGTATAAGTATGTATATAACCTAATAAATATGTAACTGGTTGCATCATATGTGTCATAATTCTATGAGCATTTTTAATAATAAATAAGTAATTGGTTGCTGTCTTCGTATTATATTTCTTAGTTTAAAATAGTAAATAGAAAAAGTAGTAGAATAACATATAATATATTAAATTAGCTTGTACCTTATGGAAAGAATCAAATCTTACCTTAAAATATTGTTTTGTAATTTCTAATCTTCATTCCCTTTTACTTCGAACGACACATTTATTTAATTTATGTCGTTATGAGACTTGAATCCGTGTTATTTATGGGGTTTAAATCAGCTTTTGTGTATTATCATTTTCATCATACTCAGTAAATTCCACTAATAGCAAAACTAAAGGTAGAGTTTGAAGAGGGTAAGATTCAGACAATCTTACATTTACCCCGTAGAAATAGAGAGACTGCTTCCAATGAGACCCATCGACTCGATAGTAGTGCATGAAGCCTTGGACAAAGGCACATAATACTCAGCAAAAGGCCAATTAGTGCATGTACCTCCTTGTCTTTTGGCTATCAACGCTACCACATGATGCATGATTAACCGTCTCCCGCTTTTAACGGTATTTTCACGTAATTAGTAAAATAACGTTAAAATTAGTGCACTTTCACTTTTGCCCCCCTCCTGAGGGCCCACACATATATGCATTATATGCGCATACCGCAAGCGGGGCGGAAGCTTTTGTGTATTATATGGGGTTTAATTCAAATTTTTTGTACAAGTGAAGTACTTAGGATTTGTTTCTCAAGAAGGATTATTGCATAAAATTATATGGGGAGAACCGACAGAATAACGGGCTAGAGAGGAAAATGATAATTTTGTTTCGGGTTTAAATGGGATTTGACAAAACATGAGTATGCCTCAAAGACTCAAAATGAGTCGATTTAAGAAAAAAAAAAGTGTCAAACGACTAAAGTATCAAGTCAAGCAGGCAAATCATTTACATGTGTTCCAAATTGGGGTGTGAATTTGGCATGACATGAACCTAACACGATATTTGCGTGTTTAGTTTAGTCTAAAAGGGGTTCGGGTCAATTTAAAGTCAAACCCGCAAACATATTTAACTAAATGAGACGTGTTCTCAACCCGATGCTTAAACCAAAAACAATTCGATCGGTGTCAAGCAATCCCCCCCCCCCCCCCCCCCCCCAGATCATGGCTTTCCAATCAACCATTGTCATGAATGTTTTTTACATGGGAATTTGCAAGAAACTGTCTATATGCATAAACCAATCGACTTTCGGCATGGTACGTATCCAGATCACATATGCTTACTTGAGAAATCCTTATACGGATTTAAACAAGCCCCATGAGCATCGCACCAAAGATTCATAGACTGTGTCACAAAATTAGGATTTATCCAGAGCAAATATGATTCTTCCTTATTCACATGCTAGCATGGCAAGGACGTGGCAGACCTTCTCATTTATGTCGATGATATCTTGCTCTGCCTTGATCAATGATCTTTGAGCAAACTTAATGTCAGCTTTATTTTTAAAATTTAACATGATAGATTTTGATGCGTCGGCTTCTTCTCGACAATCTCGTTTACTCGACCAACCAATACTATCAATAGCGGATACAAATTTTATTTGTAAGGGTCACAATATGGGTCGGCTAATAATGAGACGGAGAAAAAAATGATAATAAAATCATAAAATAAAATAGTTCTTTAAATATCTAAACATAGTACAAAAGTACCTCGAATTCTCTATTACAATTGTTATTTACGTGTTTTTATCTTTTGGAAATGCTTGATTACATCTTTGTTACACAAACAAAACAATCAATACACTTAAACGATACAAATAAGACTACAACTCTAAAGATTATAAGTATATAAGACTAAGATGGTAAAAAATATGAACCTTGTTTTACTTTATGTGAAAACATTACCAAATGATCAAATCACCAAAGATCCAACACAAAGCAATATCTCACAATTAAAAACTTGTATATATGTGAATTAGCAACTAATATGTATTAAAAACAAGTCATTAACTGATGTTATCAAAGGATACATAGTATTCATATATAACAAAAAACAACTCGCATTTAGGATGAATTACCTCAAATCTGATAAGAATAGATAGTTATTAATAAATTATTGGCCAGTTGCAAGCATATGGTGAAAAAGAGATGAATGGACATAAAAGATACTTTTGGAACTCAAGATGAGCAAGGATGGCAGAAAGCTGAAGAGTATGACCCATAACGAACTATGATGAGTACGACCCGTATCCATTCCCAACATAATCAGACAACATAATAAAGAGTTAGATCCTAAGTAGGCCCATATTAAAGGAGGTACGAACCGTACACAAAATAGCCCAGTACAGTTCGTACCAAAGTCGAAACCTTAAATCACGACACCTATATGTGTGTGTGTGTGTGTTATGATGGGAACCCTTAAAACATAAGTTTAAGTCGAAACCTTAAATCCTGGCTACGAGACTTAATTTAAGTCGGGTTGTAGCATCCCCGGACTTAGTAAATCGAATTGCCATGTTCGCCTGACAATTGACTGAAGTATGTAACTAGGAATATTAACTAGTTAACATAATAGTTTATTATTGAAGGTTAAGTGAGCTTAAACAAGCAAAATAACAAACCAAAACATGGAGGGGCTAAATTGCACCTTCTTGGAAGTGGAAATATAAATGGTATAGAAAAAAAAACAACACACACACATAAGATATGTGTGTGTGGCGTGTTTTAGAGAGAGACGAGAAAACCCTCTCTAGCATTCAACCACAAAATCAACAAATTGAAGGTTGAAATCAAAGCCAAATCCTTGCATGATCAAGGGTTTTTAATCATCTAAACCTACAAATCACTAGGTATGTAATGCATTTGTGTATCATGAATTTTTATGTTAATTGGGTTTTGATGATTGATGAAATTGATAATGTATGGATGTTCATAATCCTTATACTTGCTAGTATATGTGATATACTTGAACAATTTTGAGATTTAAGCATAAGTTTATATATGTCATGAAGTGGGTTTTTATGATATAATGAAAATTGATTTGTTTTGATGTTTATGATCACTATACTTGCTTGTGTGTGTAAATTACTTGAACATTTTAGAGGTTTGAAATGAAAGATGAACCCATGGCTAATTGGTAGAAATGATGAATTAGAATGTGATAATTGGAAGTTTATGTTGACTTTATGTTCATAAGTATATAAATTTATGATTTTGGTTGATAAATTTAGCTAATAAGATGGCATAAAAATGATGGCTACCAAGTATATGATAAAATGCCTAAATAAGTTTCATGAACTTGTTAGTGCATTAATATGTCAAATGGCAGTTTGACTTATAATTGAATTGAATGAAAAAGATAGTATAAAAGTCCATAAGGTGGTGGGCATGGTGTAGAATGACTAATCTAACCATCTTGTGGATATTATGTAATAGTTTGACACTTGACAAGTTAGGTGGGAGCTTGGAAAGAAATGGGTCAAACGGATCAAAGACGCGAAAAGGCTTAAACGGACGCAAGGTAAGTAAAACTTACACTTCCTAGAATAGAATCACTATTTCAGAAATGAGAAGTGGTTGGTTACAAACAATGACTTGTTAAAGTCGAGACCCTATGGTGTAAACCATGAACGGGTCAAAATGAATAAAGTAGGACGTACTATAGTTAGAAATAAATAATGACTGCTTAAAGCTGAGACCGCATGGTGTAAATCATGAAACGAGTCGAACGAGGAAAATGGTAACTAAAACTGTTTTGGGCAATGAACCAATGAATTTTTAAAGAAGACTTTCTAGCGCGAACCAAAACGGATCGAACAAGGAAAAATGAGTTTATTGCGTAAATACTTGCTGACGCGAACCAAAACAAGTAAAAAAAATGAGTTTTTGGTGGTAAACACATGCTGACGCAAACCAAAACGGGCCAAACAAGTAAAAAATGAGTTTTCGGTGTGAATACTTGCTGACGCGAACCAAACGGGTCAAACAAGTAAAATATAAGTTTTTGGTGGTAAACACTTGCTGAAGCAAACCAAAACGGGTCAAAACTAGTAGAAATGAGTTTTTTGTGTAAACACTTGCTGAACGTGAACCAAAACGGGTCAAACGAGTAAAAATGGATTTTTGGTGGGAAACCAATGAAATTTATAAATAGGACCATGTGGTGTAAATCATAACGGGTAAAATGGTAAGTACGTACCTTTCAGCAGTAAACAACACATTGTTAGTTGAATCACTAAAGGGGTAAGCTATGAACAGGTCAAATAGACAAATGGATCAAACGGGTCAAATGGTGATGTTATCACCATTTAAATATGATATTTAATGCTTTGTTTGTTAAGTCTCATACTTACACGTAAGCATACTGTATGGCATGCATTGCCAAGAATTAGGAAGTAAGAGTCACAAAGTATTGATAGCAGGTCAATGTTTTGACACGCGCCAGGTATGTGTAATGGCCATGCCTCAGTGAGGGTTTATGAATCAACTAGGGTTAGTTGAGTCAAGGGTGGACACTAGACCACCCTTAGTGATGTATGTCTAGTATTCGGGTAAAACGAAAATTAGAACCAAAGACATACCTATTATGCGAAAATACAACGCAACGAATTTTAAAATACTAGACTACTGAAAAGCTTTTATGGTCTTAGGAACATAAAAAATCTAGATGGGATAACGAGTTAAAGGTACCGTTAGTCTTAATCTAAACTATTAAAAGTTTTCCGATTGTAAAAAAAGGCTAGACTAAAATACCCTCAGATAATGGGTTTGGTTAAAAGCGTCGAACCGAAGAAGAGTTTGGGAAATAACGAGTCCAGACCTAGACACTGAAGCAAAATGCACACTTCAGTAAATTGTGTACTAGACCAAAGTGCACAGGTCAGTGCACAGTGTACATTTTAGCAAAGTGCAGAGTGCAAAGTTTAGAAAAGTGCACAGTTTACCAAAAGTGCACAATTTAGCAAAAGTGCACAGTTTAGCAAGATTCACAGTTTAATAAAGTACATAGTGCACGGTTTAGCAAAAGTGCCCAGGTTAGCAAAAGTGCACAGTTTAGTAAAGTGCACATTTTAGCAAAAATGCACAATTTAGCAAATGCACAATTTAGCAAAGTGCATAACAGTCAGTTTAGCAAAAGTGCACAATATAGCAAAGTGCAAGTTTAGCAAAAGTGCACAATTTAGCAAAAGTGCACAATTTAGCAAAAGTGCACAATTTAGAAAGTGCACGTTAGCAAAGGTGCAAAATTTAATGAAGTGCACAGTTTAGAAAAGTGTGCACAGGTTAGCAAAGTGCACAAGTTAGTAGGCACAGTTTCGCAAAGTGCACAAGTTAGTAAAGTGCACTAGTCAGTGTGCAGTGCACGGTTTAGCATAGTATACAGTGCACAATTTAGTAAAGTGCGATGATGTTGCTAAAGGCGTTTCTGTTGCGGTTCGCGATAGAACCTCAATCATTCAAAAGATTTTCCTTTGTCCTTTTTCGATCCGTTAACACAAAAGAAATATAAACACAAATCGTTTTTGGTGTTTATGACAGGTTTATACAAAAGCTAGTACCGGGCATGCGAAGAACCGAACACTCTTAAACTGCCACCTCCATGGGAACATCTTCCCAAAAAGATAAAATATGATCACACATGAAAAAGTTTTGTGTATAAAACCCTATTGTCCTTCGCTGTAATTTTATTGTGTAATAACATGTTAAGTCGGTTCGTTTGGGTTATCAGTTAACTCCAACTCGTAAGATATTTGTAAAAAGATATGGGACCTAATCCTACGAATATTTCTGATATTCGGTATGAAACGGGATATAGTGTTACAGTCTTGAGGTTTGTCTATAGCTTTCAACCCTGGTTTGGTAGGATTAAACTTAGTCAGTTTTAATCCATCTTAGCACATCATACACTAATATTAATGTTAGGTCTTGAAGTAAATTTCATCATACCATTTATTCGTTGATTCGAATTTGGATGATTATACTTTCTTAACCCTTTCATAGTTATTCGAAGTATTAGTTTCTCGTAGTTATAGTTAAGTTTCATCTTTCGTAGATTCAATATCAAGAGATAAACCTAGTATTAAAAGCTATGGTGTCCTATGATTGATACTCGGTAACTTACCTAAACTATACTTCTCTAATTAGAGGTACGCTTGCATGTTGCGTGTGTAGTTAGTACTTTTAGGTCTTTTACCTTAAAAACTAGTCTATGTTGTTTTTATATTTATTCGTTACTATCCAGCATGTCATTAAGTAACATTACTAGGAGATAAAAAAACATACTTACTAGTTACTGCACGAATTAGTTATCAATAACCAAAAACCACAGGGTTCGAATTTCAGCCACGTTCGGTGGCCAGGCGGGGACAATCATTGTCTCACGGCATTCAAAAAGGTGATGGATAGCCGATGTACTGAATATGGTATATAAAAACTAACCTTATCTAATCACCCTAGTTTTAATTTTATAAACTAAGACTCTCTAAATGCTAGACCACTAACAGGCAAGTGTACCTATCGTACGTAGTAAAGCCTAATGAAGTTTAAGTATCGATCCCACCAGACACTAGCGACGCTAACTAGACTCTGACTCAACTAATACTTAATTGGTGTTAAATTGTTTTGAGGGTTTTTATTAAACTAAAGGATTTAACTCAGATAACTAAACTAACAAGACGCAACTAAGATACGTACGGGTGAAATCAAGGATGAGAAAATACTACCCAGGTTTGGAATCCTATTCATGACTTTTGGTTTTTCTCGGCAATGGTAACTATGATGGAACTAGGTTCTAATGATACGATACTCTAAGACTAAAGATACGTTGAATCTCCTCCCGGTGTCATCAAATTCTCCTAAGGATCCTAAAGGTTTAATAAAGCTAACTGGTTTAGGTTGGAGATCCTCCCTGTCTTCCCAACAATACTAAAGTACCAAAGACTAGATCTCCTCTTGGTCTCACTACTCACAACACACCCTAGAGCGTATGGGGTAATCTAAAAACACTTGACATGACTTAAGAAAACAAATAATACTAAGGAACTTAGACAGATCTCCTCACGGTTTCACTGCACCTAAATACCTAGCATCAAAGACAATCCTAACTATCTATCTCGTTCCGGTCTCAAGAATAGGTAGAACACTAACTCCTCTAAATTATCAAACAAAGTTCTATGGGATACGTGCACCATAAACCATAAACTAGTTACAAACACAAAGTAGGTAACCTAACATGCATCTATACATGAAAGACATTCACAAAGACACAATAGGAACAAGATAATAAATTAGAATAAAGTATACACATACATCTAGTAAAAAATAATTAAGTCTCTTACTTTAATATATATTCCATCAATAAATTACCAAGACTGAAGGATTACCCATTAATGACAAATATTCATCAAACACTCGGGTAGAAAATAAGTTTAGCCAAGATACATGATCAAGAACAAGAAACAAGTCTGAAATTAATAAAAAATCATGTACACTAGTCTTAAAAACACAAAGTAATTGAAACTGAATACTAACTATTTGCGAACCGAACTCGAATCTTGATCCGTAAAGCTTTGAATCTTGAACCAATAAATAAAATATGCAAAAAAAAAAACCATAATAATTCTGCTTTGGAATGTATATATGATAGTTCCAACTAGTGATGCACAAAAAACCGAACCCGAACCCGGACCCGAAAAAACCCAAAATCGGGTATTATAAAAACCCGGGTTTTTTATACCCGAACCCGGCCCTACCAATAGGGTAGGGACCGGGTATTCATGTCTGATCTAAAAAACCCGAACCCAGAACCATGTTTTTTTATACCTGATTTTTTCGTAGTACCCAGTTTTATAAATACCCGGAACTGGTTTTTATAAATACGCGAAACCATGTTTTATAAATACTCGGTTTTATAGCGATAATCATTGATGGAACTTGGTTAAAACATTCTTAACCTTGAATGTTTGTTTTTTAATTTATATATTAGAAAATCATATAAGCTAAGTGTTATTTCTTATATCTTTTTCTTAAAGATTAATAATTTACTATAATAACATAGCAAGTAAAATATATTGTTGTTTATGTAATCCAAAAGGATTCAAGATTAAAATTTTTATAATAACATGGCAAATAAAATATATGTTGTTTATGTAATTCAAAAGGATTCAAATCACGACTATTCCTTCGATCTAACACAAACGAAGAAAAATCTTTTTAAGTGGCCATGTAACTTTTAATTCTTCAAAAGTCATAATATCGAATTTAGACTTTAAAAAGTTCATTAAATTTCAATAGGCTAAACCATTCACTAAAACATATAAAAAAGCCTTTAATACCGGTCTGGTTTTTTAATGCCAGGTGCGGGTTTTTTCCCAACCCGAACCCTACCCGATACATCCAAACCCGGAAATAGGGTATTATAATACCCGGGTTTTATAAAAACCCGACCCGAACCCGTATATAGGGTATACATTTTTGGTAGAAAACCCCGGAATCGACCCGGTTTTTCAAAAAAAAAACCCAATTTTGTAAAACTCGATCCTACTCGAACCCAATTCCACACCCGGAACCGGTTTTTCAAAAAACCTGTTTTGTGCAGCACTAGTTCCAACCGCTCTTAGCTGATCACAATGATTAAGTGGGTCCTTGTTTTGCTACGCTAGAAAGTCAAACTGGGCCTGCTTCTGATGCGTTGGTCAGCCCAAAGACAAATCAATCCAAAGCCTCCTCATTTCGTTCATGCAGGTTGTCCATCATATATAATCCTACATTAACCTCTTTTTATTAATGATAACTAGTGGGAATGCCCGTGAGTTGCAACGATGTCTCAACTGATATCAGATTTAATTGTGATGCGTATTACGAACCAACCCCAATTCGGATTTCTAACAATTTATTTCATTCAACGAAAGATAGCCGTAAGAACCTATAAAGGTCACAAACATGCAAAGAAAGTGTAGAATTTGGCAGTTTCTTCAAAATTTTCACCATCAAGATCAACAATCGTTCTAACAAAAACCATCTCCGATTGTGCAATTTCTTCAAAACACACAAATACAAAACATTTAAACATACAATCTTAATCAAATTCACCCGATTGGGTAGTTTCTTCAAAACACACAAATGAAAAACAGTTAAACATACTATTTTAATCCGATTCATAATCTAATAAAAAAATATTTATTTTCCCGTCTTTCACCGTCAACGATGTAACTACAATCAAAATAGAAAACAATAGCCCGGGTGCCGTCGCAATAACAACTCGCGGGTGTTCTTACTGTCACTGATGTTCCACCAACCAACCATCTCTCTGTGGTTACCGTTGTCTCTTCGTCATACATAAAAAGGAGAGAACTGTTGGAAGAATCTCAGACGACAAAAAAAATCTGTTGGTGGCAATTTCTACCTAAGAACTTACAAAAGAGTTAAATGCAATTGTATTTTATCTCATAACGGAACACGAGGGTTATACGAGAAACAGGTCCAAGATTTTGACATTTAGAAGTTGCTTGGTTATAAACTAAATTATCCTAGTGAAAGAAACTTTTAATTGAGTTTCTTTGTTTCTTCTTTCATCGTTTTACGACGTGGGCATAAAACAGGTGACCTGGCAAAGTAACCTTCAAAAACTCCAAGTCAGGCTTAGAGTTGTTAATATCATCAACCTCCAATTCATTCAGATTCTCCAGCCAAACATTTGAATTTTCTTCTTAAAAAAAAGCCCATCCATCGGATTCGTCCAGAATCATTTCTTTGAAACAAAAGTATTTGCGATGGATTAGTGAAGTTGGAAGCTTTCCTGGATCCGAGACGCGAAGTCCATACTTCATCCATAGGCCAAAAACAATGATTAACAACAAAAGTGTTTATATAATTTGTTCTTTAAAATATCTATAATATAATGTGTATAGATATTACGTACCTTACTCAAATACGAGAAGTAATCAAATGTTTAATCACGTGTAAAAACTTGAAAAACTCCATAATTGTTGCTGTGTTATAATCCTCTATAGAGATATGTAAACATCCTCCAAAGATAAGCCTGTAAGGCTACCAACTCCATCGAATACTGGAATGTGGTTGATTTTAGAAAAATTAAGGATATCTGTAGTCATAAATCCCATAAAGTCTTTGGTGGGGTTATACGATAAGTAGCGAAAAAGCGCAAGAAGGGACTTTATGGGTGGTTATATCACAAGAGGGTGTAATGGTGAGGGTGTTATATAACCCTAGGGTAAGATCAAATAAAAGTTTATTTTGCTTAAATAGGATGAAGAGAAATCTTAACATTCATTTTTCAAATCAATGATTAAGATGAAAATGTAGGAAAAAGAGGAAGGAAGGGTATCTTGGTAAAATTCTATTTATTGACATTCTCTCTTCGCATGCATATTTCACCCCCTTTTTAAACGTTTATAACTTTTTTTATACAACATTATTTTTCATAAAAGTTTCACCATAAAATCAAGCGTCTTTTATCTTTAATTTGAGTACCATATTGCTATATAATATATATCGACTAAAAAATACCCACAAAAATGTGTTGTATTTCTATGTCGTATAACGTTTTTTGTGTTGGATACATTTTTGTGCTATATTTTTTGTGTTGAAATTTTTTGTCTTAATTTTTTTTCTGAAATTTTTTGTGCTAGATTTTTTGTACTATATTTTTATGTGCTGAATTTTTTTGTACTGATATTTTTTGTACTAGATTTTTGTGTTTTTCTATAATTTTTTGTGCTAAATTTTTTCTACTATATTGTTTTTGTTATATTTTTTAGAAAACAAAAGAATGCCACATGTCATTTTCACACTCCTACTCATAAGGACCAAAATTTTTTAGGACCAAAATGCCCTTCCTTCCTACTTAGGGCTGTCCAAACTGCTCGACGATCGTTCGAAAAATGCCCGAAAAATGCTCGTTCGATTCCCGCTCAATTTGTAAATGAGCCGCTCAGCTCGGTTCGATTTGAAACGAGCCAAGCATGAGCAAAGGTCCGCTCGCTCGTCGATCGCTCGGTTTCGCTAAAATTATTTTTATTAAATAATTAATATATAATATATATATATTATAGATTTTAAAGATTTATATATAGTTATATAGATAACCAGCCCAAGAAACATACTAGCCCAAATCAATACCGAAACCTAACTCTAATTCCTAAAAAATCAAATCAGCACCTAATCTCCTCCTACATACCTCCTGCTGTGACACCCGGCTATTTAGGTTGTCTCGTACAAAGGTAACACGTGTCATGAATGAATAAAAGGCCTTATTTGATTATATATGATGTTTATATATGGTATTTGCTGTGTTGGTAAATCCAAAGTTTGATAAAAATTACGTTGACAATATTAAGATAAACGTTTATCGCGTAACGGTTAAAATGCGAAACGTACGTCGGTGACCGCCGGATAATGTTAAATCCCAAAAATAGTCCGTTATGAGTTAAATAATATATTTAATCATAATCGTGAGGAAAAATAATTTAAAACGATAAGAAACTCTATTTTTCGAGTTTAAGCGCATACTGCGCGATACTGCGCGTATCTGACAGAATACTGTCAACACAGCCAGTTCAGGGCAACCAATAATTCTTATAGTAATAATTTGACAAGTTTATTTTTATAGAATGAGAAAAGTAAATTAAAACGCTTAGAATCCCTATTTTGTGAATTTAAGCGCGTACTGCGCAACACAGCCGCATACTGCCAATTACCGACAACGTAACTGGTCCAGACAAATAAAATATTGATAAATAATATTTTGGTGTGCTTATTTTTATAGAGCGTTGAAATAATTTAAAACGCGTTAAAACACAGTTAAAACGCTAGATATAAAACACCCGGTATCCAGTTAAACACCAGTTTAAAGCCTATATATGCATTATATATGTATGTACGCGTGTGAATTGTGTGTGAGGGACAAGATGTGGCAGCCATTTGAGGCAACATCTCTCTCTCTCTCTTCCATGTGTGGCATGGGGAAGAGTAGGTGATGATTACACCTTTTATAAAATCTTCCATGATCTTCATAATTCCAAGAAATATCATCAAACAAACTTCACTCTCTCTCTCTCTCTCTCTCTCTCGGCTGTGAGCTCCCACACACACCTCCACTTTCAAATTTTGAACCTCCATTGAAGAATCCATGTTCATGCAATCCCATTTCAAGTATTTTTGAAGGATCAAAGGTGTTTTCAAAGTGTTTCAAGCAACATCCAAACTCCATATCATCAACTCTTGTTCAAAACCATCAAAACTTGAAGGTATAAGATTCAATTTAAAAATCTTGTTCATGAATCTTAATGATGTTGATGATGATAGAAGTTTCTCATGTTCTTGGGTTTAGTCACTGACTTGAAAACACTATCAAATGGGTTTTCAAAGAAAATGAAAATGGATAAGTGTGTATATGTGTGTATGGACATGGGTATGAGTGTGTGTATATATGATTGTGTTTTGAAATTTTGTTAAATGATTCTGGATTAACATGAGTCTTGAAAGATTGAAGTTCATGCATGCATCAAAAGTTGTCATAAGAGAATGTTCTAAAAAGGGTTTTGTGATTTGAAAAGGATATGATGAAAAGTGAACTTTTGGAAGTTCATGTGTGTATGTATATATGTTGTATGTATATGTATATATATATATATATATGTGTGTGTGTGTGTGTGTGTGTACATGCATGTGTTGTTTTGAGGTTGATGGATTAAATGAGAAAGAATATATATCTTGCATTTAATGAAAATGATTATATGATGATGGTCATATGAAGATGATGTTCTTGAATAGATGAATAAAAATATATATTATATTGATGCATATGAATACATACATGTTAATGAAGATATGTTATGGATGCTTTAGGAGCTTGTACATGGACATGCATGTGGGTGTATGTACATAAAAAGATGAATAAATGATGTTATGATAAAATTGATTTTAGATCAGATTATAAAGCATAAAAATAATGTTATTTGAAGTGTAAAATAGCATGGAACTTTGACATAAAGTTTACTAGCTTTGCATGTTGTACTATGTGCTTAAAAGTGTTGTAAAATACATGAAATCACATGATTTATGTGCCTTACACAAACACTGTACTAATATGATTATAACCATCATTTTATTCGGTATATAATATGTATTGTGTTAAAATATGAAGTCGTTTCGAGTTCGGATGGTTATGGTAACGTTTGACGCAAAACTATGCGATAAAAACGGTAAAAATCGCCTTTTTAAGAGGGTTTTTATGAAACTGTTTTAAATCAGTAAATAAACTGCTATTTTTAGTATAAATAAAAGTATATTAACTTATATTTAGTTTATTTGGTGTTTGGTTAGTTATACGTGACTTTCGGCACCTGAAAACGTTACCGAATTGCTAAAATACGCATTTTTCAATGTACACTAGAATGGGTTGTTCATGGGTGAACCTTATGTGTTTAAATGTGTTATGTGATGTAAGTATGTGAATATGATAATATGTTAAGTGTTGACATGATAGCGGGAATTAAGTCTATGCATGTACGCTTGTATGTTTAGAACGGTAAAATCGATAAAATCGCGATTAATGTGTAACTTATTTGTTGAGCATGAAAAATTGATACATAAGTTAACTTAATAAGATATTTCATGTATGCATGCTTTAAAATGATAAATGTATGAGTTAACGAGATTTCGCGTGTTATGATGTTGAGAATATGTGCACGTTTATGTATATATATTACGACGCGCAAATCGTAGATATATAGTATTTATAAACGGGAGTGTAACGGATAAAACAATAAAATCGTTCAAGTCGCAAAATCTTAAACATATATATATATATATATATATATATATATTAATATGCCAACATAATAAAAATAATGACTTTTCGAGAAAATCTCAAAGTTATGTGAAAATTCTAAGTATTGGAGAAACTTAGGAATTTTGTAATATATTGATTATTAAATCGTGCCTACGTATGTTAGGACGTGTAGAATCAACTTTTGGAATCGCGCTATTTTAAGTACGCACCCAAAGGTGAGTGTCACTAAACTCCCTCTTTTTACTGTTTTGTATATGTTTTATGGAGAAGAACACGCCTTAAAAGGATTAAAGATGTTTTTGAATAAAACATACCTTTGCTTATATAAATGTATATTTTCATTGAAAATATATGATTTGATGATATCATTATGTTTCGGGTAGAAACGATTTTGTGAATAAATATGTTTCGGGGATGAAACGAAAATTTTACGGTGTTTTAGGGATAAAACGACCGTGTAGATTTATAATTGCTTAAATCTAAAGTTGTGATGAATTGGCTCGGTCTCAAGAGAGTAAGTATTGGGATTAGGCTTACGTTTCGCTGGGGACGTCGGGGATTCGTACAACTCATTATATATTAAATTTATCATTTTAGTAGGATATATATATTGTTCATGAGGCAAGTGATAAAGATGGCCCTTATGGGCGCATACGCAAGTATTACTGTTTAATCATATAAGTATTGAACACGTAGAATTGTTTGTAGATCTATTGGGTTGACTACCCCGTCGTGATCGGTCGCTCCGATCAAGTCAAACGACGAATTGATATTCTATTATAGTCTAGTCTTGATTATACCCTTATTGTTAATATATAGTTCGTATTGTCTTGCAAACATACGAGTCTGAACATTTGATGTAATAAATTTAATATGTGAAACTTGGGAAGATGCTTAATTCGAAGGTTTCGGGGAAACGCTTGCGACGGCCGACTCATGGATTTTATTAAGGAAATAAAATAGACTTTCGAAAAAATTATTTGGATGTTTTGATAATAAACACATAATTAGAAAGTTTTCCTTGTTTTAAATTTGAATATGTGAGCTCACCCTCCTTTGTGTTGACACTTGATTTTTAACGTGTTCTTCAGGTACTTGAGCATGGGAATCTTTGGCGTATCTTGTGGTTGTGATGAATGTCTTGTTTAATAATAAACTTTGGACATCTTTTAAAACTTATTTGGGACCGACTGTATTAAGATCCATAAGGATCAAGACAACTTAACTATGTTTGGTTGTGGTTTATGTTTAAATTTGTAAACAATGTTTTAATTAAGTAATATATCCCAAATCAACGATGCATCGTCCACTAAGATATTTATGGGCACCAACTTCCGTCACCATTACGTTTGTATTTCCTCTGCGACGTTTTTGGGGTGTTACAGAAGTTGGTATCAGAGCCAACGGTTGTTAGCGAACTAGATGTATTCAGCGGAAAACTCAAGACTTCAACCAAAGAATTTTGAGATATAAGTCCAAAATTCACGAAGCCAAAATTTTTAAACAAACATGGATTTTTATCATGTATGAGAACCATTGTGTGTTATTGTGCATACGTGTTAATCTGTTTATTTGGGCCTTATGTGTTATTTTTCATTTGAACACACACTTACTTTGTACGGTATATATGTCACAGATGTTGCACGAGCACGAGGTCATCGAGATTACTAACTCTGAGAGCGAGCTAGAATTCGAGACTTCACCTAAATCTGTATTACCAGAGGTACCCCCTACGCTTCCACAGTTTGTTGATGCGGCCGAATTCGCTTCATCCTTCCATGTTAACCCTACTGCGTTCGCCAGCCAGGTTGACCCTCGTTATGCTTTTACAAGCATGGTTGGATCAAAGACGATGATGATGATGCTCCACCCTCGATCCACGAGACCGGGCAATCATCAGGTACCGTGCCAGTTATCGATGGCGTGGATAGAGGTGTTCCGTTGATCGGAGGATCTTGTAGTGTCACACCAGCAGTAGACGCTACCATTGTTATGGCTTAGCCATTAGAGCCATTGGTCGTCTCATCTGCTGTCGTTGTTGAGCCCACTACCGAGATCCCTCCACCAGTTGCTACCGAGTCATCATTTCCATCGATCGAGTCGCGCTCCTACTGCACCCCTTTTGGTCTACTTTCGACGTAGGAAGAGGATACGACCTGTCGGAGACATCGCTTCAACATCCAGAGCTAAGACAGCATCTGCTTCGAAGAAGCAGAAAGGAGTGTGGGTTAACCGATGCTCTCCCTGCGACCGTCAGTTGGGGGCCATACGAGGAGATCTGAAGGTGACCAAGGATAAAGTGAAGGATCTAGAGGGGCAAATGGACTGGTTTGATGAACTGAAGGATTTGGATGACAGTGCTATGGATCAGATGCACTTGAGGGTAGTTGAGCTAGAAGAGCTTGTTAGGAAGCTTCTAGAGTTTGTTGGCATGAAGAAATGATAGTTGTTTGTCATTTATGTTGTTGTTTGTTTTGTATGTCTCTTTGATAAACCCTTATACTGGCTTGCATGCCAAATTTTTGGATATTTAGGAGGAAATTTCATCTAA
This sequence comes from Scalesia atractyloides, assembly GCA_947069175.1. Taxonomy (NCBI): domain Eukaryota; kingdom Viridiplantae; phylum Streptophyta; class Magnoliopsida; order Asterales; family Asteraceae; genus Scalesia; species Scalesia atractyloides. Next base: position 19,548,469 of record CAMTDV010000016.1, on the reverse strand, counting down.
ACTTGTTATTGGTGGTTGATTATGTCACACCACATTTTGGTTAGTCGTTGTACTATGAACAAGCTTTGTAATTTCCGTGATAAATATCAATGTTATGGGTTCTCTTTTTGTTAAATTATTCTCATTATTATGTGGATGCATGTGTATTATTTAGTCCACTATTATTTAATGATTGAAATATTTAAAAAATATCTTATGTTGATATTATTATTGCAATAATAGAAACGACAAGATGCCGCCAAAAGCGAGACATGGTACTGGACTACCTACCACCCCAGAAGAGTTGGCACAACTCATAGCCCAACACGTTAATACTGCCTTGGAACAGCGTGAAGCTAACCAGAATATTGTTACAACTTTTGATTTTTGGGGTGGTAGGTAGTCCAGTACCATGGTCGGAATGTGTCCAGGTGTAGACACAATGACAACTCAAAGTGGGGTTAGCTCACACGACGTTTGGTATAGCATGCTTTGGCCTAATAGGCACTTCGTACTCTCATCGTTAGTCCCCAGGTAGGCAAACTGGCCCTTTATTTTGGATTTATACGAATGCCAGCCTAGACAGGACGTTCCGACTACCGGTACTGGTACCCTTCCAGTTACTACATGCCCGTCATGAGAACTCACTTTGATGAGATTTGAAAACACAAAAATCATTGGAAAAGCAATCATGATGTGGTGTGTGCTTTCATGGATGTGATATGTTATGAGAATATGATTCATGATAGGCATTATATGATAATATATACTTATGAACACGTCCACGTCCACGTCCACGTTGTAACATTTGTCAAAAACGGGTTTTCCAAACCCGCTCCGTTTTGTAATCGAATATCAAGTTATAAATGTCACGTTGTGTATTTATGGTTATTTTGATTTTTAATGTTACATAATTAATAAACAAACTAAACTATAAAAATTATATTTGATAAAAAGTGAAAACAAAATAAATAAAAATAAAATGTTGCTGCTGGGGCTCGAACCCGGGTCAGCCGGAAATTGAAATCCAAAGACTTAACACACACACACATCACCACTCCGCCACTTGTTTGTTTTCTGTCAACTCTAGGAAACAAATGAGTCTTATATACAAACCTAGATAAACCGGTTACGCCAACTGAAAAACTGAAATCGGCTATTCAACCGTCTAAACGTTTGAATAATCGCGATTTAAGGTTTATAACCGATGCACCGACGATTTTAATCAATTCAGACTTGAATTGACTTCAACTCTGAGAATGATGAGTGTTATAACCGAAACTATTCAACAATCCGAATTACTGTAATCAAAGAGCCTCTTGCGACTAAGAAACATCATAAAAACTTTCCATTTCACTTTCGTCATACATTCGGACCATCAGAAAGCTTAAATCAACTCGCCGGAAAATTCTGCAAGTTTGCCGAAAAACCGTATTTTTCCTCAAATCGGTAAGTTCTTCAATACCATCGTAGTCTAACAGTTGTTAAGCTATTTCTAACTCAAACCTTCCACTTGAGATCAAATTCAGACGTCGCCATCGGATAATTTCTGCTCGCCGGAAAACTTCTGAAAATCTTTATCTTCGTCTGTGAAATGGTAAGGACCTTCAAAACACATGCTAACGTTTGTTTAGCACTCCAATTTCATGATTAGCTAATCAAAACGATTAATTGATTTGCTCAGTTGAAGTTCTTAAAAACAGAGACCGACGCCTTGCCAGAACTCTGTAATCAATCGTTCACCGGTATGTTTACTTCTAATTATCATCCCTGCTATCTCATATCAGTCTGTGTAATGCTTAACAATCGAATTAAACAAGATAAGATGGAGTAATCTGCTGTCGGTAAAATCCAACGAAGAAGATGAACTGTGATAACAATATAAGAATAATTAAAATTGGTATTTTGAACGGGTTAGACACACAGTCCAGCGGTGGACTGTGTGCGAACAAAAACACGCATACGTCCCTAGTTCGAGTCTTGATACACGCACCTTCACAGTAATAAAATGCCTTTTTGTTTAAAACTGAACCGGGTTAACTCTGTTAGATGTTAAGTATAATAAAAACCGAAATATTAACCAGGTTAGACACACAGTCCAGCGGTGGACTGTGTGCAACACTAACTCGTACGTCACGCGTTCGAGTCTGGTTAACGGCACCGGTTCGATGATTTAAAATCTTTTTTTAAAACAAATGAATTTTGAATAAATCGAATTAGTATATAAATATAATTAAAAACAAGATTATTTCGGGTTAGACACGTAGCTCAGTTGGTAGAGCTGCGTGCACGCGTACGGGAGGTCTCGGGTTCGAGTCTCACCCAGCGCATACATGCCCACTGACCGAACCGGTCAACAAGTCAACGGTCAACGGTCAACGGTCAACGCAAAATAAACAATTTTTTTTATATATTTATTATTTATTTTAATTTAAAAATCAATTAGAAATACTTAAAAAATAATATTTATAAAGATAGAAAATAGCCTTAAACTCACAAAAATATATCTAAAAATTCCATTAAAATCCTTAATAAAAATCCACTCATTTACTATATTTTTCCGTTATTATTTAGGTTAGTAATTCTCGTTGTTCAACTCTCCCGACTCGTGCGCATCTCATCATCTCCAATCAAACGCACCCAATGTGAGTGAATCTTTACAAATTCCCCGTTTTAATCACGTTTTGGGGTGTATCATGTGTCTTGCTATATATTATATTTAAACCATTGTGCATACATCATATCATGAACTTGTGTATCCAGCTTGTTTCAACTGTTTGTGTGGTTATTGTTAGATTCAATTTATTATTTCAGTACATGCAATTTCATAGGCCGCCGCTCCCCATTACATTATGAGCGTTGAGCATGTTCCCCATTACATTATGAGCGTGAACCTGGCGTGCCCACATACGATCGGCTCCGTTTGATTGAGCCTTGATCGCACAGACATTTATCATTTTCAGTACATGCAATACGACCGGCTCCGTTTGATTGAGCCTTGATCGCACAGTTTCATTCATGTTATTTATCGTATGATGTTGGTATGTTAATGTATGCTATCATATGTTATTGTATGTTATAGTTGTGATTGCTATTGCTACTGCTTGGTTATTTACATTTGCTCATTATTGATTATGCACAATTTTTCATTGATAAACTAATAAGTAAATCAATAATAAATGTTTATCTAACAAGGTTCACTCGCCAACTTATGTTCACCCAAAAACCCCCATTTTTTACACATGATACAGGTGAACCAGCTGCAGCAAGAAACACTTAGGATTGGACTAGAAGAATAAAATGATTTAGAGTTTGGGATTGTTTTGTTTGGTTTATTCTCTTTGTATTGTATGGACATGTTTGGATATTTGGGAATGTAATTTTGACTTTAATAAATATGAAACATATTAGTAAATATCATGAGCTTTGGTGATAACCCAATTATGCCCCGACTCTTATTCCGCTGCGGGTCGGGGTGTGACAAAAGTGGTTAGTATTATGAAGATGCACAAGATGTTGCGTAAAGGCTATCCTGCGTTCTTGGTTAACGTAGTGGATACGAAGGCTGAAAGTGGGAAGATTGAAGAAATTCCTGTAGTTCGCGATTATCCGGAAGTTTTCCCTGAAGACTTGCCAGGATTACCCCCTGCGAGACATATCGAGTTTAAAATTGATCTTGTACCTGGTGCTGCACCGATTGCAAAATATCCTTATAGATTAGCACCGTCAGAAATGAAATAGTTGTCAAATCAGCTTCAAGAGCTATTAGACAAAGGTTTCATACGACCAAGCTTTTCACCTTGGGGAGCACCTATTTTGTTCGCGAAGAAGAAAGATGGTTCCTTCAGAGTGTGTATTGATGACAGAGAGTTGAACAAGCTGACTATCAAGAATCAGTACCCGTTGCCAAGAATCGACGATCTGTTCGACCAGCTTCAAGGATCAAGTTACTACTCGAAGATAGACCTGCGTTCAGGTTATCACAAGTTGAAGATTGCTGAGGAAGATGTTCCGAAGACTGCATTTAGAACACGTTACGGCCATTATGAGTTCTTAGTCATGCCTTTGGCTTAACTAATGCGCCTGCAGTGTTCATGGATCTCATGAACAGGGTATGCAAACCCTATTTGGACAAATTCATGATAGTATTCATTGACAATATACTAATCTATTCGTGAACCAAAGAAGATCATGAGCAACATTTGAAGATGATTCTGGAGCTGTTGAAGAAAGAGAAGTTGTATGCCAAGTTCTCTAAATATGAATTTTGGATTCGAGAGGTGCATTTCCTCGGTCATGTCATAAATGAGAAAGGTATACATCCGGACCCGTCGAAGATTGAGGCGATTAAGAATTGGGAAGCGCCAAAGACACCGTCAGAGGTGCGACAATTCTTAGGACTTGCTGGGTATTATAGAAGATTCATTGAGAATTTTTCCAGAATAGCGCAGCCATTAACGCTATTGATCCAGAAGGACAAGAAATTTGATTGGACAGAAAAGCAGGAGGAAGCTTTTCAGTTGTTGAAGGAGAAGTTGTGTAGTGCACCTATCCTATCCCTGCCAGAGGGAAATGATGGTTTTGTTGTATACTGTGATGCGTCACGTTTGGGCCTTGGTTGCGTGCTTATGCAGAAGGACAAAGTGATAGCCTATGCATCCAGACAACTGAAAGTGCATGAGAAGAACTACACAACTCATGATTTAGAGTTGCGAGCTGCTGTGTTCGCTTTAAAGATTTGGAGACATTATCTGTATCGCACGAAATATACGATTTACACAGACCATAAGAGCCTCTAGCATATCTTTGATCAGAAGGAACTCAACATGCGCCAGCGGCGTTGGGTAGAGTTACTCAATGATTATGAGTGTGATATTCGTTATCACCCGGGAAAAGCAAATTTTGTTGCTGACGCGCTCAGTAGGAAGGAGCGGGAGAAGCCTCTGCGTGTGCGTGCTTTGGGTTTGACCATACAAACGAATTTGACTAATCGAATTCGTAATGCACAGCGAGAAGCTTTGAAAGATGAGAACCTGAGAAGAGAAGGTTTGAGAGGTTTGGAATGTGAACTAATACCAAAAGTGGATGAAGTGATGTACTTCATGAACCGAGTTTGGGTTCTGCTTAGAGGAAACCTACGTGAACTGGTTATGAACGAGGCTCATAAGTCCAGATATTCGATTCACCCAGGTTCTACCAAGATGTATCAGGATATCAAGGAGTTATATTGGTGGCCGAATATGAAGAGAGATATTGCGGTGTATGTAATTAAATGTCTGACATGCTCAAAGGTTAAGGCTGAACATCAGAGGCCGTCTGGGCTTCTGCAACAACAAGAGATTCCTAAATGGAAGTGGGAGCATCTTGCTATGGACTTTATCACCAAATTACCCCGTACGTCACGTGGACATGACATCATATGGGTAATTGTGGATCGGTTAACAAAGTCTGCTCATTTTCTAGCCATTAAGGAAACAGACAAGACAGAAAAGATATCGCAGTTGTACCTCAACGAGATTGTAGCCCGACATGGAGTGCCTGTGTCAATTATCTCTGATAGAGATGGATGATTTGACTCAGATTTTGGCGATCTCTTCAGGAGTCGCTGGGCTCTCGTCTGGACATGAGTACTACATATCATCCTCAAACGGATGGTCAGAGTGAGAGAACCATTCAGACGTTAGAGGATATGTTGAGAGCGTGCGTGATTAATTTTGGTGGAAGTTGGGATACTCATTTGCCGTTGGCAAAGTTTTCTTACAACAATAGTTACCACGCTAGTATCAAAGCCGCTACGTTTGAATCCTTGTATGGAAGGAAGTGTCGATTGCCCTTGTGCTGGGATGAGGTTGGCAAAAGGCAACTAACCGGACCTGAAATTATCCAGGAAACCACCGACAAGGTTGTCCAAATCAAGGAAAGGTTGAAAGCTGCCTCTGATCGACAGAAAAGTTATGCAGACAACCGAAGGAAACCGTTGCAGTTTCAAGTCGGGGATCGTGTGTTGCTGAAAGTGTCACCTTGGAAAGGTGTTGTTAGATTTGGGAAAGGGGGAAAGCTAAGCCCACGATATATAGGTCCTTTCGAAGTCGCATCTCGAGTTGGATCAGTCGTGTATAGGCTTAAGCTGCCGCAGGATTTGAATGGAGTTCATGACGTGTTTCATGTTTCCAACCTGAGAAAGTGTTTGTCAGATGAGACACTAATTATACCCCTGATGAGGTTCAAGTAGATGATAAATTGAGATTTATCGAGGAACCGGTTGAAGTTCTGGATGAGAAGATTCAGAAGCTTAGAAGGGGTCGGATTAAGTTGGTCAAGGTTCGCTGGAATTCTAAATGTGGACTCGAGTTCACATGGGAACGAAAGGACCAAATTCAACGGAAATAACCACATCTCTTTAAACCTAGTGCGAAAACGAAACCTGTAGTGTAAGAATTTCGGGGACGAAATTCCTTAAGCAGGGGGAGACTGTGACACCCGGCTATTTAGGCTGTCCCGTACAAAGGTAACACATGTCATGAATGAATAAAAGGCCTTATTTGATTATATATGATGTTTATATGTGGTATTTTATGTGTTGGTAAATCCAAAGTTTGATAAAAATTACGTTGGCAATATTAAGATAAACGCTTATCGCTTAACGATTAAAATGCGAAACGAACGTTGGTGACCACCGGATAATGTTAAATCCTAAAAAATAGTCCGTTATGAGTTAAATAATATATTTAATCATAATCGTGAGGAAAAATAATTTAAAACGCTAAGAAACTCTATTTTTCGAGTTTAAGCGCGTACTGCGCGTATCTGACAAAATACTGTCAACACAGCCAGTTCAGGGCAACCAATAATTCTTATAGTAATAATTTGACAAGTTTATTTTTATAGAATGATAAAAGTAAATTAAAACGCTTAGAATCCCTATTTTGCGAATTTAAGCGCGTACTGCGCAACAGCCAACGTAACTGGTCCAGACAAATAAAATATTGATTAATAATATTTTGGTGTGCTTATTTTTATAGAGCGTTGAAAATAATTTAAAACGCGTTAAAACGCAGTTAAAACGCTAGATAAAACACCCGGTATCCAGTTAAACACCAGTTTAAAGCCTATATATGCATTATATATGTATGTATGAGTGTGAATTGTGTGTGAGGGACAATATGTGGCAGTCATTTGAGGCAACATCTCTATCTCTCTTCCATGTGAGGCTGGGGAAGAGTAGGTGATGATTACACCTTTTATAAAATCTTCTATGATCTTCATAATTCCAAGAAATATCATCAAACAAACTTCACTCTCTCTCTCCTCTCTCTCTCTCTCTCTCTCTCTCCTCGGCCGTGAGCTACCACACACACCTCCACTTTCAAATTTTGAACCTCCATTGAAGAATCCATGTTCATGCAATCCCGTTTCAAGTATTTTTGAAGGATCAAAGGTGTTTTCAAAGTGTTTCAAGCAACATCCAAACTCCATATCATCAATTGTTCAAAACCCATCAAAACTTGAAGGTATAAGTTTCACTTTAAAAATCTTGTTCATGAATCTTAATGATGTTGATGATGATAGAAGTTTCTCATGTTCTTGGGTTTAGTCACTAACTTGGAAACACTATCAAATGGGTTTTCAAAGAAAATGAAAATGGATAAGTGGGTATATGTGTGTATGGAAGTGGGTATGAGTGTGTGTATATATGATTGTGTTTTGAAATTTTGTTAAATGATTCTTGATTAACATGAGTCTTAAAAGATTGAAGTTCATGCATGCATCAAAAGTTGTCATAAGAGAATGTTCTAAAAAGGGTTTTGTGATTTGAAAAGGATATGATGAAAAGTGAACTTTTGGAAGTTCATGTGTGTGTGTATATATGTCGTATGTATATATATATGTGTGTGTGTGTATACATGCATGTGTTGTTTTGAGGTTGATGGATTAAATGAGAAATAATATATGTCTTGCATTTAATGAAGATGATTATATGATGATGGTCATATAAAGATGATGTTCTTGAATAGATGAACATGAAATAAATATGATATTGATGCATATGAATACATACATGTTGATGAAGATATGTTATGGATGCTTTAGGAGCTTTGTAAAAAAGATGAATAAATGATGCTATGATAAAAATGATTTTAGATCAGATTATAAAGCATAAAAATAATGTTATTTGAAGTGTAAAATAGCATGGAACTTTGACATAAAGTTTACTAGCTTTGCATGTTGTACTATGTGCTTAAAAGTGTTGTAAAATACATGAAATCACATGATTTATGTGCCTTACACAAAAACTGCACTAATCTGATTATAACCATCATTTTATTCGGTATATAACATGTATTTTGTTAAAATATGAAGTCGTTTCGAGTTCGGATAGTTATGGTAACGTTTGACGCAAAACTATGCGGTAAAAACGGTAAAAATCGCCTTTTTAAGAGGGTTTTTATGAAACTATTTTAAATCAGTAAATAAACTGATATTTTTAGTATAAATATAAGTATATTAACTTATATTTAGTTTATTTGGTATTTGGTTAGTCATACGTGACTTTCGGCACCCGAAAACGTACTTAATCGCTAAAATACACATTTTTCAATGTACACTAGAATGGGTTGTTCATGGGTGAACCTTATGTGTTTAAATGTGTTATATGATGTATGTATGTGAATATGATAATATATTAAGTGTTGACATGATAGCGGGAATTAAGTCTATGCATGTACGCTTGTATGTTTAGAACGGTAAAATCAGTAAAATCGCGATTAATGTGTAACTTATTTGTCGAGCATGAAAAATTGATACATAGGTTAACTTAATAAGTTATTTCATGTATGCATGCTTTAAAAATGATAAATGTATGAGTTAACGAGATTTCGCGTGTTATGATGTTGAAAATATGTGCACGTTTATGTATATATATTACGACGCGCAAATCGTAGATATATAGTATTTATAAACGGGAGTGTAACGGATAAAACAATAAAATTGTTTAAGTCGCAAAATCTCAAAAATATATATATATATGAACTCATATATATATACCAATATGCCAACATAATAAAAATAATGACTTTTTAAGAAAATCTCAAAGTTATGTGAAAATTCTAAGTATTGGAGAAACTTAGGAATTTTGTAATATATTGATTATTAAATCGTGCCTACGTATGTTAGGACGTGTAGAATCAAATTTTGGAATCGCGCATATTTTAAGTACGCACCCAAAGGTGAGTGTCACTAAACTCCCTCTTTTTACTGTTTTGTATATGTTCTGGGAGAAGAACACGCCTTAAAAGGATTAAAGATGTTTTTGAATAAAACATACCTTTGCTTATATAAATGTATATTTTCATGGAAAATATATGATTTGATGATATCGTTATGTTTCGGGTAGAAACGATTTTGTGAATAAATATGTTTCGGGGATGAAACGGAAATTTTACGGTGTTTTAGGGATAAAACGACCGTGTAGATTTATAGTTGCTTAAATCTAAAGTCGTGACGAATTGGCTCGGTCTCAAGAGAGTAAGTATCGGGATTAGGCTTACGTTTCGGTGGGGACGTCGGGGATTCGTACAACTCGTTCTATATTAAATTTATCATTTTAGTAGGATATATATATATATATATATATAATATATATATATACATATATATATATATGTATACACATATATATATATACATATATATATATATGTATATGTATATATATATATATGTATATGTATATATATATATTGTTCATGAGGCAAGTGATATAGATGGCCCTTATGGGCGCATGCGCAAGTATTACTGTTTAATCATTTAAGTATTGAACACGTAGAATTGTTGGTAGATCTATCGGGTTGACTACCCCGTCGTGATCGGTCGCTCCGATCAAGTCAAACGACGAATTGATATTCTATTATAGTCTAGTCTTGATTATACCCTTATTGTTAATATATAGTTCGTATTGTCTTGCAAACATACGAGTCTGAACATTTGATGTAATAAATTTAATATGTGAAACTTGGGAAGATACTTAGTTCGAAGGTTTCGGGGAAACGCTTGCGACGGCCGACTCATGGATTTTATTAAGGAAATAAAATAGACTTTCAAAAAGATTATTTGGATGTTTTGATAATAAACACATAATTAGAAAGTTTTCCTTGTTTTAAATTTGAATATGTGAGCTCACCCTCCTTTGTGTTGACACTTGAATTTTATCGTGTTCTTCAGGTACTTGAGCATGGCTTCGGGAATCTTTGGCGTATCTTGTGGTTGTGATGAATGTCTTGTTTAATAATAAACTTTGGACATCTTTTAAAACTTATTTGGGACCGACTGTATTAAGATCCATAAGGATCAAGACAACTTAACTATGTTATGGTTGTGGTTTATGTTTAAATTTGTAAACAATGTTTTAATTAAGTAATATATCCAAAATTAACGATGCATCGTCCACTAAGATATTTATGGGCACCAACTTCCGTCACCATTACGTTTGTATTTCCGCTGCGACGTTTTTGGGGTGTTACACCTGCCACATACCTCGCTGCTGCTCAAGTTCAACTCATACGGATACGATACAATCTCCTACCTTGCCGGATACTTCAAAGCAGCAGAGGTACAATCTCCTACCTCCTGCCACAGACCTCGCTGCTGCTCATGTTCGATTGTTGAGGATCCAATCAGTTATCACCGTACAATCTCCTACCTTAAATAATCTTTTCTCACGCTGCTGCTCATCTCGATTTTACTTCAATTTTGATACCGAGATTGAACAATTAATGTACAATTTGTATTTCGCACTGTATTTTGTGCTTCTTGATATTGTTATGAACATTTTAGAATCATGATTTTAGTTATGTATTGCTTTTGTAAGTAAGGTGTTGGACATGTTTTAATTAAGTTAGGATTTGTTTTTTGTTGAATGCAGCCCTGTAATAGTCTGGATTTCAGTTTTTTTTTGTGTTGCTACACATGTTTTAATTTCGATGCTGAGAAAAACCGAGCGAAAACGATCCGCTCGATTCAAATTCAATCCGAGCACGAGCATCACTTTTGTGCTCGGTTTTGCAAATTCGATCCGATCGGATCGGTTTATAATTCATCCGAGCACGAGCAGACCCTCGCTCGGATTGGATCGGCTCATGAACACCCCTATTCCTACTTATAAGGATTGCCACATGTGATTACCACAATTCTTCTTAGGCTACTTAGGCAAAATCTACCTTTTAGTAGATTCTTCCCCATATAACCCCTTCAATTATACATACATATGTTTGTAAATATAGGTGTGTGAGTGGGGGAGGAAGAGGTATAGCGTGATAATTTTCGCGAGAATTCGAAATTGGCCACTCATAACGCCGCCCGTAATGGTGTTACGGGGCGCCATGGGCCGCCATAACCCACTTTGGCGCCATATACAAGGGCGGACATACCCCATGTTAAGGGTAGCTCGCGTTGCCCCTTGGCTCGGCCGCGATAGTGTAAAAATAATTTTTTTTTGCATTTTTCGAATTTTGTTGCCCTTAATAAATATTATGTTACCCCTTTTGAAGCCCAAAAAAATTTATACTACACAACTAATTACCCAATACTTGTAAGCCCAATTATTATAGCCCAAGTCCCAACCCCAAACCCATTATTTTAACAAAACCCCATACCCATTATTTTAACAAAGAAGAAAAGAGGCAGCAAAAGAAAAGAAGCAGTACGGTCGAACATTCACACCCAGTTCCACATAATCGAAAGAGCAGAAGCATCACCGACCTCAGCTCCGCCTCCCTCCGCCCTTTGCCGCCGGCCCGCCGCTGTTGGGTCTATTGTCATCATCGTCCGCCACTCCAATCTACAGTCCATACTCAAGTAAGTGTTTTTCCAAATTCCAATTGGGTATTTTAGTTAGTGCTTTAATCCTCATGAAAATTGAATAATTTATGTTTGTTTAATTTCAAATTACAAATGTTTCATTTAGTTTTTTAGTTATAGTTCTGTGCAATTGTTATAGCCTTTTAAGGTTTATGTGAAATTGATTTAGGGCTTATTGTTTAATTTTATTTACCTTACAAAATTAGGGAATTTGGAAGTTGAAAGATGAAAAAACAAACTCTCATTAGTAGTCTTTTTAAACGAAAATTTCCAAGAAAATGATGATTTGGGTGAAACTCCTAGTTCAAATATTATTGAAGATAAGCAAGAAAATGAAGATATTGGTCCAAGTTCAAATAATGATATTGATAACAAGAAAATGAAGAAATTGGTCCAAGTTCAAAGAATGATATTAATATGCAAGAAAATGAAGATATCGGACCAACTCCAAGTCCAATTATTACTTCGGCTTCAAGTCCTTCAACACGAAACAAAATCAATTTGAATGATCTTCCTTCGGATCCCTCCAATAGGCCGCCTATTACTAGTTATCATCCAAATCAAATAGACGACATAAGAAGTGCGTATCTTGTTAAAAAGTTTTTTCAACCACGAGGTCATGACTTTAAATGGATAAACTATTCTAGTGGCCGGAGACGTTTTAATGTTAAATGGTTTGATAAATATCATTGGTTGGAGTATAGCACTAAACAAGAAAAAGCATATTGTTTATTTTGTTACTTGTTTAATGAAAGTGTTGGTAATAAAGGTGGAAGAGAGACTAAACGGGATAAAACGTGCTTTGAATCATCTAAGACAAAATGGATTTGAAAAGATGTTGGCAAACGTGACATCTTTTTGTGAAAAAAACAACATTAAGATGCTAGATATGGCGGGAAGTTATGGTAATCAAAGAAGCCGAAAGTATGTCATTACTAACCGACATCATTTTGAAGTTGAGGTTTTTAATACGGTTTTGGATATGCAACTTCAAGAACTTGGAAGCCGATTTAGTGAGGTCTCAACTAGTTTGATAGAAAATATGTCGGGTTTAAATCCTTGTAATTCGTTTGCTAAATTTGACATATCTAAGATAGTGAAGTTTTCCGAGATGTATCCGAATGACTTTAATAAAGAAGAAAGAGGGTGTCTTGCGGGTGATCTTTAGACCTTTTATCACACTTTAAAGGAAGATGATAAATTTGCAAATTTGACCGGATTGAGTGACCTTGCTCGTGTAATGGTGGAAACCGTAAAAAATGAAACTTTTCCTTTGGTTTATCGAACGTTGAAGCTAGCACTGGTTTTACCGGTTGCAACCGCAACCGTTGAAAGATGCTTTTCTACAATGAAACTTATCAAGACGGATTTACGCAATCGGGTGGGTGATGAGTATTTAAACAATGCTCTAATTTGTGCGGTCGAAAAAGAAAGTTTTTGTAAAGTAAAAGAAGAGGATGTCATGGCCCGGTTTCAAGCTTTCAAAAACAAAGAGGAGAAATCATTTAGGTACATGTTTAAATTTATTTATTACCGCGCTACTATTGTTGTTTCGTTTACATTGTATGAAGCATGTTAAAAAATAATTTTTGAAACGTTGCCCCTTTAGTAATTTTCTAGATCCGCCACTGGCCATATTCCACCCCACTACGGAGGGACTAAGAGATAGGACCCCGTTAACTCATGCAAATAGAAGAGAGTAAGTTATGTTGGAAAAATTGTGAAAATAGTAATTTTCACAATTATAGGAAATGAATTTTCCTAGATTTTGGATGATAAATATATAATAGAAACTGAGGTTATTTTATATATTTATTTGTGGGTTTGTAATCTATGTTGGAAGGCCTTCGCAACGAGCCAAACCGCGTCCAAAATGGAGCCAAGATGAATGAGATATCGAAGCTCAAAGTTTGGTGTTTGAAGCATTGAATGCTGAAATGACGAAGTGGAATAGGAAAGTAGCACCTTGTCCCACATAGGAGGAGTGATGAAACTTAAATGGGTATTTAAGTGGAGACACTCATTCCTTATTGTTTCATGGAAGCACACACTAGTGTCCTCGGGAAGGGTGCTCCGCACCCTAACTCGGACTCACACACAGGATGCGCGGACTCCTAGTGTGCACCTGATTTGTGCGCGCGTAGGGCACTGAAGTGAGCTAATGCTGCGCGACTGTGTGGCGCGCAGGTATAGGCTCACAGATGGCCCCGCGCGTGTGTCCCGCAATGGGTGCGCGAACCGCGCACCCAAGGAAGCCAGACACTGGAGCACTAGTGCTTGCGCGCGCGCGCATGGCTTCGCAGCAGCTTCCAGACTTCAGCAGTTTCATATCTGCAGCTGAAACAGACGACTCAGAGTTAAATGACAGTTTAATTCTCTCATTGAATTTAGTTTTGCTGTTTCAACCAAGCTTCACTATAAATAGAGGACTTGGGATGCTGAAGAGGACACACCAGAACATACATCAACTTCATGCATATTGTTCTTCAATCTCTAATCTTCATACTTCTTCTTTCAAGGTATTCTTCGGATCCTCGAGCCTTTTCCGGCAGTACATACTGCTCCGGCTGTTGTACCCTGGAAAATAAAACGAGTTCTCTCGGGAGGCTCGGAATTTGTTTTAAGGGGCACGTGTTAAACACGACCCTCAGCCACCGGTGTTTATTTTTCCGTTTTCAAGTTCTTGTATTTTATATTTATTTTGGTTGTAATTCGTACTTGTAATTTACTACTTTCGTTCATTTCCTTTTGTAATTGTAATAAAATTTGTTTTATTGTTAATTTGCATGAAAGGTTATGAAGGTCTTGTACAACCTTTTCAATGAAAATTTTATTTACTTGTTAAAATTTCGATATAACGTGTTTGTGAGCCAGCCTACCCGACCCACTCGGTTTGCCCATTTTAGCGTTTGATTTTAAATTATAAAAATACAACAATTAATATGCAAACTTTAGATTATGTAAGTTTATTATACCTCAAAACTTAAAGATTCTTACTTGGATAATGCTTTAGTTCACGCTACATGAGGTCGTAAGAGAATGGGCAAAGCTGCTCCACACGACAGATGGCTACGTGTTTGCTTTCGGTTGACTTCTCTTTTCATCAAGTTGATAATAAACCTGCAAAATCCAGATTGTTACAACAGTTGAGAAATGGTAGTACCAATTACTTCATCGGCCAGAACGAGTGTAAGTTGAAAGTTGAAAGTTGTAGTGTAGTGTTGTCTTCAGAGTAAGGGCTGGCTGGGTCCACTGGTCCCTTCAAGATGTCTATGGCTGCACATTGGCTGCTAATATTCGAGTGCCTTTGACAAACATGAACATGTATAAGGATTACATATGATATGCCATAGAGAACACTCATTGTCGTCTTTGCTCTCCTCGCCTTCGTAGCCGGCCGTTGTAGGCGATGAAGGGAGAGTTGGGCAGTTTGGGAACAAAAGTGCAATAAAGCATGGTTTTGTTCTTGTGACTTTTGGTACCACCGTACCAAATAAGTAAAAAACCTAGTCTATTTTGCTTAATAAGGTATTTATTTATATAGATAAATCCTCAACCTCAATTAATTGTTGTCATCCCCTCTATGCTTATCTTTTTTTTCAATGAAAATTCACAAAAACACAAATGATCAATTTAATGTGACTATTAAAAACTATTTAAGTTTCAAAACACAATGATTTTTATGCGTGATATATGCCAATTCTCTTTTATTTTTTTTTCAACATACAAATAAATTATAATTTATAAACAACCATCACCATTTATCTATTATTAAGTCGTTTTTACTCATTTTAGCTCACTTTCTCTTTAAACATTCAAACTTCAACTATGAACCAATTAAGAGTGATATGCAATAAAAAGTAACCCAAAACTATTCAAAATGTAGTGATTATTTATATAAAAATATGCATATTTTAAAGCACATAAATAGCCGATGCAGCTATTTGATCAGTAGTGGTAGAGCGAGAGATGGAATTAGGTTGGGGACATAACATGTTGGCTTAGGCTAGGCGCTTGGGGCTTTGAATTTGAGCAAAGTGGGCTTTAATTAGAAAATAAAAAAAATAAAAAACAATACAATGAATAGTTGGGTGATGGTGGTAACATCGGAGTCAGACGAAAACGAGATTGTTCAAGACTTGATAAAGACTAATTGTGACAATAGTTCAAGTAATCAAAACTTCATTTCATTTCTAAACAAGAGTACAATAATTTGGAAAGGAAATTGCAAGAACTTGTTCATACAAAATCAAATGACAAGGAAATACAAAACATAAAATAATAAATGTGTTTCTAGTCCACCCTAAGTAGCTTTCTTCAAGCATCATCATTAATTTCCTGCAACGTGTATTAAAATACAATCAATAAAAATTGGTGAGCATACAAGTTTGATTATATAGCATACGTATGAAAGGTTGTCTCAAATCCAACATGGCATTGTGTATTCTAAATAGATTTCATACTAGCATCATCAACATCATCATACTCAGTAAATCTCACCAATAATAAAGCTAAGCTAGGGTTTGAGGAGGGTAAGATGTAGACAGCCTTACCTCTACCCCGTAGGAATAGAGAGGCTGCTTCTAGCGAGACCCCCGACTCGATAGTAGTTTTGCATCAATCCTTGGACATAAGGCACATAACACTCAGCAATTGGGACAAAAGCTGATTAGTGCATGTACCTCCTTATCTTTCAGCTATCAACGCCACCACATGATGCATGATTAACCGTCCCTCGTTTTTTAACGTTATTTTCACGAAATTAGTAAAATAACGTCAAAAGTAGGGCACTTTCACTCCCCCCCCCGAGGCCCCACGCATACATACATTATATGAGCATACCGCAAGCGGGGCGTTGTCATCACTAGCATTCATAACCTAAATGTCAAACCATAGTTTCCACGAGCGTAATCTTGTCATCGCTATGAACAAGACTTGTATACGATTGAATACTTAACAATGAACCTTCCTAAGGGCAGTGTGCTACTCCTATAGCGCTATACATGTTAAGGTATGCTTGCGCAAAGTTAATGACTAGTAGTTTGCATGTATGTGTGTTTGAGTATCTAGCATGAATAATCTAAGCATAACAAATATCATATTTGAGGGATTGAGTGAACAAGTTTGATTGTGTGCATAAGTGTATTTGATTAAGTCATACATGTTACACCCTAAAAGTGATTAAAGCGTAAAAGGGATTTGAGTATACTCACGGTTTGCGTAGAAAGTCCACGAAAGTGAGTTTATTGAGTCTTGAGTTTTGGAACACTGAAGTTACCCTAAGAGGGGAAACTAACGTGTGTGAGTTGCGGGTTCAATTATCGGATTAGATTCGGAATGTATAGGATAACTTATATGCCATAGTTGAATGTAAAGTAAAGGTACCATGAGAATGGTCATGCATGGAGGTAGGATGATTAACATCCATTCAACCTCGTTATATGATGCACGAAAGCACAAAGTTATCAACTTAGTTGATAATTTTGGTTGGTCATGAATATGATTGAGATTACAACTAATTAAGTTTGCCAAGTAGCCAAATAAGGACAACCCGGACGTGTGCATACCCAACATAACAAATATTGGAGACGTGGTGGGTTTGGCTTACTTTGATTCTAGGAAGCTACTTGGAATATTGTAAGATCTATGTCACTAAATAACCAAGTGATCTCGAACTAGACTAGTGCATTCCAATCATGGCAAATGTTTGGAGACTTGCTGTAGTTTGGTCACTTTGTTAATAGTAAGTTTACTTGATAACTTAGATTTAAGATTGAATGACAAGTTCAACAAGTGAGGTAATGGAAACAAAGTTGGAAAGCCAAGGCTTCCATGGTTCACACATCACCAAAACACAAGTCTCTACCACATTGAAGATGGTGAGCTTGAATGGTCTCAACACTTGTCGGTTGCTTGGAACCTTGCTAAAACAGAAAGTTTAGGAGGTGTTCGGGCCTCTAAACTTATGGGAATCGACCATACTCAAGCCCCACAACCATAGGTATGGTTAGAAGCAAGGTAGGTGCAAGATTACCACATAAATAACAAGTTTATGGAAAGTTTGAAAAAGCTAAACCAAAACAAAAGGTTTGGACCTCAAAATGGTGATGTTCTACCTTAGTTTACCATGGTAAACTTATGGAAACACTCTTAGAGGGTGTGAAGAAGAGAAAGAAAAGTGAGTTTGAAGCTCACTTTTGAGACTTGCAATAATCTGTCCCAAGCTTGTATTTTCAGTATTTTGAGAGCGTATAGAGTGTGGGAAAAGTGAAATAAAGATGTGGGAGGCTTGTTTATATAATGATTGAGTAGGGTTTGGGTTTTAATGAAGAATGAAGGTGATTGTGGAAGAAAGGAGGGGGAAGGTGGAATCCGGATTGGTTAAACAAACTTTCTACGAATTGAGCTCCTACCCGTCGCGCGGGCTCCTTGTATTTTCCCGTCGCACTACGCGGCGTGTATAAAACTTATCCGAAGTTTGATTTTTGACGAGTTTGGTCCTTGAACTTGTATGGACATGTTATTTTATGTTTAAAGTTTATATTTTGGCATGTTTTCAAGTATAGAACATGTACGTATGTATGCAATGTGTATCGTCTGTGTATGAATGAGAGTATGTATAATAAGTATTGGTTTTGTGTATAAACACTTATTTAATGATTGATTGCATATAATGTAACATTTGTCAAAAACGGGTTTCCAAACCCGCTCCGTTTTTGTAATCGAATATCAAGTTATAAATGTCACGTTGCGTATTTATGGCTATTTTGATTTTTAATGATACATAATTAATAAACAAACTAAACTATAAAAATTATATTTGATAAAAAGTAAAAAATAAAAATAAAAATAAAATGAGGCTGCCGGGACTCGAACCCGGGTCAGCCGGGTTGAAACCCAAAGACTTAACACACACACACATCACCACTCCGCCACTTGTTTGTTTTCTGTCATCTATGGGAAACAAATAAATCTTATAGTCAACCATAAATCAACCGGTTACGCCAACCGTAACTGAAATCGGTCACCAAACGTCCAAAGACGTTTGATTACTCGCGGTTCACTGAGTTTAACCGATACACCGACAATCCCAATCAATTTTGCCTTGAATGAAACGTGAATTCGGGAGTGAATCGGTTTAAAAACCGAAAACTTTCAATTCTTGGATTACTTCCATCTTAGTACTCATTCGCGACTCACAAACACTCTGCAACCCTCCAATTACATTTCCGCACAATTTTCAGTCCACCGGAGAAGCTATTTGAACTCGCCGGAAAAATTCTACAAGTCGCCGGAAAACCGTACTTTTCATCAAAACAGTAAGTCTTTCAATTTCTTCGTGGTCTAACAATTGTTAAGCTATTTCTGACTCAAACCTTTCAATTGAAATCGAATTCAGACGCTGTTTTCGGATAATTCCAGTTCGCCGGAAAACTTCTGGAAATCCTTACTTTCATCTGTGAACCGGTAAGAACATTCAAACACTCTGTAAACGTTTGTTTAGCACTTCAATTCCACGATTAGCTAATTAAAACGATTAATTTGCTTGCTCAGTTGAAGTTCATAAAAACAGAGCCGACACCTTGCCGGAATTCTGTGATAAATCGTTCACCGGTATGTTACTTCTAAAATATCGTCTCTGTCATTTCATATTAGTCTGTACAATGTTTATCAATCGAATTAAACAAGATATAATGGTGTAATCGCAGTCTGTAATTTTGAAATGAAGAAGACGATGATAGTTTAATTATAAGTTTAATAAAATCTGGATATTATCTCGGGTTAGACACACAGTCCAGCGGTGGACTGTGTGCATATACATATCACACGCCGCGAGTTCGATCTCTGATACACGCACCCTCTATGTTATAAAAACGTTTTATTTTTCTAACTGAACCGGGTTAATTTACGTTAGTTGTTAAGTATAATAAAAAGTTGTATATTAACCAAGTTGGACACACAGTCCAGCGGTGGACTGTGTGTAATGTTAAAGCACAGGTCCCGGGTTCGAAACCTGTTAGTGTCACCGGTTCAATGATTTAAAATGTTTTTGAAAATAAAAGAATTTTGGATAAGCTGAGTTAATATATAAGTATAATTAAAAACGGAATTATTTCGGGTTAGACACGTAGCTCAGTTGGTAGAGCTGCGTGCACGTGTACGGAAGGTCTCGGGTTCGAGCCTCACCCAGCGCATTGCAATTACACCATAAACCGGTCAACAAGTCAACAAGTCAAACGGTCAACGGTCAGCGAAAAAGTCAACACATTTTATATTTTTATTTATTTAATTTAATTTAAAAATCAATTAAAAATACTTAAAAATAATGTTTTTAAAGATTGGAAATAGCCTTAAACTCACAAAAATATATCTAAAAATCCTATTAAAATTATTAATAAAATCCACTCATTTACTATATTTCCCGTTATTATTTAGGTTAGTTATTTCTCGTTGTTCCGCTCTTCCAATTCGTGCGCATCTCACCATCTCCAATCCAACGCACCCAATGTGAGTGAATCTTTACAAATTCCCCGTTTTAATCACGTTTTTGGGGTGTATCATGTGTCTGGCTATTTATTATATTTAAATCATTGTGCATACATCATATCATGAACAAATGTGTATTCAGTTTGATTCAGTTGTTTGTGTGGTTATTGTTAGATTTAATTCATTATTTTCAGTACATGCAATTTCATAGGCCGCCGCTCCCCATTACATTATGAGCGTTGAGCATGTTCCCCATTACATTATGAGCGTGAACCTGGCGTGCCCACATACGATCGGCTCCGTTTGATTGAGCCTTGATCGCACAGACATTGATCATTTTCAGTACATGCAATACGATCGGCTCCGCTTGATTGAGCCTTGATCGCACAGTTTCATTCATGTTATATATTTATGCAAGTTGATATGTTATGGTATGCTGTTGGTATGTTAATGTATGTTATAATTCGTGGTTAACATTGTTACTGATTGATTATTTATCATTTGCTCACTTATGATTATGCACAATTTTTCCTTGATAAAATAACAAGTAAATCAATAATAAATGTTTATCTAACAAGGTTCACTCGCCAACTTATGTTGACCCAAAAACCCTTATTTTTACACATGATACAGGTGAACCAGCTGCAGCCAGAAACACATAGGATTGGACTAGAAGAATAAAATGATTTAGAGTTTGGAATTGTTTAGTTGGTTATTTTCTTTGAATTTGTATGGATATGCTTGGATTATTGAGAATGTAATTTCGATTTAAATAAATATGAAACCTAATAGTAATTATCATGAGCTTTGGTGATAACCCAATTATGCCCCGACTCTTATTCCGCTGCGGGTCGGGGTGTGACATATAACACAAGTATAATTGTTGGAAATACAAATTTCACATTATGATCGAGGTCTCAGATTCACAAGATTGAAAATGAAATACAAATACAAGTTACTAAAAATAGAAATGAAATTCCAACTTTCTAAATACGAAAATTACATAAATGCGAAGCGTTACACCACCCTCCAGTTAAATTGGATCTGCCATTGAATACTGTGCTCCTATCTCTACAAACGAGCCATAATGGACTCGTGTAATCTCGTGGCCACTCCTATTGACACAAATACCAAGTTGGTGCTAATTCAAATACAGTTTATGAAAACCTAACTTTTTATCATAGCCTTGCGGGTGCCTTCCAATATTTAACGTTTACTCGTATTGATATCTCATATGTCATGCAACAAATATGCATGAACATGCGTGCTCCCCGGTCTGATCACTGGCTTGCTTTGAAATGAATCATGTGGTACGTTAAAAGCACACTAACTTACGATTTTCATCTTACATCCGACATGCCTTCCTCCCTAATGGCATATACTGACGCGAAATGGGTTGGGTGCCCAAATGCCTGTCGTTCCATGTTTGTCTATTATGTTTATTAGGGAGACAAACTAATACTGTGGTCCCCCAAAAGGCCTACAATCATATCCCATTCAAGCGCGTAAAACGAGTATAGGAATGTCGTGGTAGAAATTTGTTGCCTACGGAATCTGATTCCAGCTACACACGCCAATCTTTCATGCAACACATGTTTACTGTTACAACGTGAGTATGATTTACCTCTCGCACAACTTGGTTAATCACCAACGGACTAAGCATATTCAATAAGATATTTATATCTTTAGAGAAAGGGTCCAAAAAGGCCAAATTCGAATTCTACGTGTGTCATCAAGATACCAATAGTCGATATCTTCACGAAAGGCTTGCCTTGAGTACTCTTTGAAGATTTCTGAACTAGTCTTGACATTCAGTCTCCTCCCGCTTTGACTGCAGGGATATAATAGGAACAATATTTTTATATTAATGTCGTAAATTTTCCTAATTATAAATTAAAATCAAATTGTGACTCTATACACCGAGGGAATGCAAATACATAAATTCAAGGGATTCAATCCTATTATTGATGAAATATGTCAGGATGACCCAAAATAATACTAAGCCGGTGGGTATACTCCAAATATTTAGGACGAATATTTAGGGAAAGACGGGGGTGTGTGACTGGAAAATATATATCGTTGATATGAGAAGAGTATGAGATTACATGATATCTAACCCCAAGTACCCGGAATAATATACTCATTTACCTAAACAATGTAACTGAATATTTTAGTTGTTATTTTCCCTAAGCCATTGCATAGTAATATTTTATTCTAATAGTTTTAATTACATGGCAAATGGACTTATCTTTTAAATATTAAATATGTATTTTGATTATATTATGTATATTTGTATGCTATGAAATATAAAATTATTTTTTGAGATTTATATCACATATTGTAAAAATGCATTTGAGAATCTCAACACATATTTTTTAAAAACTAATAGTACATACGATAGTGGTAGGCATGCTTGACACAGAGTGGCGAATACATATTTTTATGTTAGGGGAAGAATATGGGTCAGCAAAAAATGAGCCAGACAAAAAATAAGATAAAATAACATAATTCATTAAATATTCCACTTGAAGATCAGTTTTTCTTTTTTGAAAATTTTTCCTAGATGAAAAACAAATTTAAATTAACATATACAACATACAATCAACATATAAGTCTATAATTATATGTCTATGTAAGTATATAAGAGGGGCAAATAGACCCATGTTTAACTTTATGTGTGACATCATCAAAGAAAGATAAAGGATCACAACTCGCAATTCGCAAAGCTAAAAAGTATATGAAAATCTTTAAATCAAAGCAAAACAATTTGGATGTAAAACCATAATATTCGATCGACAACCTATGCTAAGATGAGATGAGATTAAATCCTAGGGGGAAAAAGAGATAGGAAAGTCGAGCTATAAAAAAATTGATAATGCCGATTCCGATATTGCCATTAAAATGAATTTTCTAAATGCTCAAATGGGTCAACCATCAACGTGCCGAAAAATCAATTAACTATTACTAATGTGATTTGACGATTTTAATTGATTTGTAAAAAAACAATAAAATTTAATTAAGAGAAATATAGACATAGTGTTGAAAAATCAATTAACATGATAACCATAGATAGTTTTTGTCATTAAACCATACAATTCAATTACCAAATTTACATATATCAAGTCAACCCTCTTTAGTCATCCAACCCGTTTCTAGGTTTTGTCATCAACCGAACGAAATTGTAAAGAAAGAACTCAAAACATAAATAAATTGTTTAAGTTAGCCAATATATCAATCTGATCCAATGTTTATCATCACGTACATATATTCAAAACAAAATAAAACGAACAAAGTGTAAAACCTTTATGAACCATTCGCCTGAAGAAAGTCACAGTAAGATTAGGCGCTCATACGCATGTGCTTTTCCTCGTACCACAGCCAAACTACTACCAACTTGCGTCCTCTCTCTGTCTTGTTTCCCCTAATCGTCACCAAAATTCCCCTTTTAAATTCATCATTGCAGATCTTTTAAGGTCAACCCAAACATCTCGATCTAGGCCCAAGTCATTCCCAATTAATTACTTCTATAGCACATTGATATTTTAGTTGTCGGCCCAAACCATTCCACTTTGAATAACTCCATCCTCGTATGTTTCCTTGTTGTTGCCTATACCACATATGTTGGTAGCTGGAAGCTGGTGGCTGGAGGCTAGAAGCTAGTGGCTGAAAGCTGGAAGCTGTAGTTGTAGCTTTTTAAATATTTTAGGTGTTTGGCAGAGTAGCTGTAGCTTTTAATAAAATGTATAAAATGACAAAATGGACATTAAAAAGTTGGTATATTAGAAAGTTCATTAATTTTAGAGGTTAAAATAGTCATTTTTTTTCCTAAAAGCTTGTAGCTCCTTCTAAACGCTACTAGTAGGAGCGTTTAACCAAAAGCTTCAAGCTCCTAACCTAAAAGCTTCTAGCTCCTTCAACCAAACAAGGCTTTTTATTAAGTTGGAGCTTTTTCTTAAAAGCTTAAAGCTTGAAGCTCCTAAAAGCTTCTAAAAGCTCCATGCCAAACATATCCATAAATTCACCATTTAATAATATATAATTTAATCCATAAGTTATGTGAGTTAATTTGTTTCACATTTATCTTCAGTAACTAAGTGTCTGTTTGTTATGGGGTAATGAAATGGACGAGAAATGGAATGGACGATGTAATGGAATAGATGAGGTAATGGAATTGATTCATTACCATTTCATGTCTTGTTTGGTTACCATATGAGAATGGAATGAACCATTACTTTTTGTTGTTTGGTATGTGAGAAAGACGAAGGAATAAAATCAGATGGTGGTGGTCAGTGATGGGTAGTAATGGTGCGTGGTGATAGGTGGCAATTGTAGCGGCGGCGGGGTGGTAGGTGGAGACGGCGGCGGGTGGAGACGGCGGCGGGCGGTGACGACAATGGTGGTGGGTGACGGCGGTGGTGATGGTGGTGGCGGTGGTCGGAGGTGATAGCGGCAGCGACAGTGGTCGCACATGGTAGCGGTGGTGGCGATTGATAGCGGTGGCGTAGGTGGTGGCGAATGCAGCAGTGATCGGAGGTGGCAACAGCGATGGTGGCGGCGTGATTGATGGTGGGTGACGGCGGTGATCGGAGATGGCAGGCGACAATGGTGGCTGGGGACGGAGGTGGGTGGCGAAGGTAGGTGGTGGCAGGGGCGGTGACGGGTGGTGGTGGAGGTGGGTGACAGCGGCGGATGATGATGATGATGGGTGGTAGCAACGGTGGTGGGTTGTGGTGTTGTTAATGAATGGTAAAGAGGGAATGGAATGGAAAAAAAAACAGGGGGGGTGGAGAATGTAATGCATTTTAGAATGGGCGATTCCATTACATCGATCAACCAAACACCATTTTCTTCATTCTTTCACAATGGTCCATTCCATTCCATCTCTCATTCCTGAATATCAAACACTACCTAACTTTTAAGGATATCTTAAAATGTTGATTTCTAATTTTTAGCCTTATCACATTCAAGTCTATGTTATTATTATATTAGGTTATAACCCCTTGTATTACACTGGTTGAATAAATGAATTTTATATACTAAATAATAAAATAAGATATTTCTAAAAATATCATTTATTGCACGGTTTGAATAAATGTAATTTTATATATTAAATAATAAAAGTTATATCTATAAAAACCAAATTGTGCGGGTTGAATAAATATAATTTTATATACCAAATCATAAAATGTTATATCTTAAAACCATGTATATTACACGGGTTGAATAAAAGTATTATTTTTTTTATCAAATAAAAAAAGGTATATCTTTAAAAACCCTCGTTATTACACAGCTTGAATAAATATGATTTTATATACCAAATAATAAAAAAATTATATTTAAAAAACTAATGGATATACTCAGTACGCAATAGATATGGTGATTGCGGAGATGGTTATTGAAAAGAATATAAAGTGGTCAAACATGTTATTCAAGAAGCAAATAAGCCGCCATTTAAGTGATAAAATATAAATTATATTTAAAAAACTCGTCATAAATTTTATTTTTATGTAAAATAATATTGAAAGTTGTATACATTTGTTTAAAAACTATGTAATAAAATCGATATAATAATTTTTTTTAATAATGAAACTAAAAGTAAATAATATATTAATAAAAAGTTTGGTTTTGGTGATTAATAATTTGGTTATTTAAAAATATTTTAAATTAATAATTTAAATTGAAGGATAATATTCTGTTAGAAAAATGGAAGTATTATATTCGACATTTAAAATAGGATAAGATCTAATATTATTTTTTATTTATTTAGTAATAGAAAAGAATAAGAGTAAATTTGTATATTAAAAATAAAAAAATAGGTGTCTCTCATATGATATAGAAAATCAAATAAATTTAAATAATATAAATTATCAACTTATTTATGCACAAGGTGTTGTACATCATGTTTGGAGAGTTTTTCAAAAAAAAGTTGATTTTTTTTTACTTTTAGTCCAAAAGTATTTGATAAATTCTTTCTAACACCCAAAACTTTTTATCTTTTCAATTTAACTTCATAATTTATTTACTTTCCACTTTGGTCCCCCGTGCTTTTCATATTTTGCAAATTTTTCGTTTTAAATTTTGCGAGTTAACATGGTAACGTGCGTGTGTAATTCAACGTTTTTATGTTCCGTTTTACGTTTCGTTCTAAGTTTTGCGAGTTAATACGATGCAACGTGCGTGTGTGGTTCAACGTTTTTAAATCGTCTACTTTTTCCCCATTTGACAAGTTCAACATAAAGTGCGGATCCTAGATCGACTTAGTTATTATTTTATATATTTTGCGCTTCGGTCTAATTTCTTCATATTAACACGCCGCAACTTCAATTTTAATGGTCGCTCGTGATAGTGTGGCAATGATGTCATTTGACATGGATTTATGCCCCCCCACAACATGAGAATGCTTAATACTAGTAATAATATAAATGAGAAATATACATAAAATTTAAACTAAATAATAATTATCTAAAGTTAAGTAGAAGAGATTAAAAAAATAATATTTAGTATGAGAGTTATCTATAATTAATTAGAAGAGATTAAACTAAATAATATTTAGTAGGATGATTATCTATAGTTAATTATTAGAAAGGATTAAACTAAAATAATAATCATCTATAAGTTATTGCCTAATATGATAACAAGTGTCCCTAAAATAGTTTCTTTTATTATATAGATATAGATATAGATATTGTTATTATTATCATTATCTATACTATATTATAATACATGAAAGAGAGACATTTTAATATACTAAAAAAATATGAACGTTTTCCCTCTTAGTTTATAAATGCACCCCTAAAATGAGGGTAAATTGGTCTTTTAAACAATAATATATTTTAGCCCCCATATTATTACACTTCAATCCCTACTTTTCCCACTTCACAACAAACTTATAATTATTTTACGTATTCTTGTCATATCATATAAACTATAATGTTTCAAAAAAATACATAGGTACCGTGACGACCTACTCATTTTTTTCGACATTCAATAGTTGTCTTGGTCAGTATTAACGTATTGAATAAAATGTACAAGCAGATGATGCCTTAGTGTACAAGTTATTAAATCCTAACGTATTTAAATCATTATCCTAGAATGTTTAATAGCAACAGAATGTCAAGTGATTAAAAACCGTTAATTTAATCATCTCATCTAGATTACACTTTAATCCCTCATCTTTAAAAAAATATAAATGATTAGTTAATACTTACACTTTATCCTCTTATAAAAAACTAACTCCCCCGCGATTTTTATATATTTTGGTACGTTAATATATTTTTTAAATTACACCCTATAAACGGGTAAATATTCTCTTTAATTTTAGTATAGTATTGCTATAGTTTTTAATTAAAAAAATTGATATGTTACAATTAATAGTGTCTAAGGGTGAGTAATACCTGAATCGTTAACCAAAACTAAACCGAAATCAACCAAAAACTGAATTTAACTGAAAACTGATTACCGAAACACAAGTTAACCAAAAATAGTTATGGATTTTTTTGTACCCTCAATAAAGCAAAATTAATAAAACGAACGATTCATATTTTCATATATTTCTAGCTTTTATACCTACAGCTCATGAACATCATATTTATAACCTCATTTTATGTATTTATACCTCTATTTCATGTTCCTATACATCAATTTCATGTATTTATACCTAAATTTTTATATTTTTAATCAAAAGTTTTAGCCTAAGTTTGGTTTTGGCTATTAACTGAAATTAACTGAATCAAACCAAAAACCATCAATCTAAGTAAATAAACTAAGCCGGTTAATTGAAAACGGACAGGTTAATAAAATAGACTAATCGATGACCTCGATTTTGGTTCAGGATAATAATCTGAACCGGTTATCGGTGAGCATTGAGCACTAACTAAATCGTTAACCTAAACCAAACTGAACCAAAATCAACCAAAAACTGAATTAACTGAAAAATGAAAAACCGATTAACCAAAAACCGGTTATCAATTTTTTTTGTACCCTGTTTAACCAAAATTAGTGAACCGAACCAGATCATTCATATTTCATATATTTCTATCTTTTATCTATTCAGTTCATATATTTCATATTTTTTATCTATATTTCATATATTTATTCTTTCATTTCATTGTTCATACCTCAATAGCCCAAGTCTGGTTTTTGCTATTAAATGAAATTAGATGAACCAAACCAAAAAAACCATCAATCAAGTCTGATAAACCAAAGTGATTAACTGAAAACCGATTGGTTAAAAAAATAAACTAACTAATGGCTTTGGTTTCGGCTTAGGTTGAGGATAATAACTGAACCGACCAAAACCATGCACAACACAATGAAATAGATTACCCGATTACTTCACTTTTATGTATATCTATCAAATGATGCTACAAAAATATTATTTGAATAAAAAACTATCGAAAACGAGTATCTCAAAGTGACACGTCGCTCCCGCCGCATCGCGCGGACATCCTGCTAGTGTGTGTGTGTATATATATATATTGTGAGGTTCATTGGGGAACACTAAAAAAGTGGGGAACAGTGTGGAACCGACTCAAACAAACTCTGATTGGACTCATTCCAGCGGCGTTGGAACCGGCTCGTCGAACCCTAACTAGGATCTCTTAACCCTAAACCCTAAATCCTAACTCGTAAATGTAACATCCGTCAAAAATCGGATTTACCAAACCCGCTTCGTTTATTAACCGAACAACCAGTTAAAAATTTCGTTGCGTATTTAATGCTCAAATTAATTTTAAGCGATACATAATTAATAATTGTATTAGAATATAAAATTAATAATTGAAAATTCATTAAAAATAATGAAATAAAAATATATTGCTGATACCGGGTTTCGAACCCGGGTCAGCCGGGTAAACCAAGTCAGCAAAGTTTTAACTCTCACACGCTCAACCACTCCGCCATTTGTGTTCTTTAGTAATATATAAAAACAATTAATTCAAATATCACAATCTCGAATTCAAACTGACGCGCCCAATTCGCAGTCATCGGAAATCCGACGATTTCGCCTTTCTCTGTCGGTTTCTTGTGTCTTAACGCGTATAATAACTATTGCATCGGTTATAACCGATGTCCAGTCCGCGACATCAGTCATAACCGCCGGAAAAATTATTGACCGACGAATCAAGACGTAATCGGACTAAATTCATCGATGTTCTTCCCTATAAATACACCCACAAGCTTCTGATAACTTTTTCGCTCACAATCACACAAATTCTCGACGTAATTTCACTCGCCGGAAATTTCTGCAACTCGCCGGGAAACCGAACCCCTTCACCTCTGTGCCTTACTCTAAAAACAGAACATCTAGAGCTCATACCGAAGTCACCCACACTCACCTCAAACTTCTTGAAGAACCTCTGCCGCAAGATACACGTCGCCGGAATAACCTGCTGTCATCGGAATCTCGCTGGCAAAACAGGGGATCTCTGTCGGTATATCTTATACCTAATCTCTCTCATTTTTTATTAATCTCATATGTAGTTAATCACAACTTACTAAAGAAATTGATTAATTTGTCGAAACAGTCGGACATTGGTTCTGGGTTAAGTTTAACGAAGAAGATGAAGTTTTCGGTTATATATATATTTAATTTAAATCAAGTTATATCTCGGGTTAGACACACAGTCCAGCGGTGGACTGTGTGCAAATAAACACGCATACGTCCCGAGTTCGATCCTTTACACACGCACACTCGCTTTAATAAAAATTTTCCTTTTTTTTTACTGAACCGGATCCACTTGCAAATAGATGTTAAGTTTAATGAAAACCGGAATAATAACCAAGATAGACACACAGTCCAGTGGTGGACTGTGTGCGAGTTTAAATCATACGTCGCGGGTTCGAGTTCAGGCTACTGCACCGGTTCTGGCAATTATCAAAGTTTTTATATAAGGACATAAATGAATTTATCTAGTTTGTATATAAGTATAATAAAAACCAGATTATTTACCAAGTTAGACACACAGTCCAGCGGTGGACTGTGTGCCAAACTAAACCACAGGCCCCGGGTTCGAGACCTGTGGAGAGCACCGAATCGATACATTAATCTTTATTTTAAAATAAGCGATTTTCGGATTAATTTAATTAGTATATAAATATAATTAAAAACAGAAATATTTTGGGTTAGACACGTAGCTCAGTTGGTAGAGTTGCGTGCACGCGTACGGGAGGTCACGGGTTCGAGTCTCACCCAGCGCACACATATAACCGACCGAACCGGTTAACAAGTCAACGGTCAACAAGTCAATGGTCAACAGTCAAAAATCAACATTTTTTTATTACTTTTATTTATTTATTTAAATTAAAAATACTTAAAGATAACATTTATAAAGTTAGAAAATAGCCTTAAACTCACAAAAATATATCCAATAATCCTACTAAAATTGATTAATAAAATCCGCTTATTTACCGAACCATTATGTTATTATCTAGGTTAGTTTCACTCGTGGTTAAATCCAACTTCGTCCGCATTAAACATCATCAACCGAATGCACCCAATGTGAGTGAATCTTACAACTCCCTTTTTAATTACACGTTTTGGGGTGTATTATGTGTCACTAAAACTAACTCGTTTATTTAAACTCGTGCCGTACCATATTATGATTTAAACTTAGATTGCAAATATTGGTTGTAGTTATGTATTACTTATTGTCAAAGTTGTATGCAAATTATTTGTTAGGCCCATCAGTTCCTCGTGGGAGACGAGTTGAACAACGCGTGCCTTAAAACTCATTCATTAGGCCCATCAGTTCGTAGAACAACGCGTGCCTCAAAACGATCAATTATTGTATGTGTGTGCATTATTAAATATTAAGTGTTTTGTGAATATATTTACATTTACATTTACTCATATATGGTTATGCACTTTATTTAATAATCAATTCAATAAACTTGTTTAAATGTTTTTCATAGGATTCACTCGCCAACTTTTTGTTGATCCAAAAACCATTTTACACATGATACAGGTGAACAGGATGAAGCAAGGAAAACATAGGAAATGCCTTAGAAGAAAATAATGAAGTCTAGAATGATGTGTAGAACATAATGTAATTATGATTGTATGTTTCCCTTTTAATTGTAATAATAAATATGAAACGTTATAATAAATGTCATGAGCTTTGATGATAATCCAATCATGCCCCGATCACCTTTTCCGCTGCGGGTCGGGGTGTGACAGTAAACCCTAAATATATTAGGGTTTGGATTTAGGGTCTTATATTAGGGTTTAGCCTTAGGGTTTATTTTTAGGGTTAGTTATTAGTATTTAGGGTTTAGCTTTATGGTTTAGGGTTTTAGGGTTTAGCTTTAGGGTTTAGCTTTTATGGTTTATAGCTTAGATTTTAGCCTTATTTTTTAGCTTTAGGGTTTATGGGTTAGGATTTAGGGTTTAGGGTTAAGAGATCCTAGTTAGGGTTCGACGAGCCGGTTCCAACGCCGCTAGAATGAGTCCAATCGGAGTTCGTTTGAGTCGATTTCCCACTGTTCCCCACTTTTTTAGTGTTCCCCAATATACCTTCTCCTATATATATATATATTATAGAACAACTCATTAGCTACAATTAACTTTATCACCCTTTTGTTTTTGCACATAGGTTTTATATTTTTGAGTTTAACCATCATAACCTAACTTTCATTTAGACCATATGATATTTAGTCGGTAATTAATTTAACATTTAGTCACTCAAGTTTTACATAGTTATGTCTTTTTTCTTTTTATTTAACTCATTGACGCTACAATGCTACAACCTCTGAACTTTAAAAAGTTATCATATTGAGTGTTTAACGAATTTTCAATTACATGATTTATTTATAGGTTTCATTTTTTATCTATACTTCGAAGTCAATTTTTGTAACATTTTATTAAACCGACTTGCTTTTTAAACATTTTGTAAACCATTCGGTTTTTTAAACCGCCCAACACTCGTATCTAAATATATCATTGTTGTGTGTTTTTTATCTACGTTTAAACCGACCCGCTATAATCTGCGGCCACCGTGTTTATCTTTACATACATTTTGGTGTAAGTTATGTTTGAATAACTTGGCTTTCATATTAAACGATGTAACTTTTCCGTGACTTTTGAATATAACGTTGTGGTTGCTTATCATTACGTTCGTATTTTTCAAATTTTCATTTACGTTTCAAACCCGCCGTAAAGCGCGGGTGATAACCCACAAGTTAACATAATTTAACTCAATTCTTATTAACTTACATAACACAAAAACCAACCAAAATAATCTATTTAGTAATAATATCAATGTATTTTTATTCAGGGGCAGACCTAGGTAGAGGTTGGGTGGGCAAGCGCACCCTTTGAAAAAAATTTACGTATTTTATAGTGCAAAATCCCGATCGCACCACTTGAAAATTTAATTAAATCCTTTATTCACAACTCCTGAAAATATTTTCTGAGTCCGTCACTATTTTTATTTTAATTAATATATAAAGCGAACCTAAAATGCAAAGCTTACATAGTAAGCATATGCATCTGCCACTGCTGACACATGACAACTATCAAAGCAAGTATGAAATATGATTTTACAATTAGACATGAGACTTCGGTTACCAATACCATCTTGTTGAATGCTAAAGAAGTTTTTTCAAGGATAAAAAGCACGCTCTTTCTTTCATTCGCCTTATTATATTGAGTTAAATGCATGGTTGGTTCCTGTGTTTGCAGATATTGCAGAGTTGGTACCAATGGTTTAATAATTACAGAGTTGGTTCGAGTGGTTGTAATTTTTTCACTTGTGTGGTCCTTATCACTAACCCAAGTTAATTTTCTCAGTGTAGTGTATGTGAAATGACATAATTGACCCTGAACAAATTAAAACAATAATAATGATTTTGAAACATTTAACCACTCCGTTATTCTGTTATCCTGTTGACTTCTTCGACTGTAGTTTTTCCCTACGAAATTGCAGAAAATCTGACGACCCCGTTTTGACTCAAAATAAATCAAGATTTGTTCGTTGTAACTACGAGTGTTCAGTACCGGATATACGAAAATTCGGATATCCAAAATTTTTGGATACCAAATTTCACTATCCGAATCCGTATCCGAAATTTCGGGTATCTGAATATCGAACTTTTTATTTAAATTTTATTTTTTATATTCGGAACCGGATATTACGGATAGTTTCAGATATCCGAATATAAGTTTTCGCATATTTCAGATATTTTTCAGATATTTCTGATATTTTTCGGATACTTCGGATATCCGAAAAAATAAAAATTAAACTTTCGGATATCCGAAATATCCGAAATTTTTTGAGATCACTATCCGAGTCCGAAAATTCGGATATTTTGGATTTGGATATCGGATAATTCGGATCATATTTTCGGATATGTATAGTTTTGAACACCCTTAGTTTTAACCTTTAATTCGAATCACAAAAAACCACCTGTGTTTACTCCTTTTCAATTATCCATACGACAAGTAATCAACATATCCGGCAATGCATCAAGGCCAAAATCAAAGACAATTCCATCTGGAGACATACAAGATTTTTAAACACCTTATTCTAAAATATCAATATGATGATGACATTAATCTCAAAGAAAAGTAGGGTTTGCTAAATCACCATTTAAATATTTATGGACAATAGTTATGTAATTTAATTTATGAGTTAAAAGTTTTTAATTCGTTTTTTAGAGTTACATGAAAAATTGAATGAAGAGTGCTTCGATTAAATCACTTTTAACATAAACATTTGATGAATAGAAAAGATAAACTTACTTGAAAAATGGAATAACGACAGTGGTTCCAGCTTCAAAAAGTCACCAATCTTGTAATTGGTAATCACTTCGCATCTTCAAAAGAAAAATGATATGCTTATGAGACAAAGAAAGAAATTCTAATCAATCTTTCGAAAATTCAAAGAATGATGTAACTCATTTATCAACAAATTTAGGTTCGTTTCTCCGTGAATGGTTCACGATCTCACCACCGTTTCTGAGGTTGCGAACCGTCGACCACCGTCGTGGAGGTCACGTGTAATTACCTTAATGGTCACACATTATTACCGCTGTGCTTGTTTAGTGATGGTGTAGATGAGATGGTGGTGGTGTTTGGGGAAAAAAAAATGGCTGTAGGGGTGTTTAAAAAAATCCGTATCCAAAACCGAATCCGAAATTTCGAATATCCGAAAATTCTGATATCCGAAAACTATTTTTTATAAATATATATGAAGTATATGAGTATTAATATTTAGTTTGAAATATTGTAAATAAATAGTAAATAACCGGATTTAGATGTGCATTTATGAATGTTTTTAGTTTTCAATGTAGAAATTTGGAAGATCGAATTTTAAGTGTAGTTTAATCTATGCACAAAACGGATTTTTTTATAAATTCAGATATCCGTTTGGATATCTAAATCCCTGTTTGAAATTTCGGATAATCCGATCTTGAACACCACTAGTTGTAGGGTGGGACGCACAATTTATTTTTGTTTTTCTTAATAACAAGTAAGGGTACTTTGGTTGTTTAACAAGACTTAACTAAAAAACTTAATAAAGGTCAGTTATAAGGACCACACAAGTACAGAAATTACAACTACTGGGACCAACTCTGTAAGTATTAAACCCTTAAGACCAATTCTGCAATATCTGGAAACTATAGGGACCAACGAGTCGTTTAACTCTATATTATTTAATATGTGTTTGAAAGTGAATATAATACACTAAATATTTGATTCGATGGAACATCATTTCAAATTGAACTCACCAATCACTCATAGCCACCACCATTTAGTACACTTTTCTTTCAACGCTATAGCAACCACATGGAGAATAAACATATCCTACTACTAATCTTCTTCTTCTTCTTCTTCTTCTTCTTTTCACTCATATCCATCTCCTCTGCCGATGGTCGTTGCCATCCGGCCTCCTGCGGCCGCATCGATCCCCTTTCGTATCATCGACCGACAACCATCCAGCTGCGGGTCTCCAGGTTTCGACCTCTATTGCAACAAACAAAACCAAACAATCATCCAACTTCCATCTTCACGTTCATACACCGTCAACCAAATCGACTACGACTCACATATCATCTACATACATCAGGATTTCTGCAAGCGAAACGAAATAATTGATTTAGATATAACCGGCGCACCATTCGGTTTTACCGACCTAGAGTTGTACACTTTTTACAACTGCTCGACACAGAACTCCAGTTTTGTGTATCCCTCGGTGCCATTTCCTTGTCTTAGCAGCCGAAATCACTCGGTAATTGCGGTTCGACCAGAATTGTTTTCACATAGAAGAATGCCGTCGCGTTGTAAGGTTATGAAGTTGATCTGGGTGTCAGTCCGGATTCGCAGAGACATAAGATCTGATGTGGCGCTCATGTGGAACGATCCGTGTTCTGAATCTTGTGAAAACGAAGGTAGAATGTACTTTTGATACGACATATATATATTTACTAGAAAAAACAAAAAGTATTGTGGTTTTTTCTTAATCATATATGCGTACAGGGGCGCAACTTAGTGTATGCGCCCTCGAACTTTTGGATGCGTATTATCATGAACAGTACTTTCATATAGAAATATTTTAGATATATACATTCCCCGGTTTTGAAAAAAATTGTCAACCTTCGCCAATATATGCGTATAATTTTTATTACCTATTAATTATTATATGATATTTTTTTCTTTGTTAATAGTTAATACAATGAGAACTGAACTCCCTACTTGCTAGAATAGTTGACTTCTTTTGTCATGAAAGTCAAAAGTGGCAACTTTTACTTTGACTTTGATTCTTGCTAATTGATCAATGATCATTGATTTAGAGATTCCAACAAGTGCTAAGTATGGATTAACTTTCGGCCTCAGTGTGCCGGCGGCTATCTGCATTATCGGGATGATATGCTACACAGTTTCTAGAGTGACGGATTATAGTGAAACTCACCACCGGAGCATTGATGTTTTCCCTATTTCCATCATCCCACAACCACCTTCCAAGACAGGCTTAGACGGACCACCAATTGAGTCATACCCGATAACAATGCTTGGAGAGATTTGTAGATTACCTAACGATGACAGTGCGTGTGCCATCTGTCTTTCAGACTACAAAACTAAAGAGTTTTTAAGGACAATCCCAGAATGTAATCACTATTTTCATGTGGAATGTATAGACGAATGGCTCAAATTGAATGTAACTTGTCCAGTTTGCAAGAATACGCCTGAAAGCTCAACATTGGTTACATCGTGCTCTTCTACATGAACAAATCATGTTGAGTCATCATAGAAACCGATCATCGATTTCAAATTTTAATGTTTTTTTTAGATTTACATATGTATACTTTGTTTGTATAAATTCAAGATCAAACAATTGAATCATTTGTATGTAGAATATGTAACATTTTTCAAAGAATATTCTAAAATATACTTCAAATAGATACGAGGTGATTTTTTTTATAAACAAGGTGATTTTTTTTATAAACAAAGATTAGATTCTGAAAAGCTTATTATGTCCAACATTTTAAATTGATTTTTATTATTTAAAGTGATCTTGTTAATAATACCAGCTTTCAAATCAAAGCCGTTTAAAATCACATAACCAATGGGTGTAATACTTAACTGGATGTGAGAGTATATATTTCAAAATATGAATCACGTTAAATTTAAAATTATATTTGAAAATGACGTATTCCCCTATTGGTATACAAGGCTATGGAATGTGAGGGTCATAAATTGATATATTATTTCCTTATAGGACTATTAATTAAATTGTACACCACATCCTCCTTAATTGATGGTAGTTCTCATGGATTAAATCATGATTACCACGACACTCTCATTTGATAATTTTAAGACAAAAATTAATTAAAAAATAAAGGGAATAGTGGTTTTGGTCATGACCACATTCTTAGAGTAGTGATTTTAAATAATGAATTAAAGATGAATGACATAACGTCTATGTGGAGAATCATAGTGATGATGACCAGAGCCTAAGTATATATTTTCGTTGACTTTAATTTGGGACCAGTATAAAAATTTTCCTTTAATGGATGTGACATTCTGGTTGACCATGTCTTCTTTGAATTTAGTGGATGTGAAGTAGTTCAAGGTTGGAAAATTAATCTTAATCAATACAAATCTTTTTTACTAAAGTTATATTTTCGGGAAATTACATATAAATTCACATTTATCCATATTAAATATAATTTAACTATAATACTCATTCATCCATATTAGATTAGATTGTAGCTAGTCTAAGTTAAAGATTATGTAAATATGACAAATGCTAGGGGTGCAAACAAGCCGAACCGAGCCCAAGCTCAACAAGGCTCGAGGTCGCCTCGACTTGAGCTTTGTTTTCAAAGCTCGACCAGGTACAAGCACATTGTTTATATTATTAATTACATACTACGTGTATGATACAATGGTATGTTCCCGCAAATCACGTTATTCTTATAGAAGGTATGCTTTTA
The DNA here is from genome assembly GCA_947069175.1 of Scalesia atractyloides. Taxonomy (NCBI): domain Eukaryota; kingdom Viridiplantae; phylum Streptophyta; class Magnoliopsida; order Asterales; family Asteraceae; genus Scalesia; species Scalesia atractyloides. The sequence goes on along the minus strand of CAMTDV010000016.1, from coordinate 19,510,714 downwards.
TGCACGTATCCATCTGTAAGGCAAAACTGACGCATCAAACATATGTATCCTACAAGTTCCAAGTTACCTAAAAATCATGTTTAACATGGAACGGTAAACTAAAAAATATTTGGTGAGTTTTAAAGTTTTTGTCCGTATCAAATAAGTGTATACGCAAATCAAATTTAGCACATGCAATGTGATTAAACTAAACCTACAAGCGAAGCCTCAACAGTTCATCCAAACCCCGTGGCCCACATAAACCACGTCAACATTCGCGCCCCAAGTACTTATGTCTAACACCACATAACGTGTGGAAAGTATGTTCATGGACATATGCAATTGAAGTAGAACCATGGTTCTGTGCCAATTCAATTGGGTTTGTCAGACCAATAGTACTATTCATACATCCACCGACCTATAGGTGATCACTTGTGTTTTGGGGACTTTATGTGTGTTAGTGCTCACTTAGATAATTCACATTAAATCATGTTTAATGTACAAGTATGTACGTATATAAACATGTTGTTCACCCCAAGTATTCAGAAACAATTTAGAAAAAAAGGGCAATGAAACTCACCTGATAGTGTATGCTTACAATATGCAACAACAGTATAGTAGTGTAATCATAGCGCTAGTCCGGTCCTAAATCAGTATTGTATGGTTAATTACCGAAAATAATTTCGGTCGGTATTCGCTATATGTTGAGTACCGATGCGGATATCCATCCGAGAATGGACTAATAGCCTCAAAATATGGCGTTGGGTATTGTCTTAGTTTCAAAATCAGGTATGGCTTCCGAACTGCTTTCCGAAATAATTGTTCGTTTACACGTCTTGAAAATAGGTATGATCACATATGGTATGAATTTATGTTTTGGTGAATAAGCCACTTGTTTTATGAAGAAAATTCGGGGTTTAAGACGTTCTGGTTTGCCCAAATGGTAATTGTCGGTCAAAGACTACGAAAACGTGTATAATTCACCGGAATAGTTCGAGTTACCCTGGGAAAGTATGGATTCCCTCCAACTTCCTAAAAGATGCCAATTAACCATCAGTTTACCCAAAAGTTGCAAACAAGTCAGTTCTGCGATGAGGTCGCCAGTTTCGATAGTAATAGAGCTTTTACGTGTCGATTTCAGTACACATGTTTCTCAATGTTATTAATTCTCAATTTTGCAAACCTCAGGAAAATTGTTTTTACATAGATATATTTTTATTTTAAATTTTAAATAAAATATGTTTAAAATCATTATTAACCGCTAATTAGCCGACTTATACCACCCGGCATATGATTGTTCTAAAACTTTTACCCAATGGTCAATATGTACCCAGAAAGTCCCTGTAAAAAAAACTAAGTCCACGCTCATTGGCTAGCTATGGTAAATTGCTTACCGAAAATTTATAGAAAACTCGATGAAACCCAAAAATAGAAACCATATATAGGGTTAACGAATAAATGCCAATTTTTGTGTGGATAAATATTACATTAAATAAGGACTCTCGAAAAAAAATTGAGATTTATTGAATCCTTTTGCTATTTTTTCCCGAATTAATGCTATTAAACACCAATAAATTCACCAAAATTCTTAGATCTTTCAAAAATTCTCAAAATTTTGCAGAAACTCTACTTTTACTGTGTGTGATCACCCTATAAAATTTCACATACTAACAATACCCACGCCATAGTGTATGTTTAAACAAAATTCGGTGCACTTATATTCGGTTTTCGGATGTTATACCTTCCGTTTCTAGTCAGTTTGTGCAACATCTGTTGATCCAGAAGCCGTAAAAAGCTAGAAACTATACCTATATACCATATACAACATAAAAAAACACATGTGGGGTTTTAAATCCAATTTCTTGCTGAAACTTTATGTTTTTTAACCCACAATCCTAAGTTTTACACACCATGAACTAACTTGTTACATATAATAGAATTTTGTACTTTCCTTGAGGCCGAAGAACTAGGTTTTATGGATCAAAATCCCTTTCTTTTTGTTAAGAACACTTTTCTCATAAAAAGACATCAAAACTTAATTGAAATAACTTGTTACCTTAAGTTTTTACATGAAGGTTGTGGATGTGTATAGGTTACTTCAAAATGAAGAAAATGATGTGTGTGTGTGGGGGGGGGGGGTAAATGTTCCAAACGAAACTAAGGGGGAGGTTTGAGGTGGCTTTTTCTCTTCCACAAGTCACAACAACTCAACAAATTAAATAAATTCAAGTAGGTTTTGGTGATTTGGATAAAAACCGAGCTTAAATGCTCCCTCGGTTCAGTAAACGGTCGCGAAACTTGCGGTTTTCGTATTGTTTTTGTGTTTTAAAAAGAAACGACCATACATTAACGAAAACCCAAACGGTTTTTCCGTTTTTGCTTAAAACATCTTAAATAAGTGTTTTATTAGTCTTTTTAGGATTGACGGATGAGACAATGCATGTTTGGATGGTACAGTACATGTTTAAAATAAAAGTCTTCTGTTAACTAGAAACTAATTTGTTTAACTTGTTCACTACGTGTTAAAGCCTCAATGCTTGTACGATACTTACTAATGATCATGTACAAGCTAAATCATGCCCCCGGAATCGTTCACGGCACAAACGGCCATGTTTTGTTAGTCGTGTAACATTTATGTTACGATATTCGAAAAAAGAATCGTCTAAGATGTTTTTCAAGCGCGATAAGCACTGTAACTCTAAGTTGCCTGTTAATACGTCAAATTAACTAATCCACATCCTCGGAATCATATAGAACATGTTTGATTGCGTACATGCCTCAGCAGTGCTTATTTATAACAACTTTTATTTATCGATAATGTTTTTGGCTTACCGGGATTTTCACAAATGTCACAATCCCTACGTTTGCAACGTAACCACAAATTGGGACGTTGTTATTTCGGCCCATGGTCAAGTCCAGAAAATTACTTCAATTGTTTACCGCCTGTATCTCCGACCACAACTCAGATTTTGTAACAACTCGTATTTTCGTTGTTATTTTACTTCCGTTTATCTCGTTGTATCCGTCTTTGTAAATCCGACATTCGATAATAAAGGATGGTTTATGTTAACTAATTATGTTTTGTCACAGCTATATTGCATCTAAACGCCTATTAAACACAACGCTAACTCAACGCAATCGCAAGTAACTATGTTACTTTAATGGCCGAGTGTGTTGTTGTACAATAACCACTTTTGCCTTCGACATCTCTTATCTCATCGCATCGCAATCGAAGTTAATTATGTTACAATTATGTTATGTATGTGTTATGTGTGCTTTATGGTTTATGATTATACCCGCCATCGCATCGCTCTCGCTTATTCAAAGCGCTAAATCGTATTTATTTAATAACGCAACGCTTAACGCTTCGCTAAAACACTTAATATAACTATCTAATACGAACCGAATCACCAAACAAACTCCTAACGCGAAAATAACGAATGAAACTTAGCCAATAGGCAAAATTCGGCCGAACTTGATCATATCAAGTTCGCCCGACCTTGACCAGGCCTCAAGCTCTCCAAAATCTAGCAAGTTCGCTCGAACTTGCACACAGTTCAGGCAAACTGGCCAAGTTCGCCCGAACTTGTGCTAAGTTCGGCCGAACTTGATCTATTTCAACCCATTTTCTCTTCGCCTATAAATACCCAACACCTCCATTCGTGCACTCCTTGTTGCAAGTTCGCCTGAAACCTCCCGAAACCGAAAACCCTTGATTTCCAAGTAAGAATCAACCCGTTTTCAAGCTACAACCACGTTTTACAACGATTTTGCACAAGGTTTAACCTTCGATTTCATCAAAACTCCTCTGTTTACGAAAATCTTCATCTTTTTCTACAAAACTTCTCTTTTTCACTAAGATCTATACTTAGATCTAAGTAAAACCTTTTTAAACATCGATTTTTACACAAAAATACGGACTAATGACTGTTAGGGAGTGATTTTTGATAGGCATGGATCCCTTATCCTGAGATTAGTCTGGATATATTATCCTTAGCAGGTGGTTCAGAGAGTCTAAGGATTGAAGATCCTTACTATTAGCTATAATTGTCTAACAATTTTTCCAAATGTTTTTTAGCTTGTGATTGAAGGAACGATACGAGTCAAGACTAATTCCAAGCGGGAATCTCGCGGAATATGCCATTATTCAGCACGTACACAGGCTAGTGACCGTTGGTGGAGAACGTGGATGCATGGCTGAAATTTCGGATAGTTAGTTCATTGAGATTAGCTAGATATTTAGTGGGATATTGAGCTTGATAGACGACACGGATATTTATTCGAAACACTACAACACTTTTGATACTCTCTCTCGAAAACACACACATACACGCTAGCTTACATTGTACCAAGCTCAATATCATCCAAAGTTGTAATCTTTTGTGTTCAATATAACCGGTGATCGGTAGTTTTCATCACCCGAGGTTTTTATGCCGGCGATCTACTAGTGATCAAGCGCTTTTCCTCGTAGAAACCCTTGTGTTCATCTTAGTTTATCTTTCTAATTTCGTTTATACATTCATTTAACACATCAAGCACTCAACCTCACAATCAAAGTTTGGTTACATTATCCTTAATTAGATTTTTGACCAAAACAGTTTGGCGCCCACCGTGGGGCAATCGGTGCTTCAATTCTAAAAACTCATTCATTTCATTCATTTCTATTCATTTTCATCAATCACATGGCTTCTCAAGGAAAATCCAGTTCAAGTGCCATACCGACGGTTACCACATCTCAGCCTAGTGCATCATTGCCACCCATTCCTCCTGCATACCAGAAAAGTGCTGAGAATCTCCTGAAGAAAACTACACCTGTTTATACAGGATCGAAAACCTCTGTTGTTTCCTCATCTACTCCCACTAACAGTGACCTCTCTACTTTGATTTTGCAGATGAAAGGATACATGGAACAACAGGAAAAAACCAACCAGAGGATCCTCAGGGAGATTGATGAAATGAAGAAGCAGAAGAGATCAGTGGAGGATCACTCTCCACTAATGCCCAGTGTCACACCCCGACCCGCAGCGGAATAAGAGTCGGGGCATAATTGGGTTATCACCAAAGCTCATGACGTTTACTAATATGTTTCATATTTAATAAAGTCAAAGTTACATTTCCAAATATCCAAACATGTTCATACAATACAAAGGAAATAAACCAAACATAACGATCCCAACTCTAAAACATTTTATTCTTCTAGTCCAATCCTATGTGTTCCTAGCTGCTGCTGGTTCACCTGTATAAGTGTAAAAATGGGGGTTTTTTTGGGTCAACATAAGTTGGCGAGTGAACCTTATTAGATAAAAATTTATTAATGAGTTGCTTGTTAGTTTATCAATGAAAAATTGTGCATAATCATAAATGAGCAAATGTAAATAATCAAGCAGTGACAAGTAGCAATCCCAACTATAACATACAATAACATATGATAGCATACATGAACATACCAACATCATACGATGAATAACATAAATGAAACTGTGCGATCAAGGCTCAATCAAACGGAGCCGATCGTATTACATGTACTGAAAATGAAAATGTCTGTGCGATCAAGGCTCAATCAAACGGAGCCGATCGTATGTGGGCACGCCAGGTTCAACCTCATAATGAAATGGGGAACATGCTCAACGCTCATAATGTAATGGGGAGCGGCGGCCTATGAAATTGCACGTACTGAAAATAATAAATTGCATCCAACAATAACTACACAACAGAAACAAACTGAATACACAAGTTCATGATATGATGTATGCACAATGGTTTAAGATAATATATATATATCAAGACACATGATACACCCCAAAACGTGATTAAAACGGGGAATTTGTAAAGATTCACTCACATTGGGTGCGTTGGACTGGAGATGGTGAGATGCGCACGAATTAGATGAGCGGAACAACGAGAAATACTAACCTAAATAATACCGGAAAAATATATTAAATGAGTGGATTTTATTAAGGGTTTTAATGAAATTTTTAGATATATTTTTGTGAGTTTAAGGCCATTTTCTATCTTTAAAAATGTTATTTTTAAGTATTTTTAATTGATTTTTAAATTAAATTAAAAAAAATAAAAATATAAAAGAAAATTGTTTATTTGCGTTGACCGTTGACCATTGACCTGTTGACCGGTTCGTATGTGAAATTGTTTGTGCCGGGTGAGGCTCGAACCCGAGACCTCCCGTACGCGTGCACGCAGCTCTACCAACTGAGCTACGTGTCTAACCCGAAATAATCTTGTTTTTAATTATATTTATATACTTATTCAGTTTAACCGAAATTCTTTTAATTGCGAAAACATTTTAATTCAACAACCGATGCCAGTGACGGGTTTCGAACGCGCGACGTGTGACTTAGTGTTGCACACAGTCCACCGCTGGACTGTGTGTCTAACCTGGTTATTATCTCGGTTTTTATTATACTTAATAACTAACTGAGTTAACCCGGTTTAGTTTTTAAACAAAAAGGCATTTTATTATATAAGGAGTGCGTGTATCAGGGATCGAGCTCGGGACATGCGTATATGTTTTGCACACAGTCCACCGCTTGACTGTGTGTCTAACCCGTTCATTTTACTGGTTTTAAATAAACTTATAACTTAATTAACATCGTCTTCTTCATTCAATATTTCCGTCGACTGAATCACTTATCCAATTCTTGTTTTTACGATTATCAAACATTCTTAAGGTTAAAATAAAATGACAGAAACGGTGTTGGAAGTAACATACCGTAGGAATGATATATCACAGAATTTCCGGCAATTGCGTCGGCTCTGTTTTTATGCTCTTCAACTGAACCAAAACAATTAACCATTTTGATTAGTCAATCGTGGAATTGAAGTGATAAACAAACGTTAACAGCGGGATTGAAGGTCCTTACCGTTTCACAGACGGAGATAAAGACTTTCAGGAAATTTCCGGCGAACTGGAATTAGCTGAATACAGCGCCTGAATTCAATTTCAATTGAGAGATTTAAGTTAGAAATAGCCTAACACTTGTTGAACTACAATGATATTGAAAGATTTACCGTTTAAGAATGAATACGGTTTTCCGGCGAAATTTGCAGAAATTTCCGGCGAGCTGATTTACGCGTTCTGATGGTCTGAAAATGTGACGAAAGTGAAATGGGATGTTGGTATGATATTTCTGAGTCGCGAGATTGGTCTGAAGTTGAAGTAATTTGGACTTGATGATTTTTCGGTTATAAAAACCGATAATGATGAGACTTTATGTTTAATCAATTCCGACTTGATTAAAAATCGTCGGTGCATCGGTTATAAACTGAATGTGCGAGTAAACAAGCGAATTGACGATTGATTTGCCGATTTCCGTTTTTCAGTTGGCGCAACCGATTTAACCGGGTTTGTGTATAAATCTCATTTGTTTCCTAGAAATAACAGAAAACACAAAGTGGCGGAGTGGTGATGTGAGTGTGTGTTAAGTCGTTGGAGTTGTTCTGGCTGACCCGGGTTCGAGTCCCGGCAGCAACATATTTTTTTATTTATTTTGTTTAAACTTTTTATCAAATATAATTTTTATAGTTTAGTTTATTTATTAATTATGTATCATTTTAAATCAAAATAATCATAAATATTCAACGTGACTTTTATAACTTGATATTCGATTACAAAACGGAGCGGGTTTTGAAAACCCGTTTTTGACAAATGTTACACCCAGGTCATTGGATTTTGCTTCTCCAGCATCGACGATCCAGTATTCTCAAGGATCCGGTGTCCAAATGCAAGGGTCCTCGAACTATCATCAAGGATCATTGGCGATGACACAGGCCCAAGGATCCTACTTCCAGCCTCAAGGATCACCTATCCTTCAGCGAGGATCACTAGGAATTACAAATCCTTAGGGATTCTTCTATGAACCTGTAGGATCGCAAGGGATGTACCAGCCCAGAGGATTCTATGCACCACATCAAGATCCTCATCTCAAGTTCAAGGATCCAACTTGTTCCAGGATCAAGGATCCTTAGGGAGCCAACCGTCCAGGAACTCTGAAGTTCATATAGGAGACTTCATTCCTATGCAGACTATTGCTTCATCTGGCCCAACCGTGGCACCTGAAGTGTCCACTTTTGGATACACTTCTGCGATACCGGTTCCAACCCAGTCAGGAGGTAACAATTTCAATACATCTTTTGATACTAATTATGGTTCCATGCAGGACACAGGTATCAATCAGGCTATGGCACGGGAACTTCAGAAGCTTAAGGATATGATATCCAGCGTCCCAAGAGTGGTTAAGCCCATTCCTGAGATCCCGGATGGAAGTCACAGGGTGTCTCGCTTCGCACCTCCTATATGCAATGCAGAGATACCAAAACGCTTTCAAACCCCCAACATGAAGCTGTACGATGGCACAACCGATCCGGAGGAGCATGTGGCACAATACCGGGAAAGAATGGAGATCAAACCCATTCCAGAAAGGTTAAAGGAAGCCTGTCTTTGTAAGGGCTTCGGATCCACACTCACTGGATCAGCACTGAAATGGCTGCTAAGTCTTCCTCCCTACTCAATTACTTCATTTTCTCATTTAGTTAATTTGTTCAATAATCAGTTTTCATGTAGTAGAACCTTTGAACGATTAACTAGTGATTTATATAGGGTAACACAGGGTCGTGATGAATCCTTAAGGGATTATATCACTAGGTTTAGTAAAGAATCCTTAGATATTCCCAGTCTGGATATTGCCACTGCTGTGGAAGCATTTAAAATGGGATTACTTAGGGATTCAAAATTCTATGACGATCTTGTTATGACACCTTGCAGGAATTTAGACGAAATGAGGAACAGGGCATTGAGGTTCATTCGTTTAAGTGATGATAAAAGGATCCAGGAGAGATTGTCAGGATCCTCAAAACAGGAAAAGCAAGGATCATTCTTTAAGAATAACCGATCCAAGTCATACTCTAAGAATGGTGCATGCGGTCGAAGAGGAGAGAGATGATGAGGATTACCCTCCAATTTCTGAATATTGTTTTTCTGCTGATAATAAGGAACCAACCCTTGCTATGCAAAATTTAGGTGATAAGGCTAGGTGGCCAAGGAAAACTGACAAGCCCAGAGCTACTAAGGATAAATCTAAGTGGTGTGCTTATCATGAGGATTTCGGTCATCTCACCGACGAGTGTATAGCGCTGAGGAAAGAAATAGGCTATCTTTTGAGCAAGGGATACCTGAAGGAGTTGCTCGGGAGGAAAAAATCAAGGATCTAGGATCCTGAAAAAATTCCTGAAAGGGCTCCTCTTCCACCAGCAGACGCTCAAATTATAAACTTCATCTCCGGAGGTTCTGATATATGTGGAACCTCGTTTTCGGTAGCTAAAAGACATGCCAAGGAAACGAAATGGAGAATGGAGAAAGACTAATTCGAACATCTACTCTGACTCAGCAGAAAATTATATCCTTCGATGAGGACGACCGTGTAGACATACAGGATCCTCATCACGACAGTCTAGTCATTACATTGTTTATTTCTAACCATTTTGTTCGTAGGATCCTCATCGATGGAGGGAGATCAGTGAACATAATAAAGTTGGATGTCCTCAAGAGAATGAACATTCCTGAATCCGAAATCGTTCCAAGATCATATGTGCTTGTTGGATTCAGTGGAGAAACCAAGAATACACTGGGGACATCAAACTCCCAATTTATATATAGAGGGAGTGAATTCTATCCAGAAATTCTGTGTAATAGATTCCTTATCTTGTTGTAATGTTATCCTTGGCAGGCCATGGATAATGATATGAAGGCAATTCCCTCAACGTATCACCGGTGTGTCAAGCTACCAACTCCTTGGGGAGTAGTAAAGATAGAGAGTGATCAACAAGAAGCAAAGAATTGTTACACTTCCTCAATGAAACCAGCTTCAAAGCCCAGGGAAGCATAGCAATTAAAGTATCCTCCAAGAGACGTCATGGAGGCTAGAGAACAGGAAATCAAGGATATTCTGTTGGATCCCGTGGATCCTGAATCCAAAGTTTATATAGGATCCGGGATCCTGGATAATATTGAACAGGATTTAATATCCTTCCTGAAGAGGAGGAAATCTACCTTTGCTTGGAAACATGAAGACATGACAGGTATATCTAAGGATGTTATTACTCATAAACTTGGTATTGACAAATCTTTCAGGCCAATACACCAAAAGAGGAGAAAGTTTGCTCTTGAAAGAAATGCAATCATCCAAGAGGAGGTAGATAAGTTACTAAGGGCAGGTATGATTAGAGAAGTCAAGTATCCAAGATGGTTAGCGAATGTGGTTGTTGTTCAAAAGAAAAATCAAAAGTGGAGGGTATGTGTCGATTTTACTGACTTGAACAAGGCATGTCCCAAGGATCCTTTCCCTTTACCCCACATTGACTCCATGGTGGATGCTACGGTGGGTCATGAGTTGTTAACTTTTATGGATGCTTTATCTGGATTTCAGCAAATTCAGATGGAACCATCTGATCAAGAGGATACAGTGTTCATGACACCCACCGGCATATATTACTATATTGCTATGCCCTTTGTTTAAGAAATGCAGGTGCTACATACCAAAGGCCGGTGAATATGATGTTCAAAGAACAACTTGGACACACGATGGGGGTATACATAGATGATATGGTGGTCAAGTCTAAAAGAGCTGAGGATCACCTTAAGGATCTCGAAGAAGCATTCAATATCCTTGACCAATACAATATGAAATTGAATCCTTCCAAATGCCATTTCGGAGTCAAAACTGGAAAGTTCTTAGGATAATGGTGACCAAGAGAGGGATCGAAGCAAGTCCGGAGCAGATAAAGGCTATAATCAACATCAAGTCTCCTGCCAACACTAAGATGTGCAAAGATTGACAGGAAGAATCGCTGCCCTGAACAGATTCAAGGATTTCTATGATATTCTGAGGAAAGAAGTTCGAGTGGGCGGAGAAGCATGAAGCTGGTCCACAGGCTCTCAAGGATTACCTATCCTCAGCACCGGCTTTAATGAAACCTGAAAATGGGGAACCATTATCCTTATACCTAGTTGTTTCAGGTAAAGCAGTAAGTGTGGTCCTTGTTAAGGATCATGAAGGCCAACAACATCCGGTATACTATGTAAGTAAAAGTTTACTTGATGCTGAGGCCAGGTATCCTCATTTAGAAAAACTTATTCTTGCTTTAATTATGGCTTCAACCAAACTAAGACATTATTTTGAAACTCATACTATTGTCGTTAAAATTAACTTTCCTATCAAGAATGTTCTAAGGAAACTAGAGATGTCGAGGAGAATGGAAAAATGGGCTGTTAAACTTAGTGCATATGACATTAAGTATGAGCCTGAACTGTTATTAAATCCCAAGCTTTGGCTGACTTTGTGGTTGATTTCAGTAGTGATCTACAAAGAGAAGCTAAATTAGAGGTACAACAACTTGAGGAGACCAAGGATCCTTGGACACTCTTCACAGATGGAGCCTCGAATGTCAAATGAACTGGACTAGGCCTACTACTAAAATCGCCACAGGGGGACATTATACCCCAATCAATAGCATGTGAATTCCAAACCACTAATAACGAGGCAGAGTCTGAGGCCTTGATAGTAGGTTTGCAATTAGCTAAGCATATGACGATCAGGTATCTTCAAGTGTTTGTGGATTCTCTATTAATTACTAATCACTATAATGGCTCTTATGTTGTTAAAGGTGAGAAACTAATCAAATATTTGGAGATAGTCAAGAAATTGGCAGATTCTTTTGCTTTTTTCAGCCTTACACAGGTACCTAGAGAAGAAAATGCAGAAGCAGATGCCTTGGCCAATCTAGGATCCTCACTAAAGATACCAGAGGATGTAAAGATACCTATTATCCATGTCCTAACTCCTGCAATTGAGGAAGATGAAACAATGGAGATAGTGGGTAATACTGCAATTCTATCCAGTGATGATCCGGATTCGAATTCAGTATCCTGGATCCTTCCAATAATATATTCAGCATGGGGAAATTCCGATTGGCGAGAATCTTAAAGCCTTTAAGATGAAGGTATCCCAATTCACTATAACTAATAACATGTTATATAAGAGATCTCTTGCAGGACCCTATCTACGATGCATTGAGGATCCTGAGATCCAAGAAGTCTTAACGGATTTTCATGAAGGAGACTGTGGAAACCACACTAGGGGCAGAGCACTATTTTCAAGGATCCCAGGACATGATACTATTGGCCTACAATTAAGAAAGATGTTGTGGAGTATGCGAGGAAATGTGACGCTTGCCAAAGGCATAGTAAAATTCTCCATCAACCAGCAGAACCTCTGCATCCTATACCCTCCTCGTGGCCATTTATGAGGTGGGGAATAGATATAGTAGGCAAGCTATCAGGAGAAAAAGTGTTCATGCTAGCTATGACAGACTATTTCTCTAAGTGGATAGAAGCTGAAGCCTTTGCCCAAGTCAGTGAAAAGGAAGTTATATCCTTTATTAAAAGAAATATCATTACTAGATTTGGAATTCCTTCTGAAATTGTTTGTGATAAAGGATCCTAGTTTATTGGGGGTCGTACTACTGACTTTTGTGACAGCTGGGGAATTAGGATGATTACATTAACACCAGTCCGCCCACAAGCTAATGGCCAGGCAGAATCATCCAACAAGATCATCATCAACAACTTGAAGAAGAAGCTTGGATCCAAAAAGGGCAAATGGGCTGAGGAATTACCTTATATCTTATGGGCAGACAGGACAACTCCCAAGAATGCAACGGGTTAGACTCCCTTCTCCTTAGTCTTTGGAACTGAAGCAGTGATCCCTACAGAAATGGTAGTCCCTACGGCCAGGACAAGCATCTGTGATCCTGAAGTAAATGCTGAGACTCTGGCTCAAGACCTGGATACCGTGGAAGAACTTAGAGACTTGGCGAGAATTAGGTCGGCTAGCTATCAAAAAAGGATGGCTGGAGCTTACAACAAGAATGTCAGGGTCAGAAGATTTCAAGTAGGTGACTTAGTATTGAGGAAAGCATTCCAAAATACCACAAACCCTGCTGATGGCAAGTTAGCACCAAAATGGGAAGGCCCCTATCTAATTGAAGCTGAGGCAGGAAAGGGGGCATATTGTTAGTTAACTATGGATGGTGACCTTCTGCCAAGAGCCTGGAATGCTGTCAACCTAAAGAAGTACTTTATGTAAGGATCAAGGATCCTCATAGGATATATGATCCTCACTTCGGTAACATTTTACTAATGCTTTCATTTGTATTATACCTTTATTATTTATTATAAAGTAAGGATGTTGAATTTCCAACATTCAACCTTATCAAGCTTTAAGTTTTGCAGAAGTTATGACAAAGGATCAAGAGGTTGGCCACCTCTCCAAAGTTTTTGGGCTTGTCCCCAGCTAGGGTATCTGTTACCTCCTACAGGTCTTTACCATTCACACTAATTGGGTTCCGACCCCCTCGCCAGTTGCACAGGTTATCCAAGTATAGTTTGAGGCAATGGGACCAGTACCCGCTTTAGGGGCTGACAATTTCATTGCTGTTGGCTATGTGTAGGATCCTAAGTATAATGGTAGATGTACCATACATCTGTTCCTAAGGTTTCTAACGTTTTCACGTTTGCTAAGGTTTTGGCATTTTCATGTCACTTACGATCGGTTAGTCGCCAGTTTGGGCCATACACCAGAATCCTAAGGTTTTGGCATTTTCATGTCACTTACGTTGGGCTTGTCCACAGTTTATTTGGGCTTGTCCCCAGTTTATTTGGGCTTGTCCCCAGTTTGTTGGGCTTGCCCCCAGTAACTAATGATTCTTTCATTTGATGTTTGGCTTAGTCCCAAGTTAAATACTGCTACAGGTTTACGAAGTTTAACAGCTAAGGATCCTGAATCCTAAAGTCCTATCGATTGTTATGCTTTGGTTGACACAACTGTAAGTGTTAAGGATATAGAATCCTAACTTGGATTCAATGGTACGATCCTTCATTTGCCTTTGTTTTATTTTTGGTTTATTGATGTTACCCTTCAACCTTTGACAACAGGGTGTGTGATCCTTGATCATATGATGCAAAGTCTTTAAGATAGAACTTGTTTTGACACATATTCAGTGTTCTTTTTAACAACTTATAAGTTCCAAAATTATATAGGGAATTGACCAATAAGTATAGATGCAACGATATTCAAAACGTAAAATAAGTAGGTGACACCAAAGATAGCCAAAAGATTAAAGTTTTATTTATTTAAAACCCTTTAAGAGGTTGTCAAAATTGCCTACCCAAGCTTCTACCAGCAAAACGTAGCCCGTCCACCTGGGTTGGCAAAGGGTGTCCATACTAACGGGCATACGTTGCTGAGTTTAAAAGTGCAAGAAATAAAAGGCGGGGGCATCAAGCGCTTCATCCTCCACAAACAGAAGGACCCATCCACCTTTGCTACCCCCTATTGTTCAAAGGATCAGTGATCCTTAACCCTAAATACTATTGTTTAGTTACAGACCATCATTGTTTGAAATCAAAATACCATCAAACAAAACCCAACAATCCTAAAAATGGGCTCCGGCCACGTCTAGAAATTTCCATCATCGCCCATTGGTGCAGCCTACTTCTTCGCTGCTTCATCATCCTTAGCTTCACCACCTTCGCCACTGCCACCAGCTGCTGCCTGTTCAGGATCCTTCTCACCACTTGGAGCGGCCTCAAGCATCGATTTCTCTTCTGGCTCATCATCGCCCAGCTCCTGCAGCCTCTGCTTCCAAGCCTCCACCTCCCATCTAGCCTTTTCAAAAGAAGGAGGGGCCTCCTGAGCTATCTGGATCCTGGCCTTCAGGATAGCCCTAACAGCAGAGATTTTAGCCTCGTTAGCAGCCTCCAACCGATCCTTGTTCACCTGAACTGCATCCACTATGGCCTGCTTTTCCAAGCGATTGATCTCCCTCTCCAGCTGTGCAATCTTCTTATCCTTAGCAGTGCAGAAGGCCCAAAGATCAGCAATAATTTCTTCTGCCTCAGCTAACTTTTTTCTCTTGCAGGGCTTGGATTTGTGCAACTTACTGCATAATGACAATATGCAAAGATAAGGATCCTTGATCCTAAAGATTTTATACAGCGAAGAATCAGTGATCCTTACCTCGGAGACACAGCTGTGGATGTCTTATTCAAGCTAAAAGGCATCTTTTGGTGGTGCAGGCTCAGATGGCTTCTTCCTCTTGGACCCGGTTTAGTGCGAAGGGTCATGCCCTTATTCTCCGGTTGGCTTTGGCCTGCGGCCAGCTCCTTCTTGACAGATCATGGGGAGATTATTCCCTCAGTTCCCCAAGGCCAAACTTGGAGGCAGATTTAGAGGAGGACTTAGCAGCACTTGTGATATCAAAATCCAGATAAGTATTCATGATCAACTAAATTATTTCAAACACTTACGTATCTATATATGCATGCATACTTACTTGACATGGTGTAGGAGGCAGATGTGGTCTCTTCTAGATCCTTGACCTTTGGACAGAAAGTTCTTACTGTTGTGTCTAGGGCCCAGAAAGCGGCGACTCTCTCAGCGGTAGCAGGCAAATCTCTTAAGGCAGCAAAGTTGGTCACTGCAAAATAAAATAGAAATGGATCAGTTATCCTCAAAAAAAAAAGGAAGAACAGAGTTGTCAATGGTCCTGTCCTAAGAATCCTAGATCCTACCCTTCAAATTCCACTTCTTGGGGAGATACTTTCCGTTGGGAATAGAATCTCTTCTGACGAAAAAGAACTGGTTTTTCCAGTTAGTATCGTTTCTGGTGGTCTTGAGGAGTGAAGGGGACACTGAGGTTTAGCTTTAAAGAGGTATCGATGGGATCCATGGGTTACTAGGTTGTATAGGTGAGGAAGCTCGGTGAGACCAAAGACCAAACCTTTTTTGCTGATTATTTGTTCAAGAGTGTACAGAACTCTCCACAACATGGGCATCGCTTGGTTGAAACACATCCCAGTGTGGCTGAAGAATGTTTGGGTGAATGCTAGGAAAGGATAGGTGTAGCCAATCTGAAACAGAGCGGCAGGAAAACATATCAAGGTCTCTGATTCGTAGTCACTTTTCAGCGACGAATCGAATGGCCTAAAGATGGTTCCCTCCGAAAAACAGGGGCGAATTTGGTCGATTTCAGGGTCAGTAAAGCGACAAAGCTCTTGAGAAGGGGTTTTGAGAAGATTTTGGCTCTGGGGTGCAGATTCAAGCTCGTGATTCTTTTAGGGAGAGGACCGGGTAGCCATTTTTTCCATGAGGGGTAAGAAAAAAGATTGCAGAGAAAGAAGGTTAAGGGAGAAAGAGTATACCTGATTGCTCTCCGGTGCAAGGTTTAAAGAAAGAATCTTGAAATTAATAAGAGATATCGCCTATATCTCTACCTATATATAATCATGTTTGTTGCAGGTTATCTTGTCAATGACGTCACTTTTTGCAACGGATATATCCAAGTTGCAACGGCTACCTATTCTAACGGAAACATGACTAATTTGTTGAGCATTTAATTACTCATGTTTGGGAGCAATTGTTAGGGAGTGATTTTTGATAGGCATGGGTCCCTTATCCTGAGATTAGTCTGGATGTATTATCCTTAGCGGGTGGTTCAGATAGTCTAAGGATTGAGGATCCTTACTATTAGCTATAATTGTCTAACAATTGTTCCCAATGTTTTTTAGCTTGTAATTGCAGGAACGATACGATTCAAGACTAATTCCAAGCGGGAATCTCGTGGAATATGCCATTATTCAGCACGTGCACAGGCTAGTGACCGTTGGTGGAGAATGTGGATGCATGGCTGAAATTTCGGATAGTTAGTTCATTGAAATTAGCTAGATATTTAGTGGGATATTGAGCTTGATAGACGATACGGACACCTATTTGAAACACTACAACACTTCTGATACTCTCTCTCGAAAACACACACATCGCTAGCTTACATTGTACCAAGCTCAATATCATCCAAAGTTGTAATCTTTTATGTTCAATATAACCGGTGATCGGTAGTTTCCATCACCCGAGATTTTTATGCCGGCGATCTACTAGTGATCAAGGGCTTTTCCTCGTATAAACCCCTGTGTTCATCTTAGTTTACCTTTCTAATTTCGTTTATATATTCATTTAACACATCAAGCACTCAACCTCACAATCAAAGTTTGGTTACAATATCCTTAAAAAGATTTTTGACCAAAACAATGACGTATATTTCATCACTATGAAGTGGAACGAGGCGTTGTCAAGCAAAATCTCAGATCCGGAAGCACAAGGACGAAATCGTCACTTTGCACAAACTGGACTAACCCGTATGAACCATCAAGTTCTTCCGGATTAGTCTGATTTTCTGTAAAATGGCTAAAACTTGCTCAAAAGACCTCTCCAGCCTATGTTTTGCTCAGTAGCCTAAGGTTGGAGGGATGGACACTCGATTTCCTCAGCAAACGACACGAAAATGCATGATTTGGATGCCAAAACAGTCAAGTTCGCTCCAAAATGACCAAGTTCGGTCGAAGTTATCACATGTTTGTGACCAACTTCGGCCGAACTTGACCAATTCCCAAGGATTTCAACCAAGTTCACCCGAACTTGTCCAAGTCTCAAGAGAATCAGACAAGTTCTCCCGAACTTATATCAGCTTCAACAAACTAAGGCAAGTTCGCCCGAACTTGTCCAGTTTCCTAGGAAACCAGAAAAGTTCGCCCGAACTTGTACTTCCAGTAAGTCAAAACAGTCAAGTTCTCCCGAACTTGTACCAAATCCAGGAGATTTGGTACAACTTCGCTCGAACCATTACTCTGCTCCTTCACGTTTAGACCGTTTCAACAATTTGGAAGACTGATGCACTTCTGTTCGCTTACTGTCTGATCTGGCGCTCCTTTCCATCTACATTATATCCCGTCTCCCTCGTTAAACGCACCAACTGTGAGTATACTTGAACCCTTTTACGCTTAAACGCACTTTTGGGTGTCACATATGTTCGTATATCAAAACACATCACACAACTCAAACGCTTATTCGTAACCCACGCATGCCTGATTATACGTGAAATCTGCTGAATTGTATGTGTTACTTGATTGCTAGTACGCCACCCTTAATATGATAGCTTGCTAGAGGTTGACCCGCCACCCGGAGGCCCGGGGTTGTTAAGGCTCGCATTTTTATTTCTCATTTATTTTCTCTTTAGGACGTGGACACTTGTTCGTGTGCCTCGTACTCGCGGTTTGTTGGTTTACTTGAATCTAATAGATACATAGTTCACATCTCTTACGTATGTCATGCGATGTATGCTAAACGCTTTTATATCTATTACGTACGCAAACCTGTATGCTCACATTTACTTAATTGTATTGACGTTTTATTTTAACATATGTGGCAGGTTGATGACTTCACGCTGAAATGGATTTAGGATCTTACTTTTAGAAACGCATTGTAATAAAATCTAGGGGAGATCGAACTTGAATTGTTTTATGAGGTAACTTGG
Organism: Scalesia atractyloides; assembly: GCA_947069175.1. Lineage (NCBI taxonomy): Eukaryota > Viridiplantae > Streptophyta > Magnoliopsida > Asterales > Asteraceae > Scalesia > Scalesia atractyloides. Next base: position 19,492,297 of record CAMTDV010000016.1, on the reverse strand, counting down.
TATTTTGTAACTTATTTAAGGATTATATGTTGGTAGTATCGGATATTGACGCTTAAATATTTTCACTTAAATAGTGTTATGGAATTTCTCATGAGACAATCGGTTCGCCTAGTGTCGCGCCCTGATGTTTCCGCCATCGGTTGGGGTGTGACAGAATGGTATCAGAGCCATAACTATAGGGAAAATTAGGTAGGATTACCATGTTTGGCCTAGTCTATAGTTAGGACACCAAATCATACCGTTATGCATCGGCTGAACGGCCGAAAACTATAATAACTGACAACTTCGCTCGAAGGAGGCCAAATTCGCTCGAAATTGATCAAGTTCGCCCGAACTTGATCAAGTTCGCCCGAACTTGATCAAGTTCGCCTGAACTTGACCCAACTTCGCCCGAAGTTAGCCACTTCCCTCTCAAACATAAACAAGTTTGCTCGAAGATCAAGTTCGCCTGAAGTTGGTCAACTTCACCCGAACTTGATCTTACACATTCGAAACGGACTTTTGAACTACGCTTTTCCTAAAGCTACCACAATACACGCTGAAGAACGCTCGTATCCCACAAAACGAGTGATCATGTAGAGATTAGGTGTGAAAACCAAGAACTCTCGACAAGATCATTCACTTCGAGCAATCCTCTATCGCACGAGATACCGTCGTTGAGTTAGGAGTGATATCCAAACCTCGACGAAAATCTCCATTTCTATCTAGTGGAACTCCCGACGTGATCGGTGAGCATAACCACAACTAGGAATGAAGTTGTTAAGTTAGGGGTGAAACCCGCATCTTAATAACTAGTTCCACTCCTCGATTTTCAATCTCACCAAAGTCTCGATTATTTCGATGATTTGGAACACGTAGTAACTAGAAGGATAATGATGTTAGCCGCTTGTGGTGAGAGCATCTATCTATTAGGCAAAAAGGTGTGTCCAAATTCAAAGGATGGTTGAATCACTTTGGGTAGTCGCTGTCTCAAAACCCAGGACACTCCCAATTGTTTTAAGCCGCAATCGCCGATTATACGCATCATCGAGTTTTATTATTTATTAGTTATTTCGTGTCTGAATTTGTGAATTTTACGCTTTCTGGATTTCTCGATTTATCGCTTTTACCCCTCTATCGATACATACACAACTCGCGCAGCTCTCGTAATCTAGAACGCTAATTAATCACCAACCAAACTAAAACGCACAACCCGCTTACGCGAATGTCCTCATACGCGGTGTTACTCGCTTAACTCGCTTATTTCGCTTATACTACTCACATCTCATACGCGCTACGCAATGTCTATTGAAGGTGAATACGTGCAAAATGTGTGCTTATGTGCTTCATGCTTATGTGCCTATGTGATTATGTGCTTACTTGCTTATGTGCTTATGTGGATACGTGCTTACGTGATTATGTTCCTTATGTGAATAATAATAATAATAATAATAATAATAATAATAATAATAATAATAATAAACGCTAAACTTTTAAACATAAACCTATTATAATTGAATCTCATCTAATCTAAATCCTTCATGTAGATGTCTTCCATGGGATCTCACACCAGGAGGAACATCCAGGCAACAACGCTGACAAGTCTATCGCCTCGCTCGTGGCCAAGTAGATGGCCAAAGTGATCCCCCAGATTGTCAGCGAGATCCATGCTGTTAGCAGCAACTCCTCTGTTGATTCTAAAATCGACACGCCAAAGACTACGTTCAGCTTCAAACAATTCAAGGCGTTCGGACCTCTTACTTTCTCTGGCACGGAAGGACCAAGTGCTATGTTCCATTGGTTCGATTCCATCGAGGTCACGTTCCGCCAAAGCGGATGTCCCGAAGCTCTGCTCACCATCAATGCTACCGGCGTGTTCCAATCAAGGGCACTTGATTGGTGGACCGCGGAGCGCAACAAGCGCGGAAACGATGAAGCTTACGGGCTCACTTGGGAGGAACTCAAGGAAATCATGGTGAAAGAATTCTATCCTCCCCATGAAGTTCAGAAACTAGAGAATGAGTTTTGGGATATCAAGCAAGACGGTCCCGACAATGCAGGTCTCACTGCCCGTTTCAAACAGCTTAGTATTATCTGTCCCAGTCAGGTGGACACTACTGAAAAAGCAATCAAAAAGTACCTTCGTGCCCTACCTGACTGTGTTGCAGATTTTGTCCAAGCAGCTCGTCCTAATACTATCAAGGAAACCTATCAGCTTGCAGCCGAAATCAATGACAAGCGTGTCCAGGCTGGTTACTTCAAAAGCCACAGCAAAGTCACGAATCAAGTTATCACCAAGCCGAGTGCTACCACCGACCCGTCTCGAGAATCAAAGTCCAGTCGCCGAAGTCGCAAGAGAGAGAACCCCAGCAAGAACTGTGTAGTTGTCGCACCTTTGAACTCTTAGCCATTTCAAGCTACGACACCAAACGCGTTGCATGCAAAGCGTGCGTACACTGGTCCTCACCCGCTATGCTCAAAGTGTACCTACCATCACCCAGTTGGAGGCAATTGTCGTTTCTGTACCAACTGCAACATCTACGACCATTTTACTGTCAGTTTCTGTTCTGGTCCTCGTCAGCCAGCTCCTCAAGCACTTGCAGCACTACCAACTCCACCTCGTGCTCCTCAAACCAACCAACAGCAGCACCAGCAGCAAGCACTAGTCCCAAAAGCACGTGCTTGCTGCACTTGTGGTGATCCAAACCACTTTAGCAATGTCTGCCCAAACAAATCCGCGAAGCAAGAGCCACAGCAGCAGCCCCCCAGCCCCAGCAGCAAACACAGGCTGCGCATGGAAGAGCCTTCAATCTTAATCATCACCAGGCTCAGAGCGACAACAATGTTGTCAACGGTACGGTCCTTGTTAATGGTATTTATGCTTCCTGTTTATTTCATACAGGTGTCGATAACTGTTTTGTATCGTTAGAATTAGAAAAGCTTTAAACTGTAAACGCGCTAAACTCCCAAAGACTTTGATGTTGAAGTCGCCACCGGAAGAACCGTTACCGTTAACTCCGTCTTACGTGGTTGTACCCTCGATCTCAAAACCACATATTCTCGATCAACCTCATACCTATGCAGTTAGGTAGCTTCGATATCATAGTAGGCATGGTTTCTTCGCGAGAATCATGCAGAAGTTATTTGTTTCGATAAAATGATTCGTTTTCCTCTTCGAACGGTGATCGCTACATGTTTACGGCGAAACACCCTCAAAGAAGTTAATGCTTTTGTCATGCACTCGAGCAAACAAGTGCTTGCATAAGCAATGTGTTGTTTTTCTAGCCCATATCGTGAACCCGGAGAACGAAAAGAAAACCTTGAAAGACCTTCCCGTAGTTTGTGAATTTCCTAAAGTCTTTCTCGACGATTTACCAGGTTTACCCCTACTCGTGATGTCGAATTCCGTATCGATTTAATTCCTGGTGCTACTTGTCACACCCCAACCGATGGCGGAAACATCGGGGTGAGATGAAAACGAGATTGCTAGAGGCTTCATAACACTAATTGTGTCAAGTGTTCAATAATTATATTATTTAAATCAGATAATACAATTTAATTTACGACACGTATAAAAGGAATATAATTTCATTTCATTGATAACAGTTTAGTACAAAGTATTGAAATGAAATACAACATGATAGAAATATTACAATACAACGAACATTAAAATTTAAGTACGTTTCTAGGCAATCCTACTAGATTCGTCGATCGTAATCCTGCAACATGTAATAAAAGCATGGATCAGTACGAAAGCACTGGCGAGCATACAAGTTTGAAATTAAATTCAAGTATAATTGTTTGTTTCGATTATAACATGGCAAGTATATATTCAAGTCGAATAGTAAATATATGCAGACGAATTTCGCATAATAATAACATATAATCAAATTCCATGGCTAGCATGCATAACGTCCTAAGCATAACAATATCATGATAACACAAGTTGGAACTAACCAAGCATAAACAAATAGCATGTATGTACGAGTTGGATAGGTTTTATTTCGTATAATGTGACTTTTGTTAATTAGTACATGTTGCACCCCAAAACGCGTTGACATGTAAAAAAGGGGTCAAGTAGGCTCACATTTCGCTACGCGTTTCTTAGTAGTCCCGTGAGGAGTCCGATGAGAGGATGTCGAGGTCATTACACATGCGTAAACGAAAGCACATAAATGTTAGGGGTTGTCGAGTATTAATTAATAAAATAAAATAAAGTTTTTATTTGCAAACAACAATTGAGGCTTGATACGTTTGTTAGTGTAACGGATATAATAGATATTCATATTATATATATGGTAGAAAAGTATAGTAGAGGTATATACCTTGACGAAAAAACGAAATAAATATATGTGTATATTTTGACAAAAAGTATAATGAATAAGCATATATATTTCGACGAGGTATGTAATAGATAAACATAGAGGTTTTGACGAAAATCGGGCAGAGTTCCTCTTGTTTTTGGACCAATCCCGACAACACAAGTTGTCGTTAATATTTCCAAAACTCAAGTATTTAATAATATTATATAAATTTTAATTGGAAAGGCAAATTGTAATATTAACATTAAATAAAACGGTTTGAACTCGGTTTTGCGTTAAACATCTATAAAGAACAATATGAACATAAATAATCATGATGAAGTCAAGTCGTTTAAGTTTACTGAGTTCCGTCGTTTACCGCTGATGACCGAAGTTAACCGGGTTTGGCCGAACAGGGACTGTAACGAGTTAAGTCCCCAAAACAGAACCAAACACGAGTCATAGCCCGAGAAGAAACTGAACCAACTTTGAACTGTGAACCACCCAAGTGAACTGCGTGAACCGCCACTCCAACCAAGACTGAAAACCACTCGACCCGGACTGAACCCGAGCCGAAACTTAGCCTATCCCGACACCGAATTGGCCGAAACCCGAATAGGACCAAAACAGAACTCCAGGAATTTAGTCGATGCTGACCTGAGCCAAAACCCGAGTTGACCGGTCCAGACCTTGAGCACCCAAACACTCAATCGAGCCAACTGCGCTGACCCGAGTTCTCCGTCGCCGTTGATGTTTGTCAGAGAGAGAGAGAGAGCTGAGAGAAGAGCGGTGAAGGTGGCCTCACCGGGCCTTTGCCGGCTCCACTGGTTCTGCCGGCGCCGGAGTTTGGGAGCGAGAGAGCCGAGGGGGTGAGGGGCATTGCGGGTGTGCGTGACAGGTGAGAGGGGCGGTTGTCGTGCTGTGATAGTGATTTGGGTTGGTTTGCGGAGTAGAGGTGGCCGGAACCAGCTGGATTTGTCGCCGGACCGACGACCGGTGAAGTGAGGAAGAAAGGTGTGCAGCGTTGTGTGTTTTTGGGTGTCTGAGTGAGTTAAGTGTGTGTGTTGTGTGTAAGTGTATGTAGTGTGTGTGTGTATATAATTATAATTAGATTAGGGTTTTAGTTAGGGTTTTAGGTGTTGGGCTCAAAGCCCGTTAGCTTGTTACTAGGTTTTGAGCGGCCCGGTTGCGATAGCGGGAACCATTATCGAACCCGATAGTCATAGAACGTCGTATCATTTTATTATTATTATTATTATTATTATTATTATTATTATTATTATTATTATTATTATTATTATTATTTTCTTATTGTTATATAAATAAATAAATAATGATAATGATAATAAAAATGGATAAATAACAAATTTAGTGAAATGGTACGTATTTCCTAAAAGTATGGACGGTGGACAAGTTCGCCCGAACTTTCATATGGTGGACAAGTTCGCCCGAACTTGTCCTATACACACTTCGAACGAACTTGTTACCTATATATAGGTGTGTTGTTCATTTGTTACTTAAGTTTTTGCAATCCCTACGGGGAGATGCTGCCGGATTCTCTCCAGGAACTCCGACAGCTAGACTTAAAGATGTATACTCTTTCGGTATGAATGAAGACTTCCGCTTCATTCTGTTTCTACTCCTTACTGTAATAACATTCTACCGAATCAGTTATGTTACGCACTAACTTCCGTCTAGAACCGCTTGATCACGGACCTTCAATTGGTATCAGAGCTACAGTTATCACACACGCTCATGAATTTGGACATTTATGGACATTAGGAGGGGTTTTAGACGAAAATCACTAAATAAACATACAATCCACGGATAAAAAGTAAAATTGAACGGATAGGATTGTTGGAAAATCATTTTCGACCAGATCTATGGTGGAATCATCTCAAAATTCGAAGAAATAAGGATTCTGGATCGAAAAATGTGAAAAAGGGCTGGTTTTTAAAGATCAAGTTTGCCCGAACTTGTAACATGTTGATCAAGTTCGGCCGAACTTGTAACATGGTGGACAAGTTCGCCCGAACTTGTCCAAGGAGCCTAATAAAAAAATTGGCAATAGAAATTTTTTCGGGTTTTCGACGACCGAACGAAGATGTTCGGGGACACCGTCTGGAGCTTCAGAGTACAGTTTTGGTGATACGGGCACAAAATTTTGAAGATAACGGGAGAGTCATTGATACCGGTGCAGAATGTTGATCATTTGGGTGTCGTGACTAGTAATGGGCCTAAACGTTAAATCCGTATTTGTTAAATACTGACAATTCCGGATTTGAGGGGGAATTTCAATGAAAATTTAAGTATGGTCAGAATTTGCAAAAATGAGGGGGAATAAAAATTTTACGATATATGAAGATTCCGACATTTTTGAAATTCGTGATAGCTGCAATAGTATCTGGGTGGTTACCGATTACAGATTAACCGGGAAATGCAGAGATTTGAGATTCATTGGGATTCTGTGATCACAGGAAGTTCAGATTATTCAGATAATGATCCAGATTGATGCTTAAGGGTTAGAGTCCTGATCTCCGGTGAAGGAACAGTTAGCTGGGTTAGCAGTCATTAGTACCAGTGAGGAACTGAGGGCATTCAAAACGTTCAGTGATGATCTTAGGAATTAATGACTAGCTCCAAAGACAGATAGTTTCAAAATTACCAAGGAGATCTTAAGTTATCCAAGATATAACTGATGATAGCCTTTGGTGGCCATTATTTTTAGTCTTCAAGCAGATGAATCATTCTTCTCTTTGGACTAACCGCCGTTGGATGACGATGTTTGTTGATTAAGTGGCGCTGGTCTACCAGAGACAGCTATATATCTGTTATTGTGACTGAAGAGGAAGAATGTGATTTTAATCATGGACGTGTGTTTCTCAATTTGATGTTTTACCAGATTATCTGTTTCCGATGAAGATTTGCTGATTGAGCAGATTACTGATTTACTGATCAAATCTTATGAAGGGTGCTTAACTGCGATTACGGAAATTGGGATTTCAGATTTTCGAGGGTATTCGTTGATTTGAAGTTTTCTGATGCGGTGAATCGAAGTTTCTATCAATTGCCGGTTGCGTTTTTGATATTTTAGGAGTGTGCGGAATAAAACTCTCGGTGCTCAACGCTTATTCAAAAACTAAACTCGGATGCGGTTATCGTCGAGATGGAGAAGCTGCTGCATTGATTAGCTTCGAGTTGGTGGTTATTCTAGAAAATTTGTCGATCAATCAAATCAGAGGAGGTCTGAAACTGCGCAACCAAATATGTGAACTGGAGTTTTCAGCAGTTTTTAAAGTTGATAATTAAACTCGGATCATCAATTAAGGGGGAATCTATTGACGCGTTTCAATGACATCGGCGGACACCTTGATTGAAGTTGCAGAATATTCAAACATGGCTCAGAGTTTTGAAGATCAAGATCAAGCTTCGACAGTAACGAACAAGGGGGAATCTGTTGATGCATTTTTGTTCGTCACTTGTCGAATAGGCTAGATTGCGCGTATGTTGAATATTGTATAGGTTAGAATCGAACACACGACCAAAATACGGAGCGTATATTGAAAATGGGAACAAGTTCGCCCGAACTTGGTATTGGGAGACCAAGTTCGCCCGAACTTGATATGTGAAGGACAGTTCGCCGAACTTGATATGTGAAGGACAAGTTCGCCCGAATTGTCATATGGTGGACAAGTTCGCCCGAACTTGTCCTATACACACTTCGAGCGAACTTGTTGCCTATATATAGGTGTGTTGTTCATTTGTTACTTAAGTTTTTGCAATCCCTACGGGGAGGTGCTGCGGATTCTCTCTAGGAACTCCGGCAGCTGGACTTAAAGATGTATACTCTTTCGGTATGAATGAAGACTTCCGTTGCATTCTATTTCTACTCCTTTATGTAATAACATTCTACCGAATAGGTTACATTTACGCACTAACTTCCGTCTAGAACCGCCTGATCACGGACCTTCATATCATTTTATATTTTACTATTTATTATTATTATTATTATTATTATCTTATTGTTATATAAATAAAAATAAATAAATAAATAATAATGATAATGATAATAAAAATGGATAAATAAATAAATTTAGTGAAATGATACGTATTTCCTAAAAGTATGGATGTGCGGAAATACGAGGAGTTACAGTCTCCCCTACTTTAGGAAATTTCATCCCGAATTTTATTCAAGAAAAAGACTTTAGAATAATAGGGCATTTCGTAGTATGTATGGGTATAATCGCAAAATTGGTTGTGAGTGATTAAAGTTTGTATTTAACTATAGCAGTGAGCACCGAATTTAATGGCATGTTTTCATGAAATGGTAGGGAACACTTATAAATATGAAGTACCAGCGGCGTATCCACGATGTTCATACCATATTACGTTCGTTTCGCTACTCGATGCCATGGTACGTTCCGTGTCACCAACAGGGTTTAACAACGTATTACAAGGGTGAATGATAATGTATAGGTATTTAAGTATGTAAGTATGATTGTATTTAAGTGTGAGAGAGGTGATAGGTATGAGTATGATTAAAATGAGGTATGTAGTTAACTAGATTAACGCATTACTGGCATGTGATATCATTGGTCAAACCATCGTGTCCGCAAGTATGTATGCATGTTTGTATGTATGGCATAACATGACCACAAATCCATGTGGCGGTGCGCTACTCCTATAGTGCTACACCAGCACTATACATGTTAAGGTGTGGCTTCTCACGAAGTTAATGACAAGTGTCAAACCATCGCTTCCGCAAATACGAGATCGAGTATGTATGTATGTGTGTATGACTTAACATGACCACAAATACATGTGGCGGTGCACTACTCCTATAGTGCTACATGTTAAGGTGTGGCTTCTTACGAAGTTAATGACAAGTTGTCAACCCATCGATTCCGCTAGCATCATCTAAACATAGCACATGTCATCATTTCGTTGCCATGAAAAGATCCGTAAAGTATGTATGAATGTCTTGACATTACCACAGATCCATATGGTGGTGCGCTAATCCTGTAGTGCTTCACAAGCACTACATATGTCAAGATGTGGACTGCATCCGAAGTTAATGACCAGTTTATCACATAGAGAGTGTCAAGTAACCCGAATCAAGTTTAATGTATCAGTATGCGTGTATTAATTTATTGTGTATAACGATAATTTTGAAATAACGATGTAACAAGTATTAAATCGCGTAAAAGTTGAATTAATATACAAGAGAGGCTTGATAAGTATTGGAGTGCTTCGGGTTTAGAAACTTCGACTATTCCAAAGTGAATCGCGAGTCCTTTCGAATTAGGAAGACATGCTTTGGCCTAATAGGTATACTCGTCGCCGAGAGATTAACGGTATTTTACCCTTTCAGTTAGTACATGTCCCTAATTTGATCAAAGATGCGAAACTTTGGCGAGATTGAAAGTCGTAGAGCGGGACCAGTCATCAAGGTGTGGATGTCAATCCTGGCTTGACAATTTCGTCCCCTAAATTATGGTTTATTGAACGAAACAAGATAGAATCTCGAATCGTTAATAAGAATCCACTGGATTATGAAGTGGAAACTCTAATCAAGATATGGATATCACTCCTGACTTGATTGTGAATTTCGCGCAAAATATCATGTAAAGTGGATTGAAATTTGTCACCAAAGGCGGGAATCACCCCTATTTTGGTGGGTTATTTCGATTGTGGAACAAGAGTATCGTCAAGTGTGTATTGTGTAGATGTTTTAGTAAAGACACATTGTATATTTAGACGAAAGAAGAGTAGAAGCAATTAGGAAGAACTAATATTAAAACAAGAATCAAGTATGGTCAAAGTTTGGTACTTGAACTACAGACTAGGTTGAACATGGAAATTCTACCTAATTCCCTATAGTTATGGCTCTGATACCAATCTGTCACACTCCAACCGATGGTGAAAAACATCGGAGTGAGACGAAAACGAGATTGCTAGAGGCTTCATAACACTAATTGTGTCAAGTGTTTAATAATTACATTATTTAAATCAGATAATACAATTTAATTTACGACACGTATAAAAGGAATATAATTTCATTTCATTGATAACAGTTTAGTACAAAGTATTGAAATGAAATACAACATGATAGAAATATTACAATACAACGAACATTAAAATTTAAGTGCGTCTCTAGGCAATCCTACTAGATTCGTCGATCGCAATCCTGCAACATGTAATAAAAGCATGGATCAGTACGAAAGCACTGGTGAGCATACAAGTTTGAAATTAAATTCAAGTATAAATGTTTGTTTCGATTATAACATGGCAAGTATATATTCAAGTCGAATAGTACATATATGGAGACGACTTTCGCATAATAATAAATATAATCAAATTCTTTGGCTAGCATGCATAATGTCCTAAGCATAATAATATCATGAAAACACAAGTTGGAACTAAACAAGCATAAACAAATAGCATGTATGTACGAGTTGGATAGGTTTTATTTCGTACAATGTGACTTTTGTTTAATAATATTAAAAAGGTGATGTAAGGGAGTATGCTCACATTTCGCTACGCGTTTCTTAGTAGTCCCGTGAGGAGTCCGATGAAAGGATGTCGAGGTCATTACACATACGTAAACGAAAGCACATAAATTTTAGGGGTTCCGAGTATTAATTGATAAAATAAAATAAAGTTTTCATCATTATTTATTTGCAAACTTCATTTGAGGCTTGATACGTTTGTTAGCGTAAGGGATATAATAGATATTCATTATATATATATATATATGTATTTTGGTGGAAAAGTATAGTAGAGGTATATACCTTGACGGTAAACAAAATAAAATATGTGTATATTTTGACAAAAGTATAATGGATAAGCATATATATTTCGAAGAGGTATGTAATAGATAAACATAGAGGTTTTGACGAAAAACGGGCAGAGTTCCTCTTGTTTTTGGGCCAATCCCGACAACACAAGTTGTCGTTAATATTTCCAAAACTCAAGTATTCAATAATATATATAAAATTTTAGTCGGAAAGCCAAATTGTAATATTAACATTAAATAAAACGGTTTGAACTCGGTTTTGTGTAAAACATCTATAAACAACAATATGAACATAAATAATCATGATGAAGTCGAGTCGTTTAAGTTTACCAGTTCCGTCGTTGACTGCTGATGACCGAAGTTAACCGGGTTTGGCCGAACAGGGACTGTAACAAGTTGAGTCCCCAAAACTGAACGAACACGAGTCGTAGCCCGAGAAGAAACTGAACCAACTTTGAACTGTGAACCACCCAAGTGAACTGCGTGAACCGCAACTCTAACCAAGACTGAAAACCACTCGACCGAGACTGAACCCGAGCCAAAACTTAGCCTATCCCGACACCGAACTGGCCGGAACCCGAACAGGACCAAAACAGAACTCCACAGGAACCTAATCGATGCTGATCTGAGTCGAAACCCGAGTTGACCGGTCCAGACCTTGAGCACCCAAACACTCAATCGAGCCAACTACGCTGACCGAGTTCTCGGCCGCCGTTCTGTTTGTCAAAGAGAGAGAGAGAGAGAGAGAGAGAAGAGCGGTGTAGGAGGCCTCGTCGGGCCTTTGCCGGCTCCACTGGTTCTGCCGGCGCCGGAGTTTGGGGAGCGAGAGAGAGCCGAGGGGGTGAGGGGGCATTGCGGGTGTGGTGACAGGTGAGAGGGGCGGTTGTCGTGCGGTGATAGTGGTTTGGGGTGGTTTGCAGAAGTAGAGGTGGTCCGGAAACGGCGGATTTGTCCTGGACCGGCGACCGGTGAAGTGAGGAAGAGAGGTGTGCGGCGTGTGTGTGTTTTTGGGTGTCTGAGTGAGTTAAGTCTGTGTGTGTGTGTAGGTATAGTTGTGTGTGTTAATATTATTAGATTAGGGTTTTAGTTAGGGTTTTAGGTGTTGGGCTCAAAGCCCGTTAGCTTGTTACTAGGTTTTGAGCAGCCCGGTTGCGATAGCGGGAACCATTATCGAACCCGATAGTCATAGAACGTCGTATCATTTATTATTATTATTATTATTATTATTATTATTATTATTATTATATATTATTATTATTATTTTTCTTATTTTATCTAAATAAATAAATAAATAATAATAATATAATGATAATGATAATAAAAATGGATAAATAAATAAATTTAGTGAAATGGTACGTATTTCCTAAAAGTATGGATGTGCGAAAATACGAGGCGTTACACTACTCTGTTGCTAAAGCTCCCTATCGCCTTGCACCATCTGAAATGCGCAAGCTATCGAGCCAACTTCAAAAGCTTCTTGATAAAGGTTTTATACACCCGAGCACTTCGCCATGGGCGCACCCATTCTTTTTGTGAAAAAGAAAGATGGGACGTTTTGAATGTGCATCGATTATCGTGAACTTAACAAATCACGATAAAGAACCGCTACCCTCTTCCTCAAATCAATGACTTGTTTGATCAACTTCAAGGTGCTACTTGTTTTTCTAAGATCGATTTACTTTCGGTTATCATCAGTTACGAGTGTTGGAAGAAGATATTTCGAAAACCGCCTTTCGTACTCGTTATGGCCATTTTGAATTCGTGGTCATGCCTTTCAGTCTCACAAATGCACCCGCGGTCTTCATGGATTTGATGAACCGTGTGTGTAAAACTTTCTTAGATCGTTTTGTCATTGTTTTCATCGATGTATTCTTATCTATCAAAGTCGACAGCCGAACACGCGCGCTATCTCCGTTTAGTTCTCGAACTTCTTCAAGGAAATCGCCTTTATGCCAAGTTCTCTAAGTGTGAATTTGTCTCGAAGAAGTCCAATTCCTCGGTCATATCGTTAACAGTCAAGGAATTCACGTCGACCCTGCAAAGATAGAAGCTGTAAAGAGTTGGATTACGCCGAAGAATGCATCTGAAATTCGTTCTTTTCTTGGATTGGCGGATTACTACCGTCGATTCATCGTCGACTTTTCTAAAATCACCGTTCCTCTTACCTCTTTAACCCATAAGGACAAGCCTTTTATTTGGGATTCCAAACAAGAGGAAGGCTTTCAAACTCTCAAGCGTATGCTATGAAACGCCCCCGTACTCACTCTACCCGACGGAAACGACAATTTTGTTGTTTATTGCGATGCCTCTAACCTAGGTCTTGGTTTGTTCTTATGCAACGAGACAAGGTTATCGCGTATGTGTCTCGACAACTCAAAATCCACGAGAAGAACTACACTACCACGATCTCGAACTCGGTGCAGTTGTTTTTGCATTGAAGATATGGCGACACTACCTCTACGGTACCAAGTGTACGGTCTTCACCGACCATAAGAGCTTACAACATATCTTTAATCAGAAGGAACTGAACATGCGCCAACGCAGATGGGTTGAACTTCTCAACGATTACGATTGTGAGATACGCTACCATCCTGGCAAAGCAAACGTCGTAGCCAATGCTCTTAGTCAGAAGCTATGTGTATAGTATTCATGACTCTCAGCTTTGATAATCTCGAAGTTTTGATTCGATCCGCCCAGTTTACTTGTTTTAACGAGAATACCCTACAAGAAGAAATGAAATGTGGTGTCGAAACCTAACTCGTAGCTAAACCTAATGGTATTTATTATTATCTCGACGGTATATGGATTCCTAGCCGTGATAATCTTCGAGAATTGTTAATGACCGAAGCTCATAAATCTCGATACTCCATTCACCCCGGAGCCGACAAGATGTACCAGGACCTTCGTCATAAGTATTGGTGGCCGGCATGAAAAAGGATATCACTTTATACGTCTCAAAGTACTTAACTTTGTTCGAAAGTTAAAGCCAACATCAAAGACCCTCTGGTTTGCTCGAACAACCCGAAATCCCGATGTGGAAGTGGGAGAGTATAGCCATCGACTTTGTTACGAAACTCCCTCGCACTTCCTCTGGTCACGATAGCATTTGGGTTATAGTTGATCGTCTTACTAAATCAGCTCACTTTATTGCCATACGAGAAGACTACAAGGTTGAACGATTAGCATGAATCTATACCGACGAAGTCATTGTCGACATGGGACGCCTCGTGACATCATCTCTGACCGTGATGGTCGCTTTACCTCATGTCTCTGGGAGACTTTTCAATCCGCTATCGGTACTACGCTTAATCTCAGTACCACTTTTCACCCTTAAACCGACGGTCAGACTCATCGCACGATCTGCACCCTCGAAGACATGCTTCGTGCGTGCATCATAGATTTTGGTGGTAATTGGGATACACATTTACCTTTAATAGAATTCTCGTACAATAATAGTTACCATACTAGTATTCAAATGGCTCCTTTTGAGGCACTGTATGGAAGAAAATGTCGATCGCCTATTGCATGGCATGAGATCGGAGAAGCACAAATCACCGGTCCCGAGTTAATACAAGAAACGACAAACAAGTTCCTCCTAATCAGTGAAATCTCTTGAAAGCTCAGAGTCGTCAAAAGAGTTATGCTGATAAACGCCGCAAGCCCCTGCAATTCGAAATTGGAGATCACGTTCTGTTAAAGGTTGCACCTTGGAAAGGAGTGATCTGATTCGGAAAGAAAGGAAAGCTAGCGCCACGATACATTGGTCCCTTTAAGATTCTGGAAAGAATTGGCAAAGTGGCCTATGACTCGAACTACCGGCAGAACTTAACAATGTCCATCCGACTTTCCAACGTCTCAAACATCAAGAAATGCCTAGCTGAAGAGAATCTCCATGTACCTCTCGAGGATTTGCAAATCAACAAGACTCTTCACTTCGTGGAAAAGCCAGTAGAAATCATGGACCGAGAGACCAAGAAACTTCGACGCTCTCGCATTCCTATTGTGAAAGTCCGATGGGAAGGCAAACACGGTGCCGAGTTCACTTGGGAATTGGAAAGTGATATGAAAGCTAAATATCCACATCTCTTTGTTAGGACCACTACTTAAATTTCGGGACGAAATTTTCTAAAGTAGGGGAGACTGTAACAACTCGTATTTTCGTTGTTATTTTACTTCCGTTTATCTCGCTGTATCCGTCTTTGTAAATCCGAGATTCGATAATAAATGATGGTTTATGTTAACTAATTATGTTTTGTCACAGCCATATTGCATCTAAACGCCTATTAAACACAACGCTAACTCAACGCAATCGCAAGTAACTATGTTACTTTAATGGCCGAGTGTGTTGTTGTACAATAACCACTTTTACCTTCGACATCACTTATCTCATCGCATCGCAATCGAAGTTAATTATGTTACAATTATGTTTTTATGTGTTATGTGTGCTTTATGGTTTATGATTATACCCGCCATCGCATCGCTCTCGCTTATTCGAATCGCTAAATCTCATTTATTTAATACGCAACGCTTAACGCTTCGCTAAAACACTTAACATAACTATCTAATACGAACCGAATCGCCAAACGAACTCCTAACGCGAAAATAATGAATGAAACTTAGCCAATAGGCAAAGTTCGGTCAAACTTGATCATATCAAGTTCGCCCGAACTTAACCAGGCCTCAAGCTCCCAAAATCTAGCAAGTTCGCTCGAACTTGCACAAAGTTCAGGCAAACTGGCCAAGTTTGCCCGAACTTGATCTATTTTCAGCCCATTTTCTCTTCGCCTATAAATACCCAACACCTCCATTCGTCACTCCTTGCTGCAAGTTCGCACGAAACCTCCCGAAACCGAAAACCCTTGATTTCCAAGTAAGAATCAACCCGTTTTCAAGCTACAACAAGTTTTTACAACGATTTTGCACAAGGTTTAACCTTAGATTTCATTAAAACTCCTCTGTTTACGAAAATCTTCATACAAAACTTCTCTTTTTCACTAAGATCTATACTTAGATCTAAGTAAAACCTTTTTAAACATCGATTTTTACATAAAAATACGGACTAACGACGTATGTTTCGTTCACTATGAAGTGGAACGAGGCGTTGTCAAGCAAAATCTCAGATCCGAAGCACAAGGACGAAATCGTCACTTTGCACAAACTGGACTAACCCGTACGAACCATCAAGTTCGCCTGGATTAGTCCGAGTTTCTGTAAAATGGCTAAAACTCGCTCCAAAAGACCTCTCCAGCCTATATTTTGCTCAGTAGCCTAAAGTTGGATGGATGGACACTCGATTTCCTCAGCAAACGACACGAAAACACACGATTTGGATGCCAAAACAGTCAGTTCGCTCCAAAATGACCAAGTTCGCTCGAAGTTATCACATGTTTGTGACCAACTTCGGCCGAACTTGACCAATTCCCAAGGATTTCAACCAAGTTCGCCCGAACTTGTCCAATTCTCAATAGAATCAGACAAGTTCGCCCGAACTTGTATCAGCTTCAACAAACTAAGGCAAGTTCGCCCGAACTTGTCCAGTTTCTCAGGAAACCAGACAAGTTCGCCCGAACTTGTACTTCCAGTAAGTCAAAATAGTCAAGTTCTCCCGAACTTGTACCAAATCCAGGAGATTTGGTACAACTTCGCCCGAACTTGTACTCTGCTCCTTCACGCTTCGACCGTTTCAGCAATTCGGAAGACTGATGCACTTATGTTCGCTTACAGGCTGATCCGGCGCTCCTTTCCATCTACATTAGATCCCGTCTCCCTCTTTAAACGCACAAACTGTGAGTATACTTGAACCCTTTTACGCTTAAACGCACTTTTGGTGTCACATATGTTCGTATATTAAAACACATCACACAACTCAAAGCTTATTCGCAACCCGCTCATGCTTGACTATACTGAAATCTGCTGAATTGTATGTGTTACTTGATTGCTAGTACGCCACCCTTAACATGATAGCTTGCTAGAGGTTGACCTGCCACCCGGAGGCCCGGGGTTGTTAAGGCTCGCATTTTTATTTCTCATTTATTTTCTCTTTAGGACGTGGACACTTGTTCGCGTGCCTCGCACTCGCGGTTTGTTGGTTTACTTGAATCTGAGTAGATACATAGTTCACATCTCTTACGTATGTCATGCGGTGTATGCTAAACGCTTTTATATCTATTATGTACGCAAACATGTATGCTCACCTTTACTTAATTGTATTGACGTTTTATTTTAACATATATGGCAGGTTGATGACTTCACGCTGAAATGGATTTTGGATCTTACTTTTAGAAACGCATTGTAATAAAATCTAGGGGAGATCGAACCTGAATTTTTTTATGAGATTACTTGGTATTTTGTAACTTATTTAAGGATTATATGTTGGTAGTATGGGATATTTTCGCTTAAATAGTGTTATGGAATTTCTCATGAGACAATCTGGTTCGCCCAGTGTCGCGCCCCGATGTTTCCGCCATCGGTTGGAGTGTGACAGATTCACTATGTTTTTCATGTGTCGGTTCTTTGGAAATGTGTGGGCCAACCGACTCAGTAGGTCACTGTCACACCCCAACCGATGGTGGAAACATCGGGGCGTGACGAAATAGATTGCAAGAGAATTCATAACGACTATTTGCGTCAAGTATTTAACAAACAATATTTCATTTCATTAATTAAGGCAAAATACATTGTTTTGAAACAAATACAACAAATTGAACAAATAAACAAAATACAACAACAAATACTAAATTAAAGTGGGTTTCTAGTCATCCTACTAGATTACGTTCATCATCATCATCGTCAATTTCCTGCAATACGTATTAAAGTACATGTCAACACTCAAAGTATTGGCGAGCGTACAAGTTTAAGTACTAGCTTAAGTATCAACGTTTTAAATAAATCCACATGGCATAATCATAAAATAATACTTAACATAATAATACTAGCATGCAACTTATAAATGTCAACCCAAAGTTTCCCATTAGCGTAATCTTATTGTAGCAACGATAAGACTGTTTTGTTTAACTTAACATGACCTCAAGAATACGGGCGGTGTGTTAATCATATAGCGCTATACATGTAAAGGGAAGATTGTACGAAGTTAATGATAAGTATAAAGCAAATAAGTATTCTAGCATGTATGAGTTCTAGTATCACGTATCAAGCATGTATATTGGATTGTTTGTTTGTGTCAAACATGTTCGTAACTGTATATGTGCGTTTTAATAATGAATAAGTATTGCACCCCAAAAGTGTCGAAAAAATAAAAAGGGCCATGTACACTCATGGTTTTGCAAAGCTCTCTGACTTGACATGAGTTGACGAGTTGATAAGAGTGGAGCACCGAAGTTACCCTACATTGGGGAAACGAAGGTGTATGAGTACTCGGAGTTTGTGGGGAGTTTGGATTCGAATTAAGTATAAAAGTATATGTACACGAAAATATATCTTGCCT
Source organism: Scalesia atractyloides (assembly GCA_947069175.1). Classification (NCBI taxonomy): domain Eukaryota; kingdom Viridiplantae; phylum Streptophyta; class Magnoliopsida; order Asterales; family Asteraceae; genus Scalesia; species Scalesia atractyloides. The sequence continues at coordinate 19,473,777 of CAMTDV010000016.1, read as the reverse complement.
ATATACTCGTTTGGACACTAAGCTTTCATGTTTTTCATGGGTTCTAACGTGCCCGTTAGAATCACAAACAAGGAGTTTAGAACGAAGATAAAATAACCTATGTCCTTGACATTTAACCATAATCGGGTTAATATCAAGAATTTGGTTAGTAGATATATGTTATTTATATATTATATAGTAGAAGTTATTACTTAGTCCATCATATAATATCATATAAATCATGTAAGTCAAGCATGGAGGTTAGATGAACCTCATTGTATGTTTCACCAAAGTACAAAGTCATTAACTTATTTGATGACTCAGTTGGTCATGAATAAGAATAAAAATACAACTAACTAGTTCGTCAAGTAGCCAGGTAAGATCAACCCGAGTGTTCCATACCCATCATGGTAAATGTTGGAGGTGCGGCTGGGTTGTGTTACTTTGATTCTTGGAAGCTACTTGGTGTATACTCTGAGTCCTAAAACAACCAAGAGAGCAAGCTAGGTGCGTACATCCCGAGCATGGAAAGTGTTCGGGGACGTGTCGTAGCCTTGTCTCTTTAGTGAAAGTTGTTTTGTGGCTTAGGTTGTAAAAGTGTGAACAAGTGAGGCTTTGTGGAACTAATTTGGATAGCCAATGCTTCCATGGTTCACACACAACTGATGCATAAGACTTTCAACATAAGAGGTTGAAGCTTGGATGGTTTTCAATCACTTAGAACATTTGGACATAATTTAAATAAGATTTAGCTTGTGTTCTTGGTGGAAATCAACCACAACACAAACCCACAACCATGAGATTAGTTGGGAGCTTGGTGGGTACAAGACTACACCAAGTTTCTAGTGAAATAACTAAGAAATAGGAATATAAATTCTCGACATAAAGTTTATAACTTCATGCACCTCAATGTGGTGAGGTTCCACCTTAGTTTGCCATTGCAAACTTGTGGAAACCTTCCTAGAGGTTATCCAAGAAGTTTAGATGAGACAAGTAGAAGAAAAGATGAAATTAGTGAGTAGGAACTCACTGTGAACACTCTGAAGTTCACCGATGTGCTTGAAGAATCTTGAAAGAAATGGGAGCTTTGAAAGAGTTTGAGGTGAGTAGAAAGGATTTAGAGTGAAAGGATGCTTGTATTTATAGGCTAATATCAGGGTTTTATCATTTAATAAAGTTTGTTGGTGGTTGGGAGTTAACATAAAGTGAAACAGGTTGTTTAAAACATCTACTGTGATAATGTGCGCAATTGTTCTTATTCAGCTACATCATACACGAATGCCACATTTCCCTACACAGAGGTGGTGCCTTCGTGGTGTTTGGAGTGACATGAAAAAGGGAGAAAAGACACGAAGGTTCATGCCTTCATGTGGTGTATGATCTCGCGAAACAGAACAAGAAACAAAACACAAAGGGTCTTCGTGCCCTTTGTTTCATGTGGAGGGAAAAGGAGGCGAAACCTCAAAGTTGCATGAAGGCCACTTTATGTTATTAATATTATTATGTGGCACGAAGGTGGCCTCTTGGGCTGCCTTCGTGTGCCTTTGGCCCGAAGGTTATGGGTTAGGTTAGTTCGTTCAAGTTTTTCGTATTTAGCCAGTTTCAAGTATGTAAGAAGAAAATATATTATAGCGTATTGTATGAGTATAAAGCAAGCATAAATTATAAATGCAAATGTTTCAAGTATCGGTTGCACGTGCAATTATGCATTCGAGTTTGCAACGTATATTGCAAGTATGTAGTATGTGTATGTATAAAAATTGAATTTATTATGGTCAAAGCCTTGGATACAAGATGGAGAATTATAAATACGGTATGATACGATTACAGTTTCAAAAAATAGTAAACACGATTACACTTTCTAAATAATGAAAGTACAAAAATGAGAAGTGTTACAGTCACACCCTTAAACTTGGTGGATTCCACTTCCACTCTGGAGCTCATTCCTCACCAACTTTTAGATGGGTGCTCCATTATTCGTTCTGGCCAAACTATCCCTCAAAGTTTAATTCAATGGGAGGGCTTTAGTGAACATGAAGCTACTTGGGAGGATGATAGTCACTCACAATAGAAATTTCCGACATTTCACCTTGAGGATAAGGTGATTCTTGGTGGGGAAAGGTAGTGTTATGGATCCAGGCCCAGCAGCAAGGAGAGTCAGTACAGGCCCAAACAAGTTTCTAGAAGGCTTCAAGGTTATGACCTGAACGCCACATCAGCTGAGATCTAACAACCTCACGGGTATATGAGTGAGGCCAACTAAATTAACTAATTATGCAAAATGAGTATTGTGTGTGAACTCTCTTCCCACCTCAATCTTCTTCAATTCCCATCCCGAATTCTGAGTTGTAATCCTTTTGAGCTTTCGATCAAAATCCAACCATTAACCTATTATTACTGTTATATTGTGCAATTATGTTTATTTGATCCTTATCTTAACCATCAACGTTACAGCATCATGCCAATATAGAAGATGGCAAGATCACCAATCGGTGTGAACTCCAATGATGTAGTTTCAAGTTTTGGAACACGCCCAACTAAAATCGCAACTCCCGCTGAGCTCACTCGAGTCTTGCATTTATTCAAAGTTTCCAAATTTGCTCCAACAGATGCTATAATCATCCCCAACTAAGTTACCACTAACATCCAAATATTCTCGGGCACGGATGAGGGACAAAAATGATAGGTCAAGAAGCGAGGAGTTTGATTGTTCTAAATAAGATAAGTAACTAGAATCGAAGTATGAAAAGGCTTAGTTGATATCTTTGTATAATGCTCTGATAACTTTGATAACTTGGCCTTTATGCCTTCGGCTTTGAAAATAAAATGTATTGTACAGTTGCTCAGCACGCAATGGAGCTTACGTTTAGAAAAATTGTGACCTTGGTCCATGCTAGGTTTAGGAAGGTCAAATTTGGAAATTTCACGAGAATAGATGCACCTTCGTTTGATATATCACTTCCCCATAGGCCTAGGTGCTGTAAATTTGTCAAAACCTAAGAAGAACACAATAGATGAGAAGAATAAGATGGCAACATGAGTAGCTCGGGCAATATGTCAAAATGGGATGTGGTTTTATTGGGGGTTGTCTGATTTAGGTTGACTCCCAAACACTTTTTTTCTCAATTTTAAATCTTTTAATGAATAACGAGTTAATTATATTTACAAAATCAACCCTATTACGTTAGTAATCTAATATTTATCCGGCTCCTTTCTCAACAAATTTATGTGAAAATGTAGACCAACTGAAAAAGTACATAAAATAAGCACGGAAGCGTATTATAGCTAACCCGACTTATTTGCGAGAGAAATTTACGTCAAAAAATAAACTGACTTGAATTTCTACCGACAAGTACATAAAAATAAGAACGTAAAAATAAAGTTTTTAAAGTTAAGGAATGGTACGACGTGTTGTGGCAGCATTGAAACGTAAGGTCACTTAAATTTTTACCGTCTAATGAAAATGTAGGACCCGAATCGTTTCCGAATAAAATTTATTCCAACACATAAAACAACTGAAAATGTACATAAATATAAACACGAAAACGTATTGTATCTGACCCGACTCATTTATAGAAAAAAATTACTTGAAAACCCAAATGGACCAATTCATAAAGAAACGAACCAGAACTTCCATCTTTAAAAAAGAACACGTTTACAGAAAGAAAAGTAGGTAATGCGGAAGAAAAAGAAAACCTGATAAGATGCAAGGGTCGTATTAGTAATAACAAGCCTCCCAAATCCAATTTCGATAATCTTTTAAGTGAAGAGAGATGTGTAACACCATTTGTGGTATCGCTTGTTTCCAATATGCATAATATTTCAATAGTTCGAATAGACAAAATATGCTTTATGCATGTGTCGTCAACTTTAGAGCATCTAGAAAGGTCTACCTCCATTAAATACCTCATACCTAAAACATACTAGCTTCTTTTATCACTAGGCCCCTCGAGTGGGGCTCCACTACATTGATCGTCACGATACCCAATATTGTTAGAATTTTCACTAGGATAGTTGCGAGAAGCCCACCCACTAATCCTAACTAACATCAACCACAAGACTTAAATGGAATCATATTTTATTTAAATCAAAAGACCCAGGATTGTTCTCTTGATTCAATTCATACATCCGCTTATATGACTCGTTAGTGGAGTCACTAACCAAATAATAATTGTCGCCCTAAAACGACATTGTCAGCGTAAGACAAGTTGAATACAAAGAATATAGTAGATATGAATAAAAATTAAATTATAAAATAGTTGTTTATATAGTAAGTTTTGACAGAATATTATTTTTTGTCAAATGATTAACACGCGAATCGTGGAATATACCGTCTAGTCAAATAACCGACACGCATTAGGAGGAATATTACGTCGAAAAAAATAACTCGCACACGAATTGAGGAACATTACGTCTAATCGAGGAATCATACCTTGAATCGCACGCGAATCGAGAAAACATACGTCGAATCATCAACTAAAAAATCAACCCACATATACGGCCCGTAAAACATCATCCGGGTCGTATGGGGCGTCATATAAGCCCTATATAAGGCTTATAAGATCTAGCATCCACAGCCTTGTCATTTCAGATTTTCTATATGGGTGGTATAATCTTATGCAACTCATATAGAGGGTGTCAAAACAAGATCTTTTGGTGTATCTTTATTACCCTATGGGTGAGGAAATATATAACCGACACCGAAAAAAACTGATTCAACCGAATATTGATTGATAAGGTTAAATATACTAAAATTTGAACATCTAAGAAAGATTCTTTGAATCATGGATTATACTTGTTTTTTGAATCTTACGTCATTTTGTTCTAAAAACCAAAAAGAAAACCGAACCGTTGTCAAAATCGAAACCAAACAATTTTCAATAACTGAAAATCAAACTGAACCATGCACACCTCTAATTAAGACCCCGTATTTAATCTACTTTTGAAAGGAAATATAAAAAGATAGTTAAATATGTGATGGCCACAACATTTGAATATTGAACACACTCATAGCCACCATTTAGTACACTCTTTCATTCAACGCTATAGCAACCACATGGAGAACGAACATATCCTACTACTTATCTTCTTCTCCTACATTTCACTCATATCCATCTCCTATGCCGATGGCCATTGCCATCCGGCATCTTGTGGCCGCATCGAAATACGATCCCCATTTCATATCATCGACTGACAACCATCCAGCTGCGGGTCACCAGGTTTCGACCTCTATTGCAACAAACGAAACCAAACAATCATCCAACTTCCATCTTCACGTTCATACACCATCAACAGAATGATTTCTGCAAGCGAAACGAAATCAATGATCTAAATGTAACCGGTACACCATTTGTTTTTCCTAACCTACAAACTTACACATTTAACGCTCAATACAGAACTCCAGTTTGGTGTATCCATCAGTGCCATTTCCTTGTCTTAGCAGCCGAAATCACTCGGTTATCGCGGTTCAACCAGAATTTTTTTCACATAGAATAATGTCGTCGGTTGTAAGGTTATAAACTCGATCTCGGTGTCAGTCCCGATTAATGGAGACATAAGATCTGATGTGGAGCTGATGTGGTTTGATCCGTGTTCCGAATCTTGTGGAAGTGAAGGTGGAAAATACTTTATGTAATGTTACTTTTACGAGAAAAAACAAAAAGGTATAATAGTTTTTTAGTGATATATCCCTTTGTAAAATAAAAAACAAAAAGTATATTAGTTTTTTTAATGATATATGCCTATTAATTTATTAATAATAATTAAAAAATGACATTTTTTTTCTTTGTTAATACAATGAGAACTGAACTCCCTACTTGCTAAATTTGACTTCTTTTGTCATGAAAGTCAAAAATGGCATATTTAACTTTGACTTTGATTCTTGCTTATTGATCAATGATTGTTGATTTAGGGATTCCAAAAAGTGCTAAGTATGGATTAACTTTAGGCATCGGTGTGCCGGTGACGATTATATGCAACATCGGGATGATATGCTGTCTGGCTTCTAAAGCGACGGATTATAATGAAACTCACCACCAGAGCATCGATGTTTCTTCTATTTCTGCCATCCCACAACCACCCTCCAGAACAGGGTTAGACGGGCCAACAATCGAGTCATACCCATAGCAATGCTTGGAGAGAGTCGTAGATTACCTAATGACGATAGTGTGTGTGCCATATGTCTTTCGGACTACAAAGCTAAAGAGTTGTTAAGGACAATCCCAGAATGTAATCACCATTTTCATGTGGATTGTATAGACGAGTGGCTCAAATTGAATGTAACTTGTCCAGTGTGTAAGAATACACCTGAAAGCTCGTCATTGGTTACATTGTGTTCTTCCATATCAACGAATCATGTTGAGTCATCATAGAAATCAATCATCGATTTCAAATTTTGATGCTTATCTAGAAATTATATGTATATTTGTTTGTATAAATTCAAGATCAAACAATTGAATCGTTTGTATGTAGAATATATTTCAAAGAATATTCTAAAAGGTACTTCAAACAGATACAAGTTGAATTTTTTTAAAAACAAAGATTACATTTTGAAAAGCTTATCATGTCCAATATTTTAAATTAATTTTTATTATTGTAAGTTATCTTGTTAATAATACCAGCTTTCAAATCAAAGTTGTTTAAAAACACATATTCAATGGGTGTAAGAGTATATATTTCAAAATATGAATCATAACACGTTAAATTTGAATTTGTATTTGAAAATGACCTATTGGCCTATTGGTATATAAGTATATATTATTGTTGACCTATAATTTGGGACCAATATAAAAGTTGTCCTTTTATAGACATTCCGGTTGACCATGTCTTCTTTGAATTTAGTGGATGTGATATGTAAGTTCAAGGTTGGAAAACTAGGGGGAGTTTTTTTTTTTTTTTTGAAAATCTCTTCTTACCTGTTATGTCTCTCGTACGCAGACCACGCGTAGATGTTTGAGTCTGCAGTGTGTTTATTTTCTCGAAGTGATTTCATTAAAAAATGTTTGCGCGTCATCTTTTTTTGGTGTAGATATGGGTCTAGGTCTTCTCACCTCTTCTCCATTCTTTCTTTTTGCCAGATACCACAAATACAAAAAAAACCCTAGCTCCTTCTCTATTTCCTCCACCCCAGCCATCACAGTCGCCGCTCCTCCTCCCTCCTCTGCCACCGCCCCTTTTCCTCCTCTGCCGCCGCCGCCGCTCCTCCTCCTCCTACCCCGTCGCCACTGCTCCTCCTCCACGCTCTGTCGCCGCCCCTCCTCCTCCTTCCTTCAGCACTGTTTTCTTTATATCTCAGCCGCTGCACTGTTTTCTTTATATCTCAGGCACTGAAACTGTTGAGGTAGCTTTTGCTTTTTGGTATGTATGAACGGAGAGTTTTATGATATGCATGGGCGTAGCATAGTGGGGCGGGGAGGGACGTCCGACCCCTCGAACTTTTCGCTCAGTAGTGTCCGGTATGTAGTTTTTGTATAGATTTTTTTAGGTATATACGTTTTCGACCCCCCCCCCTCGGGTCCCCTGGTTTTATAATTTTTTTAGGTATACACGTTTTCGACCCTGGTCGGAAATCTCAAGCTTCGCTACTAAATTGATATGAGGGAATGCAATTTTTTTAAAAAGGTGTACTATTGAAGTTGCATCTTGAGAAACTCAATTAAAATATTGTTGATTATAATTTTTATGTGCATGTTATTACGTTTCATATTGTATTTTTGGGTGAGGTCATTTTTATTACTTCTAGAGCTATTCTTAGAATATAAAGATAACCAACTTTAATTACATGATGTTGTCACATCTTGTAACTTTAATTACAAGGTAACTAACTTTAATTAAGTTAATAAATCAGTTTATTTATGTTTTAGTTTATTTCAGCAGAGAAGTTAAAAAACAAACAGTTTTCTTCTTGAAGACTGCAAATGTTTGATCCACCTCTTCTGCTACAGATGTCTGCAGATATGGTCCGCACACTGCAGACGTTTTCTCTAAAAAAAACAAATAGCACCTTAATCTTAATCAATACAAAGCGTGTTTACTAAAGTTATATTTTAGGGAAATTACATATAAAATCTTAATCAATACATTCTCATACATATAATTTATACATTCTCATACATATAATTTAACTAAAATACACATTTATCCATATTAGATATAATTTAACTAAAATACTCATTCAATCCATATTATATATAATTTAACTAAAATACTCATTTAGATTAGATTGTAACTAGTATAAGTTAAAAATAGATTATGGAATATGACAATGACCCCTTGTAATACCCTAATTTAAAAAAAAAACAGTCACAAATTACAACATTCTCTCTGATATCTTGTGTGGCTCAATTTAGTATAAGAGCCACTAAGCCACCAAGCTCTTTTCCGGTCAATACAACTTCCAGTCAAGCTCGTTCTACGTCTCAATCACTGCCACTACGATCAGTAATCACTGCGATGCATACAAGGCATCATTCTCCCGATTGCAATCGCTTTATCTGTGATTTCTTCTCTTACGCAGAAGATGTATTCATCGTCACAACCATGGTGGATTGAAAAATTGCAGAGGAGATCAACGTTTGAACGGTGTGTAAAATTTGAAGAAGATGATTGAAGGGTTCAGGGGTTTTAGTATGGGTATTAAAGGCTTGGGAGGAGATTGACATAAATGCCCTCACGTTATGTGCACGTGAGGGTCTAATCTGTTAATAATTAACAACCGTTAGGCTTAATACCTAACTTTGAAACGAAACTTAAACCACATAACATGAACCTGTTAAAAAAAATTAATACCCAAAGGTGAAACTATGTATAAACCACTGGGTCCATCAGTGTAATTAACTCTGCTTTCTATCATCTGGTAATCACTACCCTCATTAACCGACATGATGTCGATAATACAACCGACAGGGTAGTGCCTTTGTGGCTTACCAACTCATAGCAACCGAAAGAGAAGAGTGATGACAATCACTCAATGGACAATTATGTATGTTGATAGAGCCTAGATATGTCAATGTCTGACTAGATTGCAAATGTTACACAATATGTTCATGTAAAGTACTTCATAATAAAATGTTTTGTCGTATGTTTTTTAAAAGTGATTTCTTAAACTTCAACTCACTCAACATACTGACTTTAGCATGCACATCATGTTAAAGTTGTAGATTGTCAAGAACTCCTATGGATGGTAGTGGCACGAATAAGAAGACTACCCTAAGAGAGACATCCCGACTATTTATGTTGTGTTTGTATTTTATTGTATTAAGAACTATGATCTTATGTTTTGCATTCCCATTAGATGTTATCTTTAAACGTTTATGTTGCGATTAAACGAAAGTTTCCGGTTTAATACTATGATGCAAACTGTCAATGTAACTTATGAGACCCCCACGTTTGGAACATTTCATTTTCTATTCCGGCTATTCGGAGTGTTGGTGCCGCACAGATATTGTAAAGAACCGAATCGGTACCGATAGAACCATCGCGCAACACGCTGAGGAATTCTATTAGTTGAGAGCTCAATTGCCAACATCTAATACTAAACCTATCAATAAATCTCCCCCATACACAGGAAATGCAATACCTTGACTTTCGTCCAACGCTATTTATTTTAGCAAAAATTATGGTTTGATTATAATTAAAATGGTTTAAAAAAACAAACCTCACAACAACAAGAAGCAAAATAACGTATCCTCGATCACTATATTCCTACTTGGGTGGTGTAGGGGGGTCACTGGACGGGCCAACCGATGTGGATGCAAACTGCATTGATAGTAGTTCTGCTCTGCTATATTTCAACCTCTGGTCTGTTATAAATCGCCAAAAAAAACAAATTATTATAAATTATGACGAAAAAATGCATGAAATTTCATTTTACATACAAGGTTAGTCGTCATAGAGGTGGCAAAATGGGCTGGTGAGCAGGTTGGGTAATAGTCAAACACAAACATTTTGGTACAGGTTGACCCGAAACACTTTTTGTCTAATTTTTCTGTTTTTTTTTATAAAAATAAGCATAATACATATAAGTACAAAATTAAAATATGTCAGAAATGATCTAGGGGCTTATGCATTAAAGAATACACTTTGGGCAACTTTCGACTAGTTAGCTAACATTAGAGATGAAACATACCCTGAATTGACTCATTTATAACCTAATTAAACGATTTAAGTGGAAATTTAGACCATTGCGACTAATCGATTCTGATTAATGATTAGTTCGTGAAAAAAACACCTTAAAACATGCATGCTACACTATGCTAGACAATAAAAGCACGTACCTATGATGGCAGCCATTTCAGATTTAAGCGGGGATGACGAAAATCTTCTCTGCGGTGTTGTCCCCATAAAGGGAGAATGATATTTATTGTCGTCTTTATCAGATAAAAATGTGCCCACGAGTGCATGCCTTACTTCAACATCTGAACGCCGTTGAACAAATGACAAAAGAGCATCCTTGGTCAACAACCAACAACCGGTCAAATCCAGCACTTGTAGTGATGGTGGTGGGTTAAAAGATTCAATTCCTGCGTTTGTTAAAATAGCATCGCGCATGCTGAGATTAATCAAGTTGGGGATTGACGACAAGTGGTGCAGCGAGGCGTCTGTTAGGAAACTGCTTCTGAGTGAAAGATGAGTAAGTTGTTTCATTTTGAAATTGGGATGATTGCATCGTCTTTAAGCGCGGTTTCTTCGATATTTAATTTCTCTAAGTGCTTTAGGTTTTCAAGTGCTGTTAGTGAGAGAACACATTCTGTATTCTCGCCGTTTTGCTGGATTACACCTGGTTGGTAGAGTAATTGGTTAGTTATCAAGTAGTACGAATCAAGCATAAAAGCTCATCAAAACGAGGGTTGTACACGAGCCGACTGCAAGTTGCTCGAGATGGGCTTGTTAAATGCTTGAATCGAGCCCGAGCTTAAAATAGGCTTGTTACTGTACAAGCTCAAACCCAAGCTTCAAATACCAAGCTTGGCTAGGCTCGTGAGCCTGAACGAGCATATTATTTATATGATTAAAATATTATTATTTAATATAATAAATACATATTACAGAATATATAATTATGATAAATTATAACTAAATCATCATCATACTCAGTAAATCCCACCAATAGCAAAGCTAAGGTAGGGTCTGAGGAGGGTAAAGGTAGACAGCCTTACCTCTACCCCGTAGGAATAGAGAGAGGCTGCTTCCAGTGAGACCCCCGGCTCAATAGTAGTTTTGCATCAAACCTTAGACATAAGGCACATTAACACTTAGCAATCGGGACAAAGGTCGATTACTGCATGTATCTCCTTGTCTTTCGGCTATCAACACCACCACATGATGGATAACTAACCGTCCGCCACTTTTAACATTATCTTCACGAAATTAGTAAAATAATGTCAAAATTAGTGCAATTTCACTTATGCTCGAAAGGTTTAAATTCAAAAGGCTCTTAACATACGTCGGTACGCAACCACCAACATAACGTGCGTAATTATGCAAATAAGGTGCGAAATTAGGGTTAACCCAACCCATGCGTAATTATGCAAATAACGTGGGAAATTAGGGTTAACCTAACCCAAGCATAATTATGCAAATAACATGCGTAACTAGAGTTTAACCCAACCCATGCGTAATTATGCAAATAACGTGCACAATTATGTATTATAACGTGCCTAATAATGTAAAGTTAATTACTATTGTGCCACCGCGTTCGATCGAAAGCCTAGATTAGATCAAATGTTGGGTTAAGATGCCAGCGTACGCATCGCACGATGGTCTTGTACATTAACCGGCCTCTTATGTTATATATTTAAAATTATAATTATAATAATTAACATATGTATATAGATAAATAATTAAAAATTAATCAACGAGCTGAAATTCTCTTAACGAGGTCAAGCTTTGAATATGGAGCTCGAAACGAGCGAGCTTGCTCGGCTCATCTACAACCCAATCAAAACTTCAAAATAAGATTACAAAATGAGACGTATTTTTGGGGAAGAGTAATTCAATTAAAATTCTAAATTTTTTTAGTAAAGTACACGGATGGTCCCTTGGCTGACCAAATTGGATTTGTCCTGGGACCAAAACTTTGGATTTGGTCCCTGGCTTTTCAAAAGTATACATATAGCACCTATGTTTTGCACTTTGTAGGGCATTTAGTCCCCAACTATTGCCAAGAGTACATGAATGGTTCTTGTGGTTTGCACTTTGTAACGCATTTAGTTCCTAACTTGGACCTGCTGAAACCTTCAGATTTGTTAGCTGGGGACTAAATGCGTTACCAGGTGACAAACCACATGGACCAACCGTGTACTTTACTCAAGTTTTTTTAAATATGGTGTTGAAGATTACATAAACACTGGTATATTGAATCTTCTATTACTTTTAGACAAAAAAAGTTGTTTTTGTATTCCATCACACAAAACCCACTCTATTTCAGTCTTGATTTAGAACTGCATGCAGAAATATGAAATAAATAGAATTGATTATATAACACGAGACGATACCTCTGACATTTGTACCCTTCATGTTGACCGCTTTTAGTGAAGGCATCATGCCAATATACGAGATGGCAAGATCATCAGTTGGTGTGAAATCCAAAGATATAGTTTCAAGTTTTGGAACACGCCCAACTAAAACCGCAACTCCCGCTGAGCTCACTCTAGTCTTGCTTAGATTCAAACTTTTCAAATTCGCCCCAACAGAGGCTATAGACATAACCGAATCATCCCCAACTAAGTTTCCACTGAGATCCAAATATTCTAGGGCACAGATGAGTGACAAAAAGAATACGTCACGAAGAGATGAGTTTGATAGGTCTAAATAAGATAAATAACTGGAATCGAAGTGTGAAAAGGCTTTGTCGATATCTTTGAATAAAGCTCCGGCGAAGGTTAACTTTGATAACTTGGCTTTATTTCCTTCGCCTTTGAAAATAGAATGTATTGTACAATTGCTCATGTTTAGGTGCGTAACAGAGCTCACGTTTGGCAAAACGGTAACCTTGGTCCATGCTAGGTTTAGGAAGGTTAAATTTGGAAATTTCATAAGAATAGATGCACCTTCGTTTGATATATCACTTCCCCATAGGTCTAGGTGCTGTAAATTTGTCAAAACCTAAAAAGAACACAATAGATGAGAAAGAAAACCGAACTAAACGTTCAGTGAACAGTTCGTGAACCGTTCGGCGAGAAGTCCATTTGTGCGAACAAGAAATTTCGTTTTAGTTAAATGAACGAACATGAACAGAGGCCACGTCTGTTCATTTATGTTTGTGAACGTTCAATCACATGTTCGTTTGTGTTCGTGTTCGATAGTTCATTAGTGTTTTTAGTATTTATATTTTATTTAAAATAGAATTACCACTCGCCGCAATGAGGCGGGGATTCGTTAGCTATATATCATATTAGATGAAAGCCAAATGTTTTTACATGACCGCGAGCCTGTGTATAAAATATAGAAAATAATAACTAAATCGATCTATGACCTGTGCGTTGCGACAGACCTATCAAACGGGGAAAAATAGACGTGCTGCGACGGGCCTGTCAAACGGGAAAAAACGTTGAACCCCACATACACGTTGCGGCGTGTTAATTTGGAAAATCTAGAGCGAACATTAAACAGAAAACTTGCGAAAGATTAAAAGTAAAAGGGACCAAAGTTGCAAAAGATGAAAAGTTTTGAGTTAAAAGTAAATAAAGCAGAGGGATTAAATTGCAAAAGATGGAAACTTCTGAATTAAAAATGAAAAATCAAATTAATCAAAGGGGTTGAATTAACAAAGATTGAAATTTTAGACTTAAAATGTTAAAGATTAAAACTTTAGAGTTATAGATGAAAATTCCAATTCTTTTTGAAAGACTCCCAAAACCAAGAGTACAAACACATAAGCATAAATTGCATAAATTTGTTGCTTATTTATAGGTTTTTAATACTTCAAAATTCCAACAAATAAAACATTTAATAAGTATCATTGTATTATATATTTTGTTCATAAACGCTTGTTTGTGTTCGTTTGTTTCCATTTGTGTTCATGAACATTAGTTTGTGTTTTTGTGTTCATGAACGTTCGTTTGCGTTCGTTTCCTAAAGTTAACAAACAAACATGAACACTTTCATTACCCTAACGAACAAACACGAACATAAAATCCCGTTTGGTAAGTGTTCATGAATAGTTCGTGAACATATATATATTCCTTAACAAACGAACAGAAACAAGGTCTTGTTCGTGTTCATTCGGTTCGTTTGCAACCCTTCTTTTAACGAATATTTAACAAGCTAATGATATTTACAGAAACAAAACTATTACATTAGTAATCTAAATATTTGAATATGATAACTTTGGAGGTTGTATGCATTAACAATAAAGTCTTTGTGACTTCCAACACATTTGACCTATTCTCCATGAAGCTATCTCTTATTTAACTCGTTTGAGATAAAATAAAAACCAAATAGACCCGCTCATAAATAAATGAACCGGAATTTCCACCTTTAGAAATGAACACGTTTACAGAAACAAGTAATGCGTAAGAGAAAAGAACACCTGAAGAGATGCAAGGGCTGTATCGGTAATAAACAAGCCTCCCAAATCCAACTTCGATAATCTTTTAAGTGAAGAGAGAAGTGCGACACCGTTTGTGGTAACGCTTGTTTCCGATATGCATAATATTTCAATGGTTCGAATAGACAAAAGATGCTTTATGCCTGCATCATCAACTTTAGAGCATCTAGAAAGGTCCACCTCCTTTAGATACCTCATACCTGAAACAAGTCCCGAATGGTGATGTATCAAGTATCAACACCCTCCACTTATATTCCAAACAAGAAATTCACTTGATGTTAAAAAGGGTACTCTGTAAGGAGAAGTAAATAGCTTAAACTATATTTAAGAGACCAAACCCACTAAACCTCGTGTAACATATGTAACACCTACGTAAACATTCGGTAACATAGGCATTGTTTTAGTGGAAAAATGCTTGTAACACCTACGTAACATCCGTTACATCCGATGTAACATATGATGTTACACATGTTACGTTAAAAAGTTTCATTATGTTTTTAACAAAAACTTATATTCAAAAAAAAATATCGGCTTTTTTTTTGTTTTTTATAAAAAGCCATTTGAAAAAATGCATATTGAATGCCTAAAATTAAAAAAAAAACGATTTGCTAATTGTTACGCTAGGGTTTAGTGGGTTTGGTCTCTTAGATAGAGTTGCCAATGCAAATATTTATGGAAACCAAATAAATACCAAAAAAGCTTACAAAAAAATAATTCACAATATAAAGAAATACTGATTGGCTACATGGAAAACAACGAAAGAGAAGCAAACAAATAGGATGAATACAAATGTGACCATTTTTCTACAGTAATCAGGTGTAAAAGAGCATTTAAAGATCATATGGTATACCTGAGAGAGCCCAAAGTGCAGAACTGTTGATTCTATGACAATCAGAAACGTTTAAAGAGGATAAGTATTGAAAAGCGCCAAGATATGCCATCCACTCTGCATCAACAGAGCTCTCACCTCTCAGATGAATCTTCTCTACGCTGTATTTGAAGACTCTGCACAAATTAATGAAACCTAAATAAATTATAACAATAGGTTTGAGCGCAAAGTGACATAAGGTTCAGGGTGAAAGGCATGCAAAAGAAGTCAATTACTGCAAGTAAATCTATGATATGACTAGCACTCTAGCAGTACTACAGTAACAACAATATGGCTCATTTACTGACTAGAAGATACCAAACAAAAATGAATAGTGGTCATAAACAAAGATATAATGTATTTCAAATATATTGAGTTCTCTACAGGATAAACATCCAACAGGCACATCAATAAAAGAACTGCACTAAAGCGTTAGATATAAACATTCATCTAGTTTATGAGTATTTAGATTTTGCTAATAGCATTTTTCCAGTTTCAGAAATTTTGCATACAAGAAAGGTATCAATGTTACTCTTGGAAAGAGATCTTGTGATTCAACAATCAACCAAAAGAGCATTTTTCTTTATCAGTTATCACAACTCATGAGCAAATTAAGTAAACACCAAACCTATGTGCAACAAGCCAAAAGGCACAGTTAAGTAGGGTAAGCTTCTTTGCACCCCACATATCCACACGCATGAGCGTTTTCAGATCACTTTAAGCAATATTCATACTGTATACAATGGACTACACAGCTACAGACTTGATACCATATACAAGCTCTGCTATTGGCACAAAGTATCTTCCTCATATAGATTTGTGTTGAGATACAAAAGAACCAAATATAACTTGCATCCAGTTATGATTTCAACATGATACCATTCTAAAACTATATAGCCTGCATATATTAGTCAATTGGGGATCTAAACATATCTTCAAATCTAACAATATTTTCATTGAAATATTTCCTACATAGCTTCACTTACTTTCCAATACCAATGACATTCTCTCCTCCATCGACTAGTAAATAACTGAATATGTATCGCATAACAATTAATTCAATAAACAAAATGCTACTTTACGATCCATAAAAACTTACATCAGTCTGTAACTACAGGCGTTTTGAAGATCTAAACACACATATACCTTCAAATCTAACAACATTTCCATACAACAACTCATTCAGAGTGGATACAGCTACAACTATTTCAGAAAGGATACCGCTACAAAGAGAATACTGCTACAACAGATACCGATACTTTACGATCCAGAGAAACTTACTCGAGAAGAGAAGGATAGAGCAGGCGGCGGCGGAGAAGGCGGTGGAGAAGAGGTTCGGCGAGCTGAGCCGGCAACCGTTCGAGAGTCCGCCGCTGTCTCCGCCACGACTCGACGGCGTCTGCGCTTTGTGTAGCGGCTTCGATGCACAGACGAACAAGAGGACTCTCTAGGTGTTCTAGTTCGGTAAACAAGCTCCGATCCGCCATTGTTAGGTCAATTTGAAGTTTTTTTTGTTGATTTTTGTGTTCCTGTTTGTTTCATTTTGGGAGGATTTGAAGAATAAAAAATTGAGGAAGACAGTAAATTGGAAGGCCAGATTTGCAGGTTAATAGTGGTTTTAAATTTAATAATAACCAGTAATAACACCCGCGCGCGTTGCGGCACGGGTACATCGCAAACACCACCGAATGGTTAGTCCAAACGTCATGTGATCCGTTAACCATATTAAAACGCGTGTTTCGGCGTAGCCGATTGAACTCAATGTAACCTATATAAGCATTGCGATTTGATCAAAACTTAAAGTAAATTGAGTTCATACATGAAATAAGCAAGAAAACATATTACATCGAAACATAGACCAACTCGAATTTATGTCGAAACGTATATAAAAATATGCATGTAAATAGTTTTTTAAATGAAAACGTATTATATTCGACTTAACTCATTCCAAGAAAGAGTTTACGTTGAAACGTAGAGCAAATCTAAGCACACCCCGCGTTACGGCGGGGCGTAAAACAGTGTCAAATAATACCAATGTCACACAACCGTCATCGGCCACCGACACTGACTCGACCTAGGATCTGCGTGTTGCGACGAACCTCTCAAACATGAAAAAAATAGACGTAAACACGTTGAACCACACATACACGTTGCACCATGTTAACTTGCAAATTTGAAACAAAACATAAAAAGTTGAACCACACTCGTACGTTGCGTCGTGTTAACTCGAAAAATTTAGAACTATACATAAAACGAAAATTTGCGAAAGATGAAAAGTATATGGGACAAAAGTTGTGAAGTTAAATTGCAAATAATGAACAGTTTTTGGTTAAATTTAAAAAAAAACAAATTATGTAGCGTTAAAATTGCAAAAGGTAAAAACTTTTGGATTAAAAATTAAAAATTAAATTTTTTTTTGAAAAAGCCCCAAAGCACAAGGTACAACCATTTATGCCCAAATTTTTTGCTTATTAAGAGTATTTAAATAATAATAATAATAATAATAATAATAATAATAATAAGTAGTGGACTGATTGGGGAAAGACTTGGTGTTCCTTGTGACCCAGGTTCGACTCCCATTCTCCTCATTATTTTCCAGCGGCGTCCAGGTGAAAGGCGAATATGGATGATGCCGGTTCGTCTTGGATGGGTGGCAAGGTTGTAACAACGTCAAATTTCGTTGTTATTTATTTTATTTCTTTTTTCATGTATTTTGTCTATCTCATTCATCTGAACTCTGAGATTTGAATTATGAGAAAGTTTATGTTAATGGAATTATGTTTTGTCACATCTATATCGCATTTAATTGCTAATTCAACTCAATAACAACTAATTATGCTACTCTACGAGCCGAGTGTGTTATTATTTAATAAACATTTGTGCCATCGCATCGCTTATCTCATCGCATCCCAAAACGCAGTTAATTATGTGGGAGTTATGTTTTACGTGTGTTATATTTATTTATGTTATTGTTTAATATCGCTAAAACGCTCGCACGCTCACGTAACTCGCTCTCTCTCAAATCAATGGTAATACTATGCTTAACGCTTCGCTGAAACGCTTAATATAACTATCTAATATGAACCGAATTGCCGAACGAACTCGTAACGCGAAATAATCGAACAAAACTTGGCCACTAGGTCAAGTTCGGCCGAACTTGTGCATCACAAGTTCGCCCGAACTTGTCTGAGCCTTCAATAATTCTTCAGAAACTACAAGTCCACCCAGACTTGTCTCTTAAACGCAAGAAACACACAAGTTCACTCGAACTTGTAACAAGTTCGCCCGAACTTGATGTTCCAGCTCACCTTTTCAGCTTTACCTATAAATACCCAGCTCTCTTCTCATTCGAACTTGCTGCAAGTTCGCCCGGAGCTCCCCAAAACCGAAACATTTTGTGTTCTAAGTAAGATTCAACCAGTTTTCAAGCTACAACAACGTTTTACAACGATTTTGCACAAGGCTTTGCCTTCGTTTTCATTAAATCTCTTTTGTTTACGAAAATCTTCATCTTTTTTATGCAAATCTTTTGTTTTTCACTCAGTCTATGCTTAGATCTGAGTAAAATGTAACACCCCAACCGATGGCGGAAACATCGGAATGAGACGAAAACGAGATTGCTCATTGCTCACAACATTATTAAGTGACAATAATTAGTTAAACCATATTTCATTTCATAAGAATTGTCAAATACATCAATGTAACAAAACAAAGAACAACCTAACATTTGCAAAGTCATAACAAAATTGATACGTCGACATTAAACCTAACGTCTAATTTGTGTGTATCTAGTCCTTGCTATATTGTTTTCTAGCGTCATCTCCTTCAACCTGTAACATGTTTTAAAATAAAGTCAATGCAAAAGCAAAGGCGAGTACACAAGTTTAAGCATAGCATACGTATACGAATAAAGTTTTAACAATCCGCATGGCAACCAAATCTATACAAGAGCAATATCAAGGCATGCAATGCTAATAATCAAACCCGTAACGCAAACACGATGTTTTAACATGACCTCACGAATAACACGATGGAGGTGGATGCGTGAATGCCTATAGCGCTAAGCATGTCAAACGAAGGCTAAAAATAGTTAATGACTAAAGCATAGCAATACGAATATCCAAGACAAGCATCAAGTATAAGATTCAAGTTTTCATGTATATGGGATTGTTTGTGTGTTTCATAAAGTTTAAGTGTTCGTGATTTTGTATATGGAAACATGTTACACCCGAAAAGTGTTATAAACAAAGTGGGTCGAGTGTACTCACGGTTTTGCTAAGTCTTTTCTACACTTGACAATCCGTGAAGACGTTGGTTCGAGGATGACGCCGAATTATCCTACAAGAGGAAACGAGGCGTATGAGTATAGTTCAACGGGAGATTAGGAGTATTCGAGCATGATAAAAAAATATGTTTGATAAAGTATTATGATACGAAAGTATTCACTAAGATGTAACACTCGTTCTTGACACTATAGTAACTCTTACGAGTTTGGGCGTGGTTTCATAGGTTCGGGGCCTATTAGAATCGTGACAAGGAATTACATACTTTAGTGTTAAACTTAATAACTTGATAGGTGATTATAAGTTCATTATCAAGGTTTCGGTTTTAGAATTATAATATAGTTATATATATATCATTATAATCATGTAGGAGGTGGGAGGATGAACCATCCACTTTGTAACCTCTAATGTCATGTATGTCAAGTATGAGGTGGGAGGTTAAACCATCCACTTTGAACCTCGGATTATGTTCACCACTACACAAGTTACCATTGGTAACAAGGAGGGTACAAGAACTATATAATATACAAGAATGTAAAGACAAGAATGATAAGGTGTCATCTAGATACCAAGTAGCCAAGTATTCAACAACCCGACGAGCACACGAGGACAATCGTCAACGGCTTTGTGGGGTTGTGACACTTTAAGTCTAGCAAACTATCTTGGGATCTTGATGAAAAATCATCAAGTGATGTGTGGTCTCAAGTTAGGATAGCCCAAGCTTCCTTGGTGGACACACATGAACAAGTTTAAGAACTTGCATCACTTGTGAGCTCAATGCTCTTCAAAAACAGAAAGTTTAGGGTGTTAAAACAGCCCTTAGTTCATGTTAACAAGCTTGGTTAGGCTTTACTAATCATAAGCTTGATTATAAGCACAAGAACACAAGTTTGTTGAAGTTAAAACACAAGTTTGATAAAAGTTTAGACAAAACAGAAAGTTTGTGGACATTTTGGGGCATTTCTAGGTCTGGATTCTCCATGGAGAAACCTAGGAATTCAACCCAAAGTTTATCCAAGCAAGTAGGAAAAAGAATGGAGTGATTTCATTAAGAAATGAGTGAGTTACACTCACTTTAGTAAGAGGTATACAATCTGCTCGAAAATCTGATGTTGCAAGGATCTTGAGGTGATTTGAGAGTGATTTGAGAGAGATTAAAGTGTAAAAATGCTTGGATTAGAGGTGGGTTTTATAGGGGAAGGATTAGGGTTAGTTAGGTGAAGTTTAGGTGGGTAATTAATGGCTTGAAACTCAAAAAAAATACAAAAAAACCCGCCCAAAAAGGGCTGTTTGCCCGCTGGTCGCGACCAGTCCTCGACCGGAAACAAAGCATAAGAAGCTTTTGTTTCCGGGTTCATTCAAATGTGAAGCGGCTGGTGGAGTGGTTGAGGCTTTGTTTGGTGAACCGGAGGTCCCGGGTTCGAGTCCCGCGGATCCGGTTTTGGTATATTATTTATATATATTATTTTTTTATAAAAAAACCTTTAAACAGTTTCATAAATGGCAGGAATGGTCCCTGTAGTTCAAGAATTCAATATTTACTCTTTAAACCTTGGACTTATTTAAAGAAGGATATATATTAACATTAAATTCTAAATGTTAATATATTTATAAAAAAAATTAGAATTTTAAATTTTTGTAAAAATAAATCAATTAATTTTATTAACTAATTTAATTAATTAATTTAATTAATTAATTAACTTAATTAATTAATTTAATTAATTAACTTGATAAATTAATAGATAATTATATTTTCGTAACAAATTTAGTTTAATGATTAAAAATTTCACGTTTGAGTCTCGTTTACGCAATACAAACCAAGTTTGCGAGTTATCTCACGTTTACGATTGAGAGTACCACGAATATGTTTACACGTTTAAAGTATGAACAAGTATAAGGGTAACATGATTATAGTTAAAATACGAGTTTCTCATTACGATTCAAGTCTCGGTTTTCCACGTTTACAACGAAAGACAAATACAAGATACAACGTTTACTAAAAATAGAAGTACGATACAAGGTTTCCAAATATAGAAAGTATAGAAACGCGGAGCGTTACATAAAACCTTTTAAACATCGATTTTTACACATTATTCGGACTAAATGAAGTATGTTTCATTCACTTTGAAGTGGAACGAGGCGTTGTCAAGCTAGATCTCAGATCCGGAAACACAAGGACGAAAACGTCACTTTGCACAAACTGGACTAAACCGTTCGAACCTTCAAGTTCGCCCGGATTAGTCCTACTTTCTGTAAAATGGCTAAAACTCGCTCCAAAAGACCTCTTCAGCCTTGGTTTTGCTCAGTAGCCTAAAGTTGGAGGGATGGACACTCGATTTCCTCAGCAAACGACGCGAAAACGCACGATTTGGATGCCAAAACAGTCAAGCTCGCCCGGAAAGCATCAAGTTCGCCCGAACTTGTCACCAGATTGGTGACCAAGTTCGACCGAATTTGATCAATTCTTCATCAAATACACACAAATTCGCCCGAAATTGTACTGCTTCCAAGGAATCAGGACAAGTTCGCCCTAACTTGTACTGATTCCAAGGAATCAGGACAAGTTCGCCCAAACTTGTATCACCATTCACCGAGAAAGACAAGTTCGCCCGAACTTGTATCACCATTCACCGAGAAAGACAAGTTCGCCCGAACTTGTCTAGTTTCTCAGGAAACTTGACAAGTTCGCCCGAACTTGTCTAGTTTCTCAGGAAACTTGACAAGTTCGCCCGAACTTGTGCTCACAGTAAGTCCAGGCATACAAGTTCGCCCGAACTTGTACTTTCAAGTAAAAGTTCGCCCAAACTTGTCTGCTGTTCTCTCAACTGTTAACCGTTTTAGCAATTCGGAAGACTGATGCACTTCTGTTCGCTTACAGGCTGATCCGGCACTCTCCGCAACTCCTCTCAGATCCCGTCCCCATCTCCCAATTCGCACCGACTGTGAGTATACTTGAACCCTTTTTACGCTTAGACGCACTTTTGGGTGTCACATATGTTCGTATACAAAACACATCACACAACTCAACTCTTATTCGACATCCCGCTTATACATGACTTTACGTGAAATCTGCTGAACTTTATGTGTTACTTGATTGCTAGTACGCCACCCTTAACATGGTAGTATACTAGAGGTTGACCCGCCACCCGGAGGCCCAGGGTTGTTAAGGCTCGCATTTTTATTTCGCATTTATTTTCTCTTTTAGGATGTGAACGCTTGTTCGCATGCCTCGATCAATCGCGGTTTGTTGGTTTGCTCGAATCTAAGTAGATACATAGTTCACAATTGTTACGTATGTCATGCGGTGTATGCTAAACGCTTTTATATCTATTATGTACGCAAACATGTATGCTCACCCTTACTTAATTGTATTGACGTTTTATTTTAACATATGTGGCAGGTTGAGGATTACGTATTGGATGCAAATGGACTTAGGTTTACTTTAGAAACGCATTGTAATAAATCTAGGGAAGATCGAAATTGAATTTGTGTTATGAGAATCTTGATATTTTGTAATTGTTGATGCATATGTCTGTTGCCTACGTCATCGTATATATCGAGTCTGTATTTAGGAGCGAAATGACGAAGTTTATGTATATAGCCTAGAATTTCTATAATACTTTCGCTAAAAACCCTAAACTGCATGCAATATTGAAAAGTATCGAAAGATCTAATCATTTGCAGTGCTTAAAAGATTCCTTAATTGGAATACACCTTAAAGTCGAGCCTTCATCTCTTTGTTTGTACGGTAGTACTAACCTGAGCTCTCAATGTCTCGCACAACCCAGATACAGATATCAATTACGCTATATTCACCTGTAAGATGAAATCTAGGGAATCTTGATACGAGAGTATATTCAAGAAGTGGGAACCGCAGTTAAGTCAAGTTTCATAATTCTAACTAACATATCTTGGAACAATTGAGAAATGTGTTAAAGTTTAAGTGGACAAACATATCGACAATCTAGGTAAACAAGTTTAAAACTTAAAGTCATTAAAAGGTCAACGGTACTGGTGATATGTTTCAAAAACTGATATGATCCTCAAGCACGTTTTCTCACAAAAATACAAACTGTAAATATTACTTTTTAGTATGTTTACATTTCTGCATTCAATATTAATAATCCAAAAAGATTTTTTCTCATATCTTCCATGGAAACCTAATAATGTTGAATGTGAGCCGGACCAATGAGACTGTTAAGAAACTGTTTGTGTGTGGATACGTGTCATTGTTCTTAATCGTTAAATCTTAGAGATTCGAAGCATCATTTGAGGGGGAGCTAGTTAAACACGTTGATTTAAGATACCAGAAAGCTCAAAGCAAGGGGGAGCATGGATGTTAAAGTTATTCAAGATATAAAGATCAAGAGAACATTAAAGACTCAGGAACTTAATTGAAAAATGATAACTACGGCAACATCTAAGGGGGAGTCTGTTGATGCATATGTCTGTTGCCTACGTCATCGTATAATATCGAGTCTGTATTTAGGAGCGAAATAACGAAGTTTATGTATGTTAAAGATCAAGTTCGCTTGAAATTGTAAGGTTGAAGTCAAGTTCGGCCGAACTTAACTAAGCAAGTTCGTCCGAACTTGCACTCCCACCATCGATCTTGTGATTAGTATAAATAGAAGCTTTGACATTTCATTTGTAACTTTCAGAGATTTTGTCACGACAGAGGCGAAGCTCTGTCCAAGTGTTTCCAGGATCTTTAACGTTGAATATTAATGAAACGGTGATTAAATAGAAACAAATGAGTGTATCCAATGTCGCCTATGCAAACGGATTCCGCACGTTTACCTTAGGTTTGTCAGATTAGTGCCCGAACGATCCGTATAACGGACCTACAGTAATGTTATTTGAGGATTATATGTTAATAGTATGGGATATTGACGTTTAAATAGTGTCGCTTGAATAGTGTTATGGAATTTCTCATGAGACAATCTGGTTCGCCTAGTGCCGCGCCCCGATGTTTCCGCCATCGGTTAGGGTGTGACAAAGGTTTTAACGATTATCACTGTCGTGCCTTTGGGCGGGTGGAGGTCGGGTTTCCGCGCATCTGGGAGAGCCAAGGGCTGGCGGCGGTCGAGTAGTCGACCTTAGCCACAGCACCTGATGTCACGGTGGTTGGCACGTCGTTCATTTCCGTTCAAAAATAATAATAATAATAATAATAATAATAATAATAGTAATAAGATAAGGAGGTTTTTCAATAATTATTATTAAAATTATTAAATTTTAGGTGATAGGTATTGACTTAGTACTATAGGAGAATCTGCATAGCTTCGTCACAAGCTAGGAGGTACGGAATGTATTTCATCCAAGACAATTTGTTTTACGGTCTCGACAAACAACAAAGGCTACTTATGTTAAGCTCAACAACCAGTCGTGGAAGAAATAACCATAGGAAGTAAAGAAACAAATCAACATTAACTGAGTAACTAGTTTAAGAAGACAATAACAAAACCTATCACTAACTGAATTAACCGCCATATGTTTCAACCACAAAACTTTCTGAAGCATTTTATTGTTTCAACAAAACGTTTTGATGGTTCGCAACCTATAAAACACAATCTTTGGTCTATTTCCGGGTATGATTTTGGCACAATAGAAATATAAATAATGGTTCTTGTTTTTTACAATTATCCGATTTGAGATTTCGGGTGATTTGTAAAAAATACTTCAATCTAAAAATGTGATACACATGATTCTAAAAGATCATCTAGTTGCTTACTTATCCACTTGGGAATAGCCAGTGGCATGGTGAGTTAGATAAAGCTCCAGATAGGAGAGGTAAGAGGTTTAATTCTCATGGTGTGCAAGTTTAGCAAAAAAAAAAAATAATCTACCGCTTACCTACTATACCACCTAAAAAAAACAACAAATCTAAAATGATTTATGTATACCAAATCTAAAATCTAAAATGATTTATAGAAATATATGACTTATTAATGTGAAACTAGTTGTTGTACTCCGCGCTTCGCTGCGGGCGTTGCACGGGTTCAATATGTCGGCTAAACACGTAGTAACGTCCCGGTTAGACATGTCGGCTATACATGTAGTGATGGTATGACGTGCGTCGCTGCGGGTGTTGCACAGGTTTGGTCGGCTAAACATGTAGTGACGATATGGCATGTCGGCTAGTGACGATAGATATAATGAATATAAAGGAACACAAAAGTGGGTCGCTAGTCGTCTAAACATATAACAACACAACACAAAAGTGGGTCGTCTAAGCATGTAACAATAGGATTGTCCCTTTGAATTTCATTGAGAAAATATAAACCGCCTCCGTAAAACTTGATCACATGTCTGATTACCGGTAAACTGTGGTTAATTTTATTTTGGATGATTATGCATTGAATTTCATGGATACCACTTTACACCAGAGAATATAAATGCCTCGCACAACCAAATTAAAAATATATTAATATCAAGTTGTTGTCTCTTTGTTCAAGTTGGCGTACACAGCTTCACTTTTTAAGAACCCTTTCTCTCTTTCATCCTTGCCTCAATAATTCAACATCCCCCATCTCTACCCAGTACAACACCCTCACCACCAAAAGCCACTCGCAGCGCCGCAATAACGCAACCATTTGGCCACTACCACTACGACACCACCACTTAAAAACCTTGCTAGAGAGATAAGAGAGAGAACAGGAGAAGGGAGAACCTTCACCTGTGATGATTGGTCACATCAAAGGCCCACGACGAGAGTTGCACAAAGTGGTGATGCAGCGTTGGCAATTTGCGGTGGTGCATGTGTGAATATTCCGGTCGATATTTGATAGCATAGGCTGGAGCTTAGCTCCCGTGGCGGCTTCCGACGAGCATAATGTGCAAAAAACGGACGGCGGTTCGGACTCCGAACACCAGATCTACGACAGGAAGGGTTCTTATCTGGAAGCGGATTTCAACCGATTCCCCCACCCCCCTCTCTCTCTCTTAACGTCATGTTAGCGTCGAGTTTATCCGGCCATTCGCCCTTGAAACGGAAAAGAGGTTAGGGTTTGATGTCGTGATTTTGGCCGGAAATAAGAAGTCAATGAATCATTACCCCTGCTATTATCACCTTCGGTCCACTCCACCACTCTCTCTCCCTCCCTTTCTTCTAGTTTTGATTTTGATTGACAATTAAAAGCATAAAGAATGAACAAGTGGTAGTTATAAAAAGATAGGTGGCAAGAAGATTTAGTTGTGGAACGTGGCAGCCTGGCATCAAAACAAAATAGCTACAGTAAATCTCAGACAGTAACAAAAAGTTATAATTTAATATATATATTAATGTGAGAACCATTATGAAAATTGTATGATAAAATACCATAGAAAGTAAAATCATGGCATGACATGAAAGTGGTATAAACATTTCTTATTCCATACAAAAACTGAAGTAGAAAAAAAACAAGAAAAACACAAAGACAAGTCACTTGCACAATCTATATTCATATTGCATATTTAAAGGATGTTGTCACATTTACAACAGCATAAGACAAGTAACAAACAACTTCAAACCTATTTTGAAGTAATATAAAAAAAAACAAAACAAAATACAAAAACAAAAGAAAAATACACAAATCTGATCTCTCTTTTTACCCTGTTGAGAAGTATATATAATTTCTTGTGTACTCACTCTCACCCATATTGCCACTCTATCCATATCTAGAAAGAACAAAAAAAAAAAAGACCTAATGAAGGAGGATGGTGAAAGAGGATGAGCACTTGTAGTAATAAACTCTCTTCACTCCTTTCTTCCTCTATTCTTCAGACCCTTATTTGAACTTAAATAAAAAAAAACCCGAAAACCGCATCTAATTACAATGACTTCCCTTCAGTAGCTTTAGCTTTTTATATAGTTCCATAACTCTCATAGACCGCGTATAAGTGTAGCGTGTTTGCACGCGTTTATCGGTCTCTTTTAACTTAATGTTGAACTTTAGGCCAATGTGTAGCTGGAAACTGAGACGTCCGCTGTAGGAGCACTATGGATGTATACGAACTCTATGCTTTTGTCAGCTGGCAATGAGTTGACCCATTTTGGGAACCCATAGGTACCGCCTGAGGTCTTGGTGAGACCCCAGAGTGGACCGTAGAGCTTGGAAACGGTTAGATGGAAGTTCTTGATGGTTTTGCCTGATTTGTTGGTAACTGTAGCTGAATATCTGTAGTATGTTTTTCCGTTGGATACCCATGAAGCAGTTTCCTTTTGATTGATTTCAACTGGAGCTATAAAACAAGATAATGTATGATCCTTGAGTCAAATTCATGGGTAAAGTAAATAATTTCCAAAATATTTGTACAAGAAAAACATGACATTAATGGCTTGATTCGGGTTATATTTTACCTCTAATGGGTCAAACTTTAAAACTAGGCCAAAACAGACACGACAAATGACAAGTTATTCGGAGGAAAGTGACCCATAGTGTATATATATACTTCACTGATTTACCCAAAAAATTAGATTGGTTTCTTATTATGATATAGTTTTCATAAACAAGTAAATGTGGATAAAAAAATGTTTGTGGGTCAACACAACCCTACTGGTGTTAAAATTACCGTTTTGACTTAAACTGTTACTCGACCCATTTTGTCATCTCTATTTAAAATGGGTGGAAATCATACCTGCGGACGTAGATACAGGATTTGGTTGAACAGCAATTGGTTTATGAAGAGGAACTTCAACTGCAAAAAGATAAACAAATTTTTTTATAAAGAATGAAAACCAAAGGGTATAAATGACATTTCAGATGAACAAAAATGTGAAATAATTTACCTGGAAGGAGCTGGTTATAGGCAGCATGACCACCATTTAGTCTAGCCAAGACTCCAAGAAGGGGTGCATTGTTATATGTCGCAGGCTCAGTCTGCTCATAATTGTCCCTTTGATCAGCAAAGTTATCATATGCATCAGGACCACCAACAATGGCACCGGTTAAGAGATTTGGGTCACTTGCTTTTCGGCTAAACCATGTAGCATAACCACCTCTGCAGCTAACAAACGACGGGTCAACCTTAATCGACACAATGGAGGAACCGCGATGGTGGACTTGTCGTGGGAAGTGGCTTCCATATCCAACCATGTAGCTTGTTGCTCTTGGGTTGTCTCCAAGGATATAGTCCACCTAGAAGTTTTCAATCAATATTGTTTATAAATTAATTTTAGATCTATTTTTAATAAATTTAAAACAATCTCTTGAATTTGAATATTTTTATTTTTATTTTTACCTGTGACTTGGCAAATGCTAGAAGCTCCGAGGGGGCCACACTGCCGGAAGCACATTGTAATTCTTTTCGGGCAGAAGTTAAGTGGTCGGAGTAGACGGTGAGGAGGAAAGAGGCACTTGTGACAAACTGTAAGTTGTTCCATCGTTGCCGGAAAATTAGCCCTCCGGGAGTCTTTTGAACATTCTGGTTAGCCTTCCCCATACATGAACACATGAACTTCTCCGCCTTTTCTTGGTATTTTCCAAACACTTGCGAGTGACCGCCAGCTTTCCCTCCCATCAAAAACTGCATACAATTTTAACAAATGGTCATCAATATGTCTGTCATCAAGAAAACTGTTTGTAGGCTAAACTAACTCAAGTTAAACTATTTCTTAGTTCTTTGAGTTGATTTTTGTTTGTTTCATGTGTACTCCAATTATATAGTCACTCAAAATGGATCCCCTTATAAACTTGGTAACTTAGAGCGGGTCCATATGAGCCAGCACCACCTCGTCACTACCTATTGCTTGCCCCCCGCCAACACGGTTGTCACTAGCCATCATAAAAAACAAATCTAACTAGTGAACCGCTTAGATCCAACCTGTTTTGACCCGAACCAATATTACATGTTTCTCTCTCTCCACATGTCTCTTCTCTGTTACTACCTATGTTGTCAAAAGCGTTGCGCCTGGTGGTAGCTTAGACGCAAATATGGGCTTTTTTTGTAAAAGCGGTGCTCAGGCGCGCGCCCCGGACTAAGGCGCACTAAGGCGCAACGAGTAAAAAGCGCGGGCTTAATTCTATCAGAGGTTTTTTACAGCTGGAAACCATATTTTTTAGTGTTATTTTTAAAGTTTTTAAACTTTTGGTACTAACTATTAGCTACATGATCTTAAATGGCATATATAATAGTTTTTTTATTTTATATGTGGAATCTTATTTATTTTCAAAGCATAACATATTTTTTATATTTTTTTCTCTATGTGCGCTTTTCTTAAAAAACCCACGCTTTTTTTGCGCCTTGCGCCTAGGCTCCGGGAGAGGCCTATGCGCCTCGCCTGCGCCTTGCGTCTTTGACAACATAGGTTACTACTATGATTTATTAGTAGTTGCACACTTATTTTGCATATGTAGTCTATTAGCAAGTCTTTGTTTTCTTTAAGCTCATTGTATGTGAACTCTTTTGATATACTTTATATGTTTCAAAAAGTTCTTTTCGAGTCGGTCTCTCAGCGGGAGCAATCAATCTATTTCCTAGGATAGAGTGAAAGTTTGTCCTAATCTCACCCACCCAACAACCAGAGACCCTACAAGTAGCCTGTTAAAAGTCAGTTACTAGGTATGTTTGTTTGTTCTAAAAGTTGTCCGTTTTACCCCCAACTCAATTTGACACGAGCCAATTTCAAATTACACCACATATTCCAGTGTAAAAACTTATTGCAACAACATATTACCATAGCAACAAGGGTCTGAACACCAGCATACTTAACATCTCACCGAACTCCGTCATGGCCCATCCGGTCCCACCAAGTGCATCACCATTTTCCCCCAAGTAATTCAAGTAATACGGCTCGTTGGTTGCCTTGTACAACCAAGCAGCAGCCCAAAGTAACTCATCCTGTTAATAAACAAAATTAAAAATATATATATATAAAAAGAAAAATTAAACAAATGTCAATTAAGTAATTAAATATTAAATAAATAAAATAAAATGTAAATAACAGTAAGTTAAAAGAGTTATAATCACGTACGGCGTATCCACTGACAGATCTGTAGTATTTCTGTGCCACGGAGATGCTACTGTCATATTTGCCCCTGTACTTGTCGGCAAAGTCGAAGAGCTGAACACAATAAGTAGTTGTAAATAAGTGACACGTATGAGGGTAATATAGGAAATGGAAATAAAATGAAGTGGAGTGTGCATTGGTGGTGTGTACTGTACAACACACCGACAGTGAATGGTATCACGTGGCAAGCGGTATTAGTTTAGTATTGAGTTTTAGTACTATGTGTCACACGTTGTCCGTGATAGACGGTTCCACGATCCCCTTGTCACTTTGTAACTTCAAATGTTCAATACAAGACAAATATATATAGTATATGGATTTGCAACTTAAATTTAATAAAAAATAGTTTTATTTAAGAATGTGGAAATCAGCCACGAGACAAAAAATTACTCTTTTTTTTGTTGTTGTATATGGTAAAGTAGAATTATTATATGCATGTTAATTTTTATGCACCCAGCCATGAGTTAATTAAAATACATTAAATGAAATAAAACTAGTTATGAGTGTGTTTTTAATTATTTGTGTAAAATTAATTGTGATTATAACTAGTTGTACAAACGGACACATAAGACCATTCGTAATGAGGCATTATAGGGGCGTGAAAATGTTTGATAATGTCCTCAACACCACCCCTTGGGTTATTATAGGGGCATGAAAAGGGTGAGGCATTTCTATAATAATGCCCAAAGAGAAGAAAAATAATGAAAATTAATAAATGAAATAGACATAAACCATTACACACTTTTTAAAGGGGGCATTATGATAGTGATGTGGCAAAAAATATTCTTTAGTGGGCATTAACCATTACCTATGGTCTAACATCCTATGTGAACCGCTATAATTCATAACCGAATTGTAACATGAATAAGCAGATTTGTAAAATGTACACTTGTGCAGAAACACTTGTACATTTATTTACATCAAGTGTTTTCTTTTTAAAAAAATAAGTAATTTATGCTTCCTCAAACTTATTTATATAATATATAAAAGCTTTTAAAAAGATATAATATTCCCTTAGTGTATTTTAAGATTTTGTGATAACTAAACCTTTCTAAAATACACTTTTTTATAAAAATTGGCGAAGTGGGTTTCAATCACTAGTTCACCGTTCATAACAACTCATACTATCAGTTTGACCAATAACATTCTTCGTATTTGTTGTCATAAGCAATCGCACTTTTAATGAAAAAGTAACTATATGTGCCCCCAGTGAACGATTGGCTAGTTAGTTATGACCGAACGAAATTACTAATCCGTTAATGCACTTGCTAACAAAAGCGACCGTTAGTGGTGTCATGATCATATTGTCAGTATGAATTATTATCGAAAAAACGGCTTACAATTTCTTTTTTTTGAAATTCAATATGGTTAAAAATAATTTTTTATAAAGAAAAAAAATACTTTTGAGTGTGTTTTCTAACATGGTATTGTTTTGTTTCCAATAACTATTTTTTATAAAACATATTCTGACTTCAACTTTCTAGCATAATCAAAGGCGAATAGAACTAGTAGTTACACTAGTACTCCAACTAACCTGGTGGGCATGAGTGAGTAATTCCCTCGAATACACCGGGTTCGACCTGTGAAACACGATGGAAGCCGCGGCCATAGCGGCCGCGGTTTCACCAGCAAGGTCAGATCCCGGATTATTCACATCAATTCTATAAGCACTGCGCGAAGTGGTCATATCCTCTGGCCTTTGCCAGCAATAATGATCCGTGTTTCCATCTCCAACCTAAATCAACAAACACCAATAAGGTTCCAACAAAACCTTACAAAAAACTGAATAAATTTGTATCAAACTAATATAACAATTACTTCTCCGTATAGCACACGCGGTTCAGGGTGAGCTTTGATGAGGTAATCGGTTCCCCATTTAACCGCATCCATGGCGTGACCTAGCTCGCCACTCATTTGCGAACCGTATTCCAAAAGGCTCCAGGACATCATGGTCAATGTGAACGCCATTGGAAGACCGAACTTCACATTGTCCCCTGCGTCGTAGTATCCCCCAACAAGATCCACCTTTACAACGAAATTCATTGAATTAGCCCCAAATTAATCTACAAGAACCTCGGTTTTATAGATAATTTTGTACACTAGAGAACTTGTAGCCTAATGGTATCCTCCGCGAGTGACTAGGATTTCTAGTCCCACGTTGATATTGTTGTAAATTTAGGGGTAGTGGTGAATTAGTCATTAAATAAAAGAAAATTATGTAACCACTGGCTTTGTCGTGGTTGAGGATTCTGGTCCCAGAGTTAAAAAAAAAAGACAATTATATACAATATATCCTCTGGTTTTGTAGTGATTAAGGATTCTAGTCTCACAATTGTAATTTTCAGAGGTTTGGTCTTTGGTGCGAGTTTGTATTAGACGTAAAAAAAATTATAAAAAAAAAGATAATTATGTACAATATACCCATTAGCTTTGCTGTGATTGAAGGTTCTAGTCCTACTGTATAAAAAAGAATAATTATACAACATACTCACTGGTTTTACAATGATTGAGGGGTAGCAGCGCAACTTGTTGCTCGTTTACAATCTATCTCGATAACTAAATATTGCAATCGTAACCCTAAGTACGACAATTTCATTTTGAAAAATGTATGATTTAATGTAAATTTAGGAGTAAGTTTGGTAGGTAACTTAGCCTTAGCCATACCCCACTAGTTTGCCGTGATTGAGGGTCATGGTTAAGGGTTCTAGTCACATAGTAGACAATGGTGTAAATTTAGGAGTATGTTTGGTCGTAAAAAGTAACAATGATAAGAATAATAATGTACAACATACCCCACTGGCTTTGCCGTCTAGTAGACCCGAGTTTCCTCTCCAATTAACTCTTTGATTACCGGGAAGGTAACCGGATCGCTGAGCTTCAAAGAAGAGAATGCTCTTGGAGAGTGCTTGACCATAGTCATGTCCACCCGCTAAAGCCAAAGGTACAACAAACATAAGCAGAAACAGGGCAGCTTCTCCGATTCGGATGAATTTCGCCATTGAAGTTCAATTTGAAGGAAGATCCCAAATGGGATATGTTCAATTGACAATGGTGGTTTGGCTTATCAGTTTAATTGCCTGATAAATCACTTCTAAAAATGGAGAAAGTGATTCTGAGAGAGAAGTTGGTGAAGAAATATGAGCACAAGAGAAGTATATATGGAGGAGAATGGAAGAGAAGGTCTCATATTTTGAACAATATTAATGTTTTTTCTATTTTTATTTAATCATATTTAACTTTTTTTAGTTTAGAAATTTAGAGAAATATTTAAATTTTTATTAAGGTTATTGCATGTCATTCAAATTCGATGAGATGACGTGCAATTTGTTACTAAGTTTTTATTATATTATGTTACTAACTTTTTATCATGTTCATATTTTTAACTGATATCTTGCCTTTACATGTGACGGTGTTGTACTAGAATACTAAACTATTACTTTTCTCGCAGCTTAGTAGTTATGTCCAAAAAGCTCGTACCTTGTAGCTCGCTCAAAGATCTTTCGGATTTAGCTTAGAAAAAGCTCGCTCGATGTGACTCGGTTTGAAAGTGAGTCGAACCGGCTTGGGTCGGCTAGAAAGTGAGTCGAACCGGCTTGGCTCGGCTAGAAAGTGAGTCTAGCTCGGCTCGGCTCGTAACGAGCCGAATTGACTCGGTTTGGCTCGCATACCAGCTCGGCTCGGCTTAGATCGGATTATTTTACTTTTACTATGTTTTATTTTTATATACAATAATATATATCACAAAAACTAATTATTTTTTACATGTGATTAGGAGTGTAATTTGATATCTATACCACATTTAAAGGTTAATTACGATGATAATGAACTTATATTGTAATTCATTGAAATTAAGAACGTATTTTGTGTTGTTAAACTTGATTGTGGCTTGTAATGTATTAGGTTGAGCTTATTTTGCATATATATTTTAAGAGTGGGAGTTGGCTAGAAAGCCTATGTTTCCTAGAAAGTCTAGGAAGCAATAGGGAGGTGACATGTGGCTTTTAGTTTTTTTTATTCAAAAGGGCATGATGGTAATTTGATTATTAATTTAATTTTGGAATATTATATATCCTAACTAACTATCCAGATATTTATGGAAACGTATATCTCTTTGACAATTTCAAATCATTACGATTTCTTCACGTTGTGTTTTATACTGGGTTCATCACACTGTGTTTTAGCAGTTACTCGTTTCAGGTACTGTTTCATCACACTGTGTTTTAGCAATTACTGGTTTCAGGTACTGTTTCATCACATTGTGTTTTAGCAGTTACTCGTTTCAGGTACTGTTTCATCAAACTGTGTTTTAGCAGTTACTGGTTTTAGGTACTGTTTTATCACACTGTGTTTTAGCAGTTACTGGTTTCAGGTACTGTTTAATCACACTGTGTTTTAGCAGTTACTTGTTTCAGGTATTGTTTCATCACATTGTGTTTTAGCAATTATTCGTTTCAGGTACTGTTTCATCACACTGTGTTTTAGCAGTTACTCGTTTCAGGTTCTGTTTCATCACACTTGTTTTTAGCAGTTACTGGTTTTAGGTACTGTTTAATCACACTGTATTTTAGCAGGCAGTCACTAGTTCGTCACATTGTGTTTTATCGATAAAACACACTACCATGAACACATCTAGATCTGATTTATCGTTATTTTTTGTGTGATTAGGTGGTTTCAAATGTAAGGGATTAGAGAGAGAGAAAAAAAATGTGACATTTTTTGAGGTGGTTTTATGATTGGTAGTTATTTCCTTATTTAAAACAACTTAAATGACACATTACTCCCAATCAATTAAATAATCCTATTTTTAATACACACATATTACCAAAATACCACCAAGGTGATCTCAACCATTAAACACACCCATCGGATGACCCAGATCACTTCCTAGACTTTCTAGGAAAAACACACTTTGCGCAGGATCCTCACACTGCATTTTAAATTATTGAATTTTGAGAGCCATGTATTATTATTTTTTTCAAATTCGAGCCAAACCAAGCTGAGCCGAGCCAACTAAATTTAAACCAAGACGAGCCTGAGCTTAGATTTCCAGCTCAGTTTCAAATCCGAACCGAGCCGAGCCAACTCGGTTTGTAATCGAGCCAAGCACAAGTTTTGCTCTTGCTCGGCTCAGGTCGGCACGTGAACAACCCTACAACTTAGTGACTTACACTTTTTGTTACCATGTTATTATATTTGTTATACCAATATTACCCTTGTTTAACTTTGAAAGAAATATATTTGTGAGTAATTAAGTTAAAAAGGTAAATTCGAGTATAATACAAGATTAGGAGATTAGTAATGACGTCCATAAATAACCAAAACTCATCTGAAAGTCTCTAGACCAAAAGACGAACGTTATTATGAAATCTCAAGCCAAATGACACTAGTCCAAGAGATCTCCGGCCAAAGGACGCTAGATAGAAAGTTACCGAGCTGAAGGTAGTCGGATATGAGCTCACCAAAATCAACCTATAGAACCAGACACCAAAATAACAAGTGTCAAGTTGTACATGTTAATAACTATCATTAACCATTAAAATATATCCTTATCTACATGTTAATAACTATTATTAACCACTCAAATATATCCTTAAAGCGTGTATTATATGCTCAAAATAATTATTATTTATATTTTTTGTTTTACTAAATTCCTTTTTAAAGCGTGTATTTAAGCACTTGCTGTATGCTCAAAATAATTATTATTTATATATTTAAATTCCTTTTTAAAGCGTGTATTTAAGCACTTGCTATCTCAAAATAATTATTATTTATATATTTTGTTTTACTACATTCCTTTCTATATGCTCAAATAATTATTATTTATATATTTTGTTTTACTAAAATCCTTTTAAAAGATCTTAAGAGTGAGTCTTCAAACGGATATGCTATTAACTTTTGTGGATTTTGTTGGTTATTTATTTTTTTTTGAACGACAAATTTTGATCACTGACGGACCACTGGAGTATCATCGTGCCTCCTGCGGAACCATCCGATCATATACATCCCCACTAGGCATAATGCCTATACACCAATTCAGGAGGAAACCCAATAAATATGATCCCCCTTTGTGAGAATCAAACACAGGACCTATTGATCCCAAAGCTTGATCCTACCCAGAATGCCACTAGGCAGTTTTACGTTTTTCCTTTTTAAACGGTTATAGATGGGTTTTAAAAAGTAAAACGAAGTAAATTATTGGATCAATAAATGGTGAACGTTTTAAATAATAATTATTTTTTATTTAGTGCTAATGTGTAGCGGTGAGAGAGAAAGAGACAGAACACAGCCATGTGGGTTTTGCTTGATTTCATTTCCTGGGAACGATCGGTGTTGGAATATTATTAATATAATTTTATTAATAATAAGCTATAATGTATATTATATAATCTTAACAGCAGAAAATCCGGGAGAATAAGTTAATGTGAAAAACAAATATACAATAATACAAGTATTTGTTAATTTATAATTGTACTAGGTTAGAACCCCGTATAACACACGGGTTGAATTAATATGATTCTACATACTAAGTAATAAAATATTTACATCTTTTAAAAACTCGTGTATTGCACGAGTTGAATAAACACATGTCAAGATGTGTCCTAAAAAATGAACTGATGTACTATTTATTTATTATAACATTTTACTTTATTTATTTTATTTATTATTATGTTAAATTGTTAAAAAAATTCAAACCAAACTATTGTTCTTTGTTCAATATCCTTACAATGACAAACATTTATAGTTCTATTTCATAAATGTCATATATATTACAAATCATGATATGAAACGCCACTTAATTAAGAACGTCTAACTTTAGTTTTATTCGGCTGTGTTTATTTTAAAACTATAAATAATTGCATCAATTTCAGAATTCCTAACAAACAATCATTTTATTTGTATATTTTATGGGGTGAAGTAGGTTCAAAGGAGAATGACCATAATACGCTTCCTTTTTAAATTGAAAATGACACTTGTCAATCCCATACTGTAGAGAATCCTTCTTGTATATGATCTCTTACCTTATAAAGTATAGTGAGGTTAGAACAAAACAATGTAAACGAAATTAATAAACTCTTATACAAACAATTAGAACTACATTTAAATTAAATCTTTATCTTTATAAAAAATAAAAACGCTAATCTGTAATGGTTTCTCAATTAAAACTACTTGTTAAATTAAATCTTTATATTTATAAACAATAAAAATGTTAATATATAGTTATCAGTTATCTTTGTCTTTATCATCAAAATCTTTTTAACAAATTTTAAATTTAATAGTATCAATAATCGACTTTCCATAATAGATATTTATTAAGGCGGAAAAGAGAATTGAGAGCACAAGTATTAGTTATCTTTTAAGAATACGTTATTTTGAATAAGAGTAATAAAAAATAAATATTAATATTAGGTTACTGTTTAAGTTTTTTTATAAATATGTAACCTGTTAATAGAATATTATATATTGTTTCATCACATATACATCGGTATCTTCATTATGCCTTAATACATTTAAAACTGCTTAAGTTTCCCAGGTGAAAGAAAAAAATTATTAAGTTTCTAAATATTGAAGGCTTGGTCTAGAGTTTTACCCAGGTTCGAGTCCAAGGAGGGCGCAGTTTTACCTATTCCACGAGATTTCTGCGCATCAGGGGTGTGCTACGCTTTCTAACGGTGGTCGAGTAGTCGGCCTTTGGACATAGCTCCGAAAGGATAGATTTACACGTGGAAGCAGTTAGCCGTTCAAAATAAAGTTTTTAAATGTTGAAATTAATAAAATAATATGATATTATCGGGAAACTTAATTTTTAATTTAACATGAATATAATATGATACAAATACAATCCCAAATATCTTCTACAAATTTTAAATTTAATATTATCAATAATTGATTTTCTCTCATAGAGCGTCATGTGTCCCTAAAGTGGTTTATTTTATTATATAGTATAGATAAATTTAAAAAAATACATCAACAATAACTGATTACTATATAGAGTGTTAAATGACACATGATAATAACAACTGGGCATGGTTTATTTTCCTAATCCTCAAATTTAAAGTTAATTTGCAATTATTAAAATTATCTCCCTTTCAAATCGTATTCTAATGACACCTCATTAGACAAATAAATGGTCTCATGATCTGTATACGAGATTGTAAAATTTTTACTTCATGAAACGAGAACAATAAATTTTTATTAAATAGAAAGTATTTAGAAATGATCTATGAGATAGATGAAGTTAGTACGTGTACGCAATGCACGAGTATTTAAGATGGATGTATGAGTAGCGTTAAGTGTGTTCGTCTCAAGTTATCCCCTTAACGCTCGTTAACAGGACCACTACCCTCCAACAATCACATTTACACTAACATGTAATTATTATTTATGTATTTAGTTTTATTTAATTTAATTTTTTAATTGAACCACAACGTGCTTGTTAAAAGATAAGTTACTTAAATGCCCATATTTAGTCATTAGAAAAGTTGAATATATTGTATAAGTATTAGATAACCATATAACTGACAAATAATTAGTGAAACAATTATGTATATATGTTTAATTAACATGAGCATAAATGGTTAAGTAACACTATCCCTTGTAGGCTAGGGTTAAACGATCTTACTGACTTACTGGTATGACTCTAGAATTTGATAATTAAGTAATCATAAGTGTTAAACATGGACCAAAACCATTACATTTAAAAAACAACCACAAGAATCATTCTAAAATGGAGATTAAAGTTATTCTATTAATTATTTTTGTTATCATAACTATTAAAAGTTAGATTACTTTGCTTTAAGAGTATAATGTCATTTTCGTTTCTGATGTTTAACCACTTTTAGGATTTTCGTCACTGAGTTGCCATTTTCATCCAAAAAATTAGAAATCTTGCCATTTCCATTCCTGATGGCCAAATTTTGAGGGACGAAAGTCACAATAAATCGTCAAACTCAGGGATGAAAATGACAATATAACGCAAACATAGAGTACTCAGATACATGAAAATTTATTTTTGATGGAACCGACAAAAATAACTAAACTTAGGGACGATTTTGACATTTTACTCTTGCTTTAATTTGCAACAAGGTTACGTACACTTTGATTAAGAGACTCATCAACTCGTAATATGTATGAGGGGTTGGTTTCGGTACAAACCATATTTATCCTACAAATCGTAAGAACAGATCCTAACACTTAAAAAAATTAAATTAGCACATACCAAAAGAATACATACATAAAAGTAGCACTTTTGAATTATATTAGCAAATGAAAATTAATCAAAATAATTGATTTCAGCACATATGTGAATGATATCAGCACTTTTCTTAATCAGCACATTGAAAACAGAAGAAAGATCCAAAAAAAGATTTAATTGTTTGTTAGCATAATTATAGAGAATTCAATATAATTAATATTATTTAGGTTATTATTTATCATTTCTTTATAATTGATTGGATGCCGCGTGACATTTTTTAAATGATTCTTACAGTTTGTATGCAAAATGTGGTTTGTATTTGATCCTAGTCCTGTACAATGAAAACTGAAACTTAGACGAAATTAACTCGTAATATGTATGTACATGAAAACTGAAACTTAGACGAAATTAGTTGGAATAATAATTCATAAAAGCAAAAGGCAAAGCAAAAAAGGGGTTTGAGGAAGCAAATGGATGACTTTACACATTTGGTCCGCAATCAACGGTTTTCCCAATGAAAGAAAAAAAAACACAAAGTGCACATTTGTACTCGCTATTCATGTTAGGCTCTTTATTAAAGTTTTTATCATATTAAAAAAGAAAAACAAAATAAACAAGGTTGAGTTGTGTATATAGTATATACCATAAACAGATTAACAAAACAAAACTAGCAAGATCCTAAAACAATGAAAGTACAATACACCTGTGCCATTTAGGTATTGTGAAAAGATAACGCATTAACACAGCAAAGGGGCCAATTTAATATTTGCGCTTTTGCTCATTTTCTAATCCAAAATAATGTGAGTGATTTGATCTCCTTAGTCCTCACTACTACCTTGTTAGGGTATATGCGGCGTCACCCGGGGAAGGCAAACGGTGACTTGTCACCGGATGGGAATACCACCGCCAACCTAGGTGACTACCAGGTAAACTTATACGGGCAGGGATCATTCACTGCATGGAAAACTTGTTTTTTTGACTGTTGGGAACATCACCAACAGTTATAATGCCATTTGATTTCATAAAAAAAAAGTACATTTTATTATTTAAACACAATCATTCACAAACCATTTTTCATAAACCAAACCATTCACTACCAAACACAATGGATAAACAAAAAAAAAGTTGGTGCCACCAAAAAAGGTTCTACTAGTCGAGGATCGGGTTCGAACCCAAGGGGATGCGTCTCGCATACACGGCGAGGCAATTCTAGTGGCCCGAGTGCACCGATTCAATCCTCACTGGGTATACACTACACCCTCAACCTCAACTTTTTTACTCTCAAGCTTCAAAACCTACCTTTTACATCCAACCTCAACCAAATTTCCCACCACAAGTTTTTTCACACCCACACAGTCCAACAATGGTCGCACCTGTTCTGTTCAAATTTTTCATGGAAGCGCAAACCGGATTCGACCCGTTTGCATATAGGAGCCCACCAATTCAATCACCACGAGAAAATGTCGAACGCTCGTACCCAATTTACAAGGACACCGCTACGAGGATATTGTGCCCGAAACGCAAGAACAACGTAATTTGGACGAAGATGAAGATCTTGGTGAAGACGAATATAAAGATGAAGATGTTGGTGGAGCAAGTGAACCGAGAAGCAAGGGAGGAAAGATGGAGCATCAAATTTGGACGAAAAAACAAGAAGAGACGTTAGCCAATCCATGGGTTCATTGTTCTTTAAATAAGGAACAAAGCAATCAACAAAAACACAAAGGTTTTTGGAAACAAATTCTTGATTATTACAACGAGACAGTTGGCTGAAACACCCGAACGGTTGATCAAGTACGTTCAAAATGGCAACCTATGTTGGGTAAATTGAACTACTTCAACGGCCTTTGGCATCAAGCCGTATAAATATTTTTTTTAACTTTATATATTTGTTTATTATTAACTTTATATTTTTTTATAACTTTATATTTTGTATAACTTTATATTTGTTTATAGAGTTAAATGCTTGGTTGGTCCCTGTGGTTTGCAAATTTCGCCCTCAACTCAAAATTACAATTTCGCCCTCAGCTCAAAATTACGTTTTCAACCCTGTTCAAATGAAAAAAATATGTTCTCGCCCCCACCTTAAAGTTACGATTTTCCCCGTTTAAAAAATTATGATTTCGCCCTCAGTTAAAATTACGTTTTCGCCCCTGTTCAAAATAAAATTACGCTTTTGGCTCCAACTCAAAATTACGATTATGCCCTCGGTTCAAAATAAAATATGGTTTTGCCTCCGGCCTAAAATTACGGTTGTCCTTTAGTTTAAATTTATATTACTGTGTTGTCATAAGTT
Organism: Scalesia atractyloides; assembly: GCA_947069175.1. Lineage (NCBI taxonomy): Eukaryota > Viridiplantae > Streptophyta > Magnoliopsida > Asterales > Asteraceae > Scalesia > Scalesia atractyloides. The sequence continues at coordinate 19,431,620 of CAMTDV010000016.1, read as the reverse complement.
CAAAAGTACGAATTCGTCCTTGGCAAATTTACACATTTGCCCCTGGTTTCAATTTCCAGTATTGGCATCACTTTAGCTTTTGGCAAATTACGATTTTACACCAGTGAAAAATATAACTTTCCATTAGTTAAAAATAACACTATTTCCATTGTTTTAGTTTTTTTAGCAAAACTATAAAAGTGTTATGTTTTTATTGATTGACTCGATTTAATTGTTTTCCGTGTCAATGAGCTGCCTAACACTCGCTCGTTATTCAACCATCGCCCGCAACACGAGCGAGACATCTAACTAGTTTATATAATAACTACATGGAAATGATACATCAAGGGAAAAAATATATACTTCCTCTTGAAGATGGTCGGAAATGGGTTCCACACGTGTCAATCATAATCAAATTAAAGGACACATACCCTACAAAGATCTCATGTGATATAGTTTACAATTTTACTTGGTTAGACTTATATTGTCCAAAACCACCCTCCGTCCCTAGGGACAAGTTTGGTTCCACGTCTTAAGGCCCACTTTTTATTTCTATATAATTAAATTTTAGATATTTTCTTGCTTTACAATTCTACATGTTCTCCCACATGTTTAAAGCTTATCTCTGTCAATGTGTATGTATATATGGAAAGAGACATTGTAGCTTATATTTGAAAATATTGTTAATGATTGGGTTAGACATGATTTGCTAAACTTATAACTTTCTGAGGATATAATTAAGGATATGACTACGTGATTACGTGAAGACGTATGATTAAGGTGAAGAGCTGTTAGGGAAGGGTAGAGATTCTATTATTTCCGATTGATGATATATGTCATGCGGAGTACCGTACTGTCCTTAAACATTGCCTCATAATTCTATTATTTCCGATTGACGAGATATGCTATGTTTGTCAATAGGCGTGTTTGGACTCCTTTTTTAGGGGGGGGGGGGGGAGATGCAGTGCATTGTAAATTAGCTCCGAGGTTCAGGTACCGACATGATTTGGCCAGGGATGTCCTTCTTGACATATTCATGAGCCCTGGAATTTCTGCTAAGAAAGAGGCACCAGTGAATTTCTTAACGGACCCATTGGAAGGACGATCAACCTCAGACCTACCGACATTTTGGTCTTTGGATGGACAAGAGGAAAACACGCTTGTGTGGATCTAACAGGTATTTCTCCTCTTGTGGGCTTGTGGGTAGTGCTTCAGGCAAAGTGACCAGACACAATAAAGCATGCCTTGACAAGCAACACGTGTTTATCTCATTTACTTTTAATACTTTTGGCTTTCTTGTGCCAGAACTGTAGACCTACTTAGTCAAGTCCAAAGGGTCATGCATAGTAATGTCATGACCCTGAGATATATGGATGTAGTTTCTAAAAGACTTGGTTTTGATATTAAAAAGGGGTAGCGTCGTAGCTTGTTGTCCGTTTACCTTCTATTTCGATGTAATTTCCAATTGGAGAGTTAAATAAAACTAAACCATTTTAATTTGTAAAAAAAAAATGAAACCTAACGAAAAGTTTCAAAATCAAATAATTTTTTTATAAAAATAGATTTATAATAACCAAAAGTATCATTTAACCTAAATCACTATTTGATAAGTATTGACCTAAATTACCATATTGGAGAATGTAGATACAAGTCTAAAAGAATTGCATAGTGAAATAACATTGACCAATTTCTTGCAAGCAGAGCATGTGCAAAAGTTCCATACACAAAACAGATGACAAAAATTGAATCATCTTCAATGATTGCGATCACCAAAGCCTTAGTTAATTAAACCTAGGCTATGAGTTTATAACTTTCTAAAAGCATTTTAATCTTGAATGTTAAAAAATGTTTATCTCTAAAACTTACCCACCATTACCCTGTCAATGGCTTGCTGACATGGCATAATCGCTGCCACCACTCACTAACATGGCATAATATATTGGCATGATTTATTCATTCGACTCATTACCTAGAACCTCCGTAGTGGGTTGTATATGGCGCCGGGGTAGGACATGGTGTCCCATAGCGTCCGGCTACACCGTTACAACCGGCGCTATGGGGTAAGTTTTTTGCCTCCCTGCTATGTATATCACGTCGTTAACCTTCCTTCCCCACTCACACACATACATATACATATATATAATAAAGCCCCATACATATATAACCTCAATACACACTCATGTTATATAAAACCCCATAACCCCCCTTTCTTACACAATTGACACTTGTCATATAACCCCTCACTATAGGGCGTCATAGGGCTCTACCACTACACATGACCTTAGTAGTGGTTATCTTCTATAAAAGCGTTGTGAGTTTAAATCTTCACATATGTAAGACTACGTGGCATTAGATGTAAAAAGTTACTATTTGTAATTTTGATTTTTTTAATTATGATATGATTATTGACAAAGATAAACCTCAGATGTGTTTCATACTTATGATTTCCGTTCGTTAACTTAAAAAGACTTAATGCTCGGTTGTAATTAATTTTGTTTCTCATATTCTGGTATAATGTTTATTTAAAACGGAGTCGTATTCGAAATAGAGTACTTTTTTGTATCGTAGACTATAGCAAGTGCTAGTACATGTTATCCAAACACTACCTGTATTCTTTTCTTTAACAGTTCTCGATTGACGTAAAATATGTGTCGATATTCTTTGGGTATATCACCACGTTGTCTTTTGAGTTCTCTTTAGGTTGTTATACTGTGTGCCGGTATGTTACAAGTATCGTAACGAAACAAACAGATATCAACCACTTACCTTTCATGTAGCGTGAGGGAATCCCACTATTATATATATAAATTGTGAAGGTCAATGTAAAGAACCTACTTAAACCTCCACCGTAAAGGATGGATAATAATCAGAAGCTTGCAACTTGAGTTTCATACTTTTATAAGTTCATTTGAATTTCAAACAACGTATGCGAGATTTGAGAAAGGAGGACGTGTAGAATTGATGACTTAGTAGAAAGTCAAATTAAAGTGTAGAATGGATGACTTGGTAGAAAGTCAAATTAAAGTAACACCCGACATGAACATTGGCTCCCGCAAATCAAGGTATATATGCCACACAAACCGATAACGGAAACATCGAGGCAGGACGAAAAAGATTGCTCATTGCTCACAACGCTAATGGTGACAATAATTAATTAAAACGAATTTCATTTCATAAGTAAATTGTCATTACAATACATGGAAAATTTCAAATAACAACAAAAAACGAAAACAAAATTGGATACAATATTAATAAACCTAAACGTCTATGTGTGTATCTAGCATCAACGCTACTTCGATTTCATAACATCATCCTTCTCAACCTGTAACATGTTCAAAATAAAGTCCAATGCAAAAGCAAAAGCGAGTACACAAGTTTAAGCATAAGCATACGTATACGAATAAATTTTAAAACAAAACCACATGGTACTAAGTTTATACAGGAGCATTATACATGGCATGCAATATTTCTAGTCAATCCTCTTACTTACGCACAATAACGATAATTTAACATGACCATTAGATTCACGATTGGGCGGTGTGTTACTCCTATAGCACTATACAAGTCAAATGGAGGCTTAAGATAAGCTAATGACTATGGTATTACATAAGAATGGTCCAAGATATAAGCAACAAGTAACGTATCAAAGCATTCATGCATATTGGATTGTTTCGTGCATTTCATAAAGTTTAAGTTTTGTGACTTTTGTATAAGGTAAACATGTTACACCCAAAAGTGATATAAACGAAAAGTGGGTCGAGTGTACTCACGGTTTTGCAAGCTTTCCGACTTGTTAGTTTCCGTTGAAGATTTGTTTGGTAGCGGGAGGAACACCGAGTTATCCTACAAGAGGAAAACATAGGTGTGAGTATTTGGATGGGTGGAAGATTCAGGATTTGGAATAAAGCATAACAAAGTAACGTATACGAAAATATCCACTAAGGTCTAGCACTCGTTTTGACACTATGGGAACCCATTAGGGTTTATGTGATTTCATAGGTTATATACCTATTAGAATCACAACGAGGAGCTAAACACTTTGGTGAGTAAACTTATTAACTTGACATATGATTATTTAGTCATAATCAAGGTTTCGTTTCAAGTATATATTATATAGATTATAATAGTTCTATGTATATTATAAGTCCACAAGGATGTCATAGAAGTCATGTAGGAGTAAGTGGTATAACATCCATTTAACCATAATTACCACACAAGTTGTCATAGACAACAAGGAGGGTCAAGAACAAGTATAATAAAGGAATTACATATTATCAATACACTAAGTAGCCAAGTAATCTACAACCCGGTGAGCCGATGTCGACACAAGTCAAAGGCTAGACGGGCTTGTGTCACTTTCAACTAGCAAGCTACTTAAGATGGAATGAGAAAACATCAAGTGTTGTGTGGACTTGGATGTAGGATTGCCCAAGCTAACCTTGTAGTCACACTAGCTTCAAGTTCAAGACTTGACAACACTTGTGAGTTTAAAGCTCATGCAAAACAGAAAGTTGTGTTAGAACAACCCTTATTACATGTAAAACAAACTTGGTTAGGCTTCACTAATCATAAACCTTATTAGGAGCATGAGAACACAAGCTTGTTTGAAGAAAACATAGGTTTAAAGGAGTTTTGTATAAAATAGAAACTTCAGTCCACTTTGGAGTCTTTTTGGTGAATTCCCAGGTCTGGATTTGCCATGGCAAGTCCGTGGGATCATACCTAAGACTTATCCAAGTGTTTTGGAAGACGAATCAAGAAAAACAAGTAAGAAATGAGCAAGTTATGCTCACTTTGGTGAAGGTGGACGAATCTGCCAATGTTCTTGATTTCTAACAGATTTGAGGAATTGAGAGAGATTAGAGGGTGTTTAGAAAGTGGAAAATGTGTGGAGAAGGTGTGGTATTTATAAGGGATGAAGTAGGGTTGGTTTGGGGGTGTTAAATAAAGGTTTAAGGTCATTGGGGGAGGAATGGAAGTGGGATTTCGTGCATTTGCACGGGCTGGTGGAAGAGTCTGTCCGCCAGACCCCATGCGGACCGTATGGGTGAGGCCATGTGGTCCGCAAGGCCTTGGTCAGGACACAAAATTTTATTTTATTTTTTTATTTTGTTAATTGGGCCTTGTCTAGTGTTACAAGTTAATTGTTTTAGGGCCATTTTTGGGCCTTTAATCATAAGTAAATGTTCTAAGGTTTACATAAGTATAAAATGAATACGATTAAGTATAAACACCACGTATAAGTATCGATATGAAGTAAGAATGTCATGTACTTGCAAGTTTGTCACGCGTTTACAAGTATCACGAATGTTGTGTCATATGTTTGTGTAACATTCGTCGAAAAACGGGTTTCAAAACCCGCTTCGTTTATCAATCAATATTCAGTTATAAGTTTCGTTGCGTATTTATGGTTCATATTAATTTAAACAATACATAACTAATAAACATTTTTAGAATTTTAAACCATAATTAATAAATAATAAAAATAAGTAAATAAAAAAATAAATAGGGCAGCCGGGTTTCGAACCCGGGTCACCCACAAAGACAAACACGCAACACACCACTCCGCCACGCACTACTTTTGTGATAAACACGGAAACAAATAACATTTATAATAAAACCGAAAGTCAAATCTGCAATCAGCGCGCCCAGAACTCGCACTCACCGGAAAAAACCGACATTTCCGCGATTTTTGGCTACTTTTCCTTGACTAAAACGCATATAACTGATTTCGACATCAGTTATAACCGATGTCGGCACTCAATTCCAGTCATAACCGACGGAAATCTTTAATCGCGAACCTTGACCTCAATTCAAACCCAATTCAGCTGTTCATCCCTATAAATACTCACTCAAACATCTGGTAACCTCTTTCGCTCAGAACCGCACACTCTTTCGAAGCTTTAATCCTTCCAGAGCACGTCGCCGGAGTTCCTCTGCACTCGCCGGAATATCGCCGGAATCGTTGATCAGAAAACCGTATTCGTTCATCAGACGGTATAACTGTCTAAACCTCTCTGCTATCTCTTGATTTATACTTTAATTGTTCAAACCAATAATCGAAACTGTTAAAACAGTTCATACAGCCGGAAATCACAAATCAGAGCCGACGTCACTTGCCGAAATCTGAAGCAAACTCGCTGTTCTGGTACACCATATCATTTAATTTTCTGTCCATTTCATCAAAAGTCGGATCGATTAAACAGAACAGTCGGATTTCACTGTTCTGTGTTCTTATAAACGAAGAAGATGAAGTCGAATATATGTTTAATATAATTAAAACTGGTATCAATTACACGTCAGCGGTGGACTGTGTGCAAATACAATATGCACGTCCAGAGTTCGAATCGCACACGTTACCGACTTTCAGAAATAAAACCAACATTTTTAGAACTGAATCAGATCAAGTCACAGAATGTTTATAAGAGCAATATAATTCAGTAGTTAAGCAGATTAGACACACAGCCCAATTGGTTGGGCTGTGCGCACTCGAACCGAACGTCCGAGTTCGACTCCGGGTCTCCGAAGCCGGTTTTGCCATATTAAATCATTTTTGATATAAACTAAAAGGTTAAAGTTAATTATTATATATATATAATTAAAACAGAGAATATTTCGGGTTAGACACGTAGCTCAGTTGGTAGAGCTGCGTGCACGTATACGAGAGGTCCCGAGTTCGAACCTCACTCAGCGCATAGAAAACACAGTCTGACCGGTCAAGACCCGGTCAACGGTCAAAAAGTCAACTTTTTATTTTTATATTTTTTAATTGGAAAATTATTTAAAAATACTTAAAAATAAGATTATTAAGGTTTGAAAATTTCTTAAACTCACAAAAATAAATCTAAAAATCCCATTTAAGAGCACTAATTAAAAATATTAATCTCAAATAAAATTTATTTAGTTATCGAATCATTTTGTTATTATCTAGGTTAGTTCTTCCCTCGTCGATTGAATTATAAATTCGTGCGCATTCATCATCATCAAAGAACGCACCCATTGTGAGTGAATCTCTACCAATTCCCGTTTTAATCATGTTTTGGGGTGTATCATGTGTCGTATAATCCTTTTATTTTATTTAAACACTTGTGCATACATCATATCCGTGATCAAATGTGTATCAAATGTGTATCAATTGTTGTGTGAATTATATGTAGATTGGATTTATCATTTTCAGTGCACGCATTTCATTAGGCCCATCAGTTCCCCGTGGGAGACGGGTTGAGCATCAGGTGCCTCATTAGATCGGTTCCGTTTGATTGAGCCTTGATCTCACATACATCATCATTCATATCATATACTCATCCAAAGTGGTTTGTGTTTGTTTATCTATATATGTTTGCTCACATGTGATCATTGCACAAATTTTCCTTATTAAATAAAACAAGAAATTAGTAACAATGTTTTATCAAGGTTCACTCGCCAACTTTTGTTGACCCAAATATCCCTCGTTTTACACATGATACAGGTGATCCAGCTGAGACAGGAAACACTTAGGAAGGCCTAGAAGAATAAACAAGTTTATGCTTTGGAATAATTATGTAGTTTCATTTTTCTTGTAATTGTATGAATTTTGTTTTGGATATTTAAGTTGTAATTTGAATTTAATAAATATGAAACATCTTAGTAAACATCATGAGCTTTGGTGATAACCCAATTATGCCCCGACTTTTATTCCGCTGCGGGTCGGGGTGTGACAGATTGGTATCAGAGCTTATGACTATAGGGATATAGGATAGGTTATTAGACCCTTAGAGCCTATACTATAGTTGATTAAGATTATAAATTGTTTATGCGTTACATACAAAATTCATGATGTTTATATGCTTTATGTTTATTTTTACACTCAATGTTGTGCAAGCATGCTCACAAATACATGTTATTATACAATGCTCATCATGAATCATATCCTCATAACATATCATATCCATGAGAGCACACACCTCACGATTCCATGATTTTTTGCAATGATTTTTGTATTTTTCAAATCACATCAAAGTGAGTTCTCATGACGGGCATGTAGTAACTGGAAGGGTACGAGTACCGGTAGTCGGAAAGTCCTGTCTAGGCTTGGCATTCGTATAAATCCAAAATAAAGGACCAGTTTGCCTACCTGGGGACTAACGATGAGAGTACGAAGGACCTATTAGGCCAAAGCATGCTATACCAAATGTCGTGTGAGCTAACCCCACTTTGAGTTGTCATTGTGTCTACACCTGGACACCCCTCCTACCATACATCTCGCAATCATATTTTACGATTTTCATTCGGGTGATGCGAGTGTTAATCCGTCGACACCAATGTGAATCCTACCAAGCCCAATAGTCATGGGGGCCCACATGACTACATAGGCGATGGTATGGGGGACATTGGAGGCCCAAACATGAGCAAACCCAAGACATCCTATGGATGTAGTTGAATTATTGTCAGTTATGTTATTTTTCATTCTTTTTACGACACATGACACCTAGAAACTTCTTAAACTCACAATCTTCCTATGTATGTTCCTGTAGATGTCGGCTAGGCAACTACGTGGAGGTAGAAAGTCAGGAATATCAAATGAACGCTTGGCCACACAAATTGCTAAACAAATGGCCGCAGTGCTTCCTGACATCGTAATTCAAGTTCAACAAGCTCTCACCGCAAACCCCATCAATCCTCCCAATCAAGAAGACCAGAGCGTCGCCAACCCTCTTTCCAAAAAGTGCTCCTACAAACACTTCAAATCTTGCGAATCCCCAAAATATGAAGGGACCGAAGGTGTTACCGCTCTCCTTCACTGGTTTGAAGAAATGGAAAACACCTTCCTTAATTGCGATTGTCCGAGGATCGCAAGGTACGTTATGCAACTGGAAGACTGTTCGAGGTAGCCCTTACCTGGTGGAACACAGAAAAGGGTAAACGAGGAGTTGAAGATGCCATGGCCTTAACATGGGAAGAGTTAAGGGAACTCATGACAAGACGCTTCTGTCCAAGAAGCGAAATCAAAAAGTTGGAAGATGAATTCCACGGGCTGAAACAAAAGGAAGGAGATCACACCTCCTATAATAAGCGATTTCTCGAGCTGAACCAAATGATCCCTAATTTGTTCACCCCCTTGTACCGCTTAGTCGAACACTACATTCGAGGCCTCCCCTCGAAAATCCAAGATTCGGTTTTAAGCACTTCGCCTGCAACACTTGAAGCCGCAATGGAATTAGCTACAGAACTCACTGAGAATCGCATCCGAAACGGCAAATTTAAAGATGAGAAGAAGAAAACACCCATTGAGACCCCAACTCCAAACCACCCAGTCTCCTCCTCAAAGTTTGCTGGTAAGAGGAAACGAAACAGCAAGAATTTTGCTGTCACCCAAACCACCCCTTGTACCGCTTAGTCGAATACTACATTCGAGGCCTCCCCTCGAAAATCCAAGATTCGGTTTTAAGCACTTCGCCTGCAACACTTGTAGCCGCAATGGAATTAGCTACAGAACTCACTGAGAATCGCATCCGAAACGGCAAATTTAAAGATGAGAAGAAGAAAACACCCATTGAGACCCCAACTTCAAACCACCCAGTCTCCGCCTCAAAGTTTGCTGGTAAGAGGAAACAAAACAAGAAGAATTTTGCTGTCACCCAAACCAACCCTCCTATCACTGCTGCACCAATCACCCAAATCGCTCCCTCAGCTGCACCATTTAAAAAGCCATACACCGGCCCACACCCAAAATGCAACCGTTGTCAATACCATCACCCTCCCGAAACTCTTTGCCAACATTGCACAAGCTGTGGCCGTGCAGGTCACACCATCCAAACCTGTCGTGTTCTTCAACGAATGAACCGCAGTCAACCACAAACCCAAACCCAAAATCAGATAGTGGGTCAAGCCCAACAACCCTTACTTCTACCACCTGTACCACACGCAGCCCAAACTTACTACCAACCCAACTACCCCATGATGCAACCCATGCGAGCTTGTTACAACTGTGGGGACCCAAACCACTTCAGGAACACTTGTCCACGCTTGGTGAACATCATCCATGCCCAAGCTCAAGCAAACCCGGTAAACCAAGTTAACCAAGCTCCTCCACCTGCCAGAGGAAGAGCTTTCAACATCAATGCCAACCAAGCTAGGGCTGACAACAACGTGGTCAACGGTACGTTTCTCATCAATGGTAGTTATGCATCCATATTATTCGATACTGGTGCGTATAAGAGCTTTGTGTCCTTAGAGTTTGAACCTATCCTCAACCAAACTCGTGTTAATCTCATGGAATCTCTAACGGTGGAAGTTGCTGACGGAAAACCCGTTTCATTAAATTCTATTATACGCAATTGCACCCTCACTCTAAACGATCACGATTTTCCAATTGACCTTATTCCTATGAAGTTGGGAAGTTTCGATGTTATAATCGGTATGGATTGGCTCAGCCAGCATCACGCTGAAGTAGTGTGCCACGAAAAGTTCATTCGCATTCCTCTCGCAGACAATCAGACCCTACGTATTTTTGGGGAAACCCCTTTGAAAGGACTCAAACTAATGTCCTGCCTTCAAGCCCGAAGATATCTCCGCAAGAACTATGTCGCATTCCTAACTCACGTCGTCAAAAAGGGAAACAAGGAGAAGAAACTCGAAGATATCCCAGTTGTGAAAGAATTCCCACAAGTCTTTCCCGACGACATTTCAGGACTCCCCCCTGTGAGAGAAGTCGAATTCCGCATCGATCTTGTACCTGGCGCTACACCAGTTGCAAAATCTCCTTATAGGTTAGCCCCATCCGAAATGCAAGAGCTGGCCAGTCAACTGCAAGAGCTGACTGACAAAGGATTCATACGTCCTAGCTCATCGCCTTGGGGTGCACATGTTCTCTTTGTGAAGAAGAAAGATGGAACGTTTCGGATGTGCATTGATTATAGAGAACTCAACAAGTTAACGGTTAAAAATCGCTATCCACTACCTCGCATCGATGACCTCCTAGACCAACTTCAAGGCGCCACCTGCTTTTCAAAAATCGACCTTCGTTCTGGTTATCATCAGCTCAGAGTACATGAAGAAGATATCACAAAGACCGCCTTCCGGACTCGTTATGGTCATTACGAATTCATGGTCATGCCATTCGGTTTAACCAACGCCCCCGCTGTCTTCATGGATCTAATGAATAGGGTATGCAAACCCTACCTCGACCGTTTCTTCATAGTCTTCATCGACGATATTCTTATCTACTCCAAGTCTAGATCCGATCATGAACGACACCTTCGACTCATCCTTACACTCTTAAGGACTGAAAAGCTCTACGGTAAGTTCTCAAAATGCGAATTCTGGTTAGGAGAAGTACAATTCCTTGGACATGTCGTCAATGACAAGGGAATTCATGTTGATCCTTCAAAAATCAAGGCAGTGCAGGAATGGCAAGCGCCACGTACCCCTACTGAAGTTAGGTCATTTCTTGGTTTGGCTGGTTATTATCGAAGCTTCATTGCCAATTTTTCCCGTATTGTTGTACCACTCACGGCTTTAACTCATAAAGGAAAACCCTTCATATGGGGACCTAAACAAGAGGAAGCCTTCCAAACTCTAAAGCAAAAACTTTGTGACGCACCTATCCTCACACTCCCTGAGGGTTGCGATGACTTTGTAGTATATTGCGACGAATCAGGGAAAGGGCTAGGCTGTGTATTAATGCAAAGAGGAAAAGTGATAGCCTATGCTTCTAGGCAACTCAAGGTTCATGAGAAGAATTACACCACCCACGACCTGGAACTTGGAGCCGTTGTGTTCGCTCTCAAGATATGGAGACATTACCTCTACGGTACCAAGTGTGAAATATACACTGACCACAAAAGTCTCCAACATATCTTCAACCAAAAGGAGTTGAATATGAGGCAACGAAGATGGGTCGAACTTCTCAATGACTACGACTGTGAAATTCGGTATCATCCTGGCAAGGCAAACGTGGTGGCTGATGCGCTCAGTCGAAAAGGTTATGCGAACTCCATTCGTCTTCTATGTTCGCAAATCATAACCGACCCGTTAGGAGGCATTAAACCATAAAGGCTTATGCCTTTCACTTTTACACTACCGAAAGGGTCTACTCAATTATAAAACTCATTTTTAAACTACCCTTAAGGATCGTTTGCCCAGTTCGGCATTCTTTGGTGTTTTGGTCGATATTAGTCATCATAACTACGAAGGACTTTTAAAAGCTTGTCTTGGCCAAGTGGGCACTTTTTAAACCATATTCTATTTAAAATCATTGTGTTCCTAAGAACAGGATATTCTCCAATTTAGATTATTAGATATACCTCACTTTAGGTAATCCAATGTCCACCCTCAAAGATCGAATCCGAGCACCTCAACATGTTTCTGTAACAGAAAATGACGTACGCGATGAGCTGTCGTGTGGAGCTGAACTAAAAATCGAAACCAAATCCGACGGTATTCTATACTATTTAAATCGCATATGGATTCCTGATCGCGATAACCTTCGTGATTTCCTCATGAATGAGGCGCACAAAACACGATAATCTGTATACCCAGGAGCCGACAAGATGTATCAAGACCTCGATACACCTACTGGTGGCCTGGTATGAAAAAGGATATCGCTGTTTTTGTTTCCAAGTGCCTTACCTGTTCCAAAGTAAAAGCTGAACATCAAAGACCTTCAGGACTCCTAGTCCAACCCGAAATACCTGTATGGAAGTGGGAAAACATAACCATGGATTTCATTACCGGGTTACCTCGCACCTCCAGTGGGTATGACACCATATGGGTAATAATCGATCGTCTTACAAAGTCATCTCACTTCATCCCGATTCGCGAGGACTTCAAGAACGAGAAGTTAGCTCGTATCTACATCAGCGAGATCGTAAGCCGTCATGGTGTACCATTAAGCATCATTTCAGACCGTGATGGTCGTTTCACTTCACGAACATGGCGAGCCGTACAAACCGCCTTGGGTACACGATTAGACCTTAGCACCGCCTTTCACCCTCAAACTGACGGTCAATCTGAACGCACCATCCAAACTCTTGAAGACATGCTTCGAGCATGTGTCATAGACTTCAAAGGGAATTGGGACGCTCACCTACCATTAGTGGAATTTTCGTACAACAATAGCTATCATTCAAGTATCGGCATGGCTCCTTTCGAAGCTTTATATGGTCGTAAGTGCCGATCTCCAGTATGTTGGCACGAAATTGGGGAATCACAAATCACCGAGAAACAACCGACAAGGTCATTCAAATTCGAAACAATCTTCTAACGGCTCAAAGTCGTCAAAAGAGTTATGCAGACAAACGACGAAAGCCCTTGGAGTTTGACATTGGTGATCAAGTACTTTTAAAAGTATCACCGTGGAAGGGAGTGGTTCGTTTTGGCCAAAAGGGAAAGCTAGCACCACGCTACATAGGACCTTTCAAGATACTCGAAAGAGTAGGTCCTGTAGCATACAAGCTTGACCTACCAGAAGAACTCAACAGAATTCAACCCACATTTCACGTATCAAACTTGAAAAAGTGCCTCACCGATGAAAATCTCCACATTCCTCAAGAAGACATTCAAGTCGATGAATCGATGCACTTCATTGAAAGACCGGTAGAAATCATGGACTTCGGAGAGAAGCATTTAAGACGAAGTCGTATTCCAATTGTCAGGGTACGTTGGGAGTCAAAACGAGGACCTGAGTTTACTTGGGAACGTGAAGACTCAATGCGCGAAAAATACCCGCATCTTTTTCCTGTTACCACTACTACTTAAATTTCGGGACGAAATTTCTAAAAGTAGGGATACTGTTCGTCGAAAAACGGGTTTCGAAACCCGCTTCGTTTATCAATCAAATATTCAGTTATAAGTTTCGTTGCGTATTTATGGTTCATATTAATTTCAAACAATACATAACTAATAAACATTTTTAGAATTTTAAACCATAATCAATAAATAATAAAAATAAGTAAATAAAAAAAATAATAGGGCAGCCGGGTTTCGAACCCGGGTCACCCACAAAGACAAACACGCAACACACCACTCCGCCACGCACTACTTTTGTGATAAACACGGAAACAAATAACATTTATAATAAAACCGAAAGTCAAATCTGCAATCAGCGCGCCCAGAACTCGCACTCACCGGAAAAAACCGACATTTCCGCGATTTTGGCTACTTTCCCTTGACTAAAACGCATATAACTGATTTCGACATCAGTTATAACCGATGCCGGCACTCAATTCCAGTCATAACCGACGGAAGTCTTTAATCGCGAACCTTGACCTCAATTCAAACCCAATTCAGCTGTTCATCCCTATAAATACTCACTCAAACATCTGGTAACCCTTTCGCTCAGAACCGCACACTCTTTCGAAGCTTTAATCCTTCCAGAGCACGTCGCCGGAGTTCCTCTGCACTCGCCGGAATATCGCCGGAATCGTTGATCAGAAAACCGTATTCGTTCATCAGACGGTATAACTGTCTAAACCTCTCTGCTATCTCTTGATTTATACTTAATTGTTCAAACCAATAATCGAAACTGTTAAAACAGTTCATACAGCCGGAAATCACAAATCAGAGCCGACGTCACTTGCCGGAAATCTGAAGCAAACTCGTTGTTCTGGTACACCATATCATTTAATTTTCTGTCCATTTCAATCAAGTATAAGTCGTGATCGATTAAACATAACAGTCGGATTTCACTGTTCTGTGTTCTTATAAACGAAGAAGATGAAGTCGAATATATGTATTAATATAATTAAAACTGGATATTCAAACGGGTTAGACACACAGTCCAGCGGTGGATTATGTGCAAATACAATATGCACGTCCCGAGTTCGAATCGCACACGTTACCGACTTTCAGAAATAAAACCAACATTTTTAGAACGGAATCAGATCAAGTCACAGAATGTTTATAAGAGGAATATAATTCAGTAGTTAAGCAGATTAGAAACACAGCCCAATTGGTTGGGCTGTGCGCACTCGAACCGAACGTCCCGAGTTCGACTCCGGGTCTCTGAAGCCGGTTCGGCCATATTAAATCATTTTTGATATAAACTAAATAAGGTTAAAGTTAATTATTATATATATAATTAAAACAGAGAATATTTCGGGTTAGACACGTAGCTCAGTTGGTAGAGCTGCATGCACGTATACGAGAGGTTCCGAGTTCGAATCTCACTCAGCATAGAAAACACAGTCTGACCGGTCAAGACCCGGTCAACGGTCAAAAAGTCAACTTTTTTATTTCTTTTATTTATTTGTTTAATTGGAAAATTATTTAAAAATACTTAAAAATAAGATTATTAAGGTTAGAAAATTTCCTTAAACTCACAAAAATAAATCTAAAAATCCCATTTAAGAGCACTAATTAAAAATATTAATCTCAAATAAAATTTATTTATTTATCGAATCATTTTGTTATTATCTAGGTTAGTTCTTCCCTCGTCGATTGAATTATAAATTCGTGCACATTCATCGTCATCAAAGAACGCACCCATTGTGAGTGAATCTCTACCAATTCTCCATTTTAATCATGTTTTGGGGTGTATCATATGTCGTATACTCCTTTTATTTTATTTAAACACTTGTGCATACATCATATCCATGATCAAATGTGTATCAATTGTTGTGTGAATTATATGTAGATTGGATTTATCATTTTCAGTGCACGCATTTCATTAGGCCCATCAGTTCCCCGTGGGAGACGGGTTGAGCATCAGGTGCCTCATTAGATCGGCTCCGTTTGATTGAGCCTTGATCTCACATACATCATCATTCATATCATATACTCATCCAAAGTGGTTTGTGTTTGTTTATCTATATATGTTTGCTCACATGTGATTATTGCACAAATTTTCCTTATTAAATAAAACAAGAAATTAGTAACAATGTTTTATCAAGGTTCACTCGCCAACTTTTGTTGACCCAAAATATCCCCCATTTTACACATGATACAGGTGATCCAGCTGAGACAGGAAACACTTAGGAAGGCCTAGAAGAATAAACAAGTTTATGCTTTGGAATAATTATGTAGTTTCATTTTTCTTGTAATTGTATGAATTTTGTTTTGGATATTTAATTTGTAATTTGAATTTAATAAATATGAAACCTTTTAGTAAACATCATGAGCTTTGGTGATAACCCAATTATGCCCCGACTTTTATTCCGCTGTGGGTCGGGGTGTGACAGTTTGAATGTATGAATATGTATAACATGATTAAGAAATAAATACGAGTTTTCATTATGATTCAATTCTCTGATTACAATGATTACAACGAAGAATGAATACAAGATTACAAAGTTTCAAAAAATAGAGATACAAGACTAGCTTTCTAAATATGGAAAGTATGAAAAAGCCAGGCGTTACAATATACTTGTATGCAACCTTTATAAGACCATGGGGTATTGTTTCCCCTTCTCCCATGTCCACCTAGGCGTCACCTCACATTGGGTAATGGGGTGGATATTCGGTTATCAAAGATAGGGGGGATGAATCTAGCGAGTTTATCAAAGGTATATTGGGTAATGGGGTGGATATTCGGTTCTGGTTGGACCCGTGGTTAATGGACGTTCCGCTAAAAAATTACTCGCCAAGACTGTTTGGGCTGGAAAGTGAGAAAAAATGTAAAGTTGCTGATTGTTTCATTATTTCTACTGTAGTTTTTGAGTTGGAGTGGAAATGGATAAGGCAACCAATATCAAGTGAGGAATTGGTTGAATGGGACGAGTGCCAAAGATGTTTGGCTACGGTTTCGCTATCGGCAGTTAAGGATAGGTGGAAATGGATCAGGTGTTCTTCGGGTCGTTCTCAGTTAGCGCTCTCAAGAGTTTGATGAATAAGGACTATGATCATAGCAGGAACTTTCGTATGAGGTGGTGTAACTGGATCCCAAAAAAGTGCAACATATTTTGCTGGAGAGCTGAGCTAAACCGGATACCTACGAAATCTGCGTTACTGGCTAGGAACGTGGTTTTGGATTCTGATTCGTGCCCTTTATGCAGCGATGGTATCGAGACCCATACCATTTGTTTACGGAATGTGAGGTATCATATAGAGTTTGGCTATTTGTTAGTAGGTGGTTTAATTTGCCTGCTTTCTTTTTCTTTTCGGTAAGAGATATTTTGATGATGCATGAGACGGCAAACATAGACAAACAAAAAGTGATATTCTGCATGGTATATTGATGACGGCGTGCTGGTGCGTGTGGAGAGCTATGAATGATAAGGTTTTCAACAATAAGGAGGCAGCGGTAAATCGTATTACTGGTGACATTATGTCATTCGATTTTACTTTGTTAAAACATAGGTCAAAACATAAGGCTTTAATATGGAGCGAATGGTGTAAATATTCCGTGTACATGATGGACTTATAGTTTGGTTTTGTTTTGGCTGTGCAGTTTTTCCCCTGCTGTTATGGGGGGTTGCTTTTTGAATGAAAGTTAATCTTCAAAATAAAGGCGTCACCTCACATTTTTTTCCACCTCATCATTTTCCCCGATGAGTGGAGTGTGGTTCCCCTTCCCTTTTCTAATTTTATTTTTATTTTTTAAGACATAAATTCTTTATAAATCTATTGTATTTATAAATAATATTTTTTGTTAACATAAAATTAATTAAAGTATATAACTAAATTCTAAGGTGTATTATTTAAAACTAAAACAAACTTGACGGCTGTTTTTAAAATTTAAACCAAATTCTAAGGATCTTTTAAATTAAAACTAATTGAGAGGGCCTTTAAAACTAAACTTAACTTGAGAGGGCCTTTTTGAAAATATCCACCTTCTTTATCTTCCACCTTCTTCATCTTCAATATTCTTCATCTTCAACCTGCAAAAAAAAAAATAAATAAGAAACAGAGTAAATAAACAAAAAAAGAGAGGGATAGAGAGAAGGAAGAGAGAGACATGGCTTCGGGATGATCGGGAGTACATCACCGAAGGCACCGCTCTCTCCTGGGTGGGGGGTGTTCCCGTCGGGGGAGGAGCTCCACCTCAGCTCCCGAATTCGTTTGCCGAGCCCACACCCCATCGTCTAATGAAATGACAGATAATAATAATAATAATGATAATAATAATAAACAATTTCAAGAATAATATAATATAAGAGTTAAATGCTTGGTTGGTCCCTATGGTTTGTGAAAATTGCAGATTTGGTCCCAATGGTTCATTAATTACACACTTGGTCCCAGTGGTTGCAATTTTTGCACTCGGGTGGTCCTTATGACTAACCCATGTTAACTTTCTCAGTTAAGTCTATGTAAAATTACCACACTACCCTTACTATTAAAAACAAAAATAAATAAACACCTTCTTCTTCTTCACCCTGATCTCTCTCTCTCTCTCACTTTCCTTTTCTCTCTCTAAAACCACAAGACCACCGTCTCCCACCTCCACCACGCCTCCACCGCCGCCCCACTAATTTACTGACATAGTCAAATTAGAGACAAAAAGTTGCAATTTTTTTGTTAAATTCGACAAACCAACATGTTCATTCTACTAGATTATTACAAGATGAAGTGAAATTAACCATCAAAATCCGTAAAGCTTCAAGCTTGCATTGTTTAAGGTGAAAAAGTTTTGATTTTTTATTTTTGGTACAAAAGGGTAGGATGATGACTGATAGTTATTCAAAGATGATGTCGGATATCGGAATGCGATCAAGCAACAAGGAGTTAGGGATGCTGAAGCGGATGAGTAGCAGTGATCGTGAGATGGAGATTAACTTGTACCGAAGTGGGTCTGCACCGCCCACCGTTGAAGGATCGTTGAATGCGGTTGCAGGGTTGTTTGACGGTGGCATTTCGGAACATGAGTTGAGGTCTGATCCAGCTTATGTTGACTATTATCATGCTAATGTTAATATCAACCCTAGGTTACCCCCACCGCTTTTAAATAAGGATGATTGGCGGTTTTCGCAGCGGTTGCAGAGTGGGGGTGGGGGTCTGCTATTGGGGATATGAGAAGGTGAAGAAAGATAATGGGAATGCCGGAAAGGCGCAGGGTATCGCGGAGTGGGGCGGTCAGCTAGCCCATTGTTGCCTACGGTTGGGGGAGGTAGGATAAACGGGACTGTAGATTTGGTGAACGGTTTCTCCTACCTGAAACAGTGAATGAGAGGAGAAGGTAGGAGGCGGTGGTGGAGGCGGCGGTGGTGGAGGTGGGGGACGGTGGTCTTGCGGTTTTAGAGAGAGAAAAGGAAAGTGAGAGAGAGAGAGAGATCAAGGTGAAGAAGAAGAAGGTGTTTATTTATTTTTGTTTTTTAATAGTAAGGGTAGTGTGGTAATTTTACATAGACTTAACTGAGAAAGTTAACATGGGTTAGTCATAAGGACCACCCGAGTGCAAAAATTGCAACCAATGGGCCCAAGTGTGTAATTAATGAACCACTGGGACCAAATCTACAATTTTCGCCAAATCACAAGGACCAACCAAACATTAACTCTATAATATAATTAGTTAAAATCTCCTATTCAGTTTTCCCACTTAGTCCCTCACTAAATGATTGGTAATTCAAACTCAATTATTTAAAAGTATTACCTTTTTAAGGATCAAAATCGGTATGGTTATGGCGTTGCTTGATATATTGTAAACTTACAAACTAAAATGTTTTACATATTATTTTTTACATAGGTATCTTAGTTTGACAAAAAGAAAATTAAATGTATATTCTATCAATATTCAAATAAACAAATCAATATCGATATATGCTACATAATGAATACAATAGAGTTTATTGGGCTAATCAATTTCCTAAACAGGAGTGTTACCGGATCAAGACTATGTAGTGACACGATAAAACCTCATGGACTCGTGGTTAATTAAAGTCGAGACAACGATCGAAAAAAAGATATTGATGAATACGTGGGGTAACACCATTTTTAAGTTTTTATGAATCAAGAAAATGAATAGATGATAATTTGGTTCATCAGAGATAACAATTAACCGTTAAGAAGATAAATAAGAGAATAATCTTTGAGATAATAAAATTGTAAAAATGTGTTACTTATAACGTGTGAAAAATATTTTAAAATTGAAAATAAACCATGGAATTTTAGATTTGGAGCATCTTGAGAGTTGTTACCCTCCACGACATTTGTTATCCATATGACGTGTTATAGATTCGTGTGTAGTAGTTTTGAGTCGCATTTTTGTACTTTCCTTATTTAGAAAGTGTGTTTGTATTTCTATTTATGGAAATTTGTAATCATATCGTATTCGTATTTCAATTTCAACTTTGTAATCCGAGACTTTGATTGTAATGGAATTCACACTTTTATACATACTTGTCTTACATGCATTCGTTCGTTAATACATGTTTACACACAAACCGATACTTGTTATACGTGAAAATACTCATACATACACTCTCGATACTTAAATTATACTTGTATACATGTTAAACACTTAAAAACATGAAAAAACACCAAGTTTTAGCTTAAAATGAAGTAAAAATCAAGTTCAGGGGCTAATTTGCAAAATCTGCCAAATTGGTCTCTGGCGGGGGGTGAGAGACAAAGCCTTGTCTCTCGCAGGGCGCGAGAGACCTCGATCCGCAGAACTTTGTTTCTAGCTTACGGGTTGGATCAATTTTCCCACCTTTTTCACCCCCAATCACCTTTAAACCTCATTTAACTCAAAACCCTGCTAACCCACTATATAAACAAGCTTCCTAACACCCATTTTCACTTTCCCAACTCATCTACACTCTAAAAACTCTCTCAAATTAGTTGCAAATATCTGAAAAGTCAGATTGTTTTAAGTCCCAAAGTGAGCACTTTATTTCATTTTCTTCACCAAATCTTTCTCTACAAAGCTTGGAATGCCTCTAGGATTGTTTCTGTAACACCTCAAAAATTTTTGACCAATAATATACTGACACGAGTCCCACTGATCCTCGTATGCCACGTGTTGGACGAGAGGGAACAATTTTGTCGTCTTGTCATTTTGACCGCTGAACGATAATTTAAATTTTATCATAAGAAAATTTTATGTCGTTATGTCTTTCGAAAGACCTCTGAACGATGCCCGATATATATATAAAGGACTGGTACGGCCGTCTTGTTATTTTATAAACCGCTGAACGTAGTCGAATAAGTCCGAGGGCCAAAGGTGTCAATACGCCAAATTTTTTTGGCCTCTGAGTGACCCTTACGGACCGCAAGGCTTGGGCCTTACGGACCGTAAGCAAGGAAAGAAAGATTTGTTGGGAGGCGGTTACGGACCGCAAGGCGTAACCCTTACGGTCTGTAACGACTTCAAACCAGGGGCGCGTTAGGGTCCTTACGGACCGTAAGACTTGACCCTTACGGTCTGTAAGGGACTAACACCTTTTCCCGCGAATTGCCACACTTGTGTAGCTTGTGACACCTCCTTGGACACTTGCTAGCACCTAGAAACATGTCAAGACACTTGTCTTGATCTTGAGCATCATCTTCAACTATAAATAGCCACCCTCATGAACCATTTTCCTTGCTCAATTCTTATCTTTCTCCTCTACTACTCTAGTGGAAGTTCCCTGAGCTAAGGAGTATCCCAACTGAGTTCTAGTCCATCTTTGGATCACATGTAAGTGTTCCATCCTTGCTTATTTCATTTTGATAGGCTTTAAAGCCAAAAGTCAAGCGTTATCGTAATAACGCTTTGACTTTCGGTTAGGACCATTATGGTCCAACCGATTGTTTGAATCGAACGTGGCTAAGTGATCGTAAGTAGGTAGGTGTTAGTCCCTTAAAAGGGCACCTCTTAAAGATTATGTTTACTAGACCTATTGACGGGTCAAAGTTAGATCATTAAAAGTCAAACGAGTCAAATTTTTTAAAACTCATAATCTGAGTTTATACATGTTATAAAAATATTTTTGACACTTAAACTAACTTGGTAATAAATAATAGAACATGTATAAACATGTTCAGCACGTCAATCTCAGTCTTAGTGTCGATTCGCAACCGAAAGTCGCAAAGTTTGACTTCTGCTTTGACTTTCATTATGAACCGAATTAGCAACTTTAGCTACTTCCTTTAAGTTGCATTATGATCCTAATGTAATGTAGTATAACCCTCTGAGGTTATACTACAAGATCATAATCAGAATCCGAGTTTATGCACTAGTTCCTCATTATGCCAACTTTGACCATATTGCCCTTTTTGCTAAAAACAAGGTTTTAATCAATAAAGAACTTGTAAATGAAATAGATACTGATATGTGATTATAATTAGCATATCATGATGTTATAATACTGATCATAAACTGAATTTTGGCAATCATCGCAAACTATGTCCTTAAAAGGACCAAAATGCCCTTATAAGCATCTAAATCGGTTTCTAAACAAATTTTCATATCAAACATGAAACCTACTGATATCATATCATAATTAAACTTTTCCAGAATTTTTATGGTTATAACATCAGATTATACAAAGTTCTTTCTATATATCGCATAATGACCGAAACGCCCTTATGAGGCATAGTTTCATTTTAAAACATAATGGGCACATAAGTTGGTATCATACTGATATCACAACTTATTTAAATTATATTGGCTTAGAACTTGTCCATAACTCATCTAGTTACCCGGTATCGCATTTATGCATTCGGTTAAGCTTATGCAGACTTTTTACGTAAGTTTACCGAAACGGGTCAAACCTTATCATTCTAATCTCAAATTCCATAATGTATATTGTTTACCCATATTATACAAGTCCTAGAACTTGTTAGGTTTAAACTACATTCCATTCCGGTCACCGCTTAATCACGCATATCGTACCGATTTCATTAATTTAAGTTAGTCAGTGTAAGTCAATGACTTGAATAAGACCCGTTAACAATCTAATTGGTAAATAATACCATTCACTCCAGACTAGAGACTTCCGGTAGATTGCATCCGAGCTAGTTATTTTGTATACGACTGTGCTTATCTTATTTTCTTGCTTTAAAGGATTTTGCTAAGCCAGATAAATACTCTTAACCTATTTTCCCTATAGGGCTTGGGATACGGTAAATATAACCACATGGTTGGATATGGGATCAAAGACCAATGTGTCAGGAATTCAAATTATCCATTTTAATTCACATTGCTTAGTATTAAACATTGGGGGTTAATGCGACCGTGTCCTGGATATCCTCAGCTCATTTAATTGCAAATGACCATGACTTAAAGCGCGGGGTGTAGGCATACACCTGTCAGATGCTAATGAATACTAAAATGTTTTATAACCCAATATGGGTACACCTAATAAAGGTATGAAAATGGCGTGTCGGTTAATCATGATTCGGCATAGTTTACCTGGCCCTAAATGTATTATTAGCATGTAAAACTGATAAATGAGATATAGTTTGTCCCAAGTTATTTATCAAATATATGTACCAATGTGTACATGGAAATGATTTTGAAATGTTTTCAAAACGTGTCGGTTATTTGTATTTACCAGTGAAAACTGACCGATTCTCAAAAGACTAAACGCATGTAGCAAGGTTACGTAATAGGCTGGAAGTGCTCGACAAAGCTTAAGAGGAATTTGCAACTCCTTGCTTAGAAAGCCCATAGTCTGCTAAACATCTTTTGTTATAACATTTTCGATCCGCATGTGGATCTTATACAAGCTGTTGTATAATTATCTTTGAACATTTGAATATTTGGTTTGTAATAATATTTAAATCCAAGACTTCGTTGTGTACTCTGTGTTGTTTGGTTATGATGTTATCAATCTTACGTCACAATACTCCCCACCGGGCCCACCGGGACATACATGGAAATCGGGGTGTGACAGTTTCCACAAGTTTTCTATGGAAAACCAAGGTGGAACATCACCATTTTGAGGTCCAAACTTTCTGTTTTGGAAGATTATGGTTAATACTTTTGCTAAACTTGTGTTTGCTCATACAATCTTGAGCTTGTCATGCTACTAACTAAGTCTACGTTTAGTGTGTGACAAATGGCAAATAACCGGTAATTCCGTACAATCTACTCACCTATTTTATTTTATTATCTCATGCATCTAATCGTAATTAATTTACGTGACTGAGTCGTACGACACATAACAAGTATTAGGACAAGAAAAACATGATATAACATCTATTGGTTTTTGTTACAACGCGAAACAACTAAAACTATGTCCTAAAAGTGTTGGCAGAGAATGTTGGGCGCACTATTCACGGTTGCACTATTCATGCCAGCAACCGCTACAGAACAATGAATCAAGACAGACGAATGACGAAACTGAGTCCATATATATGAAACACTAATGTGGGAATAAGTCTTATATTATTTCACAACCTTCCGTTGCAACGCTCTAAATAACAGATCGTCCAATCGGCTAAAAATACTATATTTCTAACCCGTCCGTAACAATAATTCGGCAAGTCTGGACCTCCAGAATTATGACAAATGTGGAAAACACACTAAAACATTTAAAGGATATCATTGGAACATTCAAAGTTATGAGTTTCCGGTCTTTCATCGCTATAAACATAACTTGTCCGTTAGCGAACCGACGAACTAGTTAGCGGTATTTCCGACACCGTAACAACTAAGAAACTAGTGAACTAGTTAAGCTTATTTTGGAACTACAAATTACTCCATAAAACTTTGGGGTATAAGTTTACAACTTGCGGAAAATTTTTATCACTATGACACGAAAGCTTCGTTAGTGCACCGACACTTAACCGGGAACCGAATAAACTAGTTAAATATTATTTTTACTAGTTAGTGAACTAGTTAATAATGTTTATAATCCTAATCCCTAATTACTTCTTTAGTGGTGCAATTAAACCCTTAAAAACTACACTTAACTTAATCCCTAAAATATCTAAGTGTTTAACATTTAAACTTGAAAAAGTTACACATAACCCCCCCTTCAAGAACTCGGTCAACAAGTGGGTCCCACCCATTTGTTCCATGTTGAAAATATGGATGAAGAAGCATGGTGTATGAAGATATGTTCTTGACTTGAAAGGATCTTGCAACATTTTAATAATCAACACCATCATTCATTATCACTTCAACCTCACAAAAAAAAATCAAACACCAAAACCTTCTCCTTTTCCCTCCTTGTTCACGGCACAACACCACCACCCAAACACCATCATAAACCACCATTGATCACCCCATTTTACTCACTTTCAAGGCTTTTCAAGATCATCTAAGTATGGGTTAAGCATGGAACATCATTAGGAGCTTTCTTGGAGCTTACTTGTCTTCTTATTTTCTAATCTTAGCTTGTGCTTTTGTAAGTCTCCTAAACATCATATTAAAGCTCCTTGTTATTAGTAGATTATGGAAGTACAAGTTGGAAATCTTGATATAAAATATGAACATAATCAAAAACCCTAAACTCAAAGTTAAAGAACACTAAAGATAACTATATTTTGTGTTATTTTATGTAGATTAGTGTATGATAGTTTGTATGGTCATGTTGTTTATGTTGATCTTGTTAATACTAGTGATTTAAAGTTTATGTTTGTAAGGATCTTATGATTAGTAACATGTAGGATTCTAGATTTGTGTTAATCTTACCATGATGAACACAAAAATATGATTTAAACATTTGTATGGTTAAATCATGGAAGATCATCATTTACACATCCTTGAGCTATGCATATAAATTTAGACTACATGAAGAAACAAGTGTTAAATGGATTTAAACCACAATTTTTGGAAGTTCAGTATACTTTGTTCTTAAAAGTTAAGTAAATAACTTGTTTATTATAAAAAGTCACCTTAAAAGTCTAACTTTTTTTTATGTATGAAAAGTATAATATGCAAGTTCATGAAATATGGAAGTTATGTTAATAAATGTACATGTTTGGAATAAACTTGATGAATAATGGTGATTTGGAAATTTGAGTATGATTTAAATACGTTTTTATAATGTGGAAACGCCCTAGTTTTAGGGAAACTATGACGGATTTTTCTAAAAATCGCGATTAAAAACGGGATTAAAGGGTGATTAACAAGGTTAAACTCGAATAGTGGTCTTAATCGTCATTAAGGAAGTCTTGATACAAAGGGTTAAATACTAATCACCCAAGAGCTTTTATAAAATCATATATTGTTTTTACAAGAATAAGTGGTGGAAAATAATAAAATGTGCAAATATAATTTTGGTAAAGATTATATATATGCATTTCAAGTAACCAATTGGTGTGAAAATACTTGTATATTGTGTGTATGTATTAGTACTAGGAATACATGTCAAATAATAATCACAATACGTGTGAAAATACACAATTACATGCCATAAGAACAAATAGAAAATCTATACAAATGCATGTAAATCCACACCTTCGAAATGATAAGGAAATACTAAAACAATATATCTTGAACCAATTAAACGGACAAGCCACAAATCGGACAACGGACGAAACCACAAAAATATATGTTCTTAAGAAATAATATTATTTTCACCCGTCGAATAAATATACATAATTTACTTTGGTGAAATTAAAGGATATATATATTGTCTTATCTTGGGCTTATCGTCATCACGAGGAGGTCACTATGACACATGGAGTTTTATCAACACATATATATATGTGTGTGTATATATATATTATATATATATATATTGAGCGTTCAGAATGACATATCTAAAATAAATATTTTTGATACCGAACTAATAAATATATATAAGCGCCGCCGATAATAAAATCCGGAAGTTGAAAGTGTATAAAAATTACTAAGTGTTATAAAAATATACTTAGACACTTGGAACATAATACTTAGTTAAAAATACATAAGAACTCCCACTAATGGACTCAATTATTTGAAACTGGCTAGGCCCAAATAATAATATAACTAAGTGGGCTACGCCCAATCATATAACTAAGTGGGCTAGGCCCAATGACATAAACTAAGTGGGCTAGGCCCAAATAATAATATAACTAAGTTGGGCTAGGCCCAATGGACATAAACTAAGTGGGCTAGGCCTAATCATATAACTAAGTGGGCTAGGCCCAATGACATAAACTAAGTGGGCTAGGCCCAATCATATAACTAAGTGGGCTAGGCCCAATGACATAAACTAAGGGGGCAAGGCCCAATGATTTGCGTGCTAGGCACGAGGAAAGTGAAGGGCAAGGCCCGTTCACCTACGATTACATACAAGATAACAATATATATTGATGAAATATATATGCAAATTAATCAAACACACAACCCTACCAACACTATAAAAACAATCACATTGTTCAAAGAAATAAATGAGTACATAATAACAAATCAAGATGAACAACTTGTACGAGGTCCAATTAGACCTGAGAGTCTAATGAATTAAATACACATGTAGGTTATACACGTGTACGGACACTCGCGGTACTTTAGTACTACTGTACAGAATGCAAACCTGTGATTCATGTTTCCCATTTCTTTTAAACGTTTTTCGGTTTTATAACAATCGGGGGTGAGATACATGCTATGACATTCTATGACAAAGGGTATGTTAGCTATGGGTTTAGAAGATAACAAGATTTATGTGTGTAAGTAGGATGATAACATAATAACCATTAATCACTTAGTGACCAAGGTGCAAAGGTGTAGATCTATTGAGTTTGAGACACGCTCCACTCTAAATAAAACAAGTTCGTTCAGAGTGCTTTTGTGAACCCTATGAATGACAGAGTTGTCTCGGTTTGGTTATTTACTTATGACACATAATGTCAGGGGCTCGCTACCCACTGATAGATCCTTAAACCCTAGGAATAACAATAACATACCGGGATTTTCAATATTGATGACAATTACTTATACGAAAACAATATTACATGAACTCGCTCAACTTTTGTTGATTTTTTCAAAATTACATGTATTTCAGGAAATAAGACATGAAAGATGATAGACTCCGGGCATTTGGAAGGAAGTAACAATGGTTACCACTTTTGGAAGGTTTGCCTCTTATATCCCATCTTCGTGTGGGTATATAGGAGTCAAAGCTTCGGTTTATTGTATGATGATAACAAGTTAATTTTGATGATGTATGTTACTTAAACTATATTTTTGGATGTTAACTAAGTAACCTATTCCAAACTTGTAATGTGGTTGAAAATTAATCTATGATATGGCAACATTGTTATTTATTACATGTTTACTCGATTGGAGGCAATGCTTACCTTACAGTCACACGTTGCGCTTCCGCTACGACCATGGTGTGACATAATGAGTGTAACAACTCTCCAAAACACCCCAAACCGAGCCGTAACCGGCGAACGGACACGCACCACGAGACCCGACTCGAAAAACGAAGAAATTCCACCAGGACGTCTCAGGTGACACTCGCCAGAAACCCTGGTGGATAGGTATGAAAAAAGATGTAGCAACCTACGTTGCTAAATGTCTAACATGTTCACAGGTTAAAGCTAAACATCAGAAACCTTCAGGACTATTTCAACAACTGGAAATGCCAATTTGGAAATGGGAATTAATAACAATGGACTTTGTTACCAAACTACCCAGGACGCGAAAAGGTAATGATACAATCTGGGTGATTGTAGACAGGTTAACCAAATCTGCTCATTTCTTACCAATGAAAGAAACTTTCAGAACAACTAGCTAAATTATATGTAAATGAAATAGTTTCATTGTATGGAATTCCTTTAATCTATTGTGTCTGACAGGGACAGCCGGTTTACTTTGCATTTTTGGACAAGTTTCCAAAAAGCAATGGGAACCAGATTAAATCTAAGTACAGCATATCATCCTCAAACAGACGGTCAAAGTGAAAGGACAATCCAAACAATGGAAGATATGCTTAGAGCCTGTGTAATTGATTTCGGAGGAAATTGGGATGAACATTTGCCTTTGATAGAGTTTTCCTACAACAACATTATCATACCAGCATCAATGCTGCACCTGTTGAAGCACTCTACGGACTGAAATGTCGAACACCAGTGTGTTGGGCAGAAATTGGAGAAAAACAATTATCAGGTCCTGAGGTTGTACAAGAACAACTGACAAAATTATCCAAGTCAAGGAAAGATTAAAAACAGCCCGAGATCGTCAAAAGAGTTATGCAGATAACAGACGCAAACCTTTGGAATTTCAAGTTGGAGGTAAAGTGCTATTAAAAGTCTCACCATGGAAAGGAGTTGTAAGATTTGATAAGAAAGGAAAACTAAGCCCAAGGTATGTTGGACCTTTAAAAATTATCAAGCGAATAGGGCCCGTAGCTTATCAGCTACAATTGCCAGAGGAAATGGCAGGAATACATGATGTGTTTCATGTATGTAATCTCAAGAAATGTTTAGCAGATGAATCATTGGCAATACCTTTCCAAGATATAGAGGTAAACGAGAAGCTTAAATTTGTAGAGAAACCCATTCAGATTGAAGATAGAAAGATCAAGAATCTCAAGCACAAGAGATTAGTTCTGGTCAAAGTTAAATGGGATTCAAAGAGAGGACGAATTTAAATCAAGGTGGGAGCTAGAGTTAGAAATGCAGAGAAAATATCCACACCTATTCAAGCGAATCTCGAGGACAAGATTTAAATCAAGGTGGGGAGGATGTAACAACTCTCAAAACACCCAAAACCGAGCCGATAACCGGCAAACCGGACACGCACCACGAGACCCGACTCGAAAAACAAAGAAATTCCACCAGGACGTCTCAGGCGACACTCGCCAGAAACCCTGGCATCTCCCGTGACGCGCGTGGGACGTCCAGGTGACGTGTCTCCGTTTCGCGACGTCTGGCTAGGCTATGCATACACGTAGCCTACCTAGGCCATGTAGCTTCCCCCGCACCACGCGAGGGGTTTCCTAAGCTCTCCCGCGACGCGCGGAGATGCCGAAATCGGGTATAAAAGGAGCGGCCTGGGACTTAAATCGTCGCTCACTTTCGATCCTCTGAATCGAACGTATACTCTTTGAATCTCTGTTTCTCCGCCTCCGCCCGCTGTAAGTATCTTAACCCCCGATCACTAATCCGTTACCCTACCCGAGTTAGAACCCGCCAACGCATGTCAAGGCTCTGCCCGACTGAGTACGTTGTGGTTCTACCTTGTGCTGTATGGTTATCCTTCCCAATTGATTTAGGACCCACCGACGCATGTCAAGGCCCTGCCTGACTATGCACGCCGGGGTTCTGTCTCGGTTGTATGGCTAAAAGTGACCTGGGTTGATTTACTAACGCATGTGCATTGTATGTTTTAAATAGAAATTCCAGGAAGTTATCAAGAATTTTCACTAAGAACTCCGTAGGAATACCTAAGTTTTCAAAGTGAGTACATTCTCTTTTTGTAAACCTTTTTGTGAGTCAAAATATTTTAATTATGCTTAACAGTGATTGAGTATATGTATTCTATAATTACTGCCGGTATGTTGGGGTTTTGTATACGAAATTTGAATCCGTTACCGTTGGACAAATGGATTTTTGCCAATGGGTAACATGACCCACAACTCAGGAGTGACAGTATGATTGGGTAATGCTGTAGATATAAACATTTTAAATGCGGATGCTCTCAATAACTGTAAAGCTATAAAACTTGTTTTGATTATACTGGGATGTATTCACCAGTATTTCTTGTTGATAAAATCTTTTGAAAACACGTTTCAGGTAACTTAATGTGAAGCTAATAGAAGCCAGCTAGAGAGCACTGAAGATTAGAAAAGTGGCTATAAAAGTTACCTAAATAAACAGAGTTTATATTTTCCATAAGTCGGGTTTATCCCAAAAATGTATTGTAATTGAAACTTGGGTTTTGTCCCCTTTTATGTAATATTAAAGTTTGGTGTTTTGAACTCTGATCAATTATTTCCTAACTACGATCCTGATGTTTTAATTCCGCTGCCAAATTAATAAACACCAGTACCACCACTCTGTGTCTCGCGCTCCCGCTCCCGGGGTAGGGGTCAGGGGTTGCGACAGTGAGCTTCCAAAGATTGATTTACATGAGTTGGAGACGTTATTTACCCTCCAAACTTTCTATTTTTGAAAGGTTTATCTACCCACAAGTGTTGAAACCATCCAAGCTTGTCATGATTCTTGTGACAAGACTTGTGTTTTGGTATAGGTGTGAATACTTGGAAGCCTTGGCTATTCTACCTTCATTCCACCACCTCACTTGATGATTTCCAATTGATATCCCAAATAGTTTGCTAGCTTAAAAGTGACATAACCCCGTCTAGCCTCCGACACTTAGTTAACTCTTTCTATGTTGGTGTCGGCTCACCGGGTTAAAGATTACTTGGCTACTTGGTACAATGATTATTGTACATTTCATTTCATTCATGACCATCCGAATCATCCTTGTGATGATTTGTGTATTGGGAATCTACGAAAGAGGTTAAAGGACGGTTGTCCTCCTACCTCCATGCTTGACTTATATGACAATCTATGATATTCTTGACATGGACTAGCTTAGAGTTATATTATATAAACTAATCAATATATAAATACATAACCGAACCCTTGATGTAATCACCATGATTACTTGTCATGATAGTAAGTTATATTGTCTAGACTTGAATCTCTTGTTACGACTCTAATGGGCATTTTGACCCATGAAATCACATCAACCCATACGGGACTTATAGTGTCAAAAACGAGTGGTCAAGGTCTAGATAATTATTTTCCTATGTACATACTTTTGCATACTTTACATTTCGAATCCAATCCCCTGTTATCCACCAACTCACAGACCTACGTTTCCTCGTGTAGGATAACTCGGTGTTCCATCCTCCAACCTTTCAACTTTTCACGGAATTAACAAAGGAAGCTTTGCAAAATGTGAGTATACTCGACCCGTTTATCTTTTATCACTTTTGGGTGCAATACATGTACTTTATCAAAATCACCCAAACATTCTTATACTTAAATCACAACACAATCTTTATACATGCTTTTGTGCTAAACTTGAAATCACACATGCTTATACTTAGTCATTAACTTCAATCAAGCCTCCCTTAACATGTATAACGCTATAGGAATAGCGCACCACCCGTAAACTTAAAGTCATGTTAAGTCTAAACACATACGGTCTTCTCATTGCTATGATTAGATTACGCTAGCAGGAAACTTTGGATTGACCTGTATAATTGCATGCTAGTTTAATGTATGTTAGCCTCGAGATTAGACAACTATGCATGAAAGATTTGTTTTAAAACATTTATACTATGCTATTTACTTAAAACTTGTACGATCGCCAATGCCTTGTGTGTTGAACTATACTTTAACATGTATTACAGGTTGATGATGTTGATGGTAATGAAATCTAGTAAGGAAGAATTAGAAACACATTTAAAAATACTAGATTTTGTTACTTTGAATTTGACGAATTATGTTGTACTTTAAATTTGAAAATTGTTGTACTTTGTTTCCTTGTATTGTATTTGACAATTTTATCAATGAAATGAAATCGGTTTTGAATTTAATTATTGTCGCAATAGTGTTATGATGTCTCGAGCAACCTCGTTTGTCCCACCCTGATGTTTCCATCATCGGTTGGGGTGTGACATTGAGCCTATCAATTGTTGACATGTGTATTGGTTTAGTTAGTGATAGTTATAATGAGATGCGAGAGTTAAGTTCTTATGATTTTATCTTAGCTATGGAACATGATAAGAAAAATGATTAACATATCTACATGCATTGCAATATATACAATTTCATATTACACACAAACATATATACACTGACACTTGATTGATTACGTAGGGTTGCGACTAATCTCGAAAGACCATGGCATATAAAGTCTGGTTGTGAATGACCTAGATTGATTAGTATGATTTTGAATGATTAGTGTTTACCTAGATTGATCAAGTATGACTATGATTGGCCATTGTTGACCATAACCAATATTGACCAAGTATATACGTGGCTGATCCAGATTAAATGTAGTATTGGTTCACCGATTCCAATTTTGATTGACATAGATAGATGAACTCGTCGATAGTTAACCTCAGTTTTGGTTCCTTGAGGGACATCGTGTGGTGGTAAGCCCCTTGTCTAAAATGTTGAGGGTTAAAATCCTACAAGGTAAAGGTATAGGAGTATCAAAGAATATGTTAGTTTGTCGTTAAAAAAGTTAAAAACGACATACTGAGAGAAAATATTAAATAATTCTATCAAACCAATACATGAAAAATAAACCCCAGACTACTTAAAACTGTTCACCTGGGGATGATTATGGTGGAATTAACCAAACATGAATGTGGATGTCATCTTCGATTCTTCAGTTTCGGTGTTCGGATATCTTATTGGGAAAATACGAGAGTTCAAAAAAGCCAAGATCGTCTAAAAATGGTCCCAAGGTTAAATGTATTCGAAATTGGGTCAAACCCCATCATAACTCGTCGTAATGGGTTAAGTGCATTAAATCCGCAAGTCTCTCTTGGTTGCCGATGCACATTGGCCTTGGATTACGCCTTAGGGAGCACAACTGACACAGCTTAGCGTCACCGACGTGGGAAATGGCGGAATTAACCAAATATGAATGTGGATGTCATCTTCGATTCTTCAATTTCGGTGTTCGGATATCTTATTGGGAAAATACGAGAGTTCAAAAAAGCCAAGATCGTCTAAAAAAGGTCCTAAGGTTAAATGTATTCGAAATTGGATCAAACCCCATTATAACTCGTCGTAATGGGTTAAGTGCATTAAATCCGCAAGGCTCTCTTAGTTGCCGATGCACATTGGCCTTGTCTTACACCTTAGGGAAGCACAACTGACACAGCTTGGCGTCACCGACGTGGGAAATGGCGTCGGTGACTCTATGATCCAAATTTTGTCAGTTTTTTTTTGCGTTTTTCGACCCCGATATCTCTAGCATCCTTCCAAAGCTCCGTTAGACTTCCAAAATGCACCTTAAACATGTCAAAGCTGCAAAACACAAACCATATCAAAGTAGTGTATTCTAGAAATCAACTTCATGTAATTTACCGAAATTATAACTATTAAGCTATAGAATTTTACCAATCCATCACATTCATGCTCCAAGGCGGCTTATCCTGACTCAACGTCGTCGTCACATTCAAGATCTTACAACACAATTCCATATGAGAGGTGCAAAAGAGGTGACAACTCCCTTGTATTTTTCAATCGTTCTCACTTCCATGGACGAGTCTCCTCATGTGGATTCTACACCTTACCGAAAGTTGGTGGGTTCTTACAATATCTTGCATTCACACAATTGGACGTTTTCGACGCTGCGAATAAACTTTATTATTTTATGCACTTACTTATTGAAACCCATCGGCAGGCCTTCAAAAAAGTTCTCTGGTATTTAAAGGGAACGATTCATCATGGATTATTCTTACAACGGGCTCCTCACTATTAAAGCCTTTAGACTCAGACTTGGGTGGGGTCTCAAATGGTGGTCGATCAACCACTACATTCATTTATACCTCGGCTCCAACATCATTTACTTGTCGATTGACATGACAAAAATCAATATCTCGTTCATTTACTGAAGCAGAATACAAAGCATTAACTAATGGAGCAGTTGAAATATCTTTGGTCCAAGACTTCCTTACTGATCTAGGTTTTACCTCCTCACAACGTCGACATTATACTGTGAATACCGGTGCAACATACTTTATTCTCGTATGAAACATGTTGATTTGGATTATGATTTTTCCCAGGAAAAAGTTGCGGATGGTTCCTTGCAAGTACGTCATTTAACCCACATATCAACTTGTTGATGCTCTCACCACTTGGGCGTGGTCCATTTCTTCATCTTCGAGCCAAGATTGGAGTTTCCGGTGGATCCTTCATCTTGCGGAGGCTTATCAAGATATAATACTCTTGCTCAATTAATGTATTAAATAATGAATATGCTTGTAACTTCCTTGACCTAGCTAAGACTATTGACTTAGCTAGACTAGTATGTAACTCCCTTGACTTTAACATTCTTGTAACTCCCATGACATATACTATTGGTTAGATTTTGGCTTTTGATAGAATCCTCCATCCATGTATATTGAATATATATTTGTACCATGTTATGTTTTATGCAAGCAAATAGTTTATACCATTATAATGTTTACTAAATGAGCTAATTGCATCAAAATGATATATACACACGTGTGTATTAAAAAAGAAGGTGCTTAATATATATAACTAGAGGGTTTACCACGTGCGTTGCGCTACGGCCAACAAAATTGACATGTTGTTGATCAGATTCACGTTTACAAAGTGTTAAAGATGTTTTTGTCGGTTAAGTCTATATTAGTATCTTATACAAATAAGTAATTCACCAAATAAGCTCAATACAATTAATGGTATCATAATTACTACGTTACATGACTTTGTATTCATATAAATAACCTACCGTATTAAGCCCCTCGCGTTGCGGCGGGGGCGTGTAAAACCATGACAAATAGCACCAATGTCACACTATAGCCAACGACTATCAACATTGAAGTTGCAGCGTCTTAACGTGGAGAAATTAGACCGACATATAAAACATAGAAAATAATAACTAACTTGATTTAGGACTCGCGCGTTGTGACGAACTTATTAAACGAGAAAATAGACGACGTAAATACGCTGAACCACACACGTACGTTGCGCCATGTTAACTCGCAAAATTTAGAACGAGGCGTATAACAAAATGTAAAATCATTGAACCACACACACATTGTGCCGTGTTAACTCGCAAAATTTAGAACGAAGCGTATAACAAATGTAAAATCGTTGAACCACACACACATCGTGCCATGTTAACTCGCAAAATTTAGAACTAAACGTAAAACATTTTTTTTCAAAATATGAAAAATATAGGGGATCAAAGTTAAAAGTAAAAAAGTTGTGAGGTTAAATTGAAAAAACTAAAAACTTTTGGTTAAAACTATAAAATCAAGTAGTTTTGGGTTTAAAGTGAAATATCAACTTTTGTAAACTCATAAAACATGGGGTATAACACCTCAATGCCTTAGCTAGTTGCTAATTTATATTATGTAAATAGAAATAAGAATATCTTAATTATATAAACCGATAAAAATTGATAGAATTAAGATCTTTAATATCACAATTTATTTTCACTGTAAATATTTATATTAGTAAAAAATATCAAATACAAAGAACTCTTAAAGGGTAAGAAAAAATATTCTAGGAAAATTCTTCAATGTGAACACAACAAAAAATACATAAAAAACAAAACACAAATTTTTTTTCAGTATTCTATTAAAATAATCGCTACTTTATCGTCATTAAAAAAATATATTTTTAGTGACGATAAAGTAGCTTTTTTTATAAAAAATACTATTTTTTTTTTGCTTTTTGGAATTTTTTTAAGGTTTTTTTAGGGTTTAGTTTTTAGTTTTAGCATTTTGTTGGGTGTGTGTGGGGGGGGGGGGGGGGGTGTTGGTTTTTTGTTTTTAGCATTTAGCTTCGGTTGGGGCGGTAGGTTTTTTTTTTGGGGGGGGGGGGATGGGGGTAGGGGGTTTAGGTTTTTGGGTAATTGTGGGGAGGGGGTGGGGGTTTAGGTTTTTGGGTTTTTGCATGTACATGTTCTTTTACAAGATTATGGACACTTGTCACTCTATGGTTCCTTCTTACACTTCTTACTTTTATACTCCTTTGTAGAATAACTCAACTCCTATATTAGTATCTTCTTTTTATAATTGATTCACTTGACTTTGGTGTTCGTTTTAGGATTCAAATTCAAGACTCACTTTTAGCTCGACAAATTTCTAGTTGTGTGTGTATATATATATTTTTAATAATTTTTTAAACGACCAACGAAATCACCGAATCGGTATCCTGGATACCCTCAATCGAGCAAATACATCTCCTCCTCCATAACAGCCAGAGTTGGATGTATACCTGAGCCGTCAAGCCACCAGTTTCGGGGAGAACCCGCTTGCCCGAAGGCCCATTGTGGTAACATTTGGTTCGGCTCGGTTTCGAACTGGCGACCTTCAGAGAGGCCTAGTTCTAAACTCCATTACCACCACCAATGTTCTTCAAAATGATGATACCGAGAATTGAACTTAATACCTCAAGGACAAGGGCGTAGCTTAGTGGTGGTCCGGGTCCCGGGGGGCGCTCGACCCCCCAAACTTTTCACTCAGTAGTGTCCGGTATGCAGTTTTCAAATAGATTTTTTTAGGTATATATGTTTTCGACCCCCGGTTTTATAATCTTTAAGGTATAATTTTATTTTCGGTGACTTCCGACCATTCAGTCGGAAATCTCAAGCTTCACCATTGCTTAAGAAGAGAAATCAAATGGCTAACTACTATACCAACTTTTCAGCACTTTATTTTTAGTATTAACTTGTTTTCTGAAGAAAAAAGTTGATAACACACGACATATAAACAAGGGATAATTTATATTTATACTATATAATAGTTTGTATCTGTTTTAGGCCTTTAGCAATCGACGCATGCCAAATAGCAAAACTGTGACCGACAATGTTATATTAGACCACAGCCGTCGATTAGCCACCGTCAAGGTGCCGTGTGTGCTGGCGGTGAGAGCAGGGTGGCCGTCGGAGGTGGGCATTAAACCTGAACCGTAACAACTCATAATGTAATACGTGGGGTTTGGATCATGTGACTGCTCGTGCATCATCTGACAACTACACAATAAATAATGGCCGTTGAGTTTCCAGATATTGTCTCTACTGCTATATATGCATACTATATAATATTATATCATGCCAATTATGTGCTACAATTGACTTTATACTTATGGAAATATTTTCTATAAGATTTTAGAACTTGTGGGGTGTTTTTTTTAATCATATTATCATGTTTTAAAGATTGCCCTTTGGTATGATGATTTATGCCATAGGGTTTTAGGCGTCGTTTTCGTATGAGTCGAGGTTTATTTCTAAGAATATTAAACGATTTACAAAATAAATATGATATTTCCAACAAAAAACTGATGCACATGGTCAGTTGCTCAACATAGTGGGGGCAAGAGGGGGCGGCCGACCCCCTGAATTTTTCGTTCAGTAGTCGAGTAGTTTCGTATAGACATTTTTGGGTATATACGTTTTTGACCCTCTATTTTATAGAAATTTTCTGGTATATACGTTTTCGACCCCCGGTATTCGAAAAAAATTGGTTATCATCAAATGTTGTTTATAAGAAAAATAGTTAGAGATTATGATAACTATTATACACTGATATTGGAATAATTTTTCCATAAACTAGCAATGACATAAATTGCTACTGTATGTTTCATAAAAGAATAAACACGAAATAAGCAAGTTTTTCGTTCGTAAGTTGTATGTGGTTTAATATCCGTATTTCGTCACACATAGTACATTTACAAAAAATACATTTGTTTTTTTACACAATTTAAATGCTCCAGCCCAGTGAAGTTCACGGGGAATAACCTAGATGACTATATAAAAATATCTGAACGAGTGGCGAGAGAAGACTTCATTATTATTATTTTTGTGAGTATGTCATTGATCTATATTTGAGAAAACCTACGTTTGGTGACATACAACAAATTTTGGAGGCTCATGAAGATCGACATGGTTTTCCTAGGATGATCGGAAGTTCAGATTGTATGGAACGGGAGTGAGAAAGTTGTCCAACTGTGTGACGCGACCAACACACTAGTGTATATCATAAAAAGCCGGCTATGATACTTGAAGTGGTTGCATTACAAGATCTTTGGGGCCAACGCACTAGTGTATATCATAAAAAACCGTCTATGATGCTTTAAGTGGTTGCATCACAAGATCTTTGGATTTGGCATGCGTTCTTTGGTATGCCTGCTCCGAATAACAATTTAATATTCTTAATCAATCACTCATTTTCAACGATTATATAAACGGTGTTGGACCGAAGGGGTTTTTTTTGTAAATGTTGCGGAGTACAAATATGATTATTATCTAATGGATGAAATTTACTCGGAATATGCGGTGTTTGTAAAATCATTTACAAGCCGTAAAACGTTAGACGAAAAGAGATCGAAGTTTAATGGTGCTCAAATGGTAGCACGAAAAGACATCGAATGAGCCTTTGGTGTTTTACATAAACGATGGTGAATTTTGAGCATGTTGTGTAGGATCATGGAAAAATATAGAGTTAGAAATGTGATGTACGCGTGCGATATTTTAGATAACATGATTTCGGAGAATGAAGGACGTGCAATTTGTCAGTACGATAAGGAGGAGAGGCAACCAAATATTGAATGCATTAGTGATGAAGCGAGGGAAGCGAATACACGAAAAAATTATGACAACCACATACAACACAACCTTCGAACGGATGGTTGAACACATTTGGAGTGTTCCACAAAACGACAATGATGAAGATGATAATTAAAAATTTGTATCTTTGTTAATGTATGTAATGTTTTTTTCAAGTTTGTGCAATTTTTTAATTAACGTTGTTTCTTTATTTAATATTAATATTTTTTTTAATTTAATAGATTTGTAAATTAAATAAATAATGTATGTCACGTGTTATACCACGTCTCATCCCATGCGGCGCTTTTTAGGGCTTGAAGGGATCTGACATTGCTGAAGTAGCTGTCACGTGACGCTTTATGCCCTTCTTCATACTCCTTTATACCGGCTAGTCTAAGTTTGTTGGGTCGTGACCACGCTAGACAGAAACTAGTGGCATACCTTTGTTTTTTTTAATCGTTTTAGTCGAGTGTTGAATACGTAAACCACAATATAAAAACGAGTATTGAATATGATATAACATATAATCTTCTTACGAGTATTATCAAAAAGCCGACTGATCTAATTAAGCAAACATATGAACTATGCCTCATTGCTCGGCTATATATTAGTAGGCTAGGTCTAGTGTAGGAGTCCATTTTGAGATGGATATATAAGATTCCATGCAAGACATAGGATTCCATTTTTCCCCAAATTCTACAAAAGAAAAACAACAATTTTGTTCTTAAATTGACAATATATACATCATCTTATCTTCTTACCTCCAATTCTTAGATTCAACATGAAAGGACCGCAATATTTATATCAAGGAAATGAAAACAATTAATATTAGGATGATATAAGTACAAAAAGTGTGAATTAAAATATTACCTATGTTTCTTCTATAGCTCTTTTGAATGAATCCTAAATAAAGGACATAGGGTATGCACCAAATAAATTGATATCATCAAAGCATGGTGATAACCAGTTTTACTATAGCAACCAACACCGTTGAGTTGAAGCTCTCTAAAGTATTTGTTAAAAGACTACGTAGATTACAAAATATAACACAATGGATCGCAAAATATATCACTATACTGAGAAAAATTGAATCTAAAATAAGACACAATGGCGAAATAAAAAACAATGCCAAATAAAAGACCCAATGAATCGCAAAAAAGACTTTATGACGAAAAAAACACAATGCCAAATAAAAATAAACAAGGATCTAATCAAATTCTAAAACCTACAAGCTAAAACTGAAAATTTAAGATCGTAAAGTTCGACGAAACGGTTCCAATGCCGCTAAAATGAGTTCAATCAGAGTCCGTCTGATACCATTTTTACGACTTAGAAAACCATGTATTTAAACCTTAGATTCATTGTCTAATAGACTAATACCATATATTAGATAATTGACTTGGAGTTCTTATGTTGCCAATTAACTCAACACAAAGATTAAACTCAATTGATGTCAACCCTAAATTATCACTTGGCTACATAAAATACTTACGTAACCTATAACTATTTGGTTTAACTTAGAGTTCTCATGTTGCTAATCCCACAAGTAAAATAAAGTATACAAGTTTGGCCAATGTTTTAACTAGCATCAAATCCATTTCCACAAATGACTTAAGAGGTTTAGAAATCAGTTTAAAAAACTAACCAAGACTTGCTGGAAATCAGAAAAATATTCTATGTAATTTAATATATCTAGTTAAATTTAGTTAAAATTAGTTAAAATTGTATGATATACTATGGGTAAAGATCCTGTATAGATAGCCTTATCGTACAAAACGTATGAAAGGCATGAAATTGTAAAAAAAAACGCGGTGACCTTTTTGAAATTATTTTACTCGTGATTACCCTACATGATCAAAATTACCCTACAAGATCATTTATAAAGTAATTATGATACTCTACAAAATTACCCTACAAGATCAAAATTACCCTATAAGATCATTTGTAGACTAATTATGATGCTCTACAAAATTACCTTACAAGTTTAAAATTACTCTACAAGATAAAATTACCCTATAAGATCAAAATTATTCTACAAGGGAATTTTACAAAATTACCCTACAAGGGAATTTTACAAAATTACCCTACAAGATCATTTGTAGGGTAATTTTGATAATTACTCTACGAGTAAATAATTATGAAAAGATCACCGCGTTCTTTTACATTTTCATGCATTTCATACGTTTTGTACGATAAGGTATTGTATTTGATTTTTTGCCATTTATATTATAATAATACTTTTTCACTGTCTTGTCACTTTATAATTACAAAAGAAATTATTACTTGACGAAGACCAAAATTATGCAAAAAGCATATAATTTTATGATATATGATTAACAAATTATTTACAGATCATATTCAATTTTATATGATTAAACCATATAATTATAAGATGTGACACTAATTTGGGATAGTTAAGCTAAAGAGAATGTGGCATTTAATGATTTAGGTAGAAGATATTATATGAATTATAAAGAATGACAACCAAGAAGAACATCAAACATGGGCCATCGAATTGATTGGTTGTCAAACAAAACATCACTCGTTTTTCTTGCACTACACCCATGTGGTACATCCATCATCGATATAATTAAGATCTTGGAGATATAGATTTGATGAAATGGTGTTATAAACTAGTTTTTATAGGTATTATTGTAGACAACTCGATTTCTATCGCGTAATTTGAATCGATTTAAGATTGTATAAGTTAAGGTATAATCGAATTCGGACATAATTAAGGATGATTTCAAATATGAGTTTATAAGTGTTGGGACTCCAGTTTTTTGAGTCTTATGTGTGTGGCTTGAGTTCTTTAAGCCATGTGTTATGGATATTAGAATTCTCAAGATATTTTTACAGATATTTATCATTTATATGAATTTTTTAATTATGAAAACTTATGAGAACTGAAAAATAAGTTTTAATCTTATGTGATTTGTGATTATAAGATTAAATGCATATTATATCCTTTCACATGTGATTGATTAGATTCAATGTGGGTTTCATTATACATATTATTATGTAGAGACTCGTTACAAGAAACCAATTTACTGCTAAAAAACAAATCTAGATCACTTTTTTTTGTTGTTACTAATGGTTTATATTTTTTAGATTGTGGGAAGTGAGCAAAACAACGTCCGTAGGTATGTATTATAACATGCGTAATTAAGGTTAACCTAACCTATGCGTAATTTGAGTTTAACCCATGCGTAATTTTCATGTTTGATGGTATACGAGATTTGAATTTTGTAACGTCGTATTTTAAAAATGAACATGTGTAATTCACTTTGTACCTTCGCACATTAAAGGCTAATGTACAATAACCTTCCCTAGATACATATGCATAGGTATATACGTAATTGTTAGATAAGTTTTAATTTTGTTTCGTTTATCTACTCATATTTATGTTATTTACATAAACGAACAATTAAACTAATTTGATGTTTTTTTAGTTTTAGGAGATATAAGTTAGAAATGATAATCATTATATATAGCACTTTTATTTACTTTAAACTTTTCTAAGATTAGAAAAATAAATGTTCATTACATCATAAAAACGAAAAATTTATTCTATTTAATATAAGACTATTATAATTTTTAAGAAGATGCAATTTTTTAAAAAGGTGTAATATAGTGTGATATAACTATGCAGTTATAATGTTTTCATGGTGCACTTATCTTATTTTACATGGTACAGATGCGTGTCTAAAAAATTTATCGGTACGTGTATGTGTCCAGGACTAAACTGAGTTTTGGATACACATTAACAATATACAATTATATATAACAAGTTACTTGGTGCTATTACATGTCATAAGCCCGATTACATAAATGAAAATTCTTCTAACATTAACATATATATTTATATACGCACACAAATATATTTTCAAAACTAGTTTAAGTTATCGGATGTAAAGTTATACATAAATATTCAAGTTTTTTTAGCCGAAGAGGAATTTCGAATCCACTTTAAACCAAACTCAAGCTTCGATCATGAAGGCTCATCAATCTATCACCATAAGTTTAAAATTATTCTGATAGCTGATCAGGGACCTTGTTGAGCCTGACTTTATTGAACTCTGTTTCAACCTTATTTGATGGTGTGTTTTTTAAACTCATTATCATAATATTATCATAATATGTAGTTTCATGATTAAAGTTAGGAAATAAGTTAGATAACTTTTACCTTTATATCAATAAGTAGTATCGTTATAGCACACTCTTACCTGATGGTAACTTTTTGATCATGGACAC
Source organism: Scalesia atractyloides (assembly GCA_947069175.1). Taxonomy (NCBI): domain Eukaryota; kingdom Viridiplantae; phylum Streptophyta; class Magnoliopsida; order Asterales; family Asteraceae; genus Scalesia; species Scalesia atractyloides. Next base: position 19,388,338 of record CAMTDV010000016.1, on the reverse strand, counting down.
GACAGTCAACATAAAAAGTGTAGGTGTTGTCGGTGAACGCACTCTAAAATGAGATACCCAATCATTTAGATAACTTTTTTTTGTTACTAGTGGTTTATATGTTTTAGATTTTAACTTATTAGAGCATTTACATCATTCCACCAAATCTTGTGAGGGTAATTTTTATATTATAAAAAGTAGTTATGAGTGAATGAGAAAGAAAATATTACTGTTTATCTATATATTTGTGGGAACACTATTCACTATCTATAATTTTTTGATGTATTTTTAAACGTGATTGTGAGTGAAAGAGAGAGAAATTTATAGTGACAAAAGTATACAAAGTACTATTTAATTAAAATAGAAAGAAAATATAATTGTTTTTAATCTAATTATAAGGTAGAAATGATGGAAAGTAGCTTAGATACATATGCATAGGTTATGTGTCTAAAAAAACTATTAAACCACTTTGTCATGTATGTTTAAATCGTGTTTTGTTTATCTACTCATAAATATTTATGTTATCTACATGAACGACCAATTAAATTAATTTTTTGTTTTTTAGGTTTAGGAGATATAAGTGAGAAATAATAATCACGAGTATTTAGAATTCGCGTGTTGTGACGAGACCATTAAACAAAAAGAATAGGCGTAAAAGCGTTGAATCACGCATGCACGCTGTGGCATGTTAACTCGCAAAATGTAGACTAATACAAAAATGAAATTTCAAAAGTCTGAAAGGCGATAGTGTTAGACCAAAAATAAAATAGACATAATACATGTTTTACTAGTTTCAAGATCTTGTTAATCAGATCCTTCTCGTAGGCATTACATGTTTTACTAGCTATAATGATAAATTAACTATCACCGGTTAAGGTTTCAAGTCTACGCTAATGGACGTCAGTATAACCTAGTGATAGAAGGTATTGAATCTAACATGCATAGCTTCATAAAATGATCAACACAACCATACAATCAACATCCTAACCAATACCTAACATATACTCATATGCATCATAAGAATTAACCATACTATACTACTAAAATCATACAAATAAGCAATGAGTCATCAGTCATAAATCAAATCAACGAATCATCTCATCTGTAGTTAATATCCCGATATATCAACCGACATATCAGTGATATATCGGTTATCGGTCCCCTGCCGAGATAGCAGTACAAAATTTCGGTCAGAATATCAGTACCGATAATATCAGTGATATTGTTTGAAATTTGGCCGATATTGGACTGATATTGACCGATAAATCATTGATTATCGCCATATCAATACCTTTCTTCTTAGTTATACCGTTCGTCTTTCTTCTTATTACTGCTATTAGTGTTTTAAGTCTTAATTGTTTGTTGTTACTGTTAAATGTTATTGTTTTAAGTTTTAGTCAGTTCCTACTTGCTACAAGTGTTAGTATTTTGCAAGTTGCACAAGGTTAATTTGTTAATGGTAGGAGAGTATAATGCATTGTGAGTTTAAATTGTTGTATATATAAACTTAGCATGATATTAAAATTACCGATATCCCACCGATATCCCATTGTGATAACCGATATCTCAAATATCGGCCCTTGACGATATCCGATATTTTACCGCATTAACTACCTAGGCGGACAGTTATAAAAAGTTTAGCCGAACATGATAAACAAATTTAAAATACAAATCAAATTCATTATCAAGGATAGAATTTTAAAGACTAGAAAATTTGTAAAGATGAACCCAAAGATCAAATCTTGCTTCCTCATAGTGAGATCATCAATCCTCTTGCATTTTCCCTTCTGAATCTTCCAAAATCACGTTGGTCAGCCTTTTTCTCGTTTCTAAGTCGATCTCCCATTATGTCTAGGGCTTCCATCACATCCTTAAATAGTCGGTTCTGTTTGGGCTTCGAAAAGGAAACAGAACTGTAACATCCGTCAAAAACCGGATTTACCAAACCCGCCCCATTTATTAACCGAACAATCAGTTAAAAATTTCGTTGCGTATTTAATGCCCAAATTAATTTTAAACGATACATAATTAATAAGTATATTAGAATATATAATTTATATATGAAAAAGTATTAAAAATAGTGGTTTAAAAATCAAACAAGGCTGCCGGGTTTCGAACCCGGGTCAGCCGGGTCAACCTGGTCAACAAATGACTTAACACTCATCTATCAAGCCACTGCGCCACTTGTATTCTTTAGTAATATCCAGACAATTAATTCAAATAATGAAACAGAAATCAAATCCAGTCAACTGACGCGCCCAAATCCGTTGACGCCGGAAAATCCGACGATTTCGTCAAACGTCGTCGGTTACCTTTGACTTAGCTTAAACATTAACAACGACGTCGGTTATAACCAATGTCCAGTCCGCGACACAAGTTATAACCGCCGGAAAATCATTAACCGACGAATCAAGACGGAAAACGGACCAAATTCGTCGATGTTCTGCCCTATAAATACCCCCTCTAACCTCTGTTAGCTTTTTCGCTCACAATCACACTCTTTCCCGACGTAAATTCACTCGCCGGAGAATTTCTGCAACTCGCCGGAAAACCGAGCCTTTCACCTCTGAGCCTTACTGAACCCCAGAGCTCATACCGAAGCCACCCACACTCATCTCAAGCTCCCTGAAGACCCTCTGCCGCAGGACACACGTCGCCGGAATCATCTGCTGTCACCAGAGTTTCACCGGCGAAACAGAGGAGCCACTGTTCGGTATATCTTACACTTGATCTCTCGTTCTTTTTATTTATCGCACCTGTAATTAATCACAAGACACTAAAGAACTTGATTAAATCTTCGAACCAGTCGGACTTCCGTTTCTGGTTAAGTTTAACGAAGAAGACGAGTTATCAGTTGTGTATATGTTTAATTAAAATAGAATATATCTCGGGTTAGACACACAGTCCAGCGGTGGACTGTGTGCAAATAAAACACGCTTACGTCCCGAGTTCGATTCTTGTCCCACGCACACTCGCCTTAATAAAAATGTTCCTTTTTTTTAACCGAACCGGATTCACTGCAATAGATGCTAAGTTTAATAAAAACCGGAAAATAACCAAGATAGACTCCAGGGGTGGACTGTGTGAACGTTTAAACCACATGTCACGAGTTCGAGTCCAGACTACCGCACCGGTCCGGACAATTATCAAACTTTTTATTTAAAGCAGAAACGAAATTATTTAGTTTGTATATAAGTACAATAAAAATCAGATTATTTAACAAGTTAGACACACAGTCCAGCGGTGGACTGTGTGCTAACCTAAACCACAGGTCCGGGTTCGAGACCTGTGGAGAGCACCGAGCGAGTCATTTAAATTGTTTTTGAAATAAATGATTTTCGGATTAATTCAATTAGTGTATAAATAGAATTAAAAACAGAAATATTTCGGGTTAGACACGTAGCTCAGTTGGTAGAGCTGCGTGCACGCGTACGGGAGGTCTCGGGTTCGAGCCTCACCCAGCGCATACAATTCCACAATAAAACCGGTCAACAGTCAACAAGTCAACGGTCAACAAAGTCAACAGTCAAAAATCAACATTTTTTTATTTCTTTTATTTATTTATTTACATTAAAAATACTTAAAAATAACATTTTTAAGGTTAGAAAATAGCTTTAAACTCACAAAAATACATCCAACAATCCTACTAAAATTGATTAATAAAATCCGCTTACTTACCGAACCATTATGCCATTATCTAGGTTAGTTTCACTCGTGGTTAAAACTAACTTCGTGCGCATTCAACATCATCAACCGAACGCACCCAATGTGAGTGAATCTTACAACTCCCCTTTTTAATTACACGTTTTGGGGTGTGTCATGTGTCACTAAAATTAACTCGTTTATTTAAACTTGTGCCATACCATATTGTGATCTAAACTTAGATTGTATATATTGTTTGTAGTTATGTATTTCATATTGTCAAGTTATATGCAATTCATTCATTAGGCCCATCAGTTCCTCGTGGGAGACGAGTTGAGCAACGCGTACCTCAAAACAAATCCATTATTGTTTCGTGTGTGCATTATGTAATATTAAATGATTGGTGAATAAGTTTACATCTATTTTTACTCATGTGTGGTTGTGCACTTTATTTTATAATCATTTCAATAAACTTGTTCAACTGTTTTTCATAGGATTCACTCGCCAACTTTTTGTTGATCCAAAAACCATTTTTACACATGATACAGGTGAACAGATGAAGCAAGGAAAACATAGGAAATGCCTTAGAAGAAAACAATGAAGCCTAGAATGATGTTTAGACATGATGTAATTATGATTGTATATTTCTCATTAAATTGTAATAATGAATATGAAACGTTATAATAAATGTCATGAGCTTTGATGATAACCCAATCATGCCCCGATCACCTTTTCCGCTGCGGGTCGGGGTGTGACAGATTGGTATCAGAGCCATGACTATAGGGATATAGGATAGGTTATTAGACCCATAGAGCCTATACTATAGTTGACTAGATTTTAATTGTTCATGTGGTTACATGCAAACTTATGATATTTATTTTTTCATATTTGTTTATACTTACAGTCAAACATACATACTTACATACACATTCATCATACATATTTCAATGTTCATATATTCAAATCATCTTCATACTTTTGTTATTCAAAGATTTTGTCGCAATTTTCAAATCTCATCAAAGTAAGTTCTGCGACGGGCATGTAGTAACTGGAAGGGTACAAGTACCGGTAGTCGGAACGTCCTGTCTAGGTTGGCATTCGTATAAATCCAATATAACGGACCAGTTTTCCTACCTGGGGACTAACGATGAGAGTACGAAGGACCTATTAGGCCAAAGCATGCCACACCAAACGTCGTTCGAACTAACCCCACTTTGAGGTGTCACCGTGTCCACACCTGGACACATTCCGAATATCATACGTTATATACATATTTCTCGATTTTCTCCGGGTTTTAGTGTACGTAACCAGGCTAACACATGCGAACCATATGAAAAACCCGGTATTAATGGGGCCCACATGATTACGAAGGTGAAGTATGGCGGCATGCAAGGCCCAATGACGAGCAAAGCCCAAGACATCCTATGGATGTAGTAGATTTATTTTTCTATATTTATTTTATGAATGTTCATTCCTAAGTACGACCCATGATCCCAAAAACATCCAACTCATACTCTTGATATGTCTTCCTTGTAGATGTCTTCTAATCTCACCCGTAGGAAGATGAGAGCCGGAAAAGCTCGCGAGCGCATGGCTGCCCTAATCGCTCAACAAATGACTGCCGTAATACCCAACATTGTAATCCAAGTCCAACAAGCACTTACCACTAATCCTGTCAACCAAGAAAATCAAAACGTTATCAACCCTCCCCCAAATACACTAAATGCACCTACAAGCATTTCAAATCCTGCGACCTTCCAAAATACGAAGGGACTGAAGGTGTCACCGCTCTCCTCCATTGGTTTGAAGAAATGGAGAACACTTTTCTAAATTGCGATTGCCCTGATGATCGCAAAGTGCGATATGCTACCGGTCGTTTATATGGAGTAGCACTTACTTGGTGGAATACAGAGAAGGCCAAACGAGGCGTTGAAGATGTTATGACTTTGACTTGGGAAGAGTTGAAGGAAATCATGACAAGACGGTTTTGCCCAAGGAGCGAAATCAAGAAACTAGAAGATGAGTTCTATTCGTTGAAGCAAAAGGAAGGCGACCACACCACATACAACAAAAGATTCCTCGAGTTAAATCAAATGGTTCCCAACTTGTTCACTCCCCTCTACCGTTTGATAGAGCACTACATTCGAGGTCTTCCGTCAAAGATTCAGGACTCTGTAATAAGTACCACGCCTGCAACTTTGGAAGCAGCAATGGAATTAGCTACAGAGCTCACCGAGAACCGCATCCGGAATAAAGACTTCAAGGAGGAGAAGAGAAGGATAAAGCATCAACTGAAACTTCAAACTCCACCCAAACCGAATCCCCTTCTCAACCCATTTCTAAGAGAAAAAGAGATGGGCAACTTTTCGCTGTCACACAACGTAATCAATCAATTTCACAAGCCATACCCATCCAAGCTATCCCAATCACCCAAGTAGCACCCAACTCAACTTACCCAAATAAGAAACCATACCTTGGACCTCACCCTTGATGTAACACTTGTTTTTATCACCATCCATCTACCTTACCTTGTCGACTATGTGCGAATTGTGGACGCTATGGTCATTTGAGCAAGGTTTGTCGCACCCCTCAAAACCAAATCTCTCCCCCTACTCAAAACATGATCCAAACCTATCAACAACCCCAATGCCCCATGTTCCCATATGTTCGAGCTTGTTTCAATTGTGGTGACCCTACCCACTTTAGAAACACGTGCCCTCGATTGGTTAACATCATAAACGCTCAAGCTCAATCAAACCAGTTAACCAAGTAAATCAAGAAAACCCAATCACTAGGCCACCAGCAAGAGGAAGAGTTTTCAACATCAACGCCAATCCTGTCGAAGATAATGACGGCCCAAACGAAAACACCCAACTAGTCCCCTTCACCGAAAATGAAGATTCAACTCCAGCCGCTTAGTTTTTATGTTTTTCTTTATGTTATCTCAATTTTCCCGTATCTCAGTTATAAATTGGAATCTTATCCAAGGATCCTAATGCGAATTACTATTTCAGCTTGTTTATGTTTTAAAGTCACATAGAACTAATCATAACTTATGGATAAAGCCAATGAAAATTTGACAGGAATATGGTGGATACGCCGCTGGTACTTCCTATATATAAGTATTCTTGTCAAAGGATCAGAGGCATTATCTGGCGGTTATGAGAAGTTCCATGTGGAATTTAGTATTGTCTTGATTGAAGTTTGTTTTGTACTTACTGATTTTGGCATTTATAGCATCTTATCATTTAAAGAAATTGGATTGTATTCCATTTCTACATAGACTAACCTCTCCATCACATGGATACTATCAGAATTAAGACTCAAGTTTTGGTTGTTGTGTTTGTTTTAGAGTCACATAGAACTAATCATAACTTGCGGATAAAGTCAATGAAAATTTAACAAGAATATGGTGGATACGCCGCTGGTACTTCCTATATATAAGTATTCTTGTCAAAGGATCAGAGGCATTGTTAGACGGTTATGAGAAGTTCCATGTAGGATTTAGTATGTTTTGGTCAAAGTTTGTTCATCATACATTTCAGCGTATTTCAATTTCATCATTTAAAGAAGTTGAGCTATGTCTCACTTCCACAATGACTAACCTCTCCGTCACAACAAACGAGAGAGGTATTGTCATCATTCAAACATGGATACTATCAGAATTAAGACTCAAGTTTTGGTTGTTGTGTTTATTGTAGAGTCACATAGAACTAATCATAACTTGCGGATAAAACCAATGAAAATTTGACGAGAATATTCTGGATACACCGCTGGTACTTCCTATATATAAGTATTCTCGCCAAAGGATCAGAGGCATTATCAGGCGGTTATGAGAAGTTCCATGTAGGATTTAGTATGTTTTGGTCAAAGTTTGTTCATCATACATTTCAGCGTATTTCAATTTCATCATTTAAAGAAGTTGAGCTATGTCTCACTTCCACAATGACTAACCTCTCCATCACAACAAACGAGAGAGGTATTGTCATCATTCAAACATGGATACTATCAGAATTAAGACTCAAGTTTTGGTTGTTGTGTTTGTTGTAGAGTCACATAGAACTAATCATAACTTGCGGATAAAACCAATGAAAATTTGACGAGAATATGGTGGATACGCCGCTGGTACTTCCTATATATAAGTATTCTCGCCAAAGGATCAGAGGCATTATCAGGCGGTTATGAGAAGTTCCATGTAGGATTTAGTATTGTCTTGGTTGAAATTTGTGTTACATTCATATCATCTCGCCATTTAAAGAAATTGGATTGTGTTCTATTTCTACATAAACTAACCTCTCCATCATAACAAACGAGAGAGGAACTGTCACCATTCAAACATGTATGCTATCAGAATTTGGACTCAAATATTGGTTGTTGTGTTTTTTTATGTTCTAGAGTTACATCATAGAACCAATCATAACTTACTGATAAAACCAATGAAAATTTGACAAGAGTATGGTGGATACGCCGCTGGTACTTCCTATATATAAGTATTCTTGTCAAATGATCGGAGGCATTGTCAGGCGGTTATGAGAAGTTCTATGTAGGATTTAGTAATTTCTTGGTACATTGGTTGTGGCGTTTATTTATGTTTAGAGTCACATCAAAGAACCAATCATAACTTACTGATAAAATCAATGAAAATTTGACAAGAATATGGTGGATACGCTGCTGGTACTTCCTATATATAAGTATTCTTGTCAAAGGATCAGAGGCATTGTTAGACGGTGATGAGAAGTTCCATGTAGGTTGTAGTATTAGAAATTTTGTTTTAGGATATAACCCTATCTTTCCAAACATATCAAAACTCTTACGCATGATATCATATTTAGTGAATCAACTCTGCTTATCAATATTTTTACCATAGGCAACAAAAAGCGATTCCTGTAACAGGGTACTTAACCCTTACAAGGGACGTTACCGCCTCAAACAAAAACTTAAACTCTTACTCTTTTTCTAAGCATGTAACTGTCAAACTAAACACCATCCTTTTTAGACAAATATGTCACTACTTAAATTTCGGGACGAAATTTCTAAAAAGCAGGGATACTGTAACATTCGTCAAAAACCGGATTTACCAAACCCGCCCCGTTTATTAACCGAACAATCAGTTAAAAATTTCGTTGCGTATTTAATGCCCAAATTAATTTTAAACGATACATAATTAATAAGTATATTAGAATATATAATTTATATATGAAAAAGTATTAAAAATAGTGGTCTAAAAATCAAACAAGGCTGCCGGGTTTCGAACCCGGGTCAGCCGGGTCAACCTGGTCAACAAATGACTTAACACTCATCCATCAAACCACTGCGCCACTTGTATTCTTTAGTAATGTATCCAGACAATTAATTCAAATAATGAAACAGAAATCAAACCCAGTCAACTGACGCGCCCAAATCCGTTGACGCCGGAAAATCCGACGATTTCGTCAAACGTCGTCGGTTACCTTTGACTCAGCTTAAACATTAACAACGACGTCGGTTATAACCGATGTCCAGTCCGCGACACAAGTTATAACCGCCGGAAAATCATTAACCGACGAATCAAGACGGAAAACGGACCAAATTCATCGATGTTCTGCCCTATAAATACCCCCTCTAACCTCTGTTAGCTTTTTCGCTCACAATCACACTCTTTCCCGACGTAAATTCACTCGCCGGAGAATTTCTGCAACTCGCCGGAAAACCGAGCCTTTCACCTCTGAGCCTTACTGAACCCCCAGAGCTCATACCGAAGCCACCCACACTCATCTCAAGCTCCCTGAAGACCCTCTGCCGCAGGACACACGTCGCCGGAATCATCTGCTGTCACCGGAGTTTCGCCGGCGAAACAGAGGAGCCACTGTTCGGTATATCTTACACTTAATCTCTCGTTCTTTTTATTTATCGCACCTGTAATTAATCACAAGACACTAAAGAACTTGATTAAATCTTCGAACCAGTCGGACTTCCGTTTCTGGTTAAGTTTAACGAAGAAGACGAAGTTATCAGTTGTGTATATGTTTAATTAAAATCAGAATATATCCCGGGTTAGACACACAGTCCAGCGGTGGACTGTTTGCAAATAAAACACGCTTACGTCCCGAGTTCGATTCTTGTCCCACGCACACTCGCCTTAATAAAAATGTTCCTTTTTTTTAACCGAACCGAATTCACTGCAATAGATGTTAAGTTTAATAAAAACCGGAATAATAACCAAGATAGACACACAGTCCAGTGGTGGACTGTGTGAACGTTTAAACCACATGTCACGAGTTCGAGTCCAGACTACCGCACCGGTCCGGACAATTATCAAACTTTTTATTTAAAGCAGAAACGAAATTATTTAGTTTGTATATAAGTATAATAAAAATCAGATTATTTAACAAGTTAGACACACAGTCCAGCGGTGGACTGTGTGTTAACCTAAACCACAGGTCCCGGGTTCGAGACCTGTGGAGAGCACCGAGCGAGTCATTTAAATTGTTTTTGAAATAAATGATTTTCGGATTAATTCAATTAGTGTATAAATAGAATTAAAAACAGAAATATTTCGGGTTAGACACGTAGCTCAGTTGGTAGAGCTGCGTGCACGCGTACGGGAGGTCTCGGGTTCGAGCCTCACCCAGCGCATACAATTCCACAATAAAACCGGTCAACAAGTCAACGGTCAACAAAGTCAACAGTCAAAAATCAACATTTTTTTTATTTCTTTTATTTATTTATTTACATTAAAAATACTTAAAAATAACATTTTTAAGGTTAGAAAATAGCCTTAAACTCACAAAAATAAATCCAACAATCCTACTAAAAATGATTAATAAAATCCGCTTACTTACCGAACCATTATGCCATTATCCAGGTTAGTTTCACTCGTGGTTAAAACCAACTTCGTGCGCATTCAACATCATCAACCGAACGCACCCAATGTGAGTGAATCTTACAACTCCCCTTTTTAATTACACGTTTTGGGGTGTGCCATGTGTCACTAAAATTAACTCGTTTATTTAAACTTGTGCCATACGATATTGTGATCTAAACTTAGATTGTATATATTGTTTGTAGTTATGTATTTCATATTGTCAAGTTATATGCAATTCATTCATTAGGCACATCAGTTCCTCGTGGGAGACGAGTTGAGCAACGCGTGCCTCAAAACAAATCCATTATTGTTTCGTGTGTGCATTATGTAATATTAAATGATTGGTGAATAAGTTTACATCTATTTTTACTCATGTGTGGTTGTGCACTTTATTTTATAATCATTTCAATAAACTTGTTCAAATGTTTTTCATAGGATTCACTCGCCAACTTTTTGTTGATCCAAAAACCATTTTTACACATGATACAGGTGAACAAGATGAAGCAAGGAAAACATAGGAAATGCCTTAGAAGAAAACAATGAAGCCTAGAATGATGTTTAGGACATGATGTAATTATGATTGTATATTTCTCATTAAATTGTAATAATGAATATGAAACGTTATAATAAATGTCATGAGCTTTGATGATAACCCAATCATGCCCCGATCACCTTTTCCGCTGCGGGTCGGGGTGTGACAAGAACGTCCCTTTTAAATTGGTACGGTCGTACTCTTCTGACAAGGCCAAATCTGGTCAAATTCCCAACTTTAATCATGTTATTTTGTCTGGCGGCAGACCGACAGTTATGGCTCGTGCCCTCTTAATATAGTATAAGTCATACTCTTGTCGATTTCACAACTTTCTTGAGTTTTCTTCTTTTGTCCAATCTTATCCGTTTACGTCCAAATTATTCCCTTTCCACTAATTACTACAAATCCTCAACCAAACATTAATAACTACCTATTCTTATCAGATTCGAGATAATCGCTCTTAAAAACGAGTCTTTTAACGGGTACATCAATACTATGCGTATATGTGCCCAAGTCTAAAATGAGTTTTTGACACGCATTAACAATATACAGTTATAACATGTTACATGGTGCTATTATGTGTGTCATAAACCCTTGCACATAAATGAAAATTCTTTTAACACTAATATATATACACACACAAATACATAGATCCAGGGGCGCAACTTTCAAGGGCCGGGGGACCCCCGAACTTTTGCGCAGTAGTGTTATACATGTAGTTTTCGTATAGCAATTTTTGGGTATATACGTTTTCGACCCCTAAGTTCTATAGAAATTTTTGAGTGTATACGTTTTCGACCCCCCCGTCATTTGGGTCAAGCTTCGCCACTGCATATATCTAAACGAGTTCAAATTATTGGATATAAGGTTTATACATTAATATTTAGATTATTTTAGCCGAAAAAGAATCTCGAATCAATTTCAAACCAAACTCAAGCTTCGATCATGAAGGCTCATCAATCTATCACCACAAGTTTAAAATTATCCTAACAGCCGTTGAATCTAACTTGACCGAACTTTGTTTCAACCATATTGTTGGTGCGTTTTTAAACGTATTATCATAGTTTATAGTTTCATGATTGAAGTTATGAAATAAGTTAGATAGATTTTACCTTTATATCAATAAGCTATCTTAACTGATGGTGACTTTTTGGTCATAGAAACGACAGTCAATATAAAAGTTTAGGTGCCGTTGTGAAGCACTGCAAAATAAGTTACCAATAATTTTGATTATAAAAAAGAAACCATATTTCATTAAACAGTTAAAATAGTGGACGGAAAAGAGAAAAATATTGATCTATGTTTTTAGATGATTGATTGCCTAACCTATAAAACAGGGTAAGAATTAACACATTTATTTTTTATACGTGTTATAACATGGAGGTTCGGTTTGATTTTCATTCCTTTTGTTTTCTTTTCGAAAAAGATATAGAAATATTTTTTTAAATGATAAATAGTGTCACACACGTCTATTTTAAAAGTGAACCCACAAATTATGATTTGGGGGACACCTATTAGTAAATTTGTACCAAGAGTCTACAGTAGCATAATATATATTATTAAAGGGTGGTTACCAAGAGAACCTTTTTGTACGAAGGATACGCGAGATCTTCCACCCTTGATCTCCAAGATTAATGACCAAAAATAAAGCGGTGACATTTTGATAAATCTAATGTTTGAACAATTGGAAAACAAATAGAGAAAGGGTATTCTAGTCTTTTCTTACTTGAACTCCTCCCCCATTGGTTTCAAATGACTATAACTTTTTCATACGTTAAAATTTTTGTTTAAATACACCGTCTTAACACACATTTCATTCTTTTAATTCAAGTATGCTACTGCTATAAGTTTTCTTAGAAAAACATGATTTTGAATACCTAATACGTAAATACGTGATTTGAATACACATTACATGATTACGTGATTTTGAATACCCAAGCTGTAACTATGTGATTTTGAATACCTATTACGTGATTTCATTATAGTATTTTATGTGAAACCCCACTAGTTGATTACATAATTCCGTAACAATAACTGACTATGTTTTATTACGTGATTACGCGATTTTGCATACTCATTTCGTGATTATGTGATTTCATTATAGTATTTATGTGAAACTACACTGAGAGTTTTCGTAATTATGTAAAAAAGAAAACATATAATACATAATATTTCATATGGAATACCTAATATTTCAGGTCTAATCACGTAGTAAGGATAAATCATATACAAAACATTAATCAAATCAACCTATAATAAGCACATAATGCCGTAGAGATTTAATCATGTAATAAAACATAAACAATCAAGTTTTTATTATTGAATGTGTAATTACGTAATAAGCATAAAGATAATAATATTAGTTATAACAAATCATATTGAATGTGTAATCACGTAATGATTTATGTTGAATATTGAATGAGTATTCGAAATCATGTAGTAATGTACTGGGTATTCAAAATCACGCAATCACATAATGGATATTCAAAATCATGTATTTTTTTTGTTTTTGAGAAAACTATAGTAATAAGCTGCTCAAATTAAAGAGAATGAAATGCTCTTTAATATGATGTAATTTATAAAAAATTATGAACGTATAAAAAAGTTATAGCCGTTTGAAAATCAATGGGTTAACTAGTTCATTGCAAAAAAGACTAAATTACGCTACTTGTCTTAGATTGAAAAGGACATTTATCAAGCTATGATTCTCCTGTATACTTCTCACACAATTTCTCTCTTATACTTAATCCTTTCTCTATATATTTAAAACTCTGATTTATAAAGTTGTATGCATATAAATACGATTTTGATAACTTACGACCATGTGACGTATCATCTCTTCCATTTATTTAATTGGGGCTATAAGAAATAAGATACCAACTTCAAATTTGAGGACAAACAACACGCTTAAAACAAACATAAGCAAAATTGTAGTAGACAATCAAACTATCCAATATGTGATAAAGTTCTTTAGTGTGTGGGAAATGTAAGAAATAAAGTGGTGACGACATGTGGCATCAATTAAATTTAGCCATTAAAGGTATTACGGTAATTAACTAATTAATTTCAAAAAACTAAGTAAAGATAAAGACTTATGTAAACTCTTTAAGAGTAATTTTAGGAGATAATTTCTTTTACTGATATCCTCATGATCAATTACTGATCTTCCTCATCTTCATCAACATTATTAATCTGACGAGAGCAAGAGTTATTTCTCTGCAATCTTCGAGTTTTCTTTTGTTAGGAACAAATGACGAATGGATAGGGGGATGCAAGTAATTGTGTGATCTTTTACACTAGCATTCTAGTATATGTTCTCTTATGGTGTTTTAAACCTGCATTCATGGCGTTTTACACTTGCATTCCAGTAGATGTTCTTCATATGGTGTTTTAAACTTGCATTCCAGTAGATGTTCTTTGTATGATGTTTTACACCTGCACACCTACATTCATGGTGCTTTACACCTGCATTCCAATAGATGTTCTTCGTACGCTGTTTTACACCTGCATACAAGTAGATGTTCTTTGTATGATGTATTAAACCTGCATTCCGGTAGGCTTCATATCATGTGATTACTGATAAAACAAAATGACGAAGAAGATGAAGTTGATTACGTTTATAAAACAGTCCAATCTTTTTGATTATGTTCTATCTCTCCGATTTTGGATGGAAAAGGGCGAGAATTGTGGAATTTGTCAGCGGTTTAATTGTTATGACATACATTTCTTTATTTAAATATAATAAAAAGACACTATTACCCCCAAACTAGTAAAACTGGTCTAAAAAATACCACACTATTTACAATTTTGCAATTTTTAATCTCAACCATTAACTACTGATCTAAAGACTTAAAACACTTCTTACCCTTCTCATAACCCCACCCTATGCAAATATATCAATTAGAGACAGAAAGCTATAAGAAATAGAGATGTATCACCTCTTCTTCCTTGGCCCCTGCAGCATAAACCGAGTGCACCATTTTCCTCTAAAAGTACCTCCTTCTCAAAAGCATCCTCTAGGTGTTGATAGTTAATACCATAACTAGACCAAATATTACAATAGATTGGGTGTCGATGCTTATTCCATTGCAAGAAAGTATCTCGTGTGAGTATTTTTGTGTCTAGATCATTCCCATAATCTACCGAGCATGTTGCACATGTATCTGGGATTTTTCTTCACACTCAACTAGTAAAAGGCATGTGCGGCTTAAACCACACAAGCGTCCAACGCGTGTCCAATAACTAAACATTGAGAACAACTATGGGGTTGTTTGTTTACCTCTTAGTGGGACTCTTAATGGTTCAGACCTCTTACTGGTTTAGCTCTTAATGGTTCAGACTGTTTGTTTCGCGAGCAAACGTTTGAGTGGTTCAGACATTCGCCTCTAAATGGTTAAGCATTGTACTAAGTCTGAATAGTTAAGACCTCTAATCTGAATTGGTCAGACATTTGCCTATGAACGGTTAAGCATTATACTGGCTCTTAATGGTTCAAACATCTTACTGGTTCAGCACTTAATGGTTCAAACCTCTTATTGGTTTAGCATTTAACTATTCAGAAGTTGTCTAACAGCTCCCAACCCAACAAAATATGTAAATAAATCACTAAAACAGGACGAATAATTAAAAACAAATCCTAAATTTTAGTCCCTAACAAATATTAATAACGTTACATATAATCATATATCAATAGAAACTATCAATAAAACAAGGAAAAGGAAAAAAAGTACTAATAAAGTCGGTGATGGTTTCGACCCGGAGGACATTGGTCTGTATGCATGATATTTTTGGTCTTTTTTTTGTTTATTTTTAGGGCCACCTTATTGTATTGCCCATTTTGTGACTATAGGTGTGTAAAACCAGATTGGTTTTAAATCTAGTTCGAATAAGTCCTAAGAAGTTAAGCCCGGAACGGCCCAAACAGATTATAAAGGGAAAAACTGGATCAGATTTAAACCTGTTGGCTTGGGCACCGATAAACTGAATTAGATCGGCTTAACCGGTTTCAAGGATATACTTTCAAACCGATTTTAAACTGGTAAACTGAATCAGATTGATACCAGTTTCACCCAAACCGGGTTACTATCAGATCACCCAAACCGGGTTACTATCAGATTGGGATCAGATATCGGCTTCATATCTATGTGCAAATTGACCGTGATTCAGGTAGTAATAGTATGGGTGGTCCATTAAGATATTGTTATTGGGCTGATAGGGACCAAAAGTGCAAGGTAAATTGTGTTTGGGCCATTGGTGTTCCCTTGTTGAGATTGAGGATTTGAGGGTAGAGATGGGCAAAATCGGGTATTATTAGTATCCGGACCCGGTTTCAAAACGGACCCGGTTCCTCATGCAACCTAGCGAACCCGGTTCCTCTGATAACCGGTTCCGGTTCGTACCCGAGTATAAGCATATAAATGTGGAACCTGTGTACCCGGTTCCAGTTAGTGTGGAACCGGTTCCGGTTCGTACCCGGTTATTGTACTTATGCGAAGAAAAAGCTGCAAACACTATTTAAAACCGGTTCCCTCGGGTCCTGTAGCCTGAAAAGCTGCTTTTATACTATTAAAAACCGGTTCCCTCGGGTCTTGATATTATATTCGGTTTTTTTTTTTGTATTTAATCACCATTCACTTCTTCCATTCTTGATATTATCCATTATACTTCTTCCATTCTAATCACCATTCGGGTTTTTTGTGTTCTGAAAATCAATGGCATGCAACGAAGAAATCGTGACTATTTTGGAGACCAAAAGAAACCCGGAGATTTGGAAGCACTTTGATTTGTGCTTGATGTCGGATAGCCATGAGATGGCTCGATGAAGGTTTTGAGAAGTTTATGAAAGCGTCGGCCAATTCGACGCTAAAGAAACACACCAACCGCCATTGTCCGGTGACAAAGGCGAAAAACAAAGAAAAGGGTGAAGCTTCCGGGACCGGGTCTTCTAAAGCTTAGGTTGTGTTATGATTATAATGTTTAGTGTTTTATTTGGTTTATGTGGTTTGTTTTAATGTTTAATAACCGGTTTGTGTTAATGTTTTGTAACCGGTTTGTGTCACCGGTTACTTGTTTGTGTTTATGTTTTTAGTTTGTAACCGGTTTGTGTCACCGGTTACTTGTTTGTGTTTGTGTTAATCAAGAATTTTATGTTTATGTTTTTAGTTTGTTCTAGTGAAGAGTAAAGACTTCTTAAAAATTTCACATTAAAAATAATAAAACCGATTACATAATGATGGTAAAAAAATAATAAGAAACAAGAAGAAGATGATGGTTTTGGTGTGATAATCTTGAAAAATAGTGGGTATTTATATACGAACCGGTTACCAACGGTAAAGAGGAATGGGTTCTAACGGTAACATGGGCATTAAATGTTGTTTTGTACCGTTGGAATCGATTCCAACGGTCATATTTTTGGAACCGGGTACAACTTACCGGAGGAACCGGGTACGGTATACACATAGGAACCGGGTACAGGTATAAAACCGGAACCGGGTCCGGGTAGTAACCAAGTCCGGGTAGGAACCGGTTACGGGTATATTTTTTATATAAATAATGGAACTGGGTAGTACCTGTCGGGTATTTTAGACCCGGAACCGGGTACGCCTATTGTCGGGTTGGAACCGGAACCGGTCCCGGGTAGGTTCCACCGGGTCGGGTTTGAAACAGGTTATTATGCCCATCTCTATTTGAGGGTATGCACCATTTCATGATTCTCATCTTTGTTAGGAGAAAAACCAAATAATCAAAATAACTGAAAATACCGAGTTAAAATAACTAAAACGTATTGATAAATCAATGGTTCGATTTTTTTTTAATAATAGATTTTTATGTGTCGGTTATGGTTATGTGTGTATCCCGAATTAACCAAAGCATTTAAACCAAACTTTATTTTGTTGTACTTCTTAAATATTACTAGAAGATTAAACAGCGCGCGTTGCGTCGCGACCAACGAAATTGATATGTTGTTGATCAGATTCACATTTACAAAGTGTTAAAGATGTTTTATCATAATTCACCAAAGAAGCTTAATACAAAGTGTTATATATTACTATCTTATAGAAACAAGTAATTCAGCAAATAACAATACAATTAATGGTATCATAACTACTATGTTACATGACTTGTATCCATATAAATAACCTATCGTATTAAGTCCCCCGCGTTTGCGGCGGGGGCGTAAAACCATGATAAATAACACCGATGCCACACTATAGCCAACAACCACCAACATTGAAGTTGCGGCATCTTAACGTGGAGAAATTAGACTGACATATGAAACATAGAACATAATAACTAACTCGATCCAGGACTCGCGCGTTGTGACGAACTTATTAGACAGGAAAAAAATAGACGACGTAAATACATTGAACCAAATACGTACGTTGAGTCATTTTAACTCGCAAAATTTAGAACGAAACAAAACGTAAAATCGTTGAACCACACACACATTGTGCCGTGTTAACTAGCAAAATTTAGAACTAAACGTAAAACGAAAAAAATTTCAAAATTTGAAAACATAGGGGATCAAAGTTGAAAGTAAAAAAGTTGTGAGGTTGAATTGGAAAAACTAAAAACTTTTGGGTTAAAACTATAAAATCAAGTAGTTTTGGGTTTAAAGTGAAATATCAATTTAAAAAAAAAAACCCTAACTTGTTGCTAAATTATATTACATGGATATACTAAAATCACAACAATAATAATAACATGATTTTGGCTAAATTAATTATGTAAAAAGTGAGTTAGTGAGAGTGGAGGTAGGTGAAGTACAGGTAACCGCTAAGAAACGGAAAGTGGGTAGCGAAGGTATAATTGATAATCAGACTTCGATGGCAGGCAATAGTCAGACGAATATGGAAGGGGCGGTTCCCGATCTGAATGATGTGGCTTTGGAGGGTGGGGATGAAGATGTGGTGGAGCTGGAAGTGGTGGAATCACAAAGTGTAGTTGAAGTTGAAGCGGTAGGACATAAGTCACAATTATAATAAAAATTATATAAATAAATATAAAATATGTAAAGATACTCTCTTTACGTAATTTTGGGAAATTGTAGTAAATGTGTACCGTGTACAAATCCTAACGAATATAACGTATAATACAACATATGTAAATAAATTTATTCAAACCATGTTCTTCAACAAGAGCTTTAACCGCGTCTTCTTGTATAGTTGGTTGTGTTTTTAGTCCGTCATATAGGATTCAACGATGTCTTCATAAACCACGTCTTTTTGTACAATAATTTCCTACAAAAAGAACAAACAAATTTTGGCGGTTGTGGCTGAGGCACGTGTTCAACACGCTTCCCTTAAAACAGATTTCGCGCCTCTACTAAAGACGACGCGTCTTTCTCACAGGGTACAACAACCGAAGCAGTCAGTACTGCCGGAGAAGGCCACGCGCCCGAGGTTACACCGGGTAAAATCATAGTGTTAAAACTTTTGGAAACTAAGAATAGAAATGTAGTTGAATCGTGTAGAGATACTTATCTCTATATGTTCCCAACATATGGGTCATCAAGTACTTCTTCTCCAAGGACTCTTCATGCATACATATCTCTTTCTTGTATCTTTTACTTATATTTTTTCTTTTCTCTAACCACATCAAAAGAGACACATAGCCTACTAAGTATGCAAGAGTCATGGGTGGTAAAAAGTTCAACATAATTAGAGACTTAATTTGCCATAAAATCTCTAATAAATTGTCATAAGAAACTCTACTCAAGAGTTGTCATCAATACCACCACATGAAAAGTTTATTATTTTAATAGAAAATTAAACAAGTGACATAAATAACTCTAGTCAAGAGTTTGTCACTATACGTAGAATTTAATATTAATAATCTCACTAAATTTCCATTCATCACATTTAAAAAATTTTCAACAATCCCCCACATGAATGGAGATTGATCAAAACATATAAAATTTCCAATGAAACCTCGACAGTTGCGTATTGCCGGATAAGTAGGTGTTCCCTTTGAACTTTCCGTTGTGAAGCATACTTAGCCTCCTAGCGATTTGTAGACGCTATGTCCTTGAACAAACCCCCATTTGTGTAGACGACAATACACTTCACAAAATACTCTCCTTAGCCGGGTCATCCCCTCATAGTCGTTTCCAATAATGGTCGTGGAACACTTTCCTGGTTCTGCGAGAGCTCTAGGAATTGTGCCCCCAATTCCATTCGAAGCGACCTCACTTCTCTCTAACATAGGTGATTCTTCTTAAATCGTTAAAAGCATCGTGGTTACTATGATTAAGCAAAATCATTTACCACATAATATGCTTAGCTTTACAATTTGTCACTGAATTTCATAGGAATTAACTAGGACGTATTTAAACACCCTTTTATCGTTTAGGGGGTATATATAACCATATATACTAGCTTATGCATATCAGTTATACCCCCACGGTGATCACCCTTAGGCATATGAATCCGTTGTCCTATTGAACTTAGATCTTGGGATCTCCAGTGAACTAATTTAGGTTTCCTCCACACACCCTTTTTCCATGGGCTTTAGTCTCATTCCATAACTTGATCTCTAATAAACCCTCAGGTTGTTAGATCCATAACATTATCTTTGACTTTGTCTAGTCACTACAAATAACTTTACGTATTGAGATCAGTTGTCATGATGTGTTCTTAACTCACAAGTTAATTTTGCCAATTGCCAACTTCTAAGACTATAACCTCAGTGGCCATCTGAATCTGGTTATAATATATGTCTTTGTAAGATACACGTATCATTTAAGGCAAACACATCTCCATTATATACTACGACCTTTGTATCCTCCACTTAGTCGCATGTTTGCAATGTTAGCTTGGATTACAAAATCCTTATTGCCAAAATTTTATGATACAAATGCAAGACACCCCCACATTTAAGTGTTATTGGATAACATCCATATGAGGTAAAGAAAAAAACCATTTTTACACACCCTTAGAGGGTTGTTTCTTAAATGGCTCTTCCCCCCACATTTTTTGTCATTCGATCAACACTTTCGTAACTTCACTTATGACGACATTTATACAAATGATTGAACAAGACCAACTTCATTGTATCAGTGAATTCAACTCATATTGAATTAGCTTACATAAGTTCCAAGCTGACCAAAGCAACACATGCCATTGTCATAAGTTTGTCATCAACTTAGAATAATTCTGATTTAACATCTAGAACAAGCCAAGACAGTGATTTGTTCTCATTATCTTTTCGAACAAACTCTTCATAAGTTACATGTCTTTTCCTTATAATGAATGAATAATTCTCCCTCAACTTTGTCTATACACAAATTCTTTTTGTGTTCATACACATTTGAATGTTTAGAGTTAATTAGTCTCCGTCAAGACCCATAATTAACCAAGTACTAGTCTAGCATGCTATAGACTACAATACTTTAGCATGTGAACAGAAGATGCATCATTCTGATTCTTCACAGCCCCAAGGATATCATGATATCACTTTGCTACATTCATCCTTTGTTAAGCCAAATAATGAGACTTATTCATAATCCTAAAACATCAATATTTAGGAAGGTCTCACAAATTATTGTATATAGCATATAGCTAAATTTTATCATTCAATTAAGGAACATAACTTGTTTACCTTTGATCTCCAACGCTTTACCATTGACTCATAAGGACTTAAACATAAGTCTTAGTCCAAGTCACTTGGTGAACACACTCATCGCCAACCAGATGAATGTTCCTCGTCTACAATCACTATTATGTGAAAGATAGAGTCCATTAGATCCACACTCAAAAACATGGCAATCATAATATTTCCATAAGTGATTTGCACGCATCTATTGTTATTCATTAGAAGATATGTATATTTAGGATGTTCTCCCAAACAAAGGTAAAATTTCCATATTCAAGTGGTTGACGCATCTACGTATAAATCTTGCACGATTTATTAAAGGTATACAGTAACATATATAGTACTTTTACTTTCATATGTTAGAATTCACACTTTTGAATTTTCCAATGACTTCTAACGAAGTATTTCAACTTTAATCTCGTTTGTGTATTTCATCTCAATACACTCACTACTCACTCGTGATGTGGTTACACATTTGACGTCTCGTCTTTGACTTTTAGTCAATGCAACAACTCTTAAGTTGTTTATGTCCAAGTATTTTCATGTACTATCCATTTAAAAGAATATTCTTTTAAATAATGTATAATTGACGTTATATTATTTTCCACAAAAATAATTTATGCGTCACAAACATAAATGATTTATTTATTTGTAAAAAATTGCATGTGTTATCCGAAGATATTCAACACAAAACAATAAGATACATTGGAAACTAAATCATAAGTGCCACCGAAATTTAAACGGAAGCATAGACGATATGTAGATATCAAATACCAAAGTGCTTTTATCTTTAACACTTTATAATCTGATCGAAATCTTTTCAATGATATCGTCCAACGGCATAATCTTGAGGTACTCCCTCAATAAGACTCCATGCACTTGTAAGTACAAATTTCCCAATTCATCTTGAAACTTTAAACTTGGAGAATTCTTCTCAAAACGACATCAAGTTGTTACAAAAGCTACGTTTAAGTAGTAAACTTAAACCACTGAATTTGTACACCATAACACCAAGTCGTTTTCCACCAAATAATATCCATAAGATTATTACTTTGTTCAACAAATGCTACTTCTAGCAAGAGTAGCAAACCATTTGAATTCTCAAACTATGCAAAACTTTGTTTTAAAAATCATTTTAAAATATTTTCTTAATTTTGCAATGTACAATGTTAATGATATCAATTAGAGTTTATGATAACATAAATCAAACCCAAAATATCAAATGGGTTTATATTGTTTAGTCTTATTATGCATAATGTTTTCTAACACGCATGTTAGAAAACAAAATGTTATAACAGGCACATCATAGAATCGAACGTTTACATAAAACGTTTTCCAATGATAAAGTTTATAAAATAAACCATTCCTCATCATTTTTAATGCGCACATAGGCAATTAAATGTTTACATAAAACATTTCCGTTCATTACGGCTCATAAAATGAACAATCTCTAACCTTGTATTTGTGATACATATTTTCTAACACACATGTTAGAAAATTCAAGTCATTCTATTAGGATTTAGAAATCACAAATTAAAGTTAGTGATAAATCACACACAACTACACCATCACTTTATGGTGAGTTAATTCTTGAAGCCAATCAAACATCAACTTCACTGTATGAACTTTTATTTCTAATCCATACAAAGCATAATATAAAGTGTTTGTATTCATTAAAGCCAATACTACAACAAATTACTTATATAAAATGTTTACATAAAACATTTCAAAGCATTTGTAATTTAACCTTTTTCAACAATCATGTTAAAATGAAAGAAATTCTAACGCGCACGTTAGAAATATTAACATTTCCACAAAATGTTAATTCAACTTATTATAAACACATATATGGTTCATATAAATAAGTCACTTCTTATACACATGTTAGAAAATAAATAACTAAAATTTTTTCATAAACCGTTTCTAACACGCATGTTAGAAGACAAATGATTATAAAAATCATTGTGTTTTTTTATAAACTGTTTCCAACACATTTGTTAGAAGTAAACAATTACAAAAATTGTTATAAAGCTTATCACTAAATATGTTCTAACATACTTGTTAGAACATATGATTATAAAAATCATTATTATACCAATAGGTTCTAACAAGCTCGTTAGAAATAAACGATTACAGAAATCGTTATAAACAAATCAGTTTATATATAAAATCCAATTCTAACACGCTCATTTAGAAATATATGATTATAAAAATCATTATAAGGCTTATTATTTTATATCAAATACATATAAACCAGTCTCGTGTTAGAATCACTAAAAGTTTATGCTATAAATCCATGGGTGGATGAAGAGTCCACTTTAAATAAAGACTTAATTAGAGACATAAAACTCTAATCAAGTAATATAAACTCTTATTTAAAGACATTAAAACTCTACTAAAGAAAATTTATCGTTTACAAAAAACGTATGGTTTACACCCATAATTCCGGTCTAACACACATGTTAGAGAATTTAACGTTTACAAAAACGTATGGTTTACACTAACAAACCCGATCTAACACAAAAGTTAGAAAATTAACGATTCCCAAAATCGTTTCAAAACCAAACGTTTGAACCATAAGGCATTCGTTTTTGTATCACGGTGTAGGATTTAAGATAGTACCACAATCTCAATAAATCAAACACAACAAGTTGTACTACATACATATTTCCCAAAAAATATTTATAAGATCATAACCTCTAAAAAATATTTTTTTATTATAAATCCTTTCGTGAACCCAAAATCCTTATAAATAAGGTTTAAAGATTGTAGCAACAAACTCACGAAATCTGTTTTAAGTTTGTAGGACATGGGTCACAATTATAATGAAAATTATACAAATAAACATAAAAAATGTAAAGATACTCTCTTTACATAATTTTAGGAAATTGCAGTAAATGTGTACCGTGTACAAATTCTAACGAATATAACGTATAATACAACATATGTAAATAATTTATTCAAACTATGTTCTTCAACAAGAGATTTAACCGCGTCTTCTTGTATAGTTGGTTGTGTTTTAGTCCGTCATATAGGCTTCAACGATGTCTTGATGAACCACGTCTTCTTGTAGAATAATTTCCTACAAAAAGAACAAACAAATGTTGGCGGTTGTGGCTGAGGCACGTGTTCAACACGCTTCCCTTAAAAGATTTCGCGCCTCTACTAAAGACGATGGGTCTGTCTCCCAGGGTACAACAGCCGAAGCAGTCTGTACTGCCGTAGAAGGCCACGCGCCCTAGGTTACACCTGGTAAAATCATAGTGTTAGAACTTTTAGAAACTAAGAATAGAAATGTAGTTGAATCGTGTAGAGAAACTTATCTCTATATGTTCCCAACATATGGGTCATCAAGTACTTCTTCTCCAAGGACTCTTCATGCATACATATCTCTTTCTTGTATCTTTTACTTATATTTTTTCTTTTCTCTAACCACATCAAAAAAGGCACATAGCCTACTAAGTATGCAAGAGTCATGGGTGGTAAAAAGTTCAACATAACTAGAGACTTAATTTGCCATAAAATTTCTAATCAGTTGTCATAAAAGAAACTCTACTCAAGAGTTGTCATCAATACCACCACATGAAAAGTTTATTATTTTAATAAAAAATTAAACAAGTGACATAAATAACTCTACTCAAGAGTTTGTCACTATATGTAGAATTTAATATTAATAATCTACTAAATTTCCATTTATCACATTTAAAAAATTTTCAACAGAATCAAGGAAAACAGTCATGTTGGGATCAAAATTGGATATGAGGGTTGAAGGACTGGAGAAGCAGGTTGAAGAATTGGTTAGAGGTGAAACAGGTCAAGTGGGTATGCAATGAATATTATTTCAGTAAATATAAGGGGGGGGGGGGGGGGGGCAGGGAGGCTTGAAAAAGCCTCGTGGATCAGTCGATTGGTTCGTGAAAATAAGGTGGATGTTTTGTGTATTCAGGAAACCCAGATGTCGAATGTACAAGAGAGTTTAATTAATAGATTTTGGAGGCGTAAAGAGATTAATTGGGCTTCCGTTGATGCTAGAGGTAGGCCTGGTGGTTTGTTTACGGTTTGGGCGAAGTCGGTTTTTGATGTTACTAAAGTTGAATGCATGATCAGTTTTTGGTCACCTCTGGGAACATAATTGGAACCGAGTGTGGAGTGGTAAATGTTGTTAACATTTATGCCCTAACGATGGCATTAAAAGAAGGGAGGTTTGGAGGGATTTATTGGAGTTACGGTTAGGGGTGTTCAAAACTATCCGTATCCGAAAATCCGATCCGATTTATCGATATCCGAATCCGAAATATCCGAAAATTCGAATATCGAATTCGGATCGATACGGATTCCGAATTTTCGGATTCGAGTTCGGATAGTGATTTTAAAATTTCGGATATTTCGAATATCGAAAATTTAGTTTTTAATTTTCGGATATCCGAAAATATCCGAAAATATCCAAAGATATCGAAATATATCCGAAAAATATATCCGAAACTATCCGATATATTCGAAAATATCAAAATATCGAAAAATTTACTCGGATATCCAACTATCTGAAGTTCACTATCGATCGAGATATCCGAAAATTCGGATATCCGAATTTTCGGATATCCGGTTTTGAACACCCCTAGTTACGGTACAGAAAAGAGGGTGCTTGGGTCTTCATTGGGGATTTTAATGAAGTGAGGTGTGAACAAGATCGGCTTTACTCGAAATTCGACGTCTTAGGTGCATGGATGTTTAATGATTTTATTGAGAGGTGGGTTTAATTGAGTATTCAATGGGAGGCGATCAGGGGTTTACGTTTATGCCTGAAGACGGTACTAGTCTGAGCAAAATAGATAGAGCTCTGGTTTGTGAAAGTTTTATGTCTATGTGGTCGTATGCTAGATTCAATGCTTTATCCAGATTGTTGTCGGATATCCTATTACTTCAGTGTTCTTCGCTGGATTATGGGCCTATCCCATTCAGATTTTATAATAGTTGGCTAGATAACCTGGAATGGGATACGGTTAAGGATACGATTGTGAACTTTAATCCGACAACTGGAGTTGAGGTGGATGTTGCAGTTGCTGGGTTGTTTAAGAAGCTGAAAGAAAATATAAAACAATGGCAGGTTAATAGTAAAATGGAAGAGGAGAAGAGCTTTGGTGAAGCTACTAGAGTCGTAAAAGACAAGCGGGCCAAGTTTAGAGGTAAAATTATCGCAATGGAAACAAAGGTTGAAGGACTGGATACAAAACGCGAAGTTCAATTGGGCAAAACTTGGAGATGAAAATTCCAAGTTTTTCCATAAGTATGTGAAGTCAGAGCGGCCAGAAACAGGATTTCTTCTATGAATTTGGAAGGCAGGGACACTTCGGATCCCATGGAAATAAAAGAGGGCATTGTAAGGGAGTTTAAAAAGAAATTTGTTGAGCGTTGTAGGGTCCGACCGAAAATGGGGCTTTCAACAGTTGTCAAATAATCAAGCTTGTTCTCTCGTTGTTAATTTTTCTAAAAAGGAAATTAAGGAGGTTGTTTGGGGGTGTGGTGGGGATCGGGCTCCGGGGCCAGATGGATTTACATTTAAATTCATCAGAAAGGTGTCTATTGGTGCCGTTCTTTGAAGCTGTAATGAACCGTTTTCATTCTACAGGTGAGATTAGTAGAGGGTGTAATTCCTCGTTCATCACTCTGTTACCTAAAGTCCAAGATCCCAGGTATGTAAAGGAATTTAGACCGATTTCTTTGATTGGAGTTCTGTATAAAGTTATGGCAAAAAATTTAGCAAATCGGATTAAACCGGTATTAAACCAGTTGGTCGCCCCGGTTCAATCGGCTTTTGTAGGGGGCGGTCAATTTTTGATGGCCCTATGATAGTGAGTGAGGTGATATCATGGGCAAAGGTGAAAAAAAGAACATTTTTATTTTTAAGGTGGACTTTGAAAAAGCTTATGATTCTGTGAATTGGGGGTTTTTGTTTGAGTGTCTCAAGGCAATGAAATTTTCATTCAAGTGGAGAAAATGGATAGGAGCGTGTCTTAGATCGGGTCGGGCATCGGTGTTAGTTAATAGATCTCCGACTTTGGAATTTCAGTTACATAAAGGGCTACGGCAAGGAGATCCGATTTCACCATTTTTATTTGTGTTTGCTCTTCAAGCTCTTGATGTGGTGATGAGTAAGGCAATCAATAGGGGTATTTTTAAGGGGGTCAAACTTCCAAACGAAGGACCTTACATCTCGCATCTTTGTTATGCGGATGATGTGGTTTTTCTAGGAGATTGGTCAGAGGAGAATATTAAAAATTTGAACCGGATTCTTAGATGTTTTTATTTGTGCTCAGGCTTAAAGTTAATCTTGCCAAAAGCTGTTTGTATGGTGTAGGGATTGAAGAGGAGGTTGTGTTAAATATGGCGGCGAGTTTAAATTGTAAAATGGGAAAACTTCCTTTCTCGTTCTTGGGAGTTCCGATTGGTAACAATATGAAAAGGGTTAATGCTTGGAAACCTATGGTGGATAAGTTCAATTCTAAGCTTTCGGCTTGGAAAGCTAAGTGCCTTTCGTTCGCCGGTAGGGTTACTTTAGCTAAAGCTGTTCTCGGAGCTATGCCAAATTATTATCTTTCGATTTTTAAAGCTCCTATCAGCATTATAAAGAAATTGGAAAGTATAAGGAGAGAATTCGTTTGGGGGAGCAAGGGGGGAGGGGTAAAATTAAATAGATAGCTTGGAAAAAGTTGGTGAAACCGAAAGATAAAGGGGGGTTGGGCATTGGAGATATTAGGAGTACAAACTTGGGGTTACTTTTAAAATGGTGGTGGAAGTTTAAAAGTAATCCGGAGACATTATGGGCGTCGACAGTTCAGGCGATTCATTATAGACCTAGAGTTTACAATTTGGTTCCGTGTAATAGTAGGTTTGCGGGTTTATGGAAGGACATTGGGGCGGTGCAAAAGGATCTGGAGGCTGCTAATGTTAGTGTTAAGGATGAATTGAAGGTGAAAATGGGTAATGGCAAAAAGGTTTTGTTTTGGATTGATAATTGGTGGACCTTTTCAGGAGAAATACCAGGCTTTGTTTGCTATTGCTACAAATAAATGGGCAAAGGTGGGTGAATGTTTCTCAAATAATGATATGGGGCCTATTTGGGAATGGGAATGGAAAAGAAGCCCAAATTCGGATGAAGAATGGGAGCAATTTAATAGTTTGGGTAAAAAACTTTATTCGATCCAGATCAGACATATAGAAGATAAATGGTACTGGGGTGAGCAACAACCAGCTGGGGGCTTTTACACGCCGGAAGTTAAGGCCAAAATTATAGGAGGCGAGTCGATTGAAGTTAATATTTCAAATACATTTTGGAATAACTGGGTGCCTCTCAAAATACATTATTTTGTGTGGCGTGCTATTCAGAATAGAATTGCAAGCAAGCACGAACTAGCAAAGAGGGGAGTGATTCTAGAAAATCTAAACTACAGGAGATGTGGTGGAGAGGAATCTTCGGCTGATCATATTTTGGTGGAATGTCAAGCTTCGAGAACTGTGTGGTGGTTAGTCTTTTTATGGACTAAATTCCCTATGCCTAAAGATGAATGGAAGATCTTGGATGTGTTTAAAACCGTGGAGGAGATGAATGGGTCGAAAGGCTGGAAAAAAGATGGTGGGTGTGATTATTAGGACTACATTATGGTTTATTTGTAAATCCAGAAATGATGTGGAATTCAATAACATTTTACTTGCTTCGGAAAGAACAACGGATCTTATTAAAGAAATGACATACATCTGGATTACTAACAGATCAAGGAATAAGAAGATCAATTGGGATAGGTGGAAAGATTTTAACATTCGAGATGTTTTCGTAAGTTGTTAGTTGTCGTTTTTTTGTTTCCTGTCTTGTTCTGAGTTTCGGTTTCTAGCTGGCCCGCGTTTTCTTTAGTAATAAAGATTGCTGCTGTTCAAAAAAAAGATTATTATAAATAATAATACTTTATAAATAAAACAACACAACTTGCAACAAAGCAATGCATGAAACACCATATTAACACATAGTACAATACATTAATGCAAAAACTTAATGCAAATTAATAGTATATAAATATATTAAATGTTTGAAACTTTTGTAAAAAAAAAAAAGAAATAGTTGTCGTTTAATCACCCTTATACATTAAAAGGTTTGATAATATTTTATTTCACTCAAAATATAGTTTGATTCATTAATTAAAACTAGTGTTTATCTACCATGGCCAAAGTCCGTTACCAAGTTACTTGAACAATCTTTTTAATGACCAAATTAACTGAACTGTTTATAAAGCAAAGCATCGGGTTATGAAAATCTACAAATCAAAAGTTGGTCATCGGTTGTTTTTAGCCACTAAACGAACTAAGCCAATCCGTACACACCCCTTATCTCTCATGACTTCAGTATGTAAATGACTTGAGGTTAGTTGATGAGCTAAACTGATGTGGCCAGACTATTGATTTGAAATTGAGGTTGACCTGTACGTTTCGGTTTGGGTTTGGATCAGTTCGATTCACTAATGAGATAAAACCAAACCTTAAAGGCTTAAATGGTTCAGTTAGTTCGTATAAATGTCTGTTAGCCATCGATTATGGGTGTTTTCCGATTCAAACATTTTCGAGCTAACAAATCCAATGCAGGTAGTTTTAGCTTAAAGTATAAAAAATATAACACACTTGGTAATTTTAAATAACGATCGAACATGTAACATATATATTATAAAAAGAAAAAAGAGATAATTTAAACTAGCTCGAGATAATATGAAGTTTCGTAAAAAGTACAAAAAAAAGTGTATAAAATTAATTTGATGACGCTTCGATTCAGTTATTTACAGCATAACATAACTGGACCTAAAAACTTAGCTGAAACATCAATTTCTTAAATTGTTCAGTTATTTTGATTCAGTTTTTTATGTTATTTTCAGTATGGTTTGATTATCCGGTTTTTCTAATCCATGATAATATACTATAGCCTTACCACATTTTGGCAGAGGTGGGCAAAAAAAACCAGTTAATTAACCTGAATCGGTTATTAACTAGTATAACATTAACTGGCTAGTGGTTAATTTTAACCGTTGGTTAGTAACCGGTTATAAATATTTAGTATAGGAACCAATTGTTAACCTGTTTTTTTAAGCGGTAGACTAGTTAAGCGAAAAAACCGGTTAATAACCAGTTAATTAACTGAACCGGTTAATATAACTAACCGGACCAGATAACAAATAACTAATTAAAGTAATAACTAGTTAAAGTATGTAACAGCTCGTAAAAACTCGTCCTGTAAAATTTCGACACGTGTCCCGCTAATCCTTGTTGCCACATGTTGGCCGAGGGGACTAAAAGCATCGTCATGTTAAATTATGACCTCTGAATGATAGCTATTCAAAGTCGGGGGACCAAACATAAACATATGCCAAATTTCAACTTCTGGAAGGCGGTTACGCACCGCAACCATATATGGTTACGGTCTGTAACCATTCAAACATTCTGGTCGCCAGATGGCCTTACGGACCGCAAAGCTATGGCCATACAGTCCGTAAGTGGGTGCCAGCGAGCAGAAACATGGCAGTTTCTACCTCTTCCACCCTTTACGTGAGATGCCACATTCTCCTTGCTTCTTACACGTTCCTAAACACTTGTTATCACCACATTACACCTGCCAACACCTGGAGTGACCTAGTTCTTTATCCTCAAGTATAAATAGAGGTGATGTGCAACCTCATTTCTTCCATCACTTCTCATAACCTTCTCTATTCCTCATCTGGAGGTTCCTAGCCACAAGGAGCTCTCTAATCAAGTTTATTTTCGAGCTAGGACATTGTGTAAGTGTCCATAACTCTCCTTTTTCAGTTTTGTTAGGCTTTAAGCTAAAGTCAAAGCGTTGATGTAAAAACGCTTTGACCTTTGGCTAAAACCATTATGGTCCAGCCATTGTTCGGTACGAACATGGCTACGTGGTCGTAATAAGGTAAGTGTTAATCCCTCAAAATGGCACCTCCTGATTACCACGTTTGCTTGGTCTATTGACGGGTCAAAGTTATAATCAAGAAAAAGTCAACGGGTCAGATTCTAAATAAATTTATATCTAGCAATGTAGGTGCTATAAAATCACTTTCAATACTTTAACAACTTGGTAATAAGTATTAGAACATGTATAAACATGTTCGGCCCGTCAAATCCAAGTCTGACCCTATTTAGCAACTTTAAATACTGATTCGCAACCAAAAGTCGCAAAAGTTGACTTCTGCTTGACTTTCAGTTCTGACCCTATTTAGCAACTTTAAATACTGATTCTAAGTTGTATTGTGACCATGTTAGGTTGTAGTATAACCCTCTGGTGTTATATCACATGGTCACATAAGTAATCTAAGTTTATATGCAAATATCCGTTAATTATGCCAAACTTTGCTAAAATGCCCTTCATGCTTAAAAACAAGGTTTTAAATACACATGAGCTTACATATGAATTAAAAACTGATTTGTTGAGTTATTAAACTTAAATGGATGTCAACTTTATGGTCATAAACTAAAAGAATGGTCATGATGCGTAATTCACGCTTTTAACGACTAAATCGCCTTCGGAGTATAAAATGCTTTAAATATAACTTTGACATCAAAACTCTTTACCTACTGATGTCATATCATATTTAGAATTATTTGGGATATTAATTCAGGTTGTAAACTGAGTTTGTACACAAGTCTAGGTATTATGTCCTTAAATGACGATATCGCCCTTTCGGCACTTAAATGGGTTTAAATCATTTTAATGAACCAAAACCTTTTTCCTACTGATGTATTATATTATATGACATATTTCCATCATATAAATCTGATCATAACCTCAGTTTTACACAAACATCTTTTAAATCGTCATTTAGCGGCTTAATCGCCATTTCGGCGCATAATGTGGTTTAAAACCATATTAGAGCATCAAGACTTGGTACCTACTGATTTCAAAACTTATTTTATACATACTTACAGTAGGTACACAATCTAAACTCAGATTCCCAAATAATTCGTCAAGTGATATGTGAAATGACCAAAATGCCCTTTCGAGGCATAGTTTGGTCTTAAACTATAAACCACATGTATACTTGATATCCTACCGATACAACATCATAAATTAACCAGTTCTATAGAATGTTTATGACCATGACATCAGTTCGCTTGCAAGCTCCTTTTACAAATCATAAAATGACCAAAACGCCCTTTTGAGGTGTGACTTGATTTTAAAACCATAACGGGCATACATATTGATATCCTACTGATATTACAACATGTTTTAAATGTAATGGCATATGGAACTTGTATACGACTCATCCGGTTGCCCGGTTTCGCTTATACGCGTACGGTTAAGCCTACGTGACTAGTTTACGTAGCTTAACCAAAACGGGTTTAACCTTATCATTTTTATATCAAAATCCAGAATGTAATATGTTTACCCGTATTAAACAAGTCTTAGTACTTGTCGAGTTTAAACTACATTCTATTCCGGTCATCGCTTAATCAAGCATTTAGTACCGTAAGTATCATTTTAAGCTAGCCGGTCCGAGTCTATGATGTTGATAGGACCCATTAGCGTTCTAATTGGTTAATAATACCACCATTCTAGACTAAAGCCTTCCGGTAGATTGTCATCTAAGCTTACTTTTTGATTATCGGCTGAGTTATTAATCTTATTGAAGAATTTGCTCTCGTAAATACTCTTAGTCTATTTTCCCTATACGGGCTTGGGATACGGTATACTAATACCGCTTGGTCGGGTATGGGATCATGTTATTGGATTGTAATTTACTAAACCTTCATAACCCCTTTTATTCTGTTATGTTTAATAACTTAAACATTGGGGTTAACTCGACCGTGTCTGGGATATCCTTGGCTCATTTAAGTTATTAATGGCCACGACCTTAAGCGCATGGTGTAGGCATACACCTGCCAGATGCTAAAGCAAATAAAATATTAAATCCCATTGGTGGATTAAGTGGCGTGTCGGTTAATCAGGTTATTCGGTTTCTGCACCGGACCTCATATGTATTGACCAACATGTAAAACTATAAAAAAGGTCATTTTGAACTATCCCAAGTTATTTATAAAATGTGCCAAGTGCACCTAAAACCATTTTCGCAAATATTTTCAAAATGTGTTGGTTATTAGTATTTACTCAAAAATCAATGGTCAACGGTCAACAAGTCAATGGTCAACAGTCAAAAATCAACATTTTTTTATTTCTTTTATTTATTTAAATTAAAAATACTTAAAAATAACATTTTTAAAGTTAGAAAATAGCCTTAAACTCACAAAAATATATCCAATAATCCTACTAAAATTGATTAATAAAATCCGCTTATTTACCGAACCATTATGTTATTATCTAGGTTAGTTTCACTCGTGGTTAAATCTAACTTCGTGCGCATTCAACATCATCAACCGAACGCACCCAATGTGAGTGAATCTTACAACTCCCCTTTTTAATTACACGTTTTGGGGTGTATCATGTGTCACTAAAACTAATTCGTTTATTCAAACTCGTGCCATACCATATTATGATTTAAACTTAGAATGTAAATATTGTTTGTAGTTATGTATTACATATTGTCAAGTTGTATGCAAATTATTTGTTAGGCCCATCAGTTCCTCGTGGGAGACGAGTTGAACAACGCGTGCCTTAAAACTCATTCATTAGGCCCATCAGTCCGTAGAACAACGCGTGCCTCAAAACTCATTCATTAGGCCCATCAGTTCCTCGTGGGAGACGAGTTGAACAACGCGTGCCTCAAAACAATCTATTACTGTTTGTGTGTGCATTATTTAATATTAAGTGCTTTGTGAATAAGTTTACATCTATATTTACTCATATGTGGTTATGCACTTTATTTATAATCAATTCAATAAACTTGTTTAAATGTTTTTAATAGGATTCACTCGCTAACTTTTTGTTGATCCAAAAACCATTTTTACACATGATACAGGTGAACAGGATGAAGCAAGGAAAACATAGGAAATGCCTTAGAAGAAAATAATGAAGTCTAGAAAGATGTGTAGAACATGTTGTAATTATGATTGTATGATTTCCCTTTAAATTGTAATAATAAATATGAAACGTTATAATAAATGTCATGAGCTTTGATGAAAACCCAATCATGCCCCGATCACCTTTTCCGCTGCGGGTCGGGGTGTGACATCGCCCAACCGAGGCAGCTGAACAATCAAAGTTTAGTAAAGAGATAGCACTAGCTCCGTTGGAGCGAGCGAAATTACCACCCAACTTTGGAAAGTTTCACGGTTTGACTGATCCCGACGATCACATGCGCCTCTTTACCGGCGCAGGGTTACTTGGGTGCTGGACACTGCCAATGTGGTGTCACTTATTTGTATAAACCCTTACTGGCGCTGCGCGCCTTTGGTTTGATAATTTACCGGCAGGTAAACTTTCCTCTTGGAATGACTTAAAAGAAAATTTTCTTACACACTTTAGTCAGCAACGGCGATACGTGCGCGACTCCTCAGATGTAATGAACATCTGGCGGAGGGACGATGAAAGCCTCGAAGATTTTATAACACATTACAATAAAGAGGTGTTGGAGATTGGAGATGTCCATGAAGACCTTTCACGCGCGCAGTTCAAGTATGCGGTAAGGTGCGACGAAATGATTAAAGTGTCGTCCGATACAATTGGCCTTCCAAAAAACTGGGATAAACTCATGGCGGCAACCAAGGTTTACGCCCAGACTGAGCGCAACTTAAGTTCTAACCGGCCACCTCTACCTCAGAACCGTCCGCAAGACCTGAGTAGAGGTAGTCGCAAGTATAAGAGAAATTGGAAAGAGTCAAGTCAGAATTCGTATTCTCCGTATTCACCAATTAATTCGCGAGCAACAATCAACAAAATAACAACTCAAAAAGCGATTAAACAGGAGAATAGGGAACGTCAGTGGACTCCCTTAACGAAATCTCTGATTGAGGTTCTCAGCACTGAGAATTATCAGTTTAAACAGCCGCAACCAATGAAAAACAAAAAAGGGCAAGACCCAAATTTGTTCTGTGACTATCATAGAGACACCGGCCACACAACAGATAATTGCATCAGTCTGCGCACGGAGATTGAGAAAGCGTTAAAGAGTGGGAAGCTTACAAATTTAGTCCAGAACGTGCGTAAAGAGATTAAGCAGATTACGCGCGAGAACGAAGGGCCTAGTAACAAGAAAATGAAACATCACGTTTCCATGATTCAAGGTGGATCATTGCGCAAGCGTAGCCATCAACATTTTCAAAACAACACTTGGCGCGAACAGCAAGTCATTTTTCCTATCATTCCAGGAGGTCCTCAAGAAGACCGGCCAATAGTTATCACCGGTATCTTTGGGCACTACCAAACAGACTATATGTTTATAGATCCGGGTAGTTCCATGGATATCATGTATGAGCAGTGCTTCAAGCAACTAGATCCTGAGGATAAGGCACACTTGGAACCAGTTGATTTTCCATTAATTGGGTTCTGCAATGAGGCTGTCTTTCCTCTAGGACAAATCCTCTTTCCTGTTACTTTATCTAATGGGAGGTGCTCTCGGACGAGTAAAGTCAATTTCATGGTGATGCCGGCAAATTCCGTCACTATGTACTATTGGGACGCCGCGCGCAACGTGAGTTCAGTATGATTACTTCTGCTCCGCATGCTACTTGTGGATTTCCGATACCAAATGGCGTAGCTATACTTTATGCACGGAAAGAAATCATGTCAATTGAGGAACCAGTTATGAAGGCTGGCAAGACATTGCCAAACAATGAACCAGAAAAGTGGGTACTCAACAATAAGTACCCTGAGTAGACAATCCTATTAGGACCTGCAGTCAGTATTGAAATTCGCGCAAAGCTTAAATTACTGTTGTTCCGCAACAAAGACATTTTCGCCTGGACACCTGCCGACATGGTTGGTGTCCCGCGGAACATTGACTGAATGTATTTCCATCAGCAGAGCCAGTTGTGCAGAAAAAGCGCAGCCTCGGGTCAGAAAAGACAACGGCAATGAACGAACAAGTCACGGAGTTATTAAATGATGGTATTCTGCGCGAAGTCAAATACCAGACCTGGGTGGCAAACCCAGTCATGGTAAAGAAACATAACGGCGGATGGTGGATGTGTGTAGATTTTAAAGATCTCAACAAGGCGTGTCCAAAAGATTGTTATTCTCTTCCTGAGATTGACAAAAAGTTGACTCATTAGCTTCCTTTCGCTGGAAATGTTTCCTAGATTGTTATAAAGGTTATCATCAAGTCTTGATGAAAAAAGAAGACGAAGATAAAACCGCTTTTCGCACGGAGAAGGGCATTTTTGTTATACCAAGATGCCTTTTGGTCTCCGCAATGCGGGAGCTACTTATCAAAGATTGATGGATACAGTTTTGGAGATGACATTGGGAAAACTGTGGAAGTCTACATGGATGATTTGGTCATTATGAGTAATTCAGAAGACACTATGCTAGACAACATCCAAAGAACTTTTGATTCTCTACGCGAGGTAAATCTAAAGCTTAATCCCAGCAAATGCTCCTTCGGCATGGAGGAGGGCAAATTTTTGGGTTTCATCGTCACCAAAGACGGTTTTAAAGTTAATCTCGAAAATATAACTCGTAATATACTTGCCTAATCGGGAGACATAGAAGACGTAAATATAACATTTCATCTTATATGCACGTGACATGTGAGTAAATAATAGTCTGCGTATAGTTTATAATGTCAGCGGCAAACGAGTCTATCTATTAACCAACCTTTTGTAAACTCTCTTCAACCTAATCCACATAAATTTTATGAATTTATTACTACATAGAGTATAAATCTATGGGGTGAGGGGTTGGGTCCACTTGGACAAGTTAAAGTGGAGCTTGTCACACCCCAACCGATGGTGGAAACATCGAGGCGAGACGAAATAGATTGCTCATTGCTCATAATACTAAATGCGACAATAATTAATTAAATCCAAATTTCATTTCATAGCAAAAATGTCATTACAATACGAGGGAATTTCAAATAACAACATTAATTTGACAAAATTTGATACAACAATAATAAACCTACGTCTATGTGTGTATCTAGTCTCAACGCTATTTCATTTCATAGCATCATCTCCATCAACCTGTAACATGTTTTAAAATACGAGTTCAATGCAAAAACAAAGGCGAGTATACAAGTTTGAGCATAGCATACGTATAAGCATAAGTTTAAACAAATCCACATGGCAACTAAGTTTACATACGAGCATATACAAGGCATGCGATATTTCTAGTCAACCCTCTGTTTACGCAACTAGTATAAATAATTCAACATGACCACTCGTTGTTACTCCTATAGCGCTATACATGTCAAATGGAGGCTCAAAATAAGCTAATGACTATGGTATCACATACGTTCGGTCCTAGTATAAGCATAACATACGTATCAAAGCATTCATGTATAATGGATTGTTCGTGCAAGTAACAAAGCATAAGTTTAGTGTTGTTTTTTATATGTAAACATGTTACACCCCAAAGGTGGTAAACGAAAAAGAGGGTTCGAGTATACTCACGGTTTTGCAAGCGTTCCGACTTGGTAATCCGTGAAGAGTTGTTAAGTTGCGGGATGAACACTGAGTTATCCTACAAGAGGAAAACGTAGGTGTGAGCGTTGGAATGATAAT
This sequence comes from Scalesia atractyloides, assembly GCA_947069175.1. Taxonomy (NCBI): domain Eukaryota; kingdom Viridiplantae; phylum Streptophyta; class Magnoliopsida; order Asterales; family Asteraceae; genus Scalesia; species Scalesia atractyloides. Next base: position 19,350,092 of record CAMTDV010000016.1, on the reverse strand, counting down.
GAGAGATTCGGTATTTGGGATAATGCATTCAAAGTAACGTATACGAAAATACCCACTAAGGTATAGCACTTGTCCTTGACACTTATAATAACCCATAAGGATTAGTTGTGGTTTCATAGGTTCAAGACCTATAAGAATCGTTGACAAGGAACTTCACGCATAGTGACAAACTTATTAACTTGATAGATGCTTATTTAGTCATTATCAAGGGTTCGGTTTCAAGGATTATATTATAGTCCATATGTATATATATCTAGTTATATAATCATGTAGGAGGTGGGAGGATGAACCATCCACTTAGGTACCTCTTAGTGTCATGTAATTCAAGTAGGAGGTGGGAGGATTAACCATCCACTTTGGGACCTCGATTTGATTCACCACTACACAAGTTTCATTGACACAAGGAGGGTCATGAAATAGATTATCAATAATAATAATATGGACAAGAATGTAAATGACAAGAAGGTAAGGTGTGTCGCCACTATACCAAGTAGCCAAGTGAACTATAAGTCGGGGAGCACACATCCGACACACGTCGACGGCTAGACGGGGTTGTGACACTTTAGAGCTAGCAAACTACTTGGGATAATGATGAAAATCATCAAGTGATGTGTGGTCCCAAAGTTAGGATAGCCCAAGCTAACCAAGGTGGACACACTATCATCAAGCTTTTGGCTTGGCATCACTTGTGAGCTTAAAGCTCTTCAAAACAGAAAGTTTAAAGTGTCAAAACACTCTTATTTGCATGTTTAACAACCTTGGTTAGTCTCACTAGTCATAGCTTTGATTGTAAGCTCAAGAACACAAAGTTGTTTAATGAAAACATAAGTTTTGAAAGAGTTTTGTTAAAATCAGAAAGTTTCTTGCACTTCAACCTCAAATATGAAGGAGTTTCATCTTGGTTTTCCATGTAAAAACCTAAGGAAACAATCCTAGAGGTGTCCCAAGTGCTAAGAAAGAAAGAACAATGAAAAAGATGAAGTGGAAGTGAGCTAGAACTCACTTTGAAAGCCCTGAAGATTCTGCTCAGATTTTGAAACTGATTTTAGAGTGTTTAGAGTGAGTATTAGTGAGTTTGTAAAGTGGAGGAAGTGTGGGAATGAGTTGGGTTTTATAGGATGTGATTAAGGTTAAGTTTAGTGAGCATTAAGTGCAAGAAGCACAATCCTTGTGACTCAAAACTGACCAACCCATGAGCTGAATAATAATTCTGTGGATTTTGCCTTCTGGCGGGGAGCGAGAAGAATTGGGTTTGGCGCTCGCAGCCCGCGAGAAGGTAAAAACCCAAAGTTTGGTTATTTTTGACACATTCAGCCCATGTAGTTTGTGTTTGACGAGTTTTAGGGTGATTTATGCAACAAATGCCTAGTATAAGGTTTATTAACGTAATGTAAGCATAATAATAAGTACTAACAAGTATGATTAAGTTTATGAATCGTGTATAAGTATCGTATGCTGCATGTATGTCACGTATTTGCAAGTTTGTCACGTTCCAAGTATTCAAGCATGAATGTTTGAATGTGTATATGTATGAAATGATTATGATTAACTATAACATGTATAGGAATAAAATACGCATTTTTATTATGATCCAAGTCTCGGTTTACAACGAATACAAATATTACAACGAAAGGACGAATACAAGATACAAAGGTTTCCAAAATTAGAAAATACAATACGATCTTTCTAAATATGAAAAGTATGAAAACGTTGGGCGTTACAGAGCTTACCTTGAAGGTTAAGGGTTTGAACCTTGAGAGAAACACTGCATTTAAAAAAACAATGCCTCTTATCAAGCATGCCATTTAGTTACTTGAATAAGTCTTGCTTATACGAATTGGAGTAGAGAGAGGTCGAAAATATGGCAAATATGCTAAAGTGTAGAGTGGGTGAAAGGCCATTTACATTCCTTGGCCTTCCAATTAGTTCAAACATGAAAATAATAAAATAATGGCAACCGATAGTTGATAAGTTCAATGCAAAAATGTCAGTGTGGAAAGCAAATGTCTGTCTTTTGCCGTTAGAGTCGTATTAGCAAAGTCAGTAATGGGAGCTTTACCAAATTACTGTGTCTCTATATTAAGAAGGGATTTTGAGTGGGGTAGAAAAGATGAAAAAAATAAGATAAGATGGATCTCATGGAAAAAGTAGTGGTACCAAAGAAGTATGGGGGTGTTGTTGCCGAGGATATTAGAAGTGCGAATTGGCCCCTTATATTGAAAAGGTGGGTTAAATTCACAAAAGACAACGGTGCACTATGGGCCAAGAGGGTGAACGTCATACATGGTTGCAAAAGTGGATCGCAATATAATCCAATAAAAAACAAAGTAAGCGGGGTATGGAAGGATATTGTGGTGTATAAAAAGAATTCTAGGCTATGGGAGTGTCGATAAAGGAAAGCTAGGTGGCGGAAGTAGGATCTGGGACAAACATCAAGTTTTGGCTTGATACATGGCTCAGTAATGCAGCGCTGAAGCGGGGCCGAAGTAAGATCTGGACAAATATCAAGTTTTGGCTCAATACTTGGTTTGTAGCTAATGCGATTTCCAGAGTTATATCCAATCATAAAAAATAAAAACGCAACAGTGGGAGAATGAAAATAAGGTTCAATAATGAAGTCTAGTGGACTATGGAGTGGTTAAGGTTGCCCAATAGTAATTTGGAATGGGCCCATTGGATTAAATTGTTTTTGGAGTTAAAGAAAGTCGGTCTTAAGGATGAAAGGGATATGTGAAAATGGAATGGCAGAAAAGAAGAATTTTGGGTGAGTCTTGTGAGGAATGAGATATGAAAAACAACAAATGTGGAACAAAATAGTATATGGTCTCACTGGAATAACTGGGCATCACCAAAACTGAACTATTTCGTTTGGAGAGCAAATTTGGGGAGAATCCCTGTTAAAACTGAATTGCGGAAACGAGGAGTCAATCTGCCTAACCCTTTTTGCCAAAGATGTGAAGAGAATGATGAGACGATAAATCATATGTTAACGGAATGCATAATGACAAAAACAATATGGTGGAATGTGTGTGGCTAAAGCTTCCAACTTCAACATCTTTTAACTCATGTGAAGATGTAACGAAGATTGTGGAGACAATGGTTGGGTCGAAAGAGTGGAAAAAAGTGGTGGGCATGATATTCATAACAGCCATGTGGCATTTATGGAAAGCAGAAAAGGGTAAAGTCTTTAATAATTGCAATAGATCGGGAGATAAGGTAATGGAGGATATTAAGGAAGACTCATATTTATAGTTAAAAGGACAAAATATAAAGACATACAACAACCACGGGAAAGATGGGTGGATTTTAATATTATAGATATAATATTGTAAACAAAAAAGTAGCGGTAGTGTGTACTACTTTTCATTTATTTCTTGTATCCAGTATGTACCTTTGTTGGTCTTTTACAGCCAATGATGGCCTATTATATATTTATAGAATCTGACTTTAAAAATGTGTATAGGTTAGAAAACCAATTTGACTACAATCCTATCTCAGATACAAATATATGGAAGGCTGACAAAAGTTATTTTTAATTATTTTTAATGGCGAAAGAGTCTATGATATATAGAAGAGTCAACAAATGCTATAAAACCTGAGACAAAGTAAAAACTAAACAAAGCAAATACGATCTAGATAATTACATCTCTAATGTTGAAATCACGCCACTCTTTCATACTAAGTTCTTTATCTCTGACCTTCCTTTTAACCACAAAAACGAGCTACACTTTCTTCCATCGTCTTGTTGAAAGGGATATTTCAAACCTTAATCAATTAAGATTGTATTACGAAGTTTCTAAAGGAAAATTACATCGAGATAGAAGGTAAACGGACAACAAACAGCGCCAGTACCTCTTTTTAAATTGCAAAACCAACTCTTTTAAAAAAATATACTTAAACTCTTTGTTCTTCCTTGCTTTTCATATATGCGATAGTTTAGTGTGGAATATCATACCAATCGTTTCTTTCCCTTAGACCCGTCGTATGACTTGATGAGGTCAAACACATCCTTACACGTGTTTACGATATAAAAAAGACAACAGTTAATGTTTATACTGGAATGTGTGGATAGGTTAGAAAACTAATTGGTCAACCTTTTTTACTTGGATAATATAGATCAAGTGGCAATGCTCTTTGGTCTTTAACGTGACATTAGGATTTAGGAGAATTCAACAATCTTTTAATTTCTTTCCGGAACTACATTTTTATAACATATATTTATTATATAGTAATATTTGTTACATGTTATTGAGATTTATTTAATTATTTTATTGTACCTCTGTAAATAGTTGATTGATATTTGGTAATACAATCATACAGGGTTTTGTGATTTTATACGCTATCAGAACTATAGGATTATTGGTCATTAGCCCTTTTCATATGTCGTCCCCGTGACAAATTTCTCTCTTCTTCTCTCTCTTGGTTTATTCCCGAGACATCTTTTGTTGCACTACTCATGCCTAGCTCAAGTAGTTTGCTCGTTTATACCGTTGTAACTAGTTGATGAATAATAAAAATATATCTTGCGGAGTTTTTAAATTTTTTTATTTTGTAAGAGATGTAACTTATATATATTATCTTAAGCTATAAAATATCTTTGGAATATAAAATGAGCCCTTTTTTTGCAAGCTAGATCGGTTTCAACATGACCTGTTTTGAAATATATTAAAAAGTACAATAATTTTGTCTCAAAAATGTCAAACCGACTTATCTCCCTCTGCTGACTTCTTCTAAGTTCCATAGAATAATTTAACTTAAAAAGTTTTGACTCATCCAAGCTCTCATTTTGGCCCACAATGGCACAGTCTCTATCCTTGTCCCTTTACATCCCAATATCCTGATTATCATAAATTTATTTGCCATAACCTTTTTATCAATTTTTATGAACTAGACTTTGTTTATTAAAAACAAATACTTCCTCCGTCTCATTAGAAGTATCCTATTTTGAATTTTCAAAGTCTTGATTTATAAACTTTGACCTTAAATAATTTTGTTTGCGTTAGGTAATACTTGATGAAAGTTATATGATTTGAGTGTGTTTTACATGTTTTTTTATCGGGTTAATTTTCATCAAGTTTTATAAAACTCAAAAAATATATAATTAAAATTAAAGTTTATAAATAAAGACTTTAAAAATTCAAAATAGGACACTTCTAATGGGACGGAGGGAGCATATTCAATTCCATTATAAAAATATAATTGTATATTGGTTTTATATTAATTAACCAATGAAATAGGGGCGAATAAAACCTCGAGATAGTCAATTAAAATCCAAACCAATAGGTGGTGGTTTATTGGCAAATATAAAGCCAGGCCAGCGATTGGGTTGATTAACCCGGGTCTCGCCCGAGGCCCACATTTTTAAAGAGTCCGAAAAGTTTTTGCAAGCTTTTATATACGTATTAAATTATATATTTAGTATATGCATTCGTTTATTATGTATAATTTGTTTATTATGTATAAAAATGTTGGTAGGAGTAGAAACAACTATCTTAAGATATTATAGAGGCCTCAAGTTCAAGGCAAGGCGTTAGTACCAAGATCTTTTTTTTTAATTCATTTCCCCTAAATCACAATTTTGAGCCTAGTTTTTATATTGCCCATGGCCCTAATTTTTTTTGAGGGTTTTCGAAACGACCCTGAACAAAGCCTTTAAACACCTTAGAAAGGAAGATCTTAGATTTAAGTCTTCTAATCAAAATAAAAATTCAATTAAAATCCAATATGTAAGGATTTTAAAACACTAAAGTTAACTCTACAAAAGACTTGACCGTAAAAGTCAACAAAAGCTGGTTTTATTTTTAATTTTAACCTTTTTAATAATTAAAAAAAGGTCTACTTTTGAAAAAGAAATAGAAGTTATCTAGCATTAAGCACCCCTACGTTACGGTGAGGGCGTAAAACCATACCAAACAGTATTAATGCCACACCACCGCGAGCGATCACAAACACTGAATTTGCGACGTATTAATACGAGGCAATTAGATCAAAACGCAAAACATAGGAAAAATAACTAAGTCGATCTGGGAGCCACATGCTATGACGAACTTCTCAAACGAAAAAATAGACGAAACGTTGAACCACACACGCACGTGGCGTTGTGTTAACTCGCAAAACTTAGAACGAAACGTAAAAACGTTGAAGAACACACGTAATTTGCGACGTGTTAACTGACAAAATTTAAAACGAACCGTAAAACGAAAATTTGCGAAAGATTGAAAGTATTGGGGACTAAAGTTGAAAGTAAAAATGTTGTAAGGTTAAATTGTAAAAGATAAAAAAAATTGGTTAAAAGTAACAAATACTTTGGGTTAAATGTAACTTATCAAATATTTCAGGACTAAAAGTAAAATAAATACAAAATATTTTTGAGAAACTTCCCAAGCATAAAGTGCAATCATAATTTTGGGCCTAGTTTTTATATTGCCCATGGCCCTAATTTTTTTTGAAAGTTCTCAAACAACCCTGAAAAAATACTTTAAACACCTTAGAAAGAGAGATCTTAGATTTAAGTCCTATAATCAAAATAAAAAGTTAATTATAATCCAATGTGTAAGGATTTTAAAACACTAAAGTTAACTCTACAAAAGACTTGACCGTAAAAGTCAACAAAAGCTGGTTTTATTTTTAATTTTAAACTTTTTAATAATTAAAAAAAAGTCTACTTTTGAAAAAGAAATAAAAGTTATCTAGCATTAAGCACCCTCACGTTGTGGCGGGGGCGTAAAACCATGCCAAATAGTATTAGTGCCACATCACCGCGAGCGATCACTAACACTGAATTTGCGATGTATTAATACGGAGAAATTAGATCGAAACGCAAAACATAGGAAAAATAACTAAGTCGATCTAGGAGCCACATGCTATGACGAACTTCTCAAACGAAAAAAAATAGACGAAACGTTGAACCACACACGCACGTTGCGTTGTGTTAACTCGCAAGACTTATAACGAAACGTAAAAAAGTTGAAGAACACACATAATTTGCGACGTTTTAACTGACAAAATTTAAAACGAACCGTAAAACGAAACTTTGCGAAAGATTGAAAGTATTGGGGACTAAAGTTGAAAGTAAAAATGTTGTAAGGTTAATCTGTAAAAGATAAAAAAAATTGGTTATAAGTAAAAATTCAAATACTTTGGGTTAAAGAGTTAATTACTATTTTCGTCCCTGTGGTTTATCAAAAATCACTATTTCAGTCCATTAGTTTAAAAATTGCAATTTCAGTCCCTGTGGTTTCACTTTTGTAACCATTTCAATCCCTGTGGTTCCACTTTCGTAATCACTTCAATCCATTTATTCTGTAAGTACAGGGACTGAAATGGTTGCGAGGTGGACTGAAATGGTTACGAAAGTGAAACCATATGGACTGAAACCGCAATTTTTAAACTAATGGACTGAAATGGTGATTTTTGACAAACCACAGGGATGAAAACAGTAATTAACTCTATCGAAAAATGCATACAAATTTGTTTAAACAAGCATTGTAGACTACGAATGGTGTATTATGTTAATCAATTACTAAACTAACTAGGTCTAAAAATATATTAGACGTTGTGAGCTTATTAAAAGTGATGATGTTCACGGTCTAGTCTGTTTGGTATTTAACAAACAAAATTGGTTTCGGGGAAATGCAAACCAAACTAATCGGGTTGGATGTGTCTGGTAATCTGGATGCTTATGGCGGTTTAATGGTCTAATTTTGGCAATTTGGTAGTTGGAATCGATTTCTTTTTCAAACTCGTTAAATTATATTAAAATTCTAATTGATAGATGGTTTATGATGATAATGCATATACACAACTATTGTTCCAATATGTATAAATAATAAAGGTTACACGACCTATTTAATTTACATGACGTATTCCAAGTTCCAAATTGTACCATAAACATTAAACCGCGAAAACATAACTGTTTGGTTCTCAAACTTGCCAAACCGGCCGAATTACTTCCACTTCAAAATCTTAGTTGGTTTTAACGGTTTATGAGTACCCAAATCAAAATATGAGAAGCTATTAACGCCAACAAAATGTTTAACATAAAATATGTTAGAATATGCGTATGGTGGTTAGACTGGTGTGTTGTCATTTGCATCCACAATTGAAAATCGAAGTGTAAGACAACATAATAGCCAACTCTCCCCCACCATGTTCGCCCTCTTTGTAAAGTTGGCAAAAACATTAAGTAGGTAAATTTACCTAATAATCCCTTTGTAGTCGTCTTAATACGAAGATAATATAGTTTTGAATTCATTAAAAGGCAAGAATGTTTTACCTTTTGTAAAAAAAATAAGCACAAAACTGGATGTAGACCCCACACTTTATGGTAGGTGTCATGTTTTCACCTTTTGATAAGTTATAGTGTTTAAGCACCCAATTTCTAGCACATTTTGGGGACTTAGATTCATGAAACCATGGAAGGTTGTTCACGTGCATGATGACCTGAGACACACTAAATTGGTCATACAAACACTTTTTTGCAACAATGAAAACTCACTATCGGAAAACTCACGGGACCAGCTAATTCTCCACTAAGTAACTGAATCAGTTAAATCAAAACATGGGCTTAACATGTGGCTTTCAAGAGGTTATGATAGGAAAAGATTTGAACATGTGACCTCTCCTTGAGAAAATTCAAGTGATTACCACTTCACCCCCACCTTGAAGGCTTACCTTTTTCTTAACCATTAAGACCAAGTGTGCTAACTCCTTTTGATAGGTAAAAGATCATGAAACTAAACGAGGTGTATGAGTAAAGAGCCGGGCCGAGCCCGAGCTCGACTGGGCTCGAGCTTGGTTCATCATGTTTTTATGAAGCTCGAGCTTGGATCGGTTCAAGCCTACTTATTTGAGCTCGAGCTCGGCTCGCAAGAAAAACATAAAGATCGAGCTTGGCTCGCGAGAAAAACATAAAGCTCGAGCTAATTTGAGAACAACCTCAAATGAGCTAAGCTCGACTCGATCTTGCTTCAATATCGCTTGAATGAACCAAAGTTCGGCTTGACGTCAGCTAGTCAATGTTATCAACATAATTATGATATTATATATAAAAAAAATAAATGTTGTTTGGGCTCGATTAGGCTCGCGAGCCTAAATGGGCTTTGTATTTAGGCTCGAGCTTGGGATCGATAACTAAACGACCTCTATATCAGGCTCGAGCTTGGGCTTGGGCTCGTTAAAGCTCGGCTCGTTCGAGCTTTTAAACAAGCCGATAACAAGTATATCTCGAGCCTCTGACGTTATGTGTTTTAATGTGCTAAGAGACGTTCATTCGTGTATCGACTGAGTAATATCGACAAAAAGGTGATGCATGAATGTATTTTGTGTACAATGGAAAGTTTAAAAGGAGATTCATTGAAAGTATTACGTGATCATGTGTTTCGTGACATGTGTTGCTAACACCAGACGATAACTGATAATTTCTTTTTGATACAACATAAGGATATTTACACTAAAAAAACTAGTAGTTTTCTTATTTTCTTTTAAATAACACCTTGTTTCATAATCATGAAGTCATCATGACATCATGAGATGCTCATGCAATAGATGCTTCGGACAAAGTTAAGAATAGGTACATCATGACACTTGTGATTTTTTAAAAGATATTGGCAATCAATAATAACATCAGAAACCGGTACAAGACATCAAACTTACAAAAACTTTTTGGGTTGTAGCTTATTAAAAATATATTCTATAAGTGACGCATTTTATTTTCTATATTATTGGTTTAACAAAAAAAAGAAAAATATACTCTAGCGTTACAACTAGTGGTTGAAGTAACAAATATTAATTCAATCCATACCTTAATAAATTGTAGTTAAAATACCTTAACTGTAGCTAGAGAGTGTTAACGAGTTGAGCTGAACTTCATTTACCACAAGCTTAAGCGTAACCCCTTTAATATGAGAGAGCTCAAGCTTTAGGCCTCATTTAATTTGAAATTTAAGCTCGGTTCAACTCAATCATAACCGTTTAAGTATTTTACTTATTTACATGTATAATCATTTTTATATATGTATTAATGCAATAATTTGGATTTGAATAGTTTAAATAACCTATTGATCGATAAAAATTTTACAACTTAAGCTGTGACGTTTCGAACTTTCATTTTCAGTTGTCAAGAACAATCTTACTCACACAATCACAATTTACTCCTGAGCAATTCAAATTTTTATTATTATAATGATCTTAAGTAACTCATGAACAACTCGTCACATTTGCACATTAGATATAGTCCTGGTCCTCTATTTATTTAATAATAAGGGGTAGGGGTGGTATCATCCATCACTCATTCTCAACTATCAATTAAGTTTCGTCATGTCATCAACCATTATTCCATCACTCACAACCTTTTTTAGTGGAAATGGTCATCACTTGTTTCAAATTCCATCACTTGCAACTTTTTTTATTTTTTTATTTTTTGATTATAATTAACCATAAAACACTAAATTATAAAATTCATTTAAATAAAACCTAAATTACATTGTAAAATAAAAAAAAACATTGGGAAATAAAACCTAAAATTATAAAATTTATTTAAATAAAACCTAAAAAGACCGACTTAAACAGATGGCATGTCCCAACCCCACTTTTCACAAATCTCACGTTTTTGTTGGATAACGATTGGCGGACGGTGTGCGGTTAAGAATAACGCGTGACCGGGGGTATAACGTGACCACCCCGGGTCACCTAATAAAAAATAATAATAATAGTATTGTGATATGTATAAAAGACTAGTAGCGGGACACATTACGCATGAGTAGTGAGGACCACAGTCACGAGAAATATGGGCCCCCCATCACGATGCCTGTTTACGTGTCGACCCCATTTCTAAATTGTCGGCGTCCCATTCTAATACAGCCAAAATACTACTTTTTGAGGATGCAAAATTACAATTCAGCCCTTGGAAGCTACTGAAATTACAATGACCAAGTCTTTTCCCAACTGACAACTGTTGCCAACTACTACATGTTAAATACGGGCCGGTGTTGGTCTAAAAACAACTTGAGAAATTTAATTATTTTGTTACGTGTATTTGTATAGTATAGTGATGTTTTCATGTTTATCATGTTTTACTTGTAGGATGTGTATCAATTTGAGGATGCAAATTTACCAGGTTGTGTAACCGAAATTAACCAAAAGTCGAATAATGATGTGTGTTTATTGTTACTCGATAATCTATCAGGAGGTAGCGGCTAAGATAAAAGACCGTGTATAGAATTTATTATGTCGAGAAAAAAAATTTGAAGCGTTTTTGGGCTCTATAATTACGGTGTTTGTTAAAGTTATCATTGATAGGATAAACATCTTTGTTAACTATGTTTTGTATTGTGAGTATACATATATGTGTGCATGCTATATTATAAGCAAATTAATAGCATAAGATTTAAAATCTACACTTTACACAATGCGTAAATAACTTTATTTTGTTAAACATCATATATAAATATATACACATATGCATATTAAAATCTATTTACATGTAAAAGGTATCATAATACATGTGAACATGTGTGTATATATTTACTTAGTTACTTCTTAGTTTATTTATAGGCTCTTTGGTCTAGGGTATCAAGGTGTTGGATAAAATTTTATCTTTCCAAGTTGTAAGGGTTCAATCCCGTGGCGGACAAAAATGTATAGTTTAGTAATAGAATTAAAAAGTGTGTGAGTTACCGATGTAAAAATATACATTTTTTATTGTGCAGTCGAATTCTATAAAGATTTAAATGGATATTTAAATAATACATACTAAAGGTGTAGTTAGTTTATTATAGTCATATACTTTTTTTTATTATATATCCATCATTTGCACAACTCAAGGGTTATAATTTGTACACCTCTAGAGGAGAAGAGGGTTGAGGATCCGGATATTGACTTGTGGTGGACAATTGTTTGGTGTAGTCACATGGAAATTTGACCTTTTAGCGACCATTCATGATCAATTCACCTTTTCGTATTTATGCTTATTTATATCCTCAATATTATCCATCAATGCTAAAATAACCAGTATTTTTATTATTGCCATTTTATGTTACTCTTGAAATCATAGGTATACAAGGTTGTAATTTTTTTTAATGGTAAATTAGATCATTGACGATCTTTGGAGTATTATCATGTTCAGTGACGGATCCATGAAATTTTTACCATCGGGTTCCTTCTGGTAGATTCTCACTAATTTTTAATTTTTTTTTCTAAGTCATACAAGCTTCCCATTAATTTTTTTCAAACCAAGGGGGTTCTTGGGAACCCCCAAAAACCCTCTGGATCCACCCCTGATCATGCTACCAGCGGAACCACCCGATCATATCCATCTCCCCTAATCATATCCATCTCCACTAGACATAATGCGTATACACCAATTCAGGAAGAAACCCATAAATATGGGAAAACCCCCTTGTGGAAATCGAACTCAGTACCTATTGGTTTCAAAGTCTTATCACACCCAAGATGCAGTAGGCTATAAAACCATAGGCATATAGGGTTGTAAATAATAACTTACTATCAAGTTTTTGTATAAAAACATGTCACAATTATTTTATAATAAGCTCAAAATTCTTTTTCTCAAAATAAATTAGTGATTTCTTCTTGGAAACGGCTATCATTCAAATTTCGTATTTTGTCTAACCAATAATTGCAAAATACTGTGAACAATTTTGTTAAATCAATGTCAAGGGGAATAGTATAGAATCTATTGGTGTGAAGAAGCCAATATTAGACATTTATAAAATAAATAAATAATAAATAACAACTTTACCTATATACCTCAAAAACCAAAAAATCAATATAAATATCCTCCAACCCTCCGTCCTCGTGTTTCTTCTTCAACCCAATCCATCTATCCCAAAAATCGAACAAGAATCTCCATACGTGATAAAACGAAAACCACGGTCTATGCTATGCTCTTTACCATCAAAAGGAATTTCAAACATGTAAGAGCTAAACATTGAAGAACAAAACGATATAAAGCCAATGAACTGGTGGTGGAATAGTAAGGGAGAGACCTGATGCTTTAAGTGACCCATATTCGATCCCTGCCCTCCCCATTAGTTTTTGCGACACTTGGCGATGATGAGAAACTAGGTGGAGATCGCTAGTTCGATCCTTGAACTGAGCAGGATTTACTTCGGTGCATTTTCGTGCCTTCGGGCGAGTGTTCATGGGCTTTGGCCCTAGGTGAGGTTTTCCAAATTTGGAGGCGATTGTATCCCGATATGGTGAATTTTGGCGATAACTCATTTGAAGGATTCGTTAGTCGTTAAAAAAAAGGAACGATACAAGAACCATTACCATTGAAATAGTTTAATCACTAACTGACAGTAGATGGCCTAAGGAAATTAATCAAGTTAATATTGCATTTATCAAATCATCAATGTATATTCACATCCTTCAATATATAATACACATAGCATAAGGACGAATTACGTGTGATATATAAAGATGTAGATCATTAATTACATTTTATAAAACACATAAAGTATATTGTAAACTAAATCAAAGGTTTATACAATAGGACAAATTTTAAAAGATTGTGTTAATGAGGATATGAGATAAAAAAATTAAAAGTTAAATGATCATTAAAGCAAGTTTTATAAAATCAAAAGAGTTTTATAGAAAATGAGATTTTTTATAAAACAATTCAAATATGTTACAATTGTTTATGAAACTTATTACAGTTTATAAAAGATACCATCTTTTATAATACCAGACTAGCTATATAAAACGGTTAATAGAATCTTTCATAAAAAGATGTTTTCCAAAATGTTTTTAAGTCTTAGGGGGTAGGGGTGGTCATCACCCATCACCCATCACTCATTCTCAACTACCAATCAAGTTTCGTCATGTCATCAACCATTATTTCATCACTCACAACCTTTTTTAGTGGAAATGGTCATCACTTGTTTAATTTCCATCACTTGCAACTTTTTTTATTTTTATTTTTTTTATTATAAATTAACCATAAAACACTAAAATTATAAAATTCATTTAAATAAAACCTAAATTACATTGTAAAATAAAAAAAAACATTGGGAAATAAAACTAAAATTTTAAAATTCATTTAATAAACCTAAAAGACCGACTTAAACGGATGGCATGTCCCACCCCCACTTTTCACAAATCTCGCGTTTTTGTTGGATAACGATTGACTTGAACGGTTCGTCGAGATTGTTGTGCGGCTCACACAATATTTTTAAATCATTTTGTTTTTCGATTGCTTTCAAGTGTCCCATATACGCTTGCTCGCGTTCAAGTTTTGCGGACACTAATTTTTCTCTTCTTTGTTTGGATTCATTTATTTCCGTCAATTTGGCCTCTTCGATTTTGGAGATCGACTCCGCCACCGCTTCCTTTCCTTTACTTGAAGATTCACCACTTTTCTTGCGATTAGGCCTTGTAGGTGTATCTTCTTGAGCGGGTTCGTCAACGGGTTGATTTGGTTCGTCATCGGGGTAGTCGTTCAAATTCATTTGGGGCAAGTTATCTGACGCGGAGGTCGTGTAGTTCCCCGATTCGGAGGTCTTTGAGCGTTTTGGACCTCCTCTTTTTTTGGGAGCCGTCGGCCCACCCATGTCGACCAATGTAATCGGTCTCCACTTCGGGTGATCTCTCGCCACCTTCCATGCATCGATGTGTGGAAAACCCCTCTTTTTGTATGTTTCACAATACAGAGCCATGGCGGATTCCATGATAGTCGCCTCGCTTGCTCCACTTTGTGGATTCCGGTTCTACAAAAAATTAAAAATTTGTTAAAAGAAACGTTTTTATAAAAACTGTTTTAAATAAAAAACTGTTTTTAAATAAAAAATTGTTTTTAATAAAAAACTGTTTTAAATAAAAAACTGTTTTTAATAAAAAAAACTGTTTTAAATAAAAAACTGTCTTAAATAAAAAAGCTGTTTTAAATAGAAGAACTGTTTTTAATAAAAAATCGGTTTTTTAAAGAACATACCACTTGAATGAAACATCCGTTGAATTTGCTAATTTTGCGGTTCAGATCGCCCCACTTCGACGTCATTTTATCAATGTTTCAATCGGTTGCAGCGGGATATTTGCTAAAATGAGCCATGACTCGTCTCCAAAATCTGTTTTTAGTTTGCTTGTTGGAAAATTTCTTGGTTTCGGAGTTGTACAAGAACGACTTGACCAAGGCTACCTCCTCCTCGCTACTCCATGGTCTCCGACCGGAGTTCGGGGCAACTTCTTGTTGCGGTTCGTCGTCTTCTTGGTCATCTTCTTCTTCTTCGACGTCTTCTCGGCCATCGTCATCTTCATCGTCATCGAGACTTTGTTGCGGTTCGCGGTACGCTCTTGCAAAACGATGGATGAGGGTGTCATCTTCTAGTGGGTCGACTTGTTGGGGTTGGGTTTGAGAGTGTGGGAACGGGTTGGGTTGAAATTGTTGATACGGTGAAACGAACTGTGAGTTTTGATACGGTTGTGATTGAAAGGGTGGAAATTGTTGGGTTTGAAAATGTGGAAATTGTTGCGTTTGAAAATGTGGGATTTGGTCGGATTCGTCTTGCAACCTTCCAAAGCGCGCCGGCTCGCCAAGATTCGCTCGAACCTTGGGTCGTACGGGATTCTTCCTCGAACCCGAACCTCTTTTGCTAGAACCCGCACCTCTCTTGCTTGAACCATCCATGATTGTTGTGATATTTTTTGGATTGTTGAAGGATTTTTTTAAGTTGGAAAATTTTATGATTTTTAGATTGAGTTGGGATATATAAAAAAACAAACGGACAAAGTCTCCAACGGTCAAATCAACCAACGGATATAATTCAAATTCAACGCGTGATAATCTCCACGCGTTACAAGTTTCACGCGTTATAATTGTTGGTGGCGGCGGTGTGCGGTAAAGAATAACGTGTGACCGGGGGTATAACGTGACCACCCCGGGTCACCTTAGAAATTCAATATATACACTTCGATACAATTTGTATATGTTATTAAAGTGAAACTTTTGTAACAAGTCAATTCATGAAGCCTTACAAGGCTAAAGGGTGTGGTCATGACCCTCTCTCCACATATGCGTTATATCACCCATCTCTAATTCACAATTCAAAACCACTATCCTAAGAGTGTGGTCATGACCCAAACCATTTATTATTTTAATATATTTTTGTCTCAAAGTCATCAAATGGAGGGTCGTGGTAATCTTGGCTTAATCCACGCCAACCACCCTCAATCAAGGAGGGGGGAGGGGGTAGCATTCCATTAATGTTCCTAAATGATGAATTATGTTCCAACCATAACCCCCACATCCTTCAACCTAAGGTGTTTTTAAGAAGTCATTCTTAGCCAAGCGGTTAAGAGACACCAAGAATAAGAAAATGACAAAACGGTTAAATCTGCCAAAAAGACAAGTGATGCCATAGTAATGACCATAGTGTATCCCAGAGCATTTTAAATGTTGTTAATTCATACAATTTAAGTAAAAATTCATCCCACATTTTGATATACCATATTGCACACAAAAACTAACATTTTAAGCTATATGTATGTGATTTATAGCTCAAGTAACATCTACCATATGAATTTGCAAGAAAATAAATGTTGAATGTTCTTGGTGAATGGTTTTTTTTTCATCACTTGAGTGGTTATCAATGAGGTCCCATACCAATTAAAATTGAGAGATCTAGATAAATGATCTCTATCATATTAGAGAGAAGCACTGTAGTGATCTTATTATTAGAAGAGATGTTTGTAAAGGTGATGACTATATTGATGATCACTTGAGTGCTTATCTATGAGGGGCCATTCCAATTAAATTGAGAGATTAAGATAAATAATCTCTATCATAATCCATATTAGAGATAAGCACTATAGTGATATCTCTATTATTAGAGGAGATGTTTGTAAAGGTGATGACCATATTAACTAGTATGATTATGTGATAGTACCTTACTAGTGAGAAGCTTGTAAAGTTAATCACTCTCTCAATTATTACGAAGTTTACATTGAAATGGACTCTTTGGGATACCAAACAATGAGTGTAGATGGGTTGGTTAATACTCATCCGAACAGTTACAAATTCTTTGTATTTTGTGTATTTATTTTTCTTATCGTTTTCATCTTACAAGTTTGCATAAGAAATCTATATGTATATCTATATCATCAAAATCAAAATCACAAAATCAAAATCAAAATCAAAACTAAAAAATAAATAAAAATCTCTTAGGACACGTGTCACCCTTATTTTCCCGTTTCTCTTCTACTAAATAATATTTTCTTTTTCATTTCACTCTTCTATCAAATAATGATATTAAAACTAAAATAAATATATATATTTAGATATTAATTATGGGTAGTAAGTATTTCATCAACTAAACAAATTCATTATGAAATTAGGTAGAGATAGTTATAGTTTTAGATGTCATCTATTAAAAATTTTGAAAAATAAACTTTTATTATGGATAGTTCTTGTACCAATAGACTATTTTTACATTTTAATCAACTTCACTAAACAACAAGATTAATTAATCGTTTCAGTTTTTATCCACAAATATCTTAATTCATTTTTTATCAGTGAAGTTGTTCGGTTATATTATTATGAATTCTACAAACTAAATACGATTTATAACCATTTCCAACTAAAAACATTAAATCAGATATACATATTCAATGATAAAGTATTTTTTTATTATTTGTTGAATTCCATTATATTTTTTGTTATATACATATTCAAGTAATTATTGTCTTTTATTCTCATCATGATTTATATCATGGCTTTATTAGCTCTTTGCATATGTTTATATATGTTTTGTAGATGTGGCAACTTCAACTCATTTTCTTATGAATGAGTAAGTTTAGATTATGTTTTATCTCTAGTTGGTCAAACGGTTAAAAAATAAATAATAAATAAAAGTAGTCTAAAATGAGAAGGTATACCAGTTAAAAGTTGCCAACAAGTTTAAATTCAATGAAAATAAATATATTTAGACTGTTATATTACAATCAAAATACTATAATTACTTAATATTTTATAATCCAATCCGGTGTAATACACAAATTCCTAACCAAATAATTTATAAAGAAGTAAAAAATTTAAAATGTGAAAAAGGAAAAAAAAAAGTACATGTCCACCCGCACATTAGATTCTTACATTTCAGTACCCCTTTTAGTCATACCATGTAATAGAAACATATGTTGTAAAAAAACTAGTTAGTTGTACAAAAGACGTTAGTGTGAGAGAGAATCGGGAACCTACATTTTGATGCTCACGACTATTAACCCAAATCAACACAATTCAATTTCCGTTAACTATCTACATAGAAATAAGGGTTTACCATCGCGGGTTTCAATTTCTAAACAACTGAAACTAAAATTAGTAATTTTAAAAAAAGAAATAACCAAAACCGCAAACATACATACCAAAAGACCTAGCTTACTAAGTTACAATAAAAAAGTACTTTAGATTAGATAACCTCTTTTAATAAAATTTTGTTCGAATTATCTGTATGAGACACGTAATAGCACAAGGTACACTCTCTTACAATCCCATTTAATTTGATATTTCCGTTTAAGTCAATCAAATTTAGTTTGGCATTTCCATATCTAGTTTAATAATTTTGATCAACTCCCCCAGTTACTAAAACAAATTTTATACGTTTCTATTCAGGTCTTGGATTGTACCCTACCACTTGGGGCGCTAAGGATGACATGACATGTTAACCAGAGTCACACACCACTCTCTCTGTGTTAAGAGGCGGTAAAAAGGTTATTTGTTAACATTTTCTTTTTTTCTTTTCTAAACCAAAAACCACTAAAAAGATTGGGATGGGTGGGTTAACGGGATTAACAATTTTCTTAGGCACTAAAAAGATTGGGATGGGTGGAGTTAACAGGATTAAACAATTTCCTTAGGGTGAGCTTGAGTAAGATTTGTGTATGTTTGTAAATTCATGGTGCTTGTGGGTTTATATCGGGTTTTCGCAAGATGATTGGGTTTTCGTTTGAAGCTTTGTTCGATTATTGATGTCTAGTTTCAATCAGACATAAGTTTGATTTATATTTTAGTGATTTGTGTCTATCTATTGTGTTTCATTTTTTTAGATCTTGAATAGTTGCTAGATTAAGGGTGGTGAGGGCGCTGTCACACCCCAACCGATGGTGGAAACATCGGGGTAGTGACACTAGGCGACCACATTGTCTCACGAGAAATTTCTATAACATTATTCAATCAACAATATTTTAACGTCTAATATCCATACTATTAAACAATACGTCATCAACAATGTCACGAAATACATGATTTTCCCATAAAACAATAAGGTTCGATATCCCCTAGATTTATTACATGAGTTTCAAACAACGAAAACAACTAAAACTAAGCAAAGTCCAAATGCATCCAATGCTAATACTCAACCTGTTACATATGTTAAAATAAAACGTCAATACAATTAAGTAAAGGTGAGCATACAGGTTTAAGTACTACTAGCATAATAGAGAAATCGTTCGTGAAATAGTCTAATTACATATCATGATACACCAAAACACATCACACAGATAATCTAGGCATATTTCTCATGCTAACTTCCGTGAGAAGGCTTGCGCGTCCATCCTAACTAGACCCCGTCGAGTGTTAGCCACACTATAGTACCATACTAGCTAAGGAGGCTAGTTAACTAAAATAAGTCCTAGTCACATGTTTCTAGTATCACGTATTGAACATATATAATCAGATTATTCGCGTGTGATAAACAGTTTGATTTGTTAGGTGATTTTGATAGAGGAACATATGTAACACCAAAAAAGTGCATTAAAGCGCAAACGGGTCAAGTATACTCACAGTCGGTGCGTTTTAGGTGAGATGAGGGATCTGAGAAGAGTTGCGGAGAGCGTCGGATCCGCCTGCAAACGAACAGAACTGCATCGGTTTTCCGAATTGATGAAACGGTTAAGTTTGGTTTGGGCAGTAGGCAAGTTCGGCTGAACTTGACTTTTGCTGAGGTTGAGTAAGTTCGGTCGAACTTGTAAGTTTCTCAGAGAAACTTGACAAGTTCGTGCGAACTTGTGGATATTATTAACAGATAAGACAAGTTCGGCTGAACTTGTTAAGTTTCCTGAGAAACTTGACAAGTTCGAGCGAACTTGGGGGATTCTGAAGAAAATTTGGAACATTTTTACTCAAGTTCGACCGAACTTGACCCTTTGAGGGCAAGTTCGAGCGAACTTGACTAGTGTGTTGTCAAAAACCAGTGTAATCTCGAGCAAACTTGTGTTTTCGGGTCCAAAATCTTGCGTTTTCGCATCGTTTGCTGAGGAAATCGAGTGCCCATCCCTCCAACCTTAAGCCACTGAGTAAAACTTAGGCTGGAGAGGTCTTTTGGAGCGAACTTAGCCATTTTACAGAAACTTGGGCTAATCCGGGCGAACTTGATCGTTCGTAGGGTTAGTCGAGCTTGTGTAAAGTGACGATTTTGTCCTTGTGCTTCCGGATCTGAGATCTAGCTTCGACAACGCCTCGTTCCACTCAAAAGTGAACGAAACATACGTCATTAGTCCGAAAATGGTGTAAAAATCAAGGATTTAAAAGGTTTTGCACAGATCTAGTATCGATCTGAGTGAAAATAGAAGTTTTTTATGGAAAAGATGAAGATTTTCGTAAACAGAAGAGTTTTGATGAAAACGAAGACAATCCTTGTGCAAAATCGTTGTAAAACGTTGTTGAACATCGTTGTAGTCGAAATCGGGTTGATTCTTACTTAGAAAACGAGGGGTTTCGGGTTTCGGGAGCTCTGGGCGAAGTTGCAGTAAGTTCAAATGAGAGAATGGGGCTGAGTATTTATAGGTGAAGGCAAAATTGGGAGCTGGTGGAGTCAAGTTCGGCAAAACTTGCATGGAATCATGCAAGTTCGCGTGAACTTGTGAGATATTGAGGGTTATAGAGTCAAGTTCGGCCGAACTTGTACATAATTGTACAAGTTCGAGCGCACTTGTGGTTAATGAAGGAATTGAGTTTTGTCCAGCAAGTTCGGCTGAACTTGGGGTCACCCAAGTTCGAGCGAACTTGTCCAAATGTTGGGTTTTTCTTCTTTTATTTCGGTTATGTGTTCGTTTGGCCATTCGGTTCGTATTAGTTAGTTATATTAAGCGTTATAATTGATGTAATAGTGCGATTTAGCAATTGAATATGCGAGAGCGATGCGATAGCGAGCGTAACCGTAATAAAAAACACAGATAACACATAAGTAACATAAACCACATAATTAACTGCGTTTTGCGATGCGATGAGATAAGCGATGCGATGGCACAAGTGTTTATTAAACAATAACACACTCGGCTCGTATAAAAGTATCATTGCGTGTGATTAGATTAGCGATGCGTTTTAATAAGCGATTAGATGCGATTTTAACATACATAATTGTAATTAGTTAACATAAACTTTTCTTATAAACGAATCTCGGGATTACAATTAGGAAATACAACGGAAATAACTGAAAATGAAATAACAATGAAATTTTAGAGTTGTTACAGGCGCCCACTAGATGAGGTTGTGGGTTCACGCTGGTAGCAATGGAACACAACCACAACCACCATGGGTTCACAAAGCGGCTTCATGCGAGAGCGTCGTAGTTTCTTGGTTTCTCGGTCCATGATCTCGACAGGTTTTTCCACAAAATGGAGAGTCTCGTTGATTTGCAGATCTTCGAGAGGTACATGGAGATTTTCTTCGGCGAGGCATTTCTTGAGGTTAGACACGTGGAAAGTCGGATGAATGTTATTAAGTTCCGCCGGTAGTTCGAGACGATAGGCTACTTTACCGATCCTTTCCAGAATCTTAAATGGACCAATGTATCGAGGCGCTAGCTTTCCCTTCTTCCCAAAGCGGACCTCTCCTTCCAAGGTGCAACCTTTAGGAGAACGTGATCTCACACTTCGAACTGTAGGGGCTTGCGGCGTTTATCGGCGTAACTCTTTTGTCGACTCCGAGCTTTCAAGAGATTGTCTCTGATCTGGAGTATTTTGTCTGTTGTTTCTTGAATTAGCTCGGGACCGGTGATTTGTGCTTCTCCGATCTCGTGCCATGCAATAGGCGATCGACATTTTCTTCCATACAGTGCCTCAAAAGGAGCCATTTGAATACTGGTGTGATAGCTATTATTGTATGAGAATTCGACTAAAGGTAAATGCGTATCCCAGTTACCACTGAAATCTATGATGCACGCACGAAGCATGTCTTCGAGGGTGCGGATCGTGCGCTCAGTCTGACCGTCGGTTTGAGGGTGAAAAGTGGTACTGAGATTGAGAGTAGTACCGAGAGCGGATTGAAATGTCTCCCAGAGACGCGAGGTAAAGCGACCATCTCGGTCAGAGATGATGTCACGAGGCGTCCTGTGTCGACAAACAACTTCGTCGGTATAGATTCGGGCTAACCGTTCGACCTTAAAGTCTTCTCATATAGCAATAAAGTGCGTGGATTTAGTCAGATGATCCACGATAACCCAAATGCTATCGTGACCAGAGGAAGTGCGGGGAAGTTTCGTAATGAAATCCATAGCTATACTCTCTCACTTCCACATCGGGATTTCGGGTTGTTCGAGTAAGCCAGAGGGTCTTTGATGTTCGGCTTTAACTTTCGAACAAGTTAAGCACTTTGAGACGTATAAAGCGATATCCTTTTTCATGCCCGGCCACCAGTACTTAGGACGAAAGTCCTGGTACATCTTGTCGGCACCGGGGTGAATGGAATATCGAGATTTATGAGCTTCGGTCATTAGCAATTCACGAAGATTATCACGGCTGGGAATCCAAATGCGGTCGAGTTAATAATAGATACCGTTAGGTTTAACAACGAGTTGAGTTTCGGCACCACATTTCATTTCTTCCTCCAAGGTATTCTCGTTAAAACAAGCAAATTGACCAGAGCGAATCAGGATTTCGAGATCATTCAAAGCTTGAGAGTCACGAATACTATACACATAGCTTCGTCGACTTAGAGCATCAGCGACGACGTTTGCCTTGCCGGGATGGTAGTGTATCTCGCAATCGTAATCGTTGAGAAGTTCAACCCATCGGCGTTGGCGCATGTTCAGTTCCTTTTGATTGAAGATATGTTGTAAGCTCTTATGGTCGGTGAAGACCATACACTTGGTACCGTAAAGGTAGTGTCTGTCATACCCCGACCCGCAGCGGAAGGTGTTTGTAAGAGCACTTTTTGGAGGGAGGGTTGTCGACGTTCTGGTCTTCTTGATTCGGAGGGTTGATGGGATTTGCGGCGAGAGCTTGTTGGACTTGAATTACGATGTCAGGAAGCACCGCGGCCATTTGTTTTGCGATTTGGGTGGCCAAGCGTTCGTTTGACCTTCCTGACCTTCTACCTCCACGTTGCTGCCTAGCCGACATCTACAGGAACATTCATAAGAAGATTGTGAGTTTAAGGAGTCTTTTTAGGTGTCATGTGTCGTTTTTTTTAAAAAAAATAAAAAAATAACATAAACATCAATAATGCAACTACATCCATAGGATGTCTTGGGTTTGCTCATGTTTGGGCCTCCAATGTCCCCCACACCATCACCTGTATAGTCATGTGGGCCCCCATGACTATTGGCTTAGTAGGATTCACATTGGTGTTGGCGGTTTAACACTCGCATCACCCGAACGAAAACCATGAAATATGTTCGCGAGATGTATGGTCGGAGGGTGTCCAGGTGTAGACACAATGACAACTCAAAGTGGGGTTAGCTCACACGACGTTTGGTATAGCATGCTTTGGCCTAATAGGTCCTTCGTACTCTCATCGTTAGTCCCCAGGTAGGCAAACTGGTCCTTTATTTTGGATTTATACGAATGCCAAGCCTAGACAGGACGTTCCGACTACCGGTACTTCTACCCTTCCAGTTACTACATGCCCGTCATGAGAACTCACTTTGATGTGATTTGAAAAAAAATACAAAAGTCGTTGCAAAAATCATGGAAATTGTGTGTGGTGTGTGCTCTGATGGATATGATATGTTATGAGGATATGATTCATGATGAGCATTGTATAGTAATATGTACTTATGAACATGCTTGCATAACATTGAATGTAACAATAAACATAAAGCATATAAACATCATGAATTTTGTATGTAACACATAAAAATTTTAAAATTCTAATCAACTATAGTATAGGCTCTAAGGGTCTAATAACCTATCCTATATCCCTATAGTCATGGCTCTGATACCAATCTGTCACACCCCGACCCGCAGCGGAATAAGAGTCGGGGCATAATTGGGTTATCACCAAAGCTCATGATGTTTACTAATATGTTTCATATTTATTAAATTCAAATTTCATCTCAAATGTTCAAGTCAAATTCATACAATACAAGGAAAGGAAAATTAAATAAACAATCCAAAATCTAAACTGATTTATTCTTCTAGGCCGTCCTATATGTTTCTTGCTTCAACTGGATCACCTGTATCATGTGTAAAAATGGGGGTTTTTGGGTCAACAAAAGTTGGCGAGTGAACCTTGTTAGAAAACATTTATTATTTATTTCTTGTTGTATTTAATATGGAAAAATTGTGCAATAATCATATGTGAGCAAACGTAAATAAACATACAATAACAACAATAACAAACCACCTTGCATGAGTATATGACATGAATGATAATGTATATGTTGGCAACGTCACGTTCCGCTCATAGGTAATGGGGAACGGACGGCCTATGATGATGTATGTGCGATCAAGGCTCAATCAAACGGAGCCGATCGTATGTTGGCAACGCCACGTTCCACTCATAGGTAATGGGGAACGGTTCCGCTCATAGGTAATGTGGAACATACGAGCCTATGATGATGTATGTACTGAAAATGATAAATTAAATCTAAACATTAACCACACAAACAATTTATACATATTGGATACACATTTGATCATGGATATGATGGATGCACAAGTGTTTAACTGTAATAAAAATAAGACACATGATATACCCCAAAAAGTGATTAAAACGGGGAATTTGTAGAGATTCACTCACATTGGGTGCGTTCGTTTGATGATGTTGAATGCGCACGAGTTTAGAGGGTTGATCGACGAGGAATAACTAACCTAAATAATAACGAAAAGGTACGGTAAATAAGTGGATTTTATTAACAATTTTAATAGGGTTTTTAAATTTATTTTTGTGAGTTTAAGGTCATTTTCTAACTTTAAAAATATTATTTTTAAGTATTTTTAATTGATTTTTAAATTAAATAAATAAATAAAAATATAAAAAAATGTTGACTTTTTGGGTTGACCGTTGACCATTGACTTTGACTGTTGACCGGTTCGGACTTGTGTTTGTTTGCGTTGAGTGAGGTTCGAACTTGTGACCTCCCGTACGCGTGCACGCAGCTCTACCAACTGAGCTACGTGTCTAACCCGAAATATTCTAAGTTTTAATTATATATATATACTAATTAAATGTTTTAATTTATTCGATTTATACTAAAAGGATTTAAATGATTGAACCGTTTGCAGGGAAACCGAATCGAACTCGGGTCCCTTGGTTTGTCAGCGCACAGCCCAACCAGTTGGGCCGTGTGACTTATCTGTTAGACTTACAGTTTTTATTATTCTTAAAAACATCCTGGGTCCTGCTCTGATTCAGTAACAAAAAAATTGGTTTTAATTCGGAAAGCCGGTGCGTTTGTAAGATTCGAACTCGTGACGTGCGCTATGTGTTTGCACACAGTCCACCGCTGGACTGTGTGTCTAACCCGGTTTAATATCTTGTTTTAATTAAACTTATACATTAGGTTCGACTTCATCTTCTTCGTTCAAAGACACAGACAACCGATGTTCGACAGTTTTTGTTTAATTCGATTAACGAAAATTATAAATGATTGAAATGTAATGGATACAGAAGGTTTTGGAAATGAATGTACCGGAAAGATGATTTTTCTCAGAACTCCGGCAAAGTCGTCGGCTCTGTTTTATGAATTCCGTCTGAGCGGACAAATTAACAGTTTTGATTAACTAATTGTGAAATTAAATGACTAAACAAGAATTATCAGAGAGTTTAGATGTTTGTACCGATTCACAGCGCGATTTCGGAATTTTCAGAGATTTTCCGGCGGGTGCAGATTATCCGACAACGTCGTCTGGGACCGATTCTGATTGAAGGATTTGAGTTAGTAAAAGTCTAACAATGGATAGAAGATGAAAGAATTGAGAAATTTACCGATTCGATGAATGTCACGGTTTTCCGGCGAAAGTCCGGCGATATCAGATAACGTTTCCGACTAACAGAAATTAGAGCGAAAGTGAAATTGAAGGTTCTGTGAGTGTTTCCGAATTATGAGACGATGATATTGTTAGAGTAAATCAGGAAGTAAATGATTTCGGTTTTCAACTCCAAAAATCATATGAATCGAAGAAATTGAAGGCTGAATTGATTAGAACGTGGGCAGCAATTGATTTATCGGTTATAATCAGTAACTCACGATCACTCAAACGTCTGGATAGTTGAAAGCCGATTATCGGTTTCAATTTTGGCGCAAACAGATGAATTCACGGGTAACTTAAGTTTTATATGATCCCTTGTTTACACAAAAGAACCAAGTGGCGGAGTGGTTAAGTTGTTTGTGTGTTAAGTGAGTCGGCTGACCCGGGTTCGAAACCCGGCAGCGACTTTTATTTTTTTCTTCGACCGATTTTATGGTTTATTAATTATAGTTTATAAATTCTAATATATTTATTAATTATGTATTGTTTAAAATTAAAAATAGCATTAAATAAGCAACGAAATTTGAAACTGACTATTCGATTAATAAACGAAGCGGGTTTTGAAAACCCGTTTTTCGACGGATAATACAGTATCCCCTACTTTAAGAAATTTCGTCCCGAAATTTAAGTAGTAGTGGTAACAGGAAAAAGATGCGGGTATTTTTCGCGCATTGAGTCTTCAAGTTCCCAAGTAAACTCAGGTCCTCGTTTCGACTCCCAGCGTACCCTAACAATTGGAATACGACTCCGTCTTAAACGTTTTTCTCCGAAGTCCATGATCTCTACTGGTCTTTCATTGAAGTGCATAGATTCATCGATCTGAATATCTTCTAGGGGAATATGGAGGTTTTCATCGGCGAGGCACTTCTTCAAGTTTGATACGTGGAATGTGGGGTGAATTCTGTTGAGTTCTTCTGGTAGGTCAAGCTTGTATGCTACAGGTCCCACTCTTTCAAGTATCTTGAAAGGTCCTACGTAGCGTGGTGCTAGCTTGCCCTTCTGACCGAAACGAACTACTCCCTTCCACGGTGATACTTTTAAAAGTACTTGATCACCAATGTTAAACTCTAAGGCTTTCGTCGTTTGTCTGCATAACTCTTTTGACGACTTTGTGCCGCTAGAAGATTGTTTCGAATTTGATGGATCTTATCTGTTGTTTCTTGAATCAATTCTGGACCGGTGATTTGAGCTTCTCCAATTTCGTGCCAACATACTGGAGATCGGCACTTACGACCATATAAAGCTTCGAAAGGTGCCATGCCGATACTTGAATGATAGCTGTTGTTGTACGAAAATTCAACTAATGGTAGATGAGCGTCCCAATTTCCCTTGAAGTCTATGACACATGCTCGAAGCATGTCTTCAAGTGTTTGGATGGTGCGTTCAGATTGTCCATCAGTTTGAGGATGATAATCGGTACTGAGGTCTAATCGTGTACCCAAAGCGGCTTGTACGGCTTGCCATGTTCGTGAAGTGAAACGACCATCGCAGTCGGAAATAATGCTTAATGGTACACCATGACGGCTTACGATCTCGCTGATGTAGATACGAGCTAACTTCTCATTCTTGAAGTCCTCGCGAATCAGAATGAAGTGAGCTGATTTTGTAAGACGATCAATGATTACCCATATAGTGTCATACCCACTGGAGGTGCGAGGTAACCCGGTAATGAAGTCCATGGTTATGTTTTCCCACTTCCATACAGGTATTTCAGGTTGGACTAGAAGTCCTGATGGTCTTTGATGTTCAGCTTTTACTTTGGAACATGTAAGGCACTTGGAAACGAAAACAGCGATATCCTTCTTCATGCCAGGCCACCAGTAGGTGTATCGAAGGTCTTGATACATCTTGTCGGCTCCTGGGTGTACAGAGTACCGTGTTTTGTGCGCCTCATTCATAAGGATATCACGAAGGTTATTGTGATCGGGAATCCATATGCGATCTAGATAGTACAGAATACCGTCGGATTTAGTTTCGATTTTAAGTTCAGCTCCACAAGACAGCTCCTTGCGTACGTCGTTTTCCGTTACTGATACATGTTGGGCTTCTCGGATTTGATCTTTGATGTCGGTTATGATTTGCGAACATATAAGACGAATGGAGTTCGCATAACCCTTTCGACTGAGCGCATCGGCCACCACGTTTGCCTCGCCCGGATGATAGCGAATTTCACAGTCGTAGTCATTAAGAAGTTCGACCCATCTTCGTTGCCTCATGTTTAACTCCTTTTGGTTGAAGATATGTTGGAGGCTCTTATGGTCAGTGTATATTTCACACTTAGTACTATAGAGGTAATGTCTCCATATCTTAAGAGCGAACACAACGGCTCCAAGTTCCAGGTCGTGGGTGGTGTAGTTCTTCTCATGAATTTTGAGTTGTCTAGAAGCATAAGCTATCACTTTTCCTCTTTTGCATCAGTACGCAGCCTAGTCCCTGCCCTGACGCGTCGCAATAAACCACGAAGTCATCACTACCCTTAGGAAGTGTGAGGATAGGTGCGTCACATAGTTTTTGCTTTAGAGTTTGGAAGGCTTCTTCTTGTTTGGGTCCCCCATATGAAGGGTTTTCCTTTATGAGTTAAAGTCGTGAGTGGTACAGCAATACGGGAGAAATTTGCAATGAAACGGCGATAATAACCAGCCAAACCAAGAAATGATCTTACTTCAGTAGGTGTACGTAGCGCTTGCCATTCCTGTACTGCCTTGATTTTTGAAGGATCAACATGAATTCCCTTGTCATTGACGACGTGTCCAAGGAATTGTACTTCCCTTAACCAGAATTCACATTTCGAAAACTTAGCGTACAGCTTTTCTGTCCTTAAGAGTGTAAGGATGAGTCGAAGATGTCGTTCATGATCAGACTTAGACTTTGAGTAGATGAGGATGTCGTCGATGAAGACTATAACTAAACGGTCGAGATAAGGTTTGCAACTCTGTTCATTAGATCCATGAAGACAGCTGGGGCGTTGGTTAAACCAAATGGCATGACCATGAATTCATAATGACCATAACGAGTTCGGAAGGCGGTCTTTGGGACGTCTTCTTCATGTACTCTGAGTTGATGATAACCAGAACGAAGGTTGATTTTTGAAAAACAGGTGGCGCCTTGAAGTTGGTCTAGAAGATCATCGATGCGAGGTAATGGGTAGCGGTTCTTGACCGTTAACTTGTTGAGTTCTCTGTAGTCGATACACATGCGAAACGTTCCATCTTTCTTCTTCACAAAAAGGACAGGTGCACCCCAAGGCGATGAGCTAGGACGTATAAATCCTTTGTCAGTCAGCTCTTGCAGTTGACTGGCTAGCTCTTGCATTTCGGATGGGGCTAACCTATAAGGAGATTTTGCAACTGGTGTAGCTCCAGGTATAAGATCAATGCGGAATTCGACTTCTCTCACGGGAGGAAGTCCTGAAATGTCGTCAGGAAAAACTTGCGGAAAATCTTTTACTATTGGGATGTCTTCGAGTTTCTTCTCCTTGATTCCCTTTTTGACGGCATGAGTTAGGAATGCGACATAATTCTTGCGGAGATATTTTCGGGCTTGAAGACGGGACATTAATTTGAGTCCTTTCGAAGGGGTTTCTCCAAAGATTCGTAGAGTCTGACCGTTTGTAAGAGGAATCCGAATAAACTTTTCGCGGCATACAACTTCAGCATGATGTTGGCTGAGCCAGTCCATACCAATTATAATGTCGAAACTTCCCAACTTCATAGGTATGAGGTTAACTGGAAAATCGTGATCGTTTAGGGTGAGAGTACAACTGCGTATAATAGAGTTTAACGAGACCGGTTTTCCGTCAGCAACTTCTACCGTTATGGATTCCATGAGTTTATCACGAGTTTGGTTGAGGATGGGTTCAAATTCTAAGGACACAAAACTCTTATCCGCGCCAGTATCAAATAACATGGATGCATAACTACCATTGATGAGAAACGTACCGTTAACCACATTGTTGTCAACCCTAGCTTGATTAGCGTTGATGTTGAAAGCTCTTCCTCTTGCAGGTGGAGGAGCTTGGTTAGCCTGGTTTACTGGATTAGCTTGAGCTTGGGCATGGATGATGTTCACCAAGCGTGGACAGGTGTTCATGAAATGGTTCGGGTCTCCACAGTTGTAACAAGCCCGCGTAGGTTGCACCATGGGATAGTTGGGTTGGTAGTAGGATTGGGCTACATGTTGGGCAGGTGGTAGGAGTAAAGGTTGTTGGGCTTGACCCACTATCTGATGGTGGGTTTGGGTTGAGGGTTGATTGCGGTTCGTTCGCTGAAGCGCGCGACAGGTTTGAATGGTGTGACCTGCGCGGCCACAGCCGGTGCAATGTTGGCAGGGATGATCAGGAAAGTGATGGTATTGGCAACAGTTGCATTTTGGGTATGGGCCGGAGTATGGCTTTTTATATGGTGCCGTTGAGGGGGCAACTTGGGTGATGGGTGCAGCAGGGATGGGGAAGTTTGTTTGAGTGACAACAAAGTTTCTGGTGTTTCGTTTCCTCTTACTAGCAAACTTTGAGGAGGAGGTGGAATGGTTTGAAGTTTGGCCCTCAATGGGGGCTTTCTTTTTCTCGTCCTTAAATTTGCCGTTACGGATACGATTCTCGGTAAGCTCGGTAGCTAGTTCCATAGCAGCTTCTAGTGTTGCAGGCGAAGTGCTTAGAACTGAGTCTTGAATTTTCGAGGGGAGGCCTCGAATATAGTGTTCGACTAAGCGGTATACTGGGGTGAACAAGTTGGGGATCATTTGGTTCAACTCTAAAAACCTTTTGTTGTAGGAAGTATGATCTCCCTCCTTTTGCTTTAACGAGTGAAATTCATCCTCTAACTTTTTGATCTCGCTTCTTGGACAGAAGCGTCTCGTCATGATTTCCCTTAACTCCTCCCATGTTAAGGCCATTGCATCTTCGATTCCTCTCTTACCTTTTTCTGTATTCCACCAGGTAAGAGCTACTCCAAATAGTCTCCCGGTTGCGTAACATACCTTGCGATCCTCGGGACAATCGCAATTGAGGAAGGTGTTTTCCATTTCCTCAAACCAGTGGAGGAGAGCAGTGACACCTTCGGTCCCTTCAAATTTCGGGGGATCGCAAGACTTGAAGTGTTTGTAAGAGCACTTTTTGGAGGGAGGGTTGTCGACGTTCTGGTCTTCTTGATTGGGAGGGTTGATGGGATTTGCGGCGAGAGCTTGTTGGACTTGAATTACGATGTCAGGAAGCACCGCGGCCATTTGTTTTGCGATTTGGGTGGCCAAGCGTTCGTTTGACCTTCCTGACCTTCTACCTCCACGTTGCTGCCTAGCCGACATCTACAGGAACATTCATAAGAAGATTGTGAGTTTAAGGAGTCTTTTTAGGTGTCATGTGTCGTTTTTTTTAAAAAAAATAAAAAAATAACATAAACATCAATAATGCAACTACATCCATAGGATGTCTTGGGTTTGCTCATGTTTGGGCCTCCAATGTCCCCCACACCATCACCTGTATAGTCATGTGGGCCCCCATGACTATTGGCTTAGTAGGATTCACATTGGTGTTGGCGGTTTAACACTCGCATCACCCGAACGAAAACCATGAAATATGTTCGCGAGATGTATGGTCGGAGGGTGTCCAGGTGTAGACACAATGACAACTCAAAGTGGGGTTAGCTCACACGACGTTTGGTATAGCATGCTTTGGCCTAATAGGTCCTTCGTACTCTCATCGTTAGTCCCCAGGTAGGCAAACTGGTCCTTTATTTTGGATTTATACGAATGCCAAGCCTAGACAGGACGTTCCGACTACCGGTACTTCTACCCTTCCAGTTACTACATGCCCGTCATGAGAACTCACTTTGATGTGATTTGAAAAAAAATACAAAAGTCGTTGCAAAAATCATGGAAATTGTGTGGTGTGTGCTCTGATGGATATGATATGTTATGAGGATATGATTCATGATGAGCATTGTATAGTAATATGTACTTATGAACATGCTTGCATAACATTGAATGTAACAATAAACATAAAGCATATAAACATCATGAATTTTGTATGTAACACATAAAAATTTTAAAATTCTAATCAACTATAGTATAGGCTCTAAGGGTCTAATAACCTATCCTATATCCCTATAGTCATGGCTCTGATACCAATCTGTCACACCCCGACCCGCAGCGGAATAAGAGTCGGGGCATAATTGGGTTATCACCAAAGCTCATGATGTTTACTAATATGTTTCATATTTATTAAATTCAAATTTCATCTCAAATGTTCAAGTCAAATTCATACAATACAAGGAAAGGAAAATTAAATAAACAATCCAAAATCTAAACTGATTTATTCTTCTAGGCCGTCCTATATGTTTCTTGCTTCAACTGGATCACCTGTATCATGTGTAAAAATGGGGGTTTTTGGGTCAACAAAAGTTGGCGAGTGAACCTTGTTAGAAAACATTTATTATTTATTTCTTGTTGTATTTAATATGGAAAAATTGTGCAATAATCATATGTGAGCAAACGTAAATAAACATACAATAACAACAATAACAAACCACCTTGCATGAGTATATGACATGAATGATAATGTATATGTTGGCAACGTCACGTTCCGCTCATAGGTAATGGGGAACGGACGGCCTATGATGATGTATGTGCGATCAAGGCTCAATCAAACGGAGCCGATCGTATGTTGGCAACGCCACGTTCCACTCATAGGTAATGGGGAACGGTTCCGCTCATAGGTAATGTGGAACATACGAGCCTATGATGATGTATGTACTGAAAATGATAAATTAAATCTAAACATTAACCACACAAACAATTTATACATATTGGATACACATTTGATCATGGATATGATGGATGCACAAGTGTTTAACTGTAATAAAAATAAGACACATGATATACCCCAAAAAGTGATTAAAACGGGGAATTTGTAGAGATTCACTCACATTGGGTGCGTTCGTTTGATGATGTTGAATGCGCACGAGTTTAGAGGGTTGATCGACGAGGAATAACTAACCTAAATAATAACGAAAAGGTACGGTAAATAAGTGGATTTTATTAACAATTTTAATAGGGTTTTTAAATTTATTTTTGTGAGTTTAAGGTCATTTTCTAACTTTAAAAATATTATTTTTAAGTATTTTTAATTGATTTTTAAATTAAATAAATAAATAAAAATAAAAAAATGTTGACTTTTTGGGTTGACCGTTGACCATTGACTTTGACTGTTGACCGGTTCGGACTTGTGTTTGTTTGCGCTGAGTGAGGTTCGAACTTGTGACCTCCCGTACGCGTGCACGCAGCTCTACCAACTGAGCTACGTGTCTAACCCGAAATATTCTAAGTTTTAATTATATATATATACTAATTAAATGTTTTAATTTATTCGATTTATACTAAAAGGATTTAAATGATTGAACCGTTTGCAGGGAAACCGAATCGAACTCGGGTCCCTTGGTTTGTCAGCGCACAGCCCAACCAGTTGGGCCGTGTGACTTATCTGTTAAACTTACAGTTTTTAATATTCTTAAAAACATCCTGGGTCCTACTCTGATTCAGTAACAAAAAAATTGGTTTTAATTCGGAAAGCCGGTGCGTTTGTAAGATTCGAACTCGTGACGTGCGCTATGTGTTTACACACAGTCCACCGCTGGACTGTGTGTCTAACCCGGTTTAATATCTTGTTTTAATTAAACTTATACATTAGGTTCGACTTCATCTTCTTCGTTCAAAGACACAGACAACCGATGTTCGACAGTTTTTGTTTAATTCGATTAACGAAAATTATAAATGATTGAAATGTAATGGATAGAGAAGGTTTGGAAATGAATGTACCGGAAAGATGATTTTTCTCAGAACTCCGGCAAAGTCGTCGGCTCTGTTTTATGAATTCCGTCTGAGCGGACAAATTAACAGTTTTGATTAACTAATTGTGAAATTAAATGACTAAACAAGAATTATCAGAGAGTTTAGATGTTTGTACCGATTCACAACGCGATTCCGGAATTTTCAGAGATTTTCTGGCGGGTGCAGATTATCCGACAACGTCGTCTGGGACCGATTCTGATTGAAGGATTTGAGTTAGTAAAAGTCTAACAATGGATAGAAGATGAAAGAATTGAGAAATTTACCGATTCGATGAATGTCACGGTTTTCCGGCGAAAGTCCGGCGATATCAGATAACGTTTTCGACGAACAGAAATTAGAGCGAAAGTGAAATTGAAGGTTCTGTGAGTGTTTCCGAATTATGAGACGATGATATTGTTAGAGTAAATCAGGAAGTAAATGATTTCGGTTTTCAACTCCAAAAATCATATGAATCGAAGAAATTGAAGGCTGAATTGATTAGAACGTGGGCAGCAATTGATTTATCGGTTATAATCAGTAACTCACGATCACTCAAACGTCTGGATAGTTGAAAGCCGATTATCGGTTTCAATTTTGGCGCAAACAGATGAATTCACGGGTAACTTAAGTTTTATATGATCCCTTGTTTACACAAAAGAACCAAGTGGCGGAGTGGTTAAGTTGTTTGTGTGTTAAGTGAGTCGGCTGACCCGGGTTCGAAACCCGGCAGCGACTTTTATTTTTTTCTTCGACCGATTTTATGGTTTATTAATTAATTCTAATATATTTATTAATTATGTATTGTTTAAAATTAAAAATAGCATTAAATAAGCAACGAAAATTTGAAACTGACTATTCGATTAATAAACGAAGCAGGTTTTGAAAACCCGTTTTTCGACGGATGATACAGTGTCGCCATATCTTCAATGCAAAAACAACTGCTCCTAGTTCGAGATCGTGGGTAGTGTTGTTCTTCTCGTGGATCTTGAGTTGTCGAGACGCGTACGCGATAACCTTGTCTCGTTGCATGAGAACACAACCAAGACCAAGATTGGAGGCATCGCAATAAACAACGAAATCGTCGTTTCCGTCGGGTAAAGCGAGTACGGGAGCGTTGCATAGCATACGCTTGAGAGTTTGAAAGGCTTCCTTTTGTTTGGAATCCCAAACGAAAGGTTTGTCTTTATGAGTTAAAGCGGTAAGCGGAACGACGATTTTTGAGAAGTCGGCGATGAATCGACGGTAGTAACCCACCAATCCAAGAAAGGAACGGATTTCGGAAGCATTTTTTGGTGTAATCCAACTCTTGACGGCTTCGATCTTTGCAGGGTTGACGTGAATTTCTTGACTATTTACGATGTGGTCGAGAAATGGACTTCTTCTTGCCAGAATTCACACTTAGAGAACTTAGCATAAAGGCGATTGCCCTGAAGAAGTTCGAGAACTAGACGAAGATGACGCGCGTGTTCGTCTCTCGACTTCGAATAGATAAGGATGTCATTGATAAACACAATGAAGAAACGATGTAGAAAAGCGTGACACACTCGGTTCATCAAATCCATGAAAACCGCGGGTGCATTTGTAAGACCAAAAGGCATGACCACGAATTCGAAATGGCCATAGCGAGTACGAAATGCGGTTTTCGGAATATCTTCCTCCAATACGCGTAACTGATGATAACCAAAACGTAAGTCGATATTAGAAAAACACGTAGCACCTTGAAGCTGATCAAATAAGTCGCGATACGAGGAAGAGGATAGCGGTTCTTTATCGTGAGTTTGTTAAGTTCACGATAATCGATGCACATACGGAACGATCCATCCTTCTTTTTCACGAAAAGGACGGGTGCGCCCTATGGCGAAGTGCTCGGGCGTATGAAGCCTTTATCAAGAAGCTCTTGAAGTTGGCTCGATAGCTCGCGCATTTTGGATGGTGCGAGACGATAAGGAGCTTTAGCAACGGGAGTAGCACCGGGAACTAGATCGATACAAAATTCGACATCTCGAGTAGGGGGTAAACCAGGTAAGTCGTCGGGAAAGACTTTAGGAAATTCACGAACAACAGGAACGTCTTTAAAAGTCTTCTTTTCTTTCTTCGGGTTCACGATATGGGCTAGAAAAGCAACACATTGCTTTCGCAAACATTTGTGTGCTCGAGTACATGATAAAAGCATCAAATTCTTTGAGGGAGTTTCACCGTAAACATGGAGTTGATCACCGTTAGAGAGAGGGAAACGAATCATTTTATCGAAGCATACAACTTCAGCATGGTTTTCACGAAGAATGTCCATACCTACTATGATATCGAAGCTACCTAACTGCATAGGTATGAGATTGATCGAGAAGACATGGTTGTTGAGATCGAGAGAACAACCACGTAGGACGAAGGTGACAGTGACGGATTTTCTGGGGCGACTTCCACATCGAAAGTCTTTGGGAGTTTAGCGCGATTACATTTTAAAACCTTTTTGAATTCTAACGATACAAAACAATAATCGGCACCAGTATCAAATAAACATGAAGCATAAATGCCATTAACGAGAAACGTACCATTGACAACATTGTTGTCATTTTGAGCTTGGCGATGGTTCAGGTTGAAAGCTCTTCCACACGCAGCCTGAGGTTGTTGCTGCTGAGGTTGTGGCTGTGCTGGCTGTTGTTGTTGTTGAGGCTCTTGCTTGACGGTATGGTTTGGGCAGGCATTGGCAAAGTGGTTCGGATCACCACACACGTAACACGCACGTGCTTTTGGAGCTGCTGCTTGTTGCTGGTTGTTCTGAGGAGTACGCTGAGGAGCCGGCAGTGCTGGCGCTTGAGGAGATTAAGGAGCTGGTTGGCGAGGACCGGTACGACAACTAACAGTAAAGTGACTGTAGATATTGCAGTTTGTGCAAAAACGGCAGTTTCCACCCACCACGTGATGATATGTGCACTTAGGGCACAGTGGGTGAGGACCGGTGTACGCACGTTTAGTTGGGGGTGCGTCCTGAGCAGGAGCCTGGTAAGGCTGAGAGTTGAGCGGTGTAGCAGCGACGTAGTTCTTTCTAGGGTTTCCTCTTTTGCGTCCCTGACGCTTTCCCTTCGGGTCACTGGATGGTTCGATAGCAGCTGTTGGTTCGACGAGAACTTGATTGGCAACTTTCGCATGGTTCTTGAAATAACCATCTTGAACTCGCTGATCATTGATCTCAGCGGCGAGCATGTAGGTTTCCTCGATGGTTGTAGTACGAGCAACTTTCACAAAGTTCGCGACACACTCGGGTAGACCACGGATATACTTGTTGATAGCTTTCTCAGTTGTATCAACCTGGCCGGGACAGATGATGCTTAAAATCTTGAATCGCGCGGTGAATCCAGCATTGTCGGGACCATCTTGCTTTATACCCCAAAACTCATTCTCGAGCTTTTGAATCTCATGCGGAGGAAAAAACTCCTTCATCATCACTTCCTTGAGTTCCTCCCAAGATAGGTTATAGGCTTCATCATTACCACGCCTATTTCTTTCGGCGGTCCACCAGTCGAGAGCACGGGACTGGAAGACTCCTGTAACGTTCACCGTGCGAAGGTCAGGGCATCCACTTTGCCTAAAGGTGACCTCAATGGCGTCAAACCAATGAAACATAGAAGTCGGTCCATCATTGCCCGTGAAGGCGAGAGGTGCACAAGCCTTGAAATTTTTGAAACTGAACCGTGACTTGGGGTTTTCAGTTTTCAAGTCGACCGAGGAGTTACTGCTCACAGCATGAATTTCCGAGACGGTTTGCGGGATGACTTTTGCCACTTGTTTGGCGACTAGTGAAGCGATGCGCTTGTTGTCGCTGTGGCGCTGAGCAGAACAGCGAGTATGAGATCCGATTGACGACACTACATAAAGGATTTAGATTAGATTTGATTCGATTATAATAGAGTTATGTTTAAATACTTATTATTATTCATACAAGCACAACACACATAAGCATGTATCCACGTAAGCACACACACAAACACGTAAGCACATAGACACGTAAGCACATAGTCACATAAGCACGTAAGCACATATTTTGCACGTATTCACTTTTAATTCATAAGTCATGCGTAGCGCGATTTTTTGAGATGCGAGATACAAGCGTAGTAAGCGATATATAACAGTGGGATAGGCGAGTAATGCCGCGTATGAGACACACATGTCTCCATAGGTGTAAGCGAGTTAAGCGTCTTTAGTTTGGTTGATGTATTAATTAGCGTTTCAGATTACGAGAGCTGTGCGAGTTGTGCATGCATTCGATGGAGTGTAAATGCGATATATCGAGAAATCGATAAAGCGAGAAAACAATAAAGCGAGAAATCGAATAAGCGAAAATTCTCAAAATTTTAAACGCATAAATAACAATTAACTTGATGATGCGTAAATCGACGATATAGGCTTAAATCAATTGGGAGTGTCCGGGGTTTTGAGACGTTGACTACCCAAAGTGATTCGATCCCCCTTTGACTTTGGACCCACGTGTTGGCCAAATGGATAGATGCTTTCACCGCAAGCGGCTAACGGCATTATCCTTCCGGTTACTACGTGTTCCCAATCGTCGGAGTAATCGAGACTTTGGTGAGATTGAAAATCGAAAAGCGGAACTAGTTTTTAAGATGCGGGTTTCACCCCTAACTTAACAACTTCATTTCTAGTTGTGGATACACTCACCGATCAAATCGGGTGTTCCACTAGATAGAAATAGAGATTCTCGTCGAGGTTTGGATGTCACTCCTAACTCAACGAAGGTATCTCGTGCGATATAGAGTACGCGGAGTGAATGACCTCATCGAGAGTTCTCGGTTTTCACACCTATCTCGATTTGATCACTCGTTTGTGTGATGCGAGCGTTTCTAAGCGTGTATATTATATTAGCCTTAGGAAAGGCACATTTAAGCATTTATGGCAAGTAGTTTAAGCATTTAAGTCAAAGATCGGTCAATCGGGTACTTAAACATGCTACTAGGTCGAATCATGGCAATTCTACCTATTATCCTAAGGTTATGGGCTCTGATACCAATCTGTCACACCCCAACCGATGGCGGAAACATCGGGGTAGTGGCACTAGGCGACCAGATTGTCTCACGAGAAATTTCCATAACACTATTCAATCAACAATATTTTAACGTCTAATATCCCATACTATTAAACAATACGTCATCAACAATGTCACGAAATACATGATTTCCCATAAAACAATAGGGTTCGATATCCCCTAGATTTATTACATGAGTTTCAAACAACGAAAACAACTAAAACTAAGAAAAGTCCAAATGCATCCAATGCTAATCCTCAACCTGTCACATATGTTAAAATAAAACGTCAATACAATTAAGTAAAGGTGAGCATACAGGTTTAAGTACTACTAGCATAATAGAGAAATCGTTTGCGAAATAGTCTAATTACATATCATGATACACCAAAACACATCACACAGATAAACTAGGCTATATTCTCATGCTAACTTCCGTGAGAAGGCTTGCGCGTCCATCCTAACTAGACCCCGTCGGGTGTTAGCCACACTATAGTACCATACTATCTAAGGAGGCAAGTTAATGAAAATAAGTCATAGTCACATGTTTCTAGTATCACGTATTGAGCATATATAATCAGATTATTCACGTGTGATAAACAGTTTGATTTGTGAGGTGATTTTGATAGAGGAACATATGTAACACCAAAAAAGTGCATAAAGCGCAAACGGGTCAAGTATACTCACAGTCGGTGCGTTTTAGGTGAGATGAGGGATCTGAGAAGAGTTGCGGAGAGCGCCAGGATCCCCCTGCAAACGAACAGAAATGCATCAGTTTTTGAATTGCTGAAACGGTTAAGTTTGGTTTGGGCAGTAAGCAAGTTCGGCCGAACTTATATGTAAACATACAAGTTCGAGCGAAGTTGTTAAACTTTTGCTGAGGTTGAGTCAAGTTCGGTCGAACTTGTAAGTTTCTCAGAGAAACTTGATAAGTTTGGCGAACTTGTGGATATTATTAAC
Source organism: Scalesia atractyloides (assembly GCA_947069175.1). Lineage (NCBI taxonomy): Eukaryota > Viridiplantae > Streptophyta > Magnoliopsida > Asterales > Asteraceae > Scalesia > Scalesia atractyloides. The sequence goes on along the minus strand of CAMTDV010000016.1, from coordinate 19,310,080 downwards.
AGATAAGACAAGTTCGGCCGAACTTGTGAAGTTTCCTGAGAAACTTGACAAGTTCGAGGAACTTGGGGGATTCTGAAGAAAATTTGGAACATTTTTACTCAAGTTCGACCGAACTTGACCCTTTGAGGGCAAGTTCGAGCGAACTTGACTAGTTTGTTGTAAAAAACCAGTGTAATCTCGAGCGACTTGATGTTTTCGGGTTCAAAATCTTGCGTTTTCGCGTCGTTTGCTGAGGAAATCGAGTGCCTATCCCTCCAACCTTAAGGCACTGAGTAAAACTTAGGCTGGAGAGGTCTTTTGGAGCGAACTTAGCCATTTTACAGAAACTCGGGCTAATCCGCGAACTTGATGGTTCGTACGGGTTAGTCCAGCTTTGTAAAGTGACGATTTCGTCCTTGTGCTTCCGGATCTGAGATCTAGCTTCGACAACGCCTCGTTCCACTCAAAAGTGAACGTTCATACGTCATTAGTCCGGAAATGGTGTAAAAATCAAGGATTTAAAAGGTTTTGCTCAGATCTAGTATAGATCTGAGTGAAAATAGAAGTTTTTTATGGAAAATGATGAAATTTTCGTAAACAGAAGATTTTTGATGAAATCGAAGGCAATGTCTTGTGAAAATCGTTGTAAAACGTTGTTGAACATCGTTGTAGTCGAAATCGGGTTGATTCTTACTTAAAAATGAGGGGTTTCGGGTTTCGGGGCTCTGGGCGAAGTTGCAGCAAGTTCAAATGAGAGAATGGGGTGAGTATTTATAGGTGAAGGCAAAATTGGGAACTGGTGGAGTCAAGTTCGGCCGAACTTGCATGGAATCATGCAAGTTCGCGCGCACTTGTGAGATATTGAGGGTTATAGAGTCAAGTTCGGCCGAACTTGTACATAATTGTACAAGTTCGAGCGACTTGTGGTTAATGAAGGAATTGAGTTTTGGCCAGCCAAGTTCTGCCGAACTTGGGGTCACCCAAGTTCGAGTGAACTTGTCCAAGTGTTGGGTTTTTCTTCGTTTATTTCGCGTTAAGTGTTTCGTTTGGCGATTCGGTTCGTATTAGTTAGTTATATTGAGCGTTATAATTGATGTAATAGTGCGATTTAGTGATTCGAATATGCGAGAGCGATGCGATAGCGAGCGTAACCATAATAAAAGACACACATAACACATAAATAACATAAAACCACATAATTAACTGCGTTTTGCGGTGCGATGAGATAAGCGATGCGATGGCACAAGTGTTTATTAAACAATAACACACTCGGCTCGTATAAAAGTATCATTGCGTGTGATTAGATTAGCGATGCGTTTTAATAAGCGATTAGATGCGATTTTAACATACATAATTGTAATTAGTTAACATAAATTTTTCTTATAAACGAATATCGGGATTACAATTAGGAAATACAACGGAAACAATTGAAAATGAAATAACAACGAAATTTTAGAGTTGCTACAGACGCCCACTAGATGAGGTTGTGGGTTCACGCTGGTAGCAAGGGAACACTACCACAACCACCATGGGTTCACAAAGCGGCTTCATTTGTTGGCTCACGAGCCTGAGATTCAGCTCTCACACCTTCCTTTTTTTTTCTCTCACTTTCTATTCACAAATGTTAAGTGGGTTCAACTAGATAGGTGCCAGTCCTTTTAAGGGTTGATTTGGGTTGGAAAGGGTTCAAATGAGGTGATATCATTTTATTGGTTGGATTCATGGGTTCAAGTGGCTTCCAAGAGGAGTGCTCCACTCCACCCTAATGTATACTGAGTTTTAGACCTTTGTATACTTCCATATGCAGGTGATGATAAGTGGTGATGGTAATAGATGGTCTCGTGGTAGTAATACAATAACAATTACATGCAATTAAAGATTAAAAAGGTATTTATTACTTAGGGTTGCCAATGAACTGAAAGAATACAAACAAAGCCTTATTCGTGTTTATTCATTAAAGAACTAAATGTGTTTTCATTAACACTTACTAAACAAGATTTTCTATTCATGTTCGTTTATTGAGGAGATGAATGTGTTCGTGTTTGTTTGTGTCTATTCATTACTTATAGGCAACGAACGTCCATGAACACAAATGAGCACAAACAAACGTTCATAAACAAAAATGAATGCAAACAAACGCAAACAAGTGTTCATAAACATAAACGAACACAAACAAACAAATATTAAATTTCCAAAAAGACTCGATATCTTTTTATCACACAAACATTATGTAGATGAGTGGTAGATCCATCCATGATATACTAAATTGATAATTATTAAATAACTGAAAATACAATACACTAATATTTATTAGAAAAAACACAAATGAACACATTACCGAACGTTTACGAACATAAATAAACTAACATGACCTCTGTTCATGTTCGTTCATTTAACTTTCTTGGGATGTTCGCTCATTTATTAAACGAATAAACACAAACGAACTACTTATTGATCGGTTTATGAACTGTTCACTGAACGTTCAACTCATTTGCAGCCCGTTATTAATAATTAAAAAATATTATATCACATCTTACACTAACTAAATAATTATATGATATTAAATTAATTAATTACATTAATAATATGTATAGTTTTTCTGTATGCGAAGTATAAATATCAAATTATCAATACCTAGTTCGCGTTTGAAGTGTGTAAGGTGTTCTATTTTGCTGCTTTGACTTTCTAGCAGATGAAGACATTTCAACCTCCAAATAAATGGTAAAAGGTGAAGTATGGATCAACATAGGTGGTCCACACGGAAGACTAGGATTCTTTCGTTTCTCACATTATTATTTTAGAAACTTTCAAACAAACAGATTTCTATTTTTTCTTGACTTTGATTACACTAATTTGTTTATAATCCATCGACCCTTTTTACCATAATACAATTCATTTATAACTCGCAAATATGTTTGATTAGTTTAGATAAACGGGGTAAATTGGTCACATTCAAGTGTATCTTAAATGTGGGAGGCTCGATTTTCCTTATACAAATAAATATATAGATATTGATCGGGTTCATAAAACCTTCAGTCTAAATCGATTAAATATGAATATACGATTATTATCATTTTTGTGAACAATTAGGACAAAGATAAAAAAATGTATATACAAACATCAATTCATAATAATAATACTTACTACTTAATTGATCTTTACTGTATAGCTTATTACGCGAGTAACGTGACTATGATACTTCAAAATTCTAAGTCGATGGCAATACGTGTGATAAAGTTATATATTTATCTGATATTAGAAAATAATTATAAAAATATGTTAGTTATAAAAAAGTGATAACCTATAATAAGGGAGGAAGGGCAGAACCCGTAACTACTCATTCACCACCTAATCAGTGACCGATACATCATCCCCACCAAGGAGTACCCGTCGGAATCCATTCGGTAACTAACCCTAAAGTCAAAGCAAATTTGACTACCTTGTGTGGAGTTTTGTTTGGTAAGCATCACCTGATTTTGAAACTGAATTTCGACACATATACCGTCAGCGGTGGTATACTTGATCGAATACCTATACCCAAAGGGGTACCCGGGACAGCCTACACTCCCTAATATCATTGGTAACTATTCGACTAAATCAATCTAAACTTTTACATAATTTTGATGTTCAAAGTAAAATTTCTAACAATAACTTCGGTTTTGATTTAATACTCCTGCCATAAAGTGACCCTTTTTTAATGTAATTTTAACCAATGATTAATGCAATACGTGTCCAAAATTGCAACCTTTTGACTTTCACCAATTAAACAACTCTTTACAGCTATACAACGATTTTATACATGCCTTTTAAGTGAAATAAAAAAATATTTGACATTATAAAAACAACATGTGAGAGAGTGTAAAAAGTTGATATTTTCCAAAAGCAGATATGGCTTTGACCATCAAACTTTCCTTTTTCCAAGTTTAACCACTAAACAAACTTTTAGGTAATCTATTATTGTGTCATGATCATACGGTGAAATATTATCGTGTATAAAATAAAGTAAAAGTAACATCAATTGTGAAGTTTGAGATTTCTGATCGAGGGCCGGAAGTTATCGGACCTAAATTTATATATTAAAAATTATAAAACAGGGGGTCGAAAGCATATATACCTAAAAATTATATACGAAAACTATATACCAGACACTACTGAGCGAAAAGTCCGGGGGTCGGGCGCCTCCCCGGCCCCCACTAAGCTATACCCTTGAGTAACATTACCGTTAAAAAAGTTGTTTCTTTTAAGAAATATAATTACTTGTTTGACTTGTACTAATTTTACTTTTAAATCATCAACGATACTGGTTGATTGGGTTAGACAAGTGATCACTTGTTAGCCGATTTAGACATACATAACCGCCAATGAACTGTTAGGCCAACAATTTTGAATTACTTTTCGACTCGCTGAATCAAACCGACCAAGTAAATAAACTGACGATGATAAGCAAGTTATAAAAAAACCTTTTTACTCTTTTTCCATCTCTCATGATTTTTTTCAATTAAAATTTTCTTACAATGTATTGAAACCAATGTTTTAAAAACCGGTAAATACCGGCCGGTTATACCGGTATTACCATTTCCAGATGTAAATCCGGTACGAAACACCCTGGTAAATAAGTAAAACGGCACTAGGTTTGTACCGGCGTAAAATCCGGTATACTTGTTTGAAATGTAATACCGGTACCGACCTAGGGTTATTTTGTTTGGGTTGTTACTTATTTTTATTATATATGTTACTTACTTACTAATTTTTACATATTATGATTATTCATCACTAAAATTCTTATTTAATATTGTATGAAACAAAAATAATTATCCTCCGTTGATGAGGATGGAAATAATGGTGAATTTCATTTATGCGATCATGAACTTGATGTATTCATAACTGAAATAGCTTAAACATATCGTACACTTTCACTTAAAAGAGCTTTTTGGAAAATTGAATGATTTTCGATTATCTTTTGGATTAATATTTTATTATGGATTAACTTTTGAATTATCTTTTAATATGTAATAATGCATTTCTGGATTAACTTTTGAGTTATTTTGTAATTATTGAATTTACAGAGTTAACTAGTCAACTCGATTGAACCGCTCGTACAACATGGCTTAACTGGTTGAACCATTTTTTAGTCTAAGCGGTTTGATATAAAAACGATTTTTAAAACATTGATTGAAAGAATGATTTAACTTATTATTAATTATTAATATTTAGCATCACCACATAAATCCAACATGATTTCTTGTTAAACCTTATTCCCATTCAAGGGTAAAAATGTCATATTAATTTGAAGCCATTTTCATGAAATTCCAAATTGAAAATAATTTCTCACAAAAAAACATATTTGCCTATAAATACCACTTGACATCCAAATAAAATACTAAAACAAATCCAGTCTCCTAAATCATCCATCATTCAACTCAACTCTTCTCCTCCATCAAAGCCAAAACAGAGCACCCTATCTTCCCCTGTTTTCATCTTCTCTTAAAATCATGCAAGAAAACACCATCAATCCCTTTGTAACCCCTTCAATTAGCGATTCGGTTCGATCTTCGCTATCGAATTTGATCCTAACAGGCGGAAATCAAAGCACTCTGGATTCAATTTTCTCACTCTGTTCCTCATCTTCAAAAACAGAGGAATTATCAGCCACAGGGTGCTCTGTTTATCTAAAACAGAGAGATTTCATCCTCAATTTCCCAAATTTCTCAAATTCTTCAAATTCCCAAAATTTTTCAACCAATTTTGACTCAAATTCTTCAATTGGGTTCAAGAAGAAATCGTACAGAGGAGTGAGGCAGAGGCAATGGGGGAAATGGGTTGCCGAAATTCGACTGCCGCAAAACAGGATGAGGGTGTGGTTAGGGACATATGAGTCGCCGGAGATGGCTGCGTATGCGTACGATCGAGCTGCGTATAAGTTACGCGGGGAATACGCGCGGTTGAATTTTCCGGCGGGGTTAGTAGGAGATGAGCGGAAGTTAAGTGGTTTGAGGACCGCGGTGGATAACAAAATTGAGGCCATTTTACAAAAAGTTAAGAGAGAGAAAACTAAAAAGAGGCGGAGATAGAAAAGGTTAAAGCAGTGACAGTAGTGGATTCAGGAATTTTTATTACTGGAGCCGGGAGTGTTTCGGGTGGTGGAGAGAGTTGTAGTGGGAGTGATATCGGGTCGGGTAGTGTTTCGGAAGACGGGTTTTGGAAGGGGGAGAATTGTTCGTCGGGTTGTTCGGTTTCTGGTGAGTTGATGGCGGGGGATGGGGCCGAGGAGGCGGAGACCGGTGGTTGGTCTCTTGCCGGAATGCCTTCTTATGATTTGGATTTGATATGGGAAATACTAGCTACTTAGGAGTGGTTAAATTGTAACCTTAATTTTGACTTTTGAGATGGTCAACTGTGAACAATTTGTTCAAGAGACTTGTGTTTTTGAACTTTGAAGTAATATACATGTCTTGAGTTTTTTAATTTCTAACCGTCGTATATAGTATGCTTATATGAGTTTCTTTGGCTGTAACAAATCATAAATTATAGGAAATATTTAATACACGTGTCAACACAAATGATTGTTTTTTAAACAAAGTATATTCAAATGACTATTTTAGTTTTGTTTCATTATATAAAAAATCATAAATAGCGAGAATTATCCATATTCATTTATGTGGATAACGTTTGTTATTATAAAGACAAAAAGTGCATTTAGAAGTTTATTATTCACTTGAAGATATGGGATCAAAGGTGACAATCACTGAAGTGATATATATGAATACAATTTATATATTTATAAAATTTGTGTCAAGTAAAATTAATTTAATTTATCTAATATTTTTTTTTTAGTTTTAAACAAATTAACAAATCGAGTCATTTTACGTATATAATTTCAGATGGTGCCAATAATTGATGTCTATAGATGGGGCCAACATCCTCTCATAAACTTGTATACGCCTTAAATACTGTATAACATACTCAAATAAAGTAAAATATATAAATATATACAAACAAGCCATCTGGATCTGAATTATTATCAACACAATAGTATCATTAAATGGTTCAAAGTCATGATATCAACAAAAATATGTTGGATAACACTTCACATTTACTCCATTAAATTCGAGCCGGGGTTTCACCGGAAACAACCTCTCTATTCTTACGGGGTAGAGATAAAGGCTGTCTACATCTTACCCTCCTCAGACCATAACTTAGCTTTGCGATTGATGAGATTTACTGAGTATGATGATAATGATTTACTCCATTAGATGGTTCCAAGACATTCTATATCAACAAGAATATGTTGGATAACAATTAACACTTCCTCTTTTAAGTAATAATATATTGATAGCTTGATTTTGCTACAAGCTTTTCTTTTTTCGTGAACGGCAAATACACACTCCTTAAAATTCTTCACTTGCTCTCTTTGTGGGACTTAAACCCCCACCACTTTAATGAAAATAAACACCTAATGTCAGTAGATCAAGAACTGAATTAATGGGATTTTGTAGCATTCTTGCATCTCTACTTTCTTCTCAAACAAATATGCAAGGTTTTCACTAGTTAGTGTCAAAACAGTAATACCAATGACTAAAACAGCATTAAAACAAACAAACCCAATAAATGCTTAACGACAGGTGCCCTGTGTTACTGGTTTTTATTATTGTTTTTGATATAATAATAATAATAATAATAATAATAATAATAATAATAAATAATAAGTATTGTTGTTTATAAAAAGCAAATCTCAACCATAAACCTCACATCCTAATTAAATTCTGTTTTTGACTTCTTCAATCATTCAAGCTGTCTCACACTTGAAATTCTTCTAATCATTGTAAGTTATATGGCGTCTTCATATTGCAATTAGTCTAAGATTGTGCAGTATAGTTCCATGCCCATGTGCCATGGTCTAGTTGGCACCGTGACCATGGGGAACACCACGCCCCTTTCCGTGTGGTTCACTGCTGTGGGAATCTCCCCAGAGAAGAATCATTTGTCTTTTTTTTTAACTTTTTAAAAATAATATTTTCATCTAATAATTAATTTGGGTTCTCTAATAACCTGTACTCGTTATTCGTTAGCTTTATTAGAAAAAAAAATCTAAATACACTGTGTTGTTTAATTTTTTTGTTATAAACATTTGATATACATCTACTGAGAACTATAGGTAAGAAAAAAAAAAGAAGAAAGCTAAAAGAGAAAAAAAAGAAGAAGCTAAAAGTGAATGGGATCAACGGGTACTTTCGATGCATACAAATTACCAAGTAATAATATATTTTTATTGTGTGTCGGGTCAACCCAACCCGTTTTGACTACCCATTACTCAACCAGTCTAACCCACCCATTTTGCCACCTGTGATAACACAAGACAAATTGTCTATAATGTTTTTAATTTTTGATAAAAATGAAAAAAATGTCGGGGTTATTCCCGACCCGTTTCAGCTACCCATTACCCAACCTGCCTGACCCGCCAACTTTACCACCAGTACTAAATCTTGTGTTTACTAATCACCATTCTGTGATGTTTATTTCGTGTAGAGTGAGTGTTCCTTCTGGGGTTTGTTTTGATTTTTTCTCGCAAGACCGGGCTTTACTTTTAACACTAATAGAGTAATAAGACACTGCTGCGTTTATGATGGTACACGGGGGATGAGAGCCTGCTTTAAAAAATATGTTAGTCCTGTGGTTTGGAGTCTAGGCGATCTTATGATGAGCAAAACCGGGAGTTCTTCTATTTTGTGAGCGTTCTGAATTGGCGTATATATATGAAATTGCCCCATTATTAGATCCTGCATTGCCATGAAAACTGCAACACAATTTATGTATATAAGGCTGTAAGCATAGATATCAATGATTACTAACCTGTTTTCAGTGCTCACAAATAGGTGCCTTTATCCAATGATTCATGTGTTTCGATACCTGATATATGACCGCAAATGAGTTAAAACTTAAAAGCTAGCACATATGATATGAATGACCGAACCCAAAATCCTCTAACCCAATTGGACATGGAATTCGTGTTTACTAATTTCTATTTGTAATGGCATAATGCTAAGGTTGTTAACACAATAACACCATCTTGCAAAACCGTATCATTCTTACCTCTAAGTGCGGTATCAATCAGTTTCATTGCAATGGTCAACAGAGAGCAGCAGCCCAAGCAAACATCTGCTCCAGAGCAACAATGTCTGGCATCATCATAATCTGAATGGTTTGCTTATTAACTATTAAATATTTAAAATTCATTACTAGCAAAACAAACTTGCTATATCAAACAAACACTAGCTCTCATTCCACCCGAGTGAAAATCTCGGCAGTCAAAGGCATAAGCCGCACTCAAGATGCAAAAGGTGAGCGCATAAAAAGCGAGCATCCAATACAAGCATTTCAGGCCATTTTTAGCTGTTTAGACATATATAATATATAATCGTTACGAAACTCCCTCGCACCTCCTCTGGTCACGATAGCATTTGGGTTATCGTCGATCGTCTTACTAAATCAGCTCACTTTATCGCCATACGAGAAGACTACAAGGTAGAACGATTAGCACGAATCTATACCGACGAAGTCATTTGTCGACACGGGACGCCTCGTGACATCATCTCTGACCGCGATGGTCGCTTACCTCACGTCTTTTGGAGACTTTTCAATCTGCTCTCAGTACAACGCTTAACCACAGTACCGCTTTCCACCCTCCAACTAATGGTCAGACTGAGCGCACGATCCGCACCCTCGAAGACATGCTTCGTGCGTGCATCATAGATTTTGGTGGTAATTGGGATACGTATTTACCTTTAATAGAATTATCGTACAATAATAGTTATCATACTAGTATTCAAATGGCTCCTTTTGAGGCATTGTATGGAAGGAAATGTCGATCGCCTATTGCATGGCACGAGATCGGAGAAGCACAAATCACCGGTCCTGAGCTAATACAAGAAACGACAGACAAAATCCTCTAAATTAGAGACAATCTCTTAAAAGCTCGGAGTCGTCAAAAGAGTTATGCTGATAAACGCCGCAAGCCCCTGCAATTCAGGATTGGAGATCACTTTCTCTTAAAGGTTGCACCTTGGAAAGGAGTGATCCGATTTGGAAAGAAAGGAAAGCTAGCGCCACGATACGTTGGTCCCTTTAAGATTCTGGAAAGAATTGGCAATGTGGCCTACCGACTCGAACTACCAGCGGAACTCAACAACGTACACCTGACTTTCCACGTCTCAAACCTCAAAAAATGCCTAGCTGAAGAAAATCTTCATGTTCCCCTCGAAGATCTGTAAATCAATGAGACCTTTCACTTCGTGAAAAAGCCACTATAAATCATGGACCGAGAGACCAAGAAACGTCGACGCTCTCGCATTCCTATTGTGAAAGTCTGATGGGAAGGCAAACGCGGTGCCGAGTTCACTTGGGAATTGGAAAGTGATATGAAAGCTAAATATACATCTCTTTGTTACGACCACTACTTAAATTTCGAGACGAAATTTCCTTAAGTATGGGAGACTGTAACAACTCTCAATTTTGTTGTTAATTTTATTATATTTTACTTCCGTGTATTTCGTTCATATTTATCGTTGTACTCCGGGATTTGATTATGGAAAAGTTTGTGTTAAATAATTATGTTTTGTCGCAATGATATCGCATCTAATCGTTTAATAAACGTAACGCTAACTCAAATGCAATCACAAGTAACTGTGTTACTTTAATAGCCGAGTGTGTTGTTGTACAATAACCACTTGTGCCATCACATCGCTTATCTCATCGCACCGCAAAACGCAGTTAATTATATGGAAATATGTTTTATGTGTGTGAACTTGTTTATGATATGGTTTACTATCTCTAAAACGCTCACACGCTCACACAACTCGCTCTTTCTCAAGACAATGGTTATATAACGCTTAACGCTTTGCTAAAACGCTTAACGTAATTATCAATACGAACCGAATCGTCAAACGAACTCCTAACGCGAAAATAACGAACGAAACTTAACCATTTGGACAAGTTCGGCTGAACTTGGTTACACCAAGTTCGCTCGAACTTGCTCAGGCTATCAGAACTCAGCATATAAGCCAAGTTCGCTCGAACTGGCTTCCAAATCAATGAAATTCATCAAGTTCGCTGAACTTGTAACAAGTTCGCACGAACTTGAGAAAAGTTCGCCCGAACTTGATCATTTCCAGCTCGTTTTCACTTCACCTATAAATACTCAGCTCCTCCCCTTATTTGAACTTGCTGCAAGTTCGATCGAAACCTCCTGAAACCGAAAATCTTTGATTTCCAAGTAAGGATCAACCCGTTTTCAAGCTACAACAACGTTTTATAATGATTTTGCACAAGGTTTAACCTTCGATTTCATCAAAACTCTTCTGTTTACCAAAACCTTCATCTGTTTCTACAAAACTTCTCTTTTTTGCTTAGATCTACACATAGATCTAAGTAAAACCTTTTAAACATCGATTTTTACACAAATTTAGGACTAAATGACGTAGGTTTCGTTCACTATGAAGTGAAACGAGGCGTAGTCAAGCAAGATCTCAGATCCGGAAGCACAAGGACGAAATCGTCACTTTACACAAGTTGGACTAACCCGTACGAACCATCAAGTTCGCCCGGATTAGCCAAAGTTTCTATAAAATGGCTAAACTTGCTCCAAAAGACCTCTCCAGCCTAAGTTTTACTCAATGGCTTAAGGTTGGAGGGATGGACACTCGATTTCCTCAGCAAAGGATGCAAAAACGCATGATTTGGTGACCAGAAAGATCAAGTTCGCTCCAAATTGATCAAGTTCACTCGAAGTTGTGACCAACTTCGGCCGAACTTGTCAAATCACCAAAAAATTCAAAGTTTGCTCGAACTTGCATGATTTCCAAGGAAATCAGACAAGTTCGCCCGAACTTGTATCAAACCTCAGCAAAACAGGGCAAGCTCGCCCGAACTTGTCCAGTTTCTCAGGAGACCAGACAAGTTCGCCCGAACTTGTACCTCCAGTAAGTCAAAACAGTTAAGTTCGCCCGAACTTGTACCAAATCGTACCAAATCCAAGAGTTTTGGTACAACTTCGCCCAAACTTGTACTCTGCCCCTTCAACCGTTAACCGTTTCAGCAATTCGGAAAATGATGCACTTATGTTCGCTTACAGGCTGAACCGACGCTCCCGACCATCCACATCAGATCCCATCTCTCTCCTAAAACGCACCGACTGTGAGTATACTTGAACCCTTTTACCCTTAAACGCACTTTTTGGTGTCACATATGTTCCTATATCAAAACACATCAAACAACTCAAAATCGCTTATTCGCAACCCGCTGTTAGATGATTATACGCGAAATCTGCTGAATTGTATGTATTACTTGATTGCTAGTACGCCACCCTAAACATGATAGCTTGCTAGAGGTTGACCCGCTACCCGGAGGCCCGGGGTTGTTAAGGCTCGCATTTTTATTTCACTTTATTTTATCTTTAGGATGTGGACACTTGTTCGCATGCCTCGATCAATCGCGGTTTGTTGGTTTGCTTGAATCTAAGTAGATACATAGTTCACATCTCTTACGTATGTCATGCGGTGTATGCTAAACGCTTTTTATATGTATTACGTATGCAAACCAGTATGCTCACCCTTACTAATTGTATTGACGTTTTATTTTAACATATGTGTTAGGTTGAGGATTTGGTCTACTATCGCAACTGGATTAGGATTATCTTTTAGAAACTCATGTAATAAATATAGGGGAAATTGAATTTGATATGTTTTAAGAGGTGATATATTTTGTATGAACTGATTTGAGATATTGTTAATTGTATGAGAAATCGACTACTTAAAATATTGTCATTTTAGTTGTTATGGAATTTCTCTTGAAACAATCTGATTTGCCTAGTGCCACTACCCCGAAGTTTCCGCCATCGGTTGGGGGGTGACACTTTGATTACAATGGAAATCGTATTTTTATATCAACATTGTTTAATCATACATGCATAGTATGTAATCAGTCGTGAAATACACGTTTTAAGTTAAAACCGAGACATACATCGAGATTTTATTTTATCGGAATCACATTCATACATGTATCATACTTATAATATACTTGCATACACCTTTATAGCATAAAATAACCTAGTTACAAAATGCATGGACTATAAGTGAGCAAAACTGAAAGCTTTTCCACCTCCTTTCTTCTCCAATCACCTTCCACCATTTTTTTAGCCAATTAGATCTCACCTATTTCCACCTCATTTCTCCTCCAATCACCTTCCACCATTCTTTAGCCAATCATATTTCACCATTTTCTACCTCTTTTCTCCTCCAATCACCTTCCACCTTCATTAACTCTCAAACCCTAATCCTCACTTATAAATACAAGCCTCCACCACATCCTAAACACATTCCACACACTATTCTACTCCCAAACTCTCTAATCCTCTCAAGAATCCCAAGCAAAGAAGAATACTTTCAAGTTTTCGAAGGTAACTTTGGTGTTCCACCCTCCACGATTCGTCGACTCACTTTACTTTGGAAACCTTTGCAAAATCGTGAGTACACTTGATCCTTTTTCGCTTTAACACACTTTGGGTGCAACATGTTTTACTTGTTAAAATGCACGATTCACACAAATATGCTTTATTCACTCAATTCGTTATACATGTTTTGTTATGCTTAGGTTCATGCTATTTGTTAGCCCACCTTAACAAATATAGCGCTATAAGAGTAGCACACCACCCAACGGGGTTTTGTTAAGTTATATTCTTTATGGTCTCGATTACTTCGGTATTGAGGGATGTTTATTATTCATAAACAGTCTCGTTACTTTTGTGGTGAGGGACACATATAATTCTTGTGGACACTTGGGTTTGACTTTTAGTTATGCATGCTAGTTTAACCTTGTATACCAATTTTCCATGTTGGATTTGAGAAATACTTTTTATACGTATGCCTTGTGTCTAAAACTAGTGTACTCACCAATACGTTTGTATTGAACTATGCTTTTAAAACATGTTGCAGGTTATTGATGATATTGATGATGCATGGAACTTAGTAGGATGCCTAGAAACACATTTTAAATTTTGTATATTTATTGTAATGAAATTCTTTTATTTCAAGTTGTTGTATTTGATTTCAATCAATGTAATTGACTCTTTAGCAATGAATTGAAATGCATTATTTAAATATTTGTCGCAAATTTTAGCGTTATGTGTAATGAGCAATCTATTTCGTCTCACTCTAATGTTTCCGCCATCGGTTGGGGTGTGACAGCACCACCTCACCGCCATGTCTGATAGGGGCCTTTAAAGCCCCTTCCTTTAACTTGCATGCAATGGTTTAAAGCCCCCATCATCATTACCTAATTATTATTTTTATTTAAATAAACATTATTTAATTTTGATATATTAATTTAAAACTCATAAGTTAAATAAAAAAATAAAACTCATAATTTAAATAAAAAAAATACAACGTCATAATTTAATACAAAAAACTATGTTACTACAAAAATCAGTCGTCGTCTTCGTCGTCTCCTCCTTGTGACGATAAAACCAAAGGTGCTCAGTAAGATCAGCTCGAAGGTTATGGTGTGTTTCCCTGTCACGTATCCTCGCTCGGATAACTTGTATTTCAGCGTATGTGAGTAGTGGGTTCGTCGGTTGGTTACTTTCATCATAACTTTCTCCACAAAGCGCTTTGCCCGAGTCCTCCAATATCATATTATGCAAGTTGATGCACGTATACATGATGTTTCTCATTTTACTTTTTTCAAGTATCCTCGACGGTTGGGCATTTATAGACTATCTCTTTTTTAACACACCGAAAGCCCAGTCGATATCTTTTCTTCCTAACTCTTGTTTCTTCTTGTAATACATTCTTTTCTCGTCATTTGGACATGAAAGAGTTTTCACAAACGTCGCCCACTCCGGATAAATACCATCTGTGAGATAGTATCCATACTTACACTCCACGTCATTTGCATAGAATAAAGTATATGGTGCAACACCATCTATGACATCGTCTAAAAGATTCGAAGATTGGAAAACTGCGTGTTGGGATTGAACCCTACAAAAGAACAGATGATAGAAAGCCAAAACAAGTCTGCTCTACATGATCCAGAATAAACAGAGTTTAGATTTACTCCGTTCAAAGACCGACTTTCAAACCACTGCTAGTTTTAACAACTGCCCTATGCCAAAGATCTGCCAGTTATAAAGTCTGTTGATTCACCAAACCTCTGATGGGTCAAAGGTCTGTTTAAAAGCCAAAGGTCTGTTGGAAGTCAAAGGTCTGATCATCCTTTGAAGAACATCTGCCAATACTTTCATCAGAGTTTATGTCTATCAGTGGTTAGGGTCACCAGTGCTTTGCAAACACTGTTTAGGTTAGGAAGTGGTTAGAGTTTGTTATTGTTTGTTAGATCTCATTGTCAAAGATGATGTCACCTTAAACGATCAGTGGTTAGATAAGTACTATAAATAGACAGTGTCTGTACTGTTCTATTCAGCTTTTCACACTTTCACTTCATTGTACATTCTCTTATGTTTGTAAGCTCGGTCTGAGGGGAAGTTTAGTGATTCATACATGTAAGATTATCTTGTAATCATTTCAATCTTCTGAGTAATGAAAAACATGTTATGATGAAAACTATTCTCTCGTTGATTGTGTTATAAAGTTTTAGCTGTTCTTCCGCTGCAAAGTTCTTTATGATTTATCATATTATTATCAAATTGGTTAAAACAATACAATCAATCCAAACTCAGATCCTAACAATTGGTATCAGAGCTTGGTCAGTCAAATCTGATCTAATCGTCAATTTGACATAAAAAGATCAGCTTGATCTCATTGATATTGTGCTATTCTTAATTGTTGAAAACTGAGTTAAAATTGTGTGGAAATTCATGATTCGTGTGGTTTCTATTATGTTGGAGTCTACGTTGTTTTCGGGATTAGTTGATGAAGAGGATCCATATCAGTTTCATAACAATGACTGAGATGAACTCGTAATTCATAAATTTCTCAAAAGAATTGCTGGAATATCATATCCAATTGATTCATGTATCACGAAAGTTTCTACGATTTTTTTTTGTAGAAATTTCTTGTTTATATCAGGTTATGTGTTTCTCCTCTGATTTTAGTTTGGAGATAATACACCTTGAGTTTTGCTCGTTTTGGATAGACAAAACTTAAGTATCTGCCTGAAGTAGTACCTTATTTTTAGAAAGGGAAGTTACTTTCTCTGATAGTGAATCAAAGGGACTCTGGTTGATGATTAGTTCAATTCAGTTTTAAATGTCATTGAAAACTTGTTCCTACAGACAAAATAGTTTGTACTATCTGGGATAATCAACCTCTGCTGAGTTTCTGTAAAGTGTCTGTACACAAGGACAAGCAGGTTAATGAAGCTTTGACTGAAAAGGTTTCAAAAAATTTATGCCATTAAAAATCTCAGAAGAACATTTGAAATGGTCTGTTAAAATTAACAATTGCAAATTATCAAATGTCTCTTTAAACTCACTAACATCAGATATCACCTTGTGAGGGATTGCTATTAGAAAGGTCTGGTTTCTTTACAACATGTCCATACCTAGGGTTAACTAGCAGATGTGTTGATAAAAGCACTTGATGCTTCCACATTTGACAGTTTGAGTTCTAGGTTTGGATTGCTAAACATGGATAAAAAACAAATTTTCTTGTGATCCATGTGTAAATAGCAATAAATTTTTTTTAGAAATCAGAAATTCATCCTTAAAAATAGTTAAACTTGAATTTTTCAATAAAATCCTTAAAGTCTGTTCAAAGCTCTGATAGCACAAAAACACTGTTGTTTTGAAAAATCTATCCACTGTTGCAACCTCTGCTAATATTAATTTGGTCACAACCACTGGTAGTTTTGCTCTAACAGTGCTTAGCCAACAATGTTTTCTTGCCAAACAGAGGTTACACGTGAACAGATGTTATTCGACAGATGTTGCATCAGATGCCATGTCATCATCACTTTTTGAAAACTCTATAAAACCCTGTTTCATTCACAAACAGAGTCTTTCACTTTTGATGTGCCATTTCAAAAATCTTAAAATCTTCTTATCTGATAATCATGGCACCCAAAGCGAAATCAACACAGGAACCACCGAAACACACTCTCAACATCAAAAATCCACATAATTATCTCTGTACTCTTGAGAAGATGAAGAAGAATACCGAGTTTCACGAAATCATTGATATACTGTCTTCCTCAAAGTAGAAGACCTTGTTAACCTGTAATGCACCAATTTATCAAAATGCCCTTAGAGACTTCTGGGCAAATGTTGCGATTGAAAGTCTGAATCAAAAACCTTGGGCAATCACGTCAAAAGTGGGAGGGATTTTGGTTCCAATAACCCCACAAACCATCTCAGAGGTCTTTCAGATGAACGATCTAGAAGGTAAAACTTTTTTCCCAAAAAGTGAGTATCAAATTGTTTTGAAAAACAAAGGGTATACAGGAGATTTATCAAAAGTAACCATGAAAAAGGGAAAATCCTACCTCCTATGAAATTTTTGTTTCATACGCTGCTCACATGTGTCTCCAATAAGACCACTGGGTTTGATGAAATACCATTAAAAATTCAATACTTGGGGTATGCTATTATATATAAGATTGATTACAATTACTCCCAAGTATTGTTTAATGATTTGGTAATTAATCTAGAAAATATGAAAAACAAAAAGGAAAATGCTTTTCTGCTATTTCCTAGGTTTTTAAGTTATTATTTAAAAAAGAAAATTCCAAAAGAAAGTGCACATGTTCTTCAAGGTGTACCTTTGCAAATAAACAGTCTATCATCTGAAACATATACTCGCCTTATGGCTAAAGAGTCAAAAGTTTCAAAAACACAAGCATGGGAATCTGAGCAAAATTTAGATGAGTCCACATCTGCTCCTCAGATTCCAGCTGATGAGCCCACTGCTCTTGGTGACCACAGCAGCAAAACCACTGCTGTGCAACCCACACTAAAAGTCCCTAAAAAGACCAAAAAGAAACTTTCAAAACCCACCAAACCTACCAAAAAGGACCTTCCGAAAGATGAGATCCCAGAAGTTAATCCAGTGACAACACAAAAGTCACATGAAACCACTGCTGCTACTTCCTCACAGCAGATGGTAGAAAAATCTCCACCCAAAACCATGACTCCTCATGATTCCTCACAAAAGGAACATGTTGAAAGCACATGAACCCACAACTGATAACATCACCCTCATTTGAGAGTATGTTAAAATGTCCATCTCCAGGACAAATCTGCTTTCTACAACACTCTCCACATCCCATATTACAACAACCACCACATCACTGTTTGATACTTTTGATAGTCAGTCACAAAAAGGCCACTCTCACCAACACATTACTGAGAGTAAAACCTCCACAATGGCTGTGTCTGACAAAAATCAACTGGTTATCCCACAAACAGTCGAGGAGGCTACATCACTTGGATTTCCTGAAATCCTTGTTGATAGTTCAATAGGAGCAGCTACTACAGGTGTTGAATCCACTGATTTACATCTGGACAGTAGTTTCATATGTAGGTCTCCTTTGAAGGCAACCACTGTTGAGGATACCCAGGTTAGCTCTGCTTCAGTGGGAAGACCCCAGTACCAAGAAAAATGGGTATCTAAGGTTGAGGCAAGTGATAAATCACATGTTCATGATACCCTAGATAAAACTACCACCTCTGGTAGGAGTTCAAATAATCCTATTAACTTAGGAGATGAGCTAAAACATAAGGAATTGGCGGATAAAGTCACAAAGATTGAGGCATCAGTGGGAGATATCAAAAATGTGCTGCAATAGATGTTACACTCTACAAAATCTCAAAACATTGCTCAATCCTCTGCTCAAGCCACCAGAATTGCAACACAAGTGTATCCTCTGCTTCAACAACATATTCAGCATGCTAATCAGTTATATGATTCAAAAGTACAGACATTCAAAGAAGAAGTTGAGGCAAGGTATAAAGACACACAGGAAGAGCTTAAAGAAATTAAGAGAGTTATCATTCCTGGCACTACCTCTACACCTATCTTTGAAAGAGCTGATGATGCCAAAAAGGGGGAGAAAAATGACTCTGAGGAAAATCTCTCAGTAACTTTTGCTGAAACATCTGTCAAAGAAAAGGAAAAGGGAGGTGATGAAACCCTAAAAATTCAAGCAGATGATGAAGATACACAAATGAGGATCGTTCAGAGTTATGTCAGGATAAAAGAGAAGGAGATGAAGGATGCCACTGCTGGTCTCAAAACTACTGCTGGTATTAAAAGGCCAACCACTGCCGGTTCGATTGTATTGCCTTCCTCATCTCGGAAACCATCTGTCACAGTAGCAGATGCTGATACTACCAAAAGTACAGCAGATGTTATGACAACAGTGGATTGCACAAATGCCCCTGCACCAAAACTGGTTTATGCTTGAAAAAGAAGAAGAATGGCTACAGTGTAAAATGATGACATACCATCTTCACTTGTTGTCCAAAAAGATCCAAAACCAAAACCAGTTATCACCCATTCACCATCACTACAAATCAGCTTTGCTGAGTCACTCAAAGGCCAAAATCCAACAAGAAATATTCCAATGGAGACATCATATCCTTTAGAGTTGGCTGCAGTAAAAGGAGAGATACTACAATTCTATACAGAAGCTGATCCATCTAAAAGAAACTTCCCCTCTCTTCATGGCTATAGAAATCCCAAAACCATTAAGGATTATCTAAAACTGAAGACTAGAAAAGCCAAACTTATAGCAAAAGAAGAGATTGAAGGAAAGTGTAATGCTTTCTTGTCAAAAAGAGAACAGCTTGAGCTTAACAAGGTAAAGAAATTAGAAGAGTATGCAAGAGAGATAAATGAGAAAATGATTATGGATTCTCCAAAAGATGATCCTAAACAGAAGGAAAGGGTAAACTTCATCATATTTATCATGAAAGAAAAACCCTATCAAGCTGAGGAGAACCAATTCAAAGGGTGGTCCATCCAAGCTCTCAAACAAGAAGCAGATAGAATTGACAGGATGAAGAAAGACCCTCAAATAAGACAGAATGCACCAGATTGGAAAAATGTTAAGAACCTAAGTGCAGATCTGGTCTTAGAAACAACCATTCAAGCCCTCAACCAAAGGAAGAGGCAGCTGCAGATGGATATGCAAGATCAGCAAAGGGATGCTAACAAAAGTAAGCAGGCTATCATTAAGGAACCTTTGCCTGACTTGAATAAAGAATCATGGAAGCCTTTACCGAATTCTGAAGATCTTTTTCAAAGGCTTTCAAAAAGTTCACCTTTTCAATTCTCATCACAAATAACTCCTCTCCTAAGAAACCCATTGACTCAAAAAAACTAAAGTGGTTCTCTGATAAAAAGACCCATGTATTGACTCTGGTCAGATCCAATGGGAAGGTTGTGAGTATGCCAAGGAAGGATGCACTAAGCCTGGGTGTAGCTGACCTTCAAGATCTTTTGGAACTACAACTGTGCAGGGATGAGGATGATGAAGATTCCTTGAACTTTGAATCACAATTCAAAGAACAAATCAGGGAAAAACTGATGAGACATAAAGATCATGAATAAAGAAGAGTTTTGGCATCATCTGTTCTAGGGGAGATTGTTGGGATTGAACCCTACAAAAGAACAGATGATAGAAATCCAAAACAGGTCTGCTCTATATGATCCAGAATAAACAGAGTTTAGATTTACTCCTTTCAAAGACCGACTTTTAAACCACTGCTAGTTCTAACAACTGCCCTATGCCAATGCTTTGCCAGTTATAAAGTCTGTTGATTCACCAAACCTCTGATGGGTCAAAGGTCTGCTTAAAAGCCAAAGGTCTGCTGGAAGTCAAAGGTCTGATCATCCTTTGAAGAACATCTGCCAATACTTTCATTAGAGTTTATGTCTATCAGTAGTTAGGGTCATTAGTGCTTTGCAAACATTTTTTAGGTTAGGCAGTGGTTATAGTTTGTTATTGTTTGTTAGATGTCATTGTCAAAGATGATGTCACCTTAAACGATCAGTGGTTAGATAAGTACTATAAAAAGACAGTGCCTGTACTGTTCTATTCAGCTTTTCACACTTTCACTTCATTGTACATTCTCTTATGTGTATAAGCTCAGTTTGAGAGGGAGTTTAGTGATTCGTACATGTAAGAATATCTTGTAATCATTTCAATCTTCTGAGTAATGAAAAACATGTTATGATGAAAACTATTTTCTCGTTGACTGTGTTATAAAGTTTCAGCTGTTCTTCCGCTGAAAAGTTCTTTATGATTTATCATATTACTATCAAATTGGTTAAAACTATACAATCAATCCAAACTCAGATCCTAACACTGCGATATCATTGTTCGCACCCGCCATGCCAAAGTACGCATGCCAGATCCATAAATCTTGAGACGTGACCGCTTGTAATATTATGGTAGGACCAGCGTGGTCACCACGATGGTGCTACCTTTCCAAGCATTTGGACATGTCGTCCACTCTCAGTGCATGCAATCAAGACTACCCAACATCCCAGGAAACCCGTGAATCCGCTGATGGGCCTCGTATAAAAGTGGAACATCGGCAGCGGTTGACATCCTTAAATATCGCCTCCTGTAAAGAAAGTTAACACATATTATAATAGTGTTATTATACTATATAATAATAAATAATAATAATAATAATAATAATAATAATAATAATAATAATATACCTTCACATAAATTTTCAAGACAATCATGACAAATTCTGTCCGACATCCTTAAATATTCATCCCACGCATCACTCGTTGTGTCGTACGCTAGTTGCCTAATTGCAGCAGTACACTTTTGTATTCCAGAGAAACCAATTTTGCGACTAGCACTTTCTCTTTGTGTGAAAAAAGGGAATTCGGACGCAAGATAATTTGGAATTCTTAAGAAAAGACGACGGCTCATACGAAACTGACGCCTAAAATGTGCATCAACGTACATTAAACATTCATGAGCACCTAACCAATCTCGTTCAAGAGGCGCTTGTCTGGTACGCGATGTAGACGATTGAGCTTCTTCTCGCAAATAATTAATCACCTCTTACGTCACTGCGATAACATATCGTCAAGCACAACGTCAGATGAAAAACTCGACGAATCTGATGACATTTTTAAAAATTTATGTGTGTTATTTTTTGTGATTGGTGGGTGTTTTAGATTGTGATTGGTGTGTGTTTTTAGTTTGTGATAGGTTTGTATATATATTAGAATTAAGGTTTTTTTTTTAAAAAAAGACCGTTGCCAACGGTCATCTTTGACCAATTTTCCTTGAAATATTCAATTTTTGCTCGTTACTGTGCTGGCGGAGGGAGGGAGGATGGCGCCCCCTCTTTGGCGACGACTGTGTGGTGGATGGAGCCCCAGGGCGCTATAGACGCTAAGGTGACGAGTGGCACTAAGCCACACCCTTCAGTCTAAGACCAAAATGTCTTTTAATCTTAGTTAGGAAGAGTGACACAAAATTCACAAGCATGCTACCCTATATAAGTTTTGCTAATAAAAAATCAAAAGTAAATAACAAAACAATCGACCCTTGGATTTCAACACTACGGATTCCATTTGTATAATCGAGTTTAATGTTCTCATAGGTTCTGCATTCAAACACAAACACAAACCCTAATTCCTTATTTTGTCATTCGTACCCGTAGAATTCAATTTTTGAACGTACTGGTAAGTCTTTCAATTTGCATATATGTTTAGTATTAAAGATCTGCATTACATATTGTTGGATATTTTAGTGTAATTTGAGATTGCGTGTGACGTTCAAATAAGAGTCACGCTTATTTGAATGTCGTCGGGACTAACGGGGGATCCAAGGGGGCAGCGCCCCCAAGAGAAGCAGGGTCTAAGGGGCGGCAACCCCTGGCAGGGTCCAACGGGCAGAGCCCCTGGCTGGGGTCGAGCTAAATGTGCAATATTGGAACTTGAGGGACTAAAGGTGTTTTTGTTCAAAACGAAAACTGCAAGCAGTTGTGGAAACAACTGAAAATATGCTCCTGCAGATCAGTTTTTTTTCTGGACGAATTTTCATTCGTAACTTATCCCCAAAATCTCACAATCAAAATTTCATACAGTAATCTAGAATCAAATCTGATTTTATCCGATCAAAGATTGGTAGCCACTCCAATTGTTTGATCTGAAAGTGATTACACGACTTCAGATTTATCCAAGCAAATTTCGATTTTTCCCAACAAAGATCAAACAATTTCAATGAAGATGACAAGCGGTGGTGAATCTGCGAAGGCTATGACGAACAAATATGTGAAATTGGACAAGTTTGAAGGGCAAGACTTTCGTCGCTGGCAAAAGAAGATGCATTTTCTGTTGACGACTTTGAAAGTGGTTTTTGAGTACCCCTGATGCCTGAGGAAGTGACAGATGAGACGTTGGAACAAACTAGGAAGCATGGAAAGTGGCTGAATGATGATTACGTCTGTCGTGGGCATATTCTGAATGGTATGTGTGACCCTCTTTTCGATATTTATCAAAATGTTGAATCTGCAAAAGAACTGTGGGAATTACTAGAGGCCAAATACATGGCTGAAGACACATCTAGTAAGAAATTCTTAGTCAGTGATTTTATGAATTATAAAATGGTTGATGATAGACCCATCATGGAACAATATAATGAATGTCTAAGAATTCTGGGTCAATTCGAACAAACATGGTTTAAAGATGGATGAAGCAATTTCTATTCCATCTATCATTGATAAACTTCCTCCTTCATGGAAAGATTTTAAACATACTTTAAAACATAAGAAGGAGGAAATGAATCTGGTTGAACTTGGAAGTTATTTTCGAATTGAGGAGTCTTGTCGGGCCATGGAAAATGTTAAAAAAGATAAACACGTTGGTGGGTCTTCTGTTAACATGGTGGAAGAAGGTGGACCTAGTTTAAAAAATTCTAACAAGGGAAAAAACAAAAGGAAGTTTCAAAGTGGGCATAACAAGAAGAACAAGGCTGTGAAGTATGCAAAACAGACCAAGGATCAAGGCTGTTGGAAGTGCGATAAACTGGGACACTTCAAGAGAGATTGTCGTGTTGGTAAAGCCAAGAATGAAGGTGGTACTAGTGGATCCTCTAAGGATCCAAAGGAACAAGGTCAGAAATTAAACTTTAATTATAATTCGGATGTGAATTATGTTTCACTAATTTTTGAAGCATTTTATGTGTAGGATGATTTTGTTGCTTGGTGGTACAACTCGGGAGCAACAAGTCACGTATGTAAGGATCGAAGATGGTTCAAGGACCTTACATTAATTGAAGATGGATCTGTTTTAAAGATGGGAAATGTTGCAACCGAGCCAATCCACGGAATTGGAAGTGTAGTACTAGTATTTACTTCGGGAAAAACCATAAGTTTAAGTAATGTATTATATGTACCCGGCATTCAGAAAAACTTGTTATCCAGTATTGTATTAAATAAATGCGGGGAAACAAGTGTTAGAATGTGACAAGTATATCTTGTCAAGACATGGTTCTTTTATTGGATTTGGTTATCTATGTAATGGTATGATTATGTTAAATCTAGAAGTGCCGTTTAGTGATTATTCTGTTTGTATGATTGATTATGTATCTAGTGTAAATTCGTCTAAATCTGAATTATGGCAGATTAGGACATGTACATTATAAACAAATTATGGAAATATCTAAAATGAGCTTGATTCCGACAGTTAATTTAACAAATGAAAAATGCCATATCTGCAAGTTGAATAAAATAACTAGAAAACCATTCATGCAACATGTTACTAAAGAAAGTAAACTGTTAGATTTGATACATAGTGATCTATGTGATTTTCATGGTACACCATCATTAGGTAACAAGAAGTATGTTGTAACCTTTATAGATGATGCTACTAGATTTTGTTATTTTTACTTGTTACATGCAAAAGATGAAGCTCTTGAAAAGTTTAAAATCTATAACAAGAAGTAGAGCTTCATCGAAGTGAATTGATCAAAACTCTACATACGGATAGAGGTGGTGAGTATTTTGACCCGGTGTATTTCCAATCAACTGGAATAATACACCATACCACAACTCCTTACACACCGGAACAAAATGGTGTGGCGGAAAGGAAGAATAGGACACTAAAAGAGATGGTTAATACCATGTTGTCCCATTCGGGTCTAAATAATGGGTTTTAGGGAGAGGCAATGTTGACAGCCTACTATTTGTTAAATAGGGTTCCTAATAAAAGGAACAAAACCACCCCTTTTGTGCTTTGGTATAAAAAGCCACCCGAGTTGCAAAAACTAAGAGTTAGGGGTTGTAGAGCCGTGGTAAGGCTCAATGATCCTAAGATAAGAAACTTAGGGGAAAGAGGTATAGAATGCATTTTCTTTGGATATGCTGAGCACTCATTTGCTCACAGGTTCTATGTAATAGAACCAAATGACCACGTTTCAATACATACAGTTATTGAGGCAAGAAGTGAAAATGTAGAATATGATGAAGAAAGATTCACATCTATACCTAGGCCAAAGGATATGAATCCTTCTCTTAAGATTTTTAGTGAAAAAGAAATCATGCCTTCAACTAGTACTGAACCAAGAAGGAGTTCAAGAGAAAGAAATGCCAAGTCTTATGGTGACGATTTTCAACTCTACTTAGTTGAGGGATCTAGGATTGATATTGATTTTCAATATCAATATTGCTTCCATGTTGATGAGGATCCAAAGACATATAGTGAAGCAATGGCTTCACGGGATGTTTCATTTTGGAAAGAAGCCATCCAAGATGAAATGGTTCTATTTTGCAAAATAACACTTGGAAATTGGTGGATTTACCTCCTGGTTATAAACCATTGGGAAGTAAACGGATCTTCAAGAGGAAGATGAAGGTGGATGGTACTATTGATAAGTTCAAAGCCAGATTAGTAATCCAAGGGTTTAGACAAAAGGAGGATAT
Source organism: Scalesia atractyloides (assembly GCA_947069175.1). Classification (NCBI taxonomy): domain Eukaryota; kingdom Viridiplantae; phylum Streptophyta; class Magnoliopsida; order Asterales; family Asteraceae; genus Scalesia; species Scalesia atractyloides. Next base: position 19,284,198 of record CAMTDV010000016.1, on the reverse strand, counting down.
TGACTTTTTTGATACATATGCTCCTGTAGCAAGGATATCCACCATTAGATTATTATTAGCCCTTGCTGCTATACATAATCTTGTAATTCACCAAATGGATGTGAAAACTGCATTTCTAAATGGTGAATTAGATGAGGAGATTTACATGAAACAACTAGAAGGGTTTGTTATGCCTGGAAGTGAAAACAAGGTGTGTAAACTGATTAAATCTCTTTATGGCTTGAAGCAAGCACCCAAATAGTGGCATCAAAAGATGATGAGATTGTATTGTTTAATGGTTTTTCTTTAAAGCAAGCAGATAAATGTGTTTATAGCAAGTTTGATGCTTCTGGAAACAGAGTCTTGATCTGTTTGTATGTAGATGATATGTTGATTTTTGGCACTAACCAAGATCAAGTTGATAGAACAACAGAATTTGTATCATCTAAGTTTGCTATGAAAGATATGGGGGAGGCTGAGGTGATTTTAGGTATTAAAATCAAACGTGAGAACATGGGCATTTCAATCTCTCAATCACACTATATTGAGAAGATCTTGAACAAGTTCAATTTCAAGGATTGTTCTCCCGCAAGTACTCTTATTGATCCTATTCCGAAGATATTACCTAATAAAGGTATTGCAGTATCTCCACTTGAGTACCCAAGAGCGTTTGGATCACTTATGTACGCTATGATCAGAACCGGACCAGATATAGCGTATGCTGTTGGAAAACTTAGTAAGTTTACTAGCAATCCTAGTACTCATCACTGGCAAGCACTAGGTCGAGTATTCAAATACTTGAAAGGAACCATGGATTATGGTCTGACTTACATTGGATTTCCTTCAGTGATTGAAGGATATTCAGATGCAAGTTGGATAAACAATAAGGAAGATCATTCTTCCACAAGTGGTTGGGTATTCCTACTTGGGGGAGGTTCCATTTCTTGGGCTTCAAAGAAACAGACTTGCATAACTGATTCAACAATGGATTCTGAGTTTGTAGCATTAGCCGCAGCTGGCAAAGAAGCTGGGTGGCTAAGAAACTTGATTTATGAGATTCCATTGTGGCCAAAAGCAATGGCTCCCATTTCTATAAGGTGTGATAGTGAAGCTACACTTGCTAAGGCATATAGTCAAGTGTATAATGGCAAGTCAAGACACTTAGGTGTGAGACATAGCATGGTTCGTGAGCTCATCATGCATGGTGCGATTTCGGTTGAGTATGTGAGAACTCAACAGAACTTAGCTGATCACTTAACCAAAGGGTTAACTAGAGATCTCGTGAAAGGATCAGCTGTGGGATTAGGGTTAAAGTCCATCTGAAAACTCTCATGTTAAGATACCCAATTTCCACCTAATATGACGTTAGGTGCATAATTCAATGTGGAAATCTTATCATCTAGAGTTTGAAACACAACATTAAATTATCCCAAAGGTATGTGTTTAGATCTGCAAGTTAAGGAAGGTTGAGGTATATCTTCTTAATAGCTCTTTTGAAAAATTGCATTTGCAGGTGCAAGAGTAAAAGAGCTATATATATGAGCATGAAGTTTAGCTGCTTCAAGAAGCTTGGACTTGGCTTTGATATGCTCATGAAGGATAGGGACATAGGGTAGTAAAAGATAGTGTCAAGTTAGATTTATGTATGCAAAGTAATGTGTATATTATCTTTATGTATTCAGTATGGATATTAAGGGTTCAATCCTTAGAGACACCCTTAAATTCGAAAATTTGGAATGTGTAATATACTAATATGAAATTCAATCGTCATGACATTTCATTTATGCATTAGTTTGTTTGATTGCTGTGAACAAGTTAGTTAATCTATGATTACACTAAAATGGGGGAGGTATGTTGGATATTTTAGTGTAATTTGAGATTGCGTATGATGTTCAAATAAGAGTGCACGCTTATTTAAATGTCGTCGGGACTAACGGGGGATCTAAGGGGGTTCGGGGGCAGCGCCCCCGAGAGAAGCAGGGTCCAAGGTCAGCTTGGAAATTTTTTATTTTGGACAAACGTCCTTTATCAAAAATGCATCAAAAATTCAATTTCAGGCTAAATGTGCAATTTTGGAACTTGAGGGACTAAAGGTGTTTTTGTTCAAAATGAAAACTGCAAGCTGTTGTGGAAACAACTGAAAATACGCTCCTGTAGATCAGTTTTATTTTCTGGACGAATTTTCATTCGTAACTTATCCCCAAAATCTCACAATTAAAATTTCATAAGTAATCAAGAATCAAATGATTTTATTCGATCAAAGATTGGTAGCCACTCCAATTGTTTGATCTGAAAGTGATTACACGACTTCAGATTTATCCAAGCAAATTTTGATTTTTCCCAACACATATTTCAGTTTCACCATTTTTAGTTGTAACTAATACGGAGGATTTTACATGAACCTAATTTTTAAGTACTGTAAATTGCATTACATATTTGAAAGTATTGAACTTTTGGGTTTGAAGTTTTAGGAAGCAAAGAAGCTAAACAATGAGTTTCAAGAGTTTAGACGATTTTCCTAAAGACATTCTTTCACACATACTATCTTTAACGCCTATGAAATATGCGGTGCGAACTAGCATTTTATCGAAAAGATGGAGATATAGTTGGATGTTTGTCACCAACCTTGACCTTGATGATAATGTCTATGGTTTCGATAGCTTTTCAGAATTTATGGATTGGGTTCTCGAGCTTTGCAAACAACCAAAGTTAAGTTATTTCGGCTACACTTATCTAAAAGTTGGGTTCCAGTCAACTCGAATATATCAAGTTAGATTGATAGCGTTGTTAGGCTAAACGTAAGTGAGCTTGACATACGAGTTTTTCTGCTTGAGATGCCTTTAAGCTTTTACACTTGCAAGACACTCACAAGTTTAAGATTAGATTACATTGTTTGGAAGTCTCCATGTCCGATCGATCTTCCTTCGGTTACTTGAAAGTTGTCCTGAGTTGAAACATTTGTGTATTGAAAAGGTATATTGAGCTGATTTTTAAAAAAAATTCTTAAGTACTTGTTTAACAACTTTTATATATCCATGTACATTAACGGGATTTGTTTATCTTGTTTGTGTTGAAAACAAAAGCTTGAATAATCTTACTGGATTGAACCAAAGTTGGTACCCACTTGTATGCTAACAAACCTTACAACCGTCCAATTTTCAAAATGCAAGGGGCAAAAGTGTGACTTAGAGTTACTGGAATAAATATTGGGGAACGCAGAGGTGTTGAAGACGGTAACAATCACTTGGGAAAACTCGAGGGTAGATGAAGATCTGCGGTTGTATGCAAAGTTGCTTAAGCTTCCAAGGGGTAAGGGCTTCGCGTTACTGTGAGATCAATTTTCTTGGCAATTATTTTTTTTTTCTTTCTGAAATGAACATGATATGTATTTCACAATCTGTGTGTACTTATAATCTTTTCTTTTGCTCCTCAAATGTGATGACTTCAGACAACTCATAGTTTTTGGATTTCTTCAAGGGTTTTAATGTTTTGGGTAAGGTGATGGTTTCTTTTATCTTTTCATGACATCTTATCACCCACCAGGGCCGTCTCCGAAAATGTTTGAAAATTTTCAGGCCCTGTGCGAGATAAAAAGAATCGGGCCCTACCCGCCCTAGTAAAACAAAAATTTAGTCCCGTGTTGTTGCGTCACTCAACAATGCGATCAAACCCTGTAACGGGCACTATAACAAACTATACAGATTTAGGTTTGTTCAAATAAATTGTAAAAGAAGTTAAAGAGAAAAACAAAATATGTTTATAACTAATAATTATATTAAAACAATAAAAGAATTTGGTTGTTAAAAAGAAAACCTTAATGAATAGAAGAAAAAACTTAAAAGAAGATAAAAGAAAGGACGGGTCTATTCGCATACGTCGGTAGTCTATTTGCACACTCTAAAGCGCCCCGCTTTGGCCAAAGCGGGCGCTTTGGCCAAAGCGGGGCGCTTTGGGGTTGGTCAACAGACAAGGGGTCCTTGCTGTCAGTCCTTATCTGGTGACTTTAAGGTAAAACGCCCCCTTTGCCCATACTGGGGCGTTTTGGGGTGCCAGTTTTATTTTGGTTGAAAAAGTAGGTTTTGGTGGAAAAAATGGGTTGTTGTTTTGTTGTTTGTGTTGTATTTTGGTTTGTTTTTGTTGCAAAGTTGTAGATTTTTGTTTTATTTTTACAAAAACATATATAATATAAAGCGTACATAATTTAAAGTTGTTCTTATAAATGTTATCCGATTTAATTTAATAAATTACATGAACATGTTTAATTAAAACACCGTACGATATGTCGCGAAAGAGACGTACGAAATAAGCGCAAATAAACCACACAAGCATATATAAAAGATCAACTGCATAAATATATAAAAAGTCAGTTTGTACATACATTTTACGTTTTTTCCATTACACCTCATTTTTCAATGTATGTGGACTACACGCCAAGTTCTGGATGTGTTCGGTCACGTGTGATGTTGTATTATATTAAGGTCCGGGGTTTGTACGTAAATATTTCGTACGCACTGATCTGATCCCTGTATAATGTATGCCAAGCTGCTGCGTTCTCTGCTCTGTTCGCTGTCCACTTGGGGTTTGGGGGTGGCATTGGATACCATCCTCTAAACTCTACATGGATGAAATGCTCACCGTCGATGAACACAACCGCAACCACCTGGTGAGGTTGCTCGGATTCGTCTGGCCCGCCCAACAGAGAGAAAATAGTATCGTTCCCACGATCGTCGAAGGTTTGAATAATCACACCATATCGTTGGGCAATAAGAAAGCCCGTCTCAGGCATTGTCATGTAATTTTCGGTACCTGCTCGTCCTACCCCCTCGAAATCGATCCGTCTGACCAGCGCATCATAATGTTCTATGTTTTCCGGATCGAAAACTTGCCTCCAAATCGATTCGTTCATACGTAACTCCATTATAAGTCGAATAGTCAAATACTTTGTTTGTTTCCTTCCTAACCCAACAGCTACCGATCGAAACCCACAATGACCATCAGGTCTCACGTCCTTTATTCTCACGATGTATGGATGGATCACTTGGGGAATCTGAGATCCGTAGTTGCGGATCGCTATACCCGTCTTAGGACCGAGCTTGATCATCGGGAAATCAGGGTGTTCGTTGAGCGGTTGGGTTTTCTTTTGTCTTCCAGAGTCTTGGGATGATACGTACAAGCTGTGACGGGGGAGATCGTCTGAGGCCTCGAGCCAAGTTTCTTCCGACGGAATATACGAGCTTTTTCTGGCAGCTTCAACTTTTCTTTGTTCCTGCGTTTTCAATGTTGGGCGACCACGAGTTTTCTTCAGAACAACAGGAGGTTTTTTATTACTGTTGCCTGGATTGAGGATTTGTTTAATAACCTTGTTGTGCGTAATTCGAATAACCTTGTTGTGCGTACGGGTCCTCCACAGGGACTGACAGAGTCCTTGTCTGTTGACCAAGCCGAAAGCGCCCCTCTTTGGCCAAAGCGGGGTGCTTCAGAGTGTGCAAATAGACAAACAGCGTGTGTGAATAGACCAGGCCTTTTTAAATCATACACGCTGTGTGAGGTTATACGGCTGTATATCACAGGGCCTGAGGTAATAGGTTAGATATAATTAAAGAAATTATATCTCAATAATTTTAATTTTATTGACATATAATTTCTTTATCTATAATATATTTTCAAATAACCTCCCTTGTTACAAAAAGGGGCGATTATCATGTAATCTATATATCAAAAGCAGGAAAGAATTAAAATAATTGATTATTCAGCTAAATATGCTTTCTACATCTCCAATGGATGCAATGAGTTATGTACAAATTACAGATACAAATATACCAGTAAACAATTTAATATAATCATAAATATACTAATCATATATACATACATACATATTATTACTTGACACATGGAAGTAATTAAGCTGGAATTCAAGAAGATTCGATGATCAATCAAAAGTGTGTTTCAGAAACTTGCGAATGTTCTTCATTAATCCTGTTTTGTGATCCTCACTCTTCTTCAGTTTCTGTTGGTGCCTCAAACTCTTCATCTTCTCCGGATTGAACACATTCTTCGTCTTTATTACATTCTCGTCCTTCTTATTCGGCTTGCTGTCGTGGTTCTGGTTGTTATGTTGGCGACGGGAACCATAATGGTGCTTCACCTTCAACCAGTTCGCTGGAACTTCGCCGCGAAAGCTTTTGATCTGAAGTATCAAAGATAATATATTAGATAGGATATGTCATTATCGTAGTTATTGGATGGAGTGTGGCTGGTTTGGGGCCCACCGTTTCTCTCTCTCTCTCTCTTTTAAGTATATAAAAATATTATATCCAACATAAAGTAGTAATATGAGAGTTGGTAAGACTCTCTCCACGCCATAGGCGAGGATTCTAGGCTTGGCACTCTGCTTTTTTCCCTTATTCATTTGTGATTTACCCATTCCATATCGCCTAAACGAGAACGCTTATGTCCCAACATCACCCAATCAACAAACCTTAGAGATACCAATGATTTCTTGGCCTAGTTGTCAAAGAGGAAAGTGGGAAGTTTTCCTTCTCTTGGAGGTCCTAGGTCAAATCCAGCCAAAGGGGATTTTATTACTAATTTGGTGATATTAACATACTAACTAGTAACTCGTTAGCGACATCCTAACCGTACGTTGTTAAAAAAAAAGAAACCTAAGAGATAGCTCCTCCCTATAAATTTAGAACTTTGTCATCTCACTCAAGTACAACTTGAACCCAATTTGTAAAGAGTAAACAAGTTTAATTAGTACTTAAACCCGAGACAAAGTGAGGCAAGCCAAGTTTGCTCCGTTTATAAACAAGCTAAGCATGCGCTTAAAATTTCAGCTCGGTTTAAAATTTGAAGCTGAGCCAAGCTAGCTTGGTTAGACTTATAGCCAAACCCGATTTAGCCTTTGCTCAACACGGTTTGACTTCTGAACAACCTTATTATAAACAATTATTGCCGTACTAATAAATTTTGTTTATATATAAGTTTCTATTTAAGAGCTCATTGTTACTAGTGCACGAGTAATTATTTTCAAAAACTAATATATAAATAGCTAATCATTATTTTCAAAAACTAATATATAAATAGCTAATCAAATAATGATAATACACAGTACCTTACGGGTTTTCATTATTCAACATGGGGTTGTCGGTTCCTTCCGCCTTCACCTCATCCTTTTTGCTGGAGACCTCCAGCTGAGGGAACGGGATCTTGTATTGTGTGTGCTTCACGCAAGGCTGAGGGTTGGTCCCATATGTTTTGGTCCCCTATGAGGCCTGACTTGGAAGTGACGGTTGATAGGATGGAATTTCGAGAAATTCGTATGCGGTGATAGATCATTGTTCGGTTTTTCTGGTACAACCTTCTCACCAGGGAGAAGAATCTTAGAACGGCCAGTAGTAACGATGGATTCACGGGATGTTTTGGCTAGCTTGGAAGCATGTTCATCACTTGTGACCGCGGTTGGATTGGTAACCGATGGATCTAGCACCGTGGGGCGAGCGGTGGAGACGGTATACAAGAACAACAAGGTAAAGAAGGTTAAGGTTGCAGTTTTGTTGTCCATGATTAGTTTTGAGGGTAATATTTTACGTGTGCATGGATGTAGTTAAAATAGAAGTTGGTCATTACGGGCGGGTTTGAGGGTCAGTACGGGCAGCGAGTTGTAGGGATTATCATCCAAGTGGATGGAATAATTTTAGATGATTTTCCTTTCTTTAATTACCACAAACTTATTACGTATTTTGTTTTGATGCATGTAAACACATTTCCTTTTACCATTTTTTATATATCACCACTTAATATGAATAAATGAGAACCATATAAATAGCTGTTGTTATGCATGAAACATAAAAAAATTGTTTTATTTATCACATTTACAACAATAGATATAAGTGATTATGTATTTTACAACTTTTATATATGTATATATAATGATTTAGATGGTTTCAGGGACGTTAAATTTTAGTTTGCCTATCTTTTTAAAGAATGAACATGTTAGAGCTTTTACCTGATTTGGTTATAGATGTTATATGATACATACATTTATAACAAACACGACGCACTCTATTTCGTGTAATTGTATAATAAAGGTGCATAAACAAAAGTTAAACAGAATAAGATACCAAATATCGTTGACAAAAAAGTATGTTCACACAACTTACTTTACCTAATAAGAACAAATAAACTATAAAAAGGTTTAAAATAAATAAACTAATAATAACAAATAAACTATAAAAAGGTTTAAAGTAAATTAACTAATAAGAACAAATAAACTATAAAAAGGTTTAAAGTAAATAAAAAGTTTGTAAGACTATTAACACGTGTTCAGTGTTTGTAAAAGATCTCGATTGTGAGTACGACCTTGCATGTTTGTATGTTTAGTTTGATTGTGTTTGTAGCCAAGTATTATTTTACAATGTCAAGAAACCTTTTGAACTTCAGAAAACGAAAAACAATATTTTCAACTTACATAACAGCTGCCAAAAGTACTTGAGAGTCGAAAGAGATGACAGTAGATCAACGTTTTGAGATTGACATATCAGTTTTGACTGATCGTGTAACATCAAGACTTTGAATTTTCGTTCTACCTGTAAGGCTTCTGGCTACATGCTCTTACTCGAGTATTACATATAGAGCCAGAGTCAGAAGCCTTTTAGGGAGAACGAGCAATCAATGCCTTGCAAAGCTCTTTAGATGTTCCCTCGTTATCCCATTGGTCTTGAGACTTTGATAAACCTCATTGGCCAAGTACCCTTTTTATATGCCAACAAAATATGGATTTATTGCCAAGAAAGAAAGTAATTTATATTGGTGGGTCATACATATCTTTGGCATTTGTCATTTATTGGTGCGAATGAATCTTGCTAAGACTAGAAATCACAAAAAAAAAAGTAAGATTTATTCTAGTAAAAGCATATCTACTCACAAATCATCAATCCACAAATAAGCACGAGTAGCATATTATTAATCAATTATTTTTGTTTCTTGTGAACCGAGTATATTGCATGAAGAATTGAAGAGTCATATCAAAAGTAGGGGATAAAGAAAAAGAAGAGGAAAAAACAGTATTTACTATAATAACAACTTTTTTTTAATGTACACCAACTTTTTTTAAATGGTCTCGTTGTTATGGTTAAAGATATGACTCAACGATCATAACACGATCAAAGTTACGAGGGACACTTGGCCGTCTTCATGATCGTGGTGAACGCTTATTGTACATTAATCTTTCTTATCGATCGTACTAAAATCAATGAGTCTCTTTCAAGACAAGTCATTTTTCCATACTCATTCCATGGACCATATATTATTTGCTTTTAAAAAATAGAAAGAACTAGAAAAGGCCAAATTAAAGGGAAAAATTGGAAACTTGAAGATGCTCACTACCAATAGTTAAGTGCACACCACGACGCTTGGGATGAATGACAAGTCATCAGAACTTTTGATCCAAAGACTCAAACCATGGGTGAAGTTAAAATGGAAAGCAGTGTTTTCATACCCAAACCGGCGACCCGGCGGTTGGACGGGAAATCGGCCGGTCGAACCGGATTTTAGAAGGGTTGGACACGTTTTTTTTTATGTTTTTTCAAATTTAACACCAATAAATTTTATAATATTTACGGCACCTTCCGGTTCTTACTTCCGGTCCGACCGGTCGAACCATTGAACCGGTAAGGAGACAGGTTCAACGTCCGGTCCGGTTCTGAAAACATTGATGGAAAGTGATCATGCGGCCGTTAAGTGATCATGCCACGCTTGGCTCGGGGCGGCTGCAGCGGCGTTGCTTGGCTAGCCACGCCCCAAACCGCCGTCTACACCCAACGGTCTTAGTATCAAATTTAGGCGTTTTCTTGTATAATGAGCCAGATGAAGAGAACATAAAAGGAGTTTTTTTCGAAGGGGTAATTTATTTAAGCTCTTAATGGTTTAGACAAGTTCACATTTAATGGTTTAGACTGTTTGTTTCGCAGGACAGATGTCTAAATGGTTCAGCATTATACTAAGTCTGAATGGTTAAATCTTTTATCTGAATTGGTTAGACATTTCTCTGAATGATTAAACATATACTATCTTACTAGTTCAGCACTTACTCATTTAAAAATTGTCAAATGAAGAGTACATACAATACTAGGCATAATGTTATCAATAAATATATTAGTTGTGATTCATTTGTTATACTTATTTCACATATTAGATAGAATATATTTATATAGTTCAATAAATATATTTATTTCTTATAATTATTTCATATATTAGTTAGGGTTTATTCTATATCTCTATCATAACTAGAAGATATATAATCTGATTAGGTTCTATTTGTAACTATTCTCATTGTATCCCTACATATTGTTGATTAATTATACTTAAATACTTAATATTTTATCGAGGTTTTCACCTTCTACATGATGTTAGAGGTTAGGGTTCTTGATTTCTTCTTTTCCGCCATTCTTTTTGTATGATGACTTTCTTTATCTTCGTCTTTCTTTAGTTATGCCCCTAGGACAAATTGTGAAAATATAGTGGTTGAGTTTATTTCTTCTTTTTTCTATCGCCAACCATAAATTCGTCGCGACCATTTTTCGTCACAAAACAAGTTACAAATCAAGCACCAACCTTGTGTTTTAAAAATCGAAACAAATTGCAAATTAGTCACCACTCTTGAGTTTTTAAAAACCGGAACGAATCAAATGAAGCATTGGTCTTGAATTATAAAAATCTTAGTAATAGTTACAACAAAGATGAAAAATAGAGATGAAGAAAAGGAAAAGATTGAAGTAGAGATAGATATCTCAACAATAATCAAAGTTGACGTCGTCAACGTTTGTTTTTATTTTTATTTTTCATTATTCGTTGCAAGCTAGATATCAATTTCAAACAACACCTAGCTTTAGGGGAGCTATGATAGCCTCCTCTACAATTGATAAAATATATCAGTTGGCCTTTACTTCTTTTTATCTCCGGTGAGAGATATAATTTGATCAAATTTCCTTTGTAATTATCCTTATTGTTTCTATATTCATTGTTGATTAATAACATATAATACATTACATGGGTTTTCATTATTCTATAGTTAAAATTATAATTATGTCTCCCTGCCCATCGCATAGGCTTTGCCCTCCTTATATAGTAAAGAAAACGCCACGAAAAGCGTCCTTTCTCGTCCTCTTCCGCCTCTACTCTCCCTCTCACATAATCTACGATTCGACCTATTTGCACAAGAACGTTCATACGCTCTCTCTCGTACATGTGAGCTCAAAAACACCGGGAAACACCTTATTAATTATAGATGCTATTAGAGTTCAAACGTTCTAGTTTCCATGACATAAAAAACTAGACCTGGCAAAACAAACCCATCCATTCCATTTTAGGTTGATATGGATAATTTTAAATTTTAAGATGGGTTAACATATGCAAATCAAAATAAATCACTAGATTATGATATGTTATCAAGTGGCGGATAAAAAAAAGAGTGGGTTAGGATGGATATAAGATAAAATCACTAAACTAATTACTACTCGTAGATATATCTTCACAACTATGACTTCATCGTACTCTCCTGTCGTTCTTCGTTTAAAAATAAAGAAAAATTAAAAATAAAAATTCAAATTAATCAAAACAATTTTAAAATCAAAAAATTAAATAAAATCTAAAAAAATCTAAAAACTAAAAAAATCTAAAAATTCGAAAAAAATATTAAAAAATCAAAAAATCGAATAAATCAAAAAAACTAAAAACATCAAAAAAACTCTAAAAATATCAAAAAATCAAAAAATAAAAAAAAATCTAAAATAAAAAAAACTAAACAATCAAATATATTTTAAATTTTCTAAAACTCAAAAAAATCAAAAAAAATTCTAAAAATAAAAAAAATTAATACCCTAGAATGAAAAGTTAATTAATACCCTAGAATTAATGCCTCCAAACGTTAATACCCTAGAATTAATGCCTCCAAACGTTACAAAATGAAAAGTTAATACCATAGAATATGATTTTAAACTATTAGTATCTAAGTCTGTTATTTTGTTCAGACCACATGGACTAACTATGTAATTAACTCTAATAAAAAGATAAAAATTCTAAAATCAAGAAAATAAAAATATCTAAAAAATATAAAAATTAAAAAACAATAAAATAAAAATTAAATATATTATAAAAATTAAAAAAATAAAAAAGCCTAAAAAATAAAAAAATTATTTTATTTTTTACTTTTTTTGAATTTTTAACAATTTTTAAATTAAGTAAATTATCAAAATCGTCCCTAAGGTTTGAGAATGTTTCTCACTTTCATTCAAAACAACTTTTTTTACTAAATAATTCTTCACTTTTAGTTTTTTTTTGTCATTTTATCCGTAAGTCTAATTTTCTTTATTTTTTCTGTCAAATATTTGGATGAAAATGACAAAAAAAATACAAAATCTCAAGGACAATTTTGACAAAAAAAATTAGATGTTTGGATGGAAATAACAAAAATTCTCAAAAGTAAGGGCAATATTGTACAAAAAAAGTTGTTATGGATAAAACTGGCAAACATGCCCAAACCTCAGGGGCAATTTTAGCAATTTACTCTTTTGAATTTCTGTACATTTATTTTTATTTATATTTTTTTTACAAATTTTTAGTTTTTTATTTTGATTTTTACAATTCTTTTATATTTTTTGAACTTTTAGGATTTTTTTTAATTTTTTTGAACTATTTTGATTCTTAAGGATTTTTTTGACTTTTTAGAAATTTTTTAGTTTTTTTTTACAATTCCTTTTGATTTTTTAGAATATTTTTTACTGTTTAGAAAATTCTGATTTACAATTTTTTTGATTTTTTAGAATTTTGTTAATTTTTAGAATTTAGTTAATTTTAGAATTTTTTATTTTTAGAATTTTTTAGTTTTTAGGATTTTTTTGATTTTTTATTATGTTATTCACTTTTTAGAGTTTTTTGAATTTTTTACAATTCTTATTTTTTAGAATTTTTTATTTTTATAATTATTTGGAAATTTTAAGATTTTTTAGATTTTTTTTTATTTTTAAGACTTTCTTACAACTCTTTTAATTTTTTTAGATTTTTTTTATATTTTAATTTTTTTAATTATTTTTTCATTTCATCTTTACCCAAACTTATATTAATCTACACCCAAACCCATCTTGACCCATTACCCGTTTGATCTTTTTTTTAAAAACCTATCTTAATCTACACCCATCCTAACTCAAACCCATCTTAACCCATTACCTAAATCTACCCAACTTACCCACTTTGCCACCACTAAAAAAAACCATTACTATAATTGACACTATTAAGCAATTAAAAAACATATCTAAGCATGTGCAGAATATTTATACAACTTGGCAGTTGGCATATTTGACATTCTTAGTTTCCATTATCTTCGTTGATGCTAGTTTTGAGTGGCGACAATATCTTACTATTGTTCTTGCACATTTGACATTCCTTCGTATCTTGGTTATCGTGCCCAATTTCCAAGCTGTTTGAATTCATACCGAAATAAAATGACTGGTATCCTTTATTCAATAGTTTTTATATTTTGAATCTCATTTTAGTCTTCATTTCTAAGTTTTGGTTTTACATTCAATTAACTACCTAGCGACTTGCGCAAACTACAAGATACCGTTCAACCTGTACCCGCCCTCTTGTTTCGCCCATGCGCAACTAAGACGAACTACCATTGACATTCAAAGTCAACCAACTTTAGCTTGTATAATGGGCATCTACAATTGTACTAAAAAGATATGGACAATATTGTTTTTATAAACATGTAGAATTCAGTCGTTATCCAACGGGCGGACTTACGCTCTATTCCCTAGTATAATTTGTGAAAGAAAAGAAGGGATAAACAAAGGAGAGAAAAGAAAAGGAGTAAAGAGAAAAGAATAATGTAATTTTATGTTCCAGAGTTTGAAGGAAATGAATTCAATACAACTATTTTTTTTATGTTCCAGAGTTGAAAGAAACAAAAAAGAAATACAATTTTACAACTATACCCTTCAAGATTATTTATTTATTAATAGGTAGGAGATAATTTGTGAAATTTCAAATAGTCAAAGTTTGATCACTTTTCTTTCATTGTATCAGATTTGGAAGAAAGAAAATAATCATCAATCTTCCTTTTTTTCTCATTTTTTTCTTTTCTCTTCTTCCCACTAAAAACTCAGGAACACAAATAGATTTTTAGTTTCCTTTCACTTTCTTTCATTTCTCTTTTTTTTTAAAAGGACTCATGAATACATCGTTAGGTAGAAGAAGAAACTAGGGTCTCTTTTTTCAATTAAACATGAGGGGTTGAACCCTACTTGAAGTGTTTTTGTTTTTTTTCCATTAAGCATAAGTATCGATTCCTTTTTTTAGGGTTTTTTTTACATATTTCTCTCCTCCTAAGCTGACTTATTACATATTTCCCAAAAAAAAAATAATTACATATTTTCCCTTCCTAACCCATATATATTACATATTTCACTTTTCATTAAAATTACTCTTATAATAACTATTTTACCTTAATGAACTATTAAATGAATAGTTACATATTTCCCCTTTATAATATTATCAATCAATTACATATTTCCCTAATCCATGTAGTATTTTCCCAATTCTTCTACTTGCTACATGAATAGTTCATAGCTATATTTTTATGAATATCTTTGAATGTAAATGAAGTATAATATTTGAAATTAAGATCTCAAGATATGAACAAGATATAACATGTGATTTCAGCTAAATAAACTAGCGGGATAGAAACATAACCGCAATTTAAAAAAATGATTTTTGAAGTTAAACAGTTATAATGTTTCAGTCATACGAAGAATTAATGAATGCTGATGAAATGTGACAAAATATATTTCACATAATTAATTTTTTTATATCTTAAAATTAAATGTTTGGAAAGAAAAAAAAGTACTTTACATGGTAGACTTGGGTTTAGTTTGTAACAACAAACAGAGTGGTGGTTTATAGAGGTAGATCGGCTTCAAGCTCAAGTCTTCTGACAGAGTCGAGAGGGTCAACTGCCGAAGGGGTCGCTGCACATACACACTTTCTCTCTCTAGCGTATATACAACTTTGGTGCTTTCATTTTAACGGAAAAAACACACATTTTTTTTGCAATAATTGATTGATGATATTAGAAAGAGGAAATATGTAAATTTTCATTTAATAGTTCATAAGGGTAAAATAGTCATTCTAAAGTAGTTTTAATGAAAAGAGGAAATATGTAATATATATGGATTAGGAAGGGGAAATATATAATTGTTTTTTTTATTTGGGGAAATACGTAATAAGTCAACTTAGGAGGAGGAAATATATAAAAAACCCTTCTTTTTAAATAGAAACAAAACTTTACAAGCTTTGATCCCTTTTTGCCATTGTTCTTCCCATACGCCTCTCAACCTGGTCGAAAAAAATTGAAATCCGACCTCTCCCTTACTTAATCGGCCCAAATCCACACGTCGCTACCGGTCAACAGCCATGGCCAAACATCGGTTCAACAACCTTAAATTAGTTGCTTTTAATAATCTCTATTTTCAGTGTTATTGGATTTTAAATGTTATATGTATAAGTTCTATAGGACTTTCTCTTTTCATTTTGTAGCTTGTATAATGCATATCCTTGACAGAAATGGAAAATAATCAAATAGGTCATATAAAGTTCTGTTGGATGATTACTTTTTTAGAGTAGTTCACCTTCGTCGTGTTGATATACGTTCGTTAACCAAAACTTAGTGACCTAGGTGAAAATTGTATGGTCCGCTAATCATTTATTAGCCAACTCAAGGGATATAAATGGCTAAATACTAAACAAAGGTTAGTCTGAATTTAACTGACACAAGTGTTTCTTAAAATTATCAAACCAGGCGACTATGTGTGGAAGCACCAACTTTGCATGAGTAATCCATGTCATAGGAAGCACAACAAGTGAAGAATTCGAGCTCAGATAGTCCCACTATTCCGTTTGTAACGCACATAATTTTATAAGGTCAAACGACAATTAAAAATGTCTAAAATTTTAAACTTTCATACCATATTTCCAACATTTATCAAAATACCCTTGAACCACTTCGAGTAAACACAATCATAAAAATTTGTCATGGGTGTTAACCCAAACTACATATTAAAGTATAAATCCTAAACTTACATACGGAAATCCTAAGCGTTTCGTTTAATATTTACAACCAAAAGTGTTTTGACCCGCTAGTAACAAACATAACACGGAAGCGAGTGTTGGGCGGTGAAATGTGTTCGATCCAAGCTCGTCATTATCAAAGGTGATATTTTCCTATCATCCATAACACAAACATTTATTAATATAAATCTTTAACTATAAAAATTTCATCTACTATTTCATCACATATTTGACCCATTATAAGGTCAAAATGATAATTCAATTATTACCATCCATTCTTTTCTTACTAGTAACTCTGTTAAATAACGGATATTATATTCACCATTCCTTCATAATTATCATCTTTAATCTATCCATCCGACCCGTTCGTAACGGGTCAACACTTAATGTTTCCTCATCTCGAAACTTCATCCATTTTGACCCGTTTACAACGAATCCTACATATACAAATCTAATTCTTGTTATTCATTCGTTTTGACCCTTCATGACGGATCATCATACATGCTTCATAATTCTTCGATATTCGATATATCACAATTTTCATACTTTGAAATTACAATTTACAAACTAGTAATAATAACGTAAAGCCAAGGTTGTTATCTACATTATGATAAAGTGAAGTTCACATGATGTAATAGCCCAGCGTAACCGCACCATGATATTGTCCGCTTTGGCCGGGACAAACCGCCATCGCCTCACGGATTTAAAACTCGTCATTGATGGTGAAGGTATCAAGCCCCTTATAAGGAAGCCTTCGTTCCCATTCACAACCAATGTGGGATGTCACAATCCACCCCAGTTTACGGGGCCCAACGTCCTCGCTGGCACACTAGTCCGGTCCCTGGCTCTGATACCATCTGTAACAACCCAGCTTAACCGCACCATGAGCTTTGGCCGGGACAAACCACCATCGCCTCACGGATTTAAAATGCGTCATTGATGGTGAAGGTATCAAGCCCCTTATAAGGAAGCCTTCGTTCCCCTTCACAACCAATGTGGGATGTCACACATGAACATACCGTGGTCTTGCGTTTCTTGTGTCTTGGAATGGCTCGTGCCTTCTTCCTTCTTTGGTCCTATACATTAAAACTTCATATATTTTAGCTTTCATACAATTTCATTTCTTATGCACATTTCTTTATTGCACATTATGGTGTTATATACACTTCCATCATCATACCAGTTTTAGCAAGTATTCGTATCAAATCACAGTTAAATCAATCAAAGCATTTCATCGAACACGTTGTGTGCGTATCATCAATTAAGCGTAATGTACAAGTAAATTAAACATACTTTCCCTATTTCATCCATAAATTTACCTAACAATTCTTAACTTCAAAAATCATCACCATAGCCATATATCTTTTGTTCTATATAAATTTCTCAACAATGCACCTATTACAAATTACTTCAAACATTAACTTTACACTAATTACACATATATAGTGTAAACTTGGTCATTCTATAACATACAAGTGGGTTTTACCCCAAATCATCAATATAGTCAAAATTTAACACATTACAACTTCTATATGTTGTCATTAGCTAATATTCGTGTCCAATTTCATAAAACATTCAGATTCTATACATAACATATTTCATCAAACTTCACTAAAACATAAAATTAGACTTACTTAGTGTTACGAACATTATTATGAATCTTAGTCCATGCATACACTTAAACTTCATCTTCCCTTTCAATTTTGCTGATTTGTGATGTGAAAGGGTTTTTGTTTCTTCTTCTTACTCTAGTCGCGACAGACACACATCTGATATGTGTGTTTATGTTTTAATTTAGTGTTTTATTATATCTTTTTCTCACTTATTCAAGTTTGGCCCCTCAAGTATGGTCTTTATATTTTTATGGCTCAATCTTTTTTTATGTTAAATTTAACTCTTGTTTTTTAATACAATAACATTTTTAAATATTTTGGGGTGTTACACTTTCACCATTTACCTTCCCCCAACATGATTTGGATCAATGGAAGTCTACACTAAACTTGGTCATTCTATAACATACAAGTGGGTTTTACCCAAAATCATCAATATAGTCAAAATTTAACACATTACAACTTCTATATGTTGTCATTAGCTAATATTCGTGTTCAATTTCATAAAACATTTAGATTCTATACATAACATATTTCATCAAACTTCACTAGAACATAAAATTAGACTTACTTGGTGTTACGAACATTATTATGAATCTTAGTCCATGCATATACTTAAACTTCATTTTCCCTTTCAATTTTGCTGATTTGTGATGTTAAAGGGTTTTTGTTTCTTCTTCTTACTCTAGTCGCGACAGACACACATCTGATATGTGTGTTTATGTTTTAATTTAGTGTTTTATTATATCTTTTTCTCACTTATTCAAGTTTGGCCCCTCAAGTATGGTCTTTATATTTTTATGGCTCAATCTTTTTTTATGTTAAATTTAACTCTTGTTTTTTAATACAATAACATTTTTAAATATTTTGGGGTGTTACACTTTCACCATTTACCTTCCCCCAACATGATTTGGATCAATGGAAGTCTACACTAAACTTGGTCATTCTATAACATACAAGTGGGTTTTACCCAAAATCATCAATATAGTCAAAATTTAACACATTACAACTTCTATATGTTGTCATTAGCTAATATTCGTGTTCAATTTCATAAAACATTTAGATTCTATACATAACATATTTCATCAAACTTCACTAGAACATAAAATTAGACTTACTTGGTGTTACGAACATTATTATGAATCTTAGTCCATGCATATACTTAAACTTCATTTTCCCTTTCAATTTTGCTGATTTGTGATGTTAAAGGGTTTTTCTTTCTTCTTCTTACTCTAGTCGCGACACACACACATTTGATATGTGTGTTTATGTTTTAGTTTAGTGTTTTATTATATCTTTTTCTCACTTATTCAAGTTTGGCCCCTCAAGTATGGTCTTTATTTTTTTTATGGCTCAATCTTTTTTATGTTAAATTTAACTCTTGTTTTTAATACAATAACATTTTTAAATATTTTGGGGTGTTACACCTTCACCATTTACCTTCCCCCAACATGATTTGGATCCATGGAAGTTTACCAACAACTTCATTTTCCACATCATGATGATTAATTTTTTTTTATTATTGAAGTTCCATCCACCATTATTTATCTCCCTTGCAGCAACATCTGAATCAAATTAAATCACAAGCTAGGAACTTCACGCTTACTCTTCTTCTGTGGTGATCTTGTAGATGTAGACTATGTTTATGATTTTAATAACTTTTTTTTGAGAAGTGAAGAAATTGATGGGAATGTATGTGATAAGACTTTGGCTTGTGAGAACCTATGACGGGCGACTCATCCAAAGTGTTGGGGAAATAATGTGTTTAGTGCTAATTATAATATTTAAGAAACACAATCCCTGATATTGATATGATTGAAATTAGGAACTTTGTGTTGTTAAGTTGTTAGTAAACATACATATACCATATACTTTTATCTAAACATTTAATGTATACCATAGATTAATATTGAATTAGTCAGCTATTGATCAAGTGCAAGAATGAACAAGCTCATCAAATTATAAGTTCAATATTCATCAAATACAAGATTCACCAAGTGCAATATTCATCAAATAAGAAGCTCCATTTCAAGATTCTTGTAATTTATAGTTGTTTGAGAGCATTACTTTCATTTCAACAATATGGCATAGAGTATCCACTTTGAGGGAGTGTCGGTGACCATGGTGGAGATTGTCTGGTGGAAGAGTGTGACTTCGTAAAGCCTGGTGGAGACTGAATGATTGTGAACAGGGGTGGGTGGTGCTAGTCGGTAGGTATCGACGGTGCTGGTGGCTGATAGTAAGAGGCGTGGTTGTGGTGCTGAACTGTTGGAGAGATAGAGAGGAGATAAAGAAGAGTACATGTTTTTTTAAATTATATATATCTTTTTATTCTATTACATAATAGTCCCTAGACATTAAACATTTACAAATATCCCCTAGGAAGGTAAATAGACAAATATGACCTCATGTGCAATGCACATGATCAGATTTAACCAAAAAATTTAATTGGGTTTGGCCTAAAGGACATAACATGCAAGATTTTAAAAGGTTAAGGACACCGCCTATAAACTTTTGGAAAAAAGGACAACGCTTGCAATTTGGTGTAAACATAAAGGACAAAACTTGTAATTTAGTCTTTCATTTAAAAGGTGTTATCATGATAGAAGACAAAACATTACAAAAAATGGAAAGGAAGCATAAATCTTTACCAAATCCCATGACTATTGGGCTTGGTAGGATTCACATTGGTGTTGGCGGGTTAACACTCGCACCACCCGAATGAAAATCGTAAAACATGATTGCGAGATGTATGGTCGGAGGGTGTCCAGGTGTGGACAAATGACAACTCAAAGTGGGGTTAGTACGCGTTTGGTATAGCATGCTTTGGCCTAATAGGTCCTTCATACTCTCATCGTTAGTCCCCAGGTAGGCAAACTGGTCTTTATTTTGGATTTATACGAATGGCAAGCCTAGACAGGACGTTCCGACTACCGGTACTCGTACCCTTCCAGTTACTACATGCCGTCGTGAAAACTCACTTTGATGTGATTTGAAAAATATGAAAACATTGCAAAAATCTTTGAAAAGAAATAACGAAATTGTGAAATTGTGAGGTGTGTGCTTTCATAGATATGATATGATATGAGGGTATGATCTATGATGAGCATTGCATATTAACATGTACTTGTGAGAATGTTTGCATAATGTTGTGTGTGAATATAAACATGAAACATATAAACGTCATGAATTTTGCATGTAACACATAAACAATTTTAAATCCAGTCAACTATAGTATAGGCTCTAAGGTCTAATAACTTATCTTTATATCCCTATAGTCACAAGCTCTGATACCAATCTGTCACAACCCGACCTGCAGCGGAATAAAAGTCGGGGCATGATTGGGTTATCACCAAAGGCTCATGATATTTACCTATTAAGTTTCATATTTATTAAATTCAAATTAAAATTCCAATATCCAACAAAATTTCATACAAACACAAATAATAATCTAAATGCTTGTTCCAACGAAATAACTTATTATTCTTCTAGGCCATCCTAGGTGTTTCTTTCCTCAACTTTATCACCTGTATCATGCGTAAAACAGAGGAAATTTTGGGTCAACAAAAGTTGGCGAGTGAACCTTGATAAAACATTTAAATAATTGATTTTTATGTTTATTTAAATAAAATTGTGCATGAATCACATGTGAGCAAATGTATATATGTAACCAATCACAAACCACATTGAATGAACATATGACATAATGGAATGATGTATTTGAGATCAAGGCTCAATCAAACGGAGCCGATCTGATGAGGCACCCGATGCTCAACCCGTATCCCACGAGGAACTGATGGGCCTAATGAAATGATTGCACTAAATGATAAAATGTATCCACGTATAAACCACACTACAAGCAATACACATTTGATCACGAAATGATATAAGCACAAGTGTTTAAATAAAATAAAGAAATGATACGACACATGATACACCCAAAACGTGATTAAAACGGGGAATTTGTAGAGATTCACTCACATTGGGTGCGTATTCTTGAAGGAAATGAGCGCGCACAAGTCGTGGATTTAACTGACGAGAACGCACTAACCTATAACAATAACGCGATAACCCAAATAAATAAATAACTACTTTTTGGTTAAAAACCTTTGTTAGATCTTTAAGTTATTTTTGGTGGTATTTTAACCTTTAAATTTATAATTTTAAGCAAATTTTTTTGATTTTTAGATAAAGAATTAATATAATTCATGAATTAAGAATAAAATAAAATAGGAAAATAAAATAAAAACTTGTCAGTCTGACAATGTCTGTCAGACCGGCCGAACAGTGGAACTCGTATGCGCGCGTGAGGCTCGAACCCGGGACCTCTCGGTTGCGTGCACGCACCTCTTCCAACTGAGCTACGTGTCTAATCCGTAAGAATCTGGATTTTAATTAATCTTATACACATATTAAGTTAATTCGATTTTGACTAAATTTTAAAAAGGAAAATTAACTGATCCGGCTGGTGCGTGAGACGGGGATCGAACCGGTGACTGTGGGTTCGGTTTACACCCAGCACAACCAACTGGGCTGGGTGTCCAAACCGACACTACTGGAATTTTAATTACATTTATATACTTGCTGTTTACTAATATATCCTGCTCAAATTAAAAACGATGGTGCGTGTTAAAGCGGTCATAAGTCGGATTCGAACCGGAGATGTGGAGTCCGGGTTTGCACACAGTCCACCGCTGGACTGTGTGTCTAACCTGTTTAAAACTCAGAATTTAAATATATAAAACACGTAACCCACTTCGTCTTCTTTATTTTGAATTTAAACCAAACCTGAACCCGCCTGAATCAAATTGCTTCATTCCGATTTAATTGTCTGAACGAAAAGCTTAATTGGATTAAACTCACAAGAAAGGGAAAAGAGGTCTACCGTATGATAAAGTCGGCGGTGGCACGATTCGACGACCTGTTGCTTCCAGCGAGGGAGAGATTCCGGCACGTAGGAACTTAGGAGTGAACAGAGGGATTTAGAGGTGATGAGCGAGTTTTGATTGAGGGTATTCGACTGGTATTTATAGGAGAAACAGGTGCACTTGGTTTTGATTTTGGAAATCCAATTCATGTTGGCAATTGCCATGAGGATGACAGCCGGCGAGATTGGTGTTTGCCAAAAATATACGTTGCCAGTTGTCGGAGGATTTAAAAAAATGAAAGGAAAGCGCGTTTGCAGAGATCTGGGAAGTTGCGGATTTTCCCGCCCTGTTTGAGGGTGTATACATATATTTTGTTATGCGGGTTTAAACACATGAAGTGTGTGTAGTCTAGTGGTGTTTGTAACTGTGTACAGGCGGGGGAACCCGGGTTCGACTCCAGTTCCACCCTTTTCTTTTTTATTTTTTTATTAAACCTTTTTAATTCTCTATTAATTATAAATATTTATTATTTAATTGATTAGTTATTATATTATCTTATTTTTAGACCTTGATTATTATTATTATTATTATTATTATTATTTATTATGTATATTGTAAAATAAAATAATAACACGACGTAAATAAAATACACACTTTAATTGATACATTAGGGCGGGTTTTCGAAACCCGATTTGTACAATGTTACAATGATTACAATCGCTATCGCATCGCTCTCGCACACTCAAATCGCTAAATCGCACTATTAGATCAAGTATAACGCTTAACGCTTCACTAAAACGCTTAATATAATTATCTAATACGAACCGAATCGCCAAACGAGCATCTAACGCGAAATAAACGAAGAAAACCCAACAACTGGGTCAAGTTCGCTCGAACTTGGTGACCAAGTTCGGCCGAACTTGACTGGCTCAACTAAAACTCCTCAAATGCCTCAAGTCCGCTCGAACTTACCCATAAAGGGTCAAGTTCGGTCGAACTTGACTCACTTCCTCCCAAACCCCCTACAAGTTCGCGGAACTTGTACAATTTTGTACAAGTTCGGCCAACTTGACTCCATTAGCTCTCATCTTTGCCTTCCCCTATAAATACCAAGCTCTGCTCTCTCATTTGAACTTGCTGCAAGTTCGCCCAGAGCTCCCGAAACCCTAAACCCTCGTTTTCTAAGTAAGAATCAACCGATTTCAACTACAATAACGTTTATCAACGTTTTACAAAGGTTTACAACGATTTTGGCACAAGGCATTGCCTTCGTTTTCATCAAATCTTCTTTGTTTATGAAAACCTTCATCTTTTTACATAAAACTTCTGTTTTTCACCCAGTCTATGTTTAGATCTGAGTAAAACCTTTTAAACTTTTATTTTGACACAAAATACAGACTTTTGATGATGTTTTGTTATTTTCTGATATGAAACGAAGCATTTATCATTCAAGATCCCAGATCTGGAAGCACAAGGACGTTTATGTTGGTTTACACAAGCCGGACTAATCCGAACGAACCCCAAGTTCGCCCGGATTAGCCCACGCTTTTGTAAAACGGCTAAAACCGCTCTAAAAGACCTCTCCGACCTAAGTTTGCTCAGTAGCACAGGGTTGGAGGGATGAACACTCGATTTTTCTCAGCAAACGACCGAAAACGCAAGATTTTGCACCCGAAAACATCAAGTTCGCTCAAGAAATCCCAGCACACTGGTCAAGTTCGACCGAACTTGCACCCATATGGGTCAAGTTCGACCGAACTTAGGTCAATTTCACCAAAATTTCTTACAAGTTCGCTCGAACTTGTCTAGTTTCTTAGGAAACTAAACAAGTTCGCCCGAACTTGTCTTTTCAGTAAGATCTTCTTATAAGTTCGCCCGAACTTGACAAGTTTCTCAAGAAACTCATCAAGTTCACCGAACTTGACTCTAAAAAACCAAGATTCATACAAGTTCGCTCGAACTTGTGTATTTACACAAGTTCGCCCGAACTTGGCTATTGCCCAACTCAAACTTCACCGTTTCGGCTTTTCGGAAGACTGATGCACTTCTGTTCGTTTACAGGCTGATCCGCGCACTCCGCAACTCTCCTCAGATCCTCTAATCATACCTAAACGCACCCACAGTGAGTATACTTGACCCATTTCGCTTTAATGCACTTTTTGGGTGTTACATACGTTCCGTATATCAAAATCACATCACAAATCAAAACTATTTATTACACGCGAATAATTTGATTGTATGTGCTCGATACGTGATACTAGAAACATGTGACTAGGACTTATTTTTGTTAACTGCCTCCTTAGCTAGTATGGTACTATAGTTTGGCTAACACCCGACAGGGTCTAGTTAGGATGGTCGCGCAAGCCTTTTCACGGTAGTTAGCATGAGAAATGAGCCTATGTTATGTTAAGTGTTTTAGTGTATCATGATATGTAATTACATTGTTTCGTAAACGCTTTCTCGACTATGCTAGTATTATTCAAACTCGTATGCTCACATTTACTTAATTGTATTGACTTGTATGTTAACGTATGTAACAGGTTGATGATTTATAGCTTGGATGCCTTGGATGTTGTATGCGTAGTTTAGTTTGTTTTATAGTTGTTAGAGGTTTGTAATAAAATCTAGGGGAGATCGAATTGGATTGTGTTTAAGAGATTTTGTTGGTATGTAATGGTTATTTTGAAGGTTTATGAGTTTGATAGTATGGGATATTAAATGTTTATTTTTGTCTTTGAATTAATCGTTATGGACTCTCTGATCAATCTGATTCGCCTAGTGCCACTACCCCGATGATTCCGCTATCGGTTGGGGTGTGACATAAATCTCCCCATTGCCTTAGAGTTGAGGCAGTGTATACTCGTACTGCAACAAAAAGTTGTGAAGAGTTGTTGCCGCTTGCAATGCTTCTTTCTGAGTGACCGGTTCCAAAGGTACTGAATCTTCATCAACTTCATCATCAATTGGATTTTGAACAGTATCCGCCATAAACTCTTTAAATTAATAATTTATTAATTTATCGATATATTAATATCTCACTAAATTAATAAAATATCCAGGTCCCAACATTATTAATTTATAAAGGTTTTACTCTAGTAGTACTCACAAAAGTAAGCAAGAAGTAGATCCAGAGAAGCTGGGTAAGCTTCGTTGCAGAATTGGATCTAGTAATGATGTACAAAAACCCAATGTACGGAAACAACAGACCACAAAGAGTTGTGAAGCTATGCTGTGTGAATCAATGGTGGGTGACCATGGATTTACTGGAAATGGTAACCCGTTTACAACAATTTTACTTCGATTTCTGTCAGAAATTTAATTATTGTCCAAATTTACGCTACCACAATATTTTTTACGTAAATGAGAACCATATAAAAAATATATTCAATATGTTTTTGTCATTTCAAGTTGTATCATATATTCAGTCCATGTGGTTACAGGCGGTCTAACACTAATATAAATATAAAGTAAAAATGCTTTTAAAATTATGTATCACATTTAGTTCACAACTTAAAGGTGTTCATACATTAAATATTCATCTTAATACACACAAACATATGTGTGTATATATATTATGAATGTCATCTGTGTATAATATATAAGTGACAGAAACAAAAGTTAAATAGACAAGATACCATGTAACGTTTGATAAAAGGTATTTTCATATTATTATTAGGAATTTGTTACTTTATGTTGTATAATTTGGTCTAGAACAAGTAATTCGAAGAAATTAAACAAACCTGGAACCGAATTGAAATTGCAAGTTTTGTGATAAATCTGGATTAATCTCAAAATCGTATGAGAACTATCAGATAAACCTATTTGCGGGTTACACGCAATGATTTATCAGATTAGACAGAGCTCACTCGTGTTGGAATTGAATTTGGATGATTCTGTGATATTGAAATTCACTCAGTAACCGTCGTGTTCTTTCATTTTCTTATATGCGATCAAGAATCCAGAAGTCACCTGAACCTCTTGTCTTCTGCCCTTGTTGATTTCACGTAATGGACTTCTTCAAATGAAGTCTTAACAAATCCTCATGGACTTTTGGCCATCACTGGCCCAATAAAACTAAAGTTTCGTAATGGACTTTTTGTTCCAAATTCATGGACTAAACACTTTAGTGGACAAAGGAACTATTATAGTTAATAGTTTAATAGGAATTTTTATAAAACAACAATATTTATTATAAAATTATATTAAGTCCATATACAACATAAAGGTCCATGTAATTATTTACACGATAATTTCAAATAATATTAGGATTTAATCGAGCCCGCACTCCCGCGTCATCTAACTCGTTTAATCTCTAAGATTATTTCCTCGATCCAAAGTTAATCCAATACTCTAAAATCCGTTGATCACACTAAAATTACCAACACTTTACGTCTTTACCCTAATAAGAACAGATAAAATCTATAAGCCAGTTTAGAGAAAATAAAATGTATTGCGATTCAATGTTTGTATATAGTCTCATGTAAGTAAGATCTTGCATGTTTGTATATTTTAGTTTGATTGTGCTTGTAGCCGAATTCAGTTCGAAAATGTTGTAGTATATTTGTTATTCTACTATGTCAAAAAACCTTTTGAACTTAAGATAACAATTAACAATCTACCTTTCAACTTACATAAAAGCTGCTAGAAGTTCTTTAGAGAAGTAAGAGATAATACCATACCAATTTCTTGAAGCCGATATATCGATTTTGACTTGTTAAGATTGTGTCACATCAAGACATTGAATTTTCGTTCTGCTCAAGGCTCCAGCTACATGCTCTTACATGAGTATTACATATAGAGGAAGTGCTAGAAGCCCTTGAGGGAGAACGAACAATCAAAGCCTCGAAAATTCTCTTTTTTAGATTTTCTCTTATCCCATTCCATTGGTGTTGAGAACTTGATAAACCTTATTGGCCAACTACCCTTTTATAAGCCAACAAAATATGGATTTGTTGCCATGAACGAAAATAATCTATTTTGTAGGGTCATATATATCTTTGGCATTTGTCCTTTAGTTGTATAAAAAAAAGATAAGATTTATTATAGTAAAAGCATATCTACCCACAAATGAGCATGAGTAGCATAATTTTATCAATTATTTATGTTTCATGCGAACAAAGTATATTGCATGAAGAGTCATATCAAAAGTAGGTATGAAGAAAAAGAAGAGAATAGAGAAAAGTAGGTATGAAGAAAAAAGGAGAATAGAGAAAAGTTAGTTAATATAATTTGGGATATGTGTATTTGAAGAGAATATATATTCATGTTTTAATGTATATGATATATTGACATATGAAAAACTAAATCCGTTAATAACTTAACCTACAATTTTAGTGCTGCATGCACAAGTTTAAAAATGGTCTAGATGTTGTGATTAAAGTAACTCAACGTTCATAACGCAATCAAAGTTATGAGGAACACTTGGCCATCTTTATGTTCATGGTGATTGCTTATTGTACATTAACAAGAAATAAAAGACAAAGAAAAAAAAAAGAACTTCGCTACAGTGCAAAACCATTTCTGAAATGTTATATAATAATTTGTCTTATCTTTTATGTGATTGTACTAAAAACAATGGGTCTCTTTCAAGACAAGTCATTTTTCCATACTCATTCCATGGATCACATATTATTAGCTTTTAAAAAGTAGCAAGAAAAGAGAAGGCAAATTAAAGGGAAAAATTGGAAATTTGAAGATGCTCCACTGCCAATAAGTGCACGACCACGACCTTTGGGATGAATGACAAGTCGGCAGAACTTTTGATCACAAACCATGGTCGAAATTAAGATGGAAGATGATAATTCGACCGATAAGTATCAAATGTGATGTTCTATTGTATTTGGAGCCCTTAGATCATGAGTGATTAGCGTCAAATGTAGGTTTTTTTTACATGGATCTTTGATTATATTATTAATCATGAGCAAGTAGATTACGTCAAATGTAGGTTTTTTATATGGATCTCTGATTATATTATTAATCATGAGCAAGTAGATTAGCGTCAAATGTAGGTTAATTAATCGTTTCAGTTTTTATCTAAATATTTTTTTAATTCAAGATTTTGTTTTATAGATTAAATTGTTCAATCATATTTTTATGAAGAGTAAACTGCAGTTTTAGCCCTCTGAGGTTTTTGATGATCTTGATGTTATTAGGCAACTTATTTTTACCAAGATTATGCTATTAGTGTGTAATTCAAACACTTACACTTTCTAATATCTAAGTATTTTCTATGAATATCTAAGAATGATTTAAACAGAACAATGACCTGCAGGGTAAAAGATATTAATGTTCATTGGCCATTTGCAAGGCCAAACTATTCATGTGGTTATTTAAGGCATAACAGAATAGCCCATTATACATGTGAATTTGAATCTTGCATTGATTAAATCTTGCTAATCTTGTATTGATTAAATCTTGAATAACAACCAATGTTTGATTTATTTTAATCTTGCATAAACCAATCATTCAATCATATATTCATATATTTAAAGATCTAAGATTTGTTATGATTTCTTGAATCCCATGTATATTTTGTCATACCATTATAGCCAAAGGTATTCAAGTAATATTTTATTTCATTCAAATAGTGATTTATATCATGATTTATTTTAGCTCATTGCATATGTTTTATATATGTTTTTTAGATGTGACAACTTCAACTTATTTTGTTATGAACGGGTTGATTTGAGTTATGTTTGATCTCTAGTCGGGTCAAACAGTTAAAAGTTAAATAAAAGTAGTCTAAAAGGGGGAATAAATTTATTTTGATTGTTATATTATAATATAAATTTTTACTCATATTTAATACTAAGTTATATAAATAAGTAACTGGTTACACTACGTGTCACAATTATGTATGCCCAAGATTCTTGTAACCCTTTGAAAATAGTTCTACTTATATTTTTGTGTGCCCACATTAAACCTAATAAATAAGTAAATTAAAATTCTTTACGCTTATTGTTTCTCGACTATGTATTTTTTCTTTATTAATAGTTAGTGTATAAATACTTAAATTTTTTTATATTTCTTTGCTAAACTATTTTCTTTCTTTTTCCCCTGTTTACTAAAAACCACTTAATATTTTAGTGATCCAACTGCGTGTAATACACGGATTTCTAACCGAATTTCATAAAATATATTAGTAAATGTTAATTGTATTTATCTCTACAAAGACATATGATTGATCATATTTTTTTATAATTATCCTCACAACTCATATATTGTTGATTAAAAATGTTACCTTATGGGGGTTTCAATTATTCTGTAACTAATAATGTAGTCACGTCTCTGTACATGTCGTATAGGCTTTCCCCCTCTTACAACTAAAACAACTCAAGAAACACCACAAAAACGTCCTCTCTCTCCTCATCTGTCTCTACTTCCCCTCTCACATAATCTATGCTTAGGCGTATTTGCAAAGAATGTCCACACTTCATCTTTCTTCCACATCATGCCCTATCTCCTACACGTGAGCACAAAAACTCCCAAAAACACCTTGTTGTACCAATAGGATGGTGGTCCATTGGCAAAGGTAAAGCCTTTAAACATCTTGGGAGGGGGAGGTATTGTGTTCAAGTCTCACAGACGATAAGAATTAAGTAAATTTTCTGTTAAAAAAATAAATATAAACCTTGTTGTGAATGCTCTTTGAGTTTAACATTCTATTTGTTGGAAATTTGTGTGTATGAATGAAAATCTCACGTGGTGAAACACCTTGTCCCACATAGGAGTGGGAACAAAAGTGAGAGTTATTTATAAGGTAAAGTTTTTGCTAGATAATATAACTTTGTGACATGTTTTACCATAAGTCCTACACGCAAACGCGCAGAGGGGGGTGCAAAAATTGGAACCAGAATTTAATCGAACCCGTGTGCGCCCGCGCATCCTGCGGGCACGAATGCAAGAAAACCCGGGCCCTCGTGGGGCGGTTTTTGATGATCATTATTATTTAGCTTTTCAAATTCCAAAAGTTATTATCTTGGCCATTATTATCAGTTTCAAAACTGATAACTGATGACCATTATTGGGTCTTTAACTCGCTGCAGTGATGACCAAGATTTCGGTTATGGTTCTGGCACTAAAAAAACAGATCATGGTGATCAATTTAGACACACCGAAAACACAACTCTATCCTTCTCTTTTAGTCTTCTCTGCAACATCACCTCCTGTTTTCGTTTCAGGCAAGTGTTCGAGTCTGGCAGTGCGCTGTTGCTGCTTCGAACTGGCGTAACCTGGGAACAGACGACGAATCTGTTTAAGGGAATTGTGTCAAACACAAGCCCGGTTCACGTTAACGGTTATTTCTGTTTGTTTATTTCTGTTATAGGTTATCGTTGCAGTTTATATCTTAACCAGTTTTTCTAACAAGCTTAAACAGATTACTAATTGTTCCTGCATTCTGTTTTCGTTTCAGAATGGAAATCCCACCTGTGACTACTGCTGTTTCTACAGTCGTGACTGCTGTCATGACTTCCGTTGTTGCTGTCACAACCAATCTGGTTGCACCGCTGCCTAACGCAGTATCGCATGCTGAGAAACCTGAGAATTCATGGGTGAAATTTCAAACCGTGGCACTAAAAGATGTTCTTTTATCTGACCACGTTTAACCTACCAAGGTTCTTGACTGAACCCAAACCTCATGTTGAGGAAGGGGATATGGATGCTCAATCTGTGAGCGCGATGCATGCTTGGAATCATTCAGATTTCTTGTGCCGCAACTTTTTTTTGAATGGCCTGGTAGATACACTATACACATAGTAAAGCCAAGACTGCCAAAGAACTATGGGACTCTTTGGATCCAAATATAAAACGGAAGACGCGGGCACTAAGAAATTCGTGGTGGCTAAGTTCTTGGACTTTAAGATGATAGAATCTAAAATTGTCATGAGTCAAGTCCAAAAACTACAAGTTATTCTTCATGATATTCATGTGGAAAGAATGGTGCTTAGCGAGACATTCCAAGTTGCTGCGATGATCGAAAAGCTACCACCAAGTTGGGTTGATTTCAAGAACTATCTCAAGCATAAGAGAAAAGATATGACCATTGAAGATCTTGTTGTTCGTCTTCGTATTGAAGAAGATAACAAATTGGCTTTGAAACGAATTGTTGGTCCTGAAACAGTGAAGGCCAATCTTGTTGAACATGGTCAATCTTCAAAGGGAAAAAACAGTGGAAAGGGTGGAAAGAAAAGTCATGGGAAACGCTCCAACCTTGGTCCTAAGGGAGGAGTTGGGAAAAAGAAATTCCAAGGAACTTGTTATAATTGTCAAAAGCAAGGCCACAAGGCCAACGAATGCAAGCTTCCCAAAAAGGAAAAAGCTCGACAAGTGAACATGGTTCATGAAGTCGACAACCTTGTTGCCATGGTCACGGATCTCTGATTTTGGTGACCGAAGTTAATTTGGTTGGGCAAAATAACAAGGATTGGTGGGTTGATACGGGGGCTACCCGTCATGTTTGTTCCGACAAAAGCCTTTTCAACACCTTCAAGGAGGTGACTAATGGCGAAAAGGTTTTTATGGGAAACTCTGCCACAGCCGAAATTAAAGGCGAGGGGAACTTGGTTTTGAAGATGACTTCTGGAAAGAAACTCACCTTGTTCAGTGTGTTGTATGTTCCAGAAATTCGTAAGAACCTTGTGTCGGGGTGGCAGTTGAACAAGTTTGGGTTCAAAATGGTGATTGAGACGGATAAGGTCGTGTTGACCAAAAATGATGTGTATGTTGGTAAGGGTTATGCCCTCAATGGAATATTTAAACTCAATGTAATGGTCGTGAATGCAATGAAAGAAAACGCTACTAGTTCTACTGACTTGATCGAGTCTTCTAATCTTTGGCATGGTAGAGTAGGTCACGTAAATTATAATTCCATTCATCGTTTAATTAAACTTGATTGCATACCAACATTCGATGACTCAATTAATAAATGTGAAACTTGCGTAGAAGCAAAACAAACGAAAACGTCATTCAAAAAGGTCGAACGAAACACCGAACCCCTCGAGATGATCCACACCGATGTGTGTGATCTAAAAGCAATTCCTGCTCGTGGTAGAAACAAGTACTTCATCACGTTTATTGATGATGGTACAAGGTATTTCTATGTGTACTTACTTAAGAGTAAGGATGAGGCTATTGATAAGTTTATCTTGTTCAAAGCCGAAGTTGAGAATCAACTAAATCGGAAAATAAAAATCGTAAGGAGCGACCGAGGAGGTGAATATGTTTCACCTTTTATTGATGTGTGTGCAATAAATGGAATCATACATGAATTCACGGCTCCTTACTCCCCTCAATCAAATGGCATAGTGGAACGGAAAAATCGCACATTGAAAGAAATGATGAATGCCATGATGATAAGTTCTGGTGTAAACCAGAACATGTGGGGGGAAGCAATCTTATCGGCAAATTATGTGTTGAACATGATACCCAATAAGAAAAAAGATGTAAGTCCATACGAATTATGGACGGGAAAGATACCACCATATAAATACTTGAAAGTGTGTGGGTGTCTAGCTAAGGTGGTGGTCACACCACCAAAGACTAATTGGACCCAAAACAGTGGATTGTGTATTTATTGGATATACCCGTCCTTATGGTCCTTATCGTTTTCTTGTGCATGATTCTAAGAACCCTGGAAAATGCAAAGGCACCATAACGGAATCTAAGGATGCATCATGGTTTGAACATGTGCTCCATTGCTTAGATAAAAGTGAACCGAGTTCTTCTATACCGGTTGAGGAAAGTGTTCCTGAGGGTGAGGTTGAAAACGATGAACCTCGAGAACAATCTAAGACTGGGGAAGTTGAAATCAGGAAAAGTAAACGGCAAAGGACTGAAAAATCCTTTGGCCTTGAGTTTCTTACCTATATGGTAAAAGATGAACCTCAAACGTATCAACAAGTGGTGCATTCCTCATAAGGACCTTAGTGGAGGGAGGCAATCAAAAGTGAGATAGACTCTATCTTACAAAACCATACTTGGGAACTAGTGGATCTTCCTCAAATATGTAAACCACTAGGATATCGATGGATCTTCAAGAAGAAGATGAAGCCAGATGGAACCGTCGTTAAGTACAAGGCAAGGTTAGTTATCAAAGGATATAAGCAACGAGAAGGTTTAGATTACTTTGATACGTATTCGCCAGTTACACGAATAACATTCATCAGGTTGGTGCTTGCCATTGCCGCCATTAGAAATTTGGAAGTTCACCAAATGGATGTGAAAACAGCTTTCCTGAATGAAAATCTAGAGGAAGAAATCTACATGGAGCAACCCGAAGGCTTCACAGCTATTGGGCAAGAAAAGAAAGTGTGTAAACTTGTAAAATCCTTGTATGGATTGAAACAAGCTTCAAAACAATGGCACCAAAAGTTTGATCATGTCATGCTTGATGCTGGGTTCAAAATCAATGAATGTGACAAGTGTGTGTATGTGAAGGACACATCTGATGGATATGTGATTTTGTGTCTATATGTACATGATATGCTCATTGCTGGAAGTGATGACAAAATCATAAAATCTACAAAGAACATGCTAAAGGCAAGACTTGACATGAAAGACGTGGGTCTTACGGATGTGATTTTGGGGGGTCAAAATCACGCAAACCCAAAGTGGACTTGTTTTAAGTCAATCCCACTATGTGGACAAAATTCTTGAGAAGTTCAATGCAAATGAATCTAATGAAGCTAGAACTCCACTTGACACGAGTCAACATCTAGCCAAGAATCGAGGTGAACCTTTAAACCAGTTGGAATACTCAAGAATTATTGGTAGCTTGATGTATCTCATGAGTTGTACTAGACCAGACATAGCATATGCTGTGAGCAAGCTAAGTAGATATACGAGCAACCTAAGTTCAATGCATTAGAACTGTATCACTCGGTTGCTTCGCTACTTAAGATATATTCGGGAATACGGGTTGCATTATGACAGATATCCAACAGTTATAGAAGGACACTGCGATGCAAATTGGATATCTGACATGAATGATTCCAGAGCAACAAGTGGATATGTATTCACACTTGGAGGTGCTGCTATATCGTGGAAATCGTCAAAATAAATGGTTATCGCTAGATCCACGATGGAATCAGAGTTCATCGATTTAGATAACGCATGTGAAGAGGCAGAATGGCTACGTCAATTTGTTGAGGATATACCAAGATGGCCTAAGCCGGCATCGGCCATTTGTATACATTGTGATAGCCAATCGGCACTTGGCAGAGCTCGTAGCACAATGTATAATGGTAGGAATAGACATATCGACGTAGACATAATACGATACGACAACTAATCTCTACAGGAATTATCATTGTTAACTACGTGAGGTCAAAGGATAATATCGCAGATCCGCTAACAAAAGGCCTAAGTAGAGAGTTAGTACAGAAGTCGTTCATGGGAATGGGACTGAAGCCCTTAAAAATATAAGTTCATATGATGGAAACCTAACTTAGTAGACTGGAGATCCCAAGAGCTGAGTTCAATAGAAAAACCTAATTGTGTGAATTAGTAAGGTCACTGTGGGGATAACCCTACGTATATATAAAAGGGAGTTTATTGTAAAGCTTAGTAAACTTCCTAGTCCATTCCTAAAAGTGACAAGTGTGAAGCTAAGCCTATGGCTTTTAATGATTCGACTAAGGTAACTATACATAGTGAATCACCTATGTGAGATTGAAGCGGGGTTGCTTCGAAGGGTATTGTTGGGGCACAATACCTAATGGCTCTCCAGAACCAGGCATCATGTTCATGACCATAACGAACATAACTATGAGGATTTGTCAGGGAGAGTTGTCACACCCCAATTTCCACGTATAACCCGGTGGGGAATATTGTGACGCAAGTTGATATCATCATTACCAATCAATACAAAATAACACAACAGAAGTCTGGATGATTACTATTACAAACGTATAAATGTTCGAAGTTCAAAAATAAATACAACGCTTGTAATTTAGATCCACAGGCGGATCGAAATGTGAATACAAAAGATGTTTAACTGACTAAGGCCTTCTAAGCAAGGAATTGAAAATTCCTCTTAAGCTTGTCGAGCACTTCCAGCCTATTTACGTATACTCGTCACCTGCGCTTAGTCTTTTGAAAATACGTTAGATAAATTTGATAAATACAATTAACCGACTCATTTTGAAAACAATTTGAAAACGTTTTATGTACACATTGGTACTTTTATCTTAATAAATAACTTGGGATAAATTATATTCATGTTATCAGTTTTACATGCTAATAATACATTTAGGGCCAGAAAACTATGTCGGGAACATGATTAATCGACACACCACTTTAAAACCTTTAATAGGTACACCCATAATGGGTTATAATTTATTTTAGCTATTGTCGGGTGTATGCCTACACCTCGTGCTTAGGTCGTGGCCATTTACAATAAAATGAGTCGTTGATATCCAAGACATGGCCGTTTTAACCCCCAAATGTTTAATATTAAGCAATACGAATTAAAATGGATTATTTGAATTCCCGACTCATTGGTCTTTGATCCCATATCCAAACACGCGGTATTATTATACCATATCCCAAGCCCGTATAAGGGAAAATAAGTTAAAAGTATTTACCTGGCTAGCAAAATCTTTAACAATAAGAAAATAAGCAAAGCACAGCCGTAATCAATTAACTAGCTTGGTGACAATCTACCAGAAGTCTCTAGTCTGGAATGGATGGTATTATCAACCGATTAGATAGTTAGCGGGTCTTTATTTAGTCATTGACTTAGACCGGCTAACTTATAATAATGGCACGATACGCTAGATTAAGCGATGACCGGAATAGAATGTATTTTGAACCCGACAAGTACTAGGACTTGTATAATATGGGTTAATATTTTACATTCTGGAATTTAAGAATAAAATGATATGGTTAAACCTGTTTCGGTTAAATTACGTAAAATGGTCACGTAGGCTTAACCATACGCATATTAACGAAACCGGGTAACCGGA
This sequence comes from Scalesia atractyloides, assembly GCA_947069175.1. Classification (NCBI taxonomy): domain Eukaryota; kingdom Viridiplantae; phylum Streptophyta; class Magnoliopsida; order Asterales; family Asteraceae; genus Scalesia; species Scalesia atractyloides. The sequence goes on along the minus strand of CAMTDV010000016.1, from coordinate 19,247,655 downwards.
TGAGTCCTATACAAGTTCCATATTCCATTATGTTTAAAATGTGTTAAAATATCAGTAAGATATCATCAATTCAGCCCGTTATGGTTTTAAACTCAAATTATGCCTCAAAAGGGCAATTTCGTCATTTTACAACATAATAAATGAGTTTATATGTAAACTGATCTTATGGTCACATTTTGTAAAAGTAATTACTTTATGATGTTATCTCAGTAGGATATCAAATATATGTGTGGTTTATAGTTTAAGACCCAACTATGTCCGAAATGGCATTTTGGTCAATTCACATATAATTTGATAACTTATTTGGGAATCTGAGTTTAGGAAATGTACCTACTGTTAGTATGTTAAAAATATGTTTTGAAATCAGTAGGTATCAAGTCTTGATGCTCTAATATGGTTTTAACCATATTATGCGCCGAAACGGCGATTAAGTCACTAAATGACGATTCAAATGTCGTTTGAGTGAAACTGATGCTGTGACCAGGTTTGTATGAACAAAATATGTTAATTTATATATTATATCAGTAAGTATAAGGTTTTGGTCCATTAAAATGTTTGAAACCCATTTAAAGTGCCGAAAGGGTAATATCGTCATTTAAGGACATTATATGCAAACTAGAGCTTAAACTCAGTTTGCAATCTGAATAAACATCCCAAATAATCTTAATAATCTAATACATCAGTAGGTATAGAATTTTTAATGTCAAGATTGTAACATTTGTCGAAAACGGGTTTTACCAAACCCGCTCCGTTTGTAATCGAATATCAAGTTATAAATGTGTCGTTGCCTATTTATGTTTATCTTAATTTTTAATGATACATAATTAATAAACAAATTAAACCAAAAAAGTTATAATTGATAAAAAGTATAAATAAAGTAATAAAAAATAAAATGGGGCTGCTGGGACTCGAACCCGGGTCAGCCAGGTTGTAAACTCCAAAGACTTAACACTCACACGCATAACCACTCTGCCACTTGTTTGTTTTCTGTCAACTCTAGGAAACAAATAAATCTTATAAACAAACATAGATTAACTGGTTGCGCCAACTGAAAACCGAAATCGGCTATTCAACCGTCTAAAACGTTTGAATAATCGCGAATTCAGGTTTATAACCGATGCACCGACGATTCTAATCAATTCAGACTTGAATTGACTTAAATTCTGATGATGATGGGTTTTCTAACCGAAAATATCCCATAATCTGAATTACTGCAATCAAAGATCTTCTCGCGACTCAGAAACATTCTACAAACCTGCCATATCACTTTCGTCATACTTTCAGTTCATCAGAAAAGTTTATTTTACTCGCCGGAAAATTCTGCAAGTTCGCCGGAAAACCGTATTCTTCATCAAAACGGTAAGTCTTTCAATACCGTCGTAGTCTATCAATTGTTAAGCTGTTTCTAACTCGGACCTATCAATTGAAATCGAATTCAGACGCTGCTATCGGATAATTCCAGTTCGCCGGAAAATTTCTGGAAATCTTTATTTTCATCTGTTAATCGGTAAGGACATTCAAACACTCTGTTAACGTTTGTTTATCACTTCAATTCCACGATTAGCTAATCAAAACGGTTAATTGGCTTGCTCAGTTGAAGTTCATAAAAACAGAGACCGACGCTTTACCGGAATTCTGAAATAAATCGTTCACCGGTATGTTTACTTCTAATTATCGTCTCTGCCATTTCATATTAGTCTGTACAATGTTTATCAATCGAATTAAACAAGATATAACGGTGTAATCCCCTGTCTGTAAAAACTAGCGAGGAAGATGAACTGCACTAACAATATAAGGTTAATTAAAATTGGTATTTTAAACGGGTTAGACACACAGTCCAGCGGTGGACTGTGTGCAAATTATACGCACACGCCGCGAGTTCGATCCCTGATACACGCACCCTATATGTAATGAAAACGTTTCATTTTTCTAACTGAACCGGGTTAATTCACGTTAGTTGTTAAGTATAATAAAAATTGGTATATTAACCAAGTTAGACACACAGTCCAGCGGTGGACTGTGTGTAACGTTAAAGCAAAGGTCCCGGGTTCGAGACCTGATAGTGGCACCGGTTCGATGAATTAAAATGTTTTTGAAAATAAAAGAATTTTGGATAAATTGAGTTAATATATAAGTATAATTAAAAGCAGAATTATTTCGGGTTAGACACGTAGCTTAGTTGGTAGAGCTGCGTGCACACGTACGGGAGGTCTCGGTTTCGAGCCTCACCCAGCGCATTTCAATTACACAATAAACCGGTCAAACAGTCAAAGTCAAAAAGTCAACGGTCAACCCAAAAAGTCAACATATTTTTATATTTTTAATTATTTAATTTAATTTAAAAATCAATTAAAAATACTTAAAAATAATGTTTTTAAAGATAGGAAATAGCCTTAAACTCGTAAAAATATATCTAAAAATTTTATTAAAATCCTTAATAAAATCCACTCATTTACTATATTTTTCCGTTATTATTTAGGTTAGTTAATTCACGTTGTTCCGCTCTTCCAATTCGTGCGCATCTCACCATCTCCAATCAAACGCACCCAATGTGAGTGAATCTTTACAAATTCCCCGTTTTAATCACGTTTTTTGGGTGTATCATGTGTCTTGCTACTTTTATACTTAAATTATTGTGCATACATCATATCATGGACAAATGTGTATTCAGTTTGATTCAATGGTTTGTGTGGTTATTGTTAGATTCAATTCATTACTTTCAGTACATGCAATTTCATAGGCTGCCGCTCCCCATTACATTATGAGCGTTGAGCATGTTCCCCATTACATTATGAGCGTGAACCTGGCGTGCCAACATACGATCGGCTCCGTTTGATTGAGCCTTGATCGCACAGACATTTATCATTTCAGTACATGCAATACGATCGGCTCCGTTTGATTGAGCCTTGATCGCACAGTTTCATTCATGTTATATATTTATGCAAGTTGATATGTTATGCTATGCTGTTGGTATGTTATTGTATGTTATAATTTGTGGTTAATATTGTTGCTGATTGATTATTTATCATTTGCTCACTTATGATTATGCACAATTTTTCCTTGATAAAATAACAAGAAAATCAATTATAAATGTTTATCTAACAAGGTTCACTCGCCAACTTATGTTGACCCAAAAACCCGCATTTTTACACATGATACAGGTGAACCAGCTGCAGCCAGAAACACATAGGATTGGCCTAGAAGAATAAAATGGTTTAGAGCTTGGAATTGTTTAGTTGGTTATTTTATTTGTATTTGTATGGACATGTTTGGATATTTGAGAATTTAATTTTGATTTAAATAAATATGAAACATAATAGTAATATATGGAGCTTTGGTGATAACCCAATTATGCCCCGACTCTTATTCCGCTGCGGGTCGGGTGTGACAGATTGGTATCAGAGCCATGACTATAGGGATATAGGATAGGTTATTAGACCCTTAGAGCCTATACTATAGTTGATTAGAAACCTATAAGATTTTTGTGTGTTACATGCCAAATTTCATGATGTTTATATGTTTTATGTTAAATGTTACATTCAATGTTATGCAAGCATGTTCATAAGTATATATTATCATATAATGCTTATCATGAATCATATTCTCATAACATATCATATCCATGAAAGCACACACCACATCATGATTGCTTTTACAATGATTTTTGTGTTTTCAAATCTCATCAAAGTGAGTTCTCATGACGGGCATGTAGTAACTGGAAGGGTACTAGTACCGGTAGTCGGAACGTCCTGTCTAGGCTGGCATTCGTATAAATCCAAAATAAAGGACCAGTTTGCCTACCTAGGGACTAACGATGAGAGTACGAAGTACCTATTAGGCCAAAGCATGCTATACCAAACGTTGTGTGAGCTAACCCCACTTTGAGTTGTCATTGTGTCTACACCTGGACACATTCCGACCATACATCTCGTAAACATATTTTGTGGTTTGCATTCGGGTGATGCGAGTGTTAAATCGCCAATACTAATGTGAATCCTACCAAGCCAATAGCCATGGGGGCCCACATGACTATGCAGGTGAAGGTATGGGGGACATTTGAGGCCCAACATGAGTAAACCCAAGACATCCTATGGATGTAGTTGCATTATTGATATTTATGTTATTTTCATTTTTTTAAAGACACATGACACCTAAAAAGACTCCATAAACTCACAATCTTCTTATGTATGCTCCTGTAGATGTCGTCTAGACAACAATGAGGGGGTAGAAAATCAGGAAGGTCTCACGAACGCTTGGCCACACAAATCACGAAACAAATGGCCGCAGTGTTTCCTGACATTGTGGTTCAAGTACAACAAGCTCTCGCCACAAATCCCACTAATCCTCCCTAACAAAATGACCAGAACATCGGCAACCCTCCTACCAGCAAGTGCTCGTACAAACATTTCAAGTCTTGCGATCCTCCTAAATTTGAGGGGACCGAAGGTGTCATTGCTCTCCTCCACTGGTTTGAGGAAATGGAAAACGCTTTCCTCAATTGCGATTGTCCCGAGGATCGCAAGGTACATTACTCAACCGGGAGACTATTTGGAGTAGCCCTGACCTGGTGGAACACAGAGAAGGGTAAGAGAGGAGTCGAAGATGCTATGGCCTTAACATGGGAAGAGTTAAGGGAAATAATGACAAGGCGCTTCTGTCCAAGAAGCGAAATCAAGAAGCTGGAAGATGAATTCCACTCGTTAAAACAAAAGGAAGGAGATCATACTTCCTACAACAAAAGGTTTCTAGAGTTGAACCAAATGATCCCCAACTTGTTCACACCAGTGTACCGCTTGGTTGAACACTATATTTGAAGTCTCCCTTCAAAAATTCAAGACTCAGTTCTAAGCACTTCGCCTGCGACACTTGAAGCCGCAATGGAGCTAGCTACCGAACTCACCGAAAATCCATTCGAAACGGTAAATTCAAAGAGGAGAAAAAGAAAGCCCCCATTGAGGCACAAACTTCAAACCATTCTGGTTCCTCTTCGAAGTTTACTGGTAAAAGGAATCGAAACACAAGAAACTTTGCTGTCACACAAGCAAATTTCCCTATCCTTGCTGCACCCATCACTCAAGTTACCCCTTCACCTGCACCATATAAAAAGCCATACTCCGGCCCATTACCAAAATGCAACCGTTGCCAATACCATCACTTTCCTAATCATCCCTGCCAATATTGCACCGGCTGTGGTCGCGCAGGTCATACTGTTCAAACCTGTCGCATACCTCAGCGAACGAACTGCCACCAGCCTTCAACCCAAACCCACCAACAAATAATGGGTCAAGCCCAACAACCTCTACTACTACCACCTACCCAACATTTAGCCCAATCATACTACCAACCCAACTATCCCATGGTGCAATCTATGCGGGCTTGTTACAACTGTGGAGACCCAAACCACTTTAGAAACACTTGTCCACGTTTGGTGAACATCATTCATGCCCAAGCTCAAGCAAATCCGGTGAATCAAGCTAACCAAGCTCCACCACCTGCAAGAGGAAGAGCTTATAACATCAACGCCAATACTGTTGAAAATAATAACGGCCCAAACGAATCACCCAACTAGCTTTTCCTCACCAAGAATCAAGACTCAACTCCAATCGTCTAGTTTTAATGTTTTCTTTATGTTATCTCAATCTTTCCGTATCCCAGTTGTAAAATTTGGAAATTATGTATCCAAGAATTTTAATGCGATTTGATATTTCAGTTTTGTTCTATACTCATTGATTTAACATTCATATCATCATACATCTCGACGTATCTCAATCTCATCATTTAAAGAAGTTGGGTTGTGTCACACTTTTACATAGACTGGCCTCTTCATCATAACCAACGAGAGAGGTACTGTCATCATTTAGTCATGTATCATTTCAGAATTGAGACTCAAGTTTTGTTCGTTGTGTTGTTTATGTTTTAGAGTCACATAGAACTGATCATGATTTACTGATAAAGCCAACGAAAATTTGACAAGAATATGGTGGATACGTCGCTGGTACTTCCTATATATAAGTATTCTTGGCAAAGGATCAAAAGCATTACCAGGAGGTTATGAAAAGTTCTGTGTAGGTTTAAATATCGTCATGGTTGAAGTTTTTGTTTTATGATACATACCTTATCATTACAAATGTATCAGTTCCCTCAAAACTATTGTACATAAAATCGTAAGCGACATCAAAGATCAAATCCGAGAAGCCCAGCATGTTTCAGTAACAGAAAAGAGACGTACGCAAGGAGCCGTCTTGTGGAGCTAAACTAAAAAAAATGAAACTAAATTCGACTGTATTCTATACTGTCTAGATCGCTTATGGATTCTGACCACAATAACCTTCGTGATTTTCTTATGAATGTGGCGCACAAAACACGATATTCTATACACCCAGGAGCCGACAAGAGGTATCAAGACCTTCGATACACCTACTGGTGGCCTGGAATGAAAAAGGATATTGATGATTTTGTTTCCAAGTGCCCTTCATTTTCTAAAATATAAGCTGAACATCAAAGACCCTCAGGACTTCTGGTCCAACCTGAAATACCTGTATGGAAGTGGGAAAACATAACCATGGACTTCATTACCGGGTTACCTCGCACTTTTGGTGGGTATGACACTATATGAGTAATCATTGGTCGTCTTACAAAATCAGCTCACTTTATTCCGATCCGCGAAGATTTCAAAAACGAGAAGTTAGCTCGTATCAACCTCAGTGAAATCGTAAGCCGTCATGGCGTACCGTTAAGCATTATTTCCGATCGTGATGATCGTTTTACTTCACGAATATGGCAAGCCGTACAAGCCGCTTTGGGTACACGATTAAACCTCAGTACCGCTTATCATCCTCAAATTGATGGGCAATCTGAACACACCATACAAACTCTTGAAGATATGCTTCGAGCATGTGTCATAGACTTCAAGGGAAATTGGGACGCTCATCTACCATCAGTTGAATTTTCGTACAACAACAGCTATCATTCAAGCATCGGTATGGCACCTTTTGAAGCCTTATATGGTCGTAAGTGCCGATCTCCAGTATGTTGGCACGAAATTGGGGAAGCTCAAATCACTGGTCCAGAATTGATCCAAGAAACCACAGATAAGATCCATCAAATCCGAAACAATCTTCTAGCGGCTCAAAGTCGTCAAAAGAGTTATGCAGAAAAACGACGAAAGCCTTTAGAGTTTAACATTGGTGATCATGTACTTCTAAAAGTCTCACCGTGGAAGGGAGTGGTTCGTTTTGGTCAAAAAGGCAAGCTAGCACCACGCTACGTAGGACCTTTCAAGATACTCGAAAGAGTGGGACCTGTAGCATACAAGCTTGATCTACCAGAAGAACTCAACAGGATTCATCCCACATTCCACGTGTCGAACTTGAAGAAGTGCCTCGCTGATGAAAACCTCCACAATCCTCTGGAAGATATTCAGATTGATGAATCTATGCATTTTATTGAAAGACCTGTAGAGATCATGGACTTCGGAGAAAAACGTCTTCGACGAAGTCGCATTCCAATTGTTAGGGTACGCTGGGAGTCGAAACGGGGACCTGAGTTTACTTGGGAACGTGAAGACTCAATGCGCGAAAAATACCCGCATCTTTTTCCTACTACTTCTACTACTTAAATTTCGGGACGAAATTCCTAAAAGTAGGGGATACTGTAACATTTGTCGAAAACGGGTTTTACCAAACCCGCTCCGTTTGTAATCGAATATCAAGTTATAAATGTGTCGTTGCCTATTTATGTTTATTTTAATTTTTAATGATACATAATTAATAAACAAATTAAACCATAAAAGTTATAATTGATAAAAAGTATAAATAAAGTAATAAAAAATAAAATGGGGCTGCCGGGACTCGAACCCGGGTCAGCCAGGTTGTAAACTCCAAAGACTTAACACTCACACGCATAACCACTCTGCCACTTGTTTGTTTTCTATCAACTCTAGGAAACAAATAAATCTTATAAACAAACATAGATTAACCGGTTGCGCCAACTGAAAACCGAAATCGGCTATTCAACCGTCTAAAACGTTTGAATAATCGCGAATTCAGGTTTATAACCGATGCACCGACGATTCTAATCAATTCAGACTTGAATTGACTTAAATTCTGATGATGATGGGTTTTATAACCGAAAATATCTCATAATCTGAATTACTGCAATCAAAGATCTTCTCGCGACTCAGAAACATTCCACAAACCTGCCATTTCACTTTCGTCATACTTTCAGTTCATCAGAAAAGTTTATTTTACTCGCCGGAAAATTCTGCAAGTTCGCCGGAAAACCGTATTCTTCATCAAAACGGTAAGTCTTTCAATACCGTCGTAGTCTATCAATTGTTAAGCTGTTTCTAACTCGGACCTATCAATTGAAATCGAATTCAGACGCTGCTATCGGATAATTCCAGTTCGCCGGAAAATTTCTGGAAATCTTTATTTTCATCTGTTAATCGGTAAGGACATTCAAACACACTGTTAACGTTTGTTTATCACTTCAATTCCACGATTAGCTAATCAAAACGGTTAATTGGCTTGCTCAGTTGAAGTTCATAAAAACAGAGACCGACGCTTTGCCGGAATTCTGAAATAAATCGTTCACCGGTATGTTTACTTCTAATTATCGTCTCTGCCATTTCATATTAGTCTGTACAATGTTTATCAATCGAATTAAACAAGATATAACGGTGTAATCCGCTGTCTGTAAAAACTAGCGAGGAAGATGAACTACGCTAACAATATAAGGTTAATTAAAATTGGTATTTTAAACGGGTTAGACACACAGTCCAGCGGTGGACTGTGTGCAAATTATACGCTCACGCCGCGAGTTCGATCCCTGATACACGCACCCTATATGTAATGAAAACGTTTTATTTTTCTAACTGAACCGGGTTAATTCACGTTAGTTGTTAAGTATAATAAAAATTGGTATATTAACCAAGTTAGTCACACAGTCCAGCGGTGGACTGTGTGTAACGTTAAAGCACAGGTCCCGGGTTCGAGACCAGATAGTGGCACCGGTTCGATGAATTAAAATGTTTTTCAAAATAAAAGAATTTTGGATAAATTGAGTTAATATATAAGTATACTTAAAAACAGAATTATTTCGAGTTAGACACGTAGCTCAGTTGGTAGAGCTGCGTGCACACGTACGAGAGGTCTCGGGTTCGAGCCTCACCCAACGCATTTCAATTACACAATAAACCGGTCAAACAGTCAAAGTCAAAAAGTCAACGGTCAACCCAAAAAGTCAACATATTTTTATATTTTTAATTATTTAATTTAATTTAAAAATCAATTAAAAATACTTAAAAATAATGTTTTTAAAGATAGGAAATAGCCTTAAACTCGTAAAAATATATCTAAATTTTATTAAAATCCTTAATAAAATCCACTCATTTACTATATTTTTCCGTTATTATTAGGTTAGTTAATTCTCGTTGTTCCGCTCTTCCAATTCGTGCGCATCTCACCATCTCCAATCAAACGCACCCAATGTGAGTGATCTTTACAAATTCCCCGTTTTAATCACGTTTTTGGGGTGTATCATGTGTCTTGCTGCTTATTATACTTAAATTATTGTGCATACATCATATCATGGACAAATGTGTATTCAGTTTGATTCAATGGTTTGTGTGGTTATTGTTAGATTCAATTCATTACTTTCAGTACATGCAATTTCATAGGCCGCCGCTCCCCATTACATTATGAGCGTTGAGCATGTTCCCCATTACATTATGAGCGTGAACCTGGCGTGCCAACATACGATCGGCTCCGTTTGATTGAGCCTTGATCGCACAGACATTTATCATTTTCAGTACATGCAATACGATCAGCTCCGTTTGATTGAGCCTTGATCGCACAGTTTCATTCATGTTATATATTTATGCAAGTTGATATGTTATGGTATGCTGTTGGTATGTTATTGTATGTTTTAATTTGTGGTTAACATTGTTGCTGATTGATTATTTATCATTTGCTCACTTATGATTATGCACAATTTTTCCTTGATAAAATAACAAGAAAATCAATTATAAATGTTTATCTAACAAGGTTCACTCGCCAACTTATGTTGACCCAAAAACCCCCATTTTTACACATGATACAGGTGAACCAGCTGCAGCCAGAAACACATAGGATTGGCCTAGAAGAATAAAATGGTTTAGAGCTTGGAATTGTTTAGTTGGTTATTTTCTTTGTATTTGTATGGACATGTTTGGATATTTGAGAATGTAATTTTGATTTAAATAAATATGAAACATAATAGTAATATCATGAGCTTTGGTGATAACCCAATTATGCCCCGACTCTTATTCCGCTGCGGGTCGGGGTGTGACAAAGATTGTGTTTAAACCATTTTATACGCCAAAAGGGCGATTTGGTCACTTTAAACATATTAATATGTTAGATAATTAAAACTTTGTTTATGATCAGATTGTTAACATCAAAATAAGTTCATTAACTCAACAAATCAGTTTACAACTCATATATATGCTTGTTTATAGTTAAAACCTCGTTTTATATATTAAGGGCCTTTTTGCAAAAATTGGCATATTTACCAGACACTTGTATAAAAGCTCGGATTACTACATGACCATGTCCTATAACTCCAGACGGTTATAGTATCATATAATATGATCACAAAGCAATTTAGAACCAGTAGCTAGGGTTGCTAAATCGGGTCAGAACTGGAAGTCAACGCATAAGTCAAACTTCACGAATTTCGGTTGCGAACCGATCCTAGACCTGGAATTGACGAGCCAAACATATTCCCACATGTTCTTATAATTATTACCAAGTTATTAGAGTGACAAAACAGATTTTATAACACCTACATTACTAGATATGAATTTATTTCAAAACTGACCCGTTTGACTTTTTATTAATATAACTTTGACACGTCAATTGACCAAGCAAACGTGGTAATCAGGAGGTACCCTTTTGAGGGATTAACACCTACCTAATTACGATCACGTAGCCATGTTCGTGACGAACAATGGCTGGCCATAATGGTCTTAGCTCAAGGTCAAAGCGTTTTTACGTCAACGCTTTGACTTTGGCTTAAAACTTAGCAAACTGAAAATGAGGGCTAAGAACACTTACACAAAGTCCTTAGCACGAAATATGACTTGATTAGGAAGCTCCTTTAGATCAGGAACCTCCAGAGAGTGAAGATAGAAGAATTATGAGAAGGTGCAAGTCTAAGTGTTGCAATTCACCTCCTATTTATACTTGAGGACCAAGCATAGGATCATGACAGGTGTTATGGCTTGTTCCCAGATGAAAACAAGTGTTTATGAACGTGTCTTGAGCAGGAAGAGGGTGGTAATGGCGTAAAAGGTGGCAGGCAGCAAGCTGCCAAGTTTTCTGCCTCTGTAGGTCTTACGGCCGTAACCGTATGTGGTTGCGGTCCGTATGGACCTCTGGCGCCCACAGAATTTGAGTTGGTTACGGACCGTAACCATAAAGGCTTGCGGTCCGTAACTGCCTTTCAGAAATAAAGGTTTGTTTAACCTTGCGGTCCGTAACCAGATATGGTTACGGTCCGCAAGGACCTTCCAGAATTTGAAATTTGGCAATTGTTCACAAATGGTCCCTTGACTTTTTCGAGCTCGTTCAGCGGTTATTAAAATAACATGACAGCATTTTTAGTCCCTCTCGGCCATGCGGGGAAACAAGAATCGACGGGACACGTGTCGGGATTTTATTTGATGGAATTTTCGAGATGTCACAAGAGTCTTGTGTGAAGTGTATTTTCGTCTACACAAATGGCAGACGAGTTCAAAGACATCAATGTCTACTCAGAGCCAGTGGGCTTAGTGCACTTCATGAGCGAAGATTCAAAGGGTAACACCTACCTATCGTATGCAAGACTCAACTGCTGAAATCTAATGGAATAATGTTGTTTTGAGATCGACCTCCATTCATGTGGGGGATTGTTGGAAATTTGTGTGTGTGTGAATGAAAGTCTCACGTGGTGAAACACCTTGTCGCACATAAGAGTGGGAACAAAAGTGAGAGTTATTTATAAGGTAAAGTTTTTGCCTAAATAATATAACTTTGTGACATGTTTTACCATAAGTTCCTACCGGGAGCGCGCATGGGGTGCAAAAATTGGAACTAGAATTTAGTCGAACTCGTGTGCGCCCGCGCGTCCTGCGGGCAGAATGCAGGAGAACCCGGGCCCGCGTGGGGCGGGTTTTGCACTCTAGAACCATAACCGTTGTTCTGTTTAATGAGTTTTGAAAAGCTGATTCGTTATTGATGATCATTTTATTTAGCTTTTCAAATTCCAAACAGTTATTATCTTGGCCATTATTATCAGTTTTGAAACTGATAACTGATTACCATTATTGGGTCTTTAATTCGCTGCAGTGATGACCAAGATTTCGATTATGGTTCTGGCACTATAAAAACAGATCATGGTGATCGGTTTAGACACATCGAAAAACACAACTATCTCCTTCTCTCTTAGTCTTCTCTGCAACATTACCTCCTGTTTTTGTTTCAGGCAAGTGTTCGAGTCCGGCAGTGCGCTGTTGCTGCTTCGAACCGCGTACCCTGGGAACAGACGACGAATCTGTTTAAGGGAATTGTGTCAAACACAAGCCCGATTCATGTTAACTGTTCTTTCTGTTTGTTTATTTCTGTTACAGATTATTTTTGCAGTTTATATCTCAACCAGTTTTTCTAACACTATTTCGACTCCTACCATGACACAAAGAACCATTACTATATTCGGCCTTATTAGCAATTAAATACCATATCTAAGCCACTAAGGATATGCAGAATATTTAAAAAGCTTGGCATATTTGACTATTCTTGGATTCCATTCTCTTCCTTGATGCTAGTTTTGAGACAGCATCTTACCATCTTTCTTGCATATTTGACATTAGGGATGAGCAAATGGTATCAGTTCGAAACTGGTACCGGTACCGAATTTACCGAACCAGGTACATTTTCGGTACCGACTTTTGACATTTCAGATACTGTTTCGGTACCGGTATTTACCAGATTTTACCCACAAATACCGGTACCGTACCGGGTATATTCGGTACCGGTACCCATTTTTGAGGATTTTGGTATTTTCGATACCGGTACCGGCTTGGTACCAACCGAGCTCATCCCTATTTGACATTCCACGAAACTCATTATCATGCCAAATTTCTGTGTTGGAATTTGAATTTTGATTTGCATAACAAAATAAAAAGAAACGGAAAATCACCAAATAGCCTCGTTGACGTATAGAGTTACGAAAATAGCTTTGACTTTTTTGAATTGTGAGTATAACCTTGACTTTCGGTCTCCATACACCACATAGCGCAACACATAACGCTCTTGGCCACTTTTAATATGCATTTATGTTTGTGCACCAATCTTTCATCTTCTGCGCCAAACCCTTCACCTCCTGCGCCATTCTCTCCATTACCACCATTTCTCTTGCGCAAACACACGTCTATCTCTAGTTAAGTGGTAATTAAACGGTTTTTATAGCTATTTGGATATTTTATCTAGTCAACAAGACTATGTAGGAAATTTTATCCATCGGTCTCTTCATCCGGCCAAAAATATTAAAATCCGACCTCTCTCTTGCTTAATCGGCCCAGAGTCCTCACGCCGCTACGAGTCAACAACCATGAGCAAACATCGGTTCAACAACCTTCATTAGTTGATTTTAATTATCTCTATTTTTAGTGTTATTGTAGTTTTAAATGTTACTTGTATGAGTTCTTTAGGACTTTCTCTTTTCATTTTGTAGCTTGTATGATGAGAGTCCTTGATAGAAATGGAAAATAATCAACTAGATCATATAAACTTCTCTTAACATATTTTTGGATGATTACTTGTTTAGGATAGTTCACCTTCGTCTTGTTGATAGACATCCGATCACCAAAACTTGTGACCCGTGTGAAAATCTCATGGGTCCGCCCCCATACTGATTATTTATGAACCAAGTCAAGGGACACAAATGGCTAAACAGCTAAAGAAAGGTTGGTCTGAATTCAGCTAATCCATGTGCCTCCTAAAATTATCAAATCATTCGAGTCGAGTTTAACCATTCGAGTCAATTGGAGCTTAGTGTGCCGCATTACCAACAAAACGAGCCTATTGAATGAACTTAGTTGTAACTTGAGCTCGTAATAGCCATGCCAGAGCTTTAATTTGCGAGCCATGAGCCGGTCTAAGCAAGTTCATTACGGAACACTTTGTGCATATTGTAAAGGTAGTATAATTGTAGATTACTGAGTATATATCCAAATAGAAACTCATGTTAAACATGTATATTAATATAATGATCGTCTAATACATAATTCCATGAGAGACTGATAGTTTGGAGTTAAGTTGACGGACTGTTGTCATCTGGTACCTCTTTTGCACCGTTGACTTTCCTAAGAGCTTGTCTTAGGCCGATAACGATAAACAAGTTGGTCAAAGTGAGAAGCGATTCCGCACCACCATGTAGCCAATCCACATTTGATAAGGAAGTTCCATACTGCACCTTAGCTGTTCCAAAAGACTCATTAGTTTTTACATATTCACAACTAAAACAATATTCATTTTCTAAGTCCTTTTCTATAACTAAACAAAATTACTTTGTGTGAAGATTAGGCGCTAAAAAGATGCAATTTGATTAATACATGCATCAAGATTGACTAACATAAGTGTTGGATTGCTTCTTTAATACAAGGACTGCAGATTTATAACATTTCATACATCGGAAATGATGTGATTATGGGTCAAAGTCGAAAGTGAATACTGGTTTGAAAGATATTGTATCAAGATGACCGGAAACCATTTTGTTCTTATGGGTCAGGGGCGGACCTAGGTGAAGCCTAGGGTGGGCGGGCGCACCCCTTGAAAAAAAATGGTGTATTTTTTAGGCAAACAACCCGACCGCACCCCCTGAAAATATGCTTGAACCACTCATCCGCACTCCCAACAAATAAATCCTAGGTCCGCCACTGCTATGGGTATCACATTTCTAGCAAAGAGTTTAAATTGTACAATTGGGAAATGAAACTGAAGCTGGGAAAGAGGATATTACCGTATATTCCTGCTGGGACTGGAAGCGATGAAAAGATGCAAATGAACACCGTCACAAAGAAACATAGTTAGATCAAGTGTATTTGATTGAACACCAAATGTACCTTGAAAGTAAAAATGATAGAATAATTTTGACATAAACTCTCCGATGAGGCATAGAAAGATGATTTAGCACAAGCAAATTATATGTTTTTACAACATGCAGAGTTCATCATAACAACCCATTGTAGCACACCAACAAGCTTCATTTTAAATGCGCGCATCAGAAGCGAATTAATTTGCACATCACATGATGCAGTGATGAGATAGCATCTTCCATGACGCGCATGTGATGCAGTCTGATGCGGCACCTTATGCAATTGCCCGGTATTTGAACAAATTAAAACCGTCGTTTTTCTAATCTGACCAACGATGACGAGGATATCTTATATTTTATTGTTTAAAAGCCAACAAGTTAAAATATTATCTTTAAATAAGGTTTTAATATTTTTCTAATAACAAACGCCTCGCATACATCCCGAGCGAGCGCCAGAGCCCCACGTGCTTCTTAAAACCAAGATAACAATCCCCAATTTTCAAAAAACTAGTAAATTTGAACATATCATGAAATGTAAAACCAAAAAAAAATGCTACATCTCATTTTTTCCAAATAACATGCATTTTCACAAAAAAATAACAATTCAAACAACATTCAACAATCAGCAATAGCAAAAATCAAACAAAATTCACTCAGTCATTTCATCAAACACTTGGCATGCATCCAATCAAAATCCAAACATCTCAACTTCATACAACAAACTAAAGGGGAAAACTAAAACTTAACTGGTGGCACCCACAAAAGCAAGCAAGAAGTAAAACCCAAAAAGGGTAAGCTTGGGTGCAGAATTAGATCTAGTAATGAAGTACAAAAACCCAATGTACGGAAACAGCGAGACAGCAAAGAGTTGTGAAGCTATGCTCTGTGAATCAATGGTGGGTGACCATGGGTCTACTGGAAATGGTAATGCGTTTACGGCAAAATTGCTTCGGTTTGTGTTGGAAAGTTTTGGGTTTGTGGAGGAATTGAAGTTGAAGTGTTTGGTTTTGATGGGATAATGATTGTTGATGGTGACATTGTTTCGATATAACGAGCAAGAAGAAGAAGCAAGTAAGATTGGGTTAGTGTAATGCGTTTGAAGAGAGTTGATCATTGTGGGTTTAACTAGATTGGTGAAGAACATCAAGTTCCTATCTATGTTTGGTAGCATCTTCTGTCCTTCACACGTGTGGTTTGTAAATGGGAAAATGTTTGATTTGTCAATGCTATGGTTTTATTTTAGGCCCGTGTAGTCATAACGTCCAAAGGGCGTTTTGTAATATGTGGCGTGCCACGTTAGCATGGGGTTTATGCGAATAGAGGACGTAGTCATAACGCCTCTACCTCATCATTACTCAATTAATAATTTTCTATTTTTATAATATTAACTTTATAAAATTAAAAACAATTTCATTAAAATAAAAACATTACACTAAAAATTTTTAAAAAACATTACACAAAAAAAAGTTACACTAAAATCAAAATAAAAAAGTTGCACTAAAAATAAAAAAAAACATCAAACTAAAATAAAAACACTCAAAGATTATATTTTTTTTCGAATCGCTCCTTTTGTGCAACGCCATCTTCAACGCTTTACCGGTTAGGTGGTCATGCGGGTTCGAGTAGAATTGAAAGTCGTATGCCCATTGCCTATCCCGCATAATCTAGGTCACTTCCCGGTTCTCCTCCATACGTTTAGTCCCTAAGTCGTGTATGTCTTGTAGGCGTCGGTTTCCTCCAAAAATGCATTAGTCATGTCGGATGACATCGACGATGACTCGGGCCTTTTCGATCTCGCATCGCTTCTTGAAGCGGTTCGTCCAACGGGTCGTGGTAGCTCTTCAACCGGCTCTTCCTTCGGAATATCATCATTTACGTCAATGTTTCGAGCATCGGAAGTCGGCGTTTCGGGTTCACCCGACTCGTTGGTTTTTGATCTCTTCGACGGCCTTTTATTCGCCGACCGACCCGAATTCGCTCCTACGTAGGGACGTCGGTCCATTTGGGGCTATTCCGAAGAACTTGCCAACACTTCATGTACGCGAAACTACCATTTTTCTCTTGATACTCGATTAAGGCGGCTTGTGTAATGTCCTCGTCGTTGTGCCCACTTTTCCATCCGTTTTTTGTTCGTTGGTAAACGGTATGAAATTTTGTACACT
The DNA here is from genome assembly GCA_947069175.1 of Scalesia atractyloides. Lineage (NCBI taxonomy): Eukaryota > Viridiplantae > Streptophyta > Magnoliopsida > Asterales > Asteraceae > Scalesia > Scalesia atractyloides. The sequence continues at coordinate 19,230,379 of CAMTDV010000016.1, read as the reverse complement.
TCTTGTTGATATCGGTCAATTTGCCCGATATTGAGTCCGCCGGCCGGTATTCGTTTCCCCTACCCATTAGGCCGAAAAAAGCGCTCGGACTCGGTTCCAAAAGACGGTTTTATTTTGGTTGTTTGCTACAAAATAAACAAATAATCAACAAAAAATTAAAACACAAAAAAATTATACAAAGAAATAGTACCTATTACGGGGTCCTCCGACACGTCGACGAAAGCTCGGGTTAACGTGTATAACTGCTCTTCATCCCACGATTGCACGTTTTTTTTTCGCTCAGTTCTCGGTTTTCTCGCCTCTCTTTTTAAGCGAGCGTTTTGCTTTCCCTTTTTGTGTCTCCACTACTTCCGGTTGTGTTTCTGGAACAACCTCGGCCTCGCGTAGGGGCAATCCGAAAGCTTGTGCAGAACCAAACGCTTGAGAAGACCCCATTTCGCCCATGTTTTGATTCGGGTTCCAACCGTATAGATTTGGGTCCCATGAAAGTGGTTGGTTCAAAAGGTTCAAAAAACCGGTTGGATTTTGATTAAACTCGACGAAACCGGAACCGTATGAGGTGGGCCGAGTGGGTACCGGAGAAACGGGGCGGGTAGAGTGGCTAGCTTGGTTCGTGTCGGCGCTCGAACGTGGAGGAATGAAGCCTCGGTTGAAAGGATTCATGGTTAAAAGATTGTAAATTTTTATAAAAAAAGGGAAAGAATAGGATGAAAGTATGTGAAGTGTGTTGAATTTTTATAAAAAAAATGAGAGATGGAGGAGTATTTATTGAGTTTAAAATAAAAAAAGTTTTTTTTAGAGTTAAATGCTTGGTTGGTCCCTGTGGTTTGCAAATCTTGCAGACTTGGTCCCAGTGGTTCACTAATTACACACTTGGTCCCAGTAGTTTCAAATTTTGCACTCGGGTGGTCCTTACCACTAACCTTTGTTAGATTTCTCAGTTAAGTATACATAAAATGTCTATTATACCCCTCGTCTTCTTCATCCTTTCTATCCTTCCCCATGGTGGCGGCAGTCATATAAGAGACCTAAACCCTCCATTATTTTTTACCCTCCATTTAGCAACAACAGAAGATGAATTCAATTGGGTTTAGGGTTTATCCACATTAATTTAATAATTTCATCAGCCATTATAGCGGATCATAAGGTAACATATGTTCATTCGCTTCACCATTCATTCTTATTTGAAGTTTTTCCGTAAAAATCATGCAACAGAAATTGATTTATAATGGGTTCACATAGTTTAATACAAATCCCCCATTGTATATTACTGTGTATATATATATATTACTGTAATTGTGTCTGTATAACTGTATCTCTTTTCCTTTATTATTCTTATTATTATTAGAGATTTTAGAAATGGCTCATTTGTAAGGGTGAATTTGTACCAGAAATAGTTAATAATGGAGGGTAATTCAGCTTCTGAAAAACAGAAGTTACCGGAAGAACCCTCCGTGGATGATGCGGAAACCGAGAACGAAGAATCGGCATTGAAGAAGCAAGGGGTTGTGGCAAGATTGTGTTCATGAGGTAGCGGTTCCCAAAGGGTATACCGCGAGTAAAGACGAAACTATGCATGGGACATTGAGAGATGGCTAAAACCTACCCATTTGTCCTTGACCCGTTTCAGTAGATATCCATTTCGTGTTTGGAGCGAAAAGAGTCGGTTTTAGTATCAGCGCATACGTCCGCTGGAAAAACTGTGGTTGCAGAGTATGCGATTGCTATGGCGTTTAGAGACAAACAAAGAAGACGAGGGGTATAATAGACATTTTATGTATACTTAACTGAGAAATCTAACAAAGGTTAGTGGTAAGGACCACCCGAGTGCAAAATTTGAAACTACTGGGACCAAATGTGTAATTAGTGAACCACTGGGACCAAGTCTGCAATATTTGCAAACCACAGGGACCAACCAAGCATTTAACTCTTTTTTTTATTATTTGACTGTTTGTCAACGGTCGTTTTTTGAAATCTTGCCCCAAAACGCCGCTATCAACATGGCGCCACCCCCCAAATTTCCACCCATAGCGCCCGCCGTAATGGTGTGGCGGCGCTATGGGGCGTTTTCATCCGCCAAACCGCCCAGAAGGCGCTCCACTACGTTAGGCCTTATGTTAAAATCAACCTTAAATTTGGACACTTTACCACTCAAATCTAAAATAATGCTTTTGTTGTCCTTTTCGTTTAAATCACGAACTCAATTAAAGTGTATCGTTAGCTCTTATGGGTGCTTTTAGCAATTTCCAAACCTCAAGAATGATTTAGGCAATTTATCTATTTGTTCTTTAGTTTTTTAATTTTTAATTTTTTTCTTTTTATCTTTAAACAAAAACAATAAATATAATATATATACACACACTAGCCGGAACATGCACGATGCAGCGGCAACAATTTAAAAGCGGTTTACTATAGGATACTCGTTTACCGTTAATTTATCATTCGTCTCGTCGTCTCGTGATATATTGTATAGTAATTAATTTTGTCTATTGTATGCAATAAGCTTCTCAACTTCTTTATAATGATGTTGAAAGTAAATAATTGGATAAAAGTACAACGTAACATCCGTTTCAATTCCATTTCATCACTATATATCCATAAATGCTGCATCACATAACTTTATACAGATTGCTCTTCTTACATCAAATATCTTTCTGTTATGCTGCCGTCAAAGAGCCCAAAAAAGATCATAATGACATCCACCCAAACAAACACCTTCTAGCATTCCTATTCTCATTCTCTCATTCCCAAACCATCAGTAAAGGATTATACTCGCTGCGGCTGCGCTCGCTGCCCCTGCAGTTTGATGTAAGTTTTAAGTTATTTCTGTATCCATTTATACAAATAATCTGAATAATTTTTTTAATTAATACCTGGTGACAAAAATAGAGTGCCGAGTGACTCTTTTTAAAGAAACAATGCACCGTATTAGACATAGACATAGAACGATCAAAATCACCTAGAAAGTTGGTCATGATGATGAGACTTGTAGAAGAACTTCAGGTTCATTTGGTCTAATTGAAAAGGCCCGCCTTGATAAAAAGTACCTTATTGCGATCGCTAAACCAATCTATATAGAATGAATAGCACAACTAATAACAATTATAGTTGGAATTAATAACAAACACAAAATAAATGTGTAAATTCTAGTACCTTGCGAACACGTATGGGGCATTCATTCAAAACAGACTCTACTAAATGACTCTAAAATAAGAAAACAACAAGACACGACTAGTTAGACTCCTACGACTCAAAACAAAACACAAATAGCACGGATGTAGCAAGCAAGTCTAATTAAAGCTAATGAACGCAATCGCCAAGAGATCCCTGACAACGACGCCAAAAACTTGATCTGCAAAAAGTAGTTTAATATTTATTCACTAAATTACCCTTCTCTAGACACTAAGTTCAACTCTAGACTTTTTAAAACTAGACTAAGCTACTAACCGGCAAGTGTACCGATCAACCCTAGTATAGCAAAGTAAGTCCAAAAATCGAACCCACGAGACTCTTTTGATTACGTTAACTAGACTCACTAGACTTAGTGACTGACAAGACTAAACTTTTCTTATCTTTTGAGAGGGGGGTTTTCTGATAACCTAAAATGCAATTAAATAAAAACTAACTAATTAACCAAACTAAGACGCAACTTGGATTTTACTCAGATGATGATAAGATGACTACTTAGGTTAGATTCCCATATGTTATCAATTAGCTTTCTACCGGACACGAACTGCTATGGAACCGAGATCTTGAAGTACTAAACCTACTAAGAAACCGAAAATGACCCTTGATCCTTCTCGAGAAGATACATATGGAAATCTAATAGGCTGTTAAGTTATTGGTTTAAGTAGACTCCCTCATGGGTTATCTAACTATGCTAATAAAGTACCCTTAATCGACAATCTACCTCACGCCGTGAAAGTTAAAGGTAACCTGGAAACCTGATTCGACTCGATAAGCATGAATTGGAAAGGCAACTAAGTTGGACTTCTCACAAAGCACCTAAACCTAGCAATTTACCAACCTAGACATACCGACAATCTCGCATCAAACGAATTTTAAGATTAGCAGAACACTTAGACCTACTTGATTCACTGATATTACTGCTATGGGGCATTGGCCAATTAACCATAAAAATCACAAACACACAATTAATGATCTAACAGTAACCTATTATATGAAAGACATTCAACTAAGAACATGTGAAGCAATAAACATTAATCAAATAAGTAAAAGTATGCATACACATAGAATCAATAAAACCAAGTCTTACTTTTATAAAACAATCCACAACTAGTTCATAATCTGGATAAAATCAAAACTATAACACATGTTCATCTTAACCTAGGTAGTTCATGAAATTTTAGCCTAACATCATGATTAAAACAATCAAAGCACAAAGTTCAAAGATCGAACTCATGGTGAAAAGTAGAAAACCATGAAAATAGGAAGATGGAACCCGATAATCTTCTTTTTCGTGCCTTGGATCTTCAACCGTATTGATTCCTTGCTTCAATATCTTCTGCGTTTCGGGAGCTCCAAATCCTCCTATGGATGTCTAATTTTCTTAGGGTTATGAGTTCTTTCCGATTATGATGATCATTATGTTTTTATAACACAACCCAACACAAAACACAAAACTTTATGTGAAAATCTACTCCTTGCGTCACGTGGGGAGCATTTGATATTGTGGTTGCGCGACACGAAGACTCAATAGTTAACGTAGGTAACAACCTCCTCGCGTCATACGAGGAGGCCTTCACTTCCTAGTTGCGCGACGCGACCAAGTGTTTTTTTCTCGGTCTCAATCCCCCGAACGTGATTCGATACTCGGTTTTCTCGATATATATGGCTCGTTTTTCGCCTTTTTTAGCAATCTTTAACCCCGAGACCTGGAAAATACAAACTAATCTGTAATATACACATTCTAACTAAAAACGATGCAAATAGACTAGAAAAGTATACAAATTATACACGATAAATGGATGTATTTTGCAATACATCACAACCATTAAGAAAACAACAACAACCCAAGATTAACAACAATCACAACCCATAATTAGAGGCTGGTGGGTAAGGTGGCGCGTGGGAGTGGTATTGGCGGAGGTGTAGTGGTCTTGACGGTGCCTGGTGGGTTGGGTGGTGGCGGTGTCTAGTGGAGGTAATGTGGTGGCTAGTGGTTGGTGGAGGTGATGGCAAAAAGAGAAGGTGTTCGATAGAGTTAGAGGGGGATGAAATGAGGGGGGGGGGGTTATAAAAAGAAATTTGTTTTTTTAATCATATTAAAAACATATTTTTTACACATTACCATGCCATGTCAGCAATAAACACTAAGCGGGTTAGTATCCTGTTAGTTTGGGAGTGACAAAACAAACAAAGTGTTACATTGGGAGTGGTGGGAGTTAAAGTGTCAGTTGGGGGGTGACAATGGTCAATAGCAAATAGTTGGGGTGATAAAATCCAATAACCCTAAATATTATAATGAAATCACGTAATGGGTATTCAAAATCACCTAGTAATAATACGTAGTCAACTATTGTTACGTAATTATAGCTTGTAAAATAAAAATATTTAAAACTTAAGAAAAATATAGCAATAGCATACTTAAATTAAAGAGAATGAAATGCTCGTTAATACATTGCACATTCTTTTAAAAAATATTATCGTATGAAAAAATATATTCATTTGAAAATCGTGGGGGAGATGGGTTTTTGAGTTACAAATATGGAATCTTTCTATTTTACCCTTTCCCACTTGTTTCACTTGTTTTCTCCACGTGATTTATAGATTTTGGGACCACTAAATCTCAACCATTGGATTTGCTTGATTAAAGGCCAAAATTTTTCTCCACACTTCGTAAGAGTTATACCTCTTGTATATTATCATTTATCATGTTATTATTTAGTTAGCCTTTTAGCCTTTAATCAGGGGCGGCCCTGGGTGGACTGGGAGGACCACCGGCCAAGGCCCAATATTTCGAAGGGCACGTCATTAAAAAATATGTATATGTAAAGCTGGAGTTGCTGGAGCCTGAGGAGCTGGCTGACGCGCGCGGTACGACAACTCACAGTAAAGTGGCCGTAGATATTGCAGTTTGTGCAAAAACGGCAGTTTCCACCCACCACATGATGATAAGCGCTCTTAGGACACAGTGGGTGAGGACTGGTATACGCATGTTTAGCTGGAGGTGCGTTCGGAGCGGCTGACTGAAGCGGCTGCGGGTTTGCTGGATCGGCGAGCATAGTTATTACTCGGGTTTTCTCTTTTGCGTCCCTGACGCTTTCCCTTCGGGTCACTTGGTGGTTCAGTAGCAGCGGTTGGTTCGACGACGGCTTGATTGGCGACCTTAGCATGATTCTTGAAATAACCATCCTGAACTCGCTGATCGTTGATCTCAGCGGTGAGCATGTAGGTTTCCTCGATGGTTGTAGTACGAGCAACTTTCACAAAATTTACAACACATTCAGGCAAACCACGGATGTACTTGTTGATAGCTTTCTCAGTAATATCAACCTGGCTAGGACAGATGATGCTCAAAATCTTAAACCGAGCAGTGAATCCAGCATTGTCGGGACCATCCTGTTTGATTCCCCAAAACTCATTCTCGAGTTTTTGCATTTCGTGCGGAGGACAGAACTCCTTCATCATAACTTCCTTGAGTTCCTCCCAAGATAAACTATAGGCTTCATCATTTCCACGCTTGTTTCTTTCAGCTGTCCACCAGTCGAGAGCACGGGACTGGAAGACTCTGGTAGCGTTCACGGTGCGGAGGTCATCGGGGCATCCACTTTGCCTAAAAGTGACCTCAATAGCATCGAACCAGTGAAACATAGAAGTCGTCCGTCATTTCTCGTGAAGGCGAGAGGTGCACAAGCTTTGAAGTTTTTGAAGCTGAATCGGGCTTGGGATTCTCAGTTTTCGAGTCGACTGAGGAGTTGCTGCTCACAGCATGAATTTCTCGAGACAATTTGCGGGATGACTTTTGCCACTTCCTTGGCGACTAGTGAAGCGATGCGCTTGTTGTTGCTGTGGCGTTGGGCAGTACGGCGAGTATGAGATCTGAGTGACGACATCTACACAAAGATTTGGATTAGACAGATTTGATTATTATAGAGTTATGTTTAAAATATTTATTATTATTATTATTTATACAAGGCACAAAATCACATAAAACACATAGGCAATAAGCACGTAAGAAAGCACATAAGCACATATTTGCACGTATTCACCTTCTAATAGTAACAATGCGTAGCGCGATACGAGATGCGAGATATAAGAGAATAATACCGCGTATGAGGCACACGTCCTCATAGGCGTAAGCGAGTTAAGCGATTAGTTTTGTTGGTGTATTAATTAGCGTTTTAGATTACGAGAGTCGTGCGAGTTGTGCATACATTCGATGGAGCGTAAATGCGATAAATCGAGAAACCGATGATATGATAAATCATCAAAGCGAGAAATCAATAAAACGAAAATTCTCAAAATTTTAAACACGTAAATAGTAGTAAACTCGATGATGTGTAAATCGACGATAATTGGGAGTGTCCGGGGTTTTGAGACATTTGACACGCCAAAGTTATTCGACTACCCTTTGCATTTGGACCCACGCTTTGTCCTAATAGATAAACGTTCTCACCGCAAGCGGCTAACGACGCTTACCCTTCCAGTTAATACGTGTTCTAAACCATTGGCATAACCGAGACTTTGGTGAGATTAAAAATCAAGCACGGAATTAGTTATTAAGATGCGGATTTTACCCCTAACTTAACAACATCATTCCTAGTTGTGGCCACGTTCACCGATTACATCGGGCGTTCCACTAGATATAAAGGGAGATGTTCGTCGAGGTTTGGATGTCACTCCTAACTCAACGAAGATATCTCGTGTGAGAGAATGCGCAGGGGTGAATGATCTCATCGAGAGTTCTCGGTATTCACACCTATTCTCGACTTGATCACTCGTTGGTGAGATACGAGCGTTTCCAAGTGTGTGTTATTGTATTAGCTCAGGAAAGGCACATTTAAGCATTTATGGCAAGTAGTTTAACATTTAAGTCAAAGATAGGTCAATCGGGTACTTAAACATGCTACTAGGTCGAACATGGCAATTCTACCTATTATCCTAAGGAATTAGCGCTGATACCAATCTGTCACACCCCAACCGATGGCGGAATCATCGGGGTAGTGGCACTAGGCGAATCAGATTGATCAAGAGAATTCCATAACAGCCATTTCAAAGATAAACATCAACATTTAATATCCCATACTATCAAACTCATAAACCTTCAAAATAACCATTACATACCAACAAAATCTCTTAAACACAATACAATTCGATCTCCCCTAGATTTTATTACAAACCGTTCTAAAACAAACTAAATAAAACAAACTAAACTACACATACAACATCCAAGGCATCCAAGCTATAAATCATCAACCTGTTACATACGTTAAAATACGAGTCAATACAATTAAGTAAAGGTGAGCATACGAGTTTGAATAATACTAGCATAGTCGAGAAAGCGTTTGCGAAACAATCTAATTACATATCATGATACACCAAAACACTTAACATAACATAGGCTCATTTCTCATGCTACCTACCGTGAGAAGGCTTGCGCGTCCATCCTAACTAGACCCCGTCGGGTGTTAGCCAAACTATAGTACCATACTAGCTAAGGAGGCAAGTTAACGAATATAAGTCCTAGTCACATGTTTCTAGTATCACGTATCGAGCATATACAATCAAATTATTCGCATGTGATAAACAGTTTTGATTTGGGCAGTAGCCAAGTTCGGGCGAACTTGTGTGTAAACACACAAGTTCGAGCGAACTTGTATGGTTTTGGTGGGAGTCAGGTTCGGTCGAACTTGATGAGTTTCTTTGAGAAACTTGTCAAGTTCGGGCGAACTTGTAAGAATTCCTTACTGAGATGACAAGTTCGAGCGTACTTGTGTAGTTTCCTAAGAAACTAGACAAGTTCGGTCAAACTTGTAGGAAAGTTAGGTGAAAAATAGCCTAAGTTCGGTCGAACTTGACCCATCTGGGTGCAAGTTCGGTCGAACTTGACCTGGGGAGCTGGTGATTCTCGAGCGAACTTGATGTTTTCGGGTCCAAAATCTTACGTTTTCGCGTCGTTTGCTGAGGAAAATTGAGTGTTCATCCCTCCAACCCTATGCTACTGAGCAAACTTAGGTCGGAGAGGTCTTTTAGAGCTGTTTTAGCCGTTTTACAAAAGCGTGGGCTAATCCGGGCGAACTCGGGGTTCGTTCGGATTAGTCCGGCTTGTGTAAACCAACATAAACGTCCTTGTGCTTCCAGATCTGGGATCTTGAATGATAGATGCTTCGTTTCATATCAGAAGATGAACAAAACATCATCAAAAGTCCGTATTTTGTGTAGAAATCAATGTTTATCAAAGGTTTTTCTCAGGTCTATAACTTATAAGCAGAGATCTTTCAGATCTCGTGTTTGGGAAGCCTCCGCTAACACCAAACGAACCCGTATTGTGTAGATCTAAGCTTAAAACAGAAGTTTTGGAAGAAAAAGATGAAGATTTTCATAAAAGAATGAGTTTTGATGAAAACGAAGGCTATGCCTCGGGCCAAAATCGTTGTAAACCTTTGTAAATCGTTGATAAGCGTTGTTCTAGTTGAAATCGGGTTGATTCTTTCTTAGAACATGAAGGTTTCGGGTTTTGAGAGCCCTTGGCGAACTTACAGCAAGTTCAAATGAGAGAACAAAGCTAAGTATTTATAGGAGAAGGCAAAAGTGAGGGCTGGTGAGGGCAAGTTCTGCCGAACTTGTACAAATCTGTACAAGTTCGCGCGAACTTGTAGGGATTTTGGGAGTGGATAGCTAAGTTCGGCCGAACTTGTACATGTATGTACAAGTTCGAGCGAACTTGTAGATAAAAGAGGGTTCTTGTTTTCATCAGGCAAGTTCGACCAACTTAAGTTGTTGAATTTTCTTTGTTTTTCGCGTTAAGTATTCGTTTGGCGATTCGGTTCGTGTTAGTTAGTTATGTTACGTGTTAAATTAAAGTGTTAAGCGTTATAATTGATATAATAGTGCGATTTAGCAATTCGATGATGCTGCGAGAGCGATGGGATAGCGAGCGTAATCATAACCACAGACACACATAACACATAAATAATATAAAACCACATATATAATTGCGATTTGCGATGCGATGAGATTAGTGATGCGATTTAATAAGCGATTAGATGCGATATAACATACACAATTGTACTTAATTAACATAAACTTTATTAATAAGCGAAATCTGGGATTTACAAAGGACAAATACAATCGATAACAATGAAAAGATAACAACGAGAAAATCGGAGTTGTTACAATATTAGTTATTAGCCAATTGACATTAGGTTTAGACCTTTAATGAGCCTTAAGGGCACTTGCATAACTATCCTTAAGGGCATGTTTTTTCGAGCTCGAACATGGTACACGAATTCTCAGGTTCGACCCTGTCTATAATTGCTTTATTTTTATGAAGGATATAATTATAAAATTGTAGTTTTCTTTTATCTTCCTTTTCAAATCAGGAACACATAAAAAATTTAGTTTTCTTTTTTTTCCTTTGAATTCTAGAACACGAAATTCAAATCTGAAACCCATAAAAATTTAATTTTCTTTCTTTTCCTTTAGACTCTAAACACGAAATTAAATTATATCCCTTCCTTTATTTTCTTTCTTTTCTATCTTTAATTTTTTTATCTTTCTTTTTTACTTATGTTTATTATACTCGAGAACACACTGTTAGATGCAAAAGAATAAGTAGACTGTAGATGACAAATACATCAAATACACAACTATAACAATTCCTTTCAGTCAACACCTCCCACATCGAAACATATTAGTAGTCTACTGCCCCCCTTTCCACATCATAATGTCCTTTAATATTATACCAAGAGTCTTGTGGTATATCGCAACCAATACCACCGATAATGAATAGGTGTAGACATTCATATTTTAACTTATAGACCTATATTATGTTTCATCTCGTAATGTTAAAGTATTTTGTACATGAATTTATACGGGGTTTTAAGGTTATGTAATTGTTCTTTTTTTTTTGAAACCGATCAACTTCTATATAAATATAGAAAGGAAAGGGGCAGCAAGAAACTACACACTCGACAAACCCCATTACATTATTACATCGCAGACATTAAAGTCGCGCCGACAACCCCAATCAAGTTAACCGAATTTCGATCTACTCCTAACCCATAAAAAAGCAGTTTCCACTAAACAATCAGCCGATACAAAAGTATTGGTGAAAACCAAATCGTTTATCGGAAACGAAATCTCCCAAAATGTTGCCAACATGATAACTCCAATGACTTTCTTCCAATCTTTGGACACAAAGAGATTTCTTTTAGCTTCAACGCTCGACCAAAAAGAGAAGTTTGCCGCTGGGACAAGAATCTTCACCCAAACGAACACTTGCCACCATACCTCATAAGGTAACAAGCATGTAGTTAATAAGTGTTCTGCCGTTTCGTCCTGATGCCCACATCTGCTACAAATGGGCGAAGTTAAAACTTAAAAGCACACCTCTGGTTATGTAATTGTTACCATGTATAAAAGGGGCCGAAAGTGCATATTGTGTTTATATTCAAAGAGACTATTCTTAAATTTTACAGTAAAAGAACATAACCATCTATTTTCTCAATGCTACTAGACTTGGAAAGAGGCAATGGACGATTTAGGATCTGAGTTTGAATTACTTGTAGTTTTTGTTTCAAAAATGGAAAATGATTGAGTTTTAAAAGAGATTTGCAGCGGAAATAATGGAAAACTTTTACTACAAGCAATGGTCGTTTGTTTTTATCATCATCATGCTTTCAAGTTGGTAAACTCGCATGTGATTCACAAACTCCCCCTCAGCCTTTGCAATTGAAGTTTGGTAGTAAGAAAATACAGAGAAGATGATATGCGGAAGTTGATCTTTTAATAGACAAGTTAAACTGTTACACAAGTTTACCTATTTATACTAAACTATCTAACCACTGAGCATCTTTGATGACGTCAGGGTTGATAGTGACAGGAAACTATATGTAACTACAAACACTGCTAATACTAACTATTAGTGCTTAGCACTGTTACATTGATTATCTATCTAATGACTAAGCTTTGATCTCTATCCTCTGATCCTTGTAACTCTGGCAGACCTTTGCAACTTCGTGAAGTCAGATGATAGGAGAGCAGTCTTTAGGGAAAGCAGTGTATATACAACAGAGGTTGTAACCTCTGATAGTTTAACCAAAGCTCGGATAGTGTTATTTGGCTTTGTATCATCTGTTCCTTTCATAGGGTTCAATCACAACAATCTCCCCCTGGAACAGATGATGCCAAAAACACATTATTCTTGGTCTTTATCCCTTAGGAAGAATTCTCTTATTTGACCTTTGAATTGAAGTTCAAAGTTAAGAGATTCTATATCATCAGCATCCTTCTCCAGCTCTAAACATAATAATTCTTGGAAGTCTTCTACTGTAAGCCCATAAGCAGCTTCCATAGATAGTTTAGTGGCATTACCATCAGACTTGAGCAGTGTCAATTCATGGGTGTCTTTGTCGACCTTCCATTTTAGAATTTTTGGGTCTGAAGGTTTTCTTGAAGGAGCTTTTATTGCTGAGGATTGAGAAGGAGCTATTTGTGATAAATCTTTAGCCATCTTGGCACTTAAATCATCAGTTGGATAATCAATCATGTTCTGTATACCTTCTTTGATAAATGTATCCTCAAACTCTTTGTCAGTCTTTTCAGACATCTCCCCTTGTCTTTTTTTGTGTAACAGGGCAAGTGTGGAATGGGCAGATGTTGTGCTGGACTTTTTGGAGAGTTGGGCTTTGAGAATAGCATCTTCTTTTGAATAATCAGGTTTAGGAGGCATGGATGGATCCTTTTTCCTCCTTTCTTCCAACTTTTTGTAAGTGTCTATCACTCTGACCTCACCCCATCTCATCACTTGGTTCTTTGAACCATAATGATTCTGAATTAGTTCATTCTTTATTCTCTTCAACTTTAAGTCTCTATCAGGCATATCTTTCTTGTGTAAATCCCAGTTGGGAAGAGTTGGCCTTTTAAGAGGATCTTTCAACATTTCTTACATTCTATTGATTTCTTCTCTCAGCTCATCTAAGCTCCAATCCCTGAACTGTGCCCTTGTTGCCTTATACTTCTTGTTCTCCATGATATACTCAATGAGTTCACTTTTGACCAGCTTATCTTCCCTTTCTGAAATCTGGTTGCTCAGGTTCTTGACAAAGTTTTGTAAAATGTTGGCTTTACTTAGTTGAAAGGATATGGCAATCTGTATTTCTCTATCATCTTTACCAGCTGATTCTCTTTTGGCAATATCCTCTGCTTGCTTCCGTTTCAATTCCAGGTAATCATCAACATTTGCAAGTCTTGGATAGCCATCAAGGGATAGGATTGTTCTTTTGTCAGGGTCATCCTTTGAAAAGAAACTTAGGATCTCTTCCCTGACTGCTGGTAAATCAAGAGGATATAGCTTTGCTGCAGGAGTAATTTCAAGAGTTGAAGATGTTGTAAGCACTGATGTGGAGGTCATTGGTTGTGATGATAGTGGAAGAGGTGCATGAATCTCATCATCATTTATCACTTTTGTGATCTTTCTCCTTTTAAACCTTAAAGTGGGTGATGGTGGTAGTGGGATCTTAGGTGGTGTGGATAATGGATGAGTTGATGTGGGAAATGTGATCATGGCAGTGAATAGAGTTGCATCTGTTACAACCTTTGTTGTCTCAACAGATGTTGACACAACAGGTGCTGTAACATCTGCTTGTGTTGATGTGGGTTGTGGTTTTGAAGATGTGATAGGTTTTGAGAGGCAGAGGTTTTAATGGTTTGATTGGTTGCAGGCCTAGTTTTAGGAGGTATGGATGTTGGTTGCCTGGCTTTTCTAGCAGGTATCCTCTTTGATGAAGTACCAACTCTCCTTTTTCTTTTTGCTGTTCAATCTTTTTCTCAACCAACACTCTGCTCTCCTCGATCACTGTCTTCTTGTGCTTGGCCACAGTTTCATCAGTTAAATCTATCTTATTTGAACCATCAGGCCTTGGAATATTTAAAGTAGGTCTTGCCTTATCATCATCTATTTTCAGCTTTTTGTTTCCCAAAGGTTTCTCCCCCTTTTTGGCTTCATCTGTTGTAACAAAGATAACCGTTGGAGGTGCATGACCAATGGTTGTGAGTAGATGAGCTTTGATGGCTTTAATGTCTGCTGCAGTGTCTTGATACCTTGATTCAACCATGTTTCAAACATCATTCATCTGGTGCTTGTGTTGTAGATCCAAATAATGTTGTTGATTTTGAAACAGAGGGTGAAGAGCTTCTTTGAGATCAGCAGTGGATTAAACAGAGGGTTGACTTTTTGTAGCTATCATCTGCTTCAGTAAACTTTTGATTTCATCAATAGAATTTTCTATCCTTGTCACTCTCTCCGTCAAATCCTGGTATTTTAGCTCATCACCTAATTTAATAGGATCATCTGAACTCCTACCTGAAGTGGTAGTTGTATCTATGGTATCATTAGCAGTGGTTTTAGTACCAACTTCAACCATAGATGCCCCTTTGTCTTGGAACTGGGGACTTCCCACAACAGAGGTAACAGTTGTTGCCTCAACAGTGGTTGCCTTCAACCAAGTCTTAGTAATGAAACCACTGTCCAACCGAGAACTTGGGAGTTCAGCAATTGTAGTGGTTGTTTGAGTTGAACTATCACCAAGGGTTACATGTGACCCAAGGGATGTAGCCTCTTCACGTGCTGATGGGCTAGCAACGAATAAAGAGTCAGGCCCAGCCTCTTGATGAAGTATATTCTCAGTAATAGGTTGTTGAGAAGTGCTGGTTTGTGCCTGGTCTAATTCAATTGCATTCAGCAATGGTAAAATAGTAGGTGGAAGTGTGGTCATTGGTGAAGGTGGCTGTGTAGAAAGCGACAGTGCCCTGGGAGAGGGGCTGTGGAAGATAGAACCAAGTGGGTCTAGAGCTTCATAATTTGGTGTCCCTGTGTCTGCAACCTTCCTTTTGTGAGGAAGAAGGAGGAGTTTCAAAGCCGGTTGGAGATCTTTGAACCATCTGCTGTGAAGAAGTAGCAGCAGTGGTTTGTGACTTTGGTGCTGTCACGGGTTAACCTCTGGGATCTCATCTTCCAGAGGACCCTTTTTGGGTTTGGTGGGCTTTTTGGTAAGTGTTTTGGTTTTCTATTTGAGGATTTTTGGTGTGGGCTTCAGAGCAGCGGTTGTGGTACCCTGATCACCAAGAGCAAGCAAGAGGTTGTGTTTGAACATGTTGTTCAGGTAAAACTTGCTCAGCCTCCTCTACTTGTGTTTTCGCAACTTTATCTTGGTTTGTTATTCTGGTGAAGGTTTCATGAGTGAGGCAGCCTGGTTTAGTCACAACGCCTATTTTACTTTCAGGACCTTTGATTTGATCTTGTAAGTAAAACATTCAGAAAACGTAGATGAATCAAAAAAGCTTTTCTTTTTGCAATATTTTGAAAATTATTCACAAGATCATTGAACAGTATCTGGGAGTAGTTAAAATCTGTGTCAGTTAAAATTGCATACCCCAGATATTGCATGTTCAATGGAATTTCATTGAAAGCAGTGGTTTTTACTGAGAGACAAGTTAGAATTGTGTGAAAGAAAAATCTCATCTCACAGGAAAGTTAGGTTTAAAGATGGTCATACCTTTCATCTGGCCTACATAACCTATTTCCAGAAACTCTGCTTGGATCTCATTTTGGGGAAATGACACAGGGTGTTCTATGTCATTTAACTTCAAGTATGGCGGTGTAATTATGTTGGGTTTTGATTATGAGAGTGTAGGGTGGAAGTGCTTGTGTGGATTTCTTCAAAGATTTTAGATTTGGGAGCCATTGTGTTAGAGAGAAAAACTGTTTTGAGATTTTTGAAATCGACACAGTTTAGGGTAAACACTGGTGAGGGATAAAACAGGGTTTTTATAGGGTTTTGAAAAAGTGACGATTACATGGCATCTGTTGCAAGATCTGATGGCTAACATCTGGCCACTGTAACCTCAGATGAGAAAAGTACTGATTTTTAACACTATCAATGGATAGCTATCAGTGTTTTGAAAAAGCGGTAAAAATGGAAGTCAGGGGATACACTTTAACAGTGGATAAGATTTTGAAGCCTATCAGAGGTTTTGAGCAAACAAATGTTATGAGCAGACTTTTAAAGATTTATTGAAAAATTTCAACTTTAACTATTTTTAAGGATGAGTTTTTGATTTTCTGAACACATTTTGATGCTATGTATGCATGGATTTACAAGAAAACTTGTTTTTTTAGATCCATGTTTAGCATTCCAATTCTTGAGATCAAGTTTTCAAAGTAGATGTATCTAATGCCTTGGTTAAAACATCTGCCAAATGATCTGAAGTATGGACATGATGCAAAGAAATCAAACCTTTTTCATAGTAATCTCTCACAAAGTGATGTCTGATGTCAATGTGCTTTGTAGTTGAATGAGAAACTGGATTTTTAATGATGTTTTCAGCAGCTTGACTGTCCAATCTGAGTGGAGTCTTTAGTGCAGTTACACCAAATCCAACAACTGGTTTTGAAGCCACAAGAGTTGAGCAGTGCAGCTAGCAGCAACAATACATTCTGCCTCAGCAGTGGATGTTGAAACTGCAACCTGCTTTTTGCTTTGCCAAGACACTAGACAATCACCTAGGAATTTACATCCTCCTGATGTGGACTTCCTTGTAGTTTTGCACCCAGCAAAGTCACTATTTGAAAAACTTGAAAGCTCAATATTCCATTAGCTGGATACCAGATACCAAGTGTGGGAGCACCTTTTATGTATCTGAATATCCTTTTTACAGCAATAAGATCATACTTTCTAGGTAATGCCTGTGATCTGGCACAAACACATGTTGCAAACATGATGTCTGGCCTTGATGCAGTTAGGTACAATAAAGACCCAATCATGCTTCTATAAAGAGTTTGATCAACAAGGTCATCTTTACCATCAATGGTGACTAGCTTGATGGTTGCCATTGGTGTGCTACATGGTTTACAATCATCCATATCAACTTTTTAAGCAGTTCTTTCACATACTTGTTTTGATGGATAAATGTACCATTTTGCAATTATTTAACTTGGAGACCAAGAAAACATTGGAGCTCACGCATTGCACTCATCTCAAACTCTGATGCCATGAGTTTTCGAAACTCTTCACACATAGCAGTGCTTGTGGATCCAAAAATGATGTCATCCACATAAATTTGGACAAGCATCAAATCTTTTCATTTCCATTTTAAGAATAGGGTTTTATCTATTTTACCTCTAGTAAACCCTATGGATAAGAGAAAAGTGGATAAAGTTTCATACCAGGCTCTTGGTGCTTGCTTCAAGCCATACAATGCTTTATTGAGCTTGTAGACATGATCAGGATGGAATGCATCTTCAAAACCTGGAGGTTGACAGACATACACCTCTTCTTTGATTTTTCCATACAAAAATGCACTCGTTATATCCATTTGATACACCTTTATGTTATGGTTAGCAGCAAAAGCTAAGAACAGGCGAATAGCTTCCAACCTTGCTACAGGAGCAAAAGTCTCATCATAGTCTATACCTTCTTCCTGTCTGTAGCCTTGAACCACGAGCCTTGCTTTGTTTTTTACAACAATACCCCTTTCATCAGTTTTGTTCTTGAAGACCCACTTTGTGCCAATTGGACTTACATCTTTTGGCAGTGGCACAAGCTCCCAAACTTGTTGTCTCTTGAACTGAAGGAGTTCTTCTTGCATGGCTTCTACCAGCTGTTGTCTTTCAGTGCCTCTTGGTACTTGACTGGATGTGTGAGTGACAGAAAACCAGCAAAAAGACATATATTTTGGGATTGGCTCCGTGTGAGCACCCCAGATTTGATATTGCCAATAACTTGATCTGTTGGATAGCTTTTGAGATAAATCAAATCACCTTGGTATGGAACAATAGCATTTTATGGCTGCAAATGTGTATCATCTGAGCTAACCTCTGCTGGTGAATTTGAAGTATCAGCCGCTGATGTAAATGGAGGTGGTGGTATTGGGGGTATAGAGGTATCATTCTGATGATTTTTGTGCCCAAATGTAGGACTTTTATCAACAGATGTCTGATTTTGTGAACTGGTAGAGGTTTGAGGATCAAACACTATTGACCCAGAAGTGGCAGAGTTTACACAAGAGCTTGTGGCACCTGATCCTCTGTTGGAAGAATTGACTTTTGTTTGTGGAAGCACACAGTCATATTCTTGATCTTGATCTTCTGTAAATGATTGTGGTGTACCTGCATTGTCTAGCTTGATAGAAACATCAGCAAATGTGAATTTATCTAAATAAAAAAGCTCTGCAGGATTTGCTGGGATTTTCAATGATGAAAGTTCATTGAACTTCACATTCAAAGTTTTTTCAACACACTTGGTCCTAGAGTTAAAAACTCTGTAGGCTTTAGCAGTGGTTGAGTATCCCAGAAACTAACCACAGCCAATTTTGACTGCAAACTTAGATATAGAATCTTTTAAGTTCAAAATGAAGCATGGACAGCCAAAAACTTTAAAATAGGAAATCAAGGGTTTGATTTTATACAAAATCTCATAGGCAGTCTTTTGATGCCTGGGGTTAATCAAAACTCTGTTTTGGACATAGCAAGCAGTGTTTACGGCCTCTGCCCAGAAAGACAAGGGTAAACCAGAGTCTGCAAGCATAGTTCTTGCTGATTCAATTAAAGTTCTGTTTTCCTTTCAACCACCCCATTTTAGTCTGGAGTTCTTGGAATGCTATATTGTCTAACAATTCCTTTTGACTCACAAAAAGCATCCAACTCCCTATTTTTAAACTCTGTTCCATTGTCACTCCTAAAGATTTTTACTGGAAGATCAAATTGCTTTTCTACTTGTTTAACAAAGTTTTGCAAAATGACTGCAGTTTCATCCTAAGAGTGGAAGAAGAAGAAGGTCCATGTAAACCTAGAGAAATCATCAACTATCACTAGGCAATACCTTTTGTGTTTTAAGCTCATGATTTGCACTAGGCCAAACAAGTCCATGTGAAGCAATTGTAAACACTGGCTTGTTTTGGACTCTTCAATTGACTTGAAAGAACTTTTATGTTGTTTTCCTTTTA
The DNA here is from genome assembly GCA_947069175.1 of Scalesia atractyloides. NCBI lineage: Eukaryota > Viridiplantae > Streptophyta > Magnoliopsida > Asterales > Asteraceae > Scalesia > Scalesia atractyloides. The sequence goes on along the minus strand of CAMTDV010000016.1, from coordinate 19,211,191 downwards.
AGCAGGAAACACAATGTTCTTCACAGGAAAATTGCTTGTGAGGCAAACCTCTTACAAGACTTTATTTTGAGAGTGTGGTGATAGTTTTAAGATTTTTGTGTCCAAGTCTTAGATGCCATAACTCAGTCTCTTTGCTAGAAGCAACTGAGAATAAGCATGTTCCAGACATAGGATTATCTTTTAGCATATCTACCACATATACATTCCCACTTCTGTGTGTAGTGAGTTGTGCTTTGCTCTCAGCAATGATTTGATCAATCTTTTTAACAACCTCTGGTCCCACAATTTAACAAGTTTTTTAGTGAAGAAGGATCCATACCCTCTGTTACTCATTTGTGAGACACTCAGCAGGTTAAATTTCAGATTGTCAATTAAATTCACATTTTCAAACTTGAGTTTACCAGCCAGAACCGACCCAGACCCTACAACCTTTCCCTTTGAGTTATTACCAAAAGATATATCACCCCCATGAGCCATGAAGTCCTTGAGAAGGGCTCTACATCCTGTCATGTGCCTGGAACCTCCACTATCTACATACCATAAGCTATCAAGGCAAGTAAAGGGTCCCTGCACATCAAGTAAATAGATCAGTTAAAATAGGTCTCCAAAGCCAAAATGGCTTTGGATGGGGTCACAGATGGTCCAGCCTCAAGTCTAGGACAATGGTTAGTGGTTTGGATATTTTCTTGTAACCTCTGCTCTTGACCATTTCCTATCAGATTATTGTATCCATAGGGATGCTTATTCACTCTTTGATTTGAAGGCTTTTTGTATCCTTCATAAGTAAGAGGAACCCTTTTATAGGCTGGTTGGCCATACCCTCTTGGAAATAAATTTGATGGTGGGGCATCTGTCACTTGCACCTCTCTAGGAACAGAGGTTTTGTTTAAAGCTTTTGTAACAGATGTTTTAGTTGGTTCAAAACTCTGCTTAGATTTATTTCCAGCAGAACTTGAACCTTCTCTTTCTAGTGCTTTTGCCTTGATCTCTTTTACCTTTTGCTCATAGTTTTTGAGATAGGCACACTCTTGGAGTTAAGTGATTTTTTTGTTGCAGATGGTGCATCTTGAAGACTTTTTGATAACACAAGTTTTGTTAATGTCATAGGCATTTAAAAGAAAACAATCTGCAGCCACATGATTTCTTTTTTCACAAAATTCACAAAACAAGTTTTTAATCTTTACTCTTCTTTTCCTATCAGACTTTTTATCAGCAGTGGTTGTAACCTCTGCTGGTACATCTTTGATAGGGATCACCAGTGCTTTTGGGGCTTTAATACCATCAGAGGTTGTAAAGTCCATTGGCTTAAAGTTTTCTAAAATATCACATTCATCTGACCATGTTGGTTTAAACTGAAATTTTTCAATTTCTTTATCTTTTGTGAAACCTCTGATTTTTCGAAAACAATTTTGTTTCCAGCTTTATCTGTGATTTTTATTTCTTCACCAGCCAAATTTGTAGGGACTATTTCAACCAACTCAGAATCAATTTCAGCAACATTTTTCTCATTTTGGTCATAGGTTCTAAAACCTACACCAAACTTAATGTTGCTCTTGATCTGAGCATCAAGCATAATCTCATAACTTTACAGGACTCAACCCATTTTTCACAAGTGATTTGGGTTTCTTCTAACTCCTTTTTACACACTTGGTATTTTTCTACCATAGTTTGGAGTTGGTCCTTGGTTATGCTTGATTCATGTCTCAGGCTACTCATTTCAGAATCTTTTTCACTTAACTTTGATTTTAACTCTTTAATCAGTTTTTCAAAATTAAGTTCATCTTCTAAAATTTTGTTCCTCAGGTTTTCATTCCCTGCTTAATGTTTGCAAAAGCAATATGATTGTCAACATAGATCTTTAAGGATCTGAGGTGATACCTTTGTAGCAGCCATGAGAGCACAATCACACTCATCTTCACACACATCAACATTCCATGGGTCAGCAGGAGAGTTCTTTTCCTTATCAGCAACATTTTTCTTTTCTTCACTTGAAACAACTGTTTCATCACAAACTTGAACTTCATCAGTTTTTACACTAACTCCACAGATTCAACACCATTCAGCAATTGTCTCTAAGGCCATTAAACAAAATTCTTGTTCAATATCATTTTGGCCATTAAAGCAAAGTTCTCATCAGTCAAATCCTCAGGCAAGCTACTCCAGTCAACATAACTTTTGTGAAAAAGCTCTGTTGACCAACCTCTTCTGGACTAGCAGTGGTTTGAGCAGGTTGTGTGACAATGGGTACTTGTTGTACATGCACTTGAGGATGTGATGGTGACTGAACATATTTAATTTGTGGAGCAGTGGATTGAACATAATGCATGGAACAGTATAGCAGGATGTGCAAAGTGGGCAGTGTTTTGAACATGTTGAGCAGGGGTATATTGGGAATAATGAGCAGTGTTTGTGTGTGGTGAGGTCTAGGGCCAGGATGAGTCACTATTGGTCCAGAATTTTGAGACCTGCATTCTCTAGCAAAGTCTCCTAACTTATTACACTTATAACACTTGACTTTTGATTTATCTAACCCAACCTTCAATCCCCCATGCAATCCTGGGAATTTCCTACCAGTTCTCTTATAGAATTTACTAGCCCTAACACTCAATAGGGCCAGTTGGTGCAAGATACCCATTTCTTCAAGATCAGAAGGTTCAAAATGTTGCAAGTCATTCATCTCAAAGGATAGATTATCAGAGGTTTGTCTTTCCCCACTAACAGTGGGAAAACATAGTTGGGTGCATATGTTTCAGATCCAAAGTTCCCAGCAGAAGTAATATCTATATAGTGATCATAACTTTGGTCCTTACTGCTGCCAGATCCTTCTTCTTGGCCAAAAAGAGCTGTATGACCCAATGAGTAATCATCACTCATTTTGCCAGAATCTTGCAACTTCTTTTTCTGGTTTAACTCTCTCTCATAAGTGAGGAGTATCCCATGAAGTTGTGTCAATGACATTTCTTTAAACCCAACAGACTTTCGTGTTACATAAGCTACAATCTCCCACTTACTGGTAACGATCTAAGGAAACGACTATTGACAGTCGAATTAGGAAAACCACGTTAACCAGTCTAAGTTCACTGATGAGACAGCTGTAACGTTCGAACTGTTGTGTTAGAGACTCTCCTTTCAAGTGACAAAACGTTTCATACTGCTGAGTTAAAACGTCTCTGTTACTTTCAATCACTTCCTAGTCACACCGAATTGCTCTTTCAGTGCATCCCATAACTCCTTTGCACTATTGCAATGGAGTAGACCAGCATAAATCTCATTGGGTAAGGCCGAAGCAACTATGCTAAATGCCTTAGCATCCAATTCGTTTTCTGGAAATCCTGCTCCGAAAAGTTTTCAGGATTTTTTGGCACTTGTTTAGTTGGATCCTCTGTGCTCGTAACCATCAGAACGTGAGGTCCATAAGCAACAGATCTCCAGCAACGGTGTTTTGCTGAGCAAGGATATGACCCATTCGTCGTTGCCAAATGAAATATTCATTTCTTTTGAGCATCGGCGGTTTGAACAAGGATCAGAGTTGGCATGCTGTGTGTTTTGAGACATTTTCAGTTGATTTTTTTACAGATTTTCTGTTTTAAAAACTTTGAACGTAATAAAACTCCGTTTATCAAGCAAAAACAACCAAACTAAATAGCAGAGAGCTGATCTGCTCGAATCAAATTGTAACACCTCGAAAATTTCGCCCAATAAAATTCTGACACGTGTCCCGAAAATTCTTAGTTGCCACATGTAGCCGAGAGGGACCAACGATGCCGTCATGTTATTTTAATAACCTCTGAACGAGCATCGAAGAAAGTCGGGGACCAAAGTGGTGAAAAATGCCAAACTTCAAATTTCTGAAGGTCGACTACCACTGTTACGGACCGTAAGCTTAAGCAAATATGGTTTTCAGTAAGGCGGTTACGGACCGCAAGCCTTATTGGTTACGGTCCGTAACTATTCAAATCCTGTGGGCGCCAGAGGTCCTTACGGACCGCAAGGCATAACCCATACGGTCCATAAGGGACTGCCAGCGACAGAACGCATGGCAGCCCTGCTGCCCTGCCACCTTGCTCGCCATGCCACCCTTCTCCTTGGTTGTGCCACGACCAAAAACACTTGTCTTGTCTAGGATCATCCCCAACACCTGTCTTGATCCTATGCCTTCCCCTTTGCTATAAATAGCAACCTTGAGTGAGCTCCCAACTTGCTCATTCATCTCTTTCACCTCTCTTGCTCACTTGGAAAGCTCCTGCTTATCTTGGAGCAATCCCGTGAGTTCTAAGTCTTTCTTTGGTTCACTAGTAAGTGTTCCAACTCAGTTCTTTCCTTTTTAGTAGGCTTTAAGCCAATGTCAAAGCGTTGACGTAAAAACGCTTGACTTTATGCTAAGACCATTATGGTCATGCCAATGTTATAACGAACATGGCTACGTGATCGTAATAAGGTAGGTGTTAATCCCTCAAGAGGGCACCTCCTGATTACCACGTTTGCTTGGTCAATTGACGGGTCAAAGTTATGTTAATAAAAAGTCAAACGGGTCAGTTTTGAAATAAAATCATAATTAGCAATGTAGATGTTATAAACCTGTTTTGACACTCCAATTTTGGATCAATGTAGGAACATGTTCGGCTCGTCAATTCCAGGTCCAAGGTCGGTTCTGCAACCGAAAGTCGCAAAGTTTGACTTCTGCGTTGACTTTCAGTTCTGACCCGATTTAGCCACATTACCCACTGTCCCTAAGTTGCATTATGACCATGTTATAATGTACTATAACCCTCTGGAGTTATGGGACATGGTCATGTAGAAATCCGAGTCATTATGCAAGATCCATTAAATATGCCTAAAACGCCCTTTTAACACATAAAATGTTTAAACATAATTTTAACATCAAACTCAATACCTACTGATGTAATATCATTATTAAGACTATTTGGGATATTCATTCAGGTTGCAAACTAAGTTTAAGCTATAGTTTGCACATTATGTCCTTAAATGACGATGTTACCCTTTCGACACTCAAAATAAGTTTTCGACATTCAAATAAACCAAAACCTTGTACCTACTGATGTAGTATATATCTTAACATATTTTGGTCATTCAAACCTGGTCACAACAACAGTTTTACTTAAATACCATTTATGTCATCATTTAGTCGACTTAATCGCCACCTTGGCGCATAATATGGTTTAAAACCATATTAGAGTATAAAGACTTGATACCTACTGATTTCAAAACATATTTTCAAAATATAACAGTGGTATATGTCCCAAACTCAGATTACCAAATCAGTTATCATTTATATGTAAAATGACCAAATTACCCTTTCGGGACATAGTTTGGTCTTAAGCCATTAACACACATATAATTGATGTCTACTGATATAACATCATAAAATAAGTATTTTTACAGAATGTTTATATTAATAACATCAGTTTACATATAAGCTCGTTTATTATATTTTAAATGACGAAAATTGCCCTTTTTAAGGCATAATTTACTTTAAAACCATAACGTCGATCATATCAATAACCAACTGTTATAATAACATATTTTAAACATAATGGCATATGGAACTTGTATAGGACTCCACCCGGTTTCGCTTATATACGTAAGGTTAAGCCTACATGACTAGTTTAGTAATTTAATCGAAACGGGTTTAACCATATTAAAATACTCTCATATTCCAGAATGTAAAATGGTAACCCATATTATACAAGTCCTAGTACTTGTCGGGTCCAAAATACATTTTTTCCGGTCACCGCTTAATCTATCGTTTCGTACCGTTATTTTTATTTTAAGTTAGCCGGTCTAAGTCAATGACTAAATAAAGACCCGCTAACTAACTAATCGGTTAATAATACCATCCAATCCACACTAGAGACTTCCGGTAGATTTCGTCGAGCTAGTTTATTTTGATTACGTTGTGCTTTGCTTATTTTCTTATTACTAGAGACTTTTGCAAGTCAGGTAAATACTTTAACTTATTTTCCCTTATACGGGCTTGGGATACGGTATACTAATACCGCATGGTTGGATATGGGATCAAAGCCAATGAGTCAGGAATTCAAATAATCCATTTTAATTCGTATTGCTTAATATTAAACATTTGGGGTTAAAACGACCGTGTCCTGGAGATCCACGGTTCATTTAGTTGTAAATGGCCAGACCTAAGCACGGGGTGTAGGCATACACCCGTCAGATGCTAAATTAAAATTATTACCCATTAGGGTGCACCTATTAAAGGTGTTAAAGTGGTGTGTCAATTAATCATGATCTCGGCATAATTTTCGGGCTCTAAATGTATTATTAGCATGTAAAACTGATAACATGAAATTATTTATCCCAAGTTATTTATAAAACAAAGTACCATTGTGTACTCAAAATGATTTAAAATGTTTTCAAAATGAGTCGGTTAAATGTATTTACCAGTGAAAACTGACGTATTTTCAAAAGACTAAGCGCAGGTGACAAGTATACGTAAATAGGCTGGAAGTACTCGGCGAAGCTTAAGAGGAATTGCAACCCTTTGCTTAGAAGGCCTTAGTCTGTCAAGTTTTCTTTTGTATTCACATTTTCGATCCGCCTGTGGATCTAGTTACAAGCGTTGTATTTGTTATTTTTGAACTTTGAACATTCAAACGTTTGTAATAGTAATTATCCAGACTTCCGCTGTGTAATAATGTATTGTTTGGTAATGATGATATCAACTTACGTCACGATATTCCCCAACCGGGCCCAGCGGGTTACACGTGGAAATTAGGGGTGTGACAAAACCGATTGTTAGATCGAATTTTGATGAATCAAGCTCTGATACCAATTGTTAGGATCTGAGTTTGAATTACTTGTAGTTTTTGTTTCAAAAATGGAAAATGATTGAGTTTTAAAAGAGATTTGCAGCGGAAATAATTGGAAAACTTTTACTACAAGCAATGGTCGTTTGTTTTCATCATCATCATGCTTTCAAGTTGGTAAACTCGCATGTGATTCACAAACTCCCCCTCAGCCTTTGCAATTGAAGTTTGGTAGTAAGAAAATGCAAAGAAGATGATATGCGAAAGTTGATCTTTTAATAGACAAGTTAAACTGTTACACAAGTTTACCTAGTTATACTAAACTATCTAGCCACTAGCATCTTTGATGACGTCAGGTTGATAGTGACAGGAAACTATATGTAACTAACTACAAACACTGCTAATACTAACTATCAGTCTTAGCACTGTTACATTGATTATATATCTAATGACTAAGCTCTGATCTCTATCCTCTGTCCTTGTAACTCTGGCCTTTTGTGTTTAATCTCGGGAATACATAATACACACACATCTCTTAGACTTTCGAGTCTAGACTTTGACCTAGGTTTAATCGTTCCCTTCTTATTATTCTAGCTTTGTATTTGGTTTAACTTGTTTTTGAAACAGGAACAATGCCGCCTAAGTTTAGACGTGGAGGAAAGGGTAAAGGACCCATGAGGGGTGGACCCTCAATGACTGGACCATCTTTACTGACCATCCTTAGACCACCATACAGACCCTGTTTAGCTGGAGCAGCCAATTTACCTCAATACAACCCTTACGAAGGATCCGGAGATTCTTCATCACCCTTTGAACCTTACCGACATTCGATCTCACATGAATACTCCCCACCTCATTCACATTCTCAGCATTCCTACCATTCACACCATTCCCATCAATCCCACCATTCGCACTCCCATTCCCAACAAGAATACTTCAACTCCTATTTTGATAACCCAGTCAACCAACCCTCACCCGAAACCCCTCCAGTTGACTCACCGACCCATATGGAGGAGGATTCCGACCCGGAGGAATTCCAGCAAACCGGATCGTACGGTCACCCTATCGAGTTGTCTAGTGGCTCGAACTCCTTGGCAGGATCTCCGTTCCGAGGTCCTGATGATTATGAGCAACGATGGGCACAATATGTGTTTGTAAACACGCCCTCCTACCACAACACTCCCCATCACCACATCCTCAAGCCAAGGATGTAGAAATGCAACAGGTGGACCAACCTCAGCCACCACCTGAATCATCATCACAACCACGCCGAAAGCATGGGGCACGTATGTCGGTGCGTGCTGGTCAAAGGTTGGGTTCGCTACCACCTTTGCCACCCTCTTACCCCATCATCCCTGAGGACCCACAAATGGGTGGATCCTCGAACACATCACTAGTGGTGGAATCTCCACCATAACCAGTTGTTGAGCCTCTGCCTCAACCACCTCTACCGCCGCCGGATTTTGCCAATCCAATACCTGCATATACAGGACCAGCAAGGTTTCACACTGTCAACCCTCCTGGTCTATATAACTATATCCATCATGGAATGGAGCAGGACCCTTATTATGATGCAGTCATTCATAATATCCTATCCATTCTTCTTACCCTAGTTACCCACCTCCTTATGCCACTACCGGATATCCGCCTTACGGGTATCCGTATCCAGTTGTGCCTCAGACGCAACCACCTCCACCTCAGCCTCAACCACAAGCACCAGTTGAGGCTATTAACGAAGCCTTGGATCAGGTCCGAGAAATGTGACAACAAGTCAAGAAGTCGGAGAAGAAAACGACTAAATTTATCAAGAAACTTTACAAGGCTGTGAAAGGGAGGAAGGATGACTAGTATTGTATTTTCATATATGTAATTTAAATTCCAAAAAGTCCTGTGTGGACAATGTTATTTCCTTTTCAGTCCCTGCGAGGACATTATTATTTCTGTTAGGTTCCTGTGTGAACCATTTTGTTATTTCAAGTCCTATATATATTAGGCAATTATGTAACGTTTACTTTAATGGAATTTTTTTCATGTTATGTTTCATCCAGTCGATCAACATGATTCAATCAAATTTTATTGATCTGCTATATTATCCCAAGATCTATTAGCCAATGACTATGAACAACTAGGAATTGGCAAATGAAAATTTCGGAGGTAACCTTCTGTCTAGCAAAGGCGAACAATGTTCTACTTCCAAACTTATCATTTCTCTATATTTAACTCTCAATGAGGAGTTACCCTTTAATTCCCCGTGACAATTATTGCCACATTATTAAAAAGGGTAAATGACAATATTCACACCCTATCGCCTAAGTGATCCAATGAGATCCTGGTTAAATTATTCAAACACTCAATAGCAGTGTAAAGCCAATGTGCAAGGATATAGTAGTGACGCTTGATGCACTAACTGATAAATTCTGGACTATGTCCAATCTATAAATGCCTATGATGGTCCTTCAAGACCTAGGTTATGTATAAATATACTACATTTAATATTTAAATCCTATATGGTCTTAGAACCATGTCATGAATAAGGGTACACGATAGCGACTAACCGAATTCATCTTGATCTATCGAAGTAAGCTACAGCAATGGCTTATTCAAATGAAGTAAACAGCAAGCGCAATGACTATGATGCCAACGAGAACATCCTTATTAGTAAGAACGATTTAAGAGAACTTATTGCCGCAGAAGTTGGCAAAGCCTTAAAAGACAGATCTGATCGTCAACCGGAGTCGAGTGTTTCTCGCTCCAAGCCTGTTTCTAAACCTAAGTCTCAGCCTAACCCCTTTGAACCGAAAAAGAGTGAGGCACACTCTTCGAATGTGAAAAGTATAGCGAAGAGTGATGCGCATCCCAAGAAACCGAGTGTTGATGGCGACGGTTGCTCCTACAAGTACTTCGTGTCTTGTAGACCCCGATACTTTAATGGGGAAAAAGGAGCAGTAGAATGTTTGAGATGGCTGGATGAGATGGAAACGGTGGTGGATATCAGCGGTTGCGCTGATAAAAACTGTGGTGAAGTATGTATCTCAATCATTCAAGGGAGATGCCCTTATCTGGTGGAAAGCCTTAGTCCAGTCCACGGGCAAGGTTCATCTCTACAACTTGAGTTGGTCCAAGTTCTTAGATCTTGTGAAGGATACCTACTGCCCACCTCATGAGGTGCAGAAAATCGAGTCAGATTTTCTAAATCTGACCATGAAAAACATGGATTGTCGGAAGTTTGTCACCGACTACAACTCTCTTTCAAGGCTAGTGCCTTATTTGGTTACCCCAGAGCCCAAACGCATTGCACGTTTCATCAATGGGCTAGCTCCTGAAATCAGGAGTATGGTTAAAGCAGTGCAGCCTGGCACCTACAAATCTGCTGTTGAGTTAACCCTCTCCCTCACACAGGATTATGTGAGGCAATTGTCAGCTAAGACTGACACTGATGGAAAGAGGAAAAGGGAGGATAATAACTCCCAGAGGTTTAACAAGAAGGGTAAACATGGGTTCAACAAGGACAGTCAGAAATCGGGCGACAAACCCACGTGCAAAACGTGTGGGAAGCAACATTATGGGCGGTGTCGCATAGAACAAAAACCGAAGCAATGCAACATCTGCAAGAAAACTGGGCACCGGTCTCATGAGTGCCGCAATATTAAGGATGCTACTTGCTTCGGATGTGGTGAGAAGGGCCACATCAAAACAAGTTGCCCAAAGGCAAATACCGAGGGTAAACCCAAAACCTCAGAGGCAAAGAAAGCCACTGCCAGAGACTTTCAAATGAATGCTAGGAAGCAGTGAAGGATAACAATGTCATAACGGGTACGTTCCTTATCAACGACGCTTTTGCTAGAGTTCTTTTCATTCGGGCACCGATAAATCGTTTGGAGATCATAAATTTAGTGAACTATTAAACTTGCCCGTAAGAACTCTAGACATAACCTATGAAGTAGAGCTCGCTGATGGAACCATAGAAACCGCTTCTTCCATTCTTGACGGATGCTTCATATCCATCAAGAATCATTCTATCCATGTCTCTCTTTTGCCCATAAAACTAACGGGATTCGATGTAGTCTTAGGCATGGATTGGTTATCGCATAACCAAGCACGCATTGCCTGCGATAAGAAACTCATCGAGATCAAATCCCGGTCTAGTAAAATCCTCACCATTCATGGAGAAAACATTTTGGATTGCCTGATAAGGCCGTTTTACTTAAGGCATCTAGATGTATGACGAAGGGATGTGTCATCTACATGGCACAAGTCACCGTTGATGAACCCAAACCGAGGATTGAGGATATACCTATCATCTCTGAATACCCGGACGTATTCCCAGAAGAATTACCTGGCCTACCTCCTGATAGGCAGGTAGAGTTTCGAATCAATATCATACTTGGAGCAGCTCCCATAGCTAAAGCTCCGTACCGATTAGCGCCAACCGAGATGAAAGAATTAAGGACCCAACTGGAAGAACTCTTAGAGAAAGGTTTTATTCAACCTAGCTCTTCGCCTTGGGAGCTCCTATCCATTTTGTCAAAAAGAAAGACGGATCAATGTGGATGTGCATTGATTACCGTGAGCTCAATAAGATAACAATCAAGAATCGTTATCCCTTGCCAAGGATCGACGACTTGTTTGATCAATTACAAGGTGCAAGTTATTTCTCGAAGATAGATTTAAGATCGGGATATCACCAGCTTAAGGTTAGGGACGAAGATGTTCCGAAAACTGCTTTCAGGACAAGATATGGACATTACGAGTTTCTAGTGATGCCTTTCGGACTCACTTATGCACCCCAGCATTCATGGATCTCATGAATAGAGTCTGCAAGCCATACTTAGATAAGTTTGCCATTGTCTTCATAGACGACATACTCATCTACTCTCGAAATCAATCGGATCACGAAAACACTTGCGGTGCATTCTTGAAATTCTACGTCAGAAAAGTTGTATGCAAAATTTTCCAAATGCGAATTCTGGCTACGTGAGGTTCAGTTCCTTGGTCACATAGTAACTGAACACGGTATTCAAGTAGACCCAACAAAGATAGAAGCAATAATGAATGGGAAGCCCCAAAGACACCTTCTGAGATACGTAGTTTCTTAGGATTGGCTGGTTATTATCAAAGGTTCATCGAGAACGTCTCTCGAATAGCCGCTTCTTTGACAATCCTAACTCATAAGGATGCTAAATTTAACTGGGGCCCAAAACAACAAGAATCCTTTGAGACGTTAAAGCATAAGTTGAGCAATGCCCCAATGTTAACTCTGCCAGAAGGAATTGAAGAATTTGTAGTTTATTGTGATGCATCGCACACTGGCATGGGATGTGTGCTTATGTAGAGAGGCAAAGTGATTGCCTATGCATCACGACAACTAAAAGTCACGAGAGAAACTACACACCCATGATTTAGAATTAGGTGCGATAGTATTCGCACTTAAACTTTGGAGGCATTATCTATATGGAACAAAGTGTATCATCTACACTGACCATAAAAGCCATCAGCACTTGTTCAATCAGAAGGATTTGAACATGAGGCAACGTCGTTGGATGGAAACACTCAACGACTATGATTGCGAGATTCGATATCATCCAGGAAAGGCGAATGTAGTCGCTGATGAGCTTAGTCGCAAGGAAAGAATCAAACCTTTAAGGATCAATGCCAAGAGCATTGAACTGAAGAACAACTTGAATGAAAAGTTGCTAAATGCACAAAAACAAGACATGTCTAAGGACAACATTGCCAAGGAAGGATAGGTGCAACCATCGATCTGTTAGCATCTGGAAAGGACAAAATGTTTAGGATGAATGATCGGATCTGGGTTCCGATCTACGGAGGACTTAGAGGTGTAATCCTCCAGGAAGCACATAACTCTAAACACTCAGTTCACCCGGGTAGCGACAAGATGTATGAAGATCTTAAACCCAGCTATTGGTGGATGGTATGAAGGAAGATATAGCTAATCATGTAGCAAAATGCTTGACGTGTTCTCAAATTAAGCAGAACACTAGAAACCGTCAGGACTTCTACAACAACTTGAAATCCCAGTATGGAAATGGGAAATGGTAACTATGGACTTTATCACTAAGTTACCCAAGACCAAGCGTGGCAATGACACGATTTAGGTTACTGTGGATAGACTAACCAAATCTGCTCACTTCTTGCCAATTAAGGAAACATACGACTCTGACAAGCTGGCTAAGCTTTTTGTTGATGAGATTGTGTCCTTGCACGGAGTACCAATATCAATTGTATCTGATAGAGACACGAGATACACATCTCACTTCTGGAAGAGCTTCCAATAATCTCTAGGCACGAGATTAAACTTCAATACGGCTTACCATCCATAGACGGACGGACAAAGTGAACGTACCATTCAAACCTTGGAGGACATGCTTCGAGCTATTGTGATCGATTTTGGTGGAAGTTGAGATGATCACTTACCCCTAATCGAATTTTCTTATAATAATAGTTATCACACAAGTATTAAGGCCGCTCCTTTTGAAGCCCTATATGGAAGAAAATGTAGGACGCCTGTGTGTTGGGCCGAAGTTGGAGAAGCCCAACTATCTGGACCCAAATCGTTCTTGAGACCATAGAAAAGATTGTACAAATCCGTGATCGACTTAAGGCAGCTCGAGATAGACAAAAGAGCTATGCCGACAAAAGGCATAAACCTTTACAGTTCCAAGTTGGGGACAAGGTTATGTTAAAAGTGACACCTTGGAAAGGTGTAATGCGTTTTGGGAAAAAGGGCAAGTTAAGCCCGAGGTATATTGGACCATTCGAAATAATCAAATGTGTCAGAACCGTAGCTTATCGGCTTAAGGTACCGGAAAAGCTCAGTGGAATCCATGAGGTTTTCCACGTCAGCAATTTAAAGAAATGCCTAATGGACAAGTCGTTAGCAATGCCTCATGAAGATAACAGATCGATGAAAACTTGCGTTTCATAGAGAAACCAATTGCGATCGAGGATCGGCAAGTTAAGAAGCTTTGTAGGAAGCATGTACCTATTGTGAAGGTCAAATGGGATGCCCGTCGGGGGCCCGAATATACTTGGGAGGTCGAGTCCAATATGCGACAAAAGTACCTTATCTATTTGAATAAATCTCGAGGTCGAGATTTTTATTAAGGGGTGAAGATGTAACACTTTGAAAATTTCGCCCAATAAAATTCCGACACGTGTCCCGAAAATTCTTGGTTGCCACGTATAGCCGAGAGGGACCAACGACGCCGTCATGTTATTTTAATAACCTTTGAACGAGCATCGAGGAAAGTCGGGGACCAAAGTGGTGAAAATGCCAAACTTCAAATTTCTGAAGGTCCTTACAGACCGTAACCACTCCTGGTTACGTACCGTAAGCTTAAGCAAATATGGTTTTCAGTAAGGCGGTTATGGACCGCAAGACTTATTGGTTACGGTCCGTAACTATTCAAATCCTGTGGGCACCAGAGGTCCTTACGGACCGCAAGGCATAATCCTTACGGTCCGTAAGGGACTGCCAGCGACAGAATGCATGGCAGCCTGCTGCCCTGCCACCTTGCTCGCCATGCCACCCTTCTCCTTGGTTGTGCCACGACCAAAAACACTTGTCTTCGTCTAGGATCACCCCCCAACACCTGTCTTGATCCTATGCCTTCCCCTTTGCTATAAATAGCAACCTTGAGTGAGCTCCCAACATGCTCATTCATCTCCTTCACCTCTCTTGCTCACTTGGAAAGCTCCTGCTTATTTTGGAGCATTCCCCTGAGTTCTAAGTCTTTCTTTGGTTCACTAGTAAGTGTTCCAACTCAGTTCTTTCCTTTTTAGTAGGCTTTAAGCCAATGTCAAAGCGTTGACGTAAAAACACTTTGACTTTGTGCTAAGACCATTATGGTCCAGCCAGTGTTCGTAACGAACATGGCTACGTGATCGTAATAAGGTAGGTGTTAATCCCTCAAGATGGCACCTCCTGATTACCACGTTTGCTTGGTCAATTGACGGGTCAAAGTTATGTTAATAAAAAGTCAAACGGGTCAGTTTTGAAATAAAATCATAATTAGCAATGTAGATATTATAAACCTGTTTTGACACTCCAATAACTTGGTAATAATCATAAGGACATGTAGGAACATGTTAGGCTCGTCAATTCCAGGTCCAAGGTCGGTTCGCAACCGAAAGTCGCAAAGTTTGACTTCTGCGTTGACTTTCAGTTCTGACCCGATTTAGCCACATTACCTACTGTCCCTAAGTTGCATTATGACCATGTTATAAGTACTATAACCCTCTGGGGTTATGGAAAATGGTCATGTAGAAATCCGAGTCATTATGCAAGTATCCGTTAAATATGCCTAAAACGCCATTTTAAGACATAAAATGGTTTAAACATAATTTTGACATCAAAACTCAATACCTACTTATGTAATATCATTTTTAGGACTATTTGGGATATTCGTACAGGTTGCAAACTGAGTTTAAGCTATAGTTTGCACATTATGTCCTGAAATGATGATGTTACTCTTTCGACACTCAAAATAAGTTTTCGATATTCAAATAAAGCAAAACCTTGTACCTATTGATGTAGTATATATCTTAACATATATGGTCATTCAAACCTGGTCACAACAACAGTTTTACTTAAATACCATTTATGTCGTCATTTAGCGACTTAATCGCCACCTTGGCGCATAATATGGTTTAAAACCATATTAGAGTATAAAGACTTGATACCTACTGATTTCAAAACATATTTCACATATTAACAGTGGGTACATGTCCCAAACTCAGATTCCCGAATAAGTTATCATTTGTATGTGAAATGACCAAATTACCCTTTCGGGACAAGTTTGGTCTTAAGCCATAAACCACACATATAATTGATGTCCTACTGATATAACATCAAAAAATAAGTATTTTTACAGAATGTTTATATTAATAACATCAGTTTACATATAAGCTCGTTTATTATATTTTAAATGACGAAATTGCCCTTTTTAAGGCATAATTTACTTTTAAAACCATAACGGGCCATCATATCAATAACCTACTGTTATAATAACATATTTTAAATATAATGGCATATGAAACTTGTATAGGACTCACCCGGTTACCCGGTTTCGCTTATATACGTACGGTTAAGCCTACATGACTAGTTTACGTAATTTAATCGAAACGGGTTTAACCATATTAAAATACTCTCATATTCTAGAATGTAAATGTAACATTCGTTGAAAAACGGGTTTTCAAAACCCGCTTCGTTTATCAATCAAATATCCAGTTATAAATTTCGTTGCGTATTAATGGTTGATAGTAATTTTAAACAATACATAATTAATAAATATATTAGAATTTAAAAACCATAATTTATAATTACTAATAAATAATGAATAAAAAAAATAAATGGAGACGCCCGGTTTCGAACCCGGGTCACCCGCATGAACAAACACACAACACACCACTCCGCCACACATTGTTTTTGTCATAAACACGGAAACAAATAGAATTTATAATAAAACCGAAAAGTCAAATCTGCAATCAGCGCGCGCACTCACCGGAAAAACCGACGTTCCGCGATTTTGGCTACCTTTCCTTTGACTGAAACGCACAATTTAATCTCGACGCCAGTTATAACCGTTGCCGGCAGTCAATTTCGGTCATAACCGCCGGAAAACCTTTGACCGCGAACCTTGACCTCGATTCAAACCCAATTAAGCCGTTCATCCCTATAAATACTCACTCAAACATCTCGTAAACCTTTCGCTCTCAACTGCACTTTCTTTCCGAAGTTGCATTTCCTCAAAAGCTCGTCGCCGGAGATTTCCAATTTCGCCGGAACATCGCCGGAATCGTTGATCAGAAAACCGTATTCGTACATCAGACGGTATAATCATCTAAACCTTCTTGCCATCTTTTGATTTATACTTTAATTGTTCAAATCAATGATCAAAACTGTTAAAACAGTTCACTTAGCCGGAATCCGCAAAACAGAACCGACGAATTTTGCCGGAAAATCTGAAGAAGACACTCTGTGATTGGTACATCTTATTCCTTAATTTTCTTTTCTACTTCAATTCAATCAATCATAAGCGTTGTTGGTCAATTAAACAAACAGTCGGTTTCACTGTTCGGTAATTCGATAAGTGAAGAAGATGAAGTTAAAACATGTGTATTAGAATAATTAAAAACGGATATTAAACCGGGTTAGACACACAGTCCAACGGTGGACTGCGTGCAAATACAATATGCACGTCCCGAGTTCGAATCGCACACGTACCGACTTTCAGAATTAAAACCAACATTTTTAGAACTGAATCAGAACAAGTCACAGGATGTTTATAAGAGTAATATAATCCATTTGTTAAACAGATTAGACACACAGCCCAACTGGTTGGGCTGTGCGCACTCGAACCGAAGGACCTGAGTTCGACTCCGGGTCCCTGCAACCGGTTCGGCCATATAAATCATTTTTAATAAACCAAATAAGTTTAAAATTAATTAGTATATAAATATAATTAAACAGAGAATATTTCGGGTTAGACATGTAGCTCAGTTGGTAGAGCTGTGTGCACGTATATGAGAGGTCCCGAGTTCGAACCTCACTCAGCGCATATAAAAAAACACAGTCCACCCGGTCAACGGTCAACGGTCAAAAAAAGTCAATTTTTTTTATTTCTTTTTATTTATTTATTTAATTAGAAAATTATTTAAAAATACTTAAAAATAAGATTATTAAGGTTAGAAAACTTCCTTAAGCTCACAAAAATAATTCTAAAAATCCCATTTAAGAACACTAATTAAAAATATTAATCTCAACCAAAATTTATTTATTTACCAAATCATTTTGTTATTATCTAGGCTAGTTCTTCCTCGTCAATCGAATCATAAATTCGCACGCCTTCATCATCATCAAAGAACGCACCCATTGTGAGTGAATCTCTATCACTTCCCCGTTTTAATCATGTTTTGGGGTGTATCATGTGTCGTTTAATTCTTTATTATATTTAAACACTTGTGCATACATCATATCCGTGATCAAATGTGTATCAAATGTGTATCAATTGTTGTGTGGATTATATGTAGTTTGGATTTATCATTTTCAGTGCACGCATTTCATTAGGCCTATCAGTTCCCCGTGGGAGACGGTTGAGCATCAGGTGCCTCATAAGATCGGCTCCGTTTGATTGAGCCTTGATCTCACATTCATCATCATTCGTATCATATACTCATCCAAAGTGGTTTGTGTTTGTTTACTTATATATGTTTGCTCACATGTGATTATTGCACAAATTTTCCATATTAAATAACACAAGAAATTAATAACAATGTTTTATCAAGGTTCACTCGCCAACTTTTGTTGACCCAAAATATCCCCCGTTTTACACATGATACAGGTGATCCAGCTGAGGCAAGAAACACATAGGAAGGCCTAGAAGAATAAACCAGTTTAAGCTTTGGATTATTTACATAGTTTCATTTCCTTGTAATTGTATAAATTTTGATTTGGATATTTAAGTTGTAATTTGAATTTAATAAATACGAAACATTTTAGTAAACATCATGAGCTTTGGTGATAACCCAATTATGCCCCGGCTCTTATTCAGCTGCGGGTCGGGTGTGACAGATTGGTATCAGAGCCATGACTATAGTGATATAGGATAGGTTATTAGACCCTTAGAGCCTATACTATAGTTGATTAAAATTTTAAATTGTTTATGCGTTACATACAAAATTCATGATGTTTATATGCTTTATGTTTATTTTTACACTCAATGTTATGCAAGCATGCTCACAAATACATGTTATTATACAATGCTCATCATAAATCATATCCTCATAACATATCCCATGATTTTTGCAATGATTTTTGTATTTTCGAATCACATCAAAGTGAGTTCTCATGACGGGCATGTAGTAACTGGAAGGGTACGAGTACCGGTAGTCGGAAGTCCTGTCTAGGCTTGGCATTCGTATAAATCCAAAATAAAGGACCAGTTTACCTACCTGGGGACTAATGATGAGAGTACGAAGGACCTATTAGGCCAAAGCATGCTATACAAACGTCCTGTGAGCTAACCCCACTTTGAGTTGTCATTGTGTCTACACCTGGACACCCTCCTACCATACATCTCGCAATCATATTTTACGGTTTTCATTCGGGTGATGCGAGTGTTAATCCGCCAACACCAATGTGAATCCTACCAAGCCCAATAGTCATGGGGGCCCACATGACTACAGGCGACGGTATGGGGGACATTGGAGGCCCAAACATGAGCAAACCCAAGACATCCTATGGATGTAGTTGCATTATTGTTAGTTATGTTATTTTTATTGTTTTAACGACACATGACACCTAGAAACTTCTTAAACTCACAATCTTTCTATGTATGTTCCTGTAGATGTCGGCTAGGCAACTACGTGGAGGTAGAAAGTTAGGAAGATCCAATGAACGCTTGGCCACACAAATTGCTAAACAAATGGCTGCAGTGCTTCCTGACATCGTAATTCAAGTTCAACAAGCTCTCACCGCAAATTCCATCAACCCTCCCAATCAAGAAGACCAGAGCGTCGCCAACCCTCCCTCCAAAAAGTGCTTCTACAAACACTTCAAATCTTGTGATCCCCCAAAGTATGAAGGGGCCGAAGGTGTCACTGCTCTCCTCCACTGGTTTGAAGAAATGGAGAACACCTTCCTTAATTGCGATTGTCCCGAGGATCGCAAGGTACGTTATGCAACAGGAAGACTGTTTGGGGTAGCCCTTACCTGGTGGAACACGGAAAAGGGTAAACGAGGAGTTGAAGATGCCATGGCCTTAACATGGGGAGAGTTAAGGGAACTCATGACAAGACGCTTCTGTCCAAGAAGCGAAATCAAAAAGCTGGAAGACGAATTCCACTCACTAAAACAAAAGGAAGGAGATCACACTTCCTATAACAAGAGATTTCTCGAACTAAACCAGATGATCCCTAATCTGTTCACCCCTGTGTACCGCTTGGTTAAACATTACATTCGAGGTCTTCCCTTGAAAATTCAAGACTCAGTTTTAAGCACTTCGCCTGCAACACTTGAAGCCGCGATGGAGTTAGCTACAGAACTCACTGAAAATCGCATTCGGAACGGCAAATTCAAAGATGAAAAGAAGAAAGCACCCATAGAGACCTCAACTACAAACCACTCAGTCTCATCCTCAAGGTTTGCTGGTAAGAGGAAACGTAATGGCAAGAATTTTGCTGTCACTCAAACCAACCCTCCTATCACAGCTGCACCGATCACCCAAATTGCTCCTTCAATTGCACCATTCAAAAAGCCATACACCGGCCCACACCCAAAATGCAACCGTTGTCAATACCATCACCCTCCCGAAACTCATTACCATCATTGCACCAGCTGTGGCCGTGCGGGTCACACCATTCAAACTTGTCGCACTCTGCAACGAACGAACCGCAATCAACCCCCAACCCAAACCCACCATCAGATAGTGGGTCAAGCCCAACAACCCTTACTTCTACCATCTGCACAACACATAGCCCAATCCTACTACCAACCCAACTACCCCATGATGCAACCCATGCGAGCTTGTTACAACTGTGGAGACCCAAACCACTTCAGGAACACATGTCCACGCTTGGTGAACATCATCCATGCTCAAGCCCAAGCGAACCCAGTAAACCAAGCCAACCAAGCTCCTCCACCTGCCAGAGGAAGAGCTTTCAACATCAATGCCAACCAAGCTAGGGCTGACAACAACGTGGTTAACGGTACGTTTCTCATCAATGGTAGTTATGCATCCATGTTATTCGATACTGGCGCGGATAAGAGTTTGTGTCCTTAGAATTCGAACCTATCCTCAACCAAACTCGTGATAATCTCATGGAATCTCTAACGGTGGAAGTTGCTGACGAAAGCCTGTTTCATTAAATTCTATTATACAAAATCGTACCCTCACTCTAAACGAACACGATTTTCCAGTTGACCTCATTCCTATGAAGTTGGGAAGTTTCGATATTATAATCGGTATGGACTGGCTCAGCCAGCATCACGCTGAAATAGTGTGCCGCGAAAAGTTCATTCGCATTCCTCTTGCAGACGGTCAGACCCTCCGTATTTTTGGAGAAACCCCTTCAAAAGGACTCAAATTAATGTCCTGCCTTCAAGCCCGAAGATATCTCCGCAAGAACTATGTTGCATTCCTAACTCACATCGTCCAAAAGGGAAACAAGCAGAAGAAACTCGAAGATATCTCAGTTGTGAAGAATTCCCACAAGTCTTTCCCGACGATATTTCAGGACTTCCTCCTGTGAGTGAAGTTGAATTCCACATCGATCTTGTACTTGGCGCTACACCAGTCGCAAAATCTCCTTATAGGTTAGCCCCATCCGAAATGCAAGAGCTGGCCAGTCAACTGCAAGAACTGACGGACAAAGGATTCATACGTCCTAGCTCATCGCCTTGGGGTGCACCTGTTCTATTTGTGAAGAAGAAAGATGGAACGTTTCGCATGTGCATTGATTATAGAGAACTCAACAAGTTAACGGTTAAAAATCGCTATCCACTACCTCGCATCGATGACCTCCTAGACCAACTTCAAGGCGCCACCTGCTTTTCAAAAATCGACCTTTGTTCTGGTTATCATCAGCTCAGAGTACATGAGGAAGATATCCCAAAGACCGCTTTCCGGACTCGTTATG
This sequence comes from Scalesia atractyloides, assembly GCA_947069175.1. Lineage (NCBI taxonomy): Eukaryota > Viridiplantae > Streptophyta > Magnoliopsida > Asterales > Asteraceae > Scalesia > Scalesia atractyloides. Next base: position 19,189,748 of record CAMTDV010000016.1, on the reverse strand, counting down.
GTCATTACGAATTCATGGTCATGCCATTCGGTTTAACCAACGCCCCCGCGGTATTCATGGATCTAATGAATAGGGTATGCAAACCCTACCTCGACCGTTTCGTCATAGTCTTCATCGACGATATCCTTATCTACTCCAAGTCTAAATCCGATCATGAACGACACCTTCAACTCGTCCTTACACTCTTAAGGACTGAAAAGCTCTACGCTAAGTTCTCAAAATGCGAATTCTGGTTAGGAGAAGTACAATTCCTTGGACATGTCGTCAATGACAAGGGAATACATGTCTATCCTTCAAAAATCAAGGCAGTGCAAGAATGGCAAGCGCCACGTACCCCTACCGAAGTAAGGTCATTTCTTGGTTTGGCTGGTTACTATCGCCGCTTCATTGCCAATTTTTCCCGTATTGCTGTACCACTCACGGCTTTGACTCATAAAGGAAAACCCTTCATATGGGGACCTAAACAAGAAGAAGTCTTCCAAACTCTAAAGCAAAAACTTTGTGACGCACCTATCCTCACACTCCCTGAAGGTTGCGATGACTTTGTAGTATATTGCGACGCATCACGGCAAGGGCTAGGTTGTGTATTAATGCAAAGAGGAAAAGTGATAGCCTATGCTTCTAGGCAACTCAAAGTTCATGAGAAGAATTACACTACCCACGACCTGGAACTTGGAGCCGTTGTGTTCACTCTCAAGATATGGAGACATTACCTCTATGGTACCAAGTGTGAAATATACACTGACCACAAAAGTCTCCAACATATCTTCAACCAAAAGGAGTTGAATATGAGGCAACGAAGATGGTTCGAACTTCTTAACGACTACGACTGTGAAATTCGGTATCATCCTGGCAAGACAAACGTGGTGGCTGATGCACTCAGTCGAAAAGGTTATGCGAACTCCATTCGTCTTCTCTGTTCGCAAATCATAATCGACATCAAAGATCGAATCCGAGCAGCTCAACATGTTTCTGTAACAGAAAATGACGTACGCGATGAGCTGTCATGTGGAACTGAACTCAAAATCGAAACCAAATCCGACGGTATTCTATACTACTTAAATCACATATGGATTCCCGATCGCGATAACCTTCGTGATTTCCTTATGAATGAGGCGCACAAAACACGATACTCTGTACACCCAGGAGCCGACAAGATGTATCAAGACCTACGATACACCTACTGGTGGCCGGGCATGAAAAAGGAGATCGTTGTTTTTGTTTCCAAGTGCCTTACCTGTTCCAAAGTAAAAGCTGAACATCAAAAACCCTCAGGACTTCTAGTCCAACCCGAAATACCTGTATGGAAGTGGGAAAACATAACCATGGATTTCATTACCGGGTTACCTCCAACCTCAAGTGGGTATGACACCATATGGGTAATAATCGATCGCCTTACAAAGTCAGCTCACTTCATTCCAATCCGCGAGGACTTCAAGAACGAGAAGTTAGCCCGTATCTACATCAGCGAGATCGTAAGCCGTCATGGTGTACCTTTAAGCATCATTTCGGACCGTGATGGTCGTTTCACTTCACGAACATGGCGAGCCGTACAAACCTCCTTGGGTACACGATTAGACCTCAGTACCGCTTTTCATCCTCAAACTGATGGACAATCTGAACGCACCATCCAAACTCTTGAAGACATGCTTCGAGCATGTGTCATAGACTTTAAAGGGAATTGGGACGCTCATCTACCATTAGTTGAATTTTCGTACAACAATAGCTATCATTCAAGTATCGGCATGGCACCTTTCGAAGCTTTATATGGTCGTAAGTGCCGATCTCCAGTATGTTGGCACGAAATTGGGGAATCACAAATCACCGGTCCAGAGTTAATTCAAGAAACAACCGACAAGGTCATTCAAATTCGAAACAATCTTCTAGCGGCTCAAAGTCGTCAAAAGAGTTATGCAGACAAACGACGAAAGCCCTTGGAGTTTGACATTGGGGATCAAGTACTTTTAAAAGTATCACCGTGGAAGGGAGTGGTTCGTTTTGGCCAGAAGGGCAAGCTAGCACCACGCTACGTAGGACCTTTCAAGATACTCGAAAGCGTAGGTCCTGTAGCATACAAGCTTGACCTACCAGAAGAGTTCAACAGAATTCATCCCACATTCCACGTATCAAACTTGAAGAAGTGCCTCGCCGATGAAAACCTCCATATTCCTCTAGAAGACATTCAGATCGATGAATCTATGCACTTCATTGAAAGACCAGTAGAAATCATGGACTTCGGAGAGAAGCGTTTAAGACGAAGTCGTATTCCAATTGTCAGGGTACGTTGGGAGTCAAAACGAGGACCTGAGTTTACTTGGGAACGCGAAGACTCAATGCGCGAGAAATACCCATATCTTTTTCCTGTTACCACTACTACTTAAATTTCTGGACGAAATTTCTAAAAGTAGGGGATACTGTAACATTCGTCGAAAAACGGGTTTTCAAAACCCGCTTCGTTTATCAATCAAATATCCAGTTATAAATTTCGTTGCGTATTTATGGTTGATATTAATTTTAAACAATACATAATTAATAAATATATTAGAATTTAAAAACCATAATTAATAATTACTAATAAATAATGAATAAAAAATAAATGGAGACGCCGGGTTTTGAACCCGGGTCACCCGCATGAACAAACACATAACACACCACTCTGCCACACATTGTTTTTGTAATAAACACGGAAACAAATAGAATTTATAATAAAACCGAAAAGTCAAATCTGCAATCAGCGCGCCCAGAACTCGCACTCACCGGAAAAACCGACATTCCGCGATTTTGGCTACCTTTCCTTTGACTGAAATGCACAATTTAATCTCGACGCCAGTTATAACCGTTGCCGGCAGTCAATTTCGGTCATAACCGCCGGAAAACCTTTGACCGCGAACCTTGACCTCGATTCAAACCCAATTAAGCCGTTCATCCCTATAAATACTCACTCAAACATCTCGTAAACCTTTCGCTCTCAACTGCACTTTCTTTCCGAAGTTGCATTTCCTCAAAAGCTCGTCGCCGGAGATTTCCAATTTCGTCGGAACATCGCCGGAAGCGTTGATCAGAAAACCGTATTCGTTCATCAGACGGTATAATCATCTAAACCTTCTTGCCATCTTTTGATTTATACTTTAATTGTTCAAATCAATGATCAAAACTGTTAAAACAGTTCACTTAGCCGGAATCCGCAAAACAGAACCGACGAATTTTGCCGGAAAATCTGAAGAAGACACTCTATGATTGGTACATCTTATTCCTTAATTTCCTTTTTCTACTTCAATTCAATCAATCATAAGCGTTGTTGGTCAATTAAACAAACAGTCGGTTTCACTGTTCGGTAATTCGATAAGTGAAGAAGATGAAGTTAAAACATGTGTATTAGTATAATTAAAAACGGATATTAAACCGGGTTAGACACACAGTCCAGCGGTGGACTGCGTGCAAATACAATATGCACGTCCCGAGTTCGAATCGCACACGTACCGACTTTCAGAATTAAAACCAACATTTTTAGAACTGAATCAGAACAAGTCACAGGATGTTTATAAGAGTAATATAATCCATTTGTTAAACAGATTAGACACACAGCCCAACTGGTTGGGCTGTGCGCACTCGAACCGAAGGACCTGAGTTCGACTCCGGGTCCCTGCAACCGGTTCGGCCATATAAATCATTTTTAATAAACCAAATAAGTTTAAAATTAATTAGTATATAAATATAATTAAACAGAGAATATTTCGGGTTAGACATGTAGCTCAGTTGGTAGAGCTGTGTGCACGTATATGAGAGGTCCCGAGTTCGAACCTCACTCAGCGCATATAAAAAAACACAGTCCACCCGGTCAACGGTCAACGGTCAAAAAAAGTCAATTTTTTTTATTTCTTTTTATTTATTTATTTAATTAGAAAATTATTTAAAAATACTTAAAAATAAGATTATTAAGGTTAGAAAACTTCCTTAAGCTCACAAAAATAATTCTAAAAATCCCATTTAAGAACACTAATTAAAAATATTAATCTCAACCAAAATTTATTTATTTACCAAATCATTTTGTTATTATCTAGGCTAGTTCTTCCTCGTCAATCGAATCATAAATTCGCACGCCTTCATCATCATCAAAGAACGCACCCATTGTGAGTGAATCTCTATCACTTCCCCGTTTTAATCATGTTTTGGGGTGTATCATGTGTCGTTTAATTCTTTATTATATTTAAACACTTGTGCATACATCATATCCGTGATCAAATGTGTATCAAATGTGTATCAATTGTTGTGTGGATTATATGTAGTTTGGATTTATCATTTTCAGTGCACGCATTTCATTAGGCCTATCAGTTCCCCGTGGGAGACGGGTTGAGCATCAGGTGCCTCATAAGATCGGCTCCGTTTGATTGAGCCTTGATCTCACATTCATCATCATTCGTATCATATACTCATCCAAAGTGGTTTGTGTTTGTTTACTTATATATGTTTGCTCACATGTGATTATTGCACAAATTTTCCATATTAAATAACACAAGAAATTAATAACAATGTTTTATCAAGGTTCACTCGCCAACTTTTGTTGACCCAAAATATCCCCCGTTTTACACATGATACAGGTGATCCAGCTGAGGCAAGAAACACATAGGAAGGCCTAGAAGAATAAACCAGTTTAAGCTTTGGATTATTTACATAGTTTCATTTCCTTGTAATTGTATAAATTTTGATTTGGATATTTAAGTTGTAATTTGAATTTAATAAATACGAAACATTTTAGTAAACATCATGAGCTTTGGTGATAACCCAATTATGCCCCGGCTCTTATTCAGCTGCGGGTCGGGGTGTGACAGTAAAATGGTAACCCATATTATACAAGTCCTAGTACTTGTCGGGTCCAAAATACATTCTTTTCCGGTCACCGCTTAATCTAGCATTTCGTACCGTTATTTTGTTTTAAGTTAGCCGGTCTAAGTCAATGACTAAATAAAGACCCGCTAACTAACTAATTGGTTAATAATACCATCCAATCCAGACTAGAGACTTCCGGTAGATTGTCGCCGAGGTAGTTTATTTTGATTACAGCTGTGCTTTGCTTATTTTCTTATTACTAGAGACTTTTGCAAGCCAGGTAAATACTTTAACTTATTTTCCCTTATACGGGCTTGGGATACGGTATACTAATACCGCATGGTTGGATATGGGATCAAAGACCAATGAGTCAGGAATTCAAATAATCCATTTTAATTCGTATTGCTTAATATTAAACATGTGAGGGTTAAAACGACCGTGTCCTAGAGATCCATGGCTCATTTAGTTGTAAATGGCCACGACCTAAGCACGGGGTGTAGGCATACACCCGTCAGATGCTAAATTAAAATTATGACCCATTAGGGGTGCACCTATTAAAGGTGTTAAAGTGGTGTGTCGATTAATCATGATCTCGGCATAATTTTCGGGCTCTAAATGTACTATTAGCATGTAAAACTGATAACATGAAATTATTTATCCCAAGTTATTTATAAAACAAAGTACCATTGTGTACTCAAAATGATTTCAAAATGTTTTCAAAATGAGTCGGTTAAATGTATTTACCAGTGAAAACTGACGTATTTTCAAAAGACTAAGCGCAGGTGATAAGTATACGTAAATAGGCTGGAAGTACTCGCCGAAGCTTAAGAGGAATTGCAACCCTTTGCTTAGAAGGCCTTAGTCTGTCAAGTTTTCTTTTGTGTTCACATTTTCAATCCGCCTGTGGATCTAGTTACAAGCGTTGTATTTATTATTTTTGAACTTTGAACATTCAAACGTTTGTAATAGTAATTATCCAGACTTCCGCTGTATAATAATGTATTGTTTGGTAATGATGATATCAACTTATGTCACGATATTCCCCAACCGGGCCCACCGGGTTACACGTGGAAATTAGGGGTGTGACACAAATCGATTGTTAGATCGAATTTTGATGAATCAAGCTCTGATACCAATTGTTAGGATCTGAGTTTGAATTACTTGTAGTTTTTCTCAAAAATGGAAAATGATTGAGTTTTAAAAGAGATTTGCAGCGGAAATAAATGGAAAACTTTTACTACAAGCAATGGTCGTTTGTTTTCATCATCATCATGCTTTCAAGTTGGTAAACTCACATGTGATTCACAAACTCCCCTCAGCTTTTGCAATTAAAGTTTGGTAGTAAGAAAATGCAAAGAAGATGATATGCGAAAGTTGATCTTTTAATAGACAAGTTAAACTGTTACACAAGTTTACCTATTTATACTAAACTATCTAACCACTGAGCATCTTTGATGACGTCAGGGTTGATAGTGACAGGAAACTATATGTAACTAACTACAAACACTGCTAATACTAACTATCAGTGCTTAGCACTGTTACATTGATCATCTATCTAATGACTAAGCTTTGATCTCTATCCTCTGATCCTTGTAACTCTGGCAGACCTTTGCAACTTCGTGAAGTCAGATGATAGGAGAGCAGTCTTTAGGGAAAGCAGTGTATATACAACAGAGGTTGTAACCTCTGATAGTTTAACCAAAGCTCGGATAGTGTTATTTGGCTTTGTATCATCTGTTCCTTTCATAGGGTTCAATCCCAACAAAGAGATGCAAAGTGATTGGTATAACATGGTTACATAACTTCCAAAACGACGAATACAATTCTGGGTATGCAAAATCCTTCAAAATCATAATCAAATTACATAAAATCCAAAAACTAAAATTCAATCAAACCATTAAGCCCATGTATTGGTTATGGAGATGGTACCACACGTAGTCGAGCTACAATTCTATCTAATTTTGTTGAACTTTTGATGCAATCAATCATTTCCTCATCAGATGTTAAGCATATCCAATCTCCATCTGCATCAAGGTACTTGAGATTATACGTCCCAATAATCAACTTGAACTTTTTGCCGATTTCTTGCTGCACAACCATAAAGGTTGCTTGTGAGGTTGGGAGACAAATTTTGATCATATCATTCCCATACTCTGCCTTTATAGTTAGGAGACTTTTGTTTATGTTAATGTTTGACGGGTCTTGAATCGCTCCATTATTATCTTTAGTTTTGCTGATTTGGATAATGGATGAATCATTTGCATTTCTCTTCACAAAACTTGGTCCTTGCCACTCTGGGATGCCAAGTTTTCTCAACTTGCGTTTCAATGTAGATACAGAAACTGTGACACAACATCAAGAAAGAAAATTTCTAAGATGTTTTGGTTATGAAAGTGTAATAAAATAAAATTTTCATCTCAATTAGTATATTGTAAAACAGTGATTGATTTAAAGATAAGTTATAATTCGTTACCATCAAGGTTTTTCGCAGCTTCTTTCCTGGGTTTTCCAAATAGTTCCTCAACGACTTCTAGAGGTAACGAGATTTCAGTTGTCTTGCATTTCGCAGCTTCCTTCATGGGTTTTCCAAAGTGTTTGTTAGCAACTTCTAGAGATAACGAGATTTCAGTTGTCTTGCGTCTCGCAGCTCCTTTCATGGTTTTTCCAAATTATTTGTCAACCACTTCTTGAGAGGATGAGATTGCAGTTGTCTTGTATGTCGCTTCCGAACAATCACTACGAGTCAGGTGATCTCGAATCACCTGTAATAATAATAAATCTGGAAGGTTGTTATCGAAATCAAACAGAGCTCTAACCTGGTTAATAAGATTTGAACTCTGAAAATTCAACTCCTTTGAACCCAATTCAACAACTCCGGCTCTAGATGGTATACAAACCATCGTCCGCAACCCTAAAGTTTGACCTTTTCGCACCCATACACAGTGCGACGATGACAATTGTTCCCGTCCAGCAAGCCAAACTGGTTGATTACTTAGCATCACCTGACGAGGTAATCCATCGAGCGATTTCCGAACTGAATAGAAAGTAAACAACCCTATATCACTAACTTCATCGAGTTCCAGCACAGATATGAATAATAACCAATTAAGATCCGAAGATGACATCGGCTGGTCCATCACCTCCCGGTAGTACCCAAAACCCCACTTTAACTTGAACGAATTCGTGTCATCTACTATAGACGATTTCCAGAAAATAGCATATGTCCAGTTTTCTCTCACGTTGTCAATCAATTCCTTGAGTCGTTGTTTTAAAGTATCAGGATTATATAGGTGTGATTTACAGATATCCTTTGTAGAAGCGAAAGCGGGCGATGATGCTGCACCGCAGGAACCACACAAGAGTAAGATGATCCAAAGAGTAAGATAGGAGATGGAGATGATCTGGATATATAATATGAACACACGGTCGCCGGATTATTTTAAAAGACTTCCGCCTTCTCTCCACAGGGAAGAATGGCGAAAGGATGCATAATGATATAATATAACATATGAAAGAAAGGAAATTATTATTATTCTATTTTACAAATTTGTATTATTCATTTAGGCTAGATGGTATGATGCACATCCTCCCTTGGAGGATGACTCTTCACCTATACGTCACATGGGACATCATAGATGATGCCCTTACAAGCTATAATTGATGGAAATGGATGATGCCTTAGCCCACCAACTTTATCTTTTTTTTAACTTCATTTATTTTGTAAACATTGTAAATAAGATATAAAACTAATTTCATTAATAACTAAACATTACATAAGTTAAAAAAAACGAACAGTAAAAGAATTAAAAAAACATTACATATTAAAAACTAAACACTAAATAAATAAATTCATTCATATTTTCTCAAGATCCTTTCTTGCAATTTTTTAACACCGCTCGTTTTTTTTCCGGATAACTATCAACGTCGGTCATTAATATATCTCATTCTTTTTTATAACTTTTTTCGCTGCTCGCCCGAGCCCTTTCTTCCACCGCGCGTTCCTTCACCTTTGCCTTTTTGGCTGTCACCTCCGTGTACTCTTTGAATTGTGCCATGAACGCCTCCATCCTTCGTTCTTTCTTGACTTTGTCTTTGCCTTTTTTAGCCGCTTCCTTTTTTGATTTGTCCCGGCCCGGGGAAAGATGGGTTTGAAATGGATTTAATAGGTGATATTTACAAAAAGGTTGGATTTATTTGAATTGGTTTGAATTATTTTTTTCTGTCCAACGGATAGTAGCCAAACGGATACTTTTTTGTCCTTATTCGTCAGTCTTTTTCGTCGTGAGGATGCCGGGGACGACGCTGCCGGGGGGGGGGCGAAATGGTGTTGGGAGCGGCGCCAGCCCTATGCCGACCCCACACCGTGTGGCCTTATAAGGTAATATAGGTTGCAGGGTATCAATCAATAGTTTTTTTTTTCCACATTCTATGATTTAATATAGGAGATGGATAATATGAACACCGGCCGGATTAGTTTAGAATAAATTCTTGACCGTCGGTAGGGAAGGATCTAGGAAAATGCAAGAAAAAGAAGAAAAAACCATTGTTGGTAGGTAGAAGGGTAAGTTGTTTTCTAAAACAATCAACCCTCGAAATGCAACTTGCTAAATCCACTCTTAATCACGTGTAAAGTGCTCTTACATCTTATTTTTGTAAATTCTTAAAAACAGTTATGTTATCTCTAGTAAAAGATTCAAATAAGATGATTTTCTAAGAAGAAAAAAACTAAATTTAAACTAATAAAAATGGTCTATCTTATATACTAGTGCTAATTCTCGCGAACTTCACGGTTTTGAATAAATAATATGTTGTGAAATAAAATACACACTTAAATTAATTTAAAATTTATAAAATACTATTTAGTATACGATAATTAAAGTTTATTTGTAAGTTTTTTAATCACTAACTAAGATTAAAGTTGTTCATCAACATACTCAAACATGAAAATTAGAAAAATAAAAAGAAGAACAGATACGTCTATATCAAAAATCGATGATGCACCCAACTTTTTTTAACTCAATGATATCGAGACATAACGTTTTAACTAAAAAAATCAATGCACTAACCATAGTTGGCATATAATTTAACAGAAAATATTAACAGATGATCAAAAAAGATTTTTCCTTGTGAAAAATATCTTAATACACACTTTAAATCTACTACTTTTGCTTCTTGGCCTTAAAATCAATAAATTTAGCATTTTTGTAGACTAATTATAACACACTCATCACTTGTTAAAATATTTTCGGCTTTAATCAAATCACACCATCCAATAACTCTAAACCTAGTATAAAACATATATATCGAAAAATATCAAAAATTGATCAGAAAATTAAATAGTACAAAGTATTAATAAGAGTATGATTTTGGTAAACTACAATTCAATTGCAGCCTATGATTTAAAAGTGGGTGTAAGAATCATTTGTATTTTCTTCTTGTTGAAGTCAACTCCTTTATTCTATTGTTTAAAGTGTTAAGGATTAAACCAAATGTACATTTTCTTTCAACCGGTATGAAAAATAATTGTACCACCTACAACCTCTATGCTTTGTGTAAATCTTGCAAAACCAATTCCTATGGAATTACGATATGAAAATAATAAAGAAAATAAGGAAAAATCTATCATTTGCATTCTCATTATCATTTTGCAACAAATAAAATAGAAATGTTGTATAATGAAAGTATGAGACTCATTTCTTAAAAAGCTAAAACTAAGGCAATTTTTGGCATATCATATTGTGACTGTTGTTCCTAACCATTTGCGACTGTTTCCACTATACAATCAGTCGATACAAAAGTATTGGTGAAAACCAAATCGTTTCTCGAGAGCCAAATCTCCCAAAATGTTGCCAACAAGATAACTCCAATGACTTTCTTCCAATCCTTGACCCAAAGAGATTTCTTTCAGCTTCAACAATCGACCCGAAAGAGAAGTTTGCCGCTGGGACAGGAATCTTCACCCAAACGAACACTGGCCACCATCCCTCATGAGGTAACGAGCATGTAGTTAATAAGTGTTCTGCTGTTTCGTCTTGATGCCCACATCTGCTACAAATGGCGAAGTTAAAAGCACACCTCTGGTTATGTAATTGTTAGTGTTACCATGTATAAAAGGGGCAGAAAGTGCATATTGTGTTTATATTCAAAGAGACTATTCCTAAATTTTACAGTAAAAGAACTTAACCATCTATTTTCTCAATGCTACTAGACTTGAAAAGAGGCAATGGACGATGCACGAGTGGTATGAAGAGATGCAAAGTGATTGGTATAAAATGGTTACATAACTTCCAAAACGACGAATACAATTATGGGTACGCAAAATCCTTCAAAATGATAATCAAATTACACAAAATCCAAAAACTAAAATTCAATCAAACCATTAAGCCCGAGTATTGGTCATGGAGATAGTACCACACGTAGTCGAGCTACAATTCTATCTAATTTTGTTGAACTTTTAATGCAATCAATCATTTCCTCATCAGATGTTAAGCATATCCAGTCTCCATCTTCATCAAGGTACTTGAGATTATACGTCCCAATAATCAACTTGAACTTTTTGCCGATTTCTTGCTGCACATCACAAAGGTTGCTTGTGAGGTTGGGAGACAAAAATTTTGATCATATCATTTGCATACTCTGCCTTTATAGTTAGGAGACTTTTGTTTATGTCAACGTTTGACGAGTCTTGAATCGCTCCATTATTATCTTTAGTTTTGCTGATTTGGATAATGGATGAATCATTTGCCTTCCTCTTCACAAAATTTGGTCCTCGCCACTCTGGGATGCCAAGTTTTTTCAACTTGCGTTTCAATGTAGATACAGAAACTGTGACACAACATCAAGAAAGAAAATTTCTAAGACGTTTTGGTTATGAAAGTGTAATAAAATAATTTTTTCATCTCAATTAGTATATTGTAAAACAATGAGTGATTTAAAGATAAGTTATAATTCGTTACCATCAAGGTTTTTCGCAGCTTCTTTCATGGTTTTTCCAAATTGTTCCTTAACAACTTCTAGAGGTAACGAAATTTCAGCTGTCTTGCAATTCGCAGCTTCTTTTATCAAATTTCCAGATTGTTTCTCAACGACTTCTAGAGGTAACGAAATTTCAGCTGTCTTGCATTTCACAGCTTCTTTCATGGAATTTCCAGATTGTTCCTCAACGACTTCTCGAGGAAACGAGGTCTCAATTGACTTGCCTTTCGCATCTTCTTTCATGGTATTTCCAAATTGTTCCTCAACGACTTCTCGAGATAATGAGGTTTCAGTTGTCGTGCACTTCGCAGCTTCTTTCATGGTATGTCCAAATTGTTTATCAACCACTTCTTGAGATGATGAGATTGCAGTTGTGTAGAATTTCGCTTTAGAAGGATCAGTATCGCCTCTGGCAGTCTGATCCACAATCACCGGTGCTAGATCTGGCTGGCTGTTAATGAAATCAAACAGAACTCTAACCTGGTTCATAACAACTGAACTCTGAAAAATCAACTCCGTTGAACCCAATTCAACAACACCGTTTCTAAATGGTATGCAAACTATCGTCTGCAACCCGAAACCTTGACCGTGTCGCGCACGTTCGCAGCGTGACGCTAGCACCTGTTTTGGTCCAGTAATCCAAACTGGTTGATTACTGATGATCGCTTGGCCGGCAATCCAGCACCGCTAACAAACGATTGCGTCATGGAGATGAGAAAAAACCATTCTGTATCAGTAACTTCCTCATCTATGGTATCCTTTTCCGGCACAGATCCGAATATCATTGAATAAAGCTCTCGAAGCACCTTCTTTCTGTGCTCCTGTTCGGCAAAAGAAGTAACCGAAGACGTGGTTTTAGGCTTTTTAAACCCCCCTCGGTAGTACCCATCACCCCACCCTAACACCAACGTATTCGAGTAATCCAGTATGGAGGACGATTGCCAGAAAATAGCGTAAGTCCACGGTTCTCTGGAGTTGTCAATCAAATCGTGGAGGCGTTGTTGTAAAGTATCTTGATTAAATGGCTCTGATGTACCGAGAAGCTCCAGAAGATCATCTACAGAAGTGAAAGTGGCGATGATATCGGTGTTGACAAAATATCAGATAACGTGATGGGGTCGTCGCCGGTGTTCAATAGATTCATCGTCCTTCGTTTGGTTGGTGGATAATATGAACAGCTTTGCTTTATTCTAAAGTAATCCGGCACCCGCGTTCATATTATCCACGTCTCCGTCTCCCACTTAAATTCATGAAAACCATAGATTGTGAAAGGAAAAAAGAAAAAAAAAACTATTTTGAAAACACTTGACGTAGCCTCCCATTATTTGGCATCTTTCCTAGAGGTCGAGAGAAGACTGAAGACTTTTAAATTAAGGAAAATTACCAAAATATACGTTGACCCAATGTTTTTACCAAAATGTCAACTTTCTGCGTCTGTGGAAGGCGCCCTCCACCATGGTGGCGTCGGTCTGACATTTAACGCGTCGGTGCATTTAAATAATGACACGTGTCCGACAATCGTGGTTGCGTCAGCGCGGCAGACTCTTCCCAAGGGTCAGGCGAACTCTTCCCAAGAGTCAGACGGACTCTTCCCAGATATTTTTAAAATACTTTAAAAATACTTTAAAATATTTTAAATTTATATACGTAAAGATATCTTTAAAATACTTTAGAAAAAACTTTAAATATTTTTTAAAAATTACAAAAATACTTTACGTATAAAAATTTAAAATAATTTAAAAAATACTTTACGTATATAAATCAAAAAAATATTTTTTAAATTAAAAAACTATTTTAAAAAAATATTTTAAAGTATTTTCTTAAAGTATTTTAAAGGTATTTGGGAAGAGTCCGCCAGACGCTTGGGAAAAGTCTGCTGCTGACGCAACAACGGTTGTCGGACACGTGTCATGATTTAAACGCACCGACGCGTTAAATGTCAACCGACGCCTCCATGGTGGAGGGCACCTTCCACGGACGCAGGAGATTGACATTTTGGTAAAAAACATTGGGTCAACGTACATTTTGGTAATTTTCCCTTAAATTAATCCGGTGTTCATATTATCCAGATCATTATCTTCATCGTGTCTTTTTTCCAATCACGTGTTTCACAGTTTTACGATGATATTTTAGTTATTTTACGATGGTGTGTCATCTAGGGGTGAGTGTTTCACGGTTCCAACCCATGAGAACTTTGGACCTGATCCATGAGAACCTTGGACCCGGAACCCTTTTGAATATATGGATCAGTTTCCGATTCTAGATTTATATGATATATCGGTTCCGGGTCAGGTCTGTTCCGACCCGATGGCTCTATTATAAGAACCATTTGTATTTTAAGTAGATGTATAAAAAAACCTACAATTTATATAAACTGTCCAATAGATATCTATTATTAACCCAAAATATAAAATACAATACTAAAGTATTATTTCAAAAAAATAACAATGTAATTTTCATGAAATATTTTCCAGCTAGATGTATATGTATGGATGCGATGTATTACATAATATATTTATCATATCCAAATTTGAAGTATATATTTATGTATGTTGCTCTAATGTATTTATAGTTGTGACAAAAATAAAAGCAAACACACTACAGATTATGGTATAGTATTTTTACATAGCTTTGGGTTACTATTATTTAATTGGGTATGTTCTAATGTATATATCTTTGTTTTGTGATGTATAATACTGAATTTGCATAATTTTTCGAGTGACGAGAATCATAAAAATGTTACTAAAACACAAAGGGAAAGGAAGAGTGACTTAACAAAAGAGACCTCATTGGCTATTGTTGAAAATATATAGAGGAATTTTTTGAGAAACAGGTTAAAAGAATGGGAAAATGTAACCCTTCAAAGACTATTACATAGAAATGTTCTGGACCGTTTACCCTACCCATCAGAGCCTCAAGGACCCGAAACCACATAGCCTTCTAAGATTCGGTTCATGGTCCTCAATTTCATCAATAAAAGGGTATACGGTTCTAGTGGGTCCGGGTCGGGTCGGTTCTGATCGTTTGCGCAACCCTAGTATCATCGATCCTGAACTAGACCCGAATCGGTTTCGGGTTCTGACAGGTTAGGTCTCATGGGTCATGCGCTTAGATTGATTAGTCTAAAAAGTCTTAGATTGACTTTCTCTGTCTAGAGATGAAAAGGACGTTGATGATGATAAAGAAGAAGATTGAACTATTAAAATGATGGCGGCTAAAGTGGTTGTGGATGATAAGATGATGAATTTTAGAGTTGTTAATGTATTAAAGTTTAGGATTAATTTTATATATATCCTTACAAAGTTGAAGAATTTAATATATACCCAACGAAAACTAAAAATGTCATATATGATCTTATAAAATAGTTAAAATATATAATATATTCAATTTACTAAAAACAATTATAAAGAGTGAATTGCAAGAATTGTTCTTTATCTTTGTACCTTTTTTCGGACGCTGTCATTTGTGTTTAAAATTGATGAGTTTTATACTTTATGTTTTAAAATCCATCATGTTATCTCCTTTAGGCTTGACCAGTTTGTTTTTCAGTTAAATGTGACCATGTGCAGGTCACGTGAGGGTATGCCATTTAGTATCATCCCTAATCATTTCTCGTAATATTAAATAAACCCAACCTTAGTTTATCAAATTTCCCAAATTGAAATCAGACATCCCACTCAAACCCTAGTTCTTCGCAACTGATTCCCCAATTGAAGATGGTGTTGTGACGTTGTGGGAACATCTTGGACCGACAACAACACAGGTCGCATATTTGATTCATTAGTTGGTATGATCGTACAAAACGCCAAAGATGCATGGACATATTCCCAGGTTCGCTTAGGGAAAGGAACAAACTTGAAGCTGCCAATAGATTTCTTGAAGACAAGCTCAAGAAGAGTGAAGATAATGCTAGGAAATGGAAGAAGATGTTGCTTTGTAGTTAGATAGGGTTTACGTTGGTTGTAATGTTTTGTAAGTGGTGAAGGTTGTAGGCTGAAAACACTAACGGTTGTAGGTTGTAATGACTCATGGTTGTAGTGCAAAATGCACAGTTTTTGCTGTATATATCAAACTTTTGTTGTATATGTAAAACTTTTGATGTAAACGGTGTAACATATTCGAACAATACCCGGGTATTTCAAATTATTTAACGCTATAATATTTTAACGTTATAGTATTCGAACCGCACGGTATAATATTCAAACAGTATAATATATTCGGACCGTACACGAGTATTTAAAAATAATTAACGGTATAATATTTAAATGTTTTTAGTATTTAAAAATAATTAACGGCACTAGACTTGGTATGATATTTTATTTTAAAACCTCGATAACGATATTATATATTTGAACCATATATACGCTTTTTAAAAAATGTTAACGTTATATGCTTTTCTAAAATTTTTAACGTTATACGCTTTTCGACGCGTGTAACGGACGTAGCGTCGTTACCGACGACATTAACTAAATAATAAAAAACATTACATATTTTTAACTCGTCATATGTTTTAAACGAGTTAACGTTGTAACCGGGTGAGAATTTATACCACAATTAAGCGAAAAAAATTCTAAAGGTTATATACGCTGCGTATAGACCTATACGCAACGTATATAAACCTTGTGAAAAACTGATACTTCAACCCTACCTAAATGACCCCAAAAAATCTGATGGTTTATATACGCAGCGTATATAAACCCTTGTTTTCTGTGCAATGATTGTTTATTAAAATGCATCCTTTACCTACGCTGCGTATACGGTGTAGATAGACCTATACGCAACGTAGGTAAAGCCAGGTTTGATTAGGGTTTCGTGTGCCAATAGGCACATTCGTGTGGCAATAGATACACCCTTCATTTATAAGGTAAAAGGTTGCAGGCTATCAATCCAATAGTTTTTTTCCACATTCTACTATTTAATATTGGAGATGGATAATATGAAAGCGGCCTGGTTAGTTTAGAATAAAATCTTGTTGGTAGGGAAGGATTCAGGAAAATGCCAAAAAAAACCATTGTTGGTAGGTAGAAAAAAAGGGTTGAAGGAGGGAACCTTTGCCCCAGTATCTTTTGGTATTCATCATCCCACCCCGCAATTATGATGCCGGCAAGTAGCCTCGGTCACAACCTCCATGATATGGGCACCACAAAGATCGAACTCGCGTCATTACAACTTCCCATTTTAGCGTGACTTTCATCGGCTGTAGGTACCATTAGGCTATAAGCCCATTGGTTGTTGGTAGGTAGTAGGGCAGTTCGCTAGCCGAACCGAACCGATCAGACCTTTGCTTGTGCTCGGTTCGTTTACAAACCGATCCGAACCGAATCGAGCGTTTTTTCAACTGAGCCAAAGCGAGCAAGCGTCTTTCGATCCAAGCATTTTTCGAACGAACGTCGAGCGAGTATCGAGCGTTGCGGAACAAACAAGGAAGGTGATGATGGGAGTGCTAGTTATTAGAATAAAGTGCAGTTTTCGTCCCTGGTGTTCGTCCAATAGAACACAAGTAAAAATTTAATAAATAACAAAGAATACAAAATACTCAACTAGTTCTATCGAGATTAACTAAGCGGAAGATAAATCGTTGACCGATTGAAACACACCCTTGTTCTATCGGAAGTTTGAAATTGAATGAACCGATTGAAGTAAAACCCTGGCGAGTACCGATGGAGAAATTGAATAATGATGGCCAATGGGAGTTTTGATTAGGGTCTTGTACTTCTGAATCGAATAGCGGGTTAAGACTTGAGTATTGATCAACGCTTCACATTTTAGTATTTGAAATTTTGACTCAATTACTCAAATAAACATTTAAGTATTGGACAATGGACTAATGGTTTTGGATTTTGATTCTAATTACTTAAATGAGATCTATTTGGATCCTAGACCAAATATTGTTGATGTTGGGGTCTAGCCGTTTCATTAAAAATGATACACACACAAATATATATATATATATATATATATATATATATATATATCAAAAAGTAAATCGTGACAAACGAGCCGAACCGAACTGAGCGGGCATTTGCTCGTGCTCGGTTCGTTTACAAACCAAACCGATCTGAACCGAGCATTTTTTCAATCGAGCTTAATCGAACGAGCAAATTTTGAGCATTTTTTGAACGAGCGTCGAACGCAGAGCAATTTGAACAGCCCTAGTAGGGAGAAGGGTATGTTGTTTTCTAAAACAATCACCCCATGGAAATGTTACATGCTAACTCCACTCTTAGGGTATGTTTGGCAAGGAGCTTTTTGGAGCTTCTAGCTTTAAGCTTTTAAGAAAAAACTCCTAATCAATAAAAAACCTTGTTTGGATTGAAGGAGCTTGAAGCTTTTAGGTTAGAAGCTTGAAGCTTTTGGTTAAACGCTCCTACTAGTAGCGTTTAGAAGGAGCTACAAGCTTTTAGTGAAAAAATGACCATTTTAACCTTTAAAGATAATAAACTTTTTAATGTACTAACTTTTTAATGTCCATTTTGATCATTTTATGCATTTTATTAAAAGCTCCAGCTACTCTGCCAAACACCTAAATATTCTAAAAAGCTACAGCTACCAACTACCAGCTACCAGCTACCAACACACTACCATCTACACCTAAATATTCTACCAACTACCAGCTACAGCTACCAGCTTCCAGCCTCTAGCCATTAGCTTCCAACACCAGTCCCCAGCTACTTTTGCCAAACATACCCTTAATCACGTGTAAAGTGCTCTTACATCTTATATTTATAAATTCATAAAAAACAGTTAATGTTATCTCTAGTAAAAGATTCAAATAAGATGATTTTTAAGAGAAAAAAACTAAATTTAAACTAATAAAAATGTTCTATCTTATATATACTTATTTAACTAGAAATTTACTCGCCGCGAATTGAAGCGGTGTATTGCATTCATTAGGTAATTTAAAGAGACAGTTAGAACATAAAGCACATATTAAAGAAAATTACAGCAAAGGAAATAGAAATGGGTTCGAAAGTTTCGTAATGTATAGATACTTGACCTAGGTATAAGTTGGACACTATAAGAGCAATTACATTGGATTCTTTATCCGTATCTATATAATTACAATACAAATCACTATTTTTTTTCTCTTTTACAATTACATAATATTTTTATACATTTATTTTAACTTTTTTCTCTCTCCTCCACTTACAACTACCTTTAAAATATTTAAAACTTATAAGGAATGTACAATATTTCTCATATATTTACAGTTGAATAATAACATTTCCATATATTTTTCTCTCATCTACTCAATAACCACTCACAACTGTTCTTTATAATATAACTAATCCACTTACATAAATATAAGGGATCCATAGTGAATACTCTAACATAGTCAAAATACGGTTCGTAAAAATGAAAGAGAAACATGGTCGAAATACATTTGATTAGAATATACATGTTAAATGATTGATGGTTCAAATCAGATGAGAATAAGTTTAAGTAGTTTTTATGTTTAAGGCTATTAATAGTCCTTTTAAATTCATAAAGTTTAGACAAACTTATAATTAAACTACAACTAACCGAATTCTAGTTGGTTAATAAGGTTAATCGGGAGAGCGAGGCTTCAGTTTATCAAAAAGTTAATTAGATATTAACCGGTTCCACTTAATAGCTGCATGTTTTCATGACACGTCATGGAAAATGAATAGCATTTTGTCTACTTTATTGTTCATTTGAAAGGGATCGTATTTCTTTGCAGTTGCAGATAATATAAGTTTACATCTTACATGTTTATTGGCCTAGATGTATTTATAAGTACATTGAACAAAGATTGAAGATTACAGGTAGAATCACATATTACATTTTCTTATTATCTGGTTTCTGCTACAATGTTTGGACTTTAAAAGCATCTCAACTAAGATATTTATATTGTCTACTTAAAAATATACAGTTAAAGATTGAGGTGTACATACATAACTTATGACAAAAAGTGTATGTATTGTAGTCAAGGTTGTAACGTTTCGCATTTCTATACTTAGAAACTTGTACTCGTATTGTATTTGTATTTCATTTCCAATCTTGTAATCCGAGACTTTAATCGTAATGGAAAGTTCATTTATACTCATACCTGCTATACTTGTGTTATACGCAAACAATTGTTGAATACACATTTACGTGCAAACCGAGACTTATTATACGCTTGAATTATCAATCTTACATGCACGACACTTATCACATGCTTACAAACATCTTCTATACCTGAAAACAAGTTAAAATACAAGTTTATGGCATAATATAACCTAGAAACCAACTGCATGGGCCAAAAGTGAGTAAAACAAACAATTTTTGAAAACCCACTCCCTCATGCCACGCGTAAGGAACACTGTTCCCCTCACGTGGCGCGAGGGAGTTGTATCCGCAGCCAGCTATTTTCAGCTCGCGGGTTGGTCCATTTTTGCCACCTTTTCACCTCCAATCACCTTCTAACTCATTTAACTCTAACCCTAATCAACCCCATTATAAATAGGAGCCTCCATACACTCTTAAGCACTTTCCAAACACCAAATTCACTCTCAAACACACCAAAATCATCAAGGATTTCTCTATTTTGGGCAGAAATTCTAAGTGTTTAATTGAGCTTTTAACTCATTTCTTCATCTTTTCTTTATCTCTTCTTCCACTCTAAAGTTTGGAACACCTCTAGGAGTGTTTCCACAAGTTTACCATGGTAAACTACGGTGGAACATCACCACTTTGAGGTCCAAACTCTCTGTTTTGGAAGATTATATTGTTAACAATTGTTAAACTTATGTTTTCTTATGCAATCTTGTACTTGCTTTGCTTCTAACCATGTCTATGGTTAATAAACTTGAACATGGTTGATTCTTATGAGTTTGGAGGTCCAAACACCCTCTAAACTTTCTGATTTGATAAGGTTCCAAGCAACCTTCAAGTGTGTGACCGTCCAAGACTACCATTGCTCTTATGGTGGGTCTTGCATGTGTCTAAATGGATGAACTATGGAAGCTTGGGCTTTCCAACCTTGTTCTACTACCTTACTTGATGTTTTCATGTTTTCTACCACTAAAAGTCGTTCAACTTTAATTAGAGTGACAAGGCTACGACACGTCCCCAAACTCTTGCCATGTTCGGGATGCACGCACCTAGCTTGCTCACTTGGTTGTTCATAGTTTTAGTTGGCTTAGTAGTTAGTTGTATCTTATCTTTTTCATGACCAACCTGGTCATCAACTATGTTGGTGACTTTGTGCTTTGGTGAATCATACAATGAGGTTTTCGAACCTGTGATTAAGTTTATGAAAAGTTTATAAATCATCTTATAGCGAAAAGAGTTAATATGTCATGTTTTTTGTATGATTATAAGTATGTATTCATCATAAATAATTATTAATATAAGTAACTTGCTCAAGCCCGGAAGCAATCTCGGGTGATAACCGTGTGTGTGTGTGTGTATATATATATAAAGTATATTGTATAATTGGGCTTAACGTACATTGGTACGTTGGGGTGCTTTCGCACGTATGAAAAAGTTATATTCATTTGAAAATTATTGAGGAAATGGGTTTATGAGTTACTAATATTGGAACTTCCTATTTTGTCCTTCACCACTTGTTCACTTGTTTTTCTCTTAAGTGATTTATAGATTTTGGGACCACTCAATCTCAATAATTGAATTTGCTTGATTAAATGCCAAAACTCTCCTTCACTTCGTACAAATTATACGTCTTGTACATGGTCGTTTATCGTATTATTATTATTTAGTTAGCCTTTTAGCCTTTAGTTGCTGTCCTTTTATGAAGAGTATGAATATAAAATTGTAGTTTTCTTTTTTTCTTTACTTTTCAAATCGAGAACACGTAAAAAATATTTTTCTTTCTTTTCCTTTGAACTCTAGAACACGAAATTAGATTATATCCCTTCTTTTATTTTCCTTTCTTTTCTAACTTTAATTTTTTAATCTTCTTTTCTTATGTTTATTACACTCGAGAACACAGTGTTAGATGCAAAAGATTAAGTGAATGACAAATACAGCAAGTACACAACTATATGTTAACAATTCCTTTCAGTCAACACCTCCCACATCGAAACATATTAGTAGTCTACTGCCCCCCCCCCCCCCCCCCCCCCCCCCTTCCACATCATAATGTCCTTTAATATTATACCAAGAGTCTTGTAGTATATCGCAACCAATACCACCGATAATGAAAAGATGTAGACCTTTATATTTTAACTTATAGACCTATTTTATGTTCCATCTCGATGTTAAAGTATTTTGTACATGAATTTATATGGGTCTTTAAGGTTATGTGATTGTTTTTTTTTTTATTTTGAAACCGATCAACTTCTATGTAAATATAGAAAGAAAAGGGCCAGCAAGAAGTTCAAACCAAACAAACCCCAATAAATTATTAAATCACGGACATTAAAGTCACGCCAACGACCCCAATCAAGTTGACCGAATTTCAATCTACTCCTAACCCATACGAAAGCAGTCTCCTTTATCCTAATGTTAGGAGCCCAAGTCCACATCGAAGCCCAACTGACATATGCTGCAGAATGATGGAAGGCCCATGCACGTGGGTTTATTTTGATTGTTTACTAAGTCTTGTTTTGTTATTATGTTTATTTTTCAATTCTAAGTGGGTCAGAGAATAAAGGAAATCGTGGTCCATAATAGTATGTTACATACCAAACGAGAGAACTCAACCAAAAGACTAGTCTGGTGGGTGAGAGAGCCCGTTTGATATATAAATCCCACATTAGTCGCCCATACAACCGATGTGGGACAAGTCCCATACCTTGTAATGGTATTAGTCCATAACACCTAACCACTATACAATCAGTCGATACAAAACTATTGTTGAAAACCAAAATCGTTTCTCGGTCCAATAACTTCTTCCAATCTTTGGACCCAAAGAGATTTCTTTTAGCTTCAACGATCGACCTGAAAGAGAAGTTTGCCGCTGGGATAGGAATCTTCACCTAAACGAACACTTGCCACCATACCTCATGAGGTAACGAGCATGTAGTTAATAAGTGTTCTGCCGTTTCGTCTTGATGCCCACATCTGCTACAAATGGGCGAAGTTAAAACTTAAAAGCACACCTCTGGTTATGTAATTGTTACCATCAGGGGCGGATCTAGTGTTTAACTAGGGGCAACGCCCTCTACTGCTGCCTCGCGTATGATTATTATTTTTTTGATTTTCGTTACTGTTTTTTTTATAAAACGTTACCGCTAAGAACGAATCCTAGATCCACCACGGTTACCATGTATATTGTATAAAGGGGCCGAAAGTGCATATTGTGTTTATATTCAAAGAGACTATTCTTAAATTTTCCCGTAAAAGAACTTGACCATCTATTTTCTCAATACTACTAGATTTGGAAAGAGACAATGAACTAGGCATGAGCGGCATAAAGAGATACAAGTGATTGGCATAAAATGGTTACATAACTTCCCAAGACGACGAATACAATTATGGGTATGCAAAATCCTTCATTCAAATACATAACTAAACCATTAAGCCCGAGTATTGGTTATGGAGATGGTACCACACGTAGTCGAACTACAATTCTATCTAATTTTGTTGAACTTTTGATGCAATGAATCATTTCCCTCATCAGATGTTAAGCATATCCAATCTCCATCTTCATCAAGGTACTTGAGATTATAGTCCCAATAATCAAATTGAACTTTTTACTGATTTCTTGCTGCACAAACATAAAGGTTGCTTGTGAGGTTGGGAGACAAAATTTGATCATATCATTCGCATAGCTCTGCCTTTATAGTTAGGAGACTTTTGTTTATGTCAACGTTTGACGAGTCTTCAATTGCTCCATTATTATCTTTAGTTTTGCTGATTTGAATAGTGGATGAATCATTTGCCTTCCTCTTCACAAAATTTGGTCCTTGCCACTCTGGGATGCCTAGTTTTCTCAACTTGCGTTTCAATGTAGATACAGAAACTGTGACACAAATTAAGAAATAAAATTTTCTACAGATTTTGGTTATTAAAGGTAATAAATTAAATTTTTCATCTCCACTAGGATATTGTATAACAATGAGTGAGTTTTAGATAAAAGTTATAAATAGTTACCATCAAGGTTTTTTGCAGCTTCTTTCATGGTTTTTCCAAATTGTTCCTTAACAACTTCTAGAGATAGCGAGATTTCAGTTGTCTTGCATTTCGCAGCTTCTTTTATGGTTTTTCCAAATTGTTTCTCAACAACTTCTGGAGGCAACGAGGTTTCAGTTGTCTTACCTTCCGCAGCTACTTTCATGGTATTTCCAAACTGTTTCTCAAAGACTTCTTGAGATAACGAGATCTCAGTTGTCTTGCATATCGCAGCTTCTTTCATGGGTTTTCCAAACTGTTTCTCAATGACTTCTTGAGATAACGAGATTGCAGTTGTCTTGCATATTGCTTTCGAACAATCACTATCGCCTCTGGCAATCTGATCCGCAATCGTCGGTGCTAAATATAGTTGGCTGTAAATGAAATCAAACAGAACTTCATCCTCTTTCATAATAGTTGAACTCTGAAAAATCAACTCCTTTGAACCTAATTCAACAACCCCAATTCTAGATGGTATACAAACTATTATCTGCAACCCGTAACCTACACCTGGTCTCTTTATGCTCCAGTTCTGCAACAGATGTAACCTGCGACATGCATTTGGGCTTGTCCATCTCCATCTCCATCTCCATCTCACCCGTGGTACCCAAACCCCCACTTTAACGTGAACGAATTCGTGTCGTCTACTTTAGCTAGACGATTCCCAGAAAATAGCATAAGTCCACTTTTCACTGGCGTTGACAATCAATTCCTTGAGGCGTTGTTTATATGACAGTGCATCATCCATGATCTTTGGAAGACCTTTTGCAGAAGTGAAAACGGGGGATGACGTTGGTTGAATTCCTCCAATTTGACGAAATATTCGATTGAGTATCTGGATATATAATATGAACACGCGGTCGCCGGATTAGTTTAAAAAGACTTCAGTCTTCTCTCCACATCGAGTAAGGATGCAAAATGATATAATATTAATGGCAGGTAGGACTTAGTATCGTGTTTTCGTAGATGATATGATCGGGAACTATTATCATTTTATTTACCAATTGTATCAATCCAATAGTTTTTCTTTTTCTTTTGAATTATCCTAAATTCTCATTTTAGTCCAAATAGTTTTTTTTCTTCTCTGGGTCTCTGAGTTTTCTATTTTCTTACCATTTTGATCAAATTGACTAACTCCGTTAAAAAACCTCAGTTTTAACCAGGAGTATACTTGGCATTTTCGTAATAATTATAATACTAATAATATTTATAATATAAAACACAAAAAAAAACTAACTTTACTTTTTGTTTCCGTAAAAATCTGATTAACACCCCCACCCCCCTCGTTCTCGTTCTTCATCCATTTACTTTCTTTCTCTCCACAACCATCGGTGCCGGTGCCAGTGTCACCGCCACCGATCCACAGTCATCACCCACCCCTAGCACTCACCTCCGCCAACCACCGTCACTGACCTCCGCCACCAAAACGTCCACCACAATGTCAGTTAACCTAGGGGCACCTCCACCGCCGTCACCGACCTCCGCCCATCACAACTTTAGCTTTTTTGTGTTTTATATTATAAATATTATTAGTATTATAATTATTACGAAAATGCCAAGAATATCCCTGGTTAAAACTGAGGTTTTTAACGGAGTTAGGCAATGTGATCAAAATGACAAGAAAATGGAAAACTCAGGGATCCAGAGGAGAAAAAAAAACTATTTGGAATAAAATAACAATTTGGGACAAACCTCAGGGACTAAAATGACAATTTACTCTTTTCTTTTCACATTCTATGGTTTTAATTTGAGAGGTTTTTTTCATAACTGCTGCTGGTTTTCAGTTGGATAATCGCTCACAATTATAGTGTCACACCCTGAATTTCGGTTTAGCGGAAGCGTCACGAGGTGTCGCCAGAGCGATATTCATAGCATTCAACCAAGTAAACAGTACGTATGAAACATAACAAGTTGTTCATCCATACATTTATTTAAACCGAGTTTATAACCATAAGTTTGTTCAAAAGTACTACTTGTTTTGGTCAAAAATTACAAAAGCAATTAAGTGATCAAACTTAGTATGTGAGGTAGCATGCTATTGTGATTCATAAAAATATGTTAAATTGATTGTTAGTGAAAACAGTTTCAAGATATAGTTCCAGGATAATGAACTATATTAAAATAACAAGTAGATGCGATAAAAGTAGAAATTGACACAGGACGTACGAGGAAAGCCCTTGACCAATCTACTACCTCACATACTAAGTTTGATGACTTAATTGCTTCGGTAATTTTTGACCAAAACAATTTGGCGCCCACCGTGGGGCAAGTGGTGCTATTTCTAATCAAAAGTTTTCTAAAATCACTAATCGGTTTTTTATTCTCTAATCTTTTTGCGAGATTATTTTTGATGGCTTCTCAGTCAGGTTTGAGCTCTTCCTCGGTGCCCGCGTCAAGCTCTGCTGTAACTGGTTTATTACCTCTTCCTCCTCCATCAGTCCAGACTTCTCAGAAAAGGAGTGAAAGCCAAACAGCTCGGGATGCTACTGCTGCTCAAAATGCTTCCAGATCCGGAGTTTCGGCAAGAACTCCACTTTTTGCTTCTAATGATGAAATCTTATCTTTGTTTGGTATTATACAGGATCAAATGAAGAAATAACAGGAAACTAACCAACTCATGATGAAGGAAATACAACTCTTGAAATCCAACTCCAAGAGGCCTGCTGAGGATATTGTTACCCCTTTGCAGCCCAGGATGCTGAACTTTAGCTCGGCAATATATACTAGGATAATCAGGGCAATGTCGTACCAAACCATTCCCGGAGCAATGCTCCTGAAATACCCTCATCAGCTAGGATATCGACTGTGAGGGGCCCAGGATACGCTCCAGGATATGGCCGGAATCAACAGACTAGTAACTTATCTAATAATGTTAATACTCTTGCTATTAACAATGTTGGATCTTCACAGTATACAAGTGTAACCTCAGCACTCTCCAGAGAGCTTCAGAAGCTGAAGGATATGATATCAAGTGTACCTGGGGTAGTGCAGCCCATACCGGAAGTGTCCCAGGATAGTCACAACATATCCCGTTCGTTCGCCACATCTGTGATGCTGAAATCCCAAAGAGATTCCAAACTCCCAACATGAAGCTTTATGATGGGACGACGGATCCTGAAGAGCATATTGCCCAGTATAGGGAGAGGATGGAAGTGAATCCTATACCACCGGATCTTAAAGAAGCATGTCTCTGCAAGTGGCTCTTAAGCGTTCCACCTCATTCAATTACATCATTTGCTCATTTGGTTAATTTGTTTAACAGTCAGTTTTCTTGTAGTAGAAGCTTTGAAAAACTAACAAGTGACCTCTACAGGATAACACAGGGACCTCAAGAATCCCTTAGGGATTACGTGAACAAATTTAGTAGGGAATCTCTAGATATCCGAACCTTGATGTTGCTACGGCAGTACAAGCATTCAAGATAGGATTACAGAAGGATTCCCAATTTTATCAAGATCTTGTGATGAATCCTTGCAGGAATCTGGATGAAGCTTGAAACAGGGCTCTAAGATATATCAGGCTTGAAGACGACAAGAAAATGCAAGAAATGATGAATTCATCCTCAACATACGAATCAACAAACAGAAAATCGGAGTCCTCACACAAACCATACCGCTCTAGGCCATATGGTAAAAACGACAACAAGAAAGTGAATGCTGTTGAGGATGAAGATGGCGAAGAATATCCTGAGTTATCTGAATACTGTTTTTCTGTTAATACTCCTGAACTAATATATGCCATGCAGGATTTAGGAGATAAAGCAAGGTGGCCTAGGAAGAACCAACAAAAGGCTGATTGGAAGGATAAATCCAAGTGGTGCGCCTTCCATGAAGATTTTGGACATGTAACAGAAGATTGCATAGCCCTGAGAAAGGAGATAAGCTATCTACTAAGCAAAGGCTACTTGAAAGATCTTATCGGCAGGAAGAAGAATAAGGGTCAGGATACTGACAAGGATCCTGAACGAGCAGCATCGCCTCCCCCAGATGCTAAGATAATCAATTTCATATCCGGAGGATCCGATATATGTGGGACCTCTTATTCTGCCGCTAAAAGGCATGCCAAAGAGGCAAAGGCAGAAAGAGGGATAAACCAACGAGGATGACGATGCTTACGAATAACAAAGTCATAACATTCGATAGTGACGACCGGGATAACATCCAGGATCCTCACCATGATGGTCTGGTAATTACCTTGTAAATCGCTAACCATTTTGTACGCAGATATTGGTGGACAACGGGAGCTCGGTCAACATCATCTAGTTAGAGACCCTGAAAAGGATGAACATCCCAGAAATGGAGATTACCTCGAAATCCAGCGTGCTTGTAGGGTTCAGTGGAGAAGCAAAGAATATGTTGGAGAGAAAAGCTACCTGTCTACGTTGAGGGAGTAAATTCTATGCAGGGATTTTGTGTTATGGATTTATTATCCTGCTACAATATTATATTAGGCAGGCCATGGATTCATGATATGAAAGCCGTGCCTTCCACTTATCATCAATGTGTCAAGATCCCTACTCCTTGGGGGGTAGTCAAAGTGGAAAGCGACCAGCAAGAAGCAAAGGAATGCTATTCCTCTTCAATGAAGGCGACAACAAAATCTAGGGCAGGATAGCAATTAAAGATACAAGCCCAGGATATCGTGGAAACTTCGGAGCAGGATGTTAAGAAGATTATCCTGGATCAAGATAATCCTGATATCTGGTGCTTGTAGGGGCCAATATCCCTCAGGATATTGAGAGTCATTTACTAACTTTTTGAAATGCAGGATGTCTACATTTGCATGGAAACTTGAAGACATGACAGGTATATCAAAAGATATTATAACTCATAAACTTGGATTGACAGGTCTTTCAAGCCAGCAAAAGAGAAGGAAATTTGCTCCTGAACGAAATGCGATTATACAAGAGGAGGTTGAAAGATTATTGAAGTCTAGGATGATTAGGGAAGTCAAGTTCCCTAAGTGGCTAGCAAACGTAGTGGTGGTTCAAAAGAAGAATGGGAAATGGAGAGTTTGTGTAGATTACACAGATCTCAATAAAGCTTGTCCGAAAGACCCGTTCCCATTGCCTCATATAGATTCGATGGTGGATGCAACTGCCGGCCATGAAATGCTGACCTTTATGGATGCGTCTTCAGGATTCCAGCAAATCCAAATGGGGCCATCTGATCAGGAAGATACAACATTCATGACACCTACAGGTATATATTGTTATACTGCCATGCCTTTTGGTTTAAAAAATGCAGGGGCAACATACCAGAGGCTGATCAATATGATGTTCAAAGACAAACTGGGGGACACAATGGAGGTGTATATTGACGACATGGTGGTAAAATCCAAGAAAACTGAGGATCATCTCCAGGATCTTGAATGTGATTTCGATATCCTGGACCAGTATAATATGAAGCTAAATCCTGCTAAGTGTCACTTCGGAGTGGGGGCAGGAAAATTTCTAGGATATATGGTGACCAAGAGGGGAATAGAAGCGAGTCCAGAACAGATTAAAGTTGTCATGGATCTCAAATCACCATCCAATATGAAGGATGTTCAAAGGCTAACAGGGAGAGTAGCGGCATTAAACAGGTTCATATCAAGATCCTTAGAAAAGTGCAAGGAATTCTCTTATATCCTGAAGAAAAATAGAAAGTTTGAATGGGGTGAAAGACATGAAGCTGCCTTGCAAGAGTTGAAGCAATATCTTTCAAGTGCACCCCTGTTGATGAAGCCTGAGGATGGTGAACCCTTATCCCTATATCTTGCAGTATCAGGGAATGCCGTAAAGTGCTGTTTTGGTAAAGGATCACGAAGGTCAGCAGTATCCTGTTTATTGTGTTAGTAAAAGTTTGTTAGATGCTGAAACCAGATACTCACATTTAGAAAAACTAATATTAGCTCTAGTAATGGCATCAACTAAGCTTAGACATTACTTTGAAACACATAGGATTCATGTTAAAACCAATTATCCTATTAAAAACGTGCTTAGGAAGCCCGAAATGTCTGGAAGAATGGCTAAGTGGTCCGTAAAATTAAGTGCATATGATCTAATATATGAACCTAGAAATGCTATAAAATCTCAAGCTCTAGCAGACTTTGTGGCTGATTTTAGTAGTGATATTCAAAATGAAGCTGACCTAGAAGTACAACAACTAGGTGAAAATTCAGGATCTTGGATATTGTATACTGATGGTGCATCTAAAGTAAGAGGTGTAGGATTAGGGTACTACTAAAATCGCCACAGGGGGACATATTACCCAGGCTATTAAATGTGAATTTCCTGCTACTAATACTGAAGCTGGATATGAAGCCCTGTTAGCAGGATTAGAATTGGCTAAGAATATGAAAGTTAAATGTTTACAAGTGTATGTTGATTCCTGTGATTACTAACCATTTCGATGGATCTTATGCAGTCAAAGGTGAAACGTTAGCTGAATATCTTGAAATTGTTAAAAAATTAGCAGGATACTTCGAAATTTTACACTTGAACAGGTACCAAGAGAAGAAAATGTTGAGGCCGACGCTTTAGCAAATCTAGGATCTACTGTCAGGATACCGGAAGGAGTTCAGATACCAATACTACATATCATGTATCCTGCGATTTTCAAGCCTCAGGATAAGGAAGTAGTAGGTATCCAGGATCCTAGTGATGGATGTCTTGGAAAGGATCCTAAATCCTGGATGGCTCCAATCATGAAGTATCTACACGAAGGAGATGTTCCAAAGGACGAGAATCCAAAGCTTTCAGAATGAAGGTATCCCATTTTCCTATTATAAATGAGGTCTTGTATATGAAATCCCTTGCAGGTCCATATCTGAGGTGCTTGGAAGATCCTGAAACCAAGGAGGTACTTTAGGATATACATGAAGGAGATTGTGGCAACCATACTGGGGGGGAGATCTTTATTCTCGAAGGTATTAAGAACGGGATATTACTGGCCGACTATGAGAAAGGATGCTGCAGAGTATGTTCGAAAGTGTGATGCCTGTCAAACACATGGCAATATACTACATCAGCCTGCAGAACCATTATGTCCATATCATATCCCCTTGGCCATTTATGAAGTGAGGGATGGATATAGTAGGAAAACTCCCTAAGTCTCCTGGAGGAAAGGTTTTCATGCTGGCAATGACGGATTATTTTTCCAAGTGGGTTGAAGCGGAAGCCTTTGCCCAAGTAGGGATCAAGAAGTGGTATCTTTCATCAAAAGGAATATCCTGACAAGGTTCGAGATACTGGCTGAGATAATTTGTGACAATGGATCTCAATTTATCAGCAAAAGAACCACTGATTTTTGCAAAAGTTGGGGAATCAAAATTATCACATCAACACCAGTGCACCCTCAAGCTAATGGACAGGCAGAATCCTCAAACAAGATAATTGTCAATAATTTGAAGAAAATATTAGGTGCTAAAAAAGGAAAAGGGGCAGAGAATTACCATTTGTACTATGGGCAGATCGAACAACAGTGAAGAATGCTACTGGACAAACTCCATTCTCCTTGGTGTTTGGGGCAGAAGTAGTGATTCCAACAGAGATGGTGATACCTACCGCAAGATCAAGCTTACGGGATCCTGAAGTGAATCCTGAAGTCTTATATCAGGAACTAGACACCATAGATGAAACGAGGGACGCAACAAAGCTAAGGATGGCAGCATATTAACAAAGGATAGCTAAGTCATACAACAAAATTTTAAGAACTAGGAGATTCCAAGTTGGAGATTGGGTATTGAGAAAAGCGTTTCAGAATACGACTAATCCTGCTGATGGGAGTTAGCTCCAAAATGGGAAGGACCATATGAGATTGAGTTAGAATTAGGAAAAGGAGCATACCGGCTCAAGACCATGAAGGGAGAAATGATACCAAGATCCTGGAATGCTATACATCTTAAGGCTTATTTCAAGTGAGTTAAGAATTTGATTTCTAACTCAGGATGGTATGAATTCTATATCTTTTAAATATATATTTTTGGTTTGAGTTATTTTTCTTTGAAACCCAATACTGACTTAAGCATCGAAGGGGTGTTAGCTAAGCTAATACCCACCTTAGTTTAAAGGTGTTTTGTAGGATATGCTTCAGGATACTTGCTCAAGATGAATCGAAAGATTAGAGGATTGGCCCTCTCTCTCACGTTTAAGGGATTCAGATCTCTTCACAGGTTTAAAGGTATTCACCTTTCTTTCGAATTGGGTTTAAACACCCCACCTGGAGCGCAAGCATCCGGGTATAGTTCAAGATGGCGGGACCAGTTCATATAAAAGTGGCTGACAATTTCGTTATTGTTAGCTATATCCTGGATCCTTACGGTATATGAGGATTGATCACCCTCTCTCGCGAAAGGGTATTTTCATACTCTCTAAGGTTTAAAAGTTTTCACCTTTCTAAGTCTTGGAGTTTATACACTCCTGCCTGTTAGCGCACGAAAACAAGGGTTTATCCCCAGGATACTAAGGGTTTATCCCCAGTGAAAGTATAGTTTTTGAAAGATTTCATAAATGTGACCATGATCACACACATCCTTTCATGGAGGAAATGTTACAAAGTTTGATCACTAAGTGAATGGATACTCAAGTATGTCATACACTGACGCAATATCCTGCACGGACGGGGGACATTCATGCTGGGGAGATTGCAAAGGATTTAAAGGTTGGAATTGAAAGTTACTGCACAAGTGTTTCTGGTACAATTTTTATTGAAAGCGTTGTCGACATAATCCAAATTTCATATTATTCAACCGAGTTTTTGTCTAAAATTTTGACTAAAGGTAACAAAAATGCTGAACATTTCATCAGTATCCTGACCAGGATATTCGGTCAGGATATCCAAAACATGTTTTTCAGAATAATAACATAACAACATCGGATAAGGCTAAAAGGTTAGTTTATTATTAACATTCCAAAATGTCACATTCTTGGCTTCGTCTTAAACCAAGACCCATCCACCAAGAATGTGATAAGGTGTAAAAGCATATAAAAAATGATGACCAAAGGCTTCATCCTGAAACCCAGGATCCCTCCACCTTAGGTCATCACAAAATACTAATGTTTAAGGTGCAGGAAATATAAATTGTTCAAGTGCAGGAAAAGTAAAATTGTTTAAGGGATTACCGACCATTCAAATTAAAAACGTGGGCTCCGACCTAGGCATCAAATATCCATCATCGCCCACTTCACTGCCATTATGCTGCAGCACCTTCAGCAGCATCCTTGGCAGCATCACTTCCTACATCTTCACCATCACCACCAGCCTCGCCACCGACATCCGCTCCAGCATCAGCCCCAGGATCCTTTTCAGCCTCAACCGCTACCTCAGTCGCCTTGGAAGACTCAGCAACCGTTGGCTTGGCATGATATTCCACAGGATTGCCGCCGAGATCCTTCAGTTTCGCCTCCCAAGCAGTACTATTCCAGGCAGGGCATTCAAAGCCCGCAGCTTTGGCTTCATACGCCATTTTCAGCTTGGCTTGGAGGAGGGAAATCACGACAAAACCTTTGAGACCTTCCCGGTAGGAGACCATATCTTGCTCATGTTGGGCTTGTGGAGCATCCAGTTTGGCCTGAGCATCTGAAGTAGCTTTCTCGAGAGCGGCCTTAGCATCCTGGGAGACCTTTTTCAGTTTGTCCTCGTAAAAGCGGGTCCTGGTGGCAGCTGTTGTCCTCAGCTCCTCGACAGTTGTCTCTGCTTTTTTGGCCCTGGCTTCATGAAAACGGTTGTCCCATCAGCTTCCTCGTACACGGCCAGCAGAAGGTTTAGACCCTACAAACCCAGACACAGGTATCAATATATATGTTCGGGATATCACTTTAGTATATACTTGCAGGATACAGGATCAGGATATTTACCTGGCTAATCAGACCGTTGGACTCTACGAACCCAAGGTTCTCATAAACGGAGACTTCGGAAGATGCAGTGGGGGAGTCTGTCTCCTTTCTCTTTCGGGAACTGGAAGCCCGGGGCTTTGAGGATGAGGAAGGCTTAAGAACAATGGCTGGCTTGGAGCTTGAAGAGGGCTTCGATACAATGGAGGGCTTGGAGCTTGGCTCTTTCTTCACTTGGACAGGCTAGAGTAGCTGTCAAGTTCTTCAAGATCAAAGACCTCTAGGGTCTTGGCTGGCTCTGCACAAAAGGGGGAACTCTCAACTCTTCTATACTCTTACAGCTTAATTAATTGAACGTATGTAGGAATATATAATGTAGGCACTCTTACCAGACATATTGGAGCTTGAATGTTGGCTTAAACTTGTGGAGAGTACTGAAAAACTTCTCTCGCTTTCCGGTAGCTGGTAGATGGTGTTGATTCTTTCTTCCGATTCTAGGGATGGAGGGGCCCGTTCCTTGAGATTCACTGCGACAAAAAGAAGTAAGGATGTCAGTTCAGGATGTAAAATCAGGATACATTTGGGGATATTCCCAAAACCCTAAATCCTACCAGCAGTCAACCATTTCACAGGAAGATCAACACCCTTGTCAATGGAGTCCCTTTTTACAAGAAGAATTTCCGTTTCCACTCATCCTCATTTTTGGTTGCCTTGAGAATGAGGGGGTGTTTGGAGGTGGAGAAAAGCAGGAATCAGCTAGAACCATGGGATCGTAGACGGTAAGCAATGGCTATATCTTCAACGCATAACTCAGGGATATGATGAGTTTTGATCCGGTCCAGCACCGCTAGCACCCTCCAAACCATGGGCATGGTTTGGGCGAAACTAAGGCTGGTAAGGTGAAAAAAGCGCATGATGAAGTCCAAGAAAGGATATCGAAGTCCAATAGAAAAGGGATAGAATAAGAAACAGACCCACTCAGTAGAAGATACGTCAGATCGGAGGTTCCGATCAAACGGACGGATAATTGCTCCAGTAGGGAAGGCGTCGGAGGCTCTTAGAGCGGCAATGTCAGCGTTGTCGAAGGAACAGATCTCCTTCGTGCGATCCTTGAGCAGATTTTGCTCAATGAAGGTCGGGACAGAATCACCGGTGTGAGAACGGGTTCGATTGGCCATAGTAAAAGATTGAAAACATAGCAGAGAAAAAAGAGAGAAGGGAGAAAGAAGTTACCTGAATTCCTGAGATTATTGTGATAAGTATTCGGGAAAAAAGGGAAGATATAGGCAAGAGACAGATAGCAATGAGTAAAAATCACATGGGAAGTTGCACCGTATCTCATCACATCTACATCCCTATAAGTGCCTCGATCGACGCAAGGAAAAATACAACCGCTTGGACCCCAGGATCCCAACAGCTATATTTTTGGGGACAATTGTTATGTGTGGAATTTTCTATCTCATATCCTGAATATATATCCTGACTTTACATGTTACTCACAGCAACCAGGATACTGAACCAGGATATTGGTAACATCTGCGGGGTATCCTACTCGTTACTAATGGTTTACTTTGTATGCAAGGTACAAATGATCACAAGACTTGGTCTTCCTGAATGTCACACCCCAACCGATGGGGTAAATGTGTATCCCAGTTACCACCGAAATCTATGATGCATGCACGAAGCATGTCTTCGAGGGTGCGGATCGTTCGTTCAGTCTGACCATCGGTTTAGGGGTGAAAAGCGGTACTGAGATTGAGAGTAGTACCGAGAGCGGATTGAAAAGTCTCCCAGAGATACGAAGTAAAGCGATCGTCTCAATCAGAGATGATGTCACGAGGCATCCCGTGTCGACATATAACTTCGTCGGTATAGATTCGGGCTAACCGTTCTACCTTAAAGTCTTCTCGTATAGCAATAAAGTGCGCAGATTTACTAAGACGATCAACGATAACCCAAATGCTATCGTGACCAGAGGAAGTGCTGGGAAGTTTGGTAACGAAGTCCATAGCTATGCTTTCTCACTTCCACATCAGGATTTCGAGTTGCTCGAGTAAGCCAGAGGGCCTTTGATGTTCGGCTTTAACCTTCGAACAAGTTAAGCACTTTGAGACGTAAACGGCGATATCCTTTTTCATGCCCGGTACTTAGGACGAAGGTCCTGGTACATCTTGTCGACACCGGGGCGAATGGAATATCGAGATTTATGGGCTTCGATCATTAGCAATTCACGAAGATTATCACAGGTAGGAATCAAATGCGATCGAGATAATAATAGATACCGTTAGGTTTAACAACGAGCTGAGTTTCGGCACCACATTTCATTTCTTCCTCCAAAGTATTCTCGTTAAAGCAGGCGAATTGAGCGGAACGAATCATGATTTCGAGATCATTCAAAGCTTGAGAGTCACGAACACTATACACATAGCTTCGTCGGCTTAGAGCATCGGCGATAACGTTTGCTTTGCCGGGATGGTAGCATATCTCACAATCGTAATCGTTGAGAAGTTCAACCCATCTGCGTTGGCGCATATTCAATTCCTTTTGATTGAAGATATGTTGTAAGCTCTTATGGTCGGTGAAGACCGTACACTTAGTACCGTAAAGGTAGTGTCGCCATATCTTCAATGCAAAAACAACTGCACCGAGTTCGAGATCATGGGTTGTGTAGTTTTTCTCGTGGATTTTGAATTGACGAGACGCATACGCGATAACCTTGTCTCGTTGCATGAGAACACAACCAAGACCAAGGTTTGAGGCATCGTAGTAAACAACGAAATCGTTGTTTCCGTTGGGTAAAGCGAGCACAGGAGCGTTGCATAGCATACGCTTGAGAGTTTGAAAAGCTTGGTCTTGCTTGGAATCCCAAACAAAAGGTTTGTCTTTATGAGTTAAAGCGGTAAGCGGAACGACGATTTTAGAAAAGTCGGCGATGAATCGTCGGTAGTAACCCACCAATCCAAGAAATGAACGGATTTCAGATGCATTCTTCGGTGTAATCCAACTCTTGACGGCTTCTATCTTTGCAGGTATCTAGGAATGAAGTTGCTAAGTTAGGGGTGAAACCCGCATCTTAGTAACTAATTCCGCAATTCGATTTTCAATCTCACCAAAGTCTCAGTTATGCCGATGGTTTGGAACACGTATTAACTGGAAGGGTAAACGTCGTTAGCCGCTTGCGGTGAGAACGTTTATCTATTAGGCCAAAACGTGGGTCCAAATGCAAAGGGTAGTCGAATCACTCTGGTGTGTCAAAAGTCTCAAAACCCAGGACACTCCCAGTTGATTTAAGCCTACATCGTCGATTTACGCATCATCAAGTTTATTATTGTTTATGTGTTTAAAATTTTGAAAATTTTCGCTTTATTCGATTTCTCGCTTTGATGATTTGTCATCTCATCGTTTTCTCGATTTATCGCATTTACGCTCCATCGAATGTATGCACAACTCGCACAGCTCCGTAACCTAAAACGCTAAATTAATACACAAACCATACTAATCGCTTAACTCGCTTACGCCTATGAGGACGTGTGCCTCATACGCGGTAATATCTCGCCTATCTCGCTATTATATATCGCATATATATCGTTATTATATCGCATCTCGTATCGCACTACGCATTGTTATTATTAGAAGGTGAATACGTGTAAATATGTGCTTACGTGCTTACGTGCCTATGTGCTTACGTGTTTATGTGCTTACGTGCTTATGTGTCTATGTGGATACGTGCTTATGTATTTTTGTGCCTTGTATGAATAATTATAATAAATATTTAAACATAACTCTATTATAATCGAATCTCGTCTAATCTAAATCCTTCGTGTAGATGTCTTCTATGGGATCGCACACACGAAGGAATCTCCAGCGCAGCAACGCCGACAAGCGCATCCCTCCATGGTAGCCAAGGAAATGGCTAAGGTGATCCCACAAATTGTCAGCGAAATTCAAGCGGTTAGCAGCAACTCATCCGTGGACTCCAAAGGAGATGCCCGAAACCGCACTTCAGCTTTTAGCAGTTCAAAGCATGTGGACCGGTTACCTTCTCAGGCACCGAAGGGCCAAGTGCGTGTTCCACTGGTTTGACTATCGAGGTCACATTCCGCCAGAGTGGATGTCCCGAGGCTCTGCGCACTTTCAATGCTACCGGCGTGTTTCAATCAAGGGCTCTCTACTGGTGGACAGCCGAGCGCAACAGGCGTGGGAACGACGAAGCCTACGGACTCACTTGGGAGGAACTTAAGGAATTATGATCAAGGATTATGTCCTCCCTACGAAATCCAGAAGTTGGAGAACGAATTCTGGAATATCAAGCAAGATGGTCCCGATAACGCTGGTCTCACTGCTTGCTTCAAACAGTTGAGCATCATCTGTCCCGGTCAAGTGGATACGACCGAAAAGGCAATCAAGAAGTACCTCAATGCTCTCCCCGATTGCGTCGCTGACTTTGTTCAAGCAGCACGCCCTGCTACTATCGAGGAGACCTACCAGCTAGCCACCGAGATTAATGACAAAGAGTTCAGTCAGGTTACTTTAAAAGCAGCAAGGTCACAAATCAGGCAGTCACCGAATCAGCCTCTCCTACTACCGAACAGCCCCGAAGCCAAAGAATAGTCGCCGTGGTCGCAAAAGGGAAAACCCGAGCAAGAACTTTGCCCTCACTGCTCCAGCGAACCCTCAGCCACTCCAGTCAGCAGCACCAAACGCACCGCCACAAAGCGTGCGTACACTGGTCCTCACCCTATGTGCCCTAAGTGCACATATCATCATGCCGTTGGAGGCAATTGCCGTTTTTGCACAAACTGCAACATCTACGGCCACTTTATTGTCAGCTGCCGTAGTGGTCCTCGCCAGCCAGCTCCTCAAGCTCCAACAGCTCCAGCTTTCCCTGCTCCTCCTCAAGCCAACCAACAGCAAGCTCCAAAGGCACAAGTGTGCTTCGTGTGGTGATCCGAACCACTTTGCTAATGTTTTCCCAAACCGCACTGTGAAACAAGAGCCGCGGCAGTAGCAGCAGCAGCCACCACCGCAGCCACAGCAGCAACAACAAGTTACGCGTGGAACAGCCTTCAATCTCAATCACCGCCAGGCCCAGAATGACAACAACGTTGTCAATGGTACGTTTCTCGTTAATGGTATTTATGCTTCATGTTTATTTGATACTGGTGCCGATAATTGTTTTGTATCGTTAGAATTCGAAAAGGTTTTAAAATGTAAGCACGCTAAACTCCCAAAGACTTTCGATGTGGAAGTCGCCACCAGGAAGAACCGTTACCGTTAACTTTGTTTTACGTGGTTGCAATCTCGATCTCAACAACCATGTCTTCTCGATCAACCTCATACCTATGCAGTTAGGTAGTTTCGATATCATAGTAGGCATGGATTTTCTTCGTGAGAATCATGCTGAAGTTGTATGCTTCGATAAGATGATTCTTTTTCCTCTTCCTAACGGTGATCAACTTCATGTTTATGGTGAAATGCCCTCAAAGAGTTGATGCTTTTGTCGTGTACTCGAGCACACAAATGCTTGCAAAAGCGATGTGTTGCTTTCCTCGCCCATATTGTGAACCCGGAGAAAGAAAAGAAGACTTATAAAGATGTTCCCGTTGTGTGTGAATTTCCCAAAGTCTTTCCCGATGATTTACCCGGTTTACCCCCTACTCGAGATGTCGAATTCCATATCGATTTAGTTCCCGGAGCTACTCCCGTTGCTAAAGCTCCTTATCGCCTCGCACCATCCAAAATGCGCGAGCTATCAAGCCAACTTGAAGAGCTTCTTGATAAAGGCTTCATAGGCCCGAGCACTTCGCCATGGGGTGCTCCTGTCCTTTTCGTGAAAAAGAAGGATGGATCGTTCCGTATGTGCATCGATTATCGTGAACTTAACAAACTCACGATAAAGAACCGCTACCCTCTTCCCCGTATTGACGACTTATGTGATCAGCTTCAAGGTGCTACTTGTTTTCTAAGA
Organism: Scalesia atractyloides; assembly: GCA_947069175.1. NCBI lineage: Eukaryota > Viridiplantae > Streptophyta > Magnoliopsida > Asterales > Asteraceae > Scalesia > Scalesia atractyloides. The sequence continues at coordinate 19,150,083 of CAMTDV010000016.1, read as the reverse complement.
TCGACCTTCGTTCCGGTTATCATCAGTTACGCGTGTTGGAAGAAGACATTCCTAAAACCGTCTTTCGTACTCGCTATGGCCATTTCGAATTCGTGGTCATGCATTTTGGTCTTACCAATGCACCTGCGGTCTTCATGGATTTGATGAACCGTGTGTGTAAAGCTTTCTTAGATCGTTTCGTCATTGTTTTCATCGATGATATCCTTATCTATTCGAAGTCGAGAGACGAACACGCGCGCCATCTTCGTTTAGTCCTCGAACTTCTTCAAGGAAATCGCCTTTATGCTAAGTTCTCTAATGTGAATTCTGGCTCGAAGAAGTCCAATTTCTCAGCCACATCGTTAATAGTCAAGGAATTCACGTCGACCCTGCAAAGATTGAAGCCGTCAAGAGTTGGATTACGCTGAAGAATGCTTCCGAAATCCGTTCATTCCTTGGATTGGCGGGTTACTACCGTCGATTCATCGCCGACTTTTCTAAATCGCCGTTCCGCTTACCGCTTTAACTCATAAGGACAAACCTTTTGTTTGGGATTCCAAGCAAGAGGAAGCTTTTCAAACTCTCAAACGTATGCTATGCAACGCTCCCGTTCTCGCTTTACCCGACGGAAACGACGATTTCGTTGTTTACTGCGATTCCTCTAATCTTGGTCTTGGTTGTGTGCTTATGTAACGAGACAAGGTTATCGCGTATGCGTCTTGACAACTCAAGATCCACGAGAAGAACTACACTACCCACAATCTCGAACTCGGTGCAGTTGTTTTTGCATTAAAGATATGGCGACACTACCTTTACGGTAATAAGTGTACGGTCTTCACCGACCATAAGAGCTTACAACACATCTTTAATCAAAAAGAACTAAACATACGACAACGTCGATGGGTTGAACTTCTCAACGACTGCGATTGTGAGATACGCTACCATCCCGGCAAGGCCAACATCATCGCCGATCTCTAAGTCGACGAAGCTATGTATATGGTATTCGTGACTCTCAAACTTGTGCTAAACTTGAAACCCTTATCCGTGCCGCTCAATTCGCCTGCTTTAACGAGAATACTTTGGAAGAAGAAATGAAATGTGGTGCCGAAACTCAGCTTGTATCTAAATATGATGGTTTTATTACTATTTCAATCGCCTTTGGATTCCCAGTCGTGATAATCTTCATAAGTTGCTAATGGACGAAGCTCATAAATCCCGATATTGCATTCACCCATGTGCCGACAAGATGTACCAGGACCTTCGTCCTAAGTATTGGTGGTCGGGCATGAAAAAGGATATCGCCTTGTACGTCTCAAAATGCTTAACTTGTTCGAAAGTTAACGTCGAACATCAAAGGCCCTCTGGTTTACTCGAACAACCGAAATCTCGATGTGGAAGTGGGAGAGTATAGCTATGGATTTTATTACTAAACTTCCACGTACTTCATTCGGTCATGATAGCATTTGGGTTATCGTTGATCGTCTCACTAAATCCACGCACTTTATTGCTATACGAGAAGACTTTAAGGTCGAACGGTTACCCGAATCTATACCGACGAAGTTATATATCGACACGGGACGCCTCGTGACATCACTCTGACCAAGACGGTCGTTTTACCTCGCGTCTCTGGAAACCTTTCAATCCGCTCTCGGTACTACTCTCAATCTCAGTATCGATTTTTACCCTCAAACCGACGTCAACTGAGCGCACGATCCGCACCCTCGAAGACATGCTTCAGTGCGTGCATCATAGATTTTGGTGGTAACTGGGATACGCATTACCTTTAATCAAATTCTCGTACAATAATAGTTATCATCCCAAACATTCAGATGGCTCCTTTTGAGGCACTGTATGGAAGAAAATGTCGATCGCCTATTGCATGGAACGAGATCGGAGAAGCACCAATCACCGGTCCCGGGCTAATTCAAGAAACGACGGACAAGATCCTCCAAATCAGAGACAATCTCTTGAAAGCTCGGAGTCGTCAAAAGAGTTACGCCGATAAACGCCGCAAGCCCCTGCAGTTCGAAGTGGGAGACCACGTTCTCCTAAACCTTGGAAGGGAGTGGTCCGCTTCGGCAAGAAAGAAAGCTAGCGCCCCGATACGTTGGTCCCTTTAAGATTCTGGAAAGGATCGGTAAAGTAGCCTATCGTCTTGAATTACCGGAGGAACTCAATAATGTACATCCGACTTTCCACGTGTCTAATCTCAAAAAGTGATTAGCCGAAGAAAATCTGCATGTCCCTCTCGAAGATCTGCAAATCAACGAGACTCTCCGTTTCGAGGAAAAGCCTGTGGGAATCATGGACCGGGAGACCAAGAAACTCCGACGCTCCCGCATCCCTATCGTGAAGGTCCAATGGGAGGGCAAACGTGGCGCCGAGTTTACTTGGGAATTGGAAAGTGATATGAAGGCCAAGTACCCGCATCTATTTGTTACAACTACTGCTTAATTTCGGGACGAAAGTCCCTAAAGTAGGGGAGACTGTAACAACTCGAAAATTCGTTGTTATCTTTTCTTTTGTTTTCGTTATCTTTCCTTTGTACTCCTGAGATTTGGTTAATAATAAAGTTTATGTTAATTACTTATGGTGTTGTACGTCATTATCGCATCTAAACGCCTATTAAATCGCATCGCTTATCTCATCGCATCGTAAATCGCAGTTTTTTATGTGGTTTTTATTATTTATGTGTTACGTGTGTTTGTGGTTTATGTTTGCAATCGCTATCGCATCGCTCTCGCACTCTCGAATCGCTAAATCGCACTATTATATCAACTATAACGCTTAACGCTTTAATTTAACGCTTAATATAACTATCTAATGCTGAACCGAATAGCCAATCGAACTCTTAACACAAAATCGAAACACAAGGATCCTTGCCTTCCCTCAAGTTCGCTCGAACTTGTAGATACTTGTACAAGTTCAGCCGAAACTTAGTCACCCATTCCTGAAATCCTAGCAACTTTGCCCGAACTTGCGTGAATCTCATGCAAGTTCGACCGAACTTGGTCTCACCAGCCTTCATTTTTGCCTTCGCCTATAAATACTCAGCTCATTCCTCTCATTTGAACTTGCTGTAAGTTCGCCCAGATGTCTCCCAACCCGAAACCTTCGTGTTCTAAGTAAGATTCGACCCGATTTCACTGCAACAATGTTCATCAACGATCTACAAAAGTTTACAACGATTTTGGCACAAGGCATAGCCTTCGTTTTCATCAAAATTCATTCTTTTACGAAAACCTTCATCTTTTCTTCAAAAACTTCTGTTTTAAACTTAGATCTACACAATACGAGTTCGTTTGGCGATAGTAGAGACTTCCCGAACACGAGATCTGTAAGATCTCGGCTTGTAAGTGATAGATTGAGAAAACCTTTGATAAATATCGATTTTGACAAAAAAATACAGACTTTTGAGGATGTTTTGTTCATTTCTGATATGAATCGAATCATCTATCATTCAAGATCCCAGATCTGGAAGCACAAGGACGTTTATATTGGTTTACATAAGCCGGGCTAATCCGAACGAACCCCGAGTTGCCCGGATTAGCCCACGCTTTTGTAAAACGGCTAAAACAGCTCTAAAAGACCTCTCCGACCTAAGTTTGCTCAGTGCACAGGGTTGGAGAAATGAATACTCGATTTTCCTCAGCAAACGACGCGAAAACGCAAGATTTTGGACCCGAAAACATCAAGTTTCGCTCGAGAATCACCAGCTTATCAGGTCAAGTTCGACCAAACTTGTACCCATTTGGGTAAGTTCGACCAAACTTGAGTGTTTCTTCACCAAGTTTCTTGCAATGTTCGCATGAACTTTCCTGGTTTCTTAGGAAACCATACAAGTTCGACCGAACTTGCCAAATCAGTAAGGTTTTCCTACAAGTTCGCCCGAACTTGACTCTAAACCCACCAAAACCCAGCAAGTTCGCTCGAACTTGTGTGTTTACACACAAGTTCGCCCGAACCATTGGCTACTGCCCAATCAAGAGTTAACCGTTTCAGCTTTTCGGAGACTGATGCACTTCCATTCGCGTATGCAGGATGATCCGGCGCTCTTCTCGACTTCCTCAGAATCTCTAAGCTAACTAAAACACACCGCAGTGAGTATACTTGACCCATTTTCGCTTTAATGCAGTTTTTGGGTGTTACATACATTCCTATATCAAAATCACATCACAAATCAAAACTGTTTATCACACGCGAATAATCTGATTGTATATGCTCTATACGTGATACTAGAAACATGTGACTAGGACTTGTTTTCGTTAACTTGCCTCCTTAGCTAGTATGGTACTGTAGTGTGGCTTACACCCACGGGGTCTAGTTAGGATGGACGCGCAAGCCTTCTCACCGTAGTTAGCATGAGAAATGAGCCTATGTTATGTTAAGTGTTTTGGTGTATCATGATATGTAATTAGATTGTTTCACAAACGCTTTCTCGACTATGCTAGTATTAATCAAACTCGTATGCTCCACTTTACTTAATTGTATTGACTTGTATTTTAGCTATGGATGCTTGGATGTTGCATGCTTAGCGTAGTTTAGTTTGTTTAGTTAGTTTGTTGATGTATTTCAGATTTTGAACTTATGTATGAAATCTAGGGGAAATCGAACCCGGTTAAATTTTATGAGAAATCTTCGTTTTGTAATAATTGTTTAAATGTTACGTTTGATAGTATCGGATATTAAGCAGGTTGTGATATGTTAAATGATTATTATGGAACATCTCGTGAAATCAATCTGGTCGCCTAGTGCCACTAACCCCGATGTTTCCGCTATCGGTTGGGGTGTGACATTAAAATGAGTTGAATATTTTATTGTATCAGTTTACTACTCATTTATATACTTGTTAATGGTTAAAACCTCATGTTTATGCATTAGGAGCCTTTTTGCAAATATTGGCATATTTAACGTATACTTGCATAATGACTCGATTACTACATGACCATGCCCTATAACTCCAGAGGGTTATAGTATACTATAACATGGTCATAATGCAACTTAGGGACATAAGCTAAAGTTGCTAAATCGGGTCAGAACTGAAAGTCAAAGCAGAAGTCAACTTTCACGACTTTCGGTTGCGAACCGACCTTAGACCTGGAATTGACGAGCCGAACATGTTCTTATGATTATTACCAAGTTGTTAGTATGTCAAAACAGGTTTTATAACACCTACATTGCTAGTTATGATTTTATTTCAAAACTGACCCGTTTGACTTTTTATTAACATAACTTTGACCCGTCAATTGACCAAGCAAACGTGATAATCACGAGGTGCCCTCTCGAGGGATTAACACCTACCTTATTACGATCATGTAGCCATGTTCGTTACATAAATGCTTTGACTTTGGCTTAAAAGCCTACAAAACTGAACAAGGAGAGTTGGAGCACTTACATGTGATCCAAAGAAGTACTAAGAACTCAGAGGGTGCTCCCAATGAACTCAGGAACTCCCAAAAGAGCAAGAGAGAAGAAGATTTATGAATGAGCAAGTTTGAATCTCACCCAAGGTGGGTATTTATAGCAATGGGGAATGCATAGGATCAAGACATGTGTTGGGGGATGATCTCAGATGAGAACAAGTGTTTTTGGTCATGTCACAACCAAGGGAAAGGTGGCATTGCGAGCAAGGTGGCAGGCACACAGGCTGCCATGTTTCTGTCACTGGTGACCCCTTACGGACCGTAAGGGGTTAGGCCTTGCGGTCCGTAAGAACCTCTGGCGCCCATAAAATTCGAATGGTTACGGACCGTAACCAATAAGGCTTGCGGTCCGTAACCGCCTTACTTAAATCATGTTTTGGTTACCTTACGGTCCGTAACCATTGATGGTTACGGTTCGTAAGGACCTTCCAGAAAGGGAAACTTTGGCTTTTTGCCATTTTGGTCCCTTGACTTGCCCGATGCTCGTTCAAAGTTTATAAAAATAATATGACAGCGTCCTTAGTCCCTCTCGGTTACATGAAGCCACCAAGAATTTTTGGGACACGTGTCGGAACTTTATTGGATGAAATTTTCGAGGTGTTACATTCGGGACCTCGAGATTTATTCAAATAGATAAGGGTACTTTTGTCTCATATTGGACTCGACCTCCCAAGTATATTCGGGACCTCGACGGGCATCCCACTTAACCTTCACAATAGGTACGTGCTTCCTACGAAGCTTCTTAACTTGCCGATCTTCGATCGCAATTGGTTTCTCCACGAAACGCAAGTTTTCATCAATTTGAATGTTTTCATGAGGCATTGCTAGCGACTCATCCACTAGACATTTCTTCAAGTTGCTGACATGGAAGACATCATGGATTCCACTGAGCTTCTCAGGTAGCTTAAGCCTATAAGCTACTGATCCTACACATTCGGTTATCTCGAATGGTCCAATATATCTCGGCTTAACTTACCCTTCTCAGGTAAGAAATGAGCGGATTTGGTTAATCTATCCACGATAACCCAAATCGTGTCATTGCCACGCTTGGTCTTGGGCAACTTAGTGATGAAGTCCATAGTTGCTATTTCCCATTTCCAAACTGGGATTTCGAGCTGTTGTAGAAGTCCTGACGGTTTCTGGTGTTCTGCCTTAATTTGAGAACACGTCAAGCACTTTGCTACATGATTAGCTATAACTTTCTTTATACCCATCCACCAATAACTGGGCTTAAGATCTTGATACATCTTGTCGCTTCCTGGGTGAACCGAATATTTAGAACTATGTGCTTCCTGGAGGATTACAACCCTAAGTCATCCATAGATCGGAACCCAGATCCGATCATTCAGCCTAAACATTATGTCCTTTCTAGATGCTAACTGGTCAATGGTTGCACCTAATCCTTCCTTCGCGACGTTATTCACTGACATAGCTTCCTTTTGTGCATTTAGTAGATTCTCGTTCAAACTATTCTTTAGTTCAATGCTTTTGGCATTTATCCTTAGAGGATTGACTCTTTCCTTGCGGCTAAGCGCATCAGCGACTACATTCACCTTTCCTGGATGATATCGAATTTCGCAATCATAGTCGTTGAGTGTTTCCATCCAACGACGTTGCCTCATGTTCAAGTCCTTTTGATTTAATAAGTGTTGAAGACTTTTATGGTCAGTGTAGATGACACACTTTGTTCCATATAGATAATGTCTCCACAGCTTAAGTGCAAACACTACCGCACCCAGCTCCAAATCATGAGTGATGTAGTTTCTCTCGTGCACTTTTAGTTGTTGTGATGCATAGGCAATCACTTTGCCTCTTTGCATAAGCACACATCCCATGCCAGTGTGTGAAGCATCACAGTAAACTACAAACTCTTCAACACCTTCTGGCAGGGTTAACACCGGGGCATTGCTTGATTTATACTTTAATGTCTCAAAGGATTCTTGTTGCTTTGGACCCTAGTTGAACTTAGCATCCTTACGAGTTAAGATTGTCAAAGGAGCGGCTATTCATGAGAAGTTCTCAATGAACCTTCAATAATAACCAGCCAGTCCTAAGAAACTACGTATCTTGGAAGGTGTCTTTGGTGCTTCCCAACTCATTATTGCTTCTATTTTCGCTGGATCTACTTGGATACCATGTTCAGTTACTATATGACCAAGGAACTGAAATGATGTTTCTCGTGATCAGATTGATTACGAGAGTAGATAAGTATGTCGTCTATGAAGACAATGACAAACTTATCTAAGTATGGTTTGCAAACTCTGTTCATGAGATCCATGAATACTGCGGGTGCATTAGTGAGTCCGAAAGGCATCACTAGGAACTCGTAATGTCCGTATCTCGTTCTGAAAGAAGTTTTCGGAACATCTTCATTTCTAACTTTAAGTTGGTGATATCCTGATCTTAAATCAATCTTCGAGAAGTAGCTTGCACCTTGCAAATGATCAAATAAATCGTCGATCCTGGGCAAAGGATAACGATTCTTGATCGTTATTTTGTTGAGTTCACGGTAATCGATGCACATCCGCATTGATCTGTCTTTCTTTTTAACAAACAAGATAGGAGCCCCCCATGGTGAAGAACTAGGTTGAATAAAACCTTTCTCTAAGAGTTCGTCCAGTTGGGTTCTCAATTCTTTCATCTCGGTTGGTGTTAAGCGGTATGGAGCTTTAGCTATGGGAGCTGCTCCAGGTATGATGTCAATTCGAAACTCTACCTGCCTATCAGGAGGTAGGCCAGGTAATTCTTCTGGAAACACGTCTGGGTATTTAGAGATGATAGGGATATCCTCAATCCTTGGTTTGGGTTCATCAACGGTGACTTGTTCCATGTAAATGACACATCCCTTAGTCATACATTTAGATCCCTTAAGCAAAACTGCTTTATCAGTCAATCCGAAGTGTTTGTCTCCATGAATGGTGAGGATTTTACCAGACGGGGATTTGATTTCAATGAGTTTCTTATCGCAGGTAATGCGAGCTTGGTTATACGATAACCAGTCCATGCCTAAGACTACATCGAATCCCGCTAGTTTCATGGGTAAAAGATAGACAGGGATAGGATGATTCTTGATGGATATGAAGCATCCGCAAGAATGGAAGAAGCGGTTTCTATAGGTCCATCAGCGAGTCTACATCATAGGTTATGTCTAGAGTTCTTACGGGCATGTTTAATAGTTCGCTAAATTTATGATCTACAAACGACCTATCGGCGCCCGAATCGAAAAGAACTCTAGCATAAGCATCGTTGATAGGGGACGTACCCGTTATGACATTGTTATCCTTCACTGCTTCCTTAGCATTCATTTGAAAAGCTCTTACAGTGGCTTTCTTTGCCTCTGTGGTTTTGGCTTTTCCTTTAGCATTTGCCTTTGGGCAACTCGTTTTGATGTGGCCCTTCTCACCACATCCGAAACAGGTAGCATCTTTATATTTCGGCACTCATGTGACCGATGCCCTGTTTTCTTGCAGATGTTGCATTGCTTCGGTTTCTGATCTAAGTGACACTGCCCAAAGTGTTGCTTTCCACACGTCTTGCACATGGGTTTGTCGCTCGACTTCTGATTATCTTTACTAAACCCATGCTTACCCTTTTTGTTAAATTTCTGGGAGTTTCCGTCCTCACGTTTCCTCTTTCCCTCATTGTCAGTCTTGACTGACAATTGCCTCACAAGTCCTGTGTGAGGGAGAGAGATAACTCAACTGCGGACTTGTAGGTGCCTGGCTGTACCGCCTTAACCATACTCCTGATTTCAGGAGCTAACCCATTGATGAAACGTGCGATACGTTTGGGCTCCGGTGTAACATCCGTCAAAAAAAAAAAACGGATTTACCAAACCCGCTCCGTTTATCAACCGAACAGTCAGTTAAAATTTTAGTTGCGAATTAAATGCCCAAAATAATTTTAAACGATCCGTAATCAAATATTATACGGGGATATGTATTTAGTTTTTGAAAATCTGTCAAAAATATCAAAATAAAAATGGTTTACTTTTGCCGGGTTTCGAACTCGGGTCTGTACCGGGTAAACCAAAGACTTATCTCTCAGCCGACAAACCACTCCGCTATCTTGATTTTCTGGTAATAACAGAAAACAATTAATTCAAATAATCAATTTCAGAAGTTAAATTATTGCGCCCAAAATAACAGTCGTCGGAAATCCCGACGACTTCGCCGTTTAATTACGTTATTACTCAAAGTAACCGAAAACTTAACTATTACGACGGTTATAACCGACGTCTGAACCGCGACATCAGCCATAACCGCCGGAGTACGGTTGACTTCGAATTAAGACCGAATTCAGACCCCATTCAATCCCAATACTACCCTATAAATACACCCTCAACTCGCCAGAAGTCTTTCACACTCAAATCGCACACTTTCTCAGCGAAAAATCACCTGCCGGAAATTCTTGATACTTCGCCGGAAAACCGTATCAGTAATCTTTGAGTTTACTGAACCCCCTAAATCTTCAACGAAGTCACCCACAACCTTTGCAAGCCTTCGGAAGACTTTCTGCTGCAAAATACTTGTCGCCGGAAAAAGAGTTCTGTCGCCGGAGTTTTGCCGGAAAACAGAGTAAAACCAGTCGGTACATCTCACGCCTACTTTCCTTCCCTTTTTACTTTTATATCATTTGTAATTGATCATTAAACGCTAAATAAACTTGAATCAACATTCGAATCCAGTCCGTCGTCACTTCCGGTTAAAACCGGTGAAGAAGACGAAGTTCAGTAATGGTTAAGTATAATTAAAATCAAGATAATTACCGGGTTAGACACACAGTCCAGCGGTGGACTGTGTGCACTTTTAACGCTAAGGTCACGAGTTCGATTCCGGTTTCACACACGCCGCCTTGATAAAAATCCCTTTTTTCCGCAAACTGAACCGGGTTGTTTTAAGTATATGTTAAGTATATTGATAACCGAGTTTATAACCAAGTGTGACACACGGTCCAGCGGTGGAGTGTGTGTCCGCTAACCACAGGTCCCGGGTTCGAGACCTGTGGAGCACACCGGTTCTGAGATTTATTTCGTTTTTAATAATAAAGGATTTCTGTTAATTCTAATTAATATATATATGTAATTAAAATCGGATATATAACGGGTTAGACACGTAGCTCAGTTGGTAGAGCTGCGTGCACGCGTACGGGAGGTCTCGGGTTCGAGCCTCACCGAGCGCACAACAATATGCCTATAAACCGGTCAACCATAGTCAAAGTCAACGGTCAATTGTGTACTGTAGCAAAAATAAAAATTTTTTTTTATTATTTTTATTTAATTATTTTAATTAAAAATCAATTATAAATACTTAAAAATAACATTTTTAAGGTTAGAAAATAGCCTCAAACTCACAAAAATACACCCAACAATCCTACTAAAATAGATTAATAAAACCCGTTTACTTACCGAACCATTATGCGATTTATCTAGGATTAATTTCACTCGTGGTTAACACCATTTCGCGTGCATTCAACCTCATCAACCGAACGCACCCAATGTGAGTGAATTCTTACAAACTCCCCTTTTTATTCATGTTTTGGGGTGTATCATGTGTCGCTTAAACTAATTTTCTTATGCAAATTCGTGCTATACCATTATATGAACTAAACTAGAATGTAACTATTGTTTGGTTGTGATGTATTATATATTGTCAAAGTTGTATGCAAATTATTTAGGCCCATCAGTTCCTCGTGGGAGACGAGAACATCGCGTGCCTCAAAACTCATTCATTAAGGCCCATCAGTTCGTAAGAACGACGCGTGCCTCAAAACTCATACATTAGGCCCATCAGTTCCTCGTGGGAGACGAGAACAACGCGTGCCTCAAAACTCATTCATTAAGGCCCATCAGTTCGTAAGAACAACGCGTGCCTCAAAACTCATTTATTAGGCCCATCAGTTCGTGGAACAACGCGTGCCTCAAAACTCATTCATTAGGCCCATCAGTTCCTCGTGGGAGACGAGTCGAACATCGCGTGCCTCAAAACAATCATTTGGTGTATGTGAGTTTAATATTCAATATTATGTGTTGTGTGAATAAATTTACATCTACATTTACTCATATGTGGTATGCACATTATTTATAATCAATTGGTTAAACTTGTTCAAATGTTTTTCCATAGGATTCACTCGCCAACTTTATGTTGATCCAAAACCTTTTTACACATGATACAGGTGAACAGGTTGAAGCAAGGAAAACATAGGATATGCCTTAGAAGAGAACCAAGAAGCTTAGACAGATAGTTAGATTATGGTGTATCATTTATTTCCATTAAATTGTATTAATGAATATGAAACATATAATAAATGTCATGAGCTTTGATGATAACCCAATTATGCCCCGATCACCTTTTCCGCTGCGGGTCGGGGTGTGACAGATTGGTATCAGAGCCATGACTATAGGGATATAGGATAGGTTATTAGACCCTTAGAGCCTATACTATAGTCTGCCTAAATTTTAACTTGGTTAGGTGGTTACATACAAACTTGTGATATTTATTTGTTTCATATTTGTTTACATTTCAGTCAAACATACATGCTCATATACATATTCATTATACATATATACATATTCATTATACATATATCGATGTTCATGTATTCAATTTATTTTCATACTCTCAATATCCAAAGATTTTGTGCAATTTTCAAATTCTCATCAAAGTAAGTTCTGCGACGGGCATGTAGTAACTGGAAGGGTACAAGTACCGGTAGTCGGAACGTCCTGTCTAGGTTGGCATTCGTATAAATCCAAAATAACGGACCAGTTTGCCTACCTGGGAACTAACGATGAGAGTACGACGGACCTATTAGGCCAAAGCATGCCACACCAAACGTCGTTCGAACTAACCTCACTTTGAGATGTCACCGTGTCCATGCCTGGACACATTCCGAATATCACACGTTGTATACGTATTTCTCGATTTTCTCCGGGTCTTGTGTACGCAATCAGGCAGAAACCGTGCGAACCATATGAAAAACCGGTATTCATGGGGGCCCACATGATTACACAGGTAAAGTATGGCGGCATGACGGGCCTAACAGCGAGCAAAGCCCAAGACATTCTATGGATGTAGTAAATTTATTTTCTATATTTATTTTATGAACGTTCAATCCCAAACACGACCCACGATCCCAAAGGCATCCAACTCATACTCTTGACATGTATTCCTTGTAGATGTCTTCTAACCTCGCCCGTAGGAAGATGAGAGCAGAAAAAGCCCGTGAACGCATGGCTACCCAAATCGCTCAGCAAATGGCGACCGTAATACCCAACATCGTAGTTCAAGTTCAACAAGCCCTTACCGCTAATTCCGTTAACCCAACCCAACAAGAGGATCAAAACACTGTCAACCTTCCAGTCACTAAATGCACCTACAAACATTTCAAATCCTGCGATCCTCCAAAATACGAAGGAACTGAAGGTGTCACCGCTCTCCTCCATTGGTTCGAAGAAATGGAGAACACTTTTCTAAATTGCGATTGCCCCGATGATCGCAAAGTGCGTTATGCTACCGGTCGTTTACTTGGAACAGCACTCACATGGTGGAATACAGAAAAGACCAAACGAGGTGTTGAAGAAACTATGACCTTGACTTGGGAAGAATTGAAGGGAATCATGACAAGACGGTTTTGCCCAAGAAGTGAAATCAAGAAATTGGAGGATGAATTCCATGCTTTGAAACAAAAGGAAGGCGACCACACCACATACAACAAGAGATTCCTTGAGTTAAATCAAATGGTTCCCAATTTGTTCACTCCCCTCTACCGTTTGATCGAGCACTACATTCGTGGTCTTCCATCAAAGATTCAAGACCCTGTAATAAGCACCTCGCCTGCAACTTTGGAAACAGCAATGGAGCTAGCAACCGCGCTCACCGAGAACCGAATTCGGAACAAAGATTTCAAAGAGGAGAAGAAGAAGGATAAAGCATCAACGGAAACCTCAAACCCCACCCGAACCGAATCCTCTACACCACCTACATCTAAGAGAAAGCGTGATGGGCAAGTCTTCGCCGTCACCCAACGCAAACAACCAGCTTCACAAGTTGTACCTCCTCAAACTATCCCAAACGCTCAAGTAGCACCCAACTCAACTTACCCAAATAAGAAACCTTACATTGGACCTCACCCTCAATGCAACACCTGTTTCTATCACCATCCAACTACTTCACCCTGTCGACTATGTGCGAATTGTGGACGCTACGGTCATTTGAGCAAAGTTTGCCGCACCGCTCAAAACCAAACCTCAACCCCTACTCAACCCATGACCCAAACATATCAACAACCTCAATACCCCATGAACCCATATGTTCGAGCTTGTTTCAATTGTGGCGACCCTACCCATTTTAGAAACACGTGTCCTCGTTTGGTTAATATCATAAACGCCCAAGCTCAAGCAAACCCAGTTAACCAAACAAACCAAGCAAACCCAGCTCCACACCAGCAAGAGGAAGAGTTTATAACATCAACGCCAATCCTGTTGAAGATGTTAACGGTCCAAACCAACCACTTAACTAGCCTTCTCTCACCAAGAATCAAGATTCAACTCTAATCACTTAGTTTTTATGTTTTTCTTTAGGTTATCTCAATTTTCACGTATCACAATTGGAATTTTATCCAAGAATTTTAATGCAAATTACTAGTTCAGTTGGTTTTATACTCATTGATTTAATATTCATATCATCATACTTCATGACATATCTCAGTCTTATCATTTAAAGAAGTTGAGTGTGTCTCACATGCAATACATTTCATTTCATTTTACATTTCAATACATGCAATACGCTCGGCTCCGTTGATTGAGCCTTGAGCACACAGTTCAATTTACATTTCAATACATGCAATACGCTCGGCTCCGTTTGATTGAGCCTTGAGCACACAGATCAATTTACATTTCCAGTTCATGCAATACGTTCGGCTCCGTTTGATTGAGCCTTGAACGCACATACATTTTCATTATCAGTATCTTGTGGTTGTGGTGTTTGTTGTAGAGTCGCATAGAACTAATCATAACTGGCGGATGAAGTCAATGAGAATTTGACAAGAATACGGTGGATACGCCGCTGGTACTTCCTATATATAAGTATTTTTGTCAAATGATCGGAGGCATTATCAGGCGGTTATGAGAGGTTCCATGCATAGGCTGTTTGTGTGGTTAAGTTATTCATATTCAGTACATGCAATACGCTCGGCTCCGTTTGATTGAGCCTTGAGCACACAATTTCAATTTCAGTACATTCAATACGTTCGGCTCCGTTTGATTGAGCCTTGAGCACACAATTTCAATTTCAGTACATACAATACGATCGGCTCCGTTTGATTGAGCCTTGATCGCCCAGATATATTTCATTTCAGTAATTTATGTTTGTTGTATTATAGGACTAATCATAATTCACTGATAAAACCAATGAAAATTTGACAAGAATATGGTGGATACGCCGCTGGTACTTCCTATATATAAGTATTCTTGTCAAAGGATCAGAGGCGTTATCAGGCGGTTATGAGATGTTCCATGTAGGATTTAGTATTGCCTTGGTTGAAATTGTGTTACATTTATATCATCTCACTATTTAAAGAAATTGGATTGTGATCCATTTCTATATAGACTAACCTCTCCATCATAACAAACGAGAGAGGAACCATCACCATTCAAACATATATGCTATCGGAATGTGGATACAATTGTTAGTTGTTGTGTTTATTTGTGTAGATTGTAGAATTTCTGCCTTAGGATATAACCCCAAGCATATTCAAACTTTTATGTGTGATATCATTTTAGCGAATCATTCCTGCTTAACAATACTTATACAGTAGGCAACAAAAAGCGATTCCTGTATTAGGATACTTAACCTTTACAAGAACGTTACCGCCTCAAGCAAAAACTTAAACCCTTATTTCTTCTAAGTATGTAACTGTCAAAACTAAAACACCATCATTCTTTTAGTCAATTATATCCCTGTTTAAATTTCGGGACGAAATTTCTAAAAGCAGGGGATACTGTAACATCCGTCAAAAAAAAAAAACGGATTTACCAAACCCGCTCCGTTTATCAACCGAACAGTCAGTTAAAATTTTAGTTGCGAATTAAATGCCCAAAATAATTTTAAACGATCCGTAATCAAATATTATACGGGGATATGTATTTAGTTTTTGAAAATCTGTCAAAAATATCAAAATAAAAATGGTTTACTTTTGCCGGGTTTCGAACTCGGGTCTGTACCGGGTAAACCAAAGACTTATCTCTCAGCCGACAAACCACTCCGCTATCTTGATTTTCTGGTAATAACAGAAAACAATTAATTCAAATAATCAATTTCAGAAGTTAAATTATTGCGCCCAAAATAACAGTCGTCGGAAATCCCGACGACTTCGCCGTTTAATTACGTTATTACTCAAAGTAACCGAAAACTTAACTATTACGACGGTTATAACCGACGTCTGAACCGCGACATCAGCCATAACCGCCGGAGTACGGTTGACTTCGAATTAAGACCGAATTCAGACCCCATTCAATCCCAATACTACCCTATAAATACACCCTCAACTCGCCAGAAGTCTTTCACACTCAAATCGCACACTTTCTCAGCGAAAAATCACCTGCCGGAAATTCTTGATACTTCGCCGGAAAACCGTATCAGTAATCTTTGAGTTTACTGAACCCCCTAAATCTTCAACGAAGTCACCCACAACCTTTGCAAGCCTTCGGAAGACTTTCTGCTGCAAAATACTTGTCGCCGGAAAAAGAGTTCTGTCGCCGGAGTTTTGCCGGAAAACAGAGTAAAACCAGTCGGTACATCTCACGCCTACTTTCCTTCCCTTTTTACTTTTATATCATTTGTAATTGATCATTAAACGCTAAATAAACTTGAATCAACATTCGAATCCAGTCCGTCGTCACTTCCGGTTAAAACCGGTGAAGAAGACGAAGTTCAGTAATGGTTAAGTATAATTAAAATCAAGATAATTACCGGGTTAGACACACAGTCCAGCGGTGGACTGTGTGCACTTTTAACGCTAAGGTCACGAGTTCGATTCCGGTTTCACACACGCCGCCTTGATAAAAATCCCTTTTTCCGCAAACTGAACCGGGTTGTTTTAAGTATATGTTAAGTATATTGATAACCGAGTTTATAACCAAGTGTGACACACGGTCCAGCGGTGGAGTGTGTGTCCGCTAACCCACAGGTCCCGGGTTCGAGACCTGTGGAGCACACCGGTTCTGAGATTTATTTCGTTTTTAATAATAAAGGATTTCTGTTAATTCTAATTAATATATATATGTAATTAAAATCAGATATATAACGGGTTAGACACGTAGCTCAGTTGGTAGAGCTGCGTGCACGCGTACGGGAGGTCTCGGGTTCGAGCCTCACCGAGCGCACAACAATATGCCTATAAACCGGTCAACCATAGTCAAAGTCAACGGTCAATTGTGTACTGTAGCAAAAATAAAAATATTTTTTTATTATTTTTATTTAATTATTTTAATTAAAAATCAATTATAAATACTTAAAAATAACATTTTTAAGGTTAGAAAATAGCCTCAAACTCACAAAAATACACCCAACAATCCTACTAAAATAGATTAATAAAACCCGTTTACTTACCGAACCATTATGCGATTTATCTAGGATTAATTTCACTCGTGGTTAACACCATTTCGCGTGCATTCAACCTCATCAACCGAACGCACCCAATGTGAGTGAATTCTTACAAACTCCCCTTTTTATTCATGTTTTGGGGTGTATCATGTGTCGCTTAAACTAATTTTCTTATGCAAATTCGTGCTATACCATTATATGAACTAAACTAGAATGTAACTATTGTTTGGTTGTGATGTATTATATATTGTCAAAGTTGTATGCAAATTATTTAGGCCCATCAGTTCCTCGTGGGAGACGAGAACATCGCGTGCCTCAAAACTCATTCATTAAGGCCCATCAGTTCGTAAGAACGACGCGTGCCTCAAAACTCATACATTAGGCCCATCAGTTCCTCGTGGGAGACGAGAACAACGCGTGCCTCAAAACTCATTCATTAAGGCCCATCAGTTCGTAAGAACAACGCGTGCCTCAAAACTCATTTATTAGGCCCATCAGTTCGTGGAACAACGCGTGCCTCAAAACTCATTCATTAGGCCCATCAGTTCCTCGTGGGAGACGAGTCGAACATCGCGTGCCTCAAAACAATCATTTGGTGTATGTGAGTTTAATATTCAATATTATGTGTTGTGTGAATAAATTTACATCTACATTTACTCATATGTGGTATGCACATTATTTATAATCAATTGGTTAAACTTGTTCAAATGTTTTTCCATAGGATTCACTCGCCAACTTTATGTTGATCCAAAACCTTTTTACACATGATACAGGTGAACAGGTTGAAGCAAGGAAAACATAGGATATGCCTTAGAAGAGAACCAAGAAGCTTAGACAGATAGTTAGATTATGGTGTATCATTTATTTCCATTAAATTGTATTAATGAATATGAAACATATAATAAATGTCATGAGCTTTGATGATAACCCAATTATGCCCCGATCACCTTTTCCGCTGCGGGTCGGGGTGTGACATCCGGGGTAACTAGATATGGCACTAGTCTTGAAAGAGAATTGTAGTCGGTGACAAACTTCCGACAATCCATATTCTTCATAGTCAGATTTAGGAAATCTGACTCGATTTTCTCCACCTCATGAGGTGGGTAGTAAGTATCCTTCACCAAATCTACAAACTTGGACCAACTCAAGTTGTAGAGGTGCACTTTGCCTGTATATTGAACCAAGGCTTTCCACCAGATAAGGGCATCGCCCTTGAATGACTGAGACACATATTTAACAATATTCTTATCAGCGCAGCCGCTGATATCCACTACTGTTTCCATCTCGTCCAACCACCGTAGACATTCCACTGCTCCTTTTTCCCCGTTGAAATCACGAGGTCTACAGGATACAAAGTACTTGTAGGAGCATCCATCTCCATCAACATTTGGTTTCTTAGGATGCGCATCACTCTTTACATTTGAAGAGTGTTCCTCACTCTTTTTTGGCTTTGAGTGGCTAGGCTGAGATTTTGGTTTGGAAGCATGCTTGGAGCAAGAAGCTCTCGACTCGGGTCGATGTTCAGATTTGTCCTTTAATACCTTGCTGATATCAGCGGAAATAAGGTCTCTCAAGTCATTCTTACTTATGATGATATTCTCATTGGCGTCGTCGTCATTGCGCTTACTGTTTACTTCGTTGGAATCCGCCATTGTTGCGATTTAAATTTCTAAATTTTGAGATGAATTTGGTTAGATGTTATGGCGTACCCTTATTCGTAACATGGTTCTATGACCATATAGAATTTAGATATCAGATGTGGTATATTCAAAGGACCATTATAGGCATTTATAGATTGGACATAGTCCAGAGTTTAACAGATAGTGCATCAAGCGTCACTATCATTATTATGGCACATTGTCTTTACGCTACTATTGAATGTTTGAATATTTTAGCCAGGATCTAATTTGATCACTTAGGCGATAGGGTTTGATCATTGTCATTTACCCAAATCGATTGGTGTGACAATGATTGTTACAGGAAATTAAGGGTAACTCCACATTAAGAGTTAATATAGAGAAATGATAAATTTGGAAGTAGAACATTGTTCACCTTTGCTAGACAGAAGGTTACATCCGAAATTTTTCATTTGCCAATTTCTAATTGATCATAGTCATTGGCTAAAAGATTTTGGGATAATATAGCGGATCGATAAAATTTGAATAATTCATGATGATTGATTGAATGAAAATGCATAATAAGGAAAATTTTACTAGAAAGAACATTACATAATTGCCTAATATATAGGACTTTGGAATAACAAAAGTAGTTCACGCAGGAACTTAACAAAATAACAATGTCCTCGCATGGACTTTTTGGAATTTAAATTACATATATGAAAATACAAAACTAGTCATCCTTCCTCCCTTTCACAGCTTTATAAAGTTTCTTGATAAATTTCGTTGTTTTCTTCTCCGATTTCTTGACTAGTTGCCGCATTTCCCTTACTTGATCTAAGGCCTCATTAATGGCCTCAAGTGGTACTTGTGGTTGGGGTTAAGGCTGAGGTGGAGGTGGTTGCGGCTGAGACATACCCGGGTGCGTATATACATACTGTGGATATCCGGTAGCTGCATATGAAGGGTAAGAAGGTGGATACCTAGGGTAAGGAGAATGATAAAGGGCATTATGCATGGCCGCTTCAAGATATAGGTCGTATGAAGGAGCAGTAAAATCATCACCATATCCAGATATATCCTGATAGGTGGGAATCGGGTTACCTAAACCCGTTGAAGATGGTTGAATTGTCGGCTGAGGCATCGGGTCAGCAGCTGGTTGTGGGGTTGGAAGTACCACAGGTGAAGTGTTTGAGGGTCCACCCATTTGTAGGTCCTCGGGATCATGGGGTAAGAGGGTGGCAAAGGTGGTAGCGAACCCGACCTTTGACCAGCACGCACTGACATGCGTGCTCCACGCCTTCGGCTGATTGTGACGATGATTCAGGTGGTGGCTGAGGTTGGTCCACCTGTTGCATATCTACATCCTCTTGGTGAGGATGGGGTAATGGAGCTTGATGATGGGAAGTGTTATGGTATGAGGGCGTGTTGACGAACACATATTATGCCCATCTTTGCTCATAATCATCAGGACCTCAGAACGGAGATCCTACCAAGGAGTTCGACCCACTAGACAGCTCGATTGGATGACCATACGATCCGGTTTGTGGGAATTCTTCCGGATCAGAATCTTCCTCCATATGCGTCGGCGAATCAACTGGAGGGGTTTCAGGTGATGGTTGGTTTACGGGTTAGCATAGTTAAAATTTAAGAATTCTTGGTGTGAATGGGAATGTGAATGGTGTGATTGGTGGGAATGGTGAGAATGGTAAGAATGTTAGGAATGTGATTGAGGCGGGGAGTATTCATGTGAAATTGAATGTCTATAGGGTTCAAAGGGGGACGAAGAATCTTCGGATCCTTCTAAGGGTTGTGTTCAGGCAAATTGGCTGCTCCAGCTAGGGAGGGTCGGTATGGTGGTCTGAAGGATGGTCCAGTCATAGAGGGTCCACCCCTCATGGGTCCTTTGCCTTTTCCTCCGCGTCTGAACTTAGGCGGCATTTTTCCTGTTTCAAAACAAGTTAAACAAAATACAAAGCTAGAGTAATAAGATGGAAATGATTACACCTAGGTCAAAGTCTAGACTCGAAAGTCTAAGAGATATGTGTTAATATGTATTCCCAAGATTAAACACTAAAAGGCTAGTGTTTAATTCACTCGAGAGTTGGCTGTGATACCAACCTGTCACACCCCTAGTTCCACATGTAACCCGGTGGGCCCGGTGGGATCGTGAAGCAAGTTGATACCATCATTACCAAACATACAATAAACACAGCGGAAGTCTGGATAATTACTATTACAAATGTTCGGATGTTCAAAGTTCAAAAATAATATACAACGCTTGTAACTAGATCCACAGGCGGATCGAAATGATTACAAAAGGAAATTCAATAGACTAAGGCCTTCTAAGAAAGGATTTGCAATTCCTCTTAAGCTTCGCCGAGCACTTCCGGCCTAATTACGTAAACTTGTCACCTGCTCTTAGTCTTTTGAAAATACGTCAATTTTCACTGGTAAACACGTTTAACCGACTCATTTTGAAAACATTTCGAAAACATTTAGTGTACACAATGGTACTTAGTTTAATAAATAACTTGGGATAAATAATATTCATGTTATCAGTTTTACATGCTAATAATACATTTAGAGCCCGAAAACTATGTCGGGATCCTGATTAATCGACACGCCACTTTAACACCTTTAATAGGTGCACCCCTAATGGGTTATACTTTATTTTAGCATCTGACGGGTGTATGCCTACACCCCGTGCTTAGGTCGTGGCCATTTACAATTAAATGAGCCGTGGATATCCAGGACGCGGTCGTTTTAACCCCCAAATGTTTAATATTAAGCAATACGAATTAAAATGAATTATTTGAATTCCCGACTCATTGGTCTTTGATCCCATATCCAACCATGCGGTATTAGTGTACCGTATCCCAAGCCCGTATATGGGAAAATAAGTTAAAGTAATTACCTGGCTTGCAAAATCTCTAAATAATAAGAAAATAAGCAAAGCACATCCGTAATCAATAAACTAGCTTGGCGATAATCTACCAGAAGTCTCTAGTCTGGAAAGGAGGGTTTTATTAACCGATTAGTTAGCTAGCGGGTCTTTATTTAGTCATTGACTTAGACCGGCTAACTTAAAATAAAGGTAACGACACGAAACACTAGATTAAGCGGTGACAGGAAAAGAATGTATTTTGGGCCCGACGAGTACTAGGACTTGTATAATATGGGTTACCATTATACATTCTGAATTTTGAGAATATTTCGATAGGGTTAAACCCGTTTCGGTTAAGTTGCGTAAACTAGTCACGTGGGCCGAACCGTATGCATATAAGCGAAACTGGGTAACCGGGTGAGTCCTATACAAGTTCCATATGCCATTAAGTTTAAAATATGTTATTATAGTAGTAGGTCATTGATATGATGGCCCGTTATGGTTTTAAAAGCAAACTATGCCTTAAAAGGGCAATTTCGTCATTTTAAATTGTAATAAACGAGCTTATAAGTAAACTGATGTTAATAACATAAACATTCTGTAAAAATACCTATTTTATGATTTATATCAGTAGGAAATCAATTATATGCGTGGTTTATGGTTTGAGACCAAACTATGTCCCGAGAAGGGCGTTCTGGTCATTTCACATATAAGTGATAACTTATTCGGGAATCTGAGTTCGGGACATGTACCTACTGTTAATAAGTTGAAAATATATTTTGAAATCATTATGTATCAAGCCTTAATGTTATAATATGGTTTTAAACCATATTATGCGCCGAAACGGCGATTGAGTCGCTAAATGACGAATTAAATAGTATTTAAGTAAAACTGTTGTTATGACCAGGTTTGTGAGACCAAATATGTTAGTATACATATTACATCAGTAAGTAAAATGTTTCGGTTCATTGAAATGTTTAAAATCTATTTAAAGTGTCGAAAAGGGCAATATCGTCATTTAAGGACATAATATGCAAACTGTATCTTAAACTCAGTTTGCAACCTGAAAAAAAATCCCAAATAATCCTAATAATGATATTACATCAGTAGATATTGAGTTTTGATGTCAAAACCATGTTTAAATCATTTTAGGTGCCAAAGGGGCATCTTAGTCCTTTAGAAGCATAATTTGCGATCTTTTAACAAAACTTAGTTTATGATCAGATTTAAGACATTAAAATGAGTTGAATATTTTATTGTATCAGTTTACTACTCATTTATATACTTGTTAATGGTTAAAACCTCATGTTTATGCATTAGGGGCCTTTTTGTAAATAGAATTTAATGAAACAGGTTTTCCGTCAGCAACTTCCACCGTTAGAGATTCCATGAGATTAACACGAGTTTGGTTGAGGATAGGTTCAAATTCTAAGGACACAAAACTCTTATCCGCGCCAGTATCGAATAACATGGATGCATAACTACCATTGATGAGAAACGTACCGTTAACCACGTTGTTGTCAGCCCTAGCTTGGTTGGCATTGATGTTGAAAGCTCTTCCTCTGGCAGGTGGAGGAGCTTGGTTAGCTTGGTTTACCGGGTTTGCTTGAGCTTGGGCATGGATGATGTTCACCAAGCATGGACATGTGTTCCTGAAGTGGTTTGGGTCCCCACAGTTGTAACAAGCTCGCATGGGTTGCATCATGGGGTAGTTGGGTTGGTAGTAAGTTTGGGCTGCATGTGGTGCAGGTGGTAAAAATAGGGGTTGTTGAGCTTGACCCACTATCTGATTTTGGGTTTGGGTTTGAGGTTGATTGCGGTTCATTCGTTGAAGGATTCGGCAGGTTTGGATGGTGTGACCTGCACGGCCGCAGCTTGTGCAATGTTGGCAAGGAGCTTCGGGAGGGTGATGGTATTGACAACGGTTGCATTTTGGGTGTGGGCCGGTGTATGGCTTTTTGAATGGTGCAGCTGAAGGAGCAATTTGGGTGATCGGTGCAGCAGTGATAGGAGGGTTGGTTTGAGTGACAGCAAAATTCTTGCCATTACGTTTCCTCTTACCAGCAAACCTTGAGGATGAGACTGAGTGGTTTGTAGTTGAGGTCTCTATGGGTGCTTTCTTCTTTTCATCTTTGAATTTGCCGTTCCGAATGCGATTTTCAGTGAGTTCTGTAGCTAACTCCATCGCGGCTTCAAGTGTTGCAGGCGAAGTGCTTAAAACCGAGTCTTGAATTTTCGAGGGAAGACCTCGAATGTAATGTTCAACCAAGCGGTACACGGGGGTGAACAAATTTGGGATCATCTGATTTAGCTCGAGAAATCTTTTATTATAGGAAGTGTGATCTCCTTCCTTTTGTTTTAGTGAGTGGAATTCGTCTTCCAGCTTTTTGATTTCGCTTCTTGGACAGAAGCGTCTTGTCATGAGTTCCCTCAACTCTTCCCATGTTAAGGCCATGGCATCTTCAACTCCTCGTTTACCCTTTTCCGTGTTCCACCAGGTAAGGGCTACCCCAAACAGTCTTCCAGTTGCATAACGTACCTTGCGATCCTCGGGACAATCGCAATTGAGGAAAGTGTTCTCCATTTCTTCAAACCAGTGAAGGAGAGCAGTAACACCTTCGGTCCCTTCATACCTTGGGGGATCGCAAGATTTGAAGTGTTTGTAGGAGCACTTTTTGGAGGGAGGGTTGGCGATGCTCTAGTCTTCTTGATTGAGAGGGTTGATGGGATTTGCGGTGAGAGCTTGTTGAACTTGAATTACGATGTGAGGAAGCACTGCGGCCATTTGTTTAGCAATTTGTGTGGCCAAGCGTTCATTTGATCTTCCTGACTTTCTACCTCCACGTAGTTGCCTAGCCGACATCTACAGGAACATACATAGGAAGATTGTGAGTTTAAGAATTTTCTAGGTGTCATGTGTCGTAAAAAGAATGAAAAACAACATAATTGGCAATAATTTAACTACATCCATAGGATGTCTTGGGTTTGCTCATGTTTGGGCCTCCAATGTCCTCCATACCATCGCCTGTGTAGTCATGTGGGCCCCCATGACTATTGGGCTTGGTAGGATTCACACTGGTGTTGGCGGATTAACACTCGCACCACCCGAATGAAAATCATAAAATATAATTGCGAGATGTATGGTAGGAGGGTGTCCAGGTGTAGACACAATGACAACTCAAAGTGGGGTTAGCTCACACGACGTTTGGTATAGCATGCTTTGGCCTAATAGGTCCTTCGTACTCTCATCGTTAGTCCCCAGGTAGGCAAACTGGTCCTTTATTTTGGATTTATACGAATGCCAAGCCTAGACAGGACGTTCCGACTACCGGTACTCGTACCCTTCCAGTTACTACATGCCCGTCATGAGAACGTACTTTGATGTGATTTGAAAATACAAAAATCATTGCAAAAATCATGGTAATCGTGAGGTGTGTGCTCTCATGGATATGATATGTTATGAGGATATGATTCATGATGAGCATTGCATAATAACATGTATTTGTGAGCATGCTTGCATAAAATTGAGTGTAAAAATAAACATAAAGCATATAAACATCATGAATTTTGTATGTAACGCATGAACAATTTAAAATTTTTAATCAACTATAGTATAGGCTCTAAGGGTCTAATAACCTATCCTATATCCCTATAGTCATGGCTCTGATACCAATCTGTCACACCCCGACCCGCAGCGGAATAAGAGTCGGGGCATAATTGGGTTATCACCAAAGCTCATGATGATTACTAAAATGTTTCATATTTATTAAATTCAAATTACAACTTAACTATCCAAAGCAAAATTCATACAATTACAAGGAAATGAAACTATGTAAATAATCCAAAGCTTAAACTGGTTTATTCTTCTAGGCCTTGCTATGTGTTTCTTGCCTCAGCTGGATCACCTGTATCATGTGTAAAACGGGGAATATTTTGGGTCAACAAAAGTTGGCGAGTGAACCTTGATAAAACATTGTTATTAATTTCTTGTTTTATTTAATATGGAAAATTTGTGCAATAATCACATGTGAGCAAACATATATAAGTAAACAAACACAAACCACTTTGGATGAGTATATGATATGAATGATGATGAATGTGAGATCAAGGCTCAATCAAACGGAGCCGATCTTATGAAGCACCTGATGCTCAACCCGTCTCCCACGGGGAACTGATGGGCCTAATGAAATGCGTGCACTGAAAATGATAAATCCAATCTACATATAATCCACACAACAATTGATACACATTTGATCACGGATATGATGTATGCACAAGTGTTTATATATATAATAAAAGAATTATACGACACATGATACACCCCAAAATATGATTAAAACGGGGAATTGATAGAGATTCACTCACAATGGGTGCGTTCTTTGATGATGATGAAGGCGCACGAATTTATGATTCGATTGACGAGGGAAGAACTAACCTAGATAATAACAAAAATGATTTGATAAATAAATAAATTTTGGTTTAGATTAATATTTTTAATTAGTGCTCTTTAATGGGATTTTTAGATTTATTTTTGTGAGTTTAAGTAAGTTTTCTAACCTTAATAATCTTATTTTTAAGTATTTTTAAATGATTTTTCTATTAAATAAATAACTTAAAAAGAAATAAATAAGAATAAAAAAATTGACTTTTGACCGTTGACCGTTGACGGGGTCTTGACCGGTCAGACTGTGTTTTTATATGCGCTGAGTGAGGTTTGAACTCGGGACCTCTCGTATACGTGCACGCAGCTCTACCAACTGAGCTACGTGTCTAACCCAAAATAAACTCAGATTTAATTATATTTATATACTAACTAGAATATTTCAGAAATTAGTTATTTTAAAAAGGTTTTAAAATCTGCAGAACCGGTGCGTATAACCCGCATCGAACCCGTGACCATTGCTTTGATTTGCACCCAGCCCAACTAACTGGGCTGGGTGTCTAACCCATTTAAATTAAGATTTATATTAAACTTAAGTACTATCTGAGGGTGTTCTGTTAAACTTAAAAGAAAAATGTTTTGTTATTGCGGGAATCGGATACGTACACGAATCAAACTCGGGACTTGAATGTTATAATTGCACACAGTCCACTGCTGGATTGTGTGTCTAACCCGTTTAATTATCTGGTTTTAATTATATTTATACACTTACTACACCTTTTCATATACTGATTAAATAAAAAGGTTTGATTATTGCAGGGGCTATGGCATGGAACCGATTCGAACTCCTGACCTTTGCTTCGCGTGTGTGCACAGCCCGACCAATTGGGCTGTGTGTCTAACTCGTTGGATATACATTTTTAATTAACTTTATATACTTACTGCCGTGATTCATAATTTAGTTTTATAAAAAAAAGTTTGAACATTGAAGCGAATCAGAACATGAACGTGGTTCGAACCCGGGACCTTGGACTTTATATGCACACAGTACAACCAACTGGACTGTGTGTCTAACCCGGTTTGTATCGGTTTTTAAATTCTTTTAACCGATGACTCCAGTTCATCTTCTTTATTGAAAAGATCAGGATTGTTGAATCTGGTTTTGGTTGATTTGTTTTAGCATTTCATTCATAAATTTCCAACTAATTACACATGATCTAAATAATAATGAAAAGGGTTAGTGAAGGATATACCGAACAGAGGTTTCTGATTTTTCCGGCGAGAATTCCGACGGATAGCAAGTGTTTTCCGACGAGGTTTCTGATGAATAAAGATTGCAAGCAGTTTTAGGAGTGTGTAAGCCTTCTAATGATTTCAGAACTCTCTATTTATAGTGAAAGGAGGTTGCTTGAATTGTGCTTCGGTTTTTGGTCAAAAGCGGTTATGGTAAATTGACTTGTATTCACGATTTGAATATGGTTTGACTCATAATTGAGTCTAGGTCCATGATTAGAGTCAATTTCGTGCTCAACTGAAGAGGAACGGAAATCTTGGTGATTTCCGGTTGACTGGGTGCCGTTACATTGGGCGGCATTTTGAACCTGTCCAAGATATACGAGAGTATAAAAGGTTATTTGATTTAGTTGTATCAGATGTTGAGTATGTGGTGTAGCGGGGTGTTGTGTGTTTGGGTTTACGGGTGCCCCGGGTTCGAAACCCGGCGTCTCCCTTATTTTTAATTCGCTATTTTTTGTTATTTAATAATTATGGTTTAAAATTTTAATATATATATATTAATTATGTATTGTTTAAAATTTATCGGAGCAATAAATACGCTACGAAAGATTATAACTGAGTATTTGATTAATAAATGAAGCGGGTTTGGAAACCCGTTTTTCAATGAATGTTACACTAAAGTTGCTAAATCGGTTCAGAACGGAAAGTCAAAGCAGAAGTCAACTTTTGCGACTTTCGGTTGCGGACCGACCTTAGACCTGGAATTGACGAGTCGAACATGTTCCTACATGTTCTTATGATTATTACCAAGTTGTTAGTATGTCAAAACAAGTTTTATAACACCTACATTGCTAGTTATGATTTTATTTCAAAACTGACCCGTTTGGCTTTTTATTAACATAACTTTGACCCGTCAATTGACCAAGCAAACATGGTAATCAGGAGGTGCCTTCTCGAGGGATTAACACCTACCTAGCCATGTTTGTTACGAACATTGGCTGGACCATAATGGTCTTAGCTCAAAGTCAAGGCGTTTTTACATAAATGCTTTGACTTTGGCTTAAAAGCCTACAAAACTTAACAAGGAGAGTTGGAGCACTTACAAGTGATCCAAAAAAGCACTAAGAACTCAGAGGGTGCTCCCAATGAACTCAGGAACTCCCAAAAGAGCAAGAGAGAAGAAGATTTATGAATGAGCAAGTTTGAAGCTCACCCAAGGTGGCTATTTATAGCAATGGGGAATGCATAGGATCAAGACAGGTGTTGGGGATGATCTCAGATAAGAACAAGTGTTTTTGGTCGTGTCACAACCAAGGGAAAGGGTGGCATGGCGAGCAAGGTGGCAGGCACAGCAGGCTGCCATGTTTCTGTCACTGGCGACCCCTTATGGACCGTAAGGGGTTAGGCCTTGCGGTCCGTAAGAACCTCTGGCGCTCACATAATTCGAATGGTTACGGACCGTAACCAATAAGGCTTGCGGTCCGTAACCGCCTTACTGAAATCATGTTTTAGTTACCTTACGGTCCGTAACCATTGATGGTTACGGTCCTTAAGGACCTTCCAGAAAGGGAAACTTTTGCTTTTTGCCATTTTGGTCCCTTGACTTGTCCGATGCTCGTTCAGAGGTTATAAAAATAACATGACAGCGTCCTTAGTCTCTCTCGGTTACATGAAGCCACCAAGAATTTTCGGGACACGTGTCGGAACTTTATTGGATGAAATTTTCGAGGTGTTACAGTGCAAAGCTTTCTTAGATCGTTTAGGCATTGTGTTTATCGAGGACATCCTTATCTACTCGAAGTCGAGAGACTAACACGCGCGCCATCTCCGTTTAGTCCTCGAACTTCTCCAAGGTAATCGTCTTTATGCTAAGTTCTCTAAATGTGAATTCTGGCTTGAAGAAGTCCAATTTCTCGGCCACATCGTTAATAGTCAAGGAATTCACGTCGACCTTGCAAAGATTGAAGCCGTCAAAAGTTGGATTACGTCAAAGAATGCATCTGAAATCCGTTCCTTTCTTGGATTGGCGGGCTACTACCGTCGATTCATCGCCGACTTTTCCAAAATCGTTGTACCCCTTACCGCTTTAACTCATAAAGACAAGCCTTTCGTTTGGGATTCCAAACAAGAGGAAGCCTTTCAAACTCTCAAGCGTATGCTATGCAACCGCTCCTGTACCCGCTCTACCCGCGGAAATGACGACTTCGTTGTTTATTGCGATGTCTCTAAGCTTGGTCTTGGTTGTGTACTTATGCAACGAGATAAAGTTATCGCGTATGCATCTCGACAACTCAAGATCCATGAGAAGAACTACACAACCCATGATCTCGAACTCGGTGCAGTTATTTTTGCAGTGAAGATATGGCGACACTACCTTTACGGTACTAAGTGTACGGTCTTCACTGACCATAAGAGCTTACAACATATCTGCAATCAAAAGGAACTGAATATGCGCCTACGCCGATGGTTGAACTTCTCAACGATAGCTTACAACATATCTGCAATCAAAAGGAACTGAATATGCGCCAACGCCGATGGTTGAACTTCTCAACGATTACGATAATGAGATACGTTACCATCCTGGCAAAGCAAACGTCGTCGCTGATGCTCTCAGTCGACGAAGCTATGTGTATAGTGTTCGTGACTCTCAAGCTTTGAATGATCTCGAAATCATGATTCGCTCCGCCCAGTTTGCTTGTTTTAACGAGAATACTCTGCAAGAAGAAATGAAATGTGGTGCCGAAAATCAGCTCATTGTTAAGCCTAATGGTATTTACTATTATCTCGATCGTATTTGGATTCCTAGCCGTGATAATCTTCGTGAATTGCTAATGACCGAAGCTCATAAATCTCGATACTCCATTCATACCGGAGCCGACAAGATGTACCAGGACCTTCGTCCTAAGTACTGGTGCCGGGCATTAAAAAGGATATCGTCGTATACGTCTCAAAGTGCTTAACTTGTTCGAAAGTTAAAGCCGAACATCAAAGGCCCTCTGGCTTGCTCGAAAAACCCGAAATCCCAATGTGGAAGTGGGAGAGTATAGCTATGGACTTCATCACGAAACTTCCTCGCACCTCCTCTGGTCATGATAGCATTTGGGTTATCGTTG
The DNA here is from genome assembly GCA_947069175.1 of Scalesia atractyloides. Taxonomy (NCBI): domain Eukaryota; kingdom Viridiplantae; phylum Streptophyta; class Magnoliopsida; order Asterales; family Asteraceae; genus Scalesia; species Scalesia atractyloides. The sequence goes on along the minus strand of CAMTDV010000016.1, from coordinate 19,119,845 downwards.
ATCGTCTTACCAAATCCGCGTACTTCATTGCTATACGAGAAGACTTTAAGGTAGAATGGTTAACACGAATATATACCGACGAAGTCATATGTCGACACGGGACGCCTCATGACATCATCTCTGATCGCGACGGTCGCTTTACCTCACGTCTCTGGGAGACTTTTCAATCTGCTCTCGGTACTACAGTAAATCTCAGTACCGCTTTTCATCCTCAAACTGACGGTCAGACTGAGCGCACGATCCGCACCCTCGAAGACATGCTTCGTGCGTGCATCATAGATTTTGGTGGTAATTGGGATACGCATTTACCTTTAATTGAATTCTCGTACAATAATAGTTATCACACCAGCATTCAAATGGCTCCTTTTGAGGCGCTGTATGGAAGAAAATGTCGATCGCCTATTGCATGGCACGAGATCGGAGAAGCACAAGTCACCGGTCCCGAGCTGATTCAAGAAACGAGACAAGATCCTCCAAATTAGAGACAATCTCTTGAAAGCTCGGAGTCGTCAAAAGAGTTACGCCGATAAACGCTGCAAGCCCCTATAGTTCGAAGTGTGAGATCACGTTCTCTTAAAGGTTGCACATCGGAAAGGAGTGATCCGCTTCGGAAAGAAAGGGAAACTAGCGCCACGATACGTGGGCCCCTTTAAGATTCTGGAAACAATTGGCAAAGTGGCCTACCGACTCGAACTACCGGAGGAACTTAACAACGTACATCCGACTTTCCACGTGTTAAACCTCAAGAAATGCCCAGCTGAAGAGAATCTCCATGTACCTCTCGAAGATCTGCAAATCAACGAGACTCTCCATTTCGTGGAAAAGCCTGTCGAAATCATGGACCGAGAAACCAAGAAATTACGGCGCTCTCGAGTCCCTATCGCGAAGGTCCGATAGGAAGGCAAACGCGGTGCCGAGTTCACTTGGGAATTGGAAAGTGACATGAAGGCTAAGTATCCGCATCTCTTTGTTACGACCACTACTTTAAATTTCGGGACGAAATTTCTAAAGTAGGGGAAACTGTAAAAACTCAAAATTTGTTGTTATCTTTTTCTTTTATTTCCGTTGTACTTCTCAGTGTAATTCCGAGATTTCGATTATAAGAAAGTTATGTTAAATAATTATGTTGTGACAATGATTATCGCATCTAATCGCTTATTAAACACATCGCTAAATCAAAACGCAATCACATAGTAGTTATGCTACTATACGATCCGGGTGTGTTATGTTTAATAAACACTTGTGCCATCGCATTCCAGCATAAAAACGTAGTTAATTATGTAGAATTATGTTTTACGTGTGTTATATTTGTTTATGTTATGGATACAATCGCTATCGCAACGCTCTCACAGTACGAATCGCTAAATCGCACTATTATATCAATTATAACGCCTAATATAACTATCAAATACGAACCGAATCCCCAAAACGAACTCCTAACACGAAATAATCGAACAAAACTTGGTCACTAGGTCAAGTTCGGCCGAACTTGTGCATCACAAGTTCGCCCGAACTTGTCTAGGCCACCAAAACCCTTCAAAACTAACAAGTCCGCCCGGACTTGTCTCCCAATTCATAAGAAACATACAAGTTCGCTCGAACTTGTAGCAAGTTCGCCCGAACTTGATACAATCGCCAAGGCCTACTTTCTCACCTCCACCTATAAATACTCAGCTCCATTCTTCATTCGCACTTACTGCAAGTTCGCCCGGAGCTCCCTAAAACCGAAACCCTTTGTTTTCTAAATAAGATTCAACCCGTTTTCAACTACAACAACGTTCTACAATCACAACGTTTTACAACGATTTTGCACAAGGCTTTGCCTTCGTTTTCATCAAATCTCTTCTCTTTACGAAAATCTCCATCTTTTTCTACAAAACTTCTGTTTTTTCACTTAGATCTATGATTAGATCTGAGTAAAACCTTTAAATCGTCGATTTTTACACAATATTTGGACTAATGACGTATGTTTCGTTCACTTTGGAGTGGAATGAGGCTTGTCGAGTAAGATCTCAGATCCGGAAGCACAAGGACGAAATCGTCACTTTACACAATCTGGACTAACCCGTACGAACCTTAAGTTCGCCCGGATTAGCCCGAGTTTCTGTAAAATGGCTAAACTCCTCCAAAAGACCTCTCCAGCCTAAGTTTTACTCAGTGGCTTAAGGTTGGAGGGATGGACACTCGATTTCCTAGAAAATGACGCGAAGACGCACGATTTGGATGCCAAAACAGTCAAGTTCGCTCGGAATAGAGCAAGTTCGCTCGAACTTGTCACCAGAATGATGACCAAGTTCGCCCGAACTTGCCTTAAACCTCACCAAACCACACAAGTTCGCCCGAACTTGTATCCCACCACAGCAAGTGGGGCAAGTTCGCTCGAACTTGTCTGTTTCCTAGGAAACTAGACAAGTTCGCCCGAACTTGTACACTCAATAAGTCCAGACATACAAGTTCGCCCGAACTTGTCTGCTGCTCCATCAACCGTTAACCGTTTCAAGCATTTCGGAAGACTAATGCACTTCTGTTCGCTTACAGGCTGATCCGGCCTCTCCTCAACTCATCTAAGATCCCGAATCTCTCCTAAAACGCACCAACTGTGAGTATACTTGAACCCCTTTTACGCTTAAACGCACTTTTGGGTGTCACATATGTTCCTATTCAAGTCACAACACACGAATCTCAAATGCTTATTCGCAACCCGCTGTTACATGATTATACGTGAAATCTGCTGAATTGTATGTATTGCTTGATTGCTTGTACGCCACCCTTAACATGATAGTATCTAGAGGTTGACCCGCCACCCGGAGGCCCGGGGTTGTTAAGGCTCGCATTTTAATTCTCATTTATTTTCTCTTTTAGGATGTGGACACTTGTTCGCATGCCTCGATCAATCGCGGTTTGTTTGTTTGCTTGAATCTAAGTAGTTACATCATTCACATCTATTACGTATGTCATGCGATGTATGCTATATCTATTATGTAGCAAAACCTGTATGCTCACCTTTACTTAATTGTATTGACGTTTTATTTTTAACATATGTGGCAGGTTGAGGATTTGACTACTTTGCAAACGGATTAGGATTTGGTGTTCTAGAAACGCATTGTAATAAAATCTAGGGGATATCGAACTTGTTTTGTTTTATGGGATTGCTTGTATTTTGTAACCTGATTAAGGATTATATGTTGAAAGTATGGGATTTTGACGTTTAAATATTGTCGCTTGAATAGTGTTATGGAATTTCTCATGAGACAATCTGGTTCGCCTAGTGCCACTACCCTGATGTTTTCGCCATCGTTGGGGTGTGACATTGAGTATCTTACACGCAACTTGACTCCTTTGCATCCCTAACGCTAACTAATATATTTGATGTGACGCATTTCAAAAAAGATATACACAATATTTAATATATAGAAGATAATTACAATAAATCCTAACTCATATATCCTATCTAATATATAAGATTAATCACACTAAATTATAACTAATATACTATATCTTATATATTTATCGCTAACTTGCCACCTTAAGTTGGACGCCGTGTCAATTCGATGCCTAGCTTGAAACAAATCACGAAATAAAATTATAACTTAAAATGATAATAATGATTTGTTGTGTCGTGCTTGTAAGATGTTATATTTCTACACAAGCTAGACGAGGGGTGAAGAGATCAACAACCAACCAACGGTGGCAAAAAGCAAAGAGAGGTGTGAAAGGAGAGACGAATGCAAGAATCCTAAGCCTCTAATAGCATGTGGAAATAATGAAGACCACACATAAGATATTATGTGTTATTAATCAACTATATACTATATATAAGATACAATAAGGATAATTACAATGAATACCTAATCAAATCACACACACACACATATATATATATAATTGGAGGCGGCTCATGTGTGTGTTTTAGTTTTAGTAACTTTTAGCACGATTAGGTGAGTTAACTTAATAACTTAAAACACGTTTATATAGTTTTAAATTTACAATAAAATAATTATTACTTAGACTAAACATATACAATAGGCAAGTGCACTTATCGTTTGTAGTAAAGTTTATGTAAGAACCAAGTATCGAACCCAAATGACATGACTTTTACTAGTTAACTTTTAGTTATCGACTAGTTAATTAGTTATCATTTGTTTGTTTGTTTAAATCGTAATGGAAATTAGTAAAGAGTATTAAGAGCACGATGAGTATTGCTTTGGGTTTTTGACTCCGTTTGGAATGAGTTATAGTTAGGTTATTGGTAAGCGGTGTGGTGAATTAAGTAAATAGACTTGATTGGCTTTTTATTAGATTTACAAATTATGTTTTGAGGTAAAAATGAAATTAAGTCCGATAAAAGTTAATTTAATGCCTTTGCCTAGAAGAAAACTCTTTTTAAAGAATTATCACCTAGGTTTAGGTTAAACACATTCAACTATTCTTCTTACACACTATACTATGTGATCCTTCTGGTCATGATCCCTCTTATGGGTCCATCAAGGATATGTAATCAAGGTGAGATCATAGCCCTTTTCTACTTTTATCTTTGGGGTGGAAACATGTAATCGTACAAATAAATTTTTTCGTACAAGTCAAACATAACAAATAGTTTTCATATATGCACATTACTTTAAACTATGGACACATGACGCCTACATTCGTCATCATCATACATCAATGTCAATATCAATCGGTAGTACGACTATGGACCTATAGATCATATCTTTGGGAAACCATTGGGCTTGTGCCACATCATCATATCGATCATGTGTGACGTTGTACATAATGTGTATATAACTATGTTGTTATGAATTGTACACGTGAACTTTTTTTAACGTGTTTTATCTTATCATGCTTAAACCTGTGTATCTAACCAACTCTCGTAGTTGACATATTTTCTACATGTTTACAGGTACAAAGATTTAGCTAGGATCTTGGATTGCTCAAATAGGATTTAGCTTAGATATCAACAATCAAGACTTATGTTTATTTTCCTATTTGTTGTAAGTTGTTATTTGATCTTAAGAAAATGTAATTCAACTACTTCTATTTAATAGTAAAAAATGTAATTCAACCTAATTTCCTTGTTGTATTCACCATTTTTATATGATTCACTAAGAAATATAAGTGTGTTATAGTTTCACATTAATCTACCCAAACTCATGATTAAGAAGCCATTATCGTGCATATTTTCACATATGGAAATTTTACAAAATCACATTAACCATAATCAAGTTACAATAACTTTTAGTAAAAATTCATAGTTGTTAATGTCAATCTATGTGAATTACACTCTCAATAACAATGTGTGATGATCTTAGTATTCAACATTCAGCAAGTGCTAATCAAGGTTACCATTACCAAGAAGTGAGAATATGTCATTTATTATATTTCATAGTCCTTTAAAGGTTATGAGATTCAAGTTCTCAATGCTATGATACTTGTAATTTTTTTAAAAAGAATCATGTTCTCAAGTATATAACAACTAGACAATGTATAAATTATAACTACCTAACATCTTGTTATGCACAATATGAACTGTTGTACCTGGTTGGTCCCTTAACATATGATTGAGGAAATTGACATCAAATTATATATTCTTAAGAGGGTATACCATTTTTTAGAAGTTATATTAACTCTCTATAGCCACAATGGCTTCCGAGTCGCTTTTTTGGTCAACTCAGATTTAACACCCTTATATATTGAGAAATGGTATAAGTATGTTTCTTGAGGCATCGTATGCATACATATGACCTTATTACCGCTAATATGGAAAATTCGCTTAAATTATTCGATTTTACTTGCAAGAATTCTGTTGGTCATATAATTTTACCATAAAGTGTATCTAAAGTTCAAATGTTCACTTCTAAATTTTCAAATTAAGTTGACCATTTTGTTATGAAAACCACTAAAATAAGCTTGATCACCTCCCACGCCATTTATAAGTTTGAAAATGTATGTATATTTATTTCTAGATCATTTAAAATCACGTTGGCCAATGCGGTCAAACAATTCATCAATTTTAATATTTTGGATAAATTTAAGGTCAAAATTACAAATTTTTTTTCTAACTAAATTCCACAACTCTTGAAATTATAGCTACAACTTTCGCCGGATTCATTTCACATTGTGATTACAATCGACTTTGATGTAACATAATCTCTCATAAAAAAGTTCCAATTCAAGTCAAAATTAGTAAATTTCCTCATAAACACCACAATATTAGTAAGTTATTGCTTGTCATAATTATACTTGTTTCCAAACTCAAGTCAAAATTAGTAAATTTCCTCATAAACACCACAATATTAGTTAGTTATTGCTTGTCATAATTATACTTGTTTCCAAACATCACTACATGGGGTATATGATAAGTTAATAACACTCTTAAATTCACATAATATGAAGATAGGAGTGAAAATTACTTTATGATGTAGCCAATGTCCACTCTAATCACTTACATTTGCAGGAATCAAGCTTTAATCATTGAGCTCCACTTCAATATATGTACTTCTCTTGTGGTTCTCCTTTATCACACCTCAAGATAGACAACACTACACTTTTGTTTCATTCTGTGACCCACACACTCCCTTGAGATATATCTAATTTGCTCAAATTACACAAATGGTCCCACAAGTTTGTTTACTTGGTAATTGCACTTGCACTATTGTTGATTATTTCAATAATAAAACGGATGTAATTTTGGTTGACTTGCTAGAATTCCTTTTGAAAACAAAATTAATGACCATTATCTTTTTATTGAATAACTATATACTTATATTTATAATATAATAAATATGAATATGTGGTGTTACAAATATTGTGTTATAAATTTATTTTGGTTTTATTATATTGGATATTGAATTTAGATAACTTCAACTTTCATTATTTGGCTCATTATACTTTCAATTTACGAATTATACTAGGTCACTTCAATTTTCAACTTATTTTTCTCTGGACCTCCCAAACTAACTGAACTTTAACTCAGTTAACTGACGTCAGATGGCACGTCAGCTGAAAATGCCACGTTAGATGTCACATCAGTAAAAAAAATGTCATGTCAGATGCCACGTCATTAAACATGTGTCACGTCAGCAAAAAATTAATTGAGCTAAGGTTCAGGTAGTTTGGGAATGCCAAAGAAAAATAACTTGAAAGTTGAGAGTGATATAGTACAATTCGTAAGTTGAGAGTCTTATCGGCCAAATGGTGAAAACTAGGTTTATTTAAATTTAATATCTCTATTATATTTAACTATTAGATATTAGATCAGGGGCGGACTACCCACAACGTGGGTAGGCAGGCGCGCCCGTTGAAAAAAATGGTGCTAATTTTCGTTGAAAATCCCTACCGCACCCTTTGGATTTTTTTCGCACCTCTTGAAAAATTTCAACCAATCCCCTTAGAAAAAAATATTGTGAATAAAAAAATTAAACACCGATTATTATGAATATATATATATAAGTATATATCACAAGTTATATAATTATTATTTAACTAGTTATATACTTAATTACTTAACCCAATCTACAATCTAATTTTATTAACCCAACTACTCAAGCCCAAACCCAACCGAAAGATTTTGAACTAAATAAAATAACCCAAACCAACCAACCCACCCGTGACCCATTCGACTTCCAAATCCCACTCCAAAAAAGACGGCCAGCGACTACAGTCTACAACGACTCACAACTAGACGAGTTTTTAGGCTGAAAATTCAAAATTTCAGTCGTTCTGACCATTATTACGCCAGAATTCCGACTTAGAACGGGTATCCTTTCTTTATTGATTGTTTTTTTGTTGTTTTATGTGATGATTAGGAGAAAAGATAGATGTATAAGGGTTTGATCTTCTTATATTTTTTTATTTTTTTTGTTGTTCTAGACTTGTAGTTAATGATCTAATTGTTTTATTTTAAGCTTTGTTTGTTCAAATGATTACTAATCAACATCTAAAACTAGGGCTTGAATGTTTGAAAATTAAAAATTGAAAATTATGGACTACGTATTGGTTGAACATGATTGTTTACTTTGTTTAAATGTTTAGTGTTGTTTTATGAACTTATGAATCGATTTATATGTGATAGGAACCATGAGTAGGGAAATTATGGCGCGATTTCTTAAGAGAAAGGGGTTGAACCACTTTTTTTCTCCAAATTCTTCTAATTAAAGACCAAGTTATGTTTTAGACGAGTTTTTGTTTATTTAATGATTAGGAGAAATAGAAGTAGGGGGTTTGAACTTTGATTGTTTTTTGTTATTACTTTATTTACTTACTAGGTTAAAACCCCTGTATTACACGGGCTGCAAATATAAAGTTATATAATTAATAATAAAAAAGTTGTGTTTTAAAATAGGGGGAAGATTATAAAAATACCCACATATTTTTTTATTTTTCTCATAAAATTCCCTACACAACTTTTTGCATATGAAAAACCATCATACTTTCTCTTTGATTTTAAAAAAGTTCTTTCACATGTTAAATTTGCACAACATTATGACAAAAATAGTTTAAACAATTTGGAACCATTAGAGGTGTCGATTAGTTCTTTTCGGTTTATTTGATTATTTGGTTACTTTTATTCGGTTTACAATTTACTTTGCATGATTCAATAATCCCGGGTATTATACTAAAATAATAAAACATAATTTAAAAAATGAACATTGACATGATAATTATAATATTTGTTATCAAACATAATTGTGAATTTGAAAGTAAAAAAATATATATTTATTTAAAATTTAATAATTAGTTTCATATTAAATTTCTTAGGTTAATATATATATATATATATATAAAAAAAACTAAAATTCATGATCTATAAAACGTGCATGTAAAAAAAGGATATGGATGTATTCTTCTATTTTGTTCTATTTTGTATATCGTGGTTAATATTTATATAATAATTATATTATATTTAGTTAAAAAGATAAGTATCTCTAATATTTAAATTTGTATTTAATAATTATCTTTAGTTAAAAAGATAATAAAGATAATAATTATTTATAATTAAGCAAAAAAGAAAGGCGGGAAAACCCAATAATTGATGACTCCAATAAATGACACGTGTCACCCATTGGTTTCTTTTATTATATGTATAGATGATGGTTTTTTATGTGTTTACTTGAAACATTGTTTGTTAATGTAATAGGAAGTTAGGAACTAGGATTTGATTGTTTGAAAATTGAAATTGACCCAACCCGATCTAATCCAACGCGCTATGACACTTTGTTTGTTTTGTTTACTTGTTTTACATGATCCAACTTGATTCGACCCGCTATGAACCAAAATTTTTTATATGGCTAAGAGTTTAAAATCTTTTAAAAAAAATTGCACCGCAAAAAATAATTTCTTAGATCTGTCACTGTATTAGATTAGACTGAAAATAACTTATATCCATTTATATAAATGGATATAAGCTATTCCTAATCTCATAAGGTCAAATTAATGTTTCTAGGCCTCATTGTTAAGTGTACATATAGCGCTTTCTTTACATGTCACGAAATTTCAGTTTATTACGATGAGAGAGTTAACTAATTAGATATTACGATGAGAGAGCTAACTAATTAGATATTTCAATATATTACGATGAGAGAGTTAATATACACATTTGATGTTTTCTTTACATGTTACTAAATTTTAATTAATTACGATGAGAGAGTTAACTAATTAGATTTTACGATGAGAGAGGTAACCAATTAGATATTTCAATATATTACGGTGAGAGAGTTAATATACACACTTGACGCTTTCTTTAAATGTTACTAAATTTCAATTCATTACGATGAGAGACGTTAACTAATTAGATATTTACAATGAGAGAGTTAACTAATTGGATATTTCAATATATTACAATGAAAGAGTTAATATACACACTTGGTAAATTCAAAAAAAAAAAAAGTTATCTTTTATTTAAATTTGTAGTAGATACAAACAACTATATCAATTTATTTTTTCAAACTAAATTCTAATTAACTTTTTAATGATATAAATTTGTACCCACAAATACGTTATTTTAAGGGTGGAAGGGCACCCTTCACATTTTCACGTATCACACTATCACATCCAATTATCATTTGACACTTCGTTACATTACATTACATTTTCACTATCACACTTGCAACACCTCACACCACCATAATTATTAACCCACACTCAATCATAACCTTTGAATCAAGTTCCACAATCACTCCACGACTCGTGATGTGTATCACGACCAAACCCAACACCCAGTTGCGGCAGTGTTTCATGGGCGTTTCACTACCGTGATAAGGTGTTTCACTAGGCGCCCCTGACCACCCTAATACCTACAAGGCTACAATATTATATGACAGCCCGGTGTATGTGTAACTTATCGTCTTGTCATGACCCAAAAGTTGAAGGGCCCGGTGTTACCGTTAGTATAACTTGTCATGCCCCATAATTTTGGCCCATGTAAGTAACAAACGTCTATAACCTGAATGGGCCATTGACCGAAACTGGACTTTGAGACTCTGATCGAGTCTCGAATAGTATATACTTTGAAAATATCAGATGAAAATAATAAAACTCTTAATTTATGGTAACTTTTTTAAAAAGGTTAGTGAAGTATGTTATTTAAGTATAACAAATTAACGGAACTAGATTTGTACGAAAAAGTCAACAATAGAGCACCTAAATTAGTTATAATGGTGTGTTTAAACTAGTTACAGCAATCCGTCTAAACCAATTATAATAGTTTGTCGAAACTATACAACAGTGTATCCAAAATACCCATCAGAAGAACGGATGAACGTGTCCACATACACACACAAAGTGGCATGTTCATTTCAAAAACCAATAATATGTTGAGAACCACACGAACTACATAACACAGTTGTATATAGTGCTCGAAAGATAACCAGAGTAGTAGAAGAGGAAAACAAAAGTAGCTACATAATTGTCTTATATATCACATTTAAAGCCATAAATACAAATGCAATGCATTACACGGTTCTTAGCATATTATTGATTCCGTAAAAAAACGTTCATAATTCATCTTAATATACATAAACTAGCATTCACAAGCATAATATAACAAAAAAAGTTAAAATATTCATTGCATTCCTACAAACTAACTAAAAAGGATGAAACCTTTCATTCTTTGAGATTCCATTCCAAACATACCAAACAAGTTAATTCCAAGATAAAAATACATCAAAATATCATCATAAAACATCACTTTGTTCCTCTTAAACTCGTACGAAGACCCGAAACCCTTTCAGGATTAACACGCTCCTCAACTTTCGCAAACCACAAATCCTCGTTCTTCGTCGAATCACTATCAAACCAGTCACATCAATGGCTAAAACATACAAACACAATCATAACCCGTAACTTGTTGCGGGATGCGGTCACATTCCACATAACGTGTTCCAGAAACACCCGTATACGGAACAAGCGTTCTATAAAGGCGTTTCGCGTCGTTCTTGTTCATACCACCATAACTGTCGTGATGCACGAATACATTAGTGGCTTTCTCGAATGCAAGTAAGCTCCAGTGGCTGCCGCCTTCTACCGCCTCACGTCATCGTTGTTGTTTACGGGGAAGATTATAAGCTGTTTTGATAGTAGGTTTAGGGGTTGTAGGGAATCCTTGAGGCTGCTGATGTCGGGACAGTTCATTATCCAGAAAGTGATTGAAGGTGGGACGAGTAGGATGTGTTCGGAAGGATGTGTTGAAGAAAGATAACTGAAATAGAATTCGATTATACGATCGTTAAGATAATATGGACCGTTTAGAATCGTTAAATCGGATTGCCTGAGCACGACATCGTTATAACTCAAGATCTTCTCGTCAGCTGAGGATTTTGGCATGATGTAGATGTTAATGTGGTACCTGGTTGATTAAACCAAAATATTTATATCATTAATTCTGTTTAACACTTTAGCAAAATTTTTTTTTTTTTTGTGCCCGTTGTTAAACTTCTATATAAAACAAGTAATGTACCACCAGACCCGACTAACCTTTGAAGCTAAAAATTAATGGCAACAACATAAGTTTTGACCAGTAGAATTTTGAATTTCTTCGGGCAATGTGAAAAAAATAACATATGATGCTTTTTTGTGACCATGAGAACCCTTTACCAGGTGGCAATTTCCAACGCAACTCAAAACATGACCCGACACAAAAATGATCAGGTTTTGGGTTTCTTATCTAACCGTATAATAAGCGGGTCGTGTTTGGGTTGACCTGTTTAAACCGTTTAATCTAATAAATCAACCCACTAACCAATTAACCCAATTTTATAACCTACCAACTTGATTAACACTTTTACAACATGATTACTACCTGTCAACTCATTTGACACATTTCGATAAATTGGTTAGGGGTTGTGTTCAAGCTACATGATTTTACGTGTTTGCAGGTAAGGTTGATGTTTTTTATAAAATAAAACTACGGGTCGTGTTCAGGTTGAACTATTTCGCGCCAATACGAACCCAGTCAACCCAACACTGCCCCACCCGCTTGAAGGTTACACGATGCAACTTTTGAATGAACATCACACAAACATACATATTACATTTATACTGCTTCAATAACATATGCATAAATACACAAAAACTTTACACAAATAGTCAAATAATGTACAACAGTTTGTTGATTTGTAGGCCATATGAATTACTATGCAAAGTCAAACGAGCAGTTTTGACATTATAACACAGAATAGCAATCAAAATGCATAAAAATATATATTAAATATTGCATACTCACTGTAATTTAACAAACTGAACAAACTCTAAATAGCAAACTCATAGCAATATGCCCTAATAGCAACAAACAACATGAATCTGAGAATTCCACTCAAATTTAGGGTTTACAAGATTAAAGGCACAGTTAACGACATTGGGTTACCAGAGATATGCGTGACGGAGAATGCAGAGTGCGATCATGAAAATGGTTCATTGACGGATAAGATTGGGCGACGGTTGTTAAGTGCAGAGTGTGATTGAGACAAATATATATATAAAAAAAAACAAAGTTGATCATGTATAACTGAGAGCATGCACATTGAATTATCTATCTCTATCTCTATAGTTTAACTAAAACTCATCTTTAACTTAGAGCATGCATACTTCTGCTGTTACACAAAAACCATTAGGATCTTGGTAGTGCTGCAAACGAACCGAACAAACACGAACACGTCGTTTGTTAGGAAATATATGTGTACACAAACTGTTCAAGAACGCTTACCGAACGAGATTGTTTGTTTGTTAAGGAAATGAACTTGTTCGTGTTCGTTTGTGTTTGTTTGTTAATTTTAGGCAACGAACAATAACGAACGTTGATGAACACAGATGGGCACAAACTAGTGTTCATGAACACAAATGGAAACAAACAAACACAAACAAGCGTTCATGAACAGAATATATGATACACTGACACTTATTATATATTTTCTTTATGGGAATTTTAAACTATTAAAACTAAATATAAAAACTAAAATCACTAATAAACTATCGAACACAAATGAACACCTTGACCGAACGTTCACAAACATAAATGAACAAATGTGGCCTCTGTTCATGTTTGTTTGTTTAACTAAACGTACGAAATTTCTTGTTCGTGTTCGTTTGTTTAATAAACGAACACAAACAAACTTCCCGCCAAGCGGTTCACGAACTGTTTGCCAAACGTTTGGTTTGTTTGAAGCCCTAGATCTTGGTATAGAAACAATAATCAAAGTGGTTAACTTATTAACCACTATTTATCACAAACTCAAACATGATTTCATCAAAAAGGCCACATAATTACATAAACCAATACACCAATCACTTACTGAACTAAGCGGATAAAAAAAAGTACAGCGCTAGTGATGTCGTGGGCAATAATTGCTGCTGGAACTAGAACAGAAAATAATAAAAATCAAACCCATCAACCAATCCCAAAAGATAAAAACATCGACAAACAATAAGAAAGCAGCACCAACATCAATAACCATCGACACAAAAAGAGAAATCAGGTTCAAACATCCCACAAAGTTAAAACTTATAATCCATTATTTGTGTGTATATGCTTAATGTTGTATCCCCTTTAACCAACCCGCTTTGACTTGTTTTAGCCGCTTACACATTGATTCAATAATATACAACACCAATCTACTTACAAGCAATGAAAACACTACTAAACTCAAATATTACCATCAAATTCCAATACAAAACTTGAGGGTTCCGATATGCAAAAGTATTGTTTATTTCCAATACAAGCATTTTAACAAACAGTTGGTGTGCACATCACATAAAGACGTAAAAATCTCTGTTTCCGCATATGGGTTTTCAGTTCAAACTTAAGCAGATTCATATACATTAAATAACTGAAAGAAAAAGAGAATCATACAATAAAATCACTTAATTACTTGAATTCAGTATTCAAATTCACCATCAAATTGCAAAACCTTAATATTACGAATGCAAATTGAAAAAAGAAATATTTTTTAACGGAGGAAGAAACGGTACCTGACGGAATCGAGGATGCGACCTGCAATGGCTTTTAGGGTTCAAGAAGACTCGAGTTTTGAGTTTCAATAACTCGTATACAGGTTTATGTATGTAGCTTCATTTAGAGATGGGCATAAAAACCGGTTCCGAACCGAACTAGGAATGAACCGGTTTCAGTTTCTACCCGACATTAAGTAGAACCGGTTTCGGGTTCAAATACCCGTTGGTTCCAACCCGTTCCACATTTCCAGACGGTCGTACCTTCCTACCCGTACCGTTTCACTAGTACCCGGTTCCACCAGTACCCGAGGTACCCGCACCTAAAACTATCGGAAAGTGTTGCACCTGCCGCTAGTAAACGATCAAAGAAATAAATCTTACTGGAACCGGTTCTGAGTAATTTTTTTTTTTTTTGTAACCGGTTAATTTTTTTATATATATTGTAACCGATTAATTTGTTTTTTAATTTTAACCGATTATTGTTAATATTTTTATTTATCAATGTAACTAATAATAAAATCAAACATAACAAACACAATAGAAAGAAACATTACACAAATTTTATTAAAACACCAAACCAAACGGGTTACATCAAACATTTGAAGAACCGGTGCCGGAACCTTCTCCCGTCTCATTTTTCTTTGCCTTTGTCACTGGGCAATGCCGCTCAGTGTGTTTCTTAAGGGTTGAGTTGGCTGCGCCTTCATAAATTTTCCACAATCTTTGCATCTAGCCATCTCGTGGCTGTCGGACATTAAACAGAGATCAAAATTCTTCCATATAGCTGGGTTTCTTTTCGTCTCTAAGACCGTAACAACTTCGTCGTTGCATGCCATAGGTATTTTGCAAGAACTTAGAAGTTGATTGATTTTGTAAGTTGATGATGGTGAGTGTTAAGTTTAGAAATGGTAAGTAGGAAGGGGTTTATATACAAAATAAAACAGATTTTTTAATCAGGAACCGGTTTCCAACGGTAAATTTATCAGGAACCGGTTCTGAACAGTAAATGGCAGGTTTGACTGTCAGGAACCGGTTCCCAATAGTAAAATGGCAGTTTTGACTGTCAGGAACCGGTTCTGAACAGTAAATGGCTGTCAGGAACCGGTTCTGAAACAGTAAATGGCAGGTTTGACTGTCAGGAACCGGTTCCCAACACTATCAGAAACCGGTTCCGCATCATACCCGGTTCCACACCATACCCGGTTCCATAATACCCGTACCCGGTTCTACACGGTTCCATATTCTTGGGTGTGAACCCGGGTAGGAACTGACCCGGTTCCACACCATACCCGGTTCCAATGACATCCAAGTAGAACCGGGTCCGGGTTGGAACCGGTTCCGGGTAATAATAAAACCCGATTATGCCCATCTCTAGCTTCATTATAATACCAATGACCGATCTATTAATAACGAAATAATTTGACCAGTGTTATTTTGATAATTTTGTGTTTTAAACAATTTTAACTCATTTTCATTAACCTTTTAACATATGAGACCATGAAATTGGATTTTAGAATGCCCGGCGTGGGTTTGGGTTGGGAGCTTTGCACGACACATGGCAGAGATAGGTCCTAACAGGCCATCCAAAAAATTGGGGTGTGGAAGGGGCGTGGCTAGGCGGTTTAGGGTCAGGGGCGGACCCACCCTTTGGCCAATGTGGGCGGCCGCACCCTGTGAAAAAAATATTTAGTGTATATTTTAGGCAAAAAAACCCGATCGCACTCCTTGAAAAAATGGTTGAACACCTCATGCACCCCCACCAAATAATTTGTGAGTGTAGGATCGGACCCAACTCGTGAGCTTCCGGTGAGATTTGCTCAGCTAACATAGGCGGAATTCATTTTTAACCGAGTGAACAAACAATCGACTAAATATGATGATTACTGTTAAACACGTCTGAATCTTGTATTTATCAACTTTGGAAAGATTACAGACTCGAGCAAGGATTCACCTCTGACTAACAAAACAGCATACTAGACTAACATCCCAAGTCACCTATTTATAGGCAAGACAAGATAGCACCAAGTGACTGGGACAAGAGAATTTTCGCACAAAATTTTCGTGCGAAAATTCTGAATACAATACAAAACAAATTTAAACTTTTGACACTATGAAACCCTATCTATACATCAGACTCGTCCTAGCGTAGGCAATAGACATATGTGCACCAACAGACTCCCCCTTGGATGTTGCCGCAGTGTTGGACAGTCTTCAAAACTTTTCTGCAAAAATCTTCAAAAAGCATTCGACTTGATTATCCGAAAAAGCGTTTAGGAGGCTTTCGATACTCCTCAAAAGGAATAGGAGTTTGATCTGTTGGAGGAGGTCGATTGTATGTGTTTCCAACTTGAATCTTTCACGTGTGGCCAGCTTTCGTCTTGCCTCGATCCTTTCCTCTTTCTTATCTTCCTTTTTTTTCTCTTTTGCTCCAAGCTCTCTCCAGGATGTGTTCCACGTTTTACCTGAATGAATATCATGAGCTTAACACACGTTAACAATCTTTTGAAACTGCAGAGCTTGAGCTTCATCCTTATCTTCATAACTGATCTTCAAAAAGAATAAACGTTCAATATCCTTCTTGAACAGTTAACCAACCACATAGGATCCAACACTCGAATCCCTCTCCATAACCCATAGATGCGCTTGTGAGCAATTACAGACTCTGATAAATCTTCAATAATCTTCCAAGAGTCTTCATCGGGCTCTACACAAATAACATCTTCCCCTGTACTAGAATCATAATGCCACCACTTGAAAATCTTGTAGAAGTCTTGTTTCATTTTCTTGAGAGGCATGTTCTTCATTGCACGAGGTCGCTTGACAATCAAAGTGACATCCTTCTCTTTAGTAACTGGATCAATCTTTGTGATTTTTCTTGGATAAGTGGCTTCCATAGAGGAAAATCATGCATTGCTTCGTACTTAATCACTTTCCATAACTCCAAATCATGAAACTTGATCTTGAAGTTGAATAATTGCATTGTGTCAGTTCCTTCACATCCCAATGTGGCAATGTCTTTATATCTTTTAAATGCTTGAAGTACTGAACACCAAATTCCCTTTTGATCGCATACACATCCATTTCTTCAATCCATCCCCAGCTAATAATATCTCCCAATGAGCATCATGATCTCTGGTAAAGAAAGCCAAGGGACGTAAATACTTTCGCTCTACAGGAATTTCTTTAAACCATCTTTTCTTCATTTCAATAATCTCTTCCTTTGACATTTGCTAAGGCATGTTCCTGACTTTACTGCCTCTTCAACTTTGTTCTTTAATAACTCTTCATTCTCAGACGCAAACATTTCAAAAGGTTGGGAAGACTTCTGTACCCTTTCCGCATACAGCTTCATTGTCATCAGAACCGTTTGAATCCTAATCTTCGATAACCACATGATCATAATCTTCAGCATCTGGAACGGGCTGGAACACATAGTCATTAGGCTCAACACTAGTGTTATTTAGATCATCTTCAAAATCAAAGAGCCCATAGAGTTCTGCTAGCTCGGCCTTGGAGAAATTATGTATATATTCTCCATCTTCAACGTCATGCTCAAGATAGAATATCCTTGCTTTAGGCATAACAGGAACAACGACGATGAAGTCGCTGTGAGGATTCCTGTTTGCCCTGAGCTTTGAATCAAGACACTGGACTCCCCCTGAAATATATTTGTAGAGTGTTGGTTAGCAGAATCGATCAAGTACACAGAAATATCCATATTTTCATTAGAAACATTTTCAGATACACGAACCCCAGATCCACCAACATCTTTATCATCCACACTACCACTAACACCACTATCAATCTCTAGATTCTCGAAATATCCTTCAACTTCGTCCTCAATCTCTTGATCCATTTGGCGCTTTTTTTCTCGCTTCCTCTCCATAAATTTGCGGTGTTTCTCAGGAAGCCCTGAATAATCAATCTCTACTTCACGTGGCAATCCTACCATGACGAATCGAGGAGGAGGAGGCTTGTAAACTACCATATCAAGACATACTGGCACGGATTCAGCTTCCAGCGTAGTTTGAACAATCACAGGCTCTTCAGAAACAACAACCTTAGGCTCTGACTCTTTTTCAACAAAAAAAACCCTCTATATTTTTTTCCTTTGCCTTCAGCGTCAGATAAAGCCTTAGCATCTTGTTCTTTCTTAGCAATTCTATGTCTTGACCTAATTCGTTTTTTGGCGGCAGCTTGTGGAGGGCATAAAAGTTTTCCGGCGGGATTCGTTTTCCCGGCTGAAGGTGGTTGTGGATTGAAGGTGGTGGTGTATTAACGGTGGGTGTGGTAGTGGGTTGAAGGTGGAGGGGGTGGTTGTAGGGTTTTAGAGAGAGAGAGAGAGAGAGAAAGGGGGAAGAAGATTAAGGGTGAGTCCACTATTTTTGTTTTTATTTTTTAATTGTTCATCTCACACCCCAACTGTCACGGCCCCTGACCCCACCCTGGGAGGGGAGCCGTGAACCAGTCAGGTGGTACCGGTGATTATTTTGAAAACATTGCAGCGGAAATTTCATTAGGACCGTAATTAGGAAAAAATATCAGAGTTTAGAAATACCGGATTTTATTTATTAAACATATGGGAATAAAGCCATGTTTTATAAAGGTAGCTTTTAATAAGGGATAAACCCGAATTCATAAAACAACATTGTCAATTTAATTTATAAAATAAGCCACTCCTTTAAGCCTGTTGGTGCTATATCCCAACTCTTAATCCGATCTACTGAAATCACCTGAAACATGTTTTAAAAATATTTTTGTCAGCAGGAAATACTGGTGAGTTCATTCAATTTGTACAAAATGACACATTCTTATATTCACAGCATTTAAGAGTTTTTACATTTGTTTATCTTACCAAACTACTATTGGCTAGCTCATTGTCCAATAGCAAAGAAACTTATTTTAAATAAGTATTTGTCACTCGGTGGCAGTTCCTGTGACTGTGGTCATATCACTCGTTGGCTAACCCATTGTCCAATAGTGAAGATTATCAAGTATTGTATACAAAACCCCACATACTGACAGTAGTTTCCCAGTAAGAATACAAAGACTTAATCACTGTAATATAACTTGGAAAATATTTAGGGTTTGCAAAGCATTTGAGAAAAGGAGAATACTCACTTTGTAGTTTTAAGGTAGTTATCTTAGAGCTTCTCGGTGTTATTTCTGAGTTCCTAATGACATTATAATGCAACACGTGTTAGTGAAACAACCCGACTTAAACTTTAATGATACATTACGAGACAAAACCCCAACGTAGTTTACAAAGTATAGCCTTATATACAGGCACACTTTGGCATCCGTTGTTGGGTTTTAGATCAATCGGACAGAGTATCGAATCAGTGATTAGGGTTAAAACACTTACAACGCGGCAGAGTTTATCAGGTTTAGGTTTAGGGGGTGTTTGCAAGAGAACAGGGCTAGAGGGAGTATACGAACGAGTTTCTCGATCGATTTTGTGCAGAAACTTCAGTCCCACGTTGCTGGTTATATAGCCCATCTAGGCATCCCCCGTGTGTCGCGCGGGATACCCTGGATTCTTGGGCATGACGCTCGGGGGCGGTCGGCCTGGCATAGGTCTGCCATGTCCACGTAGGTCTGACACGTGGCGGGATGTCGTGACACGGGTCTGGCCACCTTTTTCGTCCAATCGGGTTTTTCTCGATTTTCGTGCTGGTTCTTATCGCGTATGCTCGGGTCTTGATTCCACTTGGTTCGGTTTTTAATTGTGAATCTAATATGGGTTCTTTTGTGCCGGTTGGTTCGTCAATCACCAAGTTTCTTAACCGCTAAGTTTTCTGATCGAGTATCCAACTCTCATCACGCATACCAGGGGTTTTAATTACGGGTTATTGCTGGGAATATTTTTGAGGGTTGTTACACCAACCGATGGCAAAATCATCGGGGCGCGACGCTAAGCGAATTAGATTGCTCGAGAATCCATAACAATTACTATATGACAATATTTAAAAAGGTTCAATTTCTCATAAAACTAAACAAATATTCATACAATAATTGAAATAAATCCAAGTTTCTCAAACAATATAACAAAGTAGACAACTTGATTTAGTGTGTATCTAGAAATCCTACTCTTGATTCGGTATAAACTGTGTTTAACCTGCAACGTACTACAAAAAATGTATTGGTGAGCATACAGGTTTTGATATAATAGCATAGTAGAGAAAAGCGTCGCGAAAACCACATATACATAAACGAGATACAACATAACATATAAATTGGTGGACAAATACTCCAGCTAAGTTCCAAGATGACTGCGATGCGGTTTGTGATGTGCGTAACTAGACCCCGTCGGGTGTGAGTTGAACTATGATATTATACTAGTTAAGTTGGAAATCAACGAGTAAAGGTCGAGAGTGCTTATATGTATCTAGCATCACGTATTAACATTTATAACATATATTCGCGTGTGATAAATCAGTTTGTCCGTTTGATGTGTTTTGTTATGAACGTATGTTACACCAAAATGCGTTTAAAGCGAAAAGGATTGAAGTATACTCACATTGGGTGCGTAAGAGTGAACACCGAGAGTTGATGAGAGGTGAGAAGAGTGTCGATTTAGCCTGCGCGTAGAGACGGAAGTGCATCAGTCTTCCAGAGTGTTGAAACAGTTGAAACGGAGAGTCGGTGCGAGGGAAACAGATATTTTCGTACGAAATTAGTTTTCATGCGAAAATTTTGGTGAGATGTTCTAGCGAAAATTTCTTGCAAAAATTCTGGTGATTCAACTTGTGGAATTTTCTTACAAAAAATTCGTGCAAAAAATTTTGTGATTCAAGTTGCAAAATTTTCTTACGAAAATCTCTAGCAAAATTTTTGGTGATTCAACTTGTGAAATTTTCTTACGAAACATTCTGCAAAAATTTTGGTGATTTTCGTCATTCTTTGGGAAATCGAGTGTTCATCCCTCCAGCCTTAGGCCACTGATCGAACCTTGTGCGGAGAGGTCTTTAGAGCGATAAGTCGTTTGTGGAAACTCGGACTGTGTCGTATGAACCAAAAGTGATTCGTATGAGCCAGTCCAGTTTGCACAAGTGACTGTTCTTGCGTCTTTGTGCAACCGGAACTGAGATCTTGTCTGAAACGGATGTAATTTCAAGTCCATTTCATGACGGTTTTAACAGTGCCTCATTCCACTACTTAGTGAACGAAACATTAGTCGGTCTGATCTGTGTTTGGTGTAAAAATCGATTTATAAACAGTTTTGTTAGGATAAACACTTGGTGAGTTTAAAACAAAAAGGTTTCGGGTCCGAGAAGCCAAGGCTAACTCAAACATGCTCGGTTAAGTGCTAAATCCTTAAGAAAATCAGAAAGTTTCATGAAAAAGATGAAGGTTTTCGTAAACAGAGAAGTTTAGATGAAATCGGAGATAATCTCGTGCAAAATCGTTGTAGAAATCGTTGTGATTCTTGTGAAAAACGTAGTTTTCTTACTTGAAACAGAGAAAACGAGCTAGAGAGCGTTTTGGTGCGGAATGGCAGCAAGTTGGAGTGAATGCGAAGGGTTGTATTTATAGGCGGAGAGGGTGGGGGTAGTCTGGTGGAATTTTCGTGCGAAAATGACCATTTCGTGCGAAAATGCATTTCCGGGTGAAAAATACCATTTTCGGGTGAAAAATACCATTTTCCGTGCAAAAAACACCAAAATACGTCGTTTTCGCACAAAATACAACATTTTCGTACGAAAATTTGAATTTTCGTGCGATTTTCTTTTTAGGCTTCGCTTAGTTAGGTTAAGTGCGCTGAAAGTTTTTGGCGGATCATTAAGCGTTTAAATTAAATTAAATAAAACAAACAAGCGAGAGAGTATGCGTCTCAGTTCCTAGGTCTTGTGAGAGTCGCTTTGTTGTTTAAGCGAGCAGATAGTCTTGGAAACATCACGCAGTAGTTTTGTTGTTTAGGAGTGCGTTATAAGCGTTGTGAAGTGCGTGTATGTGCGAAAATATGCAATGTAGCGTAGTACTCCATATAAATTTAATTATGATCCGAATCTCTGGGGCTAGGCGTAACGAGAGTAACGAGCTGCGAAAAAGCGGGTTGTTACAGTCTCCCCTACTTTAGGAAATTTCGTCCCGAAATTTATTCGAAAGGAAGACTTGAGAATTGACACGATAGATAGCGATAAGGCGTTAGGGTAAGCTGAGGATGAATGAGCGATCGACCGAGGATTGACGGGTGAAAGCGTCTCGGAGGTGTGGGGAAAACGATGAGCAAAAGCGACTTAATTGACTCGTGGTTGATAACTCACGAGTTGGCGATCCAAAAATATTTTTAAGTTTTCGAAAAATTTTGTTAAACTATTACAAAAAGGCTTTTAAAGAAAACTCGATTTATGTAAAAAATTCTCACAACGTGGCGTTAGGCTGAGTCGATTTACACTCATATCGTAAGAAGGATTTTACTTCCCAAAGGTTTTAATAAAAATCACAATATTTATAAAATTTTCCATTTATTTCCAAAACATAACGGTAAAAACAATGTTTAACGGTATCAAAAGTTTAATTAGCGTCGAACCCCACATGGCATCTTTCCATGAAAGTTTGTTAATTTGGCTAAAACACTTATATATAGGAAGTACCAGCGACGTATCCGCCATGTTTTAGCCATATCGCCTCCGTCTCGTAGAACGATGTCAGGTGTGTTGACACGATATGGATAGATTTTGGTATCCTTGGTCCATGTGGTGAAGGGTTGGACCAAGTAATTATAAGGCTTGAATAGTGTCGAACCCCACATGGCATCCTTTCACGGAAGTTTGTTAGTATGGCTAAAACACATACATATAGGAAGTACTAGCGGCGTATCCACCATGTTTTAGCCATACCGCCTCCGTCCCGTGGAATGATGTCATGTGTACCGACATGACATGGATGGATTTTGATCCAAACGGCGAATGGTTGGACCAAATTTGAAAAGAGAACCAAGTAGACCGAGCGGAGAAGCTGATTGCAAACTTGGTTAGAGACAAGAATTACGTCGCGAATGGTTCAGCGTTTGGAACGGCGAAGCGGTAAGAATGAGAGATGCGATAAGCGTTTAAAGCGTCAAGAGGGGAAAACGATTAGCGATGAGATAACGTTCAAGCGTCGACGGGGAGAAAGCGATAATCGAAGCAATAGCGGTAAGCGTCGAGAAAGGAAAGTGATAAGCGAAACGATAGCGTTAAAGCGTCGAGAGGGGAAAGCGATAAGCGAAGCGATAGTGTTTAAGCGTCAGGATGAGAAAGTGATAAGCGATGCGATATAGATTTCATCGAAAGCGAGTTCACGTTGCTGGAGACTTACGAAAAGTCTAGCGATGGTGCGATTGAGAAGTGATGAGATGTTACGCCTTGCGAAGGAGTTTAGCATGTGAAAATAATCATCATAATATTAAAGGTCTAATAACGTTCAACTACACATGGCACGTCTCCACTGGAGTTTGTTAGTATGGCAAAGCACTTATACATAGGAAGTACTAGCGGCGTATCCACCATGCTTTAACCACACCGCCTCCGTCACGTGAATAGATTTCACGCTTTGTCGACATGGTTAAGACGCTTATATATAGGAAGCACCAGCGGCGTATCCACCACGCTTAACCATGCTTTTAACGTTATGGCATCATTAGAACTTACTACGATCCCCATGCACCCACCAGGTTAATCACGTTGCACCCGTGATTAATTGGTGTTTGCATGATTATCATAACTTATTCTAAAGGCACATAGTAGGGGTAAAAACATATAATATCGTGATATATTATATAGAGTTAGTAATAAGATCTAGTGTGTAAGCCTGGGATAAGTGCGATGACGAGAGAGAGAGAGAGAGAGAGAGAAGATGTCTTCGTATGTTAAAACAACGCCGTACAATGGAATAATTAGAAAGCATAAGTACAAATGTCGAAAAGCATACTATTAACAACATCGTTCTACACCCGGTCGATGTTGGTGTTGACGACTTCTGCTGCTGGGGCTGCGGCTGCTGGTGCTACTGTTGCGACGGCTGCTGGGGTTGCGGGCTGAATTGTCGGTGCTAGAAGGGCTAGCAGATCATGTTGTCGTGGCCCTGTGCGACAGTTGCTGGTGAAGTGACTGAAACAGTTGCAGTTGACGCAATAGCGGCAACTGGCAACGGACTGGTGGTGATACGTGCATTTCGGGCACTGTGGATGAGTCCATGTGTAGTTACGCTTGGGTAAAATGGAACTGCCTGGAGAGGTTCAGGGTTGAGCGGTGTAGTTGCTAAGTAGTTGAGGCTCGAGCTTTTTCTCTTGCGG
This sequence comes from Scalesia atractyloides, assembly GCA_947069175.1. Classification (NCBI taxonomy): domain Eukaryota; kingdom Viridiplantae; phylum Streptophyta; class Magnoliopsida; order Asterales; family Asteraceae; genus Scalesia; species Scalesia atractyloides. The sequence continues at coordinate 19,095,124 of CAMTDV010000016.1, read as the reverse complement.
CTAAGGTCGGCGGTGGCTTGCGGTGGTATGTCATCGTCGGATAACTCGATAGTAGCTTGGTTCAGCTTCTTGGTGGGATTCTTGGAGAAAAATCCAGCCAAGACTCGTTTGTCATTGATCTCTGCGGCCAATTGATAGGTTTCTCCAATGGTAGCCGGTCTTGTAGCTTCGACAAAATAACCCACACACTTAGGCAAAACACGTATGGACTTTTTGATAGCCTTTTCAGGAGTGTCGACTTGGCTTGGGCAGATGATGCTAATCTGTTTAAACCTTGTTGTGAGGCTGGCGTTGTCACCTTCGACTTGCTTGATTTTTCAAACCTCGTTTTCTAGCTTTTGGACTTCGTGGGGAGGGCAATATTTGTCACACCCCGACCCGCAGCGAAATAAGAGTCGGGGCATAATTGGGTTATCACCAAAGCTCATGATGTTTACTAAAATGTTTCATATTTATTAAATTCAAATTACAACTCAATTATCCATAACAAAATTCATACAGTTACAAGAAAATGAAACTACATAATTATTCCAAATCTTAAACTTGTTTATTCTTCTAGGCTTTTCTATGTGGTTCTTGTCTCAGCTAGATCACCTGTATCATGTAACATCCGTCAAAAACGGATTTACCAAACCCGCTCCGTTTATCAACCGAACAGTCAGTCAAAATTTTCGTTGCGAATTAAATGCCCAAAATATTTTTAAACGATCCGTAATCAATTATTATACGGGAATATATATTTAGTTTTTGAAAAACTGTCAAAAATCGCAAAATAAAAAAAATGATTTGTTTCTGCCGGGTTTCGAACCCGGGTCTGTACCGAGTCAGTTCAACGACTTATCACCGCACACACAAAACCACTGCGCCACTTGTTCCGTTTGTTAATTAATAGAATCATTTAATTCATAAAATGACTTTACGAATTCAAAACCGGCGCCCAATCAGTTCAGTCGTCGGAATCCCGGAATTCTCGCGAGTCTTAACTACAAATTTACGTTATAACGTAAACCATTAACCACACATCGGTTATAACCGATGTTTGAAGTCCGCGACACTTTTCAAAACCGCCGGAAATTTTAAATAAACGAATACAGTCGGAATTCAGACCAGATTCTTCAACGATTTGCACTATAAGTTCAACCACAACCGACGACAAACACTTTCGCTCAAAAATCACACCTTTTCTCGGCGTAATTCCACTCGCCGGAATAAACCTGTTCGTCGCCGGAAAACCGGTTTCCCCATTGCCGAGCTCTTCTGAACCTCTGAAGCTTATACCGGAGATACCCATACTCTTTCCAAGCTTTCCGGAGACTAGCTGCTATAAGGAACCTGTCACCGGAGTTGAATTCTGTCGCCGGAGTTCTGCCGGAAAACAGAGGATCCAGTCGGTATAATTCTCCGCCAAATTTCTTTTCCTTTTTCACAATTATCTCACCTTAATCAACTGTAAAACACTAATAAATCGATAAAACTTTGAACCAGCCGATTTTCCGATTTCTGGTTATTTTTCAGTGAAGAAGACGATGTTTTGTTATCATATAAGTATAATATAAATCATGAAATTAATCGGGTTAGACACACAGTCCAGCGGTGGACTGTGTGCACATATAACGCAAACGTCTCGAGTTCGATTCCGGTCTCACACACGCTGCCTTAATAAAAACCATTTTTTTGTTTACTGAACCGGAGTCGCCTTAGATATATGTTAAGTATATTGTTAACCGGAATAATAACCAAGTTAGACACACAGTCCAGCGGTGGACTGTGTGTTTGTTTATATCACAGGTCACGAGTTCGAGTCCGGTCTTCAGCACCGACTCGGACAATTATCTCATCTTTTTAATTAAGGCAGAAAAGGAAATAAATAAATAGTATTTAAGTATAATAAAAATCGAATGATATAACATGTTGAACACACAGTCCAGCGGTGGACTGTGTGTTAGATTAAACCACAGGTCCCGAGTTCGAGACCTGTGGAGTGCAAGACCGGTCCGCTTAAACTGTTTTTAAAATAAAAATGATTTACTGTTAATTCTAATTAATGTATATATGAAATTAAAATCGGATATATAACGGGTTAGACACGTAGCTCAGTTGGTAGAGCTGCGTGCACGCGTACGGGAGGTCTCGGGTTCGAGCCTCACCCAGCGCACAACAATATACCTCGAACCGGTCAACGCCAGTCAAAGTCAACAGGTCAAAGTCACTGTAGCAAAAATAAAATAATTTTTTTTTATTTTTATATTAATTATTTTAATTAAAAATCAATTATAAATACTTAAAAATAACATTTTTAAGGTTAGAAAATAGCCTCAAATTCACAAAAATACACCCAACAATCCTACTAAAATAGTTTAATAAAATCCGTTTACTTACCAAACCATAATGCGATTTATCTAGGTTAAATCTCACTCGTGGTTAAAACCACTTCGCGTGCATTCAACGTCATCAACCGAACGCACCCACTGTGAGTGAATCTTACAATTCCCCCTTTTAAATTACACGTTTTGGGGTGTGTCATGTGTTATGAAATTAATTAATTTATTTATTTAAACTTGTGCCATACCACATCATGACTTAAACTTAGATTGTTTTATTGTTGTGATTTACTTATATTCCTTTTGTCAAATTACATGAAACTCATACATTAAGCCCATCAGTTCCTCGTGGGAGACGAGTAGAACATCGCGTGCTTCAATTCAAATTCATTATTGTTCATGTATGTTTCATCGAGTTTATATTGTTTGTAGTTGTGTCATTCATATTATCATGTTTATGCAATTCATTCATCAGGCCCCTCAGTTCCTCGTGAGAGACGAGTTGAGCATCGCGTGCCTTTAATTGTTCTATTATTATTCATGAGTGTTTCATTTAACATCTTATGATTGTTGATCAAGTTACATCTAATTTTACTCATGTTTGGTTGTGCACATATTTCATAATCAATTTAAATAAATTGTTCAAATGTTTTCCATAGGATTCACTCGCCAACATTATGTTGATCCAAAAACCTTTTTACACATGATACAAGTGAACAGGTTGAAGAAAGGATAACATAGGATATGCCTTAGAAGAGAACAAAGAAGTTAGATTGTTAGTTAGATCATGTTGTAGCAATCATTGTAAATTTCCATTTAATTTGTATTAATGAATATGAAACGCTTAATAAATGTCATGAGCTTTGATGATAACCCAATCATGCCCCGATCACCTTTTCCGCTGCGGGTCGGGGTGTGACATATCATGTGTAAAACGGGGGATACTTTGGGTCAACAAAAGTTGGCGAGTGAACCTTGATAAAACATTGTTACTAATTTCTTGTTTTATTTAATAAGCAAAAATTGTGCAATAATCACATGTGAGCAAACATATATAGATAAACAAACATAAACCACTTTGGATGAGTATATGATATGAATGATGATGAATGTGAGATCAAGGCTCAATCAAACGGAGCCGATCTTATGAGGCACCTGATGCTCAACCCGTCTCCCACGGGGAATTGATGGGCCAATGATATGCGTGCACTGAAAATGATAAATCCAAACTACATATAATCCACACAACAATTGATACACATTTGATACACATTTGATCACGGATATGATGTATGCACAAGTGTTTAAATATATTAAAAGAATTATACGACACATGATACACCCCAAAACATGATTAAAACGTGGAATTGGTAGAGATTCACTCACGATGGGTGCGTTCTTTGATGATGATGAAGGCGCACGAATTTATGATTCGATTGACGAGGGAAAAACTAACCTAAATAATAACAAAATGATTCGATAAATAAATAAATTTTGGTTGAGATCAATATTTTTAATTAGTGCTCTTAAATAGGATTTTTAGATTTATTTTTGTGAGTTTAAGGAAATTTTCTAACCTTAATAATCTTATTTTTAAGTATTTTTAAATAATTTTCTAATTAAATAAATAAATAAAAAGAAATAAAAAATTGACTTTTTTGATCGTTAACCGTTGACCGGGTCTTGACCGGTCAGACTGTGTTTTTATATGCGCTGAGTGAGGTTCGAACTCGGGACCTCTCGTATACGTGCACGCAGCTCTATCAACTGAGCTACGTGTCTAACCCGAAATATTCTCTGTTTTAATTATATTTATATACTAATTAATTTTAAACTTATTTGGTTTTTATTAAAAATGATTTATATAGCCGAACCGGTCGTAGGGACCCGGAGTCGAACTCGGGTCCTTCGGTTCGAGTGCGCACAGCCCAACCAGTTGGGCTGTGTGTCTAATCTGTTTAACAAATGGATTATATTACTCTTATAAACATCCTGTGACTTGTTCTGATTCAGTTCTAAAAATGTTGGTTTTAATTCTGAAAGTCGGTACGTGTGCGATTCGAACTCGGGACGTGCGCGTTATATTTGCACACAGTCCACCGCTGGACTGTGTGTCTAACCCGTTTAATTATCTGGTTTTAATTATATTAATACTTATTTGCGGCTTCATCTTCTTCGTTCATAAAAACACAGAACAGTGAATTCCGACTGTTCTTGTTTAATCGTTCACGACTTATACTTGATTGAAATGGACAGAAAAATTAAATGATATGGTATACCAGAACAGCGGGTTTGCTTCGGTTTTCCGGCAAGTGTCGTCGGCTCTGATTTGTGATTTCCGGCGGTATGAACTGTTTAACAGTTTTGATTATTGGTTGGAATGATTAAAGTATAAATTAAGAGATAGCAGAGAAGTTTAGACAGTTATACCGACCGATGAATGAACGCGGTTTTCTGACTAGCGATTCCGGCAGGATTCCGGCGAAATTGGAAATCTCTGGCGACGAGCTTTTGAGGAATTGCAACTTCGAAAAAGTGTGCGGTTCTGAGCGAAAGGATTTCCGGAAGATTGAGTGGGTATTTATAGGGAAGAACTGGATGAATTGTGTCCGGTTTTGAGTCTTGATTCGTGGTCAAAGGTTTTCCGATGGTTATGGCCGAAATTGACGGCCGGCAACGGTTATGATTAATGTCGCGATCGGTTATTGTGTTTTAGTCAAAAGGGAAATGGCCAAAATCGCGGATTGCCGGATTTTCCAGTGATTGCGAGTTCTGAGTGCGCGGAGATCTCTGGTTTTGAATTCGGGTTTTACTTTAAGTATTATTTATTTCAGTATTTTCACAAAGAAGGCGTGTGGCGGAGTGGTGTGTTGTGTGTTTGTTCATGCGGGTGACCCGGGTTCGAAACCCGGCGTCTCCATTTATTTTTTTATTCATTATTTATTATTAATTATAAATTATGGTTTTTAAATTCTAATATATTTATTAATTATGTATTGTTTAAAATTAATATGAACCATAAATACGCTAACGAAATTTATAACTGAATATTTGATTGATAAACGAAGCGGGTTTGGAAACCCGTTTTTCGACGAATGTTACAATATTCTCTCTTCATGAGCTCTTTTAGTTCTTTCCATGATAATGCGTAAGCTGCATCGTTCCCACGTTTGATGCGCTCGGCTGTCCACCAGTCGAGTGCTCTTGATTGAAATACTCCTGTAGCACACGTGGTATGAAGATGCTCAGGGCACCCACTCTGACGGAGGGTAACCTCGATTGCATCAAACCATTGAAGCATCTGAGATACACTTCATTCACATGTGAAGACCATTGGGTCACAGACCTTGAACTGTTTGTAGAAGAAACTAGACTTTGGTGCATCGGACTTAGAGTCTTCCGATGTCTGAGAATTGCTGAGGGCTTGAACTTGAGAGACGATTTGGGGAATGACCATGGCCATCTCCCTGACCATGAGCGGGGCAATCCTCTTATCGGCGTTTCTTCGAGCTTGACGTCGCGAGTTGGAAGCCTTCGAAGACATCTAGACAAAAAGATTTGGAATGAGATTCGATCATAATGATTTTTGAAATTGCGATGCGATGTAGCGCGTTAAAAACTTGTTATAGTTGATATAGTAACACGTATTTTTAAGATCACATAGGAAAACACGCAAGTCCTAGATTCTCACGTATTCACTTAAGCACATGTAACCACGTACTATTTGTACGTATATATAGAGAGGGAGAGAGCGCGAGGACGCGTTTAAGAGAGTCGTTATGATTTAGTTTTGTTGCGAATATTGGCTCTTGTTTTGGATTGTGATGGTTGTGCGAGTTGTGCGTACGTTTATGGAGCGAAAAGCGATAAATCGAGAAATCAATAAAGCGTAAAAACTTCAATTCAAAAACATATAAGCATAATAAAATTCGATGATGCGTAAAATCGGCGATTGCAGGCTTAAAATTTAATAGAGCGTCCTGGGTTTTGAGACAACGACTACCCAAAGTGATTCGATCATTCCGTTGAGTTTGGGGCACACGCTTTGGCCTAATAGGTAAATGCTCTCACCGCCTCGCGGCTAACGGCATTACCCTTCCGGTTACTATGCGCCCAAATCCGCGAAATAGTCGAGACTTTGGTGAGACTGAAAATCATCGAGTGGGACGAGTTTTCAAGGTTCAGGTTTCACCCCTAACTTAATAACTTCGAATCCCTGATTGTGGTTTCCTTCCCGGACCCATCAGGAGGTTTCCACCTGATAGAATGGGAAATTTCCGTTAAGATGTGGATATCACTCCTAACTTAACGGAAAATTTTGTGCTAATAGGATTACGCAGAGTGAGTGATTCGTCGAGAGTTCGCGGTTTTCACACATAATCTCGACAAATCGACTCGTTTGTGAGGTACGAGTATCTTTGCAGCTTCGTGTGTTGTGTCCAAGTCTTAGGAATGACTTCGTATAGTATTTTAAGTCCAAAGATAACGTTTTAGTCGGATAAGCAAGGGATAAGCACATAGTTTCCTACTATAGACTAGGCAATCTACCTAATTCCCTATAGTTATGGCTCTGATACCAATCTGTCACACCCCAACCGATGGAAGAATCATCGGGGCGCGGCACTAAACGAATCAGATTGCTTGAGAGAATCCATAACAATTACTATATGACAATATTTAACAAGGTTCAGTTTCCCATAAAACTAAACAAATATTCATACAATAATTGAAATAAATCCAAGTGTCTCAAACAATATAACAAAGTAGAGAACTTGATTTAGTGTGTATCTAGAGAATCCTACCCTTGATTCGATATAACCTGTGTTTAACCTGCAACATACTTTAAAATAATATCAATACAAAAATGTATTAGCGAGCATACAGGTTTTGATATAATAGCATAGTAGAGAAAAGCGTCACGAAATACCACATATACATAAATGAGATACAACATAACATATAAATCGGTGGACAAATACTCCAGCTAAGTTCCGAGATGACTGCGATGCGCGTGTGTGATGTGCGTAACTAGACCCCGTCGGGTGTGAGTCGAACTATGATATCATACTAGTTAAGTTGGAAATCAACGAGTAAAGGTCGAGAGTGCTTATATGTATCTAGCATCACGTATTAACATGTATAACATATATTCGCGTGTGATAAATCAGTTTGTGCGTTTGATATGTTTGTTATGAACGTATGTTACACCAAAAGTGCGTTTAAAGCGAAAAAGGGGTGAAGTATACTCACAGTAGGTGCGTAAGAGTGAACATCGAGAGTTGATGAGAGGTGAGAAGATTGTCGGTTTAGCCTGCGCGTAGAGACGGAAGTGCATCAGTCTTCAGAGTGTTGAAACAGTCGAAACAGAGAGTCGGTGCGAGGGAAACACATATTTTCGTACGAAATTAGTTTTCGTGCGAAAATTTGATAAAATTTTGGTGCGAAAATTCTGGTGATTCAACTTGCGAAATTTTCTTACGAAAATTTCGTGCAAAATTTTTTGTGATTCAAGTTGCGATATTTTCTTACGAAAATTTCATACAAAACTTTTAGTGATTCAACTTGTGAAATTTTCTTACGAAAATTTCGTGCAAAAATTTTGGCGATTCAACTTGCAAAATTTTGTTACGAAAATTTCATGCAAAAGTTTTGGTGGTTTTCGTCATTCTTCGGGAAATCGAGTGTTCATCCCTCCAGTCTTAGGCCACTGATCGAACCTTGTGCCGGAGAGGTCTTTAGAGCGAGTGAGTCGTTTGTGGAAACTCAGACTGGGTCGTATGAACCAAAAGTTATTCGTATGAGCCAGTCCAATTTGCACAAGTGATTGTTCTTGCGTCTTTGTGCAACCGGAACTGAGATCTTGTCTGAAACGAATGTAACTTCGAGTCCATTTCGTGACGGTTTTGACAACACCTCGATCCACTACTTAGTGAACGAAACATTAGTCGGTCTGATCCGTGTTTGGTGTAAAAATCAATTTATAAACAGTTTTGTTAGGATAAACACTTGGTGAATTTGAAACAACAAGGTTTCGGGTCTGAGAAGCCAAGGCTAACTCAAACATGTTCGGTTAAGTGCTAAACCCTTAAGAAAATCGGAAAGTTTCATGAAAAATATGAAGGTTTTCGTAAACAGAGAAGTTTAGATGAAATCGGAGATAATCTCGTGCAAAATCGTTGTAGAAATAATTGTGATTATTGTGAAAAACGTAGTCTTCTTTATTGAAACGGAGAAAACGAGCTAGAGAGCGTTTTGGTGCGGAATGCCAGCAAGCTGGAGTGAATGGCGAAGGGTTGTATTTATAGGCGGAGAGGAGTGGAGGTAGTCCGGTGGAATTTTCGTGCTAAAAAAGGCATTTTCGGGTGAAAAATACCATTTTCGGGTGAAAAATACCATTTTCGGGTGAAAAATACCATTTTTTGTGCCAAAAACACCCAAAATACGTCGTTTTCGCACAAAATACAACATTTTCGTACGAAAATTTTAACTTTCGTGCGAATTTTTTTTAGCCTTCGCTTAGTTAGGTTAAGTGCGCTGAAAGTTTTTGGCGGATCATTAAGCGTTTAAATTAAATTAAATTAATTAACAAGCGAGAGAGTATGCGTCTCAGTTCCCAAGTCTTATGAGAGTCGTGTTGTTGTTTAAGCGAGCAGATAGTTTGGAAACATGACGCAGTAGTTTTGTTGTTTAGCGAGTGCGTTATAAGCGTTGTGAAGTGCGATGTATGTGCGAAAATATGCGATGTAGTGTAGTACGCGATATAGTTTACATTATGATCTGAATCTCTGGTGTAGGCGTAACGAGAGTAACGAGCTACGAAAAAGTGGGTTGTTACAGTTCAGGGGAGGTGGTAATGGGTTGAAGGTGGAGGTAGTGGTGGTTGTTGGGTTTTAGAGAGTGAGAGAGAAAGAAAGAGGTGGAGGAAAAAGATTAAGGGTGTGTCCATCTCTTTTTGTTTTTATTTTTTTAATTGTTCAGGGGCAATCATGTCATTTCATACATACTTAACTGAGAAATCTAACATGGGTTAGCGTTAAGGACCACATGAGTGCAAATATTACAACCATCGGGATCACGTATGTAATTATTAAAGCACTGAGACCAAATCTATAATTTTTGCAAACCACAGGGACCAACCAGACATTTAACTCTTAATTTTAAATATATAAGGGTTTTTATATAGAGTGGTAGAGTTTAACTCTTTACCTTATAAGGGGCTGTTTGTTTACCTCTTAATGAGGCTCTTAGTGGTTCAGACCTCCTCTTACTGGTTTAACACTTAATGGTTTAGACTGTTTGTTTCGCAGGCAAATGTCTGAAAATGGTTTAGACTATTTGTTTCGTGGGCAAATGTTTGAATGGTTCAGGCATTTGCCTCTGAATGGTTAAGCATTATACAGAGGCTGAATGGTTAAGACCTCTAATCTGAATTAGTCAGACATTTGCCTCTGAACGGTTAAACATTATACTGGTTCTTAATGATTCAGACCTCTTATTGGTTCAGCACTTAACTATTAAGAAGTTATCAAACAGCCCCTAAGATTGATACGGGTTTATGTGGATTCTAAGTGAGACCTTTTGGTTGATTGTTAATTTAAACATAATGTTAACGTGAATGGGGCCTAATGAGTTGGTTGTTGGATTTTTGTGGATAATAGTAACGGTAATTGTGGTTTATACGTGTTTATTTCTTTTAACAAAACAATTTGCAGTTTTTGAAATCATTTATCCTAAATATGATTCCATTACACAGTTTTTTTTCACGGACATAAAATAGTTCAAAAACACATGATTTATTCCTTTGTATCCTTACCACTTGATGTTATCCATGACTTTTTTTTTCTAATTAAGCTATAACTTCTTCTTTTTTCTAACCGAAACTTTTTAAAGTTATTAATTTCTGGAAAAAAACTATAACTTTTCCTAATTAGGATACGATCGGTGCATCCAAATCATTTAGACTTCTCAACATGATTTAATGGGCATTAACCATTATCAAAGGTTTTATTATTGGCTCTTTTTTTTCTTTCTAAATGGGCGTAGTGGAATACACTTATTCACAAACTTCGTGTGGGGCTAATAGTTTTCATTTCCCATCTCATAGAAAACCCTTAATGCCCTAACAAATCATTACCCAATTATTATTATTTTTTAGTTTAAATAAAACTAATAATATTTCATTAAATAAAAAAATAACATTACTAAAAATAAAAATAAAATCCAGAAAAACTAAAAAAATTACATTGCTAAATAAAAAACTAATAATCTAAAGTCCGTATTTGTTGTCGACGCATTTCCGCTAGGATCAACACCTCGCCTCGGAGGTGATCGATCGGTTTAGACAAAAAGTCTATGTATTTCTTCATTTGTCTCGATTCTTGTATGGCGACAATTTTTTTGTTTTCGGCGTTTATTTTTTGCATAGTCTCTAAACGCCTATGACCGAGGTCTCGAATGTCTAGTTGGGTTACCGGGTCTAGAGGGAACACCGAAAAGGGGTCGGAAGGAATTCATGATGTAGTTTTTTATAAATTTTGAAGTAGCATAGAAGAGAGTAGGGATTTTTATAAAAAAAATAAGTGAAAAGTGGGGAGTTTTATAGGGTAAAAAGTGGATTAAAATAAAAAAAATGGCATGTTATCGTTGAATCAACGGTATAATTTTGAAAAGTGTGAAAATTCTGGCGTTTTTTTTTTTTTTGAAAAAAAACGCTGGGGAGAGGGGGAGAAGGGCGTTGAGGGGCGTTTCTTTTTAGGAAAAAAACGCTAAAAAATCCCCACTACGGGTGGTCTAATGTGAGTTTGTGACCGCATTCCTAATCCAGTTAGCTTTTCATAGGTGTGAAACTATAACCGGATTTGTTTCAAATTTGAGGCTTTTTTATATATGTGGAAACGATAGTTGCATTTTTTAGCAGCAAGTTACGTATAAACTAGCAAGAATTAAGGTAGAAATTTGAAGTAACAATTACTAAAACCTAATGGCTACAAGTCCAAATGACAATGGCTTACCCATTTTATTTATATCAATTTATGGACGAAGCATAAACAAGCATCACACGTCCTATTATGGTTTGACGTGCATTTCAAAGGATATAAACATGATTATATATATATATGTGTGTGTGTATGTGTTGATGATTAAACAACATATATCTTTTATCACATATATAAGCTAGCTTGCATGTGTTAATCTCCCAAAGGGTATAACCCTTAGTGGTTTCTTTTTCTTTGTCACAACTCCAAACTGATCTGAAAGCTCCAACTCTTCATCTTTTGGCAACTTCCACTCAAAAGAATGCAAGAGGAATGTAAATCAATCACCATTTTCCCCCCAAGGGGGAACCTGCTTTCTTCCCTACCAAGGCCCCAAAAATTTGTTATTCCCTTGTAACCCCCCAACCTTTTAAAACCTCGGGGGTTAACTCCAAGGAAAATTGGCCGTTCTTGGGATGGGGTAATCGCCCAAATTTCATATTGAAATACACCCTTTTATGGTTACAGCCCTTTGCGATTCAACATTTTGGGTTGGGGGGAAAATAGGGTTATCAAATGTTCCTATATGCATCCAAAACAGTTAAAATAAAATCCCAATTATGTTTCCAAAATACTTTTAGTTCTTTCCTTTTTCCCCCTTCCCCCCTTGTTAAAAAACCCCCCAACCCATTCCCCCCATTGCGAGTCGTATCTGGCCCGAATATTGTCCAATTATGTTGTTTTGTTTTCAGGACCAACAATAATTATAAAAATAGGATTTTATTTAAAAACCCAAACTTTCACCTTGGAAAAAAAAACACCCCAATTTTTCGATTTTCACCCATAAACTTTCAACATTGCTGAACCCCCAAAACTGCAAACCCAACCCATTAGCTAACACCCAAAACCACCAAAATGCCGTCATTCCCACATACCGCCATGTAAACAAAGACCACACAACTGCCACTCATAAAAAGTGCCACATAGCTTACCATAAAAACCACTTAATGCCACTCGCAAAAAACAAACCCCTTTAGGGAGATTGGGGGATTTTGCCAAAATTAAAGTTGGGATTTTGGTCAAATGAATTTAAGTTTAGCCAAGGGTAAAGTTGGGGTTTTTTTAAATAAAGCCTAAAAAAAAAAAACAAGATGATTAACCTTGAAAGGGCCTTGATTAATAGTTAAATGGGGACATTTTTTTGGGCCCGGAATAAACCAAAATTTCCCCCCCTTCTTTTCAAAAATTTTTTTTTTTTTTTTCAAATTGATAAATTTTTTACCTTCCTCTTTCTTTTTTTTAACAAAAATCTTTTAAAAAAAGGGGGCTCCCTTCCCCTTTTTCCCAAACCCAAAACCCCTTCCAAAATAAAATCCTTCCCCCCCTTCCCCCACTTTTTCCCCGACCCCAAACATATTTTACCCACTTTTTCCCCCCCGGGGAAAGCTTTTTTATTTATTTGATTTTTCCCCCCAAATTTATAAAAATTCATCAACAATTTTTCAATCTATTTCGAAAACGTGACTTTTTTTTAAATTTTTGGTGAAATCTTCGTTTCCCCAATCCTTTTTGAAAATGAAATTCCGCCCCCTAACTCGGGGGTTAATCGTAAAAGGGGGGGCAATTAGCTTCGGGGCCAGATGAACCCCAACCTTTAGAGGAGGGGTTTAAAACTGGTTGCTTTCCCACCCAAGCTAAAAATGACCAATTTTACCATCTTGAATTTTTCATTAATTGGGGCCGAAAAAGGGAGGGGGGAAAAATGGTAAGGGAAGGCCTCGGCAAAGTTTGGAATACTCACTTTTGAGTAACAAAAAAAAACAACTAAACAAAAGGAGAAAAAGTGGACAATCTTGACCCCCACCTCCAAAGGGAGTTGGTTTACTTAAAAACTTTCTTTTGCATAAAAAATTTTTAGCTTTTTATATCCGGCTTAAACTTTAACAGCCCCCAAACTTAACCCAAATTTATTTCAAAAATGCAGCCCTATTTGCTAAATCTTGGCAAGTGGGGGGTAAATGGTGGTTTAGTGGGGTGGAGAATATGGATAGTGGGGCGCCCCGTGGGGGAAGGCATAGCGCGCCCAACACCAAAAAAGGGGGCAGGGTTTAAAAATTGGGGTGCCCCGATAGTTTAGCGGTGGTTTAGGGTTTAAAAAATGGGGGGCAACTTTAAAAAAAGTAAAAAAAAATTTTTTCCCCCAAAAAAGTCCGTGGGAGATGACAAACCCTTCCCATCTGGTGAGGCCCCGAGGCCCCCAAAAGGGGTAATAATTTTTGTTAACTTTTTTTTGTTTTTGTATTAAAATTTTTTTTAAGCAAACAACCGGAAAAGTAGGAAGAACCGGGCTTTTTTGGAATTTGGGGGGAGCCAAACCCGCGCGGATTTGCCTTCACCCCGTTAAAATGGCTTTTTGGCACAAAAGGGACAAAAAAAAAGGGAATTAATTTTTTTAGTTTTTATTTTTTTTAGGAAAAAATTTTTAATGTAATGTTTTTTGTGTAATTTTTTATTTAAAAATTTTTAAATTTTATAAAGGTTTGATTTAATAAAAAATTAAAAAAAAAAAATTTTTGAGGTAGGGTTTTTTGAAATGTTTCTGTAATAACGACCCTCAAAGTGGGGTCACGTTTGAAAACCCCCAAAGGCTTTTACTCCATCTTAGATCAACGGGGGTCCTTATTTTAATAAGAAGGCCCCCCAATAGGGTGGGGTCGGTTGGGTTTTCGTTCTTATGCCTATAAAAAACCATAATAATTCAAAATCAAAAAAACCAAACCCAGGGGTTGGTTTGCTCTGGTTATGGTTATTTTTTAAATGGGCGTTTCGATAGTTTTTTTTTTAAAACGTTCTAAAGTTACTTTAAATGTTTTAATGCAAATACACAAAAATTTAAATTTACACATTAAAGCTTAAGTTATAAATTAAAATTTTATTTCCACTTTTGTCACACCCCGACCCGCAGGGATAAGATCGGGGGCATAATTGAGTATCACCAAAGCTCAGTATTTACTAATATGTTTCATTTTTATTAAAGTAAAATTTTTCATTCTAAAATAATCCAAAATGTCCATACAAATACAAAGAAAATAACCAACTAAACAATCCAAGCTCTAAACCAGTTTATTCTTCTAAGCCAATCCATGTTTTTTTGCTGCACTGGTTCCCTGTATCATTGAAAAATTTGGGGTTTTTGGGTAAACAAAAAGTTGGCGAGTAAACCCTTTTTAGAAAAAAATTTTAATTTTTTTTGATTTTTATAAAGGAAAAATTGTGCAATAGTCATAGCGAGCAAATGTAAAAAAACCCCAAACAATAACAATAACAATCCACAAAACAATAACATAAAATAACAAAACTTCATGAATATATAACATGAATGAAACTGTTATGTTGGCAACGTCACGTTCACGCTCATAATGAAAGGGGGAAGGGACGGCCATGTGTATGTCTGTGCATAAAGGCCAATCAAACGAGCCGATGTATTTTGGCAACGCCAGGTTTTTTAAAAACGAAAGCTCAAAGTAATAGGGGGAGTTGGTAAAAAAAATTTTCAAACTCCCCCCAAAATTGGGTTTTGCGTTTTTAAAAATTTTTTTGGAAAAAAATTTTGGGGGAAAAAATTCCCACGGGTTTGGGGGGAAGGGGGGTTTAAGGTGAACAACGGGGATTAGCTAACCTAAATAAAAGGGAAAGGGTAAGAAAATGAGGGATTTTATTAAAAATTTTAATAGGTTTTTTAAATATTTTTGGGGGTTTAAAGGGCTATTTCCTATTTTTAAAAACATTATTTTAAGTTTTTTTTAATTTTTTTTAAATTTAAATTAAATAAAAAAAAAATAAAAAAAAAATGTTGCTTTTGCTGCCCATTGACCGTTGACTTTTTACTATGATTTTTTTATTTTGCCCGTCTATTGGGACGATGGCTGGTGAGGCTCAAACCCGAGACCTCCCGTACCGGACGCACCTACCAACGACTACGTGTCAACCCGAAATATTCGTTTTTAATTATTTTTAAATATACTTTTTTTTAAATTTTAATTTAAATTTTTTATTTTTAAAAAGGTTTTTAATTAACAAACCGTGCCGCAACGGGCTCGAACCGGGACCTGTATTCAATTTGCACACAGTCCCCCGGGGATGTTTTCAAAACTTGGAAATATACAATTTTTTTTTAATTTACACTAATTCGAAAGACCGGTTAAATTAAAAAAAGAACATTTTAATTAAGAATTTGGTGTTTTTAAAAAGGATCGAACTGGGGACGTATCAATTGTTTCACAAAATCCCCCCCGGGGCTGTGTTCAAACCCCTTTAAAACCTTTTTTATTAATCTTATAATCTTAACAACTTCACTTTTTGCTAATTTACAGCAATTTTTTTACTCAACTGTTTCTTGCTTTAAAAGTTTAACAAATGAAAAAAAACTAAAATGAAAGGGCAGAGACTTTTTTGGGAAGTAAACTCCCGGGAACTTTTTATCTCAAAATTTCCGGAAGTCCGGTCTTTTTTTATGAACTTCGACTGAGCAAAAAATTAACATTTTGATTACAAGGGGGAATTTGAAGTACTAACAAAGTTCCCAGGGGGTTTGAATGACTATACCTTTTAACACGGAAGATAAAATTTCAAAGTTTTCCGGGGCGAGTGAAAAAAATCGTTCGAGCTAAAACCCATTCCGTTGAATTTTTGAGTTAGCAATAGTTTAAAAACGATAGACGATGAAAAAATTTAAGAGACTTCTATTGATGGAAGACACTTTTTCCGCGAAAGTCGGCGAGTTCAAAAAGCTGCTCCGAGAACTGAAATTGTGCGAAAAAAAAATTTGAAGGTTTGCAGAATGTGTTTGAGCGCGAGGGGGGAAAAAATGATTTGAGTAATTTCAGGAATTGAAAACTTTTCATTTTTAAAACCGATCCCACATGAATCAAGTCCATTCAAGACAAAATTGATGGAGGTTTGGTGTATGGTTAAAATCAGTAAACCGCGAAAAATCAAACGTTTTTTTGGACTTTTTGTGACCGATTTTGGGTTTCAGTTACGAACCAATTTATTTTTGATTCCAAAATTTAATTTTTTCCCAGAATTTTAAAAAAAAAAGGGCGAGGTTTAATGGGTTTTGGATAATTTTTTAACCCCCCCGGGGGCCCGGCCCCCAATTTTTTTTTTTATTTTTTTATTTTTCTTTTTTTTAAATTTAAATTTTTTTTTTAGTTTGTTATTAAATTTTAAAATTTAAAAATTAAAAAGACAAATACCCAAAAATTTAAACGGGGTTTGAACCGGGGTTTTTAAAACCCGTTTTTGAAAAGTTTCATACCCCACTTTTTTGGGAATTTTTTCCCCAAATTTTGTAGGTAAAAAAATCAATTTTTTGGGTTTTCCCCACCCCCCTAAAAACTAGGGCCCCCTTGGGCCCCCCCCCCAAATTTAATTTTTTTTTCGTTTTTTTTTCCAAATTATATTCTACGGCCAAAAGCGTTATCAAAAATTTCCCGAGGAAATTTGGGGTTTTTCAAAATTTTTTTTTTTTTTATGGTTTAATTTTCAACCCCTTTTTAAACAATTTACCCCTTTGGTAAAAATTGGGACTACTGGGCTACTTCCTTTTTACCAAAAAGAAAATTTTCCAGTAAAAAAAAATAAAAAAAAATTTTAAAAAAGGGTTTTTTTTTTTTTTTTTTTCCCCCTTTGAACTTTACCCCAGAAATTTTTTTCCCGTGTTTAAAGGGTTTTTTAAATAAATGGGCCGTATTTATTAAAAATTTTTAAATAAACCACCCATTTTCACCAAAAAAAAAAAAAAGGGGATCCCGATCGAAGTTTGCTTTTTGAAAAAAAAAAATTAAAAAAAATAGCCCCCTTTCCCTTTAATTTAAAAACCCAAATTAAATTTTAAAGGTGGTTCAATTGAAAAAATTTAAATTAATACTAAAAAATTTTAAAACCTTGAATTGCCCCCGAAGTGAAACACCCCCAAATTAAATAAAAGTTAATAACCACAAATGTCCCTTAGAGTTTAAACGAGAACCTCTTCTTAAATTTTCCCCCAAAAAAACTTTTTGTAACATTTCCCATAATTCTTACCCCCAAAAGGGGGAACCGGAAAAATCCATTTTTTTCCCCTTTCCCTACGGATTTTTGGGCCCCCCCCTTGGGTTTTTTTTGTTTTTTAATTTTTAAATTAAGAAATTTTTTTCAAAAAAAAAACCCTTTTTTTTGCCCCCATGTATGAAGGGTTTAAATTAAAAACCCCTTTTGTGTATAAATTTTTTTCCCCCAAATTTAAAAAATTCCGAATTTTTGGGGGGAAAAATCAAAAGTAAAAAAATTTTTGATTTATTTTAATTTTAAATTGCCCCGGAAGTCCTTTGAGCCCCCCGGAAACGGGTCTAATTAGATCTTAATTGGTTTTAAATTTTAAAAAAAAGAAAATTTTTTAACCCCTTTGGGGATCACCCCACATTTGCCCCAAAGGGGGACAATTTTTCCCGTGTAGTTTTAAAAAATTCGACCTTTCTTTTGGGTTTTTTCCTTTTTTAAAATTTAAAACCTTTTTATTTTTTCCCCTTTAACCCGGAAAGCTCCCAAATTTAAAAGCAAACCCGGCCCCAACAGGGGTGTTTATTTCTTTAGATTTTTGGGGCCGGCATAATATAAACCCTTTCCCTTTTTTAAACAAACGTATTTTTTAGCCCAATAAACCCCAAATAACAAACCTTAAAGAAGGGGGGCAAAAGTTTTTTTAATTTGAAGGGTAAATAAAAATTTTTTTTTATTAAAGGGAGTGGAAAAACAAAAAAATTTAAAAAAAGCA
The DNA here is from genome assembly GCA_947069175.1 of Scalesia atractyloides. Lineage (NCBI taxonomy): Eukaryota > Viridiplantae > Streptophyta > Magnoliopsida > Asterales > Asteraceae > Scalesia > Scalesia atractyloides. The sequence goes on along the minus strand of CAMTDV010000016.1, from coordinate 19,077,011 downwards.
AAAATCCCCAAGGGAAAATTTTCCCCAGTTTTTCTCCCTTTTCCTTTTAACCCAAATTTTAGGGGTAATTTTTTTATAACTTCCAAAGGAATTTCCCTTTTTAAAAAATTTGGGGAATTTGGAAAATTTTCTTTTAGGTAAAACAAAAACCTTCAAGACAAAACCGATTTTTTTGGGGGGGTTTACATAAAGCAAACAAAACCTAGAATTTTTCAACTGTTTTAAAATTTTAAAAAAAAACTTTTAAAAAAAAAACAACCCTAAATTAAAAAAAAATAACTTAAAAGGGTTTTTGGCCTCTTTTATGTATCAAAATTTTAATAAAAAAAAAGTATTTTTTAAAAACCCCCCCGAATTTTAAGAAAGTAACAATCGGGGGGGAAAACGATTTTGATGAAAAAAATTTTTTTTTTTTTGGGGATAAAATGCAAAACCATTTTTTTTACAAAAAATTTAAAAAAGGATAAGGGGGAAACCTTTTCATATTTTAATTTTTTTAATTTTTTAAAATTTTTTTTAAAATACTTTGAATGGTTTTGAAAGAAAATATCGGAATTGATTTTCAAAGGGGGGGTTAAATTTCTCAAAAAAATTTAAAACTTTTATAGGGATGTTATTTTTTCCAAATTTTTTAAAACAGGGTTAAAAAACCCTAAATTTTCAAATTTTTTTTGACTTTAAGAAAAAATTTTTTTTGGTTTTTTTTTAAAAAACGAGATTAAAAATTTTTGGGGTGCGGGTAAATTTTCCCGGGTACAATCAGTGGTTTTGGTAGCCCCAACCTTAAAAACAAAACCCCCAAAAATTTTGGGGGGTCAAATGGAAAAAGTGGGGTTTTTAAATAGGTACAATTTTTAAAAATTTTGGAAGTTTTCCCTCCCAATTTTAATTTTGATTCCCCCTTTTCACGAATTGGTTTTGGGGGGAAAACCAAAACCTTTTTTTTTGGGAAAAAAAAATTTAAAAAAACTTTAAAAAAATTTTTTGTAAACTTTTTCGCCTGGAGGTTTTTTTTTTAAAAGGGGGGCTTGGGTTTTATTCACATTTGTTGGGGTTTCTGTAAGCACCAAAATGGAAATTTTTTCCCAAAATTTACCCCAAAATTTAGAACCCAAAATTTAGTGGGGAAAATTTTGGTATTTTGTTTTTTTAAAAAATTTTTTTGTGTTTTATTGTTCTTAATTTTTTTTGGGGGGTTGGGGGAAATTGGCGTTTTTTTTTAGTTGGACAATTTAAAGTTTTACCCCGACCCCCGGGGAAGTTGGAAGGGAACAGGAAATGTTTGGGTTTGGGGTTGGTTTGAAAGGGGTAGGCCTTTTATTGCAGGGAAAAAATTGGGTAAGGGGGGGAAAAAAGGGGAATTTTTTTAAAAAAAAATTTTTTGGGGTTTTGTTTTCCTTTCAACAAAGGGAAAGGGGAAGGTTTAATTTCCTCAAGGGGGGGGTTTTTTCCCCAAAAATTTGGGAATTATTCCTTAGCAGTATTTTCCCAAAAATTAAATTTTTTAATCTAGAAATTCTTAATTTTCAAAACCTGAAAATAACGATTTAAACTAAACTGGGGGAAAAAAATTAGGGACCCTTTTTAACTTAAGAACCCTTGTTAGAAATATGACTTTTTTCTAAAAGTTTTTGTCCCCTTTTTTTTTTTACTTTAGGAAAAACCTTTTTCATTTTCCCAACCCCCCCCTTTAACTTATCACATTCCCCTTTTTTAGTTTCCCCCAGGTTTTACCCCCAAAAACCCCTGTTACATCCCCTTTTATCCTGGGAAAAATTTTTTAAAAATTTTTCTTTTCCCCAAATTTAACCCCTTTAACCCCCCTTTTTCCCCCCCCAAATTTTCCAAACTTAAAAATTTTTTACACTTTTTGGGGCCGGGTTTTTTTTTTGCTTTGGGGGGAATTTTATTTTTGGGGGAGACTTGTTGATAACCCAAAAAATACCCGGGAAAATTTTTTTAAAAGTCCAAAAGCGTTTGTGGGCCCCCATTACCCCCCTTTTTTTTAAAAAAGAACTAAAAAAATTTGATTTTGGGGCCTTTTGGGGTTTATTGGCTTAAAAAAAAAGAAAAAAACAAAATTTAAACAATAAAACCAAATGTTTTTTTGTATTTGGGGCCCCAAAGTTATTTACCTTTTCAGTGGGCCCCCCCGACATTTTTAGGGTTAATTTAAATTTGGCTTTAAAATGAAAAACCCCGAAAACCCAAAAATTTTAAAAAATTTTTCAAATTTCCAGGTGGGGAAAAACCAACTAAATTTAGTCCCCGTTTTAAGAGTTTGGGTAAAGGTTTTAAAATAAATTTTTCCCCCCCCTACAAATTCCTTTTTTTTTTTTCAAACCCCAAAAAGGAGTTCCCAAGGTTTTTTTATCTTTATGCCCGGAGAACTCATTGAGGGATTTTAAAATAAAAACATTAAAAACAAAAAAAAGGTTTTTGGGGCCCCAGGGTAGAAATTTAAAAATAAAAGGGTTATATAAAAAAGATTTTGAAATGCTTGCCAAAAAGAACTTAAAAAAAAACCCAAAATATAAAAATTATGAAACCAAAAAAAAAAAAATCCCAACAATTGGTAAGGGGGAATAAATTTTTAAAAACCAAAGTTTTGTAAAATTGTAAACCCCCGGGGAAAAATCCCAAAAAATTTATCCCAAACTCAGAATATTTAAAATAAATTTTTTTTAATTAAAAAAATTTCCCAATAACAAATTTCCTAAATACAAAGAAAAAAACCCTAAACTCCCTTTTAAAAATTTTTTTTTTTTAACCCAACCCTTTTTCTTGTTTTTTTCAAAATGTATCTTTAAAAAATTTTTTTTGGAAAAAGTATAATTTTTTTAAAATTTTTAAAAATTTTAAAGAAAAATTTGAAATCTTGGGAAAAATTTAAATAAGCAAAAAAAACAAAAAAACCAAAAAAAACTTTTAAAAAACATTGAACGTAATAAAACAGTAAAATTTTTTTTTTCAAAACTCAGTCATTTTTAAAAAGAATAAAACGGCCCGTTTTCCTTCTTTTAACTTAAAAAGACCAAATTTAAAATTTAAGAAATTTCCCCAAAAGAATGGGGGGGTTTTAAAATTTTTCCCTTGGGTCTTCAGGGGAAATGATGGCCCCTTTTTTTGGTTTAAAAGAAAAACCCCTAAATTTAAAAAAAGGAAAAAATATATTTTATTAATAATTTTAAATTTTTTTTAAAAAAAATTTTGGGTTTCTTTTTTTTTTAAAAAATTTTTTAAGTATTTTAATTTTTTTAAATTAAATTTAAAAAAAAAATTTAAAAAAATTTCTTTTCGGCCCTTAAAACCGGGTTGTTTTCATTTCTTTTTTTTTAACCCTTTTTTTACGATGCCGGGTGAGGGCCCCCAAAAAGAAACCTTTCCCCCACCAATATTTTTTTTAACCCAAATTTTTTCTGTTTTTTAATTTTTCTTTTTTAATTAAACCCAAAAATTTTTTTTAAAAATTTTAAAAACAAAACCTGCCCCCAAGGTCCACAGAAAAGGCAAGGGAACCCCCCCTTTAGTTTCAAAATTGGTAAATATACGATTTTTTTTCTTCTTAATTCAAAATCCCTGTTAAAAAAAAAAAAAATTTTTTTTAAAAGGGGTTTTTTTGGTCAAAAACCCAAACCCAGTTTAAAAAGCCCCCGGGGGGTGCAACCGTTAAATCCCAAATTTTTTTTTTAAAAATTAAATTTTAAAACTTCACCTTTGTTTTAAAAAAACAAAATTAAAATTTTTTTAAAAAGATCAAAGTCAAAAATAAAATGAAATCAAAAAGGAAAAAAAGGGGAACCCCCCTTTAACCCCCCAAGCCCCGGGCCTTTTTTTGAAATTCGACTGACAACTTAAGGTTTTTATTTAATTAAAATCTAAAAAATTCCAAGGTTTTTAAAAACCTTTTTAAAAAAATGAATTTTTAAATTTTTCCCCCGTTTAAAAATTGTTCGGCTGAAAAACCAGAAGGTTTTATTTTCAAACAAAAACTAAAAAAAAGAATTTTGGAAATTTATTTGGGAAAAAACACTTTTCCCCCCCCCCAAAAAAATTCCAAACGAAAATTAAAAAGTTAAGTTTCAGAAAGGTTTACCGGGGGAAAAATTTTTGTAATTCCCTTTAGACATTATTAAAAAAAACCCCTGAATCACCATTCAAAACTTTTTTAGGGGGGATCTTCGTGGATACACAGGCTTAACATTCGGACACTTGCGAGCAATGTGACCTAACTGTATTCATTTAAAGCAAGTCCGATTATCATGAGTATGTCCACTAGTAGGTTTCACTCCACTTATGGACTTAGCTTAGCCTTGTCCGAAGTTTCGTCTCTTTCTTAAATTCATCATTCGATTGCTTACCGATCATGCTTTCTTCTTCAACCGTGCTTGTTCCGTACACAATGTCACACCCCGACATCCACGTGTCTATCGGGGGGCCCGGTGGGGAGTATCGTGACGTACAGTTGATATCATCATTACCAATCAAGATGAACACAGTGAAAGTCTTAGAATAATAAACTATTACAAACCGATAGTGTTCAAAGTTCAGAACAAATATATACAAACAAGGCTTGTAATAGGATCCAAAGGCGGATCGCAAAACATACAAATGATAATCAGACTATAAACAGGAAAATCCTAAGGTCGCAACTCCTTGGTTACTCGCCCCGCAGCTCCCGGCCTATTCCGTACTTGCAACCTGTAACTTAAGCTTTTGAAAATACGTCAATTTACACTGATAAATACACTCAACCGACTCATTTTGAAAACCCTTTCGAAAATGGTTTTAGGTGCACAAGGCACGTTTTTATAAATAACTTGGGACAGTACAAAAGACCTTGTATACAGATTTACATGCTGGCTTTTACATATGAGGCCTGGTACAAAAACCAAGACATGATCGACTGACACACCACTCTGAACTTTCACAAATAAAGCAGGATAGCAATTTCCCAGTGTATGCCTACACGCCATGCTATATTGTCGTGGCCACTACCAATTTAGTGAGTCAAGGATATCCCAGACACGGTCAAGTCCACCCTCAATGTTTTAGTTTCAGTCAATGCACAGATTAAAACCGGGTTATGTAAGATTTCAGTTAATTATCACAATTGGATAAAACATTATCCCATACCCGACCAACCGGTAGTAATCGACCGTATCCCAAGCCCGTATAGGGAAAATAGATTAAGGGTATTTACCTGAATTGAAGTTCGCAAGTAAGTCAAATTCAGTCGTATTCCAAAGCAAGTACAGGAGCAATCTACCGGGAGGCGTTTCAGTCTGGAGTGATGGTAACTAATAACCAATATTAGAATGCTAACGGGTCCTTAGTTAAGTCCTAGACTTGGACCGGTTAGTCTGACGCTAAAATTGATACGGTACGATACGCTAGATTAAGCGATGACCGGAATAGAATGTTAATTGGACCGACAAGTACATAGACTTGTAAAATATGGGAAGACCAATAACATTCTGGATTTTGATAAGAAATGGACAAAGTTAAACCCGTTTTGGTTTAAATACGCAAACTAGCTACGTATACTTAATCGAACGCGTATAAGCGAAACCGGGTAACCGTAAGAGTCGTATATAAGTTCCATAATGAGATATGCTTAAAATATGTTATAAAAATCAGTAGTATTTGCAAAGATAGGCCCGAGTTATATTTAAACAGATTTATGCCTTACAAGGGCATTTTGGTTGTTTTTAGGTTTATAAAAGATGTTTAAAGTGAATCTGATGTTATGACCTTAAATATTCTGTAAAAACATATATTTTATCATGTTATAACAGTAGGATATCAAATATATGTGTGTTTGATGATTTTGAAACATATATGTCCCGTAGGGACATTTTAGTAATTTCACACATAGCTTTGAAGCCGAATTTGGGATTCTGAGTTCGGGACTTGTACTTATTTGTTATATTAAAAATAAGTTTATAAATCAGTAGGTAACAAGTCTCGGCTTATGGTTATGATTTTAAACCATACTTATGCGCCGAAAGGCGTAAAAGTCGCTAAAATGCTGTTAAATCGATATTTAATATAAAATGAAGTTAAGACCTGTTTTAAATGGCCAAAAATATGTCATTTAACTTATAACATCAGTAAGTTAAAGTTTTGATTATAAAAAGTTTGATTTTTGCTATTTTTCCGTAAAAATGGTAGTTTAGCCATTTAGCGGCGATTAGCGATTCTTAAGCATGCATTCAAGTCATAAACCGAACAAACATCCCAAATGGTCCTACTTATCATAACATATCAGTACGTATATCATCCATATGCTCATATGCGCTAAAAATCTCATTTTGTGCAAAAATGACCTATTTGCAAAGTTTTAAGGATTTTTACGGAACTTATATAATAACTCAGATTTCTTAGGTATTGAGTCATGAAACTTTAGGACAATATTCTAAACATAATCATGATCATAAAATGACCAAAACTCAGCAGCAAGAATGGCTCAAAATGGGTCAGAACTGAAAGTCAACTGTTTGCGACTTTCGGTTACAAACCGAGCCTAGACCAAAATTTGACGAGCCGAATCTGTTGACACAAGTTCTAATACTTATTTTAAGGTTATTAATGCTTCAAAACATAATTTATACTTCTGGATCATTAGATATGGACTTTACAAAAATTGCTAGTTTGACTTTTATTGACTTTTCGTTTGACTCGCCAATCGGCAATGAATCCGTGATAATCTGGAGATGCCCATTTGAGGGATTATCACCTCCATCATTATGAGCACGTAGGATCTTTCGTTACGCAAAATGACGAAGTATGCACGGATTTATAGCAAAGTCAATGCGTTTTTACGACAAGACTTTGTTTGGAGCAAATGGCTATAAATAGTCAACTTAGCAGGGATTAAGACTTACAATAAGTTCAAGTGAATGCTAGGAGCGATTTGGAATGCCTGGATATGATCAGAAGCTCCTCAAGCAAGACCTTGGTGCACTTGGTGATGATAAAGTGTGTGTTGCAACTCAATTTCACCACTTAAATGACCAAGGATCTGATCAAGGGGGTTACCAGGTGTTTGAGGTCGAGTATTAGTCTCCCAATACGTGTAAGACATGCAAGAAACACGATAATTGCGAGAAGAGGTGGCAGAACATGGCTCTGCCATGTTTCTGCTCGCTGGCAGGGGCTTACGGACCGTATGGCTCCTGCCTTGCGGTCCGTAAGGTATCCCCAGATCCAAAACTTTCGCCTTTTTACACGTTTGACCCCTGGACTTTATTCCATCACCATTTTGAGGATAATATAATGCGATTTAACGACTTTAGGTCCCTCCTGGTTTGACATACGTCATATTTAGGATTCCTGGAACACGTGTAAGATAATTATAGGACGCAAAAACACGTCAGTGTTACACACAAACTTTATGTTTTTACCTTTGTAATCCTGGAACGTTGGTTTTCTTGCTCTTCGGTTCTTCTTCAACCTACCAAACCTAATCCTGCTCTCCTGTGCTTAGGAAAATCACTACCATTCCTACGGTAGTTGTTAAAATTCCGTTTTGGTTTAGAGTAGAACTTCTTTTCATTTTTCTCGAGATCGTCTGATGAAACTTCCACAAGTTTAAACAGTTTATCGATTTAATCCTCTTTCACGTTCCGAATCGGAAATCTATCATCGAAATATAATCTATTAGAATCCTTAACTTTGTGCATGACAACGTTAGGATCATCACTTAGATCACTTTCTGAAGATGTATCGTCATTTTTGGACTGTGTATCAGAACTGTTTGAACTTGAGTTAGCGCTTTTAAAGCTGCCGTTATCAGAATCATTTCCCAACACATTCTTTACCACATTTTTACCACCGCTTCATTGTCCTCATTTGATTTCCTAAAGTCTACGTCAATGTTCTCAGCAATTTTTTTTTCTGACAAAATAAATATATTAAATGCCTTTTCGATCTCATCATCTTTCTTGCATGAATAACTTGCAAGAAGTGGTGGAGGAACACTTCCGTATTCTTTACGCTTTGATTTATCACCATTTTCCTGCGACTTAATCGTAGGAAGAATGTGATCATTGACATAAGCATTTGTGGTGTAACTTTTCAGTAATTCTCTTACCCGTTCCGTTTCTATTTTTATGTCGTGAAGCTCACGCTTTGTCTCAGCAATGGTGTTAATGTACATGTTAATTGCTTTTTGTTTTTCAATTACTGTTGCATTTAACATTTTTACATTTGCACCAAGTTCAAGATTGGCTTTTTTGACATTTTTATATTTGCTTGTTATTTTGTTATAAGCTTCTTTCATGGTTCTGTAATCATAACGAAAATTTTCGTTGTGTACTGTCAATTCTCTTATGACTTTGACCTTTTCAAGACATGGTTCACAAGGACTTGTGCACTTTGTGCAAGGTTTTTCAACCTCCACAACTTTCACAACCTCCTTTTCAGACACACTTACCTTAGCTTTTACCTTTTTTGTCTCTAATTTCAATGCTTCTTGTTTCTGCATCTCAAGGTAAGCTAATTCTTCTTCCTCAGCTCTCTATCTATATCCTTCCAGAATAGCATTCTCTAGAGCAGCATCAATATACGATGTATCAGATTCATCTACTAACTCTGCCACCATAGCAACACCAGTTTTCTTTCCGATGTATCTGTTCCAGTCAAAACCATCTTCTTCATGATTAGCAACAAGAGCTTGTTCAGATTTCTTTGTAGTTTTATCTTCTACTTCAATTTACGCTCTCTTTGGATATGGCTTGTATTGAAGAGCTTTCTTGTAATAATCATTGTTGCTGCCAAAAGGATTTTGGTTTCCACTTGCTTCTTGATTGCTGCATTCTCATTTGAAGTGTCCTTTTTGTCGACACCTGAAGCATGTGACTTTAGACTTATCAAATCCAAGCTTGTTGTTTGAGTTACCAATATCCCTTCCAGTGAGTGCCACAAACTTAGAAACTCTTCTGATAATAGATGCAAGACTCCATTTGATGTCCATGAGCTTCAATTCTTCTTCGTCCACCTGATCATAATCTTCGGCGGTCATTCCTGGATTACCGATCTTTCCAGCAACAAGACTTTCATATGATTCAAGAACAGTAGCAAGTAATGCTATGCGTTGTTTGGCCCCCTTTTCAGGAAATACATTCTTCAAATCAACTGCTATGTTGCACTGGAAAACATTTGAATCGAACTGGCTTGGCTTGTCTGATTTTGGAATGAAGAGCTTGAACTAGCACTAGTATAACCACCATAAGGAGAACTTTGATTTGGAGAAGAATTTGTGTTTGCACTGAATGCTGTTTGAATTTTCGGGCTTTGAATTTGAGTATCTTGAACACCTCCTTTGTAATAGACACCGACATCTTGAACAACATTAGCATTCTTAGATTTTGCAATATTCATTAATTCTATTTCATGACCTTCAAGTTTATCGATGAAAGATGACAACTTGAAGTGTCTCCAAGATGGACTATTCTTCAGAATCATCAGATATGTTGTCCATTCTCCTTAGGAAGTGCATCGGCCAATTTCTCGATTTGTTCTTCATTCGATCTCTTGATATCATGTTTTCGCATATGGACCATAAGGTGACAGTATCTATCGATCATCTGCTTCACTCACATTTAATAATCGTGAAGATCGCGAACTCTTTCTTGATCAATGCCTTTTTGCTTTTAATCATTTCATCACTTCCTTTGAATTTGTCACAGAGAAGAGTGCCATAATTCTTGTGATGTTCCATATTCTGGCAACAGTATCAAGATATCTTCCTTTACTGATTGTTGAATTAAGCTTATCATTTTCTTCTCAGCGACATAGTTATCTTTGTCGGTCGGTGAGAACTTGTTTAGCGGAAGATCTTGATCACGCTCATCCTTTGCCATTTGTAACCATCCTCAACTGCAACCCAACTGTTGAACTGATTCGCTTGTATCCAATTCACAAATGGATGATGAATTTATTTCTTCTTTAATGGATGATGAATCAAATAAGATGGATGATCAGATTGAGGGAGAGTCAGGGCAGAAAGGGCCAACTGATGATGTTGATATGATTGATGTTGATAAGTTTGCAAAACCTGTTGCTGCCATACCCACAAAGCCTTTTATTTCGATGTTGGAACATAATGTAGAGGAAGGCGAGTACGTGCACAACTATACAAAGGAAGATTTGGCTAAGTTGATCGAAGTTGATGCTGAAACTGATTTTGATTTTGAAGAACAAGTGATGTATGTTAACACATTTGAGCCGAATGATTATCAGTATATACGAAGATTTGAAGTTGACGAGTATAATAGGGTTATCGTGGAGGATTGGTCTTCGGATGATGAAACGGATCAATCTGCGAAGTACGTCGGTCCTAACACTGATAGTTTTCCTACTTTTGAGGAGATGTACAAGCAACTTGACGAAGACATGTTGAAAGAAAAGATTAAAGAATCTATTAGAGAAGGCAAAGTTCCAAACCAATGACGAAGGAGGAAATAGCAAAAGCTAAGAAGTCCTGGTTCAAAGAGATGCCGCACGAACGTAAGTTTCGACGTCCTATAGCATTCTTTACCAGAGACAAAGACGTGTCGTTGGGAGATATTCTCAGTTGGGGTTGGTTTAAAGAGTTGAATGTGTATGCAATCAAAAGGGAATTTGGAGTGCAATACTTCAAATATCTGGCTGATTTCAAGACTCTACCGTACTGGGATGTTGAGGAACTGGTTCAGACTGTGAATTAATTATCATATGAAGTATATTGATCAGTTACTGTGGAAAATGATTAAGTTTGAAGCGACAAAGGGGTTCAAGTATTGGAAGCCATTTATTCCAGGTCGCCGAATCAAAACGAATAAGAAGACAGGGGAAAAGGATATAACGTTGATCATGAAAAGACCAAGAGCAATGAGAAACATGCCACTGATTCCTATTGAACAAAACTTCTATCCAGTGTTCAAGTGGTGGCAGATAGATCCAACCACATGTGAAGCTGTTATTGTGTTACGATTTGAAGAACATTTGGATATCACGAAGGAAAGGGTTGAGATATTGGAGGTTTTATGGGAAGATCAGGATTCTAGATCCAATGTGGCTTGTCAACTGTTCAAGAGAAGATATCAAGTGCTTGTTCTACAGCAAAATAGTATTCGAGGAACGTGAAAAGAACAGGCTATGCAGTATCAAAAAGTTGTGAACGTTTGCTATGCTCGTGAGGTGAATTCAGGTAAGATGTGGAATACGAGCTGGAGGGATCTTGAGAGAGTTGAATTTCTGAAAGAAGAAAAGCTCTAGAAGCTATACACGAGAAAGGTAGGGCAGCAAGGCTTAGAAGGTTTCAGCACATGAACAAAGTGCCTTCTACAGATCAGAACGCCAAAACCGAAGCAGGAACCAGAAAGAAGCCTTACAAGAACTTCTTCGGTCGTGTTCGTTAAAGTTTATATGAAGACATAGTTTTTGAAGACTGATACAAGATGAAGACGATATCCAAGGGGGCGTCTGTTGGTGCAGAATGTCTATGTCTTAGTCTTATATCAAGTCTGTATAGATTAGAGTTGAATAGGCTAGCGAAACGAAGTATTTATGTTTGTCTAGGTCAAGTTCGCTCATGGTGATGTTGTAAAGTCAAGTTCGCCCGAACTTACCTATCCACCAGCGAACTTGCTCCTCTATAAATATCTAGCTTGTCATCCTTATTTGTAACTTTGGCATCTTTGAGGCAGAGCTCTTTCAATTTGGAGACTCGACGTTATATCAATAAAATTGACGATTAATTGACTAATTCTTGTTATTTGGTAAACTTGTCATAATATTCCGCTATTATGGACAATAGAGATCAAATCTAGGTTCCTATGCATTGAGGATCGGTCCTACAGTTGGTAAAATAAAGATGAAATATGGATAATAATTATGAATGTAGTCAAAATTAAAGACAAACAGAAGCCTGGAAAGATATCATATTGTTTTCTATTGATAACCAAAAGATTACAATTATGAATATGATTATACACTCCCCCTCCGCTTGATCACTAACTATGTTGTTTGTACAAAAGGAATATGTGTAATAGTGATAATTAGATCTTTTACAGGTGAGATCTATTTATACCAAGTACAAACATCTGTTGGCAATCAAGGCTAACATCATCCTAATAACGACATTTAACATTCCTAATAGAAAAGATTCCATAGATGTTAGAAACATTTGATGGAATTTAACAATTGTTATAAGTCTACTTACATCTGTTTAAACATGCATTGAAACGACTGTTCTTTAAACCTCAGTTGGCTTGATCCAAACATCTGTTCTGCCGTAAACAGACGTTTGGTCTTCTATATCAATGCTTTGTCTTCAACAGGGCTTTGGCCATTAAACAGACTTTTCTTCCTTCTTCTTCTTCTTCTTCAACAGTGGTTCCATGTATTCAACAGATCTTTGAAGTCTTCAAACAGATACTCTGTTAGTGTTCAAGATTCAATATCTTTTGGCAGAGATTTATATCATAGCTTGATTAATTTCTTGATCCGAATAACATGTTTTGGTTTTTGCAATCATCTGCTCTTTTGTAGGTCCAACAATCATAATTGGTTATTTAGGTTTGTTTAAACAATTTCTCAATGAAAACATCAATACTCGTATAACATACGAAACATACGCAAATGGTGTAAGAAAACCTTCACAATATGAATATTAAACAAATATATGCAATATAGATTAAGAACATTAACCAAACCCTAACACAAATCAAGAATCATAGCAATTATCATCTTACAAGGTCAAGGGTACAAGGATTTCTTAACAATGTAAGTTCATAACAATAGAAAATTACATGATTTGTCTTGTTTCAACCAAATGATTACAAAAACTGTTTCTGAAAGCATAATCTAGATTAAAAAACCCCTAAAAACTAACAAAACCCCACATCCAGGAATGATTAAAAAGAGATCACCCATGCATAGCCATGGATTTCATCTTCAAGTCTTCCATTTTCAGTTTGTAATGTTCAATTGGGGCGAAAAAATGATGTTCTCAATGCCTCTAATGCTCTCCAAAACGTCCCAAATATTGAATGGATTCCAGTTAGAGTGAAACCCCATCTTAACTAGTCAACATCAGATGTTTCCCCAGAACTCACGAATCATAATTGCGCCTAGCGTCAGCGATGCCACCACCCTTTTTCCAACGTCTCCGTGTGCTGCCTCACGCCACTATATGCCACTCTAGATTGCGATGCCAATGTTGGCGTCAAGGACACAATTTTTCACATTTTTAAAACCTTATATTTGGATTCCTCTCACCGAGACACTCAATATTTATATATTATGGCTCCTGTAACTCATTTCCTAGCTCGGGATATACCCATGTGAATCATTGAATGTCCCCTTTCGCTTGTCTTGTTGTTTCGCGATGTTTGCTTCCAAATTGATCCATTACCGACACGCGCCTCCCTGTGAATTCATAACTTCATCCATAAGACCTAGTAAACTTCCAAAATACACCTTAAACCTGTCGAGGCTGCAAAATACAAACAATTTCAAAGTAGTGTATTTTAAAAGTCAGTTTCACATAAATTGGCAAAATTAAACTCGTTAAGCTTTGGAAATTCACCAACACATCACCCATAATTAAAAAAAACTAATCACACACTCGTCCTGTTACCCCTCCCAAATGTTTAAGGTTTGTCCATTAGTTTTGAATTCATTTGCCATTCCTACTTGTATCCACGTTTTAAATCACTATTCATAAGAAGCAATATGGTATTCTTGGCCGACGTTGAAAGTGGTTCTATAACGTAAGCGTAAAAAAACACAATGTTGGGGATGTCATTACCCTTACTAGATTATATTATCGAAGCTTATTATTTTTTTGTTTTTGTGATTTTTTGCACTAGTGAAGTTTCATTTATAGTTATATATTGTTTTACAATTAGATTAATGTTATAAATTTATCAAAAAATATAAAATAAAATGGTAAGGTTATGTGGCATGTGAGAAGAAAGAGGATAATGAGAAAGTGTTCCCTAAAAAAATACGAATAAAGGTTTGATGACGCTGATGTCATGTGAAGAAAAATGAAAATTGAGAAGAATCCTTCTCCTCGAGTGGCGGATGTATGTTTTAGGTATGGTGGGCACAGGCCTACCGTGCACTCAAGGCGATTACTAACCTTCATGGGCCATCGTTTTTAAATCTCCGGTACCAATAAGTTCAATTTGGTATTATTTAACATATGAAGCAATCAACTAATAATACCGTTATTCTGAAATCCAATCGGATAGTAAAAATATTAAAGTCCACGTGTAGGCTAGGCTTTAAAAAAATAAACATAAACCACGGGTCGGGACATTATAATTCAAGCCTTAATCCCTGTAATTTATATTACATAATGGTAAGTCTTGTATAAAAAACTTTGCAAAATGGATAATCTTGTGTAAAAAACTTTGCAAAATGGATGTATTGGTATTTCTACATAATCTTATCACTTAAAGTGTTTTTAAAAGATTGAAAAAGTAATTATTTTCATGATGAACTATATATACTTCAATAAGAATACTCGTCTATAAGATAAATATCATACCTAAAACCACATATTTGTTAAGATAAAATCAAATGTCATACCTAATGAAGATGAAATCGAGCGGTTTCAAAGATGAAAGCATGTAGAGAACAATTACAGTTGTGGTATTCTTATATTATATTTAATTATTTAATGACATATGTTATTTTATCATCATTTTTTTGACTGATATTTAGTGATCTGTATTGTGTCCACCCTGTAAAAATATTTTGTATCTGCCATTGCTCTCCTTAACACCATATAATAGTAACTAACTCCTATCATTTAAATAATATTTCTTTTTCTAATGTTGATACTATTTCTTTTTATCTGATCTTAATATTCTGAGTAATGAACATAAAATTGGGAGGACTCCCACTCTTCAAACATTATATATTTCTTTTTCTAAAAGCAAATACGTAGAACAAATATACATGTGATCCAAACTGCTAACTTTTTTTTAACCAGCTAAATCCTAGCAGAAAATATACACCAGCTCAACCTGTACGTTACAGTATTTAAACTCCTAATCTTTTGGTTGTGAAGCACGTCACTTAACCATTCCGGTTTCCTGTTCGCATTCCAAATTGTTAATGTCATAACTTTTCTCAAAAGGAATCCATCCACAATGTCTAATGGGAAGTGAGTAAGATTATCATTGTGGCAAAGTAACCCATTAGGCACATATAAAGGAAACCATAACGCAAATTCCAGTCTAGAGGCAGTTAGTTGACATCTGCCCAAAACACACTATCAAAAATAATAAAACTCTCCGCATCATATGCATTTTCAGATCCACAATCAATTCACACACTCCAGATCTCAAGATCTAGCCCTAGATTTCTGAATTTCAGCATTCATCAATCAACATTTGTTCAGTTTCAGTAAACAGGAATCAATTAGGTTTAGCAAATAAGATCAAATTGTTGAAGAATTTAACGATATATCTGAAATTTAGCATTCATCGATCGATATTTGTTGAGATTTAGTTACAGGAAGCTATTAGGTTTAGCAAATAAGATCAAATTGTGGAAGAATTTACCGGAAACGGATCTCTAGCCCTAGATATCTGAAGTTTAGCATTCGTTGATCGGTATTTGTTGAGATTTAGTTACAGGAATCTGTTAGGTTTAGCGGATATGATGCAATGGTTGAAGAATTTGCCGGAAATGGATCTGATGCGGTCCGAGAAGATGACGTTCGTTCAGTTGATCATTCCTGTTGAATCTGCTCACCGTGCGGTTTCGTATCTCGGTGAACTCGGTTTGCTACAGTTTCGTGATGTATGATTTTGATCTTACTTTGTTTGTTTATATATTTGAATGTGTGTATGTTAATGATTTCTGGATTGCTGGACCGTTATGATGAGTTTTAGTTTTAGGTATGATATTCGCTGTTTCTGCTATCGATTTGTTGTTAGTTTGTATTAGTAGGTAGTATATTGTATGTAAAGTTTGAAGCCTGTTACTGCCATAAGAAATTTGGTGTGAACATCATAATGAATGTAACTATAGCATTAATGTAGTTGTAGTTTTCGAATTTACTTGAGTCTTCCTAGGGAGTTGGATGTTGAAGGTAATTTGGCATAGGATATCAAACGTTGTCATAGGTGATTAGTGATAGACTTATAGGGTGCTAGAAGGTTTAATGATCCCAGTTCCTTTGTGTAGTTCAAGTTTAGAGTGATGAAGTGGTTGCGACGATAAGAAGTATGACACAAAGGGATGGGCTAGACTGATGGTTATTTCACTGTGGTTGTTGTTAAGAGGAGAAGAATTGTTTTTGGTGTAAGTTATGAGAAGGTTTATACTGATATGTGGTGGATGATTGGATGCCCGAGGCTTAAAATATTTATGAGAAGGTTTAGTAATTGTAAGTTATGTGGGGTGGAGTAGTAATCCCTAATAGTAGGTTGCGAGGGTCTAGCTAACAGGTGTTTATGAAGTGGGATTTATGATGTTGTGTTTGCCTGTTTGGGTGAACTAGCGTTAAGTCAATGTAAAGCCAAAATAGGAATATCCGTCATGGTCGGGTGGAGTCCCATCACTCTATAAACGTGCAACTAACTTATGTTGTGGATTTATTGATCCCACTGATCTAAGGACAACGTCTTAGACATTGAATAGGATAATCTTGATATGATTTATGATGTCAGGCTTGAGTTTGCTAATGTGTCATTTGGAACTATGATAACCTCACCTGTCTGAATTGTATGTAAACTGACAAAAAGCTCCAGGAAGGTGAAAACAATATTATGATGATACAATCATGTGATTAAAAAATGGACCTGTTGAGTGAAGCCTGCTTTCCTTGGCAAGTACAAAATATTGTACTCCACAAGAATTGGAAGCTTTTAGACAGTCATGATGATGAGAGGATTATTGCCTTTCTTTCCTACTTTGGTTGATAGGGATTAGGTCTTGTTGAAGAGCTAATTAGTCTTCTTGTCTTGATGTTGGTTTTAAAAAGCGCAATGCACTCCGAGCCAGTTAGGTCCGAAGGCCGAAGCGCTAGGTGTGAGGCGAGAGTTTCACGTACGCGAGGTGTTAGCTATATGTACAACCAAATGACCTTTATGTACAACCAAAAGCTGCATCTGTTTACATATTAACCTTTTTCTATCAAGTACATCATTCATAATCTCTTCATCCCTTTGGTTGTTTTTCAGTATCACCCTCCTACACCATAGTTTTGATAGGTGAAATCAGGGCCGCCTTTTTAAACCAAGGTCTTGATAAGTGAAAGTTGAATATGCCAATATGGTTGTAGTAGTTTCAAGGAAGCGTGAATCTTTGCGGTAAAAAGAAAACTAATTGGAGTTTGCAATTGTTTTTATTATAAGTCCTCTTTGAAATCCGATCAAATAATAAATTCTACTACATTGCAGAAGTGTTGGGGCATTTTGTTAACCAAGATCCTTGTATTCCTCGCTATTGCTAGATGAGCCATATGTATACAGTCTTGCTGGACCATGAGTTTGACATGTGACCCAAAGACTTTAAAGTCATATTGTGCATATATTTTCAGTCATTCACACCACCTAACTGATGAAAATATAGGATAGGTTGGTGAAAACTGTGAAATCAAAGCTCTTTAAAATCATAAGGTACTGCTGTCCAGTTTAGATATATTGTAGCAAATTATAAGCACTGTTTTTCTAGTCTTATTATGCTACATAAGAACTTATATGTGTCATATTGACTTCAAAGCCATATTTGAGAGATATTATATGCTAACTATGCTCTGACTTTTGAGTATTTCCATGACTAGTTCCTGACAAAGTCTCTTTGTGTTAACGAAGTTTTAGCTTGCTCTTTATTTTCTCTATTTCTTTATATCATTCTCTTCTTGAATGTTTGTCTTGAACATAGATGTTGTGTTTAAGTCCTTAAGATCAGAGTACAAGTTTAAATATCAATGGTTTAATCCACTTAGTTTGTCTCTCTCTCTCTCTCTCTCCTTTTTTATAATTCATGCAATTTTCTAATTTACTGCCTTTTATTCTTCTTGGCAGTTAAATGACGACAAAAGCCCATTTCAAAGAACATTTGTTAATCAGGTAATGATTATATCATATTCATAGCTTTCTCACGCGTTCACGCAGAGTTACGTTTTCGGTAGCGGCTTGCTGTGCTAATGTGCTATTTAATGTTTTATCTTGAGCCAAAATCTCTTCCCTAGATAATGGTTCTGTTCAGTTTGATACTGTTTTATTATTTAATCATTTACATACAACGTTTTATTTTGTTGTTACAACCACACTATGATGTATATAGATCACACTGTATCAGCAAGCAGAAGACCTATATGTCTATGTTTATATCACCACTAATGTGCATTAATTTTTCCGTTTATCCTTATATGCATATCATGCCATGATGTTAGGTAAAAAGATGTGCTGAAATGTCAAGAAAGCTTCGATTTTTAAAAGATCAAATACACAAGGCTGGTTTACTATCTTCTGCTCTTCCTACACTGCAATCGGATGTCGACTTGGAGGCACTAGAGGTCTGCCCTTCACAAGCTTACTGAGAAAAAAAATAAGAACGAAAAAAATTCACATTTAGCTTTTTTTTTTTCGAGGAATAAGCAGCCATCACATGTTTTTGAAAAACGTACCAACTTCCTTTTTGTTTATTATTTTGACAGGGTCAACTTGCTGAGCATGAACACGAACTTATTGAGATGAATGCTAACAGTGAGAAACTACAGCAGACATATAATGAGCTGTTAGAGTTTAAGATGGTGCTGCAGAAGGTATATTGTGCATATATATTTTTTTATATACTAAACAGGCCATCTACCTGGCTATAGTTTACTTCAAGCTTATTTTCATACAATACGAGACAATTTGTTGTGAGATTTTTAGTAAAGGCACCGCTGGTTTGGCTGTTTTCAAGTTTTAATGCTTCTTATTGTATTGCATGCTAACTGTACTGAGTACTTGTGGCCAAAATGTTCATCATCATGATTATTCACACATTATTAACATCTCTACTTCTTATTTTTCAATTTATTCTTACCAGAACAATTAGTGTCTCCTAAAAGAGTAAAAGGCCATTTTCGTCCTTGAGGTTTGGCCAGTTTTGCGACTTTCGTCCAAAGGTTTGTTTTTCCGCATCTAGATCCAAAAGGTTTGAAATCTTGCTATTTTCATCCGGCGCGTTAACTCCATCCATTTTTCTCCGTTAAGTCAGGGGTATTTCCGTCTTTTTTGTTAACTTAAAAGGGCAATTCAGTCTTTTTCAGGGGTATTGCGGTCTTTTTACATAAAGTGAAAAGACCGAATTGCCCTTTAAGTTAACAAAAAAGACAAAAATACCCCTGATTTAACGGAGAAAAATGAACGAAGTTAACGAGCTGGATAAAAATGGCAAGATTTTAAACCTTTTGGATCCAGATGTGGAAAAACAAACTTTGGACGAAAGTTGCAAAACTGGCCAAACCTCAGGGACGAAAATGGCATTTTACTCCTAAAATTCGATTCTGAATATTGTCATGGTATCTTCAGGCAGGAAGCTTTCTTATCTCAGGCAAGAGTTACGAGACTGCAGAAGGCAGAGAATTAGATGAAAACGTGTACCCTAGTGATTATCTGGAGTCAGACTCAACCTCCTTACTTGAGCAGGTAAAATACGCGCTTTTGCATTTTTAGGGATGCAGAATTTAGATATTCAAAATTTGGGAATCACGCAGGCGACCCAATCAGGACCGTCAAATTCATCTGGTCTTAGATTTATAAGTGGCATTATCCCAAAATCTAAGGTGTTATTGTTCGAGAGAATGTTGTTCCGTGCAACAAGGGGAAACTTGCTTTTCAATCAGGCGCCTGCGGATGAACTCATCATGGATCATGTATCTTCTGAAATGGTTTGTTCACCTCTTCTTTCTCTCTTATGACGATGCATATAAAAAATACATGTACATAATTCATATGCTTGTAAAGAGTGGTTCCGGCAGTTTGTAAAGAGTCAAAACGTATAATATTTTAGTACGGTTAAAACGGGTTGTGGGTCATGCCGGGTTGGGTTTGACAAAACCAGTTTTTTGCTCATTTCTTTTAACTTATTAACAATTCATGCAATCGTGCGAACTACTCTATTACAGTAACAATCTTAATTTTTTAATGGAAATGGTATAGGAGGTTGTATACATTTTAATTACACTTTGGGTGACTTGCCCATTTAACCCTTTTACTCCATTTCTTTTTAGCTAAATTGGTTTGTTTACTTTTGCAGGTTGAGAAAACAATATTTGTAGTGTTCTTCTCCGGAGAGCAGGCAAAGACAAAAATACTGAAAATCTGTGAAGCATTTGGTGCACACTGCTATCCTGTTCCAGAGGACCTAACAAAGCAGACTCAAATAACTCAAGAGGTATGTTTTCAATCTAGTGCTTGTACTTTTTTTTTCATTTATCAAATGTATATATGAATATTTTGCCATTGATTACTTGTATGTAGGGGTGTGCACGGCCCGGTTCGGTTTTTTTCGGTTTTTAGAACAAAATTACGTAAAGATTCAAAAATAAAAAGTATAAACCAAGATTTAAGAATCTTTAGATGTTTACATTTAAGTTGTTATATTTAACCTTTTTTATTAATTATTGATATTGTTCGCATAAACCTAACATTCTAATCTATTTTTATGCATCTCCAAAGTTTTTATTAAGACATTTTCTTTTATAATACTTAATTAATAATTTCTAAATCAGTATATAAAAAATAGAAAATGAATTTTTAGCTTATTCTGTTCGGTTCAGTTTTATTTCAGTTTTTATAAAATGCAAAACCATAACCGAACCGTAAAGTTTTTTCGGTTTATTGTGTGGTTCGGTTAAATCGTTTTTTTCGGTTTTGGTTCGGTTTTTTTTGGTTTTCTTCTCACCCCTAC
Organism: Scalesia atractyloides; assembly: GCA_947069175.1. NCBI lineage: Eukaryota > Viridiplantae > Streptophyta > Magnoliopsida > Asterales > Asteraceae > Scalesia > Scalesia atractyloides. The sequence goes on along the minus strand of CAMTDV010000016.1, from coordinate 19,056,095 downwards.
TTGTATGCATTCCTATAATTACATACTGTGTGCTAAAGCTTGAAGAACCCTTTTTTGGTCCTCATCTTCAATCTTTCACTTAAGTAACCATTGAACTTGTATGTGGTTTTTTAAGTAATTAGTCTGCTTTTCTGAGCACCTCAGTTTCTTGCTGGACTTCCAAACCATTTTCTGAACCTATCCTTTTGCAGGTTTCGTTACGGCTCTCTGAATTAGAAACCACATTGGATGTTGGAATTCGTCACAGGAATGCTGCTCTTCACTCCATTGGGGTCCACTTATCAATATGGATGAACATGGTAAGGTGTGCTTATTCATGTTTTTTTTGTATTGAAATAAATTTCACAGTGTCTATTCAACTTTGATACCATATGCATCTGTATATAATGTAATAATTTTGTAGGTTAAAAGAGAGAAAGCTGTGTTTGATACATTAAATATGTTAAACTTCGATGTTACAAAAAAGTGTCTAGTTGGAAGGGATGGTGCCCCATATTTGCTAAACCCCAGGTATATCGTATACGACGTATACATTGCTTTTTATGTAATTTTGGATTATATTTTTCTAACCTATTTATTACTTTCAATTGTTGGATTATGTTATAATACATTAGATTCAAGAGGCATTGCAACGTGCGACTTTTGATAGCAACTCGCAAATTGGCATTATATTTCATGTCATGGATTCTGTTGAGTCACCTCCAACATATTTCAGAACTAATACATTCACAAATGCATATCAAGAAATTGTTGACGCCTATGGGTAAGCATGTTTCACATATAAATATTGTCATAACATCAATTTAATAATTTGTATTCATATAGTATTTTTAGAAAAGCACTTGTAAAAGGTTCCTGTTGGACATTTCATGGGTGATCTCATTAATAATTTTGAGTAAAATGCCATTTTCGTCTGTGAGGTTTGGCCAGTTTTGCGACTTTCGTTCGTAGGTTTGTTTTTCCACATTTGGACCCAAATGGTTTAAAATCTTGCCATTTTCATCCAGCTCATAACTCCGTCCATTTTTCTCTGTTAAGTCGGGGGTATTTTCGTCCTTTTTGTTTAGTTAAAGGGCAATTCGATCTTTTTCACTCTATGTAAAAAGACCGAATACCGCTGAAAAAGACCGAATTGCCCTTTAAGTTAACAAAATAGACAGAATTACCCCGGACTTAACGGTGAAAAATGTATGGAGTTAACGAGCCAGATGAAAATGGCAAGATTTCAAACCTTTTGGATCCAGTTGCAGAAAAACAAACCTTTGGATGAAAGTCACCAAACTGGCCAAACCTCAGGGACGAAAATGGCATTTTACTAAAAAATTTGTAACTGCAATTTGATATAGCAACCCATTTTTGTGTGGAACTGAATATTTTTAGATTTTGGTGTGTGTTAAATTGTTTTTGTGTGAGAGTTAATGATATCTACGCCCTGATCACTGCAGTGTTGCTAAATACCAGGAAGCCAATCCAGCAGTTTATACTGTAATTACTTTCCCATTTCTTTTTGCTGTCATGTTTGGGGATTGGGGACACGGAATATGTTTACTGTTGGGTGCATTGATTCTCATAGCTCGTGAAGGGAAGCTTAGTTCTCAGGTTAGTTCTCTTAGAAGGCTTATTTTGTTTTTACAAATCCACTTTTGTCGTCTTTTTTCATAGTAATGTTGTTTTGTTTTATTGATTTCCTTTCGACACTTGAATCTGGTGCTTTTATCTTTAACATATTATGAATTCATTTACACCTTACACCTTTTGTATAGATCAAAGCAACTATCAAATTTTGCTCCACAATCAAGGATATCATATTTATTTTAAACTTGAAATGGTTACATCCTAAAGTCAAAAGGATCACAAAATAACTGTCCTTTTTCTGAAAGTTGTCCAATTATTTAGAGTTCTGAAATGAACCCAACCTAAACTCTCTGAAACAGTTCACTTGATTTCATTACTTTGAGGTCACTGATTCGTTCTCAATCTCTTTGTTTCTGGCAGAAACTTGGGAGCTTTATGGAGATGTTATTTGGTGGCCGATATGTACTTCTGTTGATGTCACTGTTTTCTATCTATTGTGGTCTAATATACAACGAGTTCTTTTCTGTTCCTTATCACATATTTGGTGATTCAGCCTATAGATGCCGTGACCCTTCATGCAGGTATATTATGCTTTACATGTTCAGATATTATCTGCAATAATATAAACCTGCCAGCTGTCACTGAACACCTTTTTCTGTTTTATCGATAGTGATGCACATACAGTCGGTTTAATCAAATATCGGGATGCATATCCATTCGGTGTAGATCCTAGCTGGCGCGGGAGTCGTTCAGAGTTGCCTTTCTTAAACTCTCTTAAAATGAAGATGTCTATTTTATTCGGTGTTGCCCAGATGAATCTTGGAATCATGTTAAGCTACTTCAATTCAATTTTCTTCAACAACTCATTGGATATCCGGTATATATCATACCGTTCTCCATGTATAATACTTGCTATTTGTAGATAACTAGATATCTGATATTAATAAATCAATTGGTGTAACTCTGTCAGGTATCAGTTCGTACCACAGATGATATTTTTAAACAGCCTTTTTGGGTATCTTTCACTTCTTATTATCATAAAGTGGTGCACTGGTTCTCAAGCCGATTTATATCATGTGATGATTTATATGTTCTTGAGTCCTTTTGATGATCTCGGCGAGAATGAGTTGTTCTGGGGACAAAGGCCCCTTCAGGTACAACTTATTGTTTCTTTTATCCTTGGTCCCTTAGATTTAAAGTGCCAACTTTGACCCATTATAAGAATGGACCGATTCGGGTATATTTTATCTTAACATGACAAACTGGATAACATAAAAATAGTTGCTAAAAAGGAAACATATCAAAATGGGTGGGTTAAACAGGTCGAAGTTCTGCCCCAAATGTATTTTTAACGCATAAAACATCTTTAGTCTTCCGTTTTTAAATTAGATTATTGTTGGGTTTACTTAATTTTTCTTATTCTTATTTGCACTCTTATTATTAAATAAAAGAGTAAAGTACACGGATGATCCCTATGGTTTACCAAATTTTGGATTTGGTCCCTAGCTTTCCAAAAATACATGGATGGTCTCTGTGGTTTGCACTTTGTAACACATTTAGTTCTCAGCCAACAAATCTAAAGGTTTTAGCATGTCCAAGGTAGGGACTAAATGCGTTACAAAGTGCAAACCATTGGGACCATCCATGTACTTTTGGAAAAAGTTGGGGACTACATGCGTTATAAAGTGCAAACCACAAGGACCATCTGTGTACTTTGGAAAACTAGGGACCAAATCCAAAATTTTGATAAACCACAGGGACCGTCCGTATACTTTACTCTATATAAAATTAAATAGTTTGGACAAAAAGCGTTCTGGACCAACCCGTGCAAAAGTTACGTGTTTTAACCCTTTACCCAACTTGTAGAATCTAAGTTTCTAGTATCGATGGTCTTCTAAGAGTACATTTTTTTTGCAGATTCTATTGTTGCTTTCAGCTCTAGTTGCGGTTCCATGGATGCTTTTCCCGAAACCTTTTATTTTAAGAAAGCTTCATGCTGAGGTACTACCCGTTCTATACTATGCACTTTCATGAACAGTTATCTATAAATTAATTGTTATATTTCTTGTTTTTTAGAGATTTCAAGGTCGAACATATGGGGTTCTAAGGTCATCTGAGATAGATATAGATTCTGAGCCCGGTTCCGCACGGCATCATGAAGAGGAATTCAATTTTAGTGAGGTTTTTGTACATCAAATGATACATTCTATCGAGTTTGTACTCGGTTCAGTATCTAACACTGCTTCGTACCTTCGATTATGGGCTTTGAGGTACTACATTCACAGACCTTACTTTAGAATAATACGCCGTTTAATCGTTGATCACTTACTTTTTTAAGCTGATAGTTCATGGTTAATGTATTTACAGCTTAGCTCACTCGGAATTGTCCACTGTATTTTACGAGAAAGTTCTTCTCCTTGCGTGGGGGTAATTTCTACTTTCTTCCTTTTTAAGATGATCTAATAATAGTCATGGTAAATTCTTTTTGCATTTATCGTTCATCTTCCTGTATTTCAGGTACGAAAACATCTTATTCGGATGGTGGGACTAGCGGTATTCGCCTTTGCAACGGCGTTTATACTACTCATGATGGAGACACTAAGTGCTTTCCTTCATGCATTGAGGCTACATTGGGTAGAATTTCAAAACAAGTTTTATGGAGGCGACGGTTATAAGTTCAAACCTTTCTCCTTCGCAGCATTGGCTGACGACGAAGATTAGTACAATTACAATTACAATTTTACCCAACACTTCTCACCTTTTCTGGGTCAACAAGGTCAATACCCGTTCACCCATCACAGCATTCAAACACAGAATTTTGGCTTAGTTAGAATTACGCGAGGTGTGAACTAACATAGTTTTGTAGAAACCCGACCCGGAATTATATGAACTGGATGGTACCAATTATGAAGACCCTGTAGGGTAATATTAGGTGTTGTAAAGGGGGGATTCCTTTGTATTGGATTGCCCCATGGTGTTAGTTGTGTAGATATCCTTATCTTCTTTCTATTGTATTCTGGTCTTGGTGTCTGCTTTTGGTAATAAACACCGAATTTACGTAAGTTTATATACACTTCAAATAAGGATGCATTAAGATGCTCTCTCGAGCTTTTTTAAACACTTTTTATATTCATTTATTCAGGTTATTAAAAAAATATGCATCACACGAACCCATGATTTATACATGATGGAAACAAGGATAAGAGCATCTGCAAGGGGTTCTGTTGACCCACACGGATGCAAATGTAGAAGTCATCATTCATGGTCATGGACGTTATGGTGGTTCTACTTGCAAGTTTTGTGAAAGAGGATGGAGCTGGATCGTGGGGCACTTCACCAGGCAAGGATGATGTGGCGGTTCGTGGACCTCCGACAATTACTGAATCTCTTTGGTGTGTATGAGAAACTTGACTAGGTGTAAGGGTGTGTAACCTGGGTTTGAGTGTAACAAAAACTTTATCCGGGTTGATTATTGTTAGGGTGTCTTTAGAGTCTAACTCGACTTGAATTAGAACTTTATCACAAAATCTAAGTTATAAGATTTAAATATGTTTTTAGTTTTCTAAAGTTTCAATAACAAGTAGAGGAGTTAACTTTTTTTTTTAAAGCGGGTCAACAGAATCATGAGAATGTCTCGTGGTTTCGAGTTGAAGGAGCATCATCTTTAACCGCTGAGCATAACCTTCTCCCGCGATTAGCAAGTTAAAACATGTATCTTAGCAAGTTTTTTCATGTCCTCCGGATGAAATCAAACGCACACATTATATAATTAGAATAAAAAGAACACATTTATTCTTTGAGTCATATTTCAATGGATGGTTGAGATTTCTATCTCTTATGTCTCTTTCACTCCATGAATCATGACTGTTACCTTCTTTTGTTTGTCTTATAAAACGCTAGAAGTGTTTAGTTCATAATTATTTAATTGTTTTAAACCCACACATATATAGGTATAAATATGTACCTAGAAATTCAGAAGGAGACAATGAAGTTAGGGACACACGTGTATGGAGATCGATTACATGTTTCCATGCCATATCGATGGTGATAAAGAAAGATGGAGATGGGCACACATGTATATATATATATTCTACCAATGTATTAATTTATGCAATTGGTTACTTGTTTACCAAATGTCTACATGTGATTTATCAGTGATTTTTTCAAGCATTTTGGTTACTTATAACAAACGAGTAAAATGGCCCCTAAAAGTTCCCCCTCCCTCTTATACACCAATTTTTAAATGGGAAATTTACGAAAATGGCCAGGACCAGATTTAATTTACGAAAATAGCTACCTCATGCGTCCTTGAAGCGGCGCATCACGGATTAAAATACGCGGGATGCGTCTATCAACCATGGGATGCATCTACCCAATAAAAAATGGACACGTAGCGGCAGACTCCTCCAATGCGTCTGGCAGACTCTTCCAAGGGGTCAGACAGACTCTTCCAATGCGTCAGGCAGACTCTTCCAAGGGGTCGGGCAGACTCTTCCAAGAAAATACACGTGGAAGATTCTAAAAGACGCATTGGAAGAGTCTGCCTGCCCCTTGGAAGAGTCGGCCGCCACGTGTTCATTTTTTATTGGGTAGACGCATCCCATGGTTGATAGACGCATCCCGCACATTTGAATCCGTGATGCGCCGCTGCAAGAACGCATGAAGTGGCCATTTTCGTAAATTAAATCTTGTCTTGGCCATTTTACGTAATTTCCCTTTTTTAAATTGGTAATGTGTTTAAATTTAGGCTTTCTAATGGGTAATGAGTAATGGACTAATTGAGTATAGATGATTAAGCAATTGGGTTTAAATTTCTAACTTAAATTAGGTATAAATTTCCACCTTAAATTAGGTTTAAATTTAATACATAATAAGATTTTTATCTGGAAAAAAATATAAATGTATGTATTTAATTTATAATTTGGGCTCATGGGAGAGTAGGCCCGGGACAGTTGCCCATCCTGCTCCTCTTGAGAGCCGACCCAGATTACAACTAATCAAATTTACAAGATGGTTATTCACTCATGGTTTTCAAAACGTAAAAGCTACTCATCTACAAGTAATTTATATGTATATTAATATAACATATCTATCAACATTTTACCATGCAATTACTTACACATTGAATATAGTCTTTTTCCAAGTTATAAAGAAAGTAACTTGCTACTTAGCTTGAAATTTCAAAACATTTTTATAACAAAAGTTTCATTTTAACGTTTATCAATACAAGTAAAATGTACCATTCTATGCAAATTTTGTATTCATCCCTTGAATTCATATTACAAGGCAACACACATCTCAAAAGTATCAACACATAATAAACTAACTTATATATACATTACAACCAATTCTCATTCCACTATTCATGTTACTCTTACTCTACTTTACACCAATTATTCTAAACTTATAGATATATTTTTTATAATTTAACTCGTTATTAACCAACCAGACTAACTGGTTGGTCAATGTGACCCAAATTATATTTTTTGTTATTATTCAAATTTCAGTACCAAGACAGCAACACTTGACTTAAAATTCTGAAACATGTTCATTAGTGTTACTAAGCATGTCTACATGTTCATTAGTGTTACTAAGCATGTTTAATTATTATTTGGTCTTGATTAACCTTTTTCCTAAACACACCCATTTTGGTTGATTTTTACTACCCATTTCCCCACGCGCATGCATAATTTTCTAGCTAGATTATCAAGTTAAACTTGTCTAAGAAATTCTAACATTATATTAAACATTTCAAAATAAGTATAAAATCTGATCTAGAATAAATAATCTCATACTTTGGTCAAATATCCACTTCAAAGTTCAAACAAAATTCAAGAGATAATTGAGAGTTTTCCGTAAGTCTTCTCCTCTGGGGAGGTCCCAGGTTCAACTCCCGCTATGTACATAATTAGGAGTATGGAGTTGGGCCTGAGCAGGGTTTCAAGAGCATGTCTCGCCCTGTGGGTAGTGGGCCATTTGACCCCTACATTAGCCGTTAAAAAAAATATTACCTTGAATAATGGATGATTCTTAGACAACACCTTTATTTGATATGTGCAACACTCCTGATTAAATAGATAACAACAAACAGTTTTTCGTCATATGGTATCAACTATCAAGGTGTTAAAAATGTGTTTTCTTAAGTGGTGAAAATTCAAGTTACGTAGTAGACAAAAGGTTATAGATTTAGATGTAAGATTAGAACGTGTGTGACATAGGCGTTCTAATTCTAAAATAATAATTTCTAATTCTAAAATAATAATAAAAAAAAGTAACACCTGAGTTCTCACAATAAAATTTCAATATTAATATAATATAATTATAGATGAGGTTCTAAACAATTCCATTAGATAATATTCAAAATCACATATATGCTTCAGGATATTGCTAGTTTACAACACCAAAGATACTTGTAATAAAAAAACAAATATACACATGACTAAGTCACTAAAACAATTAGAATTGTAAAAACAGTATAAGCAATTCTAGAGAGAAGTAAAAAAGTTGTTATAGGTCAGTGTTAAAATAATGTTTTTTTTTAAATGACGAGGGTTGGAATCTTATTATAGACAAATGATGCAGATTTAAATTGTTATTTAAAGAAAAAATGAACACCTCATAAGTAGACATTTTTATATGAGTTTTCAAGTTAAAATTGATTATATGTTATACTTTTAGGTCTCAATTGTATCGGGTTGAAAAGTTGACCCGAACACAACCCATGTTTTAATCGTGTGTAAAATATTAATCTTAACCCCGAACACACTTAAAATCATGTAATCTGAATACAAAACATTAACTTTTATCTAAACGTATCAAACAGGTTGACATAAACTAATCAAATCAAAAACATGTTAATCACATTAGCAAGTTATACAAGATAACATAAACACATCAAAACAATGCAACAGATCAACCTACTTATTAAAACCGATCAAAAGCTCACCTCAAACACGACCCGTTTATTAAACAGAAATAACCTGGTTAGACCATAAACCACAAGAAATGTTAATCACATTAGCAAGTTATACAAGATAACATAAACATAAAACATATCAAAACGGGTTAAGAGACCAACCCCTTTATCAAAACCGATCAAAAACTCACCTCAAACACGACCCGCTTATTAAACACATATAAACAGGTTACACCAAAAACCCACAAGAATATAATGACTGGGAAGGGGGGACTACACAAGACATAGAAACTTCAAGAAGAACACTTCCTGATCATCATCAATCACTATAACTGCTATCATCATCATCATCATCATCATCGTCCTTTTCGATTCTTTGCTTACATTCTCCATGATTCTACACCTTTCAATCCTCCAACTCTTCTTCTACTGAATCCAAAATGGAGGATACCGGTGTGCGTAACACCAATAGCTCTTCACAGCATGAGATTTTGGAGGTTTTCAACCGGCAAATCGGCTTCAATTCGCCTCAAAAGTTCTCTCGCAGAATCTCCGCTTCCGAGGTTCGTTCATTCCTCTCTCTCTCACTACAGATGTTATTATATTCAGTTTGTTAGTTTCGATCTGTACAGTGTATGATTCAGTTCGATTTAGTAGTTATGAGGTTACTTAGATGATGAAGAAATTAGGTTATGATTGTATCGTAAGCAACCGTTGTAATCGATTCAGTTGATTGATGATGTATAAATTAGGTTGTGATTGTATGATTCAGTTGATAGATGATGTAGAAATTAGGTTATGATTGTATCATAAGCAACTGTTATAATTGATTAAGCTGATAGATGATGAAGAAATTAGGTTATGATTGTATGATTCAGTTGATAGATGATGTAGAAGTTAGGTTATGATTGTATTATAACTTTATAAGCAACCGCTCTAATCGATTCAGTTGATGGATGATGTAGAAATTAGGTTGTGATTTTATGATCGTGTCATTAACAACCGCTTTAATTGATTCAATTGATAGATGTTAGAGAAGTTAGGTTATGATTGTATCATAAGCAACCAATTTAATCGGTTCAGTCGATGGATGATGTAGAAATTAGGTTGAGATTGTATGATTGTATGATTGTGTCTTTAACAACCGCTCTAATTGATTCAGTTGATGGATGATGTAGAAATTGGATATTTAGGCTATTATTGTATCTTAAGCAACCACTCTAATCGATTTAGTTGATAGATGATGAAGAAATTAGGTTATGATTGTATATTATAAGCAGCTGTTCTAATCAATTCAGTTGATAGATGTTGTAGAGATTAGGTTATGATTGTTTGATTGTATCATGAGCAGCCACTCTAATCGATTTAGTTTATAGATGATGTAGAAATTAGGTTGTATTATTGTATCATAAGCACCCACTCTAATCGATTCAGTTGATAGATGATGACTCTACTAGGTTATGATTGTATGATTGTACGATTAGCAACCACTCTAATAGGTTCAGTTGATGGTGTAGAAATTAGGTTATGATTGTATGAGTGTATTATGAGCAATAGCTCTAATTGATTCAGTTGATAGATGATGAATAAATTGGGTTATGATTGTATGATTGTATCATTAGCAACCGCTCTAATCGGTTCAGTTTATAAATGATGTAGGAATTAGGTTATGATTGTATGATTGTTGACTTGTTGTTGCAGTCTCATGTAAAGAGAATTGATGTTGCTGGTAAGTTAAGTAGTGAGAGGGTTGTTTCAAGGTTATAATTGCATTAAAGCAACCACTCAAATCGATCTAATTGATAGATGATATAGAACATGGTAATAAAGTGTTCCCCAATTTAAAATCAGGTTACGATTGTATGATTGTTGTTGCAGGCTCTTGTAAAGAGGATTGATCTTGCTGGTAAATTAATTGGGCATGAGGGATGCGTAAACACGATTGAATTCAACTATTGCGGTGATCATTTAGTGTCAGGGTCGATGACAGACGAGTCAAGTTCTGGAATGTGGCAACTAGATCTTTGGTCTGTTCATACGCTTCTGGTCATGTAGATAATATATTTCAGGCTCGAATTATGCCTTTACTGACGACACGAATATCGTAACTTCTGCTGCTGATGGCCAGGTGAGTTTTCTATGCAAATTCCTACGGATCTTGGAACATATTATTCTTCTAATCGTATGATCATATAGGTTAAATAATCAGTTTCCTAGTTCCTACTAGCTATAACAAATTTGACTCAAAAGAGTATAAGCTTACCTGATTAACATCTTGAACCAGATGATGGAATATAAAAGAGATGATTTAAGCAGGTTTAATACGTAAGTCAACCTTCAAGGGTCAGGTGCCTTGTTAAGCGCTTGAGTCCCTTTAGCAAAGATGTTACAATGTAGATTTAGTTAGCATTCGGATATGTGTTTTGAAACTGCGCGTATGGTATTGAATAACAAGAATCAGATAATATGTTGTAATAACGTAGGATGTAGAATATAGTGTTTGGATATGCTTCTGCTATTTGGAATCATTGTAATCAGATTATGACAAATTTCTGATGATTTAGGGAAATAAAAGTTAAAATTATGAAAAAGGACATCTTTTAATGGGATCAAGAACAAAATCTGTACACCTAATCGTAAAAAACCGTCCACTACGACTTCAAATCACAATAGTCAGCGGATAGTATTGACAGAAGGTAAATTGAAGTGGCACCAACTAGAGACTGTTTGTAGTGAAACCTGACATCAACTCATAAACCTTTAAACAACATACAAAATATGTTATAATATACATATGTGAAGTCACTTTTAATTACGTGCATATTGCATTTGGATCTACGGCCTTCACATTATGGACCGTTTAAAGGAAGTAACGTGGTGTCGTGGTGGCCTTTTTTAAAAACTGAAAAAGTGCTTCCAGATGCATAGCAATACGATTACATCTATGCATGATAGGTCGGTAGTTTCTAGTTTCTTACTTTCTTTGCTGATATCGTGGTACTTACGTATCTTCCATTTCAAGTTTAGTTGTTAATTTTCAATAATATCTCTCGACTGGTTAGCAGGGTATTAGCAGGGCCCATGAGTTTTTCCTAACGGGTTCTTGTGGTCAACACAAAAAGCGATCATTTTTTCGTAGTTTTGAATTTGAGAATACGGTTGTTGTAGACATGCATCCAGCTGGTTACGTGCTTTGTGTTTTGTCGTTCAGGTGAGACTCGGTCAGGTAGGGGAGAACGGTCACGTCCACACAAAAAAGTTAGGGAAACACCACGGTCGTGTTCACAAGCTTGCCGTTGAGCCCGGAATCCCCCACATATTTTACAGCTGTGGGGAGGATGGATTAGTTCAACATGTATGTTAAATCCAAAAGAGAAATGCCATTTTTGTCCCTGAGGTTTGACCAATTTTGCGACTTTTCGTCCAAAGGTTTGTTTTTTTCGCATATGGATCCAAAAGGTTTGAAATTTGCCATTTCCATCCGACTCGTTAACTCCATTTTTTTGAAGTAAACTCGGGGGTATTTCGTCTTTTTCGACATTTTTCTTGTGATGATTAAAGGGTTTGTGTGGGTAGAAAGTCAACAGAGATGAATCTTTATCTCATATAGTGTTTTTTATTTTAGTAAAAATGTCTAAAAAGATGGAAATTCCCGTCATTTAACGGAGAAAAATGGATGGAGTAAACGAGTCGGATGAAAATGGCAAGATTTCAAACCTTTTGGATCCAGATGCGGAAAGACAAACCTTTGGACGAAAGTCGCAAAACTGACCAAACCTCAGGGACAAATATGGAATTTTACTTTTTAAAATATAATTAGTTTGACCATTAGAAAGTCAAAGATTCAAACTTTGACATCTTGTTTCTCGTCTTATGCAGTTCGATTTGCGAAGTAATTCTTCAACAAAGCTATTCTGTTGCTCCTCGTTCTCAGAAAACAACCACCACTCATCCTCAAACAGTTTAAGATCAAATTCTATCGTAATCTACCCGAGAAACCCTAATTACTTCTCTATAGGCGGTTCTGACCAATACGCACGCGTATACGACATTAGGAAACTCCAGTGGGACCAGCCGTCAAGCAATCAAGACCGACCCGTAAACACGTTCTGCCCAAAACATCTAATCAAAACTAACGATGTCTCCATCACTGGGATGTCGTATTCTCACACGAGCGAGCTTCTCGTTTCGTACAACGACGAACTTATTTATTTATTTCAAAAGGATATGCGGACGAAAATCTAGAAGAACCGCAGATGTATTCGGGGCATAGGAATTCGATGACGGTTAAAGGGGTTAGTTTTTTTGGGCCTAATAGTGAGTATGTTATGAGTGGGTCGGATTGTGGGCATATTTTCATATGGAATAAGAAAGATTGTAAGCTTGTACGCGTAATGGAGGGTGATCGGCGGATAGTGAATCAAGTGGAGCCTCATCCTAGTATCCCTGTTCTTGCTTCTTCGGGATTAGAGAAAAATATAAAGCTTTGGGTTCCGATGTCTGCTGATAATACTGTTCCACTGCCTCATGATTTACAAGAGGTATGAACTTCTGGTATTTATAAAAATATGAATGCGTTAATTGTGGTTATAATAAAAAACAATGATTATTACAATCATATATTGGGGTGTAAACGAGTCGGGTCGAGCTCGAGCTTTGCTTGTTTAACTTACAAGAGCTTGGCTCCTTTGACTTACCAGAGCTTGAACCGCTCGTTTATTATTTATTACTTATTTAATTATTTTATTTCTTATATATAACAATATAACATAATATATATCATTTAGTTATTTTCTGTTGTAGTTGATGGCGATCATGTGAGAACTTTAAAGTTAGTTTGAGAACCAAGAGAACTATTATCAACAAAGCAAATTTTAATTTTTAAAAACTTTTTTACATGTTACTAAACTTTACAGAAACTAAAAAAATTAAAAAAATAAATGTGGATTGACGAGCTACATATATCTAGCTTGTGAACCACGTATATTTTTTTAGCTTCTTTATATTTTTGCACAATAACAACCTTTAATAAAGAAAGTTGAAAATAAAAAATTAAAAAAACTTGCTTGGTTGATAGTGGTTCTCTCAAGTAACTTTCTTTTTTACATGTTACTAATTTTTACAGAAACTAAAAAAAAATTTAAAAAAAATAAATGTAGATCGATGCGCTATGTATATCTAGCACATGTAGTACATATATTCTCTAGTCTCTTTATATTTATACAATATAACCTTTTAATAAAAAAAGTTGAAAAAAAATATTAAAAGTATTGCTCAGTTGATAGTGGTTCTCTCAAGTAACTTGGTACCCTATATAATAATAGTTATTATGTAATTATGCTTATCAAATTAAAAAAAAATGTTTTTTATGTATGTGTGTGTATTATAGTTTTTTAGGCTTGCGAGCTAATTAATATGGTATATGAAGCTTGGCTTGAGCCTTCTTATTAAATGACTTTTAATTCAGACTCAAGCTTGTTTAAGCTTGGCTCGATTTGAGCTTTTAGCAAAGCGATCTTGAGCAGCGTGCTAGTGGCTCGGCTTGTTTACATCTCTGATCATAGTCTAAATCTTTGAATAAAACAGATTATGGAATCAAACAAGCGAGGCAGGGAAGATCATTCGCGGGTCACACTTACTCCAGACGTCATCATGCATGTTTTGAGGCTTCACAGAAGACAAGCAATGGCTTATATTGAAAGAAGACACAATAGAGAGGATATTGCAAGTGATGAAGAAGATGAAAGTGATGCTTATGTCTTGGGATTCGCCGATCATGATGGCTCCTTAGAGGATGGAAATTCGAGCGAGTGTAGTATCGTTTGATATTCCATTACTCGTAAAATGTATGCTACGGTTTGGGAACCTGACTACCCAAGTATGCGTGGTTTGTTAAATAAAAGCGGTTAGTTTTGTGCATGTAGAGTGGTCTAAAAAGTTGATACGCGTTGGGATCCGTACATTGTGAGCCGCGTTTATAGTTTGCGTGGTTGTGTTCGACAAGGATCAGCTATCAATATGATACGGGTCGGGTCGGTGCCATGTAGCCACATCCGGGCGCTAAACACCGCGCCATGGGAGCCAAATAGGGGCGCCAAGGGCTTGAACGTGAGAGAGAACAGGCGTGAAGGGGAGACTCATGGATGTGTGGACCAGACTTGTAGACATTGGAAACCCTTCATTTGGAGTGGGCGTCAAGCTACTACGAATAGTAAATATTCCTAGAAAAACAATTGTGAAATAACGAAAATTATGTTACCCTTTTTAAAAGAATATTTTTAATATCTATAAAAACAATAGTGAAATAACGAAAAATTTGTGACCCTTTTTTAAAAGAATATTTTTAATATATTACTTTTTTGCTTGTTTAAATCTATCTATTTTGTATTGCCCAAATACTTTCAATAAATCACTTATTTGCTTGTTAATAATCATTACAAACGAACAATAAAAAGGATTTTATTCATTAAATCTCATCAACAACTGTTTAAGTATTATTTGAAAACTTTATAAAGTTTGTAACAATTAAAAATAAGAAAAATATGGTGAAGAAGATCCATGATTTTATTGTCAGTTGTGTTACTTGTTTCTGCAGACTAATCATTCATTTGCAGACAACATTTAAGTACCCCTCCATCCCCAGTCCTATAAACCATCATTTTTAACCTTTCCTTTTTCATTTTATTTTCATCTCAATAATAAAAAAATATTTGACTTACAGAAGCTATTATACACATAAAAACAAAGGATAAAAATAACTCAGTTTACAATATTTGCTTTAAGGAAAACTTAGTGTAGGTCGGGATCTCAAAATTCAAATCGGTGGGTGCTGGGCTTTTAAAAATACAATACTTTACACTAAATAGAAATTTCAGAAATTTTCGATAAAACTAACACTACGAGCGGAAAATCGGTCAGGATTCGCCAATGCATGACCAGTTAAATAAAATAGATTTGATGGGTCAAATTAGTCAAATAGTTCAAAATATCTTGTGGTAGATTTTGTTTCTAAAGACAAAAATGAAATCAACGTTGGTTGTTGCCGAATCAGTCAAAATGGTTTGGTTTCATGCAATGTTTTAAAATTTGGTTTTTATACCGTATCAGATTAGGCTCAGAAACGATTAAACCCGGTTTCTAGAAAGATGACAATAGACAGAAGTGTTTAAATCTTGAACGTTTGTTTTGTTGATCGGTTACAACATAGTGAATGTGTACACTTTTGTGATAAGAGGGTAATCATGGTAAAAATGAAAATTACAAAAAAGTAAGAAATTTGTTTTAAGATAAACTAATCTAAAAACTTTTAATAGAAGGTCATTCATTCGTTCAAGATACTTAAAACTTTAAAGATATATATGTTATAAAGATAACACAATTAAATAAATAATATCTTATCATCATTACATACGTAAAATGATAGTACACAAAATATTTAAATCACTTTCTGATGCAATAACTAATACACTAGTATGTTCAACAGTATTTCTTTATAACAATTTTAAATCACTTTCTGATGCAATAACTAATACACTATTTCTTTGTAACAATATGTCAGTATTCTTCATTATACGTATTGGCATCGTTTAAAATATGAAAAAGAGTTAAAAGTGTCATTTACGTCCCTATGGTTTATTTATTTTTGTCATTTCAGGACAAGTTTTAAAATTGTATTATTTTTCTAATGTTTTAAATACCGGTATGAACCGACCGGTTATACCCTTTAAACCGGATATCGGACACGAGTTCGGTAAAACCCGACTACGGTATGTCTTATGTACGGCGGTAAATCCGATTCTACGGTTCAAACGTTGAACCGATTTCAAACCGTTGAAACGGTTTGCATCAAGATTTGATTTCTTAATTTTAATAAAATACGATATTAAGGTAATATTGATCTTGCATATATCTGGTAATTAACCTAGTGCCTTCTATTCCAATATTTCATCGTTGTTGAAATTGTTACTCACATCGTACAATGCAATATTGTTTATAACTAATAAAAATATTCTTAAAATGCTTAATAGCTTACAATAGAAATAGTTGTTTTAGATAAAACTATAACTAATTACATAAATCTTAGTTGAGATTGGATTGTTTTTTGAGATGAGTTTGTATTTTATGGAATATATAGGGTTAACTAGTAACCCGGTTCAACCGCTCGATACAACCCGGTTTAACCATTTTAGAGCCAAATCCGGTAGCACTTAAAAACCGGTTTTAAAACATTGTATTTTTCTCTTAACATTCTCGAAACGTGTCATTTTAAGTCCAAAAATTTAACGCCGTTACAAAAATAAACTCATAACTCGGTTATCCCAGGAACGTAAATGACACGTAATAACATAATAACAATAATAATAATAATAATAATGAGAAATTTAAAAAATAAAATATTCTTGAAGTTATGTGTCATTTTCGTCCCTATACTTTATGTGCCATTTACGTCCCTGTGATAAACTAAGTTATGAGTTTTTTTTTAAACTGTGTTAGTTTTTTTAACTGAAATGACACGTTCGAGAAGATTAGGGAGGAAAATGGTACAATTTTAAAATTTGACATGTAATGCCAAAATTGGACAAACTACAGGGACGTGAATGACACTTTAACTCTATGAAAAATATTTCATGGTAATAACTAGAGCATAAATATAAAAAGTAAGAATTTTATAACTAAAGTAGCGTTTTGATTTTAAGTATAAAATTTACAAAAACAATTGTGTTATATTTTTTTTGGCATATATAAGAAGAAGAAAATGAATATGAGACTGTCACACGCCTAAGTTTAGATGGAAAACCCTCAAAACTACGTCATTCTAACTAAAATCCTAAAACGACGTGGTGTTGAAAGTTTTAGATCTAAACTTACGTGTGTTGTTAACCCCATATTCACTTTCCCCTTTTATTTTTATAGAAAATACGTCTCTATTTTACAAAGATGAACCCAAAACACCATTTCGATCCAAACAATTCATTCTACCAAAACCATTCATTCAACCTAAACAACCCCAAGCAATCTATCCAAAATCTTTTCGACCCTAGCATATGTTACCGCGGCCAAATGGAACCAAACCCAAACCAACCAATGTAGACTCTCGGCAATTAGAACCAAAATCTTCTCAATGTCAACCAATCTCCACCACCCAAAGCCGATTTCGTTCTCAAAACAAAACCCGAACCAGATATTGTTAATGAAACACAACCAAAAACCACAAAATGAAAACACAAAAAGAAACAAGCTACAACATTAAGAAGTGGAGCGCGGAGGACCCAAAGATTGGTAACAATTTTCTTAAACTTTTTATTCGCAGTTGTATTTTTATTTTTGGAGTTTAATTTTTTGGAAATGTATTTGTGAAAATATTCATAATACAATGGACCGGGGAGAATATCGCACCTCTAACATGATAACATCCAAATTGAGGGACATTCCTCTAAAAATTGGAAAGTTTAAGATCTACAACAAGAATTTCATCAACTAAAAAGTGGTACAAGTGACACTAATATTTTTATGGACTCGTGTTATGAATATAAAAGAGGGATGAGTTCGTTGTTTAGCCTTATAAAAGTTTGGGAGGTTGTGAAAAATTGTACGAAGTGGGCGAATGCCCTATTGATAGGTCAATATCAAAATGGACAAAAACATCACCGTCCTACGAATATACTAGCCAAAATTAGTTTAGATGCCCGTTGTCAAATTAACCTCAATGAAACAGATGATGAGTTTGAATCCCAAGAGGAACCGATTCACCTATCCGGTGGAACAACAAAGGGAAACGAGCAACATCCTCTAACAAGCTCGACGCCAAACAAAGTTTAGGTAATGTAATCGAGACAATGCAACTGTTTAACGAGCTATCATTGCTAAAGCTTGAGATGAAAAGAAAAAAAGGATAATAAGTCATATATGATACTTCTTTGGGCTAACATCTATAATTTGTCGATGAAAAGAAAAATGACCGGTTAAATCTTTGTGATTTGTTTTCTACGTTTGGAGTATCTAAGATAGTGGCATTTTCTGATATGTATCTGAATGATTTTAGTAAAGAAGAAAAAGGGTGTCTTTTGAGTGATCTTACGGTCTTTTATCACACTTTAAAGGAAGGTGATACATTTGCGAAATTGGATGGAATGTGTGACCTTGTTCGTGTAATGGTGGAAAATGAAAAACATAATACTTTTCCTGTGGTTTATCAGATATTGAAGCTAGCGCTCGTTTTAGCGGTTGCAACCGGAACTATTGAAAGATGTTTTTCTAAAAAGAACATTATCGAGACGGATTTACGCAATCAAATGGTGTGGGGAGTATTTGAACAATGCTCTAATTTGTATGGTCGAAAGAGAAACTTTTCATAAAGTTAAAGAAGAGGGTGTAATGGCTCGATTTCAAGCTTTCAAAAACCAAAGAGGGGAAATTTATTAAGTATGTGTTTAACTTTATTTGTTATCGTGTTTTTCTTTTTGTTTTATTTACATTGTATGAAAGTACGGTAAAAACATATCTTTTGATCTTTACCCCTGAAATTTTGGTCTAAACCCGCCATTATGCATGTTAACATAATTTCATACTTAACATTCCTTATATATGTGTGTGTATATAAAATATGTGTAATATTGATTGTGTGTATGTTTTAGCACGTACTATTATTTGTATTCTTACTAGCATCAAATTAAATGTATGCGATATACAACTACAACTCAGGCTATACGGTGTGGAAGGGCTTGAAGAGAGAGGGGGTGGAGTTACACGTGGTTGCCACGTTCAGCAGAAGGGGCAAGCCCAAAAATACACTAGGTGAAAGGGGCTTGAAATGGGGCGTTTAAAAAAACTAACCAATCAAATCATCCCCAAAACTCCACAACCAACTAACAGCCTCCACGCCACCACAAGCAAATGCTCCCATGCCAGTGAAGGAACCCACGTCGGTGCCCCCACGCCACCCCCCACGCCAACCACACCAAATGGTCTTGTAAACTTTATGCTTGATGTAAAGCACTTTGCACTTGCACATCGTCTAGGGATGACAACGGGTCAGGTTCGGGTCAGGTATTGGTAATCCCATACCCATACCCATACCCGGTTACAAAATCGCGTCCCATACCCGACCCAATACCCGTCGGGCATATGTCGGGTAATTACCCATCGGGTATCGTGTATCGGGTATACCCGCGGGTATCAGGTATACCCATTGGTTTGTTTAAAGATATACGTTGTGATTTCTAAATACATTTTTTACTATTATAATTATTGTATAATTTTATTTATACAACAACTATTATAAATTAAAAATGTACATTACATACATTTAAGTTTTATCATAAATTAATAATAACTTGACAATACTTATACACTTACATATATCGGGTAGGGTTCTAGAGTGAACACTAGTGTATTTGCGAACTGAGTGAACAAATCCTGGCCACTGATCTACATACGTGTATGGCTAGGATATCATCATCAAATCATAAAATACACTAGTGTATTTCATCATCAAATCCTGGTCATTAATCTACACACGTGTATGGCCAGGATTAGTTCGCACAGTTCACAGATACACTAGTGTTCACTCTTGAACCTACTCCTGCATATACATACATATATATATGTATATGTATATATATATATACATTATATTGTAAGACCCAAACACGTTTTAACCATAAAGACGCAACGGAAATACGAGCCTTAAAATTTCTTTCTTTATAAAGGTCTTGACATACTTGAAAGTCTACTTTAAAATAACTCTTTTACAATAAATACATCATTCGTTCTCATTTATGAAATAAAAACATAACTTATGTTTACTAAATTACATAATCACGCATTCTCGTACAATCTATCTTGTGACTCTATCTTCGACCGCTTACACCTCGTGATGATGACCCATGATTCCATACAACCTGCATTCACCACATACATTCACATCATTAGTACTTGGTAACATTATATAATCTAAGATTCTTAATTATAGGATCACACCACGTCCTATCCTCATATATATATTCCATTCGGTTATCTTTCTGAATTCAAGCATTTCATCTTGGTGTTAAACCTTCGATGAGTCAACAGTAATATACATGCATTTCATTTCATTCTCAAAGGCAACCAGTTAGCATCGTTAATACTCATGTATATTACACCATACATACATAATACATACATACATACATACATACATACATACATACATACATCATACATACATACATGCATACAAGTCTCATACATACCAATCTACGCGTATACTCATTTCTATTTGTGTTTACTAATGGGTTCCATCTACTAACATATAATTAATCTATTCATACGTTCCTACATATTTATTTCGTTCCTACACATACTTGCATACACGCCCTACTCTTACATGTGCCTCATAAACACTCTTTAATGAGTTTGGGGTACATTTCGGGAGCTTAAAAATGAGTCCTAAAATCACCCGTACCTCACAAAACTATTTGGTAAGGTTAGGGTACATTATGGAAGTATAACGGGGCTTGGGAATGGGTCTACGGGGACCAGAATCAAAGAAAAACGAAGAAACGGAGCAGCTGGCATCGGCCAACTGCTGCCCTGCGTCGGTGACGCTGCTACCAGCGTCCCCGACGCTAGGGATGTGAAATAACCGAACTGTTAACCGAAACCGAACCGAAAATCGACAAAACCAAACCGAAATTAACCGAAACCGAATTAACCGAAAGTCAGATAATGTGATATTTTTTTACCATCGGTTAACCGAAATTAACCGAACTGAACCTAACCATTTATTTTTTAATACATTCTAGCTTTTATACCTCAGTTTCATGTATTTCATGTTTTATACTTTCATTTCATGTAATAATACCTCAATTTCATTTATTTATACTTCCATTTCATGTATTTAAACATCTATTTCATGCATTTACACCCCCATTTCATTTATTTGTACATCCATTTCATGTATTTATACCTCCATTACATGTATTTCTAAGCAAAAAAATTAGCCCTTGTTTGAATTGGTTATTAACCGAAAATTAACCAAACCGAACCGAAAACCGACAAATTAACCGAATTAACCAAACCGAATAACCGATGACTTCGGTTATGGTTACGGATAATGCTAATAACCGAACCGAACCGTGCACACCCCTACCCGACGCTGCCCCTGCAGCACCGACGCCGAATTTTGTTCTTTTCGACGTTCGAACCCCGTTCGCGCATCCCGAACTTCCCAAATCGTAAAATAACATTATTCCAAGCCCCAAATCATTCTAACACTTAACCCTATGTCTCCATAATCAAATCTATACTTTTATCATACATTCTTGATTTTGACCCGTTTGATTTTACCAAGTTATTTCCGACATAGTTAAGCACTTATGGCCCGCTACAATAATACTTACCTTAGTACTATGACTACCTAAACATTCTTACATGATTCCCATACCATAACTTTCAATTTCCATATCTGACACATACTTTTTACATTTTGACCCGTTTGAACTTAACGAGAGTTTTTATTCATAACTAATCCACATATTACCCAATACGACCTTACTTACTTTCGTTCTACCATTACTTATCCTTCCTTTCATGATTCCCATCTTTTTTAGAATAAAAACTCAGTACATAAAGTTCGGAAATCACTTACCTTAGACATTCGTGTCCGTATCCGCTTTCTTGCCTCCTCTTGACCCGTTAGCCTTTCGTGCTTGAGTCCATCTCGACATGATCCCTATACTTTCATGTCATCGCAGTCACATTCTTGTTAGCATACATGATTGTACATATTAATAATCATATCAAATGCATATCTCACATTTGACTTTCATTAGTTAATTCAAGCAAGCATAAGGCATAAACCCAAAATTGTAACATCCGTCAAAAAACGGATTTTACCAAACCCGCTCCGTTTATTAACTGAACAATCAGTTAAAAATTTCGTTGCGAATTTAATGCCCAAAATAATTTTAAACGATACATAATTAATTATTATATGGGAATATATAATTAGTTTTTGAAAAACTGTTAAAAATAAGAAAATAAAAACAAATTGTTTCTGCCAGGTTTCGAACCCGGGTCAGTAACCGGTTCAACACAGACTTAACACTCAACACTTAAACCACTGCGCCACTGATGAATCTTGTTAATTATTAGAATCAATTAATTCATAACATCTTTTTCGAATTCAAAACCGGCGCCCAAATTTCAGTCGTCGGAAATCCCGGCGATCTCGCGAAATTTAACGATTCCTTCAGTTATAACGTAAACTTTAAACACACATCGGTTATAACCGACGCCTGAGTCCGCGACACAAACTATAACCGCCGGAAAACGTAATGACTTTGAATAAAGTCGGAAATTGGACCAAGTTCATCGATAACCTGCCCTATAAATACTCCCTCGAACCTCTGCAAGCTTTTTCACTCAAAACCGCACCCTTTCTCGGCGAAAACTCACTCGCCGGAAAACTTCTGTATCTCACCGGAAAACCGAGACCTTCACTTTTAAGCCTTACTAAACCCCCTGAGCTTATACCGAAGTCACCCACATCCTTTTCAAGCTTTCTGAAGACTCGCTGCTGCAAGACACACGTCGCCGGAAGTGGTTGCTGTCGCCAGAGTTCTGCCGGAGAAACAGAGGAATCCAGTCGGTATACCTCACGCTTAAATCGTCCCTTCTTTTTATTTAATCTCACCTGTAATTAACTAAAAAACACTAAAGAAACCGATTAAAACATTGAACCAGTCGGACTTCCGATTCTGGTTAAAACTGACGAAGAAGACGAAGTTCGGTAACATATAAGTATAATTAAAATCAAGTTATTACTCGGGTTAGACACACAGTCCAGCGGTGGACTGTGTGCACAATAAACACACTAACGTCTCGAGTTCGAATCTTGTCCCACACACGCTGCCTTAATAAAAATGTCTTTTTTGTTAACTGAACCGGATTCATTTCATATATATGTTAAGTTTATTAATAACCGGAATAATAACCAAGTTAGACACACAGTCCAGTGGTGGACTGTGTGTATGTTTAATCGCAGGACACGAGTTCGAGTCCGGTCTTCTGCACCGACTCGGACAATTATTTACCTTTTTAAATAAGTCAGAAATGAAAATATTTAGTTTGTATTTAAGTATAATAAAAATCGGTTTATATAACATGTTAAACACACAGTCCAGCGGTGGACTGTGTGTTAACGCAACCCACAGGTCCCGGGTTCGAGACCTGTGGAGCGCACCGGTCCGATTCAGTTAAATCATTTTCAAAATAAATGATTTTCGATTAATCTAATTAATATATAAATATAATTAAAAACAGAAATATTTCGGGTTAGACACGTAGCTCAGTTGGTAGAGCTGCGTGCACGCGTACGGGAGGTCTCGGGTTCGAGCCTCACTCAGCGCACTTATACGCATACGAACGGGTCAACGGTCAAGGTCAACGGTCAACGGTCAAAAAAGTCAACTTTTTTTATTATTTTTATTTATTTATTTTAATTAAAAATCAATTAAAAATACTTAAAAATAACATTTTTAAGGTTAGAAAATAGCCTTAAACTCACAAAAATACACCCAACAATCCTACTAAAATGGATTAATAAAATCCGTTTACTTATCGAACCATAATGCTATTTATCTAGGTTAATTTCACTCGTGGTTAAAACCACTTCGCGTGCATTCAACATCATCAACCGAACGCACCCACTGTGAGTGAATCTTACAACTCCCCCTTTTTAATTACACGTTTTGGGGTGTGTCATGTGTCACAAAATAATTAACTCGTTTATTTAAAACTTGTGCCATACCATATCGTGATCTAAACTTAGATTGTTTATATTGTTGTGATTACGTATTTCATTTTGTCAAATTATATGAAATTCATTCATTAAGCCCATCAGTTCCTCGTGGGAGACAAGTGAGCAACGCGTGCCTCAAAACCAATCCATTATTGTTCATGTGTGTATCATTGAGTTTATATTGTTTGTAGTTATGTCTTTCATATTATCATGTTTATGCAATTCATTCATTAGGCCCATCAGTTCCTCGTGAGAGACGAGTTGAGCAACGCGTGCCTCTAAACGTCCCATTATTGTTCATGTGTGCTTTATTTAATATCTAATGATTGTTGAGTAAGTTTACATCTATTTTTACTCATGTGTGGTTGTGCACTCATTTCATAATCAATTAAATAAACTTGTTCAAATGTTTTCCATAGGATTCACTCGCCAACTTTTTGTTGATCCAAAAACCCTTTTTCGCATGATACAAGTGAACAGGTTGAAGCAAGGAAAACATAGGAAATGCCTTAGAAGAGAACAAAGAAGCTTAGATTGATAGTTAGAACATGTTGTAATATTTATTGTAAATTTCCATTAA
The DNA here is from genome assembly GCA_947069175.1 of Scalesia atractyloides. NCBI lineage: Eukaryota > Viridiplantae > Streptophyta > Magnoliopsida > Asterales > Asteraceae > Scalesia > Scalesia atractyloides. Next base: position 19,031,243 of record CAMTDV010000016.1, on the reverse strand, counting down.
ATTGTATTTAATGAATATGAAACGTATAATAAATGTCATGAGCTTTGATGATAACCCAATCATGCCCCAGTCACCTTTTCCGCTGCGGGTCGGGGTGTGACAAAAATCACATCCTTTTAAACTCATATAGTTCATCATGTCATCATATTTAACACATATCCATATGACTTTCTATAATCTTACAATTATAACAACAAGTCTAGCCATGCTTCTTATGCGCAGTTGACTTTCAGAAGTCAACAATTTATCATATGAACTTTCGACTTAACCTCATATATCCGTGTCATCATATTATGCTATACTAATGACACTATATACATTTCATACTCATGATGCAATATGCTTACAACCACATGATCACCTAGTTATATCATGCATATGTACAACCAAATCAATACAAACTAAAGCTCTCATGATCCTACAATTTTCAACCGCATTCAAAGCTAGTAATTTAACATTATCTCAACATCATTCTTTACTAGTAAGTCTACAAGCTATCCATTTAGTGCACATCCATTGTTTAGCATACAATTTCACATACTAGCTTTTACTAGGCATTTCATCAAACACTTGGTGTGCGTACATCATTTAATGCACAATGTACAACTAATTTATGCATGATCTTCCAAGCTCTTACACAATTCATCAAATATTCTTACTAATCAACAAATATCATTCACACATAGACATCAAACATGTAACATTCGTCGCAAAACGGGTTTCAAAACCCGATTCGTTTAATAACCAAGTATTCAGTTATAAATTTTCGTTGCGTATTTATTGTTCAGATTATTTTAAATAATACATAATTAATAAACATTTTAGAATTTAAAAACCATAATTAATAAATAATAAAAATAAGTGAATAGAAAATAAAATGGAGCCGCCGGGTCTCGAACCCGGGTCTCCCATGAAGACACACACATACCACACCACTCCGCCACACATATGTTTGTGTTCAACAAATGAAACAAATAACACTTATAATAAAAGCCGATAGTCAAAATCAGTAATACCGCGCACCCAGAACGCGAAATCGCCGGAGAAAAACCAAGACTCCGCTAATGTTGCCTTTTCCCCTTGACTGAAACGCGTAAACTGATTTCGACATCAGTTATAACCGTTGCATAACACCCAATTTGGTCAAAACCGTTACCCTTGAAGATTGAAATCTTGACCGCGAAATCTTGGCTTCTAATTCGAACCAATTGGCCTGTTTCCACTACAAATACCCACCCAAACTCCTTGTAAACTTTTCGCTCAGAATCACGCTCACTCCTGAAGCTTTAGTCCACTCAGAACACGTCGCCGGAAATTCTCGCACTCGCCGGAATATCACCGGAGAACCGAAGCCTTACTCCTAATCGGTACAATCATCTAAACCTTTCTTGCTATCTCTTGATTAGTAATCTAATTGCTCAACACAATAATCGAAACTGTTAAACAGTTCACTCAGCCGGAAATCGCAAATCAGAGCCGACGAAATCTTGCCGGAAATCTGAAGCAAACTCGCTGTTTTGGTATACCATATCACTTAATTTTCTTTCCATTTCAATCAAGTATAAGTGTGATCGATTAAACAGAACAGTCGGATTTCACTGTTCTGTATTTTTGTAAGTGAAGAAGATGAAGATGAAAATGTGTATTAGTATAATTAAAAACGGATATTTAACCGGGTTAGACACACAGTCCAGCGGTGGACTGTGTGCAAATACAATACACACGTCCCGAGTTCGAATCGCACATGTTACCGACTTTCAGAAATAAAACCAACATTTTTAAAACCTAACCAGATCAAGTCACAGTATATACATAAGAGGAATATAATCCAGTAGTTAAACAGATTAGACACGCAGCCCAACTGGTTGGGCTGTGCGCACTCGAACCGAAGGTCCCGAGTTCGACTCCGGGTCTCTGCAACCGGTTCGGCCATATAAATCATTTTTAATAAAAACCAAATAAGGTTAAAGTTAATTAGTATATATATATATAATTAAAACAGAGAATATTTCAGGTTAGACACGTAGCTCAGTTGGTAGAGCTGCGTGCACGTATACGAGAGGTCCCGAGTTCGAACCTCACTAGCCGCATAGAATAAACACTGTCTGACCGGTCAGACCCGGTCAACTGTCAGAAAGTCAACCCATTTTTTATTATTTTTATTTATTTATTTAATTGGAAAATTAATTAAAAATACTTAAAAATAGGATTTTTAAAGTTAGAAAATTTCCTTAAACTCACAAAAATAAATCTAAAAATCCCATTAAGAGCACTAATTAAAAATATTAATCTCAAATAAAATTTATTTATTTATCGAATCATTTTGTTATTATCTAGGTTAGTTTTTCCCTCGTCGATTGAATAATAAATTCGTGCGCATTCATCGTCATCAAAGAACGCACCCATTGTGAGTGAATCTCTACCAATTCCCCATTTTAATCATGTTTTGGGGTGTATCATGTGTCGTACAATTCTTTATTTTATTTAAACACTTGTGCATACATCATATCCGTGATCAAATGTGTATCAATTGTTGTGTGAATTATATGTAGATTGGATTTATCATTTTCAGTGCACGCATTTCATTAGGCCCATCAGTTCCCCGTGGGATACGGGTTGAGCATCAGGAGCCTCATTAGATTGGCTCCGTTTGATTGAGCCTTGATCTCACATACATCATCATTCATGTCATATACTCATCCAAAGTGGTTTGTGATTGTTTATCTATATATGTTTGCTCACATGTGATTATTGCACGAATTTTCTTTATTAAATAAAACAAGAAATTAGTAAAAATGTTTTATCAAGGTTCACTTGCCAACTTTTGTTGACCTAAACTCTCCCCGTTTTACACATGATACAGGATATCCAGCTGAGACAGGAAACACTTAGGAAGGCCTAGAAGAATAAACAAGTTTATGCTTTGGAATAATTATGTAGTTTCATTTTCTTGTAATTGTATGAATTTTGTTTTGGATATTTAAGTTGTAATTTGAATTTAATAAATATGAAACATCTTAGTAAACATCATGAGCTTTGGTGATAACCCAATTATGCCCCGACTTTTATTCCGCTTCACACACCACATTTCTTTAATTCATCTAACAAGAATCCTTCATACATAACACAATACATCAACATTTAAAAAGAATTGGACATGGAGATATATCCATGTCACCATCTTCAACATAATAAATGGGTTTCACCTCACAACATCAAATTAATCAAAATCATGCATAATTCATGTTCTATATGGTGATTATAACACATATACATGATCAATTTCATTCAATTTCATGGATTAAACATAAACTCACTTCATGTAAGATCATCAAATCTCAAATTACAACTTACCACATGTTTGTAAGGTTGAGATGATTGATGATTCTTTATTCATGCATAAGATTGGATCCTAAATTCATCACCAATTTGGTGATTCTTGATGAATAAGGGTTTTGGCTCCCTTTGTGTTTCTCCTGATGTTCCACGCACACAAACACACACTCTTCACACACATAAAGTGCATAATTTTTACCCCTTTTTCTTTTTGTTGACCTTTTATAAACTTTCAAAGAATAACACCAGTGGTCCCTACACTTCTGGTCCCTACACTTTCCTTCTACTTAACAACCCTTTATAACTAAGTTAAGTTACTTAGCTATCTCATGTCATGACATAACATAAGTGAACTTACTAGCGAATCAAAGTATCCGAGTTTTTGGGGTGTTATATATATATAATATACATATATATATATATTATATATATATATATATATATATATATATATATATAATGTAAGTATATGGAGAAAACCCTTGTAATTGGGAAAACTTAGGAAACTCAAAGCTCCCGACATTCTTTTTATTTTGAAAAAATCACACATTAATATACAAAGGGTTTTGAGCAATAAAATCAAAAAAGCGCCGAGTGGATATGTAAAAATAATAATAAAGTTTTCAGCAACGCGACTGTAACATATGTTACACATGAATTTAACATATGTTACACAAAACTTGTTTATTTTTTAACAAAAATCCGGTCGGCGTTTTTTGATTTTTTTTTTTTGCTCAAAACCCTTAAAAACATGTATATTACATGTGTAATTTTTTTTCAAAATAAAAAAATGTCGAGAGCTTTGAGTTTCCTAGGTTTTCTCACCACATGTGGGTTTTCTATATATCATTTCCCTATATATATATATATATATATATATATATATACACACACTCCACAACATACAAAATGTAAGTACTATTATCAAATGCATATACTAAAAGAAAATTTATTTTTTCATATCTTTCTATACTAATAAATGAAAAACTTTTTTGGACACGTGTCGCTTTCTGGTCCTTTCTCACCTTATTTTCCTATTTATCTCTCATATTAAATAACTATAATTTAGAAAATTTATTTGATAAGAATAAATATTTAGATAAGGATAAAAGTTTTGTTTTATATAATAATAATAATAATAAACTGTCAAAATAGTCCCTGAGGTCTGGTCACTTTTTCCACTTTAGTCCAAAATTCAAACCTTTTGAATCAGGGTCCCTGCGGTTTCACTTTTGTTGCCATTTTAATCCAAAATAAAATTTTGGTTAGATTTTTCAGTTAACATCCAGTTTTTTTTGTCGTTTTCTTCCCTTTTAAAGAAGGGCAAAATGGTCAGATTTTTTTAATTTGCTATAATAAAATGTCAAAAGACCATTTTTACATTCATTAAAAGGGGGGAAAAAGATAAAACAAAGTTGGATGTTAACTGAAAAATCTGATCTATATTTTGGATGGAAATAATGGCAACAAAATTGAAACCACAGAGACCCAGATTCAAAGGTTTGAGTTTTGGACTAAAGTAACCATTTTGACTGTTTACTCTAATAATAATAATTTTAAACAAACTTACATTTGTTTTATAATAATAAGATTTACACAGTTATATTGTTTTTATATAGGAGGATTATATAAAATTACATTTGTGTAACCCGTGTAATACACGGGGTTCTAACCTAGTTAAGAACATACTAAAATACATCATTAATAGACAAGGGTTTGGAAAATATAAATTAAAAAAACCGGTGTATAGTTCGGGTAAACGGGTATGTGGTTTCGGGTAATCGGGTCGGGTATCACCTAATCCCATACCTGCGAAAATTTTTAAAACTTATCCCATACCCGGCCCAATACCCATCGGGTATCGGTATACCCGTCCCATTTGTGTTGGGTTTCGGGTATACCCGTCGGGTTCGGCATCGTCATCTGTATGGATGAACCACGGACCACAATTAATCTTGTGATCGTAAAGACCTCATGTATATAAACCTCTAATACATTACGACCTAACATGAAAACTATTAAATTTTGTGATTTTCTCTTTCTTACTTTGTCACTATATAATTATACTTTTATTTTAAGCAAAAAATAACATAAAAATATGTTCTTGCTATATATACGTTAGTATTTATATCATTAAAGTTTTTACTTCTATAGGCTATAGCCACCACCTCATGAAACATAATAACAATTTTTTATGTACTTAAAACTGATTTTTTGAATTTCTCTCTATTTAAATAGTCATCAACTACATAATTACTTGAGATAAATAACCCTGCAAAAGTAACCTTTGGCTTAAGTAACAACACTTACATTCACACACATAGTTGATTTTCAAACCCATAACTTTATAGTAGATTGATCAACACACTAATGATGAAAAGCATGCCATGTATCAACTCAAGTTATGATCCATCCAATTAATCTTAATGTAATCATCTTCTAAAGTTATTCACATGTTATACCAAACACAAAATCTCAAATTCAAATTGTAATCGAACACCTAGTATGCATATAAAGGCCAAAAACATCGAATCCTTTATAAACACGCGTGTGCAGAGTAAGAGAGGTTCATTCACCGTAAGGCTTATCAAATCTTCTATAGACAAAGGGTATAATTAATTAACATCCCCCGTTTTAATTAAAATTTAACTATAAACTCCTAATTATAAATACAAAACAATGATTTTTTTTGCTTGAAAATGATTGAGCTTAAAGCATGTTATTAGTTATATCAAAATAATTTTATTAGATTTTGCAAACGACACCCAATACATTTTAGCTTTATAAGAATATATATACAATATAGTTGGGACATTCATAAACTGTTAACCAATCAAACTGCATAAAACAAAACACGACAACTAATTTGAAACTAGTAAAATTACAACTGAAAGAGAACAACATAAAAATAAAGTCGAAAGTAAAGTTTATTAAAGTTTAGGGGTTGTTTGCTAAGTTTATTAAAATTTAGTGTGTAAGAAATAAAATTAGTAAACTAAAGGAGATGAAAGTGAAAGATCACTAAAAGACCAAAAAAGATAGAGTATATCAACCGAAAGAGAAAACTCAAAAAACAAAGTAGAAAGAAAATTTTATAAAAATTTCAGAGATGTTTGATAACTTATTAAAATTTATGGTGTAAAGTGAGTAAACTATAGAGGGTGAAAGTAGTAAAATTATCTGCGCGTTACAGCGGGAATTCAATCGACATCGATACGATAACGACACTCAGTATAACCCACTGACAGAAATCCCAAAAAACGTCGAAAGAAACTTCATTAAAATTTAGTTGTGGTTGAAATGAGAATTAAAAGATGTAGCACTATTCATCAAGACACGCCTTTTAACATACTTGAAAGATATTACTAGTCATGTAAGCGGTAAGCCAAACCGGTAATTTAACATATTAATATTTAACTTTTGCCATTTAACATTTATATTTAATTTTTTCTGTCTTAAAAATATAAAGCTATGTGTATAATGAAAAGGTTGTCTTTTTGAGGAAAAGGTTGAGTTATTCCTGCTGATTGTCGTCCGAGAAAAAAAAAACATGATTTAAGAAAAAGATTTTCAAGAACAAAACATGAAATTTATTTTTATATTTCTTAGCTTTTAGTTTATATCCAATTAATGACATACACCATCATGTTAATAATTCTAAAATCTTAACAAACAAGAAAACAAAATTAAAACAGAAGCAATAATGATAAATCATAAAACTTTGCTAAGAACCACCAATATATAAAATAGTAAACCTTACATTAGTTAATACTAAAATTCCAATTTTACCCCCTAACATCACCATCTACTCAAACTAATACCATCTTTTTTTGACACCTAATACCCTTCCCATACCAACAAAACCAAAACAAATGGGGGGTTAACAAAAGGTCATAATTGTCCTGTTTGGTCATTTCACACCTTAATTGTTGTTCCTGGAACTAGAAGACCAAGATTAAGGTCAGTGAAAGAGGTAGGGGCATTATTGACATTTTGCCCACCCATTGTTAGCCTCTGCTTCAGCTGTGAAAGCAATGCTTGATTTTCTTGATTTAAAAGCTGTGCTTTCTTCCTCAGTTTTTCATTCTCTTGCATGATCATACAGTTCTCAATGTACAGCTTTGAGTTCAATCTCTCCATTTTCTTGATTTTTTTTTTTGAATAAACCTGCCATTAAGCACAAAATTTGAAAAAGATTCAATTAAATGATTAAATAAACAAAACCCATATCAAATATATTTAAGTTTTGGACCCAAAAATCTAAATATTCAAGAAAATGAGAAAACAGAGCATAACAAATGGTGTGTTTTTTAAACCTTCAATCGAATAAAAAATTGTAACTTTTTTGTTCAATCGATTCAATAAACAAGACCCATGTCAAATCTATAAAAGTATCTATTTTTTAGATCGAAAAGTTGAAAATTCAAGAAAATGAGAAAACAGAGCACAAAATAGATGGTGTTTTTTAACCTTGTAATCGAACCCAAAATTCTAACTTTTTTCACTCAGTCGGTTAAATATACAAAACCCACGTCAATACGTTTAAAATATTTAAAGATCAAGCGTTTTTTACACCCAAAAATTTGAAATTCAAGAAAATGAGAAAACAGAGCATAATAAAAAAGTTTTTTTTTAAATCATCAATCGAACAAAAAATTGCAACTTTTTCCACTTAATCTGTTAAATGAACAAATTACAGGTTAAATCTTTGAAAACATTTAAGATCAGACGATTTTTTAAACACAAAAATTATCATTTTCAAGAAAATGAGAAAAACAGACAGAGGACAGTAAAAATAGTGTTTAAACCTACAATCAAACCCAAAATTGTAATAATTATTTCAAAAAACTGCTTAAATAAACAAAAAAAACGTCAAATATTTAAAAGTATTCAAGATCAGAGAATGTTTTTACACCTAAAAACCACACAGATTCAAGAATGTGAACAAAAAAAAAACAGAGCATAACAAATAGTGGGATAAAGAAAACAGACCAAAAACAGGGGAAGTGAGAAATCTGTAAAATAAAAAAGAATGATGATGGGTTGAGCATTTGGGATTTGATTTATAGAATGGTATCTCCAAATACACACTCATCTACAAATAACTTTTGTGCTTTTTACAAACAAGCAAAGAATAAAGAGAAACAAAACTACTGTATCTACTATACGTATAAGTTGTGCATGTATATGTGTGTGTTTCATGTGTGAATCTTTATGAACAGTGTGTGTATCTTTTCACGAAAGATCACCTCTGAAGAAGAAGAAAGGGTTGTAACGAAGACTGACTCTGTGTCTTTATGAATTTTGAAGAAATAACAGAAATGTTGTATATATAGGTGGAAAATGGGGGGGGAGGGGGTGGAGGGGAAAGCTAATGATAATGGAGATTTGAAAGGATGTGAAGGGAAGGGAAGAAGACGGCTTGTAAGGGAAAGGATTTAATGTGCTTCTTCTTCCACAATCATGATGATTATCAGATTTTTGGTTTTCATTACGTCATGTGAATGATGGGGTCTCAAGTAGGGGTATTTTCGGTATTACCTTGGTAATTTTATTTCAAAATGAAAAATACCATCATAATCATTAGAGGGGTAAAACCTATAAAAACCGGTTCAAATCGACTGGTAATACTAGTTGAACTTGTTTGGTACACCCGGTTAAACCACCCGATATACATAGTTAAACTGTTTCTGAGTCCAATTCGATATAGTATAAAACTGGATTTCAAAACATAGGGCCGGGTTTATGCTCGAATTGTTTGGTTTAACATAGTTCGAGCTTGGTTTTAGCTTGTTTATGAAGTCTTTGTCTGGAGCTTAAGTTTGACTCGTTAATAATCTACTAAGTTTATGCTTGACTCTTTTATCTTATGTTAAATACTTAATGATTTTATTCATATTTAGTTCAAGAGAGTTTAAGATGGTTTTATCTTAAAGCTCGAGTTTGGCTTGTTTGCTTGTGTTTAGCTCATTTAGATAATATTAAATACTTAATTATTTTATTTACTGGCATACATATTTATTTTTAAATAAATATTGGATTATTATACTTCACATATCAAATATATACATTGTCTAGTTTTATATTATAATTTTATGCACAATAATCATATTATGTAGTTGTGTATTTATTATTTCAAACAAAATTATATATGGGTTTTGATTAGCTTTTCTCGTTTATACTAAAATAATAGAGTTAAATGCTTGGTTGGTCCATGTGGTTTGCGAAAATTGCAGATTTGGTCCCAATGGTTCATTAATTACACACTTGGTCCCAGTGGTTGCAATTTTTGCACTCGGGTGTTCCTTATGACTAACTCATGTTAACTTTCTCAGTTAAGTCTATGTAAAATTACCACACTACTTTACTATTAAAAAACAAAAATAAATAAACACCTTCTTCTTCTGCACCCTGATCTCTCTCTCATACTTTCCTTTTCTCTCTCTAAAACCACAAGACCACCGTCTCCCACCTCCACCACCGCCTCCACCGCCGTCTCCTACCTTCTCCTCCCATTCACTGTTTCAGGTAGGAGAAACCGTTCACCAATTCTGCAATCCCGTTTATCCTACCTCCCCCAACCGCAGGCAACAATGGGCTAGCCGATCGAGCCATGAGCTGGGGGTCAGGAGTGTGGCTTCTCGACAAAGATGAACCCAGAGCCGACGCATAGGCGTGTGACCCAGATCCCATCCCCTGAAGATGCCCGAAATGGGAATCAGAAATATCGACATTTCATCAAACGCGTTATGGCTAGCTGGACGAGACGGTTGCCTAGAACCAGAAGCAGCCTGACTCATATCATCCTATATCCAATAACCAATACCATACATAAAAAAATTAATACACAAATCATATGACCAAATACAAAGAAACCACAATGATCATCAATTCATCATAATCAAATAAATTCTACCAATCCAAAATAAATCTACAACTTTTTTACAAACAGAAATTATAACCTGAATGATCTCAACAATGCTCTTTGCCTACTCCTTAACCCCAAACCGGACAGCCCGATAAGCCCGTTACCGCCCCACTCCGCGATACCCTGCGCCTTTCCGGTATTCCCATTATCTTTCTTCACCTTCCTCATATCCCCAATAGCAGACCCCCCACCCCCAATCTGCAACCGCTACGAAAACCGCCAATCATCCTTATTAAAGCGGTGGGGGTAACTTAGGGTTGAGATTAACATTAGCATGATAATAGTCAACATAAGCTGGATCAGACCTCAACTCTTGTTCCGAAATGCCACCGTCAAACAACCCTGTAACCGCATTCAACGATCCTTCAACGGTGGGCGGTGCAGACCCACTTCGGTACATGTTAATCTCCATCTCACGATCACTGCTACTCATCCGCTTCAGCATCCCTAACTCCTCGTTGCTTGATCGCATTCCGATATCCGACATCATCTTTGAATAACTATCAGTCATCATCCTACCCTTTTGTACCAAATTAAAATAAAAAAATCAAAACTTTTTCACCTTAAACAATGCAAGCTTGAAGCTTTACGGATTTTGATGGTTAATTTCACTTCATCTTGTAATAATATAGTAGAATGAACATGTTGGTTTGTCGAATTTAACAAAAAAATTGCACCTTTTTGTCTCTAATTTGACTATGTCAGTAAATTAGTGGGGGCGGCGGTGGAGGTGGCGGTGGTGGAAGTGGGAGACGGTGGTCTTGTGGTTTTAGAGAGAGAAAAGGGTGAAGAAGAAGGTGTTTATTTATTTTTGTTTTTTAATAGTAAGGGTATTGTGGTAATTTTACATAGACTTAACTGAGAAAGTTAACATGGGTTAGTCATAAGGACCACCCGAATGCAAAAATTGCAACCACTGGGACCAAGTGTGTAATTAATGAACTATTGGGACCAAATCTGTAGTTTTCGCAAACTACAGAGACTAACCAAGCATTTAACTCAAAATAATACTGTTCAAAAAACACGTTTAATAAACTAGTTAAATAGGTGTCAATATACTTGTCCTTTTCTAAATTTTATCATCTATAGTATTTAATTTTAATATATTTTTTACTTGCCATTGAATGTGAAAAAAGAAGATAAGATAATTTGTTTGTGTATTTAAGTGTAAGATGAAGGTCGAGAGATACGCAATGATGGTTTTGGATTGGTTGCAACGACGGAGCCCCTCCATCATCACCCCACCACCCTCTTCACCTTCATCATCCATTTTTCCAAAATCATTTTTTCACTTTTTTTCATTTTTTTTAAAGAAAAGTTATATACTTTCTACTATAAAGTAATTTTGAAACAAATATAAAAACAAATGATATGCTTAAAAGGTTATTGCATGAATATATTTATATAATTATGACACGAAAACATATGTATGCGGTCTATGGTATTTTAGTGAAACTGGTTTATCGAATATTATTAAAGAGCGGCATGAGTAAAAAACGCTTGAAACCCACCTTGGATATCAAAAAAATTTGGTATTTTTTAGATGTCTTTTTTAGGGCTGGTATAACAGGTTAACCCGACCTGGTAAGACACGAACACGACACGAAATCTTATCGTGTCAGATTTTTGAAACACGAACACGAACCTGTTAATAAACAGGTTACACGAAACGACCTGCTAAAACACGAAAAAATTACCAACGTATCATACGATCTGTTTAAAACACGAACACGACCTGTTTAAGACACAACACGGCTGAATTGGGGAAGTTGTGAACCGAATTATGAATGATGGTGTTTGTGAGAGAGATTTAAAAATTAGGGTTTGGATTGTGGAAAAAAGAACCACGTGTGTTTGTGTATAATTAATCTCAGGTCTCACGACTAATGATCTCATGTTCACACCCACATATAATATTTTTAAATTTTTAATTATTAACATGTACTTAACGGGTCTTAACAAGTTAACAGGTTTTAACCTGCTTAGATACGAAACCTGTTAAGGTCATACACGAAACATGATAACTTTGTGTAGGTTCGTGTCGTGTTATCGTGTTCGTGTCAGAATTGTCAGCCCTAGTTTTTTTATTATTAATGTGGATATCAAATAAAATTTGGTATAAGGATGATCTTTTTTTCTTAATAAAAATGCGGCCGTTTGAAAAAAAAAAAAAAGATTATCATTCTTGTAAAGGTGGTACTAAATTTATGTTTTAAAAGTTGAAATTGATGGAAAGATGTACTGATTATGCATAATTAATAAAAGAAATGATTAGGATGATTAATTACTTGCGTAGTAATTATTTTACACATTAATGGTTTTCCAACGAATTTCAAAAGTCACGGCTCGACACAAACTTCATATTTGTACCTCATAGTTGTGTTAACAGTAATGAGTAATGTCATTGTCCTTTAAATATATATTTTTATAATTTTATATGATAATGTTATATGGTACAATGTTATATAATAAAACTTTAAAACGTCTCACTAAAATCTCAAATTAGGATTTATACGATGTGGTTGCTTGTTGTTCAAGTAACTTACTTTCAAATTTGCTTTTAAGAGGACTTTAAATCTATCTAACTACACGACTTAATAAAACTTAATGAGGTTTTATGTGGATGTCTAGAAGAAGATAACCGGTTTTGTTATGTAACTATCACACTACACGACTTAATAAAGCTCAAATAAGATAAATGTCTAGCTTTAGAGTAGATCAAGTGGAAAAGTTTTGGCCGCCTTTGTTTTTATTAAAGTTGTCGTTACCAAAAAAAAAAAAAAAAAACAAAAGATGACCATGGGTAAATGACATTGTTTATCATAAGCTAGATTTTTATGATCTTTGTATGAGTTTGATTTGTTAATTGTTTTTAGAAACCTCTACTACATGTATAGCTGTAAAAATCACGCCTAGCCTCTGATTAGTAGTCGATTAATCGCTAGTCGGAGGTACATCGAGTATATTTAATCTAATCAGCCAATTAATCGTTAGACGGTCAATGGTGGTTAAATCCAGCCCTAATCGGTCAAAAATCAGTGACAGTCTAACGACATCTGTCTAATTCTAGTTAGATTCAGGTCAAAACCTGTAAATTCCGTCAATTAGTTATGACTACTTCAAAATATGAGTCGAAGAATGTGTCAAAACAGTTTACTTAAAAAAATTTACATATAATAATGTGTGTATATACATATAAAATCTCAATCTAATTAATCACGATTAATCCTGATCAGTCGATACCTAACTAACAGACTAGCGCCTAACATTTTTACAACATTGACTAAAATCCTAATGCCACACTCTTTTTACTATTTGTATCATGATTAAAAGAAACTATTTTAACTAGTTTTATCTTGAATTGAAGCTTATAAAATTTATTTTATTATCATAACTTATTAATTGTATTTACCATTTGATTCTTTATTAGGAGAATGGGGCACTTAACCCTGTAACGCCCCAAAAAGGTTAAATGCGCATATGTGTTTAAACTTAACCTAGTTAGAATATATGTGAAATGTTAACCTAAGAATGAATAATGGTTAAATAAATATAAATGCATAAAATGGGAGGACCAAACATGGACAATGAGAAAGTTATATTACTAAAACAAAAATTAACACACAAACACATATATTGTGTTGGTTGATCAAGGCAGAAGAACAAGGGGAAAACCCCTTTGATCAGAAATCATTAAATTTGGAGGGGAAGATTATGGCCAAACTAGTGCATGAACCCGAAATTTTGATCATCTAAACTTGCATGTCAAGTGGTAAGTCGAAATTCTTAAGTTGATTATCATTGATGAAATGGGTTGTGATTAATCCGCGAATTTATATGAAATTAGAATTGTTATGGATTTGAATCATCTCATGAAACATGAATCATGTTTGAATTTATGATTATTTTGATGTTTGAATGAAAACCCATTTGTAGAACTAATGTTATGAAGATGATGATGTTGCATGTGCTAAATGGTGTATAGTTTTGATATGTTTGAAATTGGATATTGTAGATTATTGTTAAAGGAATTTCATTTAGAATGAAAGTTATGTGAAATTAGTAGAATTTGATTATCTTGATATGAACTAGTAAGATTATACATAAAATACTTGTACATTGTGCTTTATTTGTGATATGCACACCAAGTGTTTGATGAAATGCCTAGGTGAGCTTAATAGAAGAAATTGTATGTAAGTAAAAGATGAATTGTGTGTGGAATGTAGAAATGATGTATTCGGTAGTAAAATATCATGTGACATCTGTTCTAGATGAAAACCATGTGAGAGTATAGTCAATGTGAGATTTAGTATAAGTACGAATTAAGAGCTTGCACTACATGCTTGTATGATGTGATGCACACGTGTGGATTGTTCGATGTCTTAATTACGATTTAAGAAGTAGATAGGGAATGTATGAGTATTCTAGAAAAGAATAAATTGGAATGATGTTGGGTTGCTAAATATGGGGGATAGTTGAAGGATTATGAGAATTGCTAGTATAAACGAAATCGAATATGTTTGGTGTGTATATATAAAGAGGCGATCATGTGGTTGAATGCGTATATCATTATGAGTGTGAAATGTATATAATGTCATTTCATAGCCTACTATGATGACACAAATGTATGAGGTTAAGTCGAAAGTTAATATGATAAACTGTTGACTTCTGAAAGTCAACTACGCATAAGAAGCACGGTTAGACTTATTATCACAATTGTAAGATTATGGAAAGCCATATGGTACGTGTTATATCTATGTGTTAATGTGATAAATTATATGAGTTGAAAAGATATAATTATAGGAATATGCTTTATGTTTGTTAGAATTGACTAATGAAGGTCAAATGTGAATATGAATTTGATATGATCATTAATACATACAATCATGTATACTAAAAGAATGTGAATGCGATGACTAGAAAGTATAGGGATCATGGGCGAATGGAAGCGTGGAAGGCTTGAGAGTCAAAAAGGAAGCAAGGAAGTGGATACAAATACAGACGTTTAAGGTAAGTGAATTCCGAAACTCACTTCTTAGTATATAAATGAAATGTGTTGTATGGATGATATGAGTCATGTAGGAAAGGTTGTGAAATATAACTAAATGGAGTAAGGAATGTTATAGTAGGTTGCTTATAGTTCATAAGTAACGAGAGATGCTTGGTGAGATCAAACGGGTCAAAACAAGAAAGTATTATGGTGAGATATAGTGATTGGTTTGATTTATGGTAAAGTGTTAGAAGAATATAAAATATAAGATGTTAGTCGGATAGTAATCCGCATGAATAGGTATGGCATTTATATGTGTTTGAGTGAATTGTTTTATGTGCAATGACGGATCATAGATTTGTGATAGATACACGTAGTATGAATTCGTACGTGAGTTAATGTCTACCAATGGTAGGTAGTTCCGTGAAAACATTGCGTCTTTAATATGTTAAGATTTCAGGATTGCTAACCGTGTTATTATTATTGAGAATGAAATGAAAAGTGCAGGTATGATAACGGGGGAGTCGATGCCGGAAAGTAATAGCTTTGAAGGATGAACGAACAAGATATTTTGCGTTGTTAGAATGCGTTATGGTCTTTTAGCCAAACATTTTTATTTTATGTATGATGTCACCATTTACTAACGTGTTACGTCACTTAGTCCATCCACTGCCCTAAACTATCTGATTCAATGGTGTCATTACCCTAAAACATGGACCCCACCATTTTACCCCGCTATTTCTCCATACACACAACTATCTATCTCTCTCCTCTTTCACATTTAAACCATCAACAACAACTTAACCCAACCCTTACCCGACCACTCCTACCTGCACCATCGGCGATGGTGTTTGGGAGCGATTAGGGGTACCCATTGGGCGGCTACTCGCTGATGCCCCTTCCCCCTTATATGTATGTATAGATGCTCCATGTTATTATAGGTTGTTTAGACATGACTACAAGCATCCTTATCAAAAACTTTATACCTCTTACAACCACCACTCACAAATTACAATAATAATTATAAGTGAGAGCTCATAATTAACTATTCCTGCAAACAAATTTATCAAAATAAATGTGTAATCTACTTTTTAATACGACTTTATACGACTTCTCTTAGTATTGTAAACACAAGAGGAAGAGCGTTTTTTTGGAATTCATGTAGACGTAGACATAAGAGAGGAAGGGCGTTTATAATATGCAATTCTTACACTTAAAAGCAACATAACTTGTCGTGTAAAAAATAGTATTTATCTTTTATAAGTTGTTTACTTAGAAAAATACCAGTTTGTCTCGTCATAAAAAACCAAAGCTTGTATATGATAATTGACGTTATATGGCTTCTCATGAATCGGCCTCATTCACTATCTCCGTCCTTTCATTGGTAACATTATAACAATCGTAACTTCGAAACCAGCACAATATTAAAATCTTGACATGGAAGATCAACATTAACTTTCACGATTCACATGATGCACCAAGCAAGTTCTTTGTAAATTAGACATAGAAAATCAAACTAAAATGTTTAATAATTTGCAACTTGATGTTTATCTGTTCAATAGCATTAATAAGTCAAATATAACGATCATGGATTGCAATATTACCGTACCGTGCAATGTATCAATCACCAAACATCTTGAGCCCTAATTACTTGGCAAAATCATTTGGGTGAAAAGGATAGCTATAAAATGATTTTCTATTTTCTTTTAAATCTAGAGTAAAATGCCAAAATTTCTCCGAGTTTAGGTTATTTTTGTCAGTTATGTTCAAAAATGAAACTGTTTGTATTTGTGTCCATGAGTTTCACTTTTGCTGTCATTTCCATCCAAATGACAAACTCACTTGAAATATATCGTTAACTCCTATGTAAGATTTTGGCAATTCTCAAACCTTGGAGGCGATTTTGACACTTTCTTATTTATTCTTTTGTTTTTTAACTTTATAAATTTTATTTTTATCTTTATATAAAACAATAAATAATATAAATAAAATATATATTATGGTTAATTTAAGTTTTTTAAAGGTAAAAAGGAAAATTAAAAGAAATTTGTATATACATTATAATTTTATTTTTATTTAAAGATAAAAAAGAAAATTAAATATAGATGGGTAAATTGCCAAAATTGTCTCTGATGTTTCGGAATTACCAAACCGTCCATTACTTAACAACGCATTTTAATTGAGTTAGTGATTTGGATTGAAATCAGGTCCGGTGCGGGGTGGGCGACGGCTTAGGGTCCAAACCCTCCTGGGGACCGGAAAAATATTTTTGTAATAAAGTACTGAATTGGAAAATAACATGATGAGACGCATGGTCTGGTGGTTCCCATGTCATTTTATTAGCATATAGACCTTGGGTTCTACTCTTGATAGTTTCAATTTTAGTTGATTTTTTTTCTTAGTGTTTGTTACCTATGCATTAAATACAAATGACATTAATTGACTAATTTTTGTTACATTAAATAAAAGTGGGAACAATGGTTACTTCTCAAATCTAGTTTAAAAATGGTTTTTATGTGAATTTCTTAAAATATTATTCAATGCTAGTTGTGTGTTCTAATTTTCTTTCATGATTTTTTTAATTTTTTTTCTTTCAACTCTGTGTATTTTCTAAAAGTTTATATTTTAGGGCCCGTATTTTATCTTCGCACACGGTCTACAGATTTTCAAATATTTTCAGAGACGAACCTGATTGAAATGGCAACAAAACTGAAATATCGGGAACCCAGATAAAAAATATTTCATTTTGAACTGAAGTGCAAAAAGTAACCTAAACACAAGACCATTTTGGCAATTTACTCTTAAATATAATTTCGTTGAATCCTCACTAAACCTTTTTGACCCCTTAATAGTTTTCTTAACAACTTTTTACACGTAAATATTATTTAACCCACTTGTAAGATGTCACACCCCGATTTCCACGTGTAACCCGGTGGGCTCGGATGGGGAGTATCGTGACACATGTTGATATCATTATTACCAATTAATATAAGTAACACAGAATAGCACAGCGAAAGTCTTGAATTTAAATAATATTATTACAAGCCGAAAGGTTCAAAGAACAAATACAATGGCTCGAAATAAAGATCCACAGGCGGATCGAAATCATATACAAAAGAGGTTCATTATACTAGAGCACATCTAAGGACTTGCAAGATCCTCTTATGTTGCTACTGAGCAGCTTCCAGCCTATTTACGTATTTGTACCTGTAACTTGTTTATTTTAAAAATACGTCAGTTTACACTGGTAAATACAATCAACCGATACATTTTGAAAACATTTTCAAAAAAAATCATTTTATGTACACATTGGTACATTTGTTTGATATTCAACTTGGGACAAACTATATCTTATGTTATCGATTTACATAACTCAACAATACATATCGGGACCGGAATCGATGCCGGTTCATGATTAACTGACACACCACTTATTCCCTTATTGGGAATACCCATATTGGGTTATAAAAATTATAATTTATTCCCTTATTGGGAACGCCCTTATTGGGTAACCCTTATTGAGTTATAAAATTTTTTATTTGAACCGTATCACATCTGTCAGGTGTATGCCTACACCCCGTGCTTAGGTCGTGGCCACTTACAATTAAATGAGTCAAGGGTATACAGTACACGGTCATATTAACCCCAAATGTTTAAGTCAAGCAATACGAATTAAAACGGATTATTTGAATTCGCCGACACATAGGTCTTCGAATCCCATACCCGACCATGCGGTAATAAGTTACCGTATCCCAAGCCCGTATAAGGAAAATAGGTTAAGAGTATTTACCTGAGCTCAGCAATCATTTTAATATAAGAAATATAGTAAGCACAGCCGTATCCAATTAATTAAGCGTAGGTACAATTTACCGGAAGACTCTAGTCTGGAATTGATGGTATAAATAACTGATTAGAATACTAACGTATCTTTATTTAAGTCATAGACTTAGACCGGCTAGCTTAAAGTATTAAAAACGGTACGATGCGCTTGATTAAGCGATGACCGGAATAGAATGTAGTTTTGACCCGACAAGTACTAAGACTCGTATAATATGGGCAAACTATTTACATTCTGGAATTGAGATAAAAATGATAAGGTTAAACCCGTTTCGGTTAAATTACGTAAACTAGCCTCGTAGGCTTAACCGTACGCATATAAGCGATACCGGGCAACCAGATGAGTCATGAACAAGTTCCATATGCCAATATACTTTAAACAAGTTAGAATATCAGTAGAATATCAACTTGTATGCCCATTAAGGTTTTAAAATCAAACTATGCCTCATAAGGGCATTTTGGTCATTTAAAAGGAACTTGCGTATAATCTGATGTTATGATCATAAACATTCTGTGAAAACACTTTATTTATGTTATAATATCATTAGGATATCAAACCTATGTGTGTTTCTTAGTTTAAGACCAAACTATGCTCCGTATGGGCATTTTTGTCATTTCACACATAGTTTCGAAGACTTATTTGGGATTCTGAGTTTATAACATGTACCCACTGTAATATAACCTCAGAGGGTTATGCTACATCATAATATGATCATAAAGGAACCTTAAATCAGTAGCATACTAATCTAATTCGATTCATAATCGAAAGTCAACGCAGAAGTCAAACTTCGCGACTTTCTGTTGCGAACCGACCCTAAAACTAAAATTGACGAGCCGAACATGTTTACACATGTTCTAATAATTATTAACAAGTTGTTCAAGTTTTAAAACATTTTTTAGAAATGTAAACTAGATATGAATATTTCAAAATTTGACCCGTTGACTTTTTAAACATTAATATGTTGACCCGTCAATTGACCAAGCAAACGTGGTAATTAGGAGGTGCCCTTTTTAGGGATTAACACCTACCTAATTACGATCACGTAGCCATGTTCGTCACGAGCATTGGCTGGACCGTAATGGTCTTAGCCGAAAGTCAAAGCGTTTTTACGATAACGTTTGACTTTTGGCTTTAAAGCCTATAAAAAAAAAGAACAAGGATTGGAACACTTACAAGTGATCCAAAGAAAAATTACAACTCAGTAGGATGCTCCTAATTGCCAGGAACTTCCAATAGAGAGCAAGAGAGAAAGAAAAGAGGAGGTGCAAGGAACCAAGCTCAACATTGAGCTTTATTTATAGGTGAGGGGCATGAATCAAGATCAAGACAAGTGTTTAGAGAGTCCTAGAGATCACCCCAAGTGTTACATGAGGTGTCCAAAACCGGAATTGAGGCCATGGTTTCGGATTGGAGTGCTGAAGTGGTTTGAGTGGTGGTCAAGGCTGCAGGCTGCAGCTGGCATGCAGAATTCTGAGAAACGCATGCCGTCATGCCACGCGAGGGAACAACATGTCCCCGCGCGACACGCGAGGGTGACCATTTCTCAAAATTTTCAATTTTTGTCCCTGGACTTTGCTTCGTCGCGTTTTGTCACCCGTAACCCTTTCAACCTAATTTCTAGGCTTAATAAGGGTGTTAAGGCATAAGTGACTTGGATTTTGTCTGCAAATATCACGGATGTCGGTTCGTTTGGTTGTACGGTTGCGCGTTCGCAAAATGCGTTAAAACGCTTTAACGAACATGAAAACGCTCGAAATTTCGCAACGGGGGACATCTTCACATTCTTATCAATAAAACACAAGATTTTATTGATATACATATTTGGATTTGTACATAAAGTCCGTATTCAAAATACGAGAATCAGAAAGTTTCCGTTGTTTGTCAGGAATAGCCCCTAGACTTCCAAACTTGCGTGAAACGTTATAATTAGTGCATAAAGCTATCTTAGGCCATATTAGGCACACACAAGAGTATGACTAACATCATAAGACTCTCGGTTCGTAAAAAGGTCACTCAGAGGCTTAGTTTTAGCATTTTGACACTTTTAGTCCCTTAACTATTAAATTGTCGTTCAGAGGTTATAAAATAACATAACGACGTATTTGGTCCCTCTCTTTTTAGCACGTGGCATACGAGTATTAGCGGGACACATGTCGAAATTTTATAGGACGGGTTTTTACGAGGTGTTACATCCTCACCCCCTTAAAAGAAATCTCGACCTTGAGATTTTATTTGAAGATAGAGGTACATCTGTCGCATACTGGACTCAAACTCTCAAGTATACTAGGGACTACAAGCGCCCCTTTTTGGCCCTTAAAATAGACACATGCTTCCTTAGTAGTTTCTTAATCTGTCGATCTTCAATTGATACTGGTTTTTCAATAAAACCCCAGGTTTTCATTAATTTGCACACTTTATATAACATCACTAGCAACTCATTAGCTAGCCTTTCTTTTAAATTGCATTCGTGGACACCTTGTGAATTCCACTGAGTTTCTCAAGTAAGCTAGCTTGAAGCTAAAAATTCGACACATTCGATTATCTTAAATGGTCCCACATATCTAGGACTTAACTTGCCGTCCTAACTGAGGCATACCACACCTTTCCATGGTGATATCTTCAATGGAATCCTTATCCCTTATTGGGAACTTAAGAGATTATCGCCTCTAGTTGGTGTAACTCTTCTGCCTATTATGGGCAGCTTTGAGCGATCACGAATTTGTCTGATTTTATATCCGTCGCCCTTATGACAATCTCATGTCCTATTTAGTTGGGTCTCCCCCAACATCCGTTCAACAAATAGTGTTTGACGCTTTCTCCCATACAAGGCCTCCAAATGAGCAGCCTTGATGCTTATATAATATTATAGGTGAACTTAACTAGGGTAAGATGGTCATTCCAACTACTACCCAAATGGTCTTAAAGAAATAGCTAACCCTTGTAGTCGGTCGAACAATTTGTCAGATCCTGGGCAGCGGATAACGATTTCTGATCGTTACTTTGTTAAGCTTGCGGTAATCAACGCATAATCGCGTTGAACTATCTTTCTTAATAAACAATATCAGAACTCCTAAATGACAAGCTAGGCCGTACAAGCCCTTTTTTCAGAAACTCATCAGGATAACGGAGATTATAGAGGTAGTCTAAATCCTCAGCTTTTGGTTCATCTAACGCCACTTGTGCCATAAAAATGACACACCTGACTTTCGAATTATTGGATGCCTTGAGTAAAGACACCTACTCAAGAATCTCAATACGGAATATCTCCTTGAATACCGTTTGCTGATTTAGTACAATATGACTGTTTGGAGATTCTAGTGGTTCCATGCATTAAACCTTCATGTTGATCAGGCATGAAAGCAATCTATGGAACACACTAAGATACTGCCAATTATCATATGGCGCTTTTATCAAACTGGTTTGGCATTCGCAGTCGATAGAAATCAATGAGATAAATAATTAAAATAAGTTATAAATAAATAATAATAATGATAAGAATTAGTCGTACTTCAACCGAAGGAAGAGCATGACTGATTTTTACGGATAAGAATATCCATCAAGAATAGAAAGAAGCGATTTCTATGGTTTCATCGGTAGGTTCTACCTTATACTTAAAATCTGGAGTTCTCATGAATATATATATATATATATATATATAATATATATTTAAGTTTTCTGGACTTATGGTTTATGAAAGACTTGTTAGTGCCTTAATCAAAACAGAACTCTTAGAAAAACATATCCTTGAGTAATGAGAAGGAATGTACTTGATGGTACTATGATATTTATTGCTTACGGCATTCCTCAGGAAATTTCAGACATTTCCTTTCTTAGCCTCTCCCGGCTTAGCTGCACCTTCTTTGGCAGCTTTAGGGCAATTAGTACTAATGTGGCTTTTCTCGCCAAAACTAAAGCAGACCGCATTCTTAATGTCCCTACATTCATGGGACTGATGACCAGTTCTTTTGCAGATACCACACTGCTTAGGCTTTTGGTCATTTCGACATTGTCCCCAGTGTCTTTTATTGCAGGTTTGGCACATAGGCTTTTTATCGGACCCTTGCTGGTTCTTATTGAATCCAGACTTGCCATTTTTCCTAGATTTCTGGGAGTTATCCTCCTCCCTTACTCTCTTTCCTTCATTGTTACTCTTGACCGACATTTGTCTCCCATAATCTTGTGTGGGGGAAAGAGAGAATTCACCGCTGACTTATAAGTACCAGGTCGAACTGCCTTAACCAAGCTTCTTATATCTGGAGCCAATCCATTAATAAATCGCACAATTTGCTAGGGTTCCGGAGTGACTAAATATGGTACTAATCTTGACAGAGAGTTGTAGTCGGTGACAAATTTCTGACAATTCAAAATTTTCATTGTCAAAGCCAAGAAATCCGTTTCAATCTTTTCCACTTCATGTGGTGGACAAAAGGTATCCTTAATCAAGTCCACAAACTCGGACCAGCTAAGGTTGTACAGATGTATTTTACCAGTAGACTGTACTAAAGCTTTCCACCAAATCAGGGCATCGCCTTTGAATGATTGTGATACAAATTTCACAATATCTTTGTCAGCACAGCCGCTAATCTCGACTATGGTTTCCATTTCATCTAACCATCTAAGGGATTCAACTGCCCCTTCTTCCCCATTGAAATCACGGGGCTTATAGGATACGAAATACTTGTATAACACCCATCCTTATTGGAACGCATCTTCTCATGATGCTCCTGTCTCTTAGTCTTACTCCTCACATTTGAGGAGTGTACCTCACTATCCCTTGGATTCGATTGAGGTATAGACGAGTGTTTCGATAATTGTTTGGAACGAGAAGCACTCGACTCCTGTTGCCTTGCCCTATAGGCGTTCATGGCCTTGCCAACCTCCGTGGCAATTAAAGCTTGTAGATTGTTTTTACTTATGACAATATTTGCATTTGCATTATCATCGTTACGCTTGCTGTTGGCTCCATCAGAAGTTGCCATTGTAGCTACTTGGTACCAAACACCAATTTGTATTCTATTAGTTGGTCATTCTCCTTTGATGACTCATTGTATCTATGCCATGGTAATCAAATCATTTTGACTCTAAATTGGGTATATAAATTCCTTGCCTTTTGGATGAGTGTGCTCGATGTCACAAATGTCAGGCTTTGACATTTTAAATGGATGTCTAATAGGTATATATATATATATATATATATATATATATATATATATATATATATAACCTAGGTCTCAAAGGACCATCACAAGTATTTGAAAAGATCGGACATAGTCCGGGAATATCAGGCAGTGGCTGCCCTTGTCATAATGACATTTTAAGTAGCTCGCAAGCTTGTCACATAGGACTTGATATATGGCACGAAGGCCTTTGTCATATAAGACATAAGAAGTATGGCACTAATGGCCTTGTCACTAATGGACAAAAGATATGGCACGAATGGCCATGTTGCTAAGAGCATCAAAATACAACGCTAGGCCTTGTCACAGGGACATTTTAATAATATATAAGCCGCGATCATATTGATCAATTGGGCTTTTTAAGTTTGAACATAGTTCATCACTTTTGGACAGGGAGTCGTAGACTACAACTGTCGTTATCTTTAATATAGCCCGTAGGCGAAACATCACTAATGTATGTTAAATCATGGCTCGTAAGCACTACATCACTAACGGATATTTATTTATGGCCCGTAGGCACTACATCACTAATGGATGTTTAAATTCCGGTCATCATATTGATGGTATAAACTGGGATCAAGTTTAGTCACATAGGCTATTAGGTTCGGACATAGTCCTTCATCCAGACGACTAGTGTGGTTCCTCAAGTCACACTGTCAGGAGTATTAACATTACTTGAATGTTAACAAAGAATAGTTGTCTTAAAATGGTTTATTAATGTAGCCATGATCGCACTGATCATAAAGGCTCCGAGGCTTGAACATAGTTCACCACCTCTGGATAGAAGGGATAACCTTCCTTAACTATCATGGTAGAAGGCTTTACTTCTTAACTACCGTTTTATATTTGCCATTTAATGTGAACTTGTCACTTGGCAGGGGTAAACCATCAAGAAGATCTTTAGAATTATTTCTCGGATCGATAAAGTTCGAATTAAAATCTAGACAATCGCTTTAAACAAAGAATATAATGAATACATATATAATATTTATAATAATTTCAAGTCTTTCCATAACTCATTAGGAAATTACAATAGCGCCTTAAACAGGACTTTTAATAACTAACTTGTCCACGCAGGGACTTAAAAGCAACTCAAGTCCGCACAAGGACTAAATAAATATATAACTCCATATATAGGGACTATAAGAAATAACATTCCACAAGGGACTCAAAGGAAAATAAAATACAGTTGAAAGAAGGATTTTCCAGAATCTCCTTTAATTCATTTCTTGTTGTTTCTTTTCTTGGCTTGCCACGTATGGTATTAACACAAAGGTTTTTAATAGAAAGTGTAATAACTCCAAATCGGGATCTGTCGTAGAACTAGAATCCAAGGATTCAATGGTCAAAGAATAAAATGGATCACGGATTGGAGTTTGGTAAGCATAATCCAAGTTTGGGATTCCAAAACTCGAATGTAAGAAACATGGATCATGAATGTCCACTAGTATCATCTTTGAAGTTGGAGACTCAGGGACCTCTGGAATGGACTCCACAAATACAGACTTTAAAATTTGAGCCTCAGGGACCTCCGGTATGGACTCTGAAGTCTGGTTAAAGGTTTCAGCAGGTTTGGGATTAGGAATAGGCTTATAAAGGTCTTTCCTTCAAACCGATCGCATGCTTAACTTAGTCGCGGTACGAAGCATAGCATTCCACGGCTTCAGGTGAGAAGAATTTTCTTCAATGGCTTCTTTGCTTAGCGACTTGTTTCTGAATTACATAACATCGAGCAAGATTTATTTAACAGGGATGAAAGCATTCCTATGTCAAGCCTAGACTCAGAAGGTATAAGGAATATAGATTAAACACAAAAGGCTAGTGTTTCGTTGGCTCTGATACCAACCAGTCACACCCCGATTTCCACGTGTAACCCGGTGGGCCCGGATGGGGAGTATCGTGACATATGTTGATATCATTATTACCAATCAATATAAGTAACACAGAATAGCACAGCGGAAGTCTTGAATTTAAATAATATTATTACAAGCCGAAAGGTTCAAAGAACAAATATAATGGCTCGTAATAAAGATTCACAGGCGGATCGAAATCATATACAAAAGAGGTTCATTAGACTTGAGCACATCTAAGGACTTGCAAGATCCTCTTATGTTGCTACTGAGCAGCTTTCATCCTATTTATGTATTTGTACCTGTAACTTGTTTATTTTGAAAATACGTCAGTTTACACTGGTAAATACAATAAACCGACATATTTTGAAAACATTTTCAAAAAAAATCATTTTATGTACACATTGGTACATTTGTTTGATATTCAACTTGGGACAAACTATATCTCATGTTATCGATTTACATAACTCAACAATACATATCGGGACCGGAATCGATGCCGGTTCATGATTAACCGACACACCACTTATTCCATTATTGGGAATACCCATATTGGGTTATAAAAATTATAATTTATTCCCTTATCGGGAACGCCCTTATTGGGTAACCCTTATTGAGTTATAAAATTATTTATTTGAACCGTATCACATCTGTCAGGTGTATGCCTACACCCCGTGCTTAGGTCGTGGCCACTTACAATTAAATGAGTCAAGGATATCCAGGACACGGTTGTATTAACCCTAAATGTTTAAGTCAAGCAATACAAATTAAAACGGGTTATTTGAATTTGCCGACACATAGGTCTTCGAATCCCATACCCGACCATGCGGTAATAATTTACCGTATCCCCAGCCCGTATAGGGAAAATAGGTTAAGAGTATTTACCTGAGCTCAGCAATCATTTTAATATAAAAATATAGTAAGCACAGCCGTATCCAATTAATTAAGCGTAGGTACAATTTACCGGAAGGCTCTAGTCTGAAATTGATGGTATAAATAACTGATTAGAATGCTAACGGATCTTTATTTAAGTCATAGACTTAGACCGGCTAGTTTAAAGTATTAAAAACGGTACGATGCGCTTGATTAAGCGATGACCGGAATAGAATGTAGTTTTGACGCGAAAAGTACTAAGACTCGTATAATATGGGTAAACTATTTACATTCTGGAATTGAGATAAAAATGATAAGGTTAAACCCATTTCGATTAAATTACGTAAACTAGCCTCGTAGGCTTAACCGTACGCATATAAGCGATACTGGGCAACCGGATGAGTCATAAACAAGTTCCATATGCCAATATACTTTAACAAGTCAGAATATCAGTAGAATATCAACTTGTATGCCCGTTAAGGTTTTAAAATCAAACTATGCCTCATAAGGGCATTTTGGTAATTTAGCGACGGAACTTGCGTATAATCTGATGTTATGATCATAAACATTATGTGAAAACACTTTATTTATGTTATAATATCATTAGGATATCAAACCTATGTGTTTTCTTAGTTTAAGACCAAACTATGCTCCGTATGGGCATTTTGGTCATTTAACACATAGTTTCGAAGACTTATTTGGGATTCCGAGTTTATAACATGTACCCGCTGTAATAATATTTTAAATTCAAGACTTCTGTTGTGCTATTATGTGTTGTTTGGTTATGATGATATCAACATACGTCACGATATTCCTCAACAGGGCCCACCAGGTTACACGTGGAAATCGGGGTGTGACATAAGATTTAAAGCTGCAACAGTTTCTTAAAAACAAATATTATACCACTATACACGATTCTTTGGTCACCAACGTTGTATGTGTTCGTAGGGGATGAGCTTTCGTCAATGAATTTACCCGGGTAGCCGGGCTTGTTTAGTATTCATTGGCCTTTAAAAATAGATTATATTACTCGAATATATTGTCTTTAATTTACTAACCCATTTGTTTTAGGGTAACTTACATTAAAATATATGTACTTTTACACTTATTTTATATTGTTATATGTATTATATTTTTATAAATTTACTAACCCATTGGTTTTAGGGTAACTTACATAAAAATATATGTGATTTTACACTTATTTTATACTGTTCTATGGATTATATTCTATTAATTTATGTTACTAGAATATATTGTCTTTAATTTTACTAAACTATTTGTTGTAGGGTAACTTACATTAAGATATATGTAATATATGTAATTTTTTACACTTATTTTATATTGTTATACGTATTATATTGTTACGACCTTCTAAAAATGTTTGCTCCTTACATAACACCCGGTTTTGCCAAGCAATTATGATGTTGATTTACTTCTAAAAAGGTAAATAACTTATTATTTAATATAGCAAAAATATGTAAAAATACTCTAATCCATTTATATGTAAAAATACTCTAATCCATTTATATACAAAATTTTAAACCTCCATGTTTTAAATTGACATTATTAAAGTTACAAATATTTATCTATAAATCTTTACAAATGATTTCTTTATCTAACACACTAACTAAACTACGCCAATGTTGAATCTCATAATGGTTAAAATATATACAAGGGTACCTACATTTTTTTTTTGTTATCGATTTCACACTAACTCTATTTTTATTTTTATTTTTATTTTTGAAAAGTAAACTTCATTAAATCAACACCAAACCTCAATCCGAGGCAGCAACCAACACAACAAACACCTACATAATTACAAATTTACACCAATCGTCCAAGAAACCCTCAACATTTTCGCTCTACAATTTAACCACAAAAATCCCACCGACTTAATCTCACTAAGAATACCTCCCATGCTAACCGGTTTGTTCTTGAACTTCACCTCATTCCTGGCTCTCCAAAGGCTCCAACACGCAACTCTAATAACACCTTTAACCACTTCTTTTTTCCCACCATTAATCTCACAATATTCATGGGCTTCCAACAGGTCTTTCACAGAGAACGCCAAAATTTAGGAATCGAGCACCAAAAACAAACTTGATGCCACAAAACCGCAACGACATAACAAGAAGTAAACACATGCTCCGCTGACTCCTCTTCACCACCATCCTTCGTGATATCAAGTACATTTATGTTATACTTGAAGTCTTGGAACACAAGTCGCGAATCATAAAATCCAGCATTGCTATATAAAGGCCCGAAACAATATAAAGACAAGTCATTTGAACACATATAAGGAAAAGATACATACATCTCATGGTTGAGTGGGTTGTTAAGAGAGGACGGGGTGATCCAAACATTAAAAAAAACCCTAATATAAAGTCGTTGAAGTAATATGGGAGGTCTTTTTGGACGAAAAAAACTATTTGTGTTCGTGGTTAGTTTGTATGTTTGTATCTACAACTCATGCGAGTGGTTATATGTCTTATTTTATAAATCATCATCAAGTTGAGCGACATGTTGCACTTGTTAGTGGTTAATGTTTAGAGTGGCTAGTGTAGAATTGCTAAAAGATTCTTGTTCTACATTTCACATCCAACCATTGCAATAGCGGGCGTTCGCGAGGTTATTTGGTGGGTACGTCTACTTTGACCGTTGAATCAACGGTAACATTAAAAATATATTCCAAAATCAATTAATATATCCTCTATATACACACACATACTCTCTTATTTTATTTCACTCAAACCTCTCCATTCTCTTAAATCTTTTATACTCTCAACTTTTTTATACCCTCAATCTCTATATTTTCAAAGGCACGTCGTTGGACCGAGGCCAAGGATATCATGTTAGTTACAAGTTGGGCGGATACGGTCGATTTAGGATTCCGTGTCGATTCGCCTCAACGATAGAGTATGATTAGGACCGCATTCTATAAACATGTAGGTGAGAATTTTCGTGGAAGAGAGCAAATTCTAGGAAGGTTTATGCAACTACGCATAAAGTGTACACATTTTGAGAAATGCCACGTCACTGCGTTGAACCGCAAGGAAGGTGTAGCAGAGGATGAAGCGCTTGCCGATTCGAAGCACAGTACATAAGGCCATTCGATCACGTTGCGGCTAGGAGGATTTTACGTTTGTTTTATTTAAATGTTTGATGTTTTATTTTTGTGTTATGTTTTTATTTCTTGTTATGTTTTTTATTTATAATTTTTTTTGCCCAACGAAATGGATACTATTATTATACTAACAGATAGCACAAGCAGCCCTTAGCAAGAAGCTAAGGGCAAGAAATATACAACAACAAAACCAAACACTTATACACACACTCTGAACTCGCGCCAATTCTCCCACGATAAGCTTTGACCTTTGGACCTGTTTTTACCCAAAGAAAAGAAAGAGATTTGATGTCTTCGATTACGCTTTGAGTTTGTATTTCCTTTTGCTTGAATATTTTATAATTTATTTAAATCTAACTATATATAGAAGGAGAAGTAGAGCTGATTAACTTTGCATACGTGTCAACTAACTAGACATGCCACGTAGGTTTTGCTGATGTCATAAATAACAATTTAAAATGTTAATATTGATTTATTCAAGTTATTCAAATTCAAATTCAAATTTTAAAGGCTTATATTGATTTATTCCTCCAAATTCTCACAAATTCAAATTCACATCCCAATTTCTGTCTCTGCATTCTCTCTACTGTACGCTCTTCCAACTTAAACCCTAGCGCCACCACCGATCACTCACCCAATCCACACACCTCCAATCTCCACCACCATATCTCACACATGGAATGGAATCTGGAAACCCTCAAAAACCTCTCACATCCAGAACCCTAAAAAACATCTCTCAATCTAAGATCAAACAACTTAAACTCCTAATATCCAACTAAGAACACTGCTTACACTCTCAATATCTAAGATTGAATGACCAAAAGAAGAGAACGAGAAGAGAACGATGTCAGTTGATTTGAAATTGTTGGCTTTTAATCTCACCACACCAAAGTTGCTTCTAAAGGTTGTTTCAAGGTAAGTTTCTGGTTTCGATTTGAAGTTATTAACATTGGATTTTGCTATGATTGTCTTCACCTTCATCTCCCCCTTCAAAATCTTGGTTTCATCGATTTTAGGTTATGTGTATTGTAGGGTTTTTCATCCGCCTCATCCCTTTGGGATCTGAGATTCCATGGCGGCTAGTGTTCCGACGAAGACTCCGATGAAGCTCCGGTAAGTCCTTCACTTACATGTTCCATCGGACAGTTGTTTCTTTGTTATTGATTTGTGAAACTTACTTTTTGAATGGATATTCTAAGAACAATGGTTTCTGAATAAAAAAAGCATGATATTCTAAGAACGATGGTTTATTTGTTATTGATTTGTGTTGTAGTTGTTGGCTAAAGTTACCCTTGGTGATAAATAGATGGCACGAAGAACAGATAACCTTAATCGTGTAGAAGATGTGAAAACGTTATATCTTCAGGTATGATTGTGTAAAACTGGGTTCTCAAAGTCTTATCTGAAAATCATTTTGAAATCTGAATAACCTGGCCATAAGTAACTTTCTTTCCTCTAATTTTGCAGCTCTCTCAATAAAGACGTTTTTGCAATCTCAGCATCACTCTCTCCCATACTTACTCTTATCTTGATTTCCTCTTTGCTTTTAGTAATATTCACTGGCTACTCAGTCCTATTGATGACGCTCTCTGAAGGTAACCTAAATTCCTATTTTTACTTAGGTTAGATTTTAAACTAACTAAGAATTTGATTTTTTATACAGGTGTGTTATGTTGAGTGTAACAACTCGTAAATTCGTTGTTATCTTTTTCTTTTATTTCCGTTGTAACTTTCAATGTAATTCCGAGATTTGATTATGAGAAAGTTTATGTTAATGGAAATGTATTTTGTCACAACTATATCGCATCTAATCGCTTATTAAATGCCAATTCAACGCAATCACAAGTAACTATGTTACTTTAATAGCCGAGTGTGTTGTTGTACATTAACCACTTGTGCCATCGCATCGTCTATCTCATCGCATCGCCAAACGCAGTTAATTATGTGGGATTATGTTTCATATGTGTCATGTTTGTTTATATTATGGTTTATTATCGCTAAAACGCTCGCACGCTCACGTAAATCGCTCTCTCTCAATTCAATGATAATATAATGCTTAACGCTTCGCTAAAACGCTTAACATAACTATCTAATACGAACTGAATCGCCGAACGAACTCGTAACGCGAAAATAACAAACGAAACTTCGCCAATAGGCCAAGTTTGGTCGAACTTGTGCATCACAAGTTCGCCCGAACTTATCCAGGCCACTAGAACTCCTCAAAACACATCAAGTCCGCCCGGACTTGCCTTAATGCCCAGGAAACAAGCAAGTTCGCTCGAACTTGTAACAAGTTCGCCCGAACTTAATACAAGTTCGCCCGAACTTGATGTATCCAGCCCAATCTTCACCTCACCTATAAATACTCAGCTCCTCTTCTCATTTGAATTTGCTGCAAGTTCGCCCAGAGCACCGAAACCCTTTGTTTTCTAAGTAAGAACCAACCCGTTTTCTTGCAAAACGTTTTATAACGATTTTGCACAAGGTTTTACCTTCGATTTCATCAAAGCTCCCCTGTTTACGAAAATCTTCATCTTTTATGCAAAGTTTCTGTTTTTTCACTTAGATCTAAGTAAAATCCTTTTTAAACATCGATTTTCACACAGATTCGGACTAAATGACGTATTTTCGTTCACTATGAAGTGGAACGAGGCGAAGCAAGATCTCAAATCCGGAAGCATAAGGACGAAATCGTCACTTTGCACAAACTGGACTAACCCGTACGAACCTTCAAGTTCGCCCGGATTAGTTCGAGTTTCTGTAAAATGGCTAGAACTCCCTCCAAAAGACCTCTCCAGCCTAGGTTTTTCTCAGTAGCTTAAGGTTGGAGGGATGGACACTCGATTTCCTCAGCAAACGACGTGAAAACGCACGATTTGGATGCCAAAACAGTCAAGTTCACTCGGAAAACATCAAGTTCGCTCGAACTTATCACTGGATTGGGGACCATGGTCGCCCGAACTTAATCCAGTTTTGACAGAAACTACACAAGTTCGCCCGAACTTGTATCACATCTCAGCAAATAGGGCAAGTTCGCCCGAACTTGTCTACTTTCTCAGGAAACCAGACAAGTTCGCCCGAACTTGTACCACCAGTAAGTTTAGACAGTCAAGTTCGCCCGAACTTGTACCCCAAGGTACAAGTTCGCCCGAACTTATCTACTGTTCCTTCAACCGTTAACCGTTTCAGCAATTCGGAAGACTGATGCACTTCTGTTCGCTTACAGGCTGATCCGGCGCTCTCCTCAACTCATCTCAGATCCCGTCTCTTTCTCAAAACGCACCAACTGTGAGTATACTTGAACCACTTTTCGCTTTATCGCACTTTTGGGTGTTACATACGTCTCTATATCAAAAACACGCTACACGCAACTCTAAACTGTTTTAAAAGCTAACCGCTCTCGCATGTTATACGTGAATCGTTGAATGCTTGTTTGCTATGTGTGAATAATGTGTACTTGTAGACCACCCTTAGCAACGATAATACTATAGTGTAACATCCGACAAAAACGGATTTTACCAAACCCGCTCCGTTTATTAACCGAACAATCAGTTTAAAATTTCGTGGCGTATTTAATGCCCAAATTAATTTTAAACGGTACATAATTAATTATTATATTGGAATATATAATTTGTTTTTGAAAAATTGTTAAAAATAATGAAATAAAAATAAAATGGTTCTGCCAGGTTTCGAACACGGGTCAGTCAGCCGGGTCAACGACTTAACACCCACACACTCAACCACTGCGCCACTTGTATTCCTTGGTAATTAATGGAAACAATTAATACATATTATCATTCTCGAATTCAAAATCGGCGCGCCCAAATGCAGTCGTCGGAAATCCCGGCGATCTCGCGAGATTGGACGGTTACTGTCACACCCCGACCCGCAGCGGAAATAAGAGTCGGGGCATAATTGGGTTATCACCAAAGCACATGACATTTACTATTATGTTTCATAATTAAATGAAGTCAAAGTTACATTTCTCAAACCTTCAAACATGTTCATTCATTACAAAGGAAAATAACCAAACATAATAATCCAAACACTAAATCATTTTATTTCTTCTAATCCAGGTCCTACGTGTTCCTAGCTGCTGCTGGTTCACCTGTATCATGTGTAAAATGGGAGGTTTTTGGGTCAACATAAGTTGGCGAGTGAACCTTATAGATAAACATTTAATAATGATTTTCTGGTTAGTTTATCAATAAAATATTGTGCATAATCATAAAAGAGCATATGTATGAAATCAAGCAATGGCAACATCGGTTACAATTATAACATACATTAACAATTGATAACATACATGATCATACCAACATCATATGATAATTAACATAAATGAACTGTGAGATCAAGGCTCAATCAAACGGAGCCGATCGTATTGCATGAACTGAAAATGTAAATTGAACTGTGTGCTCAAGGCTCAATCAAACGGAGCCGAGCGTATTGCATGAACTTGAAATGTAAATAACCGATCAAGGCTCAATCAAACGGAGCCGATCGTGCGGGCACGCCCTGATCAACCGCATAATAAAATGGGGATCAAACTCAACCTCGAGGAATGGGGAGCTATAGCCTCAGCAATTGCATGTACTGAAATAATAACTTGCAAACAATTCTAACTACTGAGCAGCAATAACTAACACACATGTCATGATATGATATATGCACAATAACTTAGTTATAATAAGTAAATGAATAAGACACATGATACACCCCAATAATGTGATTAAAACGGGGAATTTGAAGGGTTCACTCACATTGGGTGCGTTGGATTTGAATTGGTGAGATGCGCACGATTTAGACGAAACGAGTTAACGAGGAATCACTGACCTAAATAATAATAGGAAAAAAATATATTAAATGGATGGATTTTATTAAAGATTTTTAATGGGATTTTTAGATATATTTTTGTGAGTTCATGGCTATTTTCTATCCTTAAAAATGTTATTTTTAAGTATTTTTAATTGATTTTTAATTTAAATAAAACAAATAATTATTTAAAAAAAAAAAAAATATATATATTTTTTTTTACTGTTTGACCGTTGACCGTTGACCGGTTCGGTCAGCGGTAATTCTTGCGCCGAGCGGGATTCGAACCTGTGACCTTCCGTTCACGCGCACGTAGCTCTACCAACTGAGCTACGTGACTAACCCGTTAGAAATCTAGTTTTAATTATATTAATACACTTATTTGAATTTACCAAAAATTCCTTTATTTTACAAAACGTTTTATTCTCATTGAACCGGTGTTTGGGACGGGACTCGATCGCGTGACGTG
Organism: Scalesia atractyloides; assembly: GCA_947069175.1. NCBI lineage: Eukaryota > Viridiplantae > Streptophyta > Magnoliopsida > Asterales > Asteraceae > Scalesia > Scalesia atractyloides. Next base: position 18,995,843 of record CAMTDV010000016.1, on the reverse strand, counting down.
CAGTTTGTGTTGCACACAGTCCACCGCTGGACTGTGTGTCTAACCCGGTTATATTCTTGAATTATATTATACTTAACAACTACTCAATCTAACCCGGTTAGTTTTATGAATAAAAAGGGAATGTTATTACGCAGTGTGTGTGTAGTAAGGATCGAACTCGGGACTCGTATATAAACTTTGCACACAGTCCACCGCTGGACTGTGTGTCTAACCCGTTAATTATCCGAGTTTTAATTATTCTTATCCCGTTTTTAGATTCGTCTTCTTCGTTATGATTACTGGTTTTTACTCAGACAACTGATTCATGGCTCTACTACTTAAATATCATGTCTACTAGTTTGAATGAACAAACCGAACAGTTTGGGGACAAGAAATACCGGACAGGTCGTCTTCTTCAGGAAGTCCGGCGAGAACAGGCAACTCCGTTTTGAAACTTCGGCTGAGAGGGCTAATCAACAGAATTAAAGAATTAGATTTGAAATTGAACCAGAGTACATGAATTATTAGCACGATTGAATGTGTTTACCGTCAACTAGCGTGGTTCCGGCAAATCCCAGAATTTCTCCGGCGAAACCAGAAATCCAGCAAAGTCTTCTATGACTGACTTTGAGTGACGGAATAATGTTAGTAGGGTCCCAACAATAGATTGAAACAGCAAGAGAGGAAATTCTTACTGATTTATGTTGAACACGGTTTTCCGGCGAGAATTTCAGAAAATTCCGGCGACAGTTTTCTTGAGCTCAAAAGACTTGAAAACGCGACGAAAAGGAATTGGAGTGTATTTGAGACAGTTCTGAATCGTATAAATGATTGGAAACAGAATTATTTGAAACTTGAATGTCTTTCGGTTTCAAAACCCAAAATTCGAAGTTCATTAAATCTGAACTTTAATTAGAAACCGATATGCGTCGGTTATAAGTTAACTAAACGAACGAAAACTGATTTGACGATTTGGCTTACCGATTTTCCGTTATTCAGATATCAATAACCGTTAAACCGAGTTTGCGTATAAAATTTAATTGTTTTCATAATACCAACAGAAAACAACTGGTGGCGGAGTGGTTTGGAGACGGGAAGTTAAATCGTTGGAGGCAGTTGACCCGGGTTCGAGTCCGGTCAGCTCCAACTATTTTTTATTTATTTTATTTTGACTTTTTATCAAATATAATTTTTATAGTTTAGTTTATATATTAATTATGTAACGTTTAAACTCAAAATACTCAAAAATACTTAATGAAATTTCGTAACTTGGTATTTGATTACAAAACGGAGCGGGTTTTGGAGACCCGATTTATACAAATGTTACAGTATCCCCTACTTTTAGGAATTTCGTCCCGAAATTCAAACAGTTGAAGTAGTAGGGAAAAGATGAGGGTATTTTTCACGCATTGAGTCTTCACGTTCCCAAGTAAACTCAGGTCCCCGTTTCGACTCCCAACGTACCCTAACAATAGGAATGCGACTTCGACGTAGACGCTTTTCTCCATAGTCCATAATCTCTACTGGCCTTTCGATAAAATGCATGGATTCATCAATCTGAATATCCTCCAGTGGAATATGAAGATTCTCATCAGCGAGGCACTTCTTCAAGTTCGACACGTGGAATGTGGGATGAATTCTGTCGAGTTCTTCCGGTAGATCAAGCTTGTAAGCTACAGGACCTACTCTTTCGAGTATCTTGAAAGGTCCTACGTAACGTGGTGCTAGCTTTCCCTTCTGACCAAAACGAACTACTCCCTTCCACGGTGATACTTTTAAAAGCACATGATCACCCACGCTAAACTCCAAGGGCTTCCGACGTTTATCTGCGTAACTCTTTTGACGACTTTGAGCCGCTAGAAGATTGTTTCGAATTTGATGAATCTTATCTGTTGTTTCTTGGATTAATTCCGGACCAGTAATTTGAGCTTCCCCAATTTCGTGCCAACAAACAGGAGATCGACACTTTCGACCATATAAAGCTTCAAAAGGTGCCATGCCGATGCTAGAATGATAACTGTTGTTGTACGAAAATTCGACTAACGGTAGGTGGGCGTCCCAATTTCCCTTGAAGTCTATGACACATGCTCTAAGCATGTCCTCAAGGGTTTGAATGGTTCGCTCAGACTGTCCATCAGTTTGGGGATGATAGGCGGTACTGAGATCTAGTCGAGTGCCCATAGCGGATTGTACTGCCTGCCATGTTCGTGAGGTGAAACGACCATCACGATCAGAAATAATACTTAATGGAACTCCATGACGGCTGACGATTTCGCTGATATAAATACGAGCAAGCTTTTCGTTCTTGAAATCTTCCCGAATAGGAATAAAGTGAGCTGATTTTGTGAGTCGGTCTATAATCACCCATATAGTATCATACCCACTAGAAGTGCGAGGTAACCCGGTAATAAAATCCATGGTTATATTTTCCCACTTCCAGACAGGTATTTCTGGTTGGATCAGAAGTCCTGAGGGTCTTTGGTGTTCAGCCTTTACTTTAGAACAAGTGAGACACTTGGAAACAAAAACAGCAACATCTTTCTTCATTCCAGGCCACCAATAGGTGTACCGTAGGTCTTGATACATCTTATCGGCTCCTGGGTGTATAGAATATCGCGACTTATGGGCTTCATGCATGAGTGCTTCACGAAGATTGACATGGTTAGGAATCCATATACGATCTAAGTAATACAAAATACCATCAGATTTAGTTTCCAGCTTTAGCTCGGCTCCACAGGACATCTCCTTTTGTACATCTTCCTCTGTTATTGAGACGTGTTGAGCTTCACGAATTTGATCCTTAATTTTGGTTATAATTTGTGAACATAGAATATGAATGGAGTTTGCATAACCCTTTCGACTAAGTGCATCAGCCACCACATTTGCTTTACCAGGGTGATATTTGATTTCACAATCGTAATCATTTAGAAGTTCGACCCATCTTCGTTGCCTCATATTTAACTCTTTCTGATTGAAGATATGTTGAAGACTCTTGTGGTCAGTGTATATTTCACACTTCGTACCATAAAGATAATGTCTCCATATCTTAAGAGCGAATACAACGGCTCCAAGTTCAAGGTCATGAGTGGTGTAGTTCTTTTCGTGTGTCTTGAGTTGCCTTGAGGCATAAGCTATGACTTTTCCTCTTTGCATGAGAACGCATCCCAATCCTTGCCCTGACGCGTCGCAATAGACTACAAAATCATCACAACCTTCAGGAAGAGTGAGGATTGGTGCATCACAAAGTCTTTGCTTGAGGGTTTGAAAAGCTTCTTCTTGCTTGGGCCCCCATACAAATGGTTTCCCTTTATGGGTTAAAGCCGTGAGTGGCACCGCAATGCGAGAGAAGTTTGAAATGAATCGACGATAGTAACCAGCAAGTCCAAGAAAAGACCTTACTTCAGTTGGCGTACGTGGAGCTTGCCATTCTTGAACTGCTTTGATCTTTGATGGGTCCACATGTATTCCTTTGTCATTGACTACATGCCCAAGAAATTGCACCTCTTTTAACCAGAATTCACATTTAGAGAACTTGGCATAAAGCTTTTCCTTTTCTAGAAGTGTAAGAACAAGTCGCAGATGACGCTCATGATCAGCTTTGGATTTTGAATAGATAAGAATATCGTCAATGAACACAATAACAAATCGATCAAGGTAAGGTTTGCAGACTCTATTCATTAGGTCCATGAAAACAGCTGGTGCGTTGGTTAATCCAAACGGCATAACCATGAATTCATAGTGACCATATCGAGTTCGAAAAGCAGTTTTAGGGACGTCTTCTTCATGCACCCTAAGCTGATGATAGCCCGATCGAAGGTCGATTTTCGAAAAGCATCTGGCACCTTGTAGCTGGTCAAGAAGATCATCTATACGAGGTAAAGGATATCGATTTTTGATAGTTAACTTGTTGAGCTCTCTATAATCGATGCACATGCGAAAAGATCCATCCTTCTTCTTTACGAAAAGTACAGGTGCACCCCAAGGCGATGAGCTGGGGCGTATAAATCCCTTGTCAGTCAACTCTTGCAATTGACTGGCTAACTCTTGCATTTCAGAGGGGGCTAACCTATATGGAGATTTTGCCACTGGCGTAGCACCAGGTATAAGATCGATACGAAACTCGACATCTCTGATTGGAGGAAGTCCTGAAATGTCGTCAGGAAAAACTTGTGGAAAATCTTTTACAACAGGAATATCTTCAAGTTTCTTTTCTGCGGTCCCCTTCTTGATGATATGGGCTAAAAACGCGACATAATTCTTGCGAAGGTATTTCTGAGCTTGATGACAAGACATTAAGTTGAGTCCTTTTGCCGAGATTTCTCCAATAATTCGAAGAGTCTGACCGTTTGAAAGAGGAATACGAATAAATTTCTCACGACATACAACTTCCGCATTATGCTGACTGAGCCAATCCATTCCGACTATGATGTCGAAACTTCCCAGCTTCATAGGAATAAGATCGACCGAGAAATCGTGGTCGTTTAGGGTGAGCGTACAGTTGCGTAAAATAGAGTTTAACGAAACTGGTTTTCCATCTGCAACTTCCACTGTTATGGATTCCGCGAGCTTATCTCGATTTTTACTTAAGATAGGTTCAAACTCTAATGACACGAAACTTCTATCCGCACCAGTATCAAATAACATAGAGGCATATCTACCATTTATAAGAAACGTACCGTTGACCACATTGCCGTCAGCTCTGGCCTGGTTTGCGTTAATATTGAAAGCCCTTCCTCTAGCAGGTGGAGGAGCTTGATTTGCTTGGTTCACTGGGTTGGCTTGGGCCTGAGCATGAATAATATTGACTAGTCTTGGACATGTGTTCCTGAAATGACTTGGATCTCCACAGTTGAAACATGCCCGCATAGGTTGACCCATAGGGTAGTTGGGTTGATAGTATGTTTGGGCTAAATGTTGAGTGGGTGGAAATGGTTGTTGTTGTTGGGCTTGACCCATAAATTGTTGGTGGGTTTGGGTTATAGGTGGGTGGCGGTTTGTTCGCTGAGGTGCGCGGCAGTGTTGTACAAGGTGTCCAGCGCGACCGCAGCTGGTACAGTACTGGCAAGGATAGTCAGGGGAGTGGTGATACTGACAACGGTTACATTTTGGTAGTGGTCCTGTGTATGGTCTTTTGTATGGCGCGGGTGGAGGAGTGGCTTGAGTGATGGGTGCAGCAGGAACAGAGTGTTGGTGTGGGTGACTGCAAAGTTCCTGTTGTTACGCTTCCTCTTGTTAGCAAATTTGGAGGAAGGAGTGTGGTGGTTTGAGGTTTGTCCCTCAGCAGGGGTTTTCTTCTTTTCCTCCTTGAACTTCCCATTACGAATTCGGTTTTCGGTCAGTTCTGTCGCCAATTCCATGGCAGCTTCTAGTGTTACCGGTGAAACGCTGAGGACCGAATCCTGGATTTTCGAGGGAAGTCCTCGAATGTAATGCTCGATCAGACGGTAGGTTGGAGTGAATAAGTTTGGTACCATCTGGTTCAACTCCAAGAACCGTTTGTTGTAAGTAGAGTGATCACCATCTTTTTGTTTCAGGGCATGAAATTCATCTTCCAATTTCTTAATCTCACTCCTAGGACAGAATCGCCTAGTCATGATTTCCCTTAACTCCTCCCAAGTTAAGGACATCGCATCTTCCGTTCCCCTCTTTCCCTTCTCGGTATTCCACCAAGTGAGAGCTACCCCAAGTAGTCTCCCGGTGGCATAACGAACTTTGCGATCCTCAGGACAATCGCAGTTTAAGAAAACGTTTTCCATCTCCTCGAACCAACGCTGGAGAGCAGTGACTCCCTCAGTCCCTTCGAATTTTGGGGGATCGCAAGACTTAAAATGTTTGTAGGTGCATTTGCTGGTAGGAGGGTCGTTGATGATCTGGTCCTGTTGTTGAGGAGGGTTAGTAGGATTTGCAGCAAGAGCTTGTTGTACTTGTACTACAATGTCAGGTAATATCGTGGCCATTTGGTTGGCGATATGAGTGGCCAATCGTTCCTGAGACTTTTCCGATTTCCTACTCCTTCGATGCGATCTATACGACATCTACAGGATCATAAAATGAGAAGATTGTGAGTTTATGGTATATTTTAGGTGTCATGTGTCTTAAAAAAAAATGAAAATAACATAAATATCAATAATGCAACTACATCCGAAAGATGTCTTGGGTTCGCTCATGTTGGGCCTCAAATGTCCCCCATACCTTCACCTATATAGTCATGTGGGCCCCATGGCTATTGGTTTGGTAGGATTCACATTAGTATTGGCAATTTAACACTCGCATCCCCCGAATGCTAACCACAAAATATGTTCATGAGATGTTTGGTCGGAACGTGTCCAGGTGTAGACACAATGACAACTCAAAGTGGGATTAGCTCTCACGACGTTTGGTATAGCATGCTTTGGCCTAATAGGTATTTCGTACTCTCATCGTTGGTCCCCAGGTAGGCAAACTGGTCCTTTATTTTGGATTTATACGAATGCCAGCCTAGACAGGACGTTCCGACTACCGGTACTAGTACCCTTCCAGTTACTACATGCCCGTCATGAGAACTCACTTTGATGAGATTTGAAAACACGAAAATCGTTGTAGAATCAATCATGATGTGGTGTGTGCTTGCATGGATGTGATATGTTATGATCATACGATTTCATGATGAGCATTATTTGATAATACATACTTATGAACATGCTTGAACAATATCAAATGTAACATTTTAACATAAGCATATAAACATCATGAAATTTGGCATATAACACACAAAATTCCTATAAGTTTCTAATCGACTATAGTATAGGCTCTAAGGGTCTAATAACCTATCCTATATCCCTATAGTCATGGCTCTGATACCAATCTGTCACACCCCGACCCGCAGCAGAAATAAGAGTCGGGGCATAATTGGGTTATCACCAAAGCACATGACATTTACTATTATGTTTCATAATTAAATGAAGTCAAAGTTACATTTCTCAAACCTTCAAACATGTTCATTCATTACAAAGGAAAATAACCAAACATAATAATCCAAACACTAAATCATTTTATTTCTTCTAATCCAGGTCCTACGTGTTCCTAGCTGCTGCTGGTTCACCTGTATCATGTGTAAAATGGGAGGTTTTTGGGTCAACATAAGTTGGCGAGTGAACCTTATAGATAAACATTTAATAATGATTTTCTGGTTAGTTTATCAATAAAATATTATGCATAATCATAAAAGAGCATATGTATGAAATCAAGCAATGGCAACATCGGTTACAATTATAACATACATTAACAATTGATAACATACATGATCATACCAACATCATATGATAATTAACATAAATGAACTGTGAGATCAAGGCTCAATCAAACGGAGCCGATCGTATTGCATGAACTGAAAATGTAAATTGAACTGTGTGCTCAAGGCTCAATCAAACGGAGCCGAGCGTATTGCATGAACTTGAAATGTAAATAACCGATCAAGGCTCAATCAAACGGAGCCGATCGTGCGGGCACGCCCTGATCAACCGCATAATAAAATGGGGATCAAACTCAACCTCGAGGAATGGGGAGCTACGGCCTCAGCAATTGCATGTACTGAAATAATAACTTGCAAACAATTCTAACTACTGAAGCAGCAATAACTAACACACATGTCATGATATGATATATGCACAATAACTTAGTTATAATAAGTAAATGAATAAGACACATGATACACCCCAATAATGTGATTAAAACGGGGAATTTGAAAGGTTCACTCACATTGGGTGCGTTGGATTTGAATTGGTGAGATGCGCACGATTTAGACGAAACGAGTTAACGAGGAATCACTGACCTAAATAATAATAGGAAAAAAATATATTAAATGGATGGATTTTATTAAAGATTTTTAATGGGATTTTTAGATATATTTTTGTGAGTTCATGGCTATTTTCTATCCTTAAAAATGTTATTTTTAAGTATTTTTAATTGATTTTTAATTTAAATAAAACAAATAATTATTTAAAAAAAAAAAATATATATATTTTTTTTTACTGTTTGACCGTTGACCGTTGACCGGTTCGGTCAGCGGTAATTCTTGCGCCGAGCGGGATTCGAACCTGTGACCTTCCGTTCACGCGCACGTAGCTCTACCAACTGAGCTACGTGACTAACCCGTTAGAAATCTAGTTTTAATTATATTAATACACTTATTCGAATTTACCAAAAATTCCTTTATTTTACAAAACGTTTTATTCTCATTGAACCGGTGTTTGGGACGGGACTCGATCGCGTGACGTGCAGTTTGTGTTGCACACAGTCCACCGCTGGACTGTGTGTCTAACCCGGTTATATTCTTGAATTATATTATACTTAACAACTACTCAATCTAACCCGGTTAGTTTTATGAATAAAAAGGGAATGTTATTACGCAGTGTGTGTGTAGTAAGGATCGAACTCGGGACTCGTATATAAACTTTGCACACAGTCCACCGCTGGACTGTGTGTCTAACCCGTTAATTATCCGAGTTTTAATTATTCTTATCCCGTTTTTAGATTCGTCTTCTTCGTTATGATTACTGGTTTTTACTCAGACAACTGATTCATGGCTCTACTACTTAAATATCATGTCTACTAGTTTGAATGAACAAACCGAACAGTTTGGGGACAAGAAATACCGGACAGGTCGTCTTCTTCAGGAAGTCCGGCGAGAACAGGCAACTCCGTTTTTGAAACTTCGGCTGAGAGGGCTAATCAACAGAATTAAAGAATTAGATTTGAAATTGAACCAGAGTACATGAATTATTAGCACGATTGAATGTGTTTACCGTCAACTAGCGTGGTTCCGGCAAATCCCAGAATTTCTCCGGCGAAACCAGAAATCCAGCAAAGTCTTCTATGACTGACTTTGAGTGACGGAATAATGTTAGTAGGGTCCCAACAATAGATTGAAACAGCAAGAGAGGAAATTCTTACTGATTTATGTTGAACACGGTTTTCCGGCGAGAATTTCAGAAAATTCCGGCGACAGTTTTCTTGAGCTCAAAAGACTTGAAAACGCGACGAAAAGGAATTGGAGTGTATTTGAGACAGTTCTGAATCGTATAAATGATTGGAAACAGAATTATTTGAAACTTGAATGTCTTTCGGTTTCAAAACCCAAAATTCGAAGTTCATTAAATCTGAACTTTAATTAGAAACCGATATGCGTCGGTTATAAGTTAACTAAACGAACGAAAACTGATTTGACGATTTGGCTTACCGATTTTCCGTTATTCAGATATCAATAACCGTTAAACCGAGTTTGCGTATAAAATTTAATTGTTTTCATAATACCAACAGAAAACAACTGGTGGCGGAGTGGTTTGGAGACGGGAAGTTAAATCGTTGGAGGCAGTTGACCCGGGTTCGAGTCCGGTCAGCTCCAACTATTTTTTATTTATTTTATTTTGACTTTTTATCAAATATAATTTTTATAGTTTAGTTTATATATTAATTATGTAACGTTTAAACTCAAAATACTCAAAAATACTTAATGAAATTTCGTAACTTGGTATTTGATTACAAAACGGAGCGGGTTTTGGAGACCCGATTTATACAAATGTTACAGTTACTTCAGTTATAACGTAAACCTTAAACACTGCATCGGTTATAACCGACGCCTGAGTCCGCGACACAAGCAATAACCGCCGGAGAATTTCTAACCGACGAATCAAGTCGGAAATCGGACCAAATTCATCGATGACCTGCCTTATAAATACCCCCTCAAACCTCTGCAAGCTTTTTCGCTCAAAACCGCACCTTTACCCGACGTAATTTCACTCGCCGGAAAACTTCTGCACATCGCCGGAAAACCGAACCCTTCACTTCTGAGCCTTACTGAACCCCCTGAGCTTATACCGAAGTCACCCACATCCTTTTCAAGCTTGCTGAAGACTCTCTGCCGCAAGACACACGACGCCGGAATCTTTTGCTGTCACCGGAGTTCTGCCGGAGAAACAGAGAAGTCCAGTCGGTATACCTTACGCTTAAATCTTTCATTCTTTTTATATATCTCACCTGTAATTAACCTCAAAACACTAAAGAACATGATTAAAACATCGAACCAGTCGGACTTCCGATTCTGGTTAAGACTGACGAAGAAGACGAAGTTTCGGTAACATATAAGTTTAATTTAAATCAAGTTATAACTCGGGTTAGACACACAGTCCAGCGGTGGACTGTGTGCACCTTAAACACGTAAACGTCTCGAGTTCGAATCTTGTCCCACGCATGCTTGCCTTAATAAAAATGTCTTTTTTTTGTTAACCGAACCGGAGTCACCGCTGTACATGTTAAGTTTAATAATAACCGGAATAATAACCAAGATAGACACACAGTCCAGCGGTGGACTGTGTGAATGTTTAAACACACGTCACGAGTTCGAGTCGGGTCTACTGCACCGATTCGGACAATTATCTAACTTTTTAAAATAAGGCAGAAATGAAATAATGAAGTTTGTTCATAAGTATAATAAAAATCAGTTTATTTAACAAGTTGGACACACAGTCCAGCGGTGGACTGTGTGTTAACATAAACCACAGGTCCCGGGTTCGAGACCTGTGGAGCGCACCGAGTCACTGATTAAAAATCTTTTTAGAAATAAGTTGATTTTCGGATTAATCTAATTAATATATAAATATAATTAAAAACAGAAATATTTCGGGTTAGACACGTAGCTCAGTTGGTAGAGCTGCGTGCACGCGTACGGGAGGTCTCGGGTTCGAGCCTCACTCAGCGCACACATACACGCATACGAACCGGTCAAAGTCATCAGTCAATGGTCAACGGTCAACGGTCAAAAAAGTCAACGTTTTTTATTATTTTTATTTATTTATTTTAATTAAAAATCAATTAAAAATACTTAAAAATAACATTTTTAAGGTTAGAAAATAGCCTTAAACTCACAAAAATACACCCAACAATCCTACTAAAATGGATTAATAAAATCCATTTACTTACCGAAACATTATGCCATTATCTAGGTTAATTTCACTCGTGGTTAAAACCATTTCGCGTGCATTCAACATCATCAACCGAACGCACCCACTGTGAGTGAATCTTACAACTCCCCTTTTTAATTACACGTTTTGGGGTGTTTCATGTGTCACAAAATAATTAACTCGTTTATTTAAACTTGTGCCATACCATATTGTGATCTAAACTTAGATTGTTTATATTGTTGTGGTTATGTATTTCATTTTGTCAACTTATATGAAAGTCATTCATTAAGCCCATTAGTTCCTCGTGAGGGACGAGTTGAGCAACGCGTGCCTCAAAACAAATCAATTATTGTTCATGTGCGTATTATTGAGTTTATATTGTTTGTAGTATGTATTTCATATTGTCAAGTTTATGCAATTCATTCATTAGGCCCATCAGTTCCTCGTGAGAGACGAGTTGAGCAACGCGTACCTCTAAACGATCCATTTTTGTTCATGTGTGTATTGTTTAATATTAAATTGATTAGTGAATAAGTTTACATCTATTTTTACTCATGTGTGGTTGTGCACTTTATTTCATAATCAATTAAATAAACTTGTTCAAATGTTTTCCATAGGATTCACTCGCCAACTTTTTGTTGATCCAAAAACCCTTTTTACACATGATACAGGTGAACAGGATGAAGCAAGGAAAACATAGGAAATGCCTTAGAAGAAAACAAAGAAGCTTAGATTGATGTTTAGGTCATGATGTAATTATGATTGTAAATTTCCATTAAATTGTATTAATGAATATGAAACGTTAAAATAAATGTCATGAGCTTTGATGATAACCCAATCATGCCCCGATCACCTTTTCCGCTGCGGGTCGGGGTGTGACAGATTGGTATCAGAGCCATGACTATAGGGATATAGGATAGGTTATTAGACCCTTAGAGCCTATACTATAGTTTGCCTAAAATTTTAATTGATTAGGTGGTTACATACAAACTTATGATATTTATTTGTTTCATATTTGTTTATACTTACAGTCAAACATACATACTTATATACATATTCATTATACATATATCAATGTTCATATATTCAATTCATTTTTATACTCTCATTATTCAAAGATTTTGTTGCAATTTTCAAATCTCATCAAAGTAAGTTCTGCGACGGGCATGTAGTAACTGGAAGGGTACAAGTACCGGTAGTCGGAACGTCCTGTCTAGGTTGGCATTCGTATAAATCCAATATAACGGACCAGTTTGCCTACCTGGGGACTAACGATGAGAGTACGAAGGACCTATTAGGCCAAAGCATGCCACACCAAACGTCGTTCGAACTAACCCCACTTTGAGGTGTCACCGTGTCTACACCTGGACACATTCCGAATATCACACGTTATATACATATTTCTCGATTTTCTCCAGGTTTTAGTGTACGTAACCAGGCTAACACATGCGAACCATATGAAAAACCCGGTATTCATGGGGGCCCACATGATTACGAAGGTGAAGTATGGCGGCATGTAGGGCCTAATGACGAGCAAAGCCCAAGACATCCTATGGATGTATAATTATTTTATGAATGTCCATTCCTAGTGCGACCCATGATCCCAAAAACATCCAACTCATACTCTTGACATGTATTCCTTGTAGATGTCTTCTAACCTCACCCGTAGGAAGATGAGAGCAGGAAAAGCCCGCGAGCGCATGACTGCCCTAATCGCTCAACAAATGGCTGCCGTAATACCCAACATTGTAATCCAAGTACAACAAGCACTTACCGCTAATCCTGTCAACCAAGAAAATCAAAATGTTATCAACCCTCCCCCAAATACCACTAGATGCACCTACAAGCATTTTAAATCATGCGACCCTCCAAAATACAAAGGGACTGAAGGTGTCACTGCTCTCCTCCATTGGTTTGAAGAAATGGAGAACACTTTTCTAAATTGCGATTGCCCTGATGATCGCAAAGTGCGTTATGCTACTGGTCGTTTATATGGAATATCACTTACTTGGTGGAATACAGAGAAGGCCAAACGAGGCGTCGACGATGCTATGACTTTAACTTGGGACGAATTGAAGGAAATCATGACCAGACGATTTTGCCCAAGGAGCGAAATCAAGAAATTAGAAGATGAGTTATATTCGTTGAAGCAAAAGGAAGGCGACCACATCACGTACAACAAAAGATTCCTCGAGTTACATCAAATGGTTCCCAACATGTTCACTCCCCTCTACCGTTTGATCGAGCACTACATTCGTGGTCTTCCGTCAAAGATTCAAGACTCTGTAATAAGTACCACGCCTGCAACTTTGGAAGCAGCAATGGAGCTGGCAACAGCGCTCACCGAGAACCGAATCCGGAACAAAGACTTCAAGGAGGAGAAGAAGAAGGATAAAGCATCGACTGAAACCTCCGACTACACCCAAACTGAATCCCCTTCTCAACCCACTTTTAAAAGAAAAAGAGACGGGCAACTTTCGCTACTACCCAACGTAATCAACCAGTTTTACAAGCCATACCAATCCAAGCTATCCCAATCACTCAAGTGGCACCCAACTCAACTTAACCAAATAAGAAACCATATCTTGGACCTCACCCTCGATGCAACAACTGTTTTTATCACCATCCCCTTACCTTACCTTGTCGACTATGTGCAACTTGTGGACGCTATGGTCATTTGAGCAAGGTTTGCCGCACCTTTCAAAACCAAATCTCTCCCCCTACTCAAAACATGATCCTAACCTATCAACAACCCCAATACCCCATGTTCCCATATGTTCGAGCTTGTTTCAATTGTGGCGACCCTACCCACTTTAGAAACACGTGCCCTCGATTGGTTAACATCATCAACACTCAAGCCCAATCAAACCCAGTTAACCAAGTAAACCAAGAAAACCCAACCGCTAGGCCACCAGCAAGAGGAAGAGTCTTCAACATCAACGCCAATCCTATCGAAGATAATGATGGCCCAAACGAAGATACCCAACTAGTCCTCTTCACCGGAAATCAAGATTCAACTCCAATCGTTTAGTTTTATGTTTTTCTTTATCACATAGAACTAATCATAACTTCCGGATAAAGTTAATGAGAATTTGACGAGAATATGGTGGATACGCCGCTGGTACTTCCTATATATAAGTATTCTTGTCAAAGGATCGGAGGCATTATCAGGCAGTTATGAGAGGTTCCATGTATAGGCTGTTTGTGTGATTATTGTTTAGATTAAATTTATTATTTTCAGTACATGCAATACTATCGGCTCCGTTTGATTGAGCCTTGATCGCACAGACATTTTCATTTTCAGTACATGCAATACGATCGGCTCCGTTTGATTGAGCCTTGATCGCACAGGCATTTTCATTATCAGTATCTTGTGGTTGTTGTGTTTGTTGTAGAGTCACATAGAACTAATCATAACTTGCGGATAAAGTCAATGAGAATTTGACGAGAATATGGTGGATACGCCGCTGGTACTTCCTATATATAAGTATTCTTGTCAAAGGATCGGAGGCATTATCAGGCGGTTATGAGAGGTTCCATGTATAGGCTGTTTGTGTGATTATTGTTTAGATTAAATTTATTATTTTCAGTACATGCAATACGATCGGCTCCGTTTGATTGAGCCTTGATCGCACAGACATTTTCATTATCAGTATCTTGTGGTTGTTGTGTTTGTTGTAGAGTCACATAGAACTAATCATAACTTGTGGATAAAGTCAATGAAAATTTGACAAGAATATGGTGGATACGCCGCTGGTACTTCCTATAGATAAGTATTCTTGTCAAAGGATCGGAGGCATTATCAGGCGGTTATGAGAGGTTCCATGTATAAGCTGTTTGTGTGATTGTTGTTTAGATTAAATTTATTATTTTCAGTACATGCAATACGATCGGCTCCGCTTGATTGAGCCTTGATCGCACAGACATTTTCAGTACATGCAATACGATCGGCTCCGTTTGATTGAGCCTTGATCGCACAGACATTTTTTCATTTTCAGTATTTTGTGTTTGTTGTATTGGTTGTAGAGTCACATAGGACTAATCATAATTCACTGATAAAACCAATGAAAATTTGACGAGAATATGGTGGATACGACGCTGGTACTTCCTATATATAAGTATTCTTGTCAAAGGATCAGAGGCATTGTCAGACGGTTATGAGAAGTTCTAGGTAGGATTTAGTAGTTTCTTGGTAACTAATCATAACATACGGATAAAACCAACGAAAATTTAACAAGAATATGGTGGATACGCCGCTGGTACTTCCTATATATAAGTATTCTTGCCAAAGGATCAGAGGCATTATCAGGCGGTTATGAGAAGTTCCATGTAGGATTTAGTATTGCCTTGGTTGAAATTTGTGTTAAATTCATATCATCTCGCTATTTAAAGAAATTGGACTGTGTTCTATTTCTACATAAACTAACCTCTCCATCATAACAAACGAGAGAGGAACTGTCACCATTCAAACATATATGCTATCAGAATGTGGATTCAAATATTGGTTGTTATGTTATTTATGTTCTAGAGTTACATCATAGAACCAATCATAACTTACTGATAAAACCAACGAAAATTTGACAAGAATATGGTGGATACGCCGCTGGTACTTCCTATATATAAGTATTCTTGTCAAAGGATCAGATGTATTGTTAGATGGTTATGAGAAGTTCCATGTAGGTTGTAGTATTAGAAGTTTTGCTTTAGGATATAACCATATCCTTCTTAACATATCCAAACTCTTATGCATGATATCATAGTTAGCGAATCAATTCTGCTTATCAATATTTTTATAGCAGGCAACGAAAAGCGATTCCTGTAACAGGGTACTTAACTCTTATAAGGGACGTTACCGCCTCAAACAAAAACTTAAACCCTTACTCTCTAAGTATGTAACTGTCAAATTAAACACCATCATTTTTAGTTAAATATAACACTACTTAAATTTCGGGACGAAATTTCTAAAAAGCAGGGGATACTGTAACATCCGTCAAAAACGGATTTTACCAAACCCGCTCCGTTTATTAACCGAACAATCAGTTTAAAATTTCGTGGCGTATTTAATGCCCAAATTAATTTTAAACGATACATAATTAATTATTATATTGGAATATATAATTTGTTTTTGAAAAATTGTTAAAAATAATGAAATAAAAATAAAAAGGTTCTGCCGGGTTTCGAACCCGGGTCAACGACTTAACACCCACACACTCAACCACTGCGCCACTTGTATTCCTTGGTAATTAATGGAAACAATTAATACATATTATCATTCTCGAATTCAAAATCGGCGCGCCCAAATGCAGTCGTCGGAAATCCTGGCGATCTCGCGAGATTGGACGGTTACTTCAGTTATAACGTAAACCTTAAACACTGCATCGATTATAACCGACGCCTGAGTCCGCGACTCAAGCTATAACCGCCGGAGAATTTCTAACCGATGAATCAAGTCGGAAATCGGACCAAATTCAACGATGACCTGCCTTATAAATACCCCCTCAAACCTCTGCAAGCTTTTTCGCTCAAAACCGCACCTTTACCCGACGTAATTTCACTCGCCGGAAAACTTCTGCACATCGCCGAAAAACTGAATCCTTCACTTCTGAGCCTTACTGAACCCCCTGAGCTTATACCGAAGTCACCCACATCCTTTTCAAGCTTGCTGAAGACTCTCTGCCGCAAGACACACGACGCCGGAATCTTTTGCTGTCACCGGAGTTCTGCCGGAGAAACAAAGAAGTCCAGTTGGTATACCTTACGCTTAAATCTTTCATTCTTTTTATATATCTCACCTGTAATTAACCTCAAAACACTAAAGAACATGATTAAAACATCGAACCAGTCGGACTTCCGATTCTGGTTAAGACTGACGAAGAAGACGAAGTTTCGGTAACATATAAGTTTAATTTAAATCAAGTTATAACTCGGGTTAGACACACAGTCCAGCGGTGGACTGTGTGCACATTAAACACGTAAACGTCTCGAGTTCGAATCTTGTCCCACGCATGCTTGCCTTAATAAAAATGTCTTTTTTTTTGCTAACCGAACCGGAGTCACCGCTGTACATGTTAAGTTTAATAATAACCGGAATAATAACCAAGATAGACACACAGTCCAGCGGTGGACTGTGTGAATGTTTAAACACACGTCACGAGTTCGAGTCCGGTCTACTGCACCGATTCGGACAATTATCTAATTTTTTAAAATAAGGCAGAAATGAAATAATGAAGTTTGTTCATAAGTATAATAAAAATCAGTTTATTTAACAAGTTGGACACACAGTCCAGCGGTGGACTGTGTGTTAACATAAACCACAGGTCCCGGGTTCGAGACCTGTGGAGCGCACCGAGTCACTGATTAAAAATCTTTTTAGAAATAAGTTGATTTTCGGATTAATCTAATTAATATATAAATATAATTAAAAACAGAAATATTTCGGGTTAGACACGTAGCTCAGTTGGTAGAGCTGCGTGCACGCGTACGGGAGGTCTCGGGTTCGAGCCTCACTCAGCGCACACATACACGCATACGAACCGGTCAAAGTCATCAGTCAATGGTCAACGGTAAAAAAAGTCAACGTTTTTTTATTATTTTTATTTATTTATTTTAATTAAAAATCAATTAAAAATACTTAAAAATAACATTTTTAAGGTTAGAAAATAGCCTTAAACTCACAAAAATACACCCAACAATCCTACTAAAATGGATTAATAAAATCCATTTACTTACCGAAACATTATGCCATTATCTAGGTTAATTTCACTCGTGGTTAAAACCATTTCGCGTGCATTCAACATCATCAACCGAACGCACCCACTGTGAGTGAATCTTACAACTCCCCTTTTTAATTACACGTTTTGGGTGTTTCATGTGTCACAAAATAATTAACTCGTTTATTTAAACTTGTGCCATACCATATTGTGATCTAAACTTAGATTGTTTATATTGTTGTGGTTATGTATTTCATTTTGTCAACTTATATGAAAGTCATTCATTAAGCCCATTAGTTCCTCGTGAGGGACGAGTTGAGCAACGCGTGCCTCAAAACAAATCAATTATTGTTCATGTGCGTATTATTGAGTTTATATTGTTTGTAGTATGTATTTCATATTGTCAAGTTTATGCAATTCATTCATTAGGCCCATCAGTTCCTCGTGAGAGACGAGTTGAGCAACGCGTACCTCTAAACGATCCATTTTTGTTCATGTGTGTATTGTTTAATATTAAATTGATTAGTGAATAAGTTTACATCTATTTTTACTCATGTGTGGTTGTGCACTTTATTTCATAATCAATTAAATAAACTTGTTCAAATGTTTTCCATAGGATTCACTCGCCAACTTTTTGTTGATCCAAAAACCCTTTTTACACATGATACAGGTGAACAGGATGAAGCAAGGAAAACATAGGAAATGCCTTAGAAGAAAACAAAGAAGCTTAGATTGATGTTTAGGTCATGATGTAATTATGATTGTAAATTTCCATTAAATTGTATTAATGAATATGAAACGTTAAAATAAATGTCATGAGCTTTGATGATAACCCAATCATGCCCCGATCACCTTTTCCGCTGCGGGTCGGGGTGTGACATATAGTTTGGACTCAGCACCCGATTGGTTCGGGGGTTGTTAAGGCTCGCAAATTACTTTACGTGCGTGTTTGCTATTGTGAACACGTATCGCGCATACTCCATATCGCAGTCGTGTTGGTTAGCTTGTATCATTATTAATTAGCTGCGTATATTCACTTTCTCTACGTATTGCATGTCGGTTATGCATAACGCTTTGTCGCTATTATTATGTTATTAAACCTGTATGCTCACCCTTACTTTATTGTATTGACTTTTATTTTAACGTATGTAACAGGTTGAGAACGTTATCACTACAAATTGGATTAGGGTTATGCTTTAGAAACTTGTAATAAATTAGTCGGTGAACTTTGAATTGTTTGGGAACTTGTTGAATTTGTAATGATTTGAATGACGATATGTTAATTGTATGGGAAATTGACGTTTTAAGTATTGTCGTTTAAATTAGTCGTTATGGATTCTCTCGAGCAATCTGGTTCGCTAGTGCCGCGCCCTGATTAATCCGCCATCGGTTAGGGTGTGACATTGAGGGCTTTCCAAGCATTCATCAAAGTATGCTATTAATTTGTTATTAGATTTAGCATTTGATATCGATGTTAAATTGTGTCAGAATTTGATTTAGTTAATGTAGGATTGCATCGAGACACTCGACGTCGGCAAAAAAACCACCGCACCTAAACGTAAGGTCGTAGCTTTATCAGATTCCTAAATGACAACCTGGACAAAAGGTTTAAATATATCCATGTGATGGTGACGGTGATAATATTCCTAACAAACGCCTTAAGCAGCTGCGTGAACAATTTATGATAAGTCATATGTGTAACTTTTGCTCTAATCAGGCATTTGTTTTTGGAATTTCGTATTTTTCTATTCGTTTATGCAGATCCAGAAGGATGAGACGACTTAAAATCTAAGAGCTTGTGAGAAAAAATGGTTGTGTAACTCCGTAATTTTTCTCTGTTTTTTATTGGAAATTTTTAGTTCATAGTGATTTTGTGATTTCATTTGAACTATGATGCTTTGAATCTGATTTAGAGGTTATAAAAAAGGAATGATGTTGAAGGTTGAGTTTTGATATTTTTTTTCATGTTTTTACTGAACTCTGCATTAGAATTATTTGGTCATTATTGTATGCCCACAGGCTGTTCGACGAAATGCCTATGAGAGATTACTGGAAAAAGAGGCATCTTGTCGTGGGTTTGATCTTTAGCTTTGATTCCACATGGTCAGTGGGTATAGATGTGATGACGAACAACTATAGATTTTGGCGATGATGATAAAGTAAAACTTGAATGATATATGTCACCATGGACGCTTTAAACACTCCCGGTTCTCTCAACTGGTTTCGAGAGCTACAAATATTCAGCCTTTAAGCTCTTATATACCTCAAGTGACCTTTTCTTTTTGTCGAATTTTTTTTTTATAAATTGCGGCCAGCAAGTAATGGCCAGCAAGTAAACCAGCCATGATCTATGAATATAATTTCCATAACCTTAATAAATATTTCTTTTTTATGAATCATATCATGTTTTCCCTATTTGCAGATCTCTGGCGAAATCCCAAGTGTTACGCACAATTTGTCTGTAAGAAGTACTTCGGGTCCGTTAGGTCCCGGTGATAAGCATGTCCACTCACTTCCATACATCGACTCTAGGTACCATTTTGACTACTACAGTCTTGTCTTAAGTAGTAATTAGTAATTGTTATTTGATGTGTGTTATGTTTTCTTTTAGTTCCTGTAAGAATTGTGGACACGTCAAAAGACTTGAATGCTTATGGTCTCGGAAACGTTGACTAGAAGGAATGAGTGGAAGGCTGGAAGCTAAAACAGGAGAAAAATATCACGCAAATGAACAACAGATATGGCAGTGAAGGAAAAGGAGGTGGTGAGATTGAACGCGTCAGATCCAATGGTGAAGAATTGCAAATGTACGCATCTTTCAGTATTGTTTGTGTTTATAGTTAACGAGGTTGTTTTTTATGGTGACTGGATTTTTATGTAACAGGGCTGACGCTGCGCGTCAACCAATGAGCCGAGTGGTGCTTATTTATTCAGCTCATCTTACTCCATATCGTGTTGTAATCATTCTAGAGGGACTATTCGTGTACTTTACTCTCCTATTCACCCAATAAACTAGGTGTTATTTTATATGTGCAGCATTCAAAAGTAAAAACAACAACTCCTATGGCTACCGATCTCTTTATGAAGTGGAAAAAGAAGAAGGTGGATGAAAAAGAAGCTGGCTTGGCGGCTCAGAGAGTTGAGAGGGCTAAGAACGACCGCATGAGGTTTGATTTTGTATATTCATTTTAACATTTTCAGTTAAACATTTCTTAATCTCCTTTTTCATTTTGTTTTTACCTGTTTAATAATGTAGTGAACGCGAGTTGTTTCTTTTGGATGCCAGTGTGTTTGTGGATGATGCTGAGGCATATGAGAAGTACACTAGAGAAGAAGAACCTGATGATACCGCCCAAAAGGCAAAGAGAATTCATCTACAAGTGGGCCAAGTACATCAACAAGTGCGGTTGCTGGTTCTGAAGATGGTAACTCCGAGATCGATGATGACGACGATGATGATCTAGATATGGACGAGTTAGATGAACTAGAAGCAAGCTTATCAAAAGGATGAGGATGCGAGTGACCCAAATGCACCTGGAAGATGATAATGACACCCAATGGCTTTAGCCAATGCAACTGGGGTTGTAGCTGAAGTTGTCGTGGCCACAACAAGTGCAACCACCGAGCTTACTAGGCTTATAAGGTCACCTAAAGAGCTTGAAGGGACATTCGAACAACAACCATTAAGATTCAAACTTTTTTCAATCGTGCAAATCTGGTGCAATTGACACATTTTGACTTTTTGAGTCAAATCTACAAGAGTTGAGTTTGAACTTTTTCACGACTTTGGTGTATGCATCGGCTAGCTTCAATACCAAATATATGTTCCATGTTTGTTTTGTTCTTCATTTAATTGGTTTTTAATTACTTAAGTCAAACTTGACTAATTAGTCGAGGCAATTTGTAGGTGCCAAATCCTCTATTTACAATTGTGGTTGCTTAGGCTACAATGACACCACTTACCATCAGAGCTTCTCCAACAAGCTTCTTGAGTTGATTGTAAAGGTTTGTTAGTTATTGTTTTTTTTTTTTTTGATGAATAAATAGTAATTTGAATGTATAGAAAGGAATTCTAATTTTGGGACTCAAAAGTCAACAGGTCTTGCAGTGGCAAAAGATGAAAAGAAAGAAATTATAATTTTCGAATTGTTGTTTGAGTATTTAGTTATAATAATAATATAAGTATATAGTTGGGCATTAGTGATGCCATAAAATTTGAGTATTTAGTTTTATAGTTGCTGCCATAAAATTTGAGTATTTAGTTTTATAGTTGCTGCTTTATAATTTGAATTTTGGAAAATTTTGGCTTCAAGAATGGGTTGTGGAAGAAGTAAAAGAGGAAGTGGTTGTTGAGTAGTTTAGATATTCTTGCAAAGATCACACTTTGCTTTTGTAATCTCTCAATTTCGTTTTCTTGAAAGCTTATAAGTTATAGATGGTAAGGAATTTTTGTAGTCTTTACTGCCAAGTTGTCTAAATATTTGTGCAATTTAGTACAGTAGTAGCTAATTTGTTTGATCATTTGTTGGTTAGTTTTTTAGGTCCAGGTGAGCGGATCATCATTTGCTGGTTATTTACTAATTAATTAAATCGTTATTAAAACTACCTGTGTGCTGACACGGGGCGGTGTTTAGAAAATCTTCAACTACTCTGTAGTTGGGTATTAAGTTATAATAATAGTATAAGTATATAGTTGGGTATTATAAATAATAAGTTTTTGTATCATGTTTATCTAAACACTACCCCGTGTCGCACACGGGTTCACCACTAGACTAACACTAATCCCCTAAAGCGTCGAGTCCGTAATGAGTCGTAACTATATAATTTTAGGATTATAGTCATATGGATTATAAACAATTTGATAAGACTTTCGTATTAATTTGATAAGAAAAGCTTTCATATTAATTTGCGAATTTGATTTCATTAAATAATTTCACATATAAACGTAGACAAAAACTTTTATCATTATAGTTATAACACTAACAACAACACGTTTATCGGACGGGTATCCACCTTGTAACATTGTGTAAATCGGGTTTCGAAAACCCGCCTCTTTTATCAATCAAAGAATATTTGTTTACGTGTTTAGTTATTTATTTATATATAATGATTAAATTAAATGTTAAAAATAAATTTATAAATAAAATTTAAAGATTTAATCCATTAATTAAGAAAAACAAATCAACTAATTAATAATTATTTATAATAATAAAAACAACTAAGGAAAAGAGGTTTTAAAAATAAATGGGTGAACCGGGAGTCGAACCCGGGTTCCCCGGGTAATACACGCACTACAAACACCACTGGGATACACACGACTTGTGTTAAGTTTGGATTATTATTACACTAATACTGAGACTGAGATGAAACCTGCAACCATGACCGCAATCAAAGACGCGCCTTTCCGTTTTCTTTCAAATCTCTGCGACAACGGGCAGCATGTATTTTCGGCAGACTCTAATCTCGCCGGCCGTCAATTACCAATCATTGAATGTGATTTCCAAAAATCGAAACCCAACTCACCCCTATAAATACCAGTCGAATCCCCCTTCAGAATTCGCTCATATTCTCTATCTTACTCTCTAAAACTCGGTCGTCGGAAAAGCTCTGTTCCACCGGAGAACCACCGAAATCGTCGGAATCCACCCACCGGAATCGTGCCGCCATCTCTGTTACGGTAGACCTCTTCTACTATTCTTTTTCACCTAATTAACATTATATGCGGTCGATCACTAACAAAAATCAGAATGAATAAGAAAATCTATTCAGGCGGGTAAAAGTTCTGGTTTAAGTTTAAAAATGAAGAAGACGAAGTGGGTTAAGTGTTTTTACGTAATTAAAACGAATGTTTCAAACGGGTTAGACACACAGTCCAGTGGTGGACTGTGTGCAAGCACAATATACACGTCCCTGGTTCGAATCCGGCTCATGACCGCATAAATACACATAACCGTTTTTATTTTGGATAAAATATATCAGTGGCAGTATGTATACAAATGTAATTAAAATCGGGTTTTTAATTGGGTTAGACACACAGTCCAGTGGTGGACTGTGTGCATAATTAACATGCATGTCCGAGTTCGAGCCTAGTGCAACACCGGTTTTCCTGAAATAAAATGTTCCTTTTTAAACAAGCCTAACCAGATTCGTTTAAGTATGTATATAAATATAAAAGAAATTTAGTTTACTATGGGTTAGACACCCAGCCCAGTTGGTTGGGCTGGGTGCAAGTTGTTGGTGTGATCGCGTGTTCGAGACTCGTAACCCTCCCCGATTCAATAATTAAAATTCTTTTTAAAATTTAATAATTTCTGGATAAAGCTAACTAGTGTATAAATATATTTAAAATAGAGAATCCAACGGGTTAGACACGTAGCTCAGTTGGAAGAGCTGCGTGCACGCAACCGAGAGGTTACGAGTTCGAGTCCCACCGCACGTTACCAATATCATGCATGAACCGGTCAGACCCCCCCCCCCCCCCTTTGTCAGGTCTGACAAGTTTTTATTAATTATTATTTTATCTTATATTATTTTTACATATATATATATATATATATATATATATATATATATATTGCTTAAAAACTAATTAAAAACACTTAAAGACACGGTTTTGTAGTTTTAAAAATCTCAATCAATATCAAAAAAATAACCTAAAAATCAAACAAAAAGTATTAAGTCAAGATATTAATTTTGTTATATTTATCGAATTACCGCATTATTATTTTAAGTTAGTATTCTTTCGTCGGTCAAATTCTCAACTCGTGCGCATCCATCATCAAGCAAAAACCGCACCCACGATGAGTGAATCTCTACAAATTCCCCGTTTTAATCACGTTTTGGGGTGTATCATGTGTCGCACCATTCCTTTATTTTATTTAAACACTTGTGCTTATATCGTTTTGTCATCAAATGTGTATTGGTTGTTGTGTGGTTTATAAGTGGATTAAATTTATCATTTCAGTGCACTCATTTCATTAGGCCCATCAGTTCCTCATGGGATACGGGTTGAGCATCAGGTGCCTCATTAGATCGGCTCCGTTTAATTGAGCCTTGATCTCAGATACATCATCATTCATGTCATATATTCATTCAATGTGGTTTGTGATTGGTTACATATATATATTTGCTCACATGTGACATATGCACTAATCTTCTTTAATAAACAAAACAAGCAATTATTTAAAATGTTTTATCAAGGTTCACTCGCCAACTTTTGTTGACCCAAAATCTCCCCTGTTTTGCACATGATACAGGTGATACAGTTGAGGAAAGAAACACTTAGGATGACCTAGAAGAATAAACAAGTTATTGCGTTGGAATAAACCTTTAGATTTGTTTTTATTTGTATTTGTATGAATTTTGTTTATTGGATATTTAAAATTGTAATTTGAATTTAATAAATATGAAATTTCTTAGTAAATATCATGAGCTTTGGTGATAACCCAATCATGCCCCGACTTTTATTCCGCTGCGGGTCGAGGTGTGACAGATTGGTATCAGAGCTTGTGACTATAGGGATATAGGATAAGTTATTAGACCCTTAGAACCTATACTATAGTTGATTAAATTTCAATTGTTTAGGTGTTACATGCAAAATTCATGATGTTTATATGTTTCATGTTTATTTTCACACCCAATATTATGTAAGCACTCTCATAAGTACATGTTAATATGCAATGCTCATCGTAGTTCATATCCTCATAACATGTCATACCTATGAAAGCACACACCTCACGACTTCCATGATTTTTGCAATGTTTTCGTATTTTTCAAATCACATCAAAGTGAGTTTTCACGACGGGCATGTAGTAACTGGAAGGGTACGAGTACCGGTAGTCGGAACGTCCTGTCTAGGCTTGGCATTCGTATAAATCCAAAATAAAGGACCAGTTTGCCTACCTGGGGACTAACGATGAGAGTACGAAGGACTTATTAGGCCAAAGCATGCTATACCAAACGTCGTGTGAGCTAACCCCACTTTGAGTTGTCATTGTGTCTACACCTGGACACCCTCCGACCATACATCTCGCAATCATGTTTTTACGATTTTCATTCGGGTGGTGCGAGTGTTAACCCGCCGACACCAATGTGAATCCTACCAAGCCCAATAGTCATGGGGGCCCACATGACTACACAGGAAATGGTATGGGGGACATTTGGAGGCCCAAACATGAGCAAACCCAAGACATCCTATGGATGTAGTTAAATTATTTTCAGTTTTGTTGTTTCTTTTTTTTACGACACATGACATCTAGGAAATTCTTGAACTCACAATCTTCCTACCTATGTTCCCGTAGATGTCGGCTAGGCAATTACGTGGAAGTAGAAGGTCAGGAAAGTCAAACGAACGCTTGGCCACGCAAATTGCTAAACAAATGGCAGCAGTGCTTCCTGACATCGTGCTACAAGTTCAACAAGCCATCACCGCTAATCCCATCAACCCTCCCAACCAAGAAGACCAAAGCGTCGCCAACCCTCCTCCCAAAACCCCCAAATGCACCTACAAGCACTTCAAATCCTGCGATCCCCCAAAATATGAAAGGACTGAAGGTGTCACCGCTCTCCTTCACTGGTTTGAGGAGATGAAAAACACCTTTCTCAATTGCGACTGTCCGGAGGATCGTAAGGTACGTTACGCGACTGGAAGACTGTTTGGGGTAGCCCTTACCTGGTGGAACACGGAAAAGGGTAAGCGAGGTGTTGAAGATGCCATGGCCTTAACATGGGAAGATTTAAGGGAAATCATGACGAGACGCTTCTGTCCAAGAAGTGAAATCAAAAAGCTAGAAGACGAGTTTCACGCATTGAAACAAAAGGAAGGAGACCACACTTCATACAATAAGAGATTTCTCGAGTTGAACCAGATGATCCCCAATCTGTTCACCCCATTATACCGTCTAGTCGAACACTACATTCGAGGCCTCCCCTCGAAAATCCAAGATTCGGTTTTAAGCACTTCGCCTGCAACACTTGAAGCCTCAATGGAGTTAGCTACGGAACTCACTGAAAATTGCATTCGAAACGGCAAGTTCAAAGACGAGAAGAAGAAAACACCCATTGAGACCCCACTTCCAAACCACCCAGGATCATCCTCGAAGTTTGCTGGTAAGAGGAAACGAAATGGCAAGAACTTTGCTGTCACCCAAACCAACCCTCCCATCACTGCTGCTCCAATCACCCAAGTTGCCCCTTTAGCCGCACCATTCAAAAGGCCATACACTGGCCCCCACCCAAAGTGTAATCGTTGCCAATACCATCACCCTCCTGAAAACCCTTGTCAACATTGCACAAGCTGTGGCCGTGCGGGTCACACCATCCAAACCTGCCGTACCCTTCAGCGATTGAACCGCAGTCAACCTCCAACCCAAACCCAAAATCAAATGGTGGGCCAAGCCCAACAACCCTTACTTCTACCACCAACACAACTCGCAGCCTAACCTTACTACCAACCCAACTACCCCATGATGCAACCCATACGAGCCTGTTTCAATTGTGGGGACCCAAACTACTTCAGGAACACTTGTCCACGCCTGGTGAACATTATCCATGCCCAAGCTCAAGCAAACCCGGTAAACCAAGCTAACCAAGCTCCTCCACCTGCTAGAGGGAGGGCTTTCAATATAAACGCCAACCACGCCAGGGCTGACAACAATGTGGTCAACGGTACGTTTCTCATAAATGGTAGCTATGCATCTATATTATTCGATACTGGTGCGGATAAGAGCTTTGTGTCTTTAGAATTCGAATCTATCCTCGATCAACCTCGTGTTAATCTCGTTAAATCTCTGACGGTGGAAGTTGCTGACGGAAAACCCACTTCATTACATTCTATTATACGCGATTGTACTCTCACTCTAAATGATCACGATTTTTCAATTGATCTCATTCCTATGAAATTGGGAAGTTTCGATGTTATCGTCGGCATGGACTGGCTCAGCCAGCATCACGCTGAAGTGGTATGCCATGAAAAGTTCATTCGTATTCCTCTCGTCGACGGTCAGACAATACGCATCTTTGGGGAAACTCCTTCGAAAGGGCTCAGATTGATGTCCTGCCTTCAAGCCCGAAGTTATCTTTGCAAGAATTACGTCGCATTAGCTCACGTCGTCAAGAAAGAAGGCAAGGAGAGGAAGCTCGAAGACATTCCAATTGTGAAAGAATTCCCGCAAGTTTTTCCTGACGACGTTTCAGGACTTCCTCCTGTGAGAGAAGTCGAATTTCGAATCGATCTTGTGCCTGGCGCTACTCCGGTCGCAAAATCTCCTTATAGGTTAGCCCCATCCGAAATGCAAGAGTTGGCTAGTCAACTGCAAGAGTTGACTGACAAAGGATTCATACGTCCTAGCTCATCGCCTTGGGGTGCGCCTGTTCTTTTTGTGAAGAAGAAAGATGGAACGTTTCGCATGTGCATTGATTATAGAGAACTCAACAAGTTGACGGTTAAGAATCGCTATCCACTGCCTCGTATTGATGACCTTCTAGACCAACTTCAAGGCGCCACCTGTTTTTCCAAAATCGACCTTCGTTCTGGTTATCATCAGCTTAGAGTGCGCGAAGAAGATATCCCAAAAACCGCCTTCCGAACTCGCTATGGTCATTACGAGTTCATGGTTATGCCCTTCGGTTTAACCAACACCCCCGCTGTCTTCATGGATTTAATGAATAGGGTATGCAAACCCTACCTCGACCGTTTTGTCATAGTCTTCATCGACGACGTTCTTATCTACTCCAAGTCAAAATCCGATCATGAGCGACACCTTCGACTCATTCTTACACTCTTAAGGACTAAAAAGCTTTACGCTAAGTTCTCAAAATGCGAATTCTGGTTAGGAGAAGTACAATTCCTTGGTCATGTCGTCAATGACAAAGGGATTCATGTCGATCCTTCAAAAATCAAGGCAGTAAGCGCCACGTACCCCTACCGAAGTTAGGTCATTTCTTGGTTTGGCTGGTTACTACCGACGCTTCATTGCCAATTTTTCCCATATCGCCGTTCCACTTACGGCCTTGACTCACAAAGGAAAACCCTTCATCTGGGGACCTAAGCAAGAGGAGGCCTTCCAAACTTTAAAGCAAAGGCTTTGTGACGCACCTATCCTTACACTCCCTGAGGGTTGCGATGACTTTGTGGTTTATTGCGACGCATCAGGGCAAGGACTAGGCTGTGTATTGATGCAAAGAGGAAAATTGATAGCCTATGCCTCTAGGCAACTCAAAGTTCATGAGAAGAATTACACCACCCACGACCTGGAACTTGGAGCCGTTGTGTTCGCTCTCAAGATATGGAGACATTACCTCTACGGTACCAAGTGTGAAATATACACTGACCACAAGAGTCTCCAACATATCTTCAACCAGAAAGAGTTGAATATGAGGCAACAAAGATGGGTCGAACTTCTCAACGATTAAGACTGTGAAATTCGGTACCATCCTGGCAAGGCAAACGTGGTGGCCGATGCGCTCAGTCGAAAAGGATATGCGAACTCTATTCGTCTTCTATGTTCGCAAATCATAACCGACATCAAAGATCGAATCCGGGCAGCTCAACATGTTTCTGTGACGGAAAATGACGTACGCGATGAGCTGTCATGTGGAGCTGAACTCAAAATTGAAACCAAATCCGACGGTATTCTATACTATTTAAACCGCATATGGATTCCTGATCGCGACAACCTTCGTGATTTCCTCATGAATGAGGCGCACAAACCCAGGAGCCGATAAGATGTAGAAAGACCTACGATACACCTACTGGTGGCCTGGCATGAAAAAGGATATCGTTGTTTTTGTTTCCAAGTGCCTTACCTGTTCCAAAGTAAAAGCTGAACATCAAAGACCTTCAGGACTTCTAGTCCAACCGAAATACTTGTATG
This sequence comes from Scalesia atractyloides, assembly GCA_947069175.1. Classification (NCBI taxonomy): domain Eukaryota; kingdom Viridiplantae; phylum Streptophyta; class Magnoliopsida; order Asterales; family Asteraceae; genus Scalesia; species Scalesia atractyloides. The sequence continues at coordinate 18,966,344 of CAMTDV010000016.1, read as the reverse complement.
GAAGTGGGAAAACATAACCATGGACTTCATTACCGGGTTACCTCGCACCTCCAGTGGGTATGACACCATATGGGTAATAATCGATCGTCTTACAAAATCATCTCATTTCATTCCGATTCGCGAGGACTTCAAGAACGAGAAGTTAGCTCGTATCTACATCAGCGAGATCGTAAGCCGTCATGGTGTACCATTAAGCATCATTTCAGACCGAGATGGTCGTTTCACTTCACGAACATGGCGAGCCGTACAAACCGCTTTGGGTACACGGATAGACCTCAGTACCGCCTTTCACCCTCAAACTGATGGTCAATCTGAACGCACCATCCAAACCCTTGAAGACATGCTTCGAGCATGTGTCATAGATTTCAAAGGGAACTGGGACGCTCATCTACCGTTAGTCGAGTTTTCGTACAACAATAGCTATCATTCAAGTATCGGCATGGCTCCTTTCGAAGCTTTATACGGTCGTAAATGCCGATCTCCAGTATGTTGGCATGAAATTGGTGAAGCGCAAATCACCGGACCTGAATTGATTCAAGAAACAACCGACAAAATCCTTCAAATTCGAAACAATCTTCTAGCGGCTCAAAGTCGTCAAAAGAGTTATGCTAACAAACGACGAAAGCCTTTGGAATTTGACGTTGGTGATCAAGTACTTTTGAAAGTATCACCGTGGAAGGGAGTGGTTCGTTTTGGCCAGAAGGGCAAGCTAGCACCACGCTACGTAGGACCTTTCAAGATACTCGAAAGAGTAGGTCCTGTAGCATACAAGCTTGACCTACCAAAAGAGCTTAACAGAATTCATCCCACATTCCACGTATCAAACCTGAAGAAGTGCCTCGCCGACGAAAACCTCCATATTCCTCTAGAAGACATTCAAGTCGATGAATCGATGCACTTCGTTGAAAGACCAGTGGAAATCATGGATTTCGGTGAGAAGCGTTTAAGGCGAAGTCGTATTCCAATCGTCAGGGTGCATTGGGAGTCAAAACGAGGACCCGAGTTTACTTAGGAACGTGAAGACTCAATGCGCGAGAAATACCCGCATCTCTTTCCAGTTGCAACCACTACTTAAATTTCGGGACGGAATTTCTAAAAGTAGGGGATACTGTAACATTTGTGTAAATCGGGTTTCGAAAACCCGTCTCTTTTATCAATCAAAGAATATTTGTTTACGCGTTTAGTTATTTATTTATATATAATGATTAAATTAAATGTTTAAAAATAAATTTATAAATAAAATTTAAAGATTTAATCCATTAATTAAGAAAAACAAATCAACTAATTAATAATTATTTATAGTAATAAAAACAACTAAGGAAAAGAGGTTTTAAAAATAAATGGGTGAACCGGGAGTCGAACCTGGGTTCCCCGGTAACACACGCACTACAAACACCACTAGGATACACACACGAGTTGTGTTAAGTTTGGATTATTATTACACTAATACTGAGACTGAGATGAAACCTGCAACCATGACCGCAATCAAAGACGCGCCTTTCCGTTTTCTTTCAAATCTCTGCGACAACGGGCAGCATGTATTTTCGGCAGACTCTAATCTCGCCGGCCGTCAATTACCAATCACTGAATGTGATTTCAAAAATCGAAACCCAACTCACCCCTATAAATACCAGTCGAATCCCCCTTCAGAATTCGCTCATATTCTCTATCTTACTCTCTAAAACTCGGTCGTCGGAAAAGCTCTGTTCCACCGGAGAACCACCGAAATCGTCGGAATCCACCCACCGGAATCGTGCCGCCATCTCTGTTACGGTAGACCTCTTCTACTATTCTTTTTCACCTAATTAACATTATATGCGGTCGATCACTAACAAAAATCAGAATGAATAAGAAAATCTATTCAGGCGGGTAAAAGTTCTGGTTTAAGTTTAAAAATGAAGAGGACGAAGTGGGTTAAGTGTTTTTACGTAATTAAAACGAATGTTTCAAACGGGTTAGACACACAGTCCAGTGGTGGACTGTGTGCAAGCACAATATACACGTCCCTGGTTCGAATCCGGCTCATGACCACATAAATACACATAACCGTTTTTATTTTGGATAAAATATATCAGTGGCAGTATGTATACAAATGTAATTAAAATCGGGTTTTTAATTGGGTTAGACACACAGTCCAGTGGTGGACTGTGTGCATAATTAACATGCATGTCCGAGTTCGAGCCTAGTGCAACACCGGTTTTCCTGAAATAAAATGTTCCTTTTTAAACAAGCCTAACCAGATTCGTTTAAGTATGTATATAAATATAAAAGAAATTCAGTTTACTATGGGTTAGACACCCAGCCCAGTTGGTTGGGCTGGGTGCAAGTTGTTGGTGTGATCGCGGGTTCGAGACTCGTAACCCTCCCCGATTCAATAATTAAAATTCTTTTTAAAATTTAATAATTTCTGGATAAAGCTAACTAGTGTATAAATATATTTAAAATAGAAAATCCAACGGGTTAGACACGTAGCTTAGTTGGAAGAGCTGCGTGCAAGCAACCGAGAGGTTACGAGTTCGAGTCCCACCGCACGTTATCAATATCATGCATGAACCGGTCAGACCCCCCCCCCTTTGTCAGGTCTGACAAGTTTTTATTAATTATTATTTTATCTTATATTATTTTTACATATATATATATATATATATATATATATATTGCTTAAAAACTAATTAAAAACACTTAATAAACCAAATTAAACATTACATAATAAAACATTACCAACTTTATCATTAAACCTAGAATAAACACATACTTAAACCAATACTAATAAGTATAAATGGAATCAAATGAGCAGTGAGAATTAGTTTCACATTTGTCCTCCGGATCATGGAAGTTGCGATCAGATTCATAACTCATTTCTTCACCTGACCATGCGTATTTTGCCTACCCATCTACTAAATAGGAGACTTCTTGTGTAGGACGAGTGGTAACTTCAATGGATTTCCCACCGGAAGGGGGTTTGTAACTGCAAGACGAGATACTAGAATATGGTCAGGAGGGTAGATCAATGGAGAATGAGCGTATGCAATTTCGCTAGTACGATTATTTACAAGAGGTCTTGATAATTTGATTTAACTATTTAAAACATTATGTTATTGCCAATACGGTGGTGATGGAGTGGTATGGGAGATACTTGGTGTTCTAAGGAACCCAAGTCCGATTCCTGCTCTCCTCATTATTTTTCGCGGCACCTGATGATGATGGGAGACTAGGCGAGTAGGCGGTGATCGATAGTTTGATGAGCGGGTTTTACCTCACCGCACTGTCGTGCCTTCGGGCGGGTGTTCATGGGCTTCAGTCCTAGGTGAGAGTTTTCCCCGGTTCGGAGGCTATTGTATTCCGATGTGATGAATTTCGCCAGTAATCCATTTTAAAGATTCGTTTGCTGTTAAAAAAGACATTATGTTATTAACATTTACCTTACTTGTTTTTACTAAACTCTGAATAAAAGTCAATGGAAGTTATGATTTGGGAGAGACATGATATGAATGACTGGTATAGATTTTCCATGGCAATTGATAACTAGCTAACAACCTTTCATGGGTGCTCCATCATCATCTTCTTCTTCTATCATCATTATCTTACATTTGCTCCATTCACATAATTATTCACTTCCTCATCTTTATTACCCTCATATTTACCCGTTGAATAATATATATTGTTCAACCAATAAATGATTGAAAATTATTGCTATCTACTTAGCCGAGTTCAAAGGGTCATGCACAATAATATAAAGACACCAAGATCTATAAATGTAGTTTTTAAAAGACTTGGTTTTGCTATTAAAAATGGGTAACAACACAGCTTGTTGTCATTTTACCTTCTATCTCAATATAATTCATTGGTTTTTTAAGAAAAATACAATTGTATACGAAAAAAAAAATTGTTGACTCATGGTTATTTTGGTGAGAATATTTTGAAGTGGATGCTAAAATCATATTTTAAATATCTAAATATCATTAGAAAATCTATTATTTATAGTCATTCTTCAAAGTATGTTCTAAAAGCAGCAGTTAACTCTTCTTTCAAATGAAAAATAGATGGAACTCCATTTCCTTAATAAATTGATGAGATCTTTGGGAAAAATGGGTTGATCCTTGTTATCTTAACTTGGTTCTGCTTCTTATGTTATTTCAACCAGACACGTCTTCGAAATGTTAAAAAAACTTTTGGACTCTCACTAAAAAAAAATGGATATTGGATTTTGGGCTCTCACTAAGATAAAAAAAAATGGATATTGGATTTTAATAACCTCAACTTTCACCAATTGATCAATAACACTCACAACTTTTAATTTGTATACCAACATTCCCAACTTTCAACTTATTGGCTGAGAACACTCCCAAACTAACTGAACCATAACACAGTTAGTTTGTGCTGATGTGGTATCTGATATGGCTCATTTTGCTGACGTGGCATTTTTGCTGACGTGGCAGGTGATGTGGCATTTTTTAATGACGTGGTAGCTGACATCAGCTAACTGGGTTAGGGTTCAGTTAGTTAGGAAGTGTTCTCAGCCAATAAGTTGAAAGTTGGGAGTGCTGGTGTACATATTGAAAGTTTGGAGTGTTATTGGCCAAATTGGTGAACGTTGGAATTATTAAAATCCAATATCCCTAAAAAAAGGGGCCTACCGCTAAATCGATTGGGAATTAATATTTAATTTTGGTTTGATTGTTTGAAATTTAGACCTTTTAAAATTGAGTAGACCAGTTTTCCATTAGTTATTTACTTCGGGTTTATATTTTGGGTCTTTTAAAATGGTTGTAAGTCCAAGTATTAAAACAGATTGACTTAGTTAAAAAGTAAATATAGAGGTTTTTTAAATAAATAAATATATATATATAATGGAGAAAACCCTTTTAAATGAGAAAACTTAGGAAACTCAAAGCTCCCAACATTTTTTTATTTTGAAAAAAATCGCACATGTAATATACATGTTTTTAAGGTTTTGAGCAAAAAAAATCAAAAAAGCGCCAAGTGGATATTTAAAAAAAAATAAACAAGTTTTCAGCAACGCGACTGTAACATATGTTACACATGAATTTAACATATGTTACACAAAAACTTGTTTATTTTTTAAAAAAAATCTGGTGGACGCTTTTTTGTTTTTTTTTTTGCTCAAAACCCTTAAAAACATGTATATAACATGTGTCATTTTTTTCAAAATAAAAAAATGTCGGAGCTTTGAGTTTCCTAGGTTTCTCACCACAAGTGGGTTTTTCTATATATATATATATATAATATATATATAGGGGCTGGTTATTGTACAAAATGCCTTATCCTACAAAATGTACGCAATAATCTCCGCCGCCTAATCCCATGCGAAATCACTCTATTCCATGCGAATTTATCTCCTCTCATGCGAAATTAGGTGCGAATTCATCTCTACTCCATGCGAAATTCATCACTAAAGGGTGAGAAATCACATGTCGTACGTAATGTACGACATTTTTGTACAATATATATATATTATATATATATATATATAGTGTGAGGTTCATTGGGGAAAACTAAAAAAGTGGGGAACAGTGGGGAACCTTCTCAAATGAACTCCGATTGGACTTATTCCAAGGGCGTTAGAACCGGCTCGTCGAACCCTAACTAGGATCTCTCAACCCTAAATCCTAACCCCTAAACCCTAAATATATTAGGGTTTGGATTAAGGGTCTTATACTAGGGTTTAGTCTTAGGGTTTAGCTTTAGGGTTTAGTTTTAGGGTTAATCATTAATATTTTCGGTTTAGCTTTAGGCTTAGGTTTAGCTTTTAGGGTTTATAGCTTAGATTTTACGATTTAGCTTAGGTTTTAGCCTTATCTTTTAGCTTTAGGGTTTAGGGGTTAGGATTTAGGGTTTAAGAGATCATAGTTAGGGTTCGACGAGCCGGTTCTAACGCCGCTGGAATGAGTCCAATCGGAGTTCTTTTGAGTCGGTTCCCCACTGTTCCCCACTTTTTTAGTGTTTCCCAATGAACCTTCCCCTTATATAATATATATAATAAAAGATTGCGGGCTTCTAAGGTTTTTGGACCTGAGCCATCGCCCACCCGACCCATGCTCAGGTACGGATGAGCATGGTACCCGTTCGGTACCCAGAAAGGAGGAAAATTGGTACCGGTACCAAAAAAGGGGAAAATGGGTACCGGTACCGGTACCGAATATACCGGTACCAAAACATGGGGAAAATTGGTACCAGTATCGAATATACCCGGTACGGTTCAGTAACGGTACCAAATGCTCATCCCTATGCTAAGGGCTAACCCTGATTTTAGTGATTGTGGCTTGAATACATTACAAACAAAGGGTTTTCAATGGCCAATTCGTCCGTCGAAAATCACTTGGTGAAAATTGATCTTGTTAGTAATTTATTGATGATATTATGTTCGGAAACCTAAAGTAGGCAAAATGGTCCCACTCACCAAAGGACCTTGCACCCTTGCTTGTTCTTTACAATCCTCAAGCCTCACATGCTTAAACCGCCTTTACAATCCACAATTTTGTTTGTTCACAATTTGGAAGTGTTCGTTACACATTATCATGTGGGGACCATCGACATGGACTCCCATAAGTAAACGGGTCGAAAAGAAGACATGGCGTCTTGATAGAATCAAGTCAAAAATTTGTGGTGAGAATTGTTGCGAAAAAAATTGTGATTGGCAAGATTATGTAAAGAAGGTGTATAGTATCACTAACAAACACCTTACCTCACCCTCTTGTGTTTGAACCTTCCCTCGTGAGTTTGATCGAACCTCTCCCTCGTGTGTTTGAACCTCCCACTCGGGATTTGGTGGTTTTTTGGCTTCTACGGTCTCCTTTTTGTTTGTCCATGGATGAAAATATCTTTGTGTTAATTGTTTTGTAATCGTGTGGTGATAAATAGTTTGAATAGGTTGGTATTTATAGGTTATCTGTATGCAATTTTTTTTAATCCCAAACGGTCAACTGTCATTTTTGACCAAAAACGAGTGTTCAATAGCGGGTTTCAATACCCTCTTTGGTTCCATAGGGGTGGTTGCGGGTGTAGTCGAAGCGGTTTCGAACCCTCACAAGGTTACCCGCATGCGCCCTTCCACCCTTCTAGTGTATCCACTTTCCTATAACTTTTTTTTGTCCCTTTTTAATTTTTTTTGAACGGCCAAGAAATCCTCCAAATGAGCTAATGGCGAAATTCACCACATCGGGATACACTTGCATCCGAACCGGGGAAAACCCTCACCGAGTGCCGAAGCCCGTGAACACTCGCCCTAAGGCACGACAGTGCGGTGAGGTAAAACCCACTCAGTTCAAGGATCGAACTAGCGATCACCGCCTATTCGCTTAGTCTCCCATCATCACCAAATTCCGCAAAAAATAACAGGGAGGGTAGGGTTCGTACTTGAATTCCTTAGAACACCAAGTCTCGTCCTTACCACTCCACCATCATCTCATTCATTGGCTGTCCCTTTTTAAAGTAACTAACAAAAAATGTTACTTCAAGAACTCCATGTGTAGTAAATTGTGCATTTTTACGAACAGTGAACCCTCATTTCGTAACATGCTATTGGATCCGATTTAAGGACGACTAGACATAACAACATATGGTGCATTCCACCTAGAATTTAAGGATATTCGATCAACCCCTACTACTAACATATAATATATAATAATGTGATCATTGTATTATAGCTCATCTTCTATTACAAAACACAGAAAAAAATGGAAGACAAAGATGACTTCAAAATCAAAGCTTTAATATGAAAAAAAAAACAACGTGAAACTTCGTAAATGCAAATACAATATAAACCTAAAATGTAACTCGTATATCAAATCATATCCAGTTATCCACAGATACAATTGAAAATATTTTATACTTGCAGTGGCGACTTCAACAAATATACCCCTTAAAAGTATATAGTAACTTGCTTGCATGAGTAATTATCAGTGTTTTAGGCAAAATCAATTCAGAAAGGCCCCATACCCCTTAAAAGCTTCGTCCATAGTAACTTGCTTGCATGAGTAATTATCAGTGTTTCTAAAAACCGATTGTCAATTTTAATTAAATATTTATTAATGTAAAAATACGCGAGTGCCTTTCCTCTTAAGACGACATGGTGTGGGCGTCGAACAACGGCGTTGTTGCCGGTCAACACCCACAAAACCATTTTTTTTAAATATATGATTTTTTTGTTTGAACGTTTTTAGTATTGAGTTATTTCTTATCGTTTTGGTTAATTGTTTATTTGAATTTATGGAATACATTACATCACTTTGTTTGAATATTCGGTAACAATCAACATTAATGCTATAGATTATATGTATTTTATTACTATTTAATATACTAATATATACAAATATGTAATAACAATTAATTCCATACTAACAATACTACAGGTTATGGTTGTAATTTTACGCCAAAACCGATCCATACACACCTCTAATTACAACCCAGCATGATTAGAGTTTGAATTTTGATTTCTATGTCTTCTAAATATATGTGAAAGGGTGGAATTAATAGACATAATGGGCCATGGATGAGAAGGTAAAATAGGGAAATCTTGTTCATTTTCTATATAATTTCATATTGTTTTTAACGGAGATAACTAATATAATCTGTTTTTGTTAAATAGATCACAAAATTAAGTATTTTAGTTTCTTTTAACATGAATATAGTATTGCTATTGTTATACTTTCTGTTATTTATAAAATCAAATTTTTATTAAAAAAATCGATACTTTACGCGTATAACGTGCGTAATGAATAATGATATAAATATGTTGCGTTATAGACATAGGTTAAATCATTCTTACATACTTTGCGACATGTCATCGACTGTAAAGATACGTGTCGTTTTTTGATGGCTTCATACGTTTTGCTAGATAAGAGCACTTTCTACTGCCTAACCAAACAATAAATAAACAAACAAAGAAACCAAATTATTGTCCTTGTAATATATTACAAATGAACCCTTTAAGGTGATTATAAATTCTCCATTGAAATAGAACACCAACCAACCCGACCTCCATTTTCTTTTCTTAATTAAATGTGAGGTAATTTTTCATCATTTCATATAATAATTACGAACCCATGCAAAGGGTGATGATGGAATTTCATTATTACCACTGCCCTTAAGTGCATTTAACCCTACACGTGACCCCTATGTTTCATAATAAAAGCCCATCCATCAAACATTATCCTTTCTTACACATCTTTAATCCCCTTTTTTCTCATTTTTATTGTTTTTATTATTTAGTCATTTTAATATTAAATTAGTAAAGCAAGTAATTGCAACACCTTTTAACTATTTATCTCAATCATAAAAAAATATTTTGGAATTTTATAATTATTATTAGCAATGTAGTAGAGTCCATAATACCTTATAATTGTCCACGTGGATATATCATTATATTATATTTGTCAAGATTCACATTTCACATACTTTCAGTCTCAGAATCATATCTTTTTCTTTCCCTCTTAATCAACATATTCTTTTGGTTTCCACTTGAGTCTTGATTTGAATAATTGAACGATTCAAAGATTTATTTATTTATACATTAAAAATTTCAACTTCAACGTCTAGTTTAGCATTAATCAGAAAATTTTAATTGCTTATCACACACCATTTTGTTTTACATTCATTTAAACTAGTTTTAGCATTAATAATAAAAAATAAGTTACTAGTTGAAAAGTCAACAGTCTCCGGATCCATTCTAGCATGCCCATTAGTTGTACAACAAAAGATGTGTGAGAGAGGTCCAACATCCATGATCCATCCATCCGGCACCGTTTGAATATCCGAATGCACACAAACAAACGTCTAGGCATGCCCTCCAATGGGATCCATCCACCGCCTAAACGCCCGAAGACGTCCGAAATCTCTTATTAGTCCACGCCCACCAAATCACCCTGTGTTTGGGCGTTTTCCACGATGTTTTGTGTGAGGTGGGGGATTCTTCACCGGGGTGGGGGCAATATGGTTGCTGATGTGGCGTGAGTTGATTGGTGGTTTGTGATAGGAGGTTTGTGATTGGTTAGGTTTTTTTAAACACTAGGTGTGGACCTTTCCACTATGATGCACTGGGACGGGTACGGGAACGGGGTACGGGGACGGGCACGGGAAACGGCAAAACTAAAAAATTTAAGAAGCGGGGACGGGACGGTACGGGAATAAAAACATATAAAAAAATAAATATATATCAAAGATAATGTAACACAAAAACTCAAATTAGTTATTTATCATTTTATTGAATAAATGATAAACTTGAAATGCCCAACACACAGAAAAATTATAAATTTGAAAGAGCATGGGTATTATAATATGCAATTTCATATGTATTTACTTATATTTATGCATACAAAAGAAAATCTGCAATCTCTCTCTCTTTCACTCTCATCTCTCTCTGACATCCCCTTCTCTTCATCTCTATAACACCCACCTTCATAACCACCACTACCACCGCACGCACCACCTCCACCACCGCACTACACCATACCTGGATCCAACTTTCAGTTCCCTCAAATCTAACCCATCAAACCCTTGGCATAAATACCTAATTTATCTTCTTTCTCTTCTAGATGAGAAGAGATAGAGGAGTGCGATTGCGGAGATGGTAACTGTAAGGAGCCAAATTGGGGATCTGGATTTGGGTTTGGTTCTTGAGAGTTTGGGGATCGCCATTGGGGTTGTCGATTTTCACCACAAACACGCAGGAAACGTTTCGGTTGGACGTTTCTTTCGCCGTCCCCTTCCCCTGCCCGTTTCCTCCACGTTTCCTAACCGCCGGGGATGTTTCCCGGCCGTACCCGTCGCGTTTCCGTCCCCTTGCAGTCCCCGGGACGGGAGACGGCTGCTCCAGGACGTTTCTGTGCTTCAGAGGTTATATATTGATGTAATTAGGAAGACATGAGATTTTTGAGCTTTATAAAAATAATCTCTACATTAGATTAAATAATGTATTAAATACAAAAATTGTAAGTAATTAACTAAAAATAAAAACAATAGGAATTTATAAATTTTTAATGTTAAGTCAAAAACATAAATAAAGAATAACTAAAAATCGTAGATGTTGGTAAAAAAGAAAAACATTTCAGTAAATAATAGATTTCAATATTAGATTTTTATAAGTGAGTTGGGGGCCACAAACTAAAATTTTAAAAGCCACTAAATGTAAAATAGGGTTGCCCTTTTATTTATTATCTTCTTCCAAACTAACAGCCTTTGTAACATCTGTGGCTGCAACCCTTCAACTCACCGGAGAAAAATCATTACGGCCATCGTCCTTAGTTCTCTTTTGTTTATCTTTCAACTCACTGGCAGCGGTCCCCGAAACCTTTAGTTGCCGTCCCCACATCCCGGAATCGTCTCGCTGCCGTCCCCAAATTCCCGGAAACGTTTGGGGGACGGCCCAATGGCGTTTCCATTCCGTTTCCGTCCCCAAACAGTCCCCGGGACGGGTACTCAATGGTCTGAGCCGTCCCCGTGCTTCATAGCCTTTCCACGCCCAACATCACTCCATGCTTATTTCACCACACCTCTTGCTTACGTAGCTGCCATATGGTGCTTAGCGCCCTATCTTCAAGCCCCTCTACACCGTATAGTCTAGAGGTGTAGTCTAATATGTTAAATTTGCTATCAACTCTATACAATTTTTGCCAATGACCTCTAGCTCAAGTGGTAGGAGAGCTTGAGTTCTTCTATGAAGACTCAAGTTCAATTCCCACTTGGTACAAAAAGGAGTGAGGCGCTGATGGGCAATGATAGGAGACACGGGAAAACCTGGGTTCGATCCTTGAGCCAAACGGGTTTTACCGGTAATTTCACCGTCGTGCCTACGAGTGGGTGGGTTACCGGGTTTTCCCCGGAAGTGGTGGTGGACGACTCGAGTTACTATCGGAGTACCCCGTTTGTCCAGTGGGTGCCCGGAGAGTACTCGGGATTGATTTGATGGCCGTTCCAAAAAAAGAAAACTCTATACAATTTTATAATTAGTGCACTGCCACTACCGGCTCATGTTATTTCTTCTCCTTTCCATAAACCGGCCCAACCCGGTCTATGGACAATCTCATAAAGTCGGCCCAAACCTTCCAAAATAAAATATATATAAACAACTGAACTGAAGAGTCACTAAAACCCACCTTTTATATTTTTAATATAAATAACTGAACTGAAGAGTCACTAAAACCCACCTTTTATATTTTTAATCTTTTTAAAAATAAGATGTTATTTGACAGACGGAAAGTTTTTGGCGTAATTTTATAAATAGCATACTATTTATCTGTTTATTCTTCTATACAATTAAAACGATTTGATTTTATAGATTCAAGATCTACAAATATTAAATTATAATAAATCAAAACAATCTTATGTCATATTGCATAAATTTAACTCTATTATTGCCGTGCGAGAGTCCCTTACTTCATCTTTCTTTGATTTACAAGGGAAAATTATTTTGTTTTAACTCAATTCTTCATCTTAATGACTTTCCTTATTTTGTATATATATTTCTATTGTTAATTAAAATACATTATTATTTGATTTTAGTATGATTTGGATTATAAATGACAAATTTTAGTTTTAAATGATTTGAGTTGATTATATATTTTAGTAGTTTAAATGATTTGAGTTGATTATATATTTTAGAAAGATTTTTTACACTTAAATTTGATTTAATTTGATTTTTTTATCTAATTCGTATTTCAAGTATGGTAATAGAATGTCTATTTAATCTTTTGATGAAAATGATTTTTTTGTCAAGTCTATATATATCTTCCTATACTAATAAATGAAAATATTTTTTGGACACGTGTCACTTTCTGGTGCATTCTCTTCTTATTTTTCTATTTATCTCTCATATTAAATAATAATAAGAATTTTAAACAAAAATTAGATAAAAATAACATTTTTTCCCACCTCTCTTATACTTATCTTATATTAATTTAAATATATAAAACAAGATACATATGACTAAAAGATATACATATCATATTAACTCTTTTAAAATTTTATTATCGAATATATCCTTTTATAACACTTAGAACATATTTCGTCATTTAATCAGATATGACCTTATTTGTTAATTAAATAAAATGCTTGGACATATATTATTTGGATATAAACAATAATTACTAACAAAGTATCAAATACATGTACAAGTACGTATAGTATATAACTTAGAAGACTAAAATTACAAGCGGCTTATCTAAATAAAGTATCAAATTATTTTAAAGCGAACCCTACATGGTTTTTTAAGTTATATAATAAGATGGATTGTAGTATCTTAAGAGAGAAGTAAAAACTTAGAAAAGTATATTGGATAATTGAAAATATAACTATACTTTTGTTTTACTATTTTATCTAATAAGTCATCTCATTAATAAGGATTATATACAAGTTTATAATTTACATTTTTTCGTCATTCAACCCGTGTAATACACGGGTTTGGGGTTTGTAAGCTAGTGTGTGTGTGTATATATATATATTACGGTTTAAATCTATATTACGTATTTCTCGATTTTTCGATTATCTTATTATAATCAAAATATTTGGCAAATATAATAATAAAAAATACTTTACGATATACTAGAATAAATACCACCTTGTTATCACATTGTATTTACAACTCCCACTCTTTCTTCCCTCAACATCATCATCGTTCACACAAACGAACGTATGTGTACACGTGCTAAGTCTACACTTTTATTCACAATACATTACTTGATTCTGATTGAGTATTATATTGTTGTTTTTGTTTATCGTATTATAATATGCTACTATCCTTGTAGGACCGTTTAATCCCTTAGCAAAGGAGCCTAAGATGTATCTAATCCATGTATGCGGAATTTACGTGAATTAGATGACAATATACACAAGATATTCAGTTTAAATGTCAGTTTATTAATGTTCAAACATGTACATCGATAATCCAAACTGACAGAGCTTCGTCGTCTCTAATGCAAAAGTTGTACAAATGAAAGAACCTAGAAACCTATTTATAGGCTAGCTAGTTCGCACCAAAACACTAAGTATCTAGTTCGTACGAAGTACTACTTCGTGCAAACTAGTACTTTACATTCCTAATTCGTGCGAACGAGGCCATAACATACACAATTAACCTTAAACTTTAACGTTACATACTCAAAACACTTAGACTAGATCCAAGACATAGACAATATACATCGTGCACTAACAGACTCCCCCTTGTCCGTAGAGAAAAGCTGATTTGACATCTAGCTGATATACCTTGAAGCCCTTCCACGACGAAAACGCTAAGAAAATTCGAATAGCTTCCAGTCTCGCAACCGGAGCATATACTTCTGTATAATCAATTCCTTCTTGTTGATGAAAACCTTTGACAACGAGCCGAGCTTTGTTGCGCACAATTACTCCTCGATCATCACGCTTGCACTTAAAGACCCATTTAGTATCAGTTGCCTTTTGATTTGCTGGAGGGTCCACAAGCTTCCAAACGCCTAACTTCTCGAATTGTTGCAGTTCCTCCTACATAGCGTTGACCCAGCTTTCATCAGCAATTGCTTCCTTCCAATGTTTTGGTTCAACCTGTGAGATAAAACAGCAAAAAGATCAATATTCCTGAACAGGAGCTACTTTAGTATAGAAACAACTAAGTGCTTTGTTAATTTGATTTTGCGTTTTTACTCCTGCACGCAGTTCACCTATTATGTTGTCTGAAGGATGGTATGATAGATTTCGAGGAACTACTTCGTAGAAACAGCTACTTCGTTCTCCAGATTAGTAATATTCTGTTCAGCCACATAATCAGCAACAATACCACTTGTTGAAGCTTCATTTCTTGAACTAGGACCAGCAGATTGATTTAATAAACTTGTGATCTGCTCAGATTCATCATCAGAACTTGAATCACCATCTTGATCATACGTTGGTAAGAATCAGAATCAGACTCATTTGTTGGAGAAAGAATGGGATCAGATGAATTTGGATTTGTTGCAGCAACTGGTTCAACTGTAGCATTTGTTTGAACATTTTCAGCACTTGAAAGTACCAACAGATGGTTGAGTTACCATTGTTGGTCTTGAGACACGTTCTTGATTTGCTGCTTGTTGCATTTGATATAACACTGCAAGTTTCTCTTCATTTGGTTCTTCTGGCAATTTAAAAGAATCCCACATATTGTTGTACTTAAACATCCAAGAATCTCCAGGTTTTTGTGTTGGCAATGTGTATCTTCGACAATCAACATGCTGTGCAAGAACCACTTGATTCAAATTTGGCAAATATACCCTCCGTAGTGGACTTGCATATCCAACAAAGAAACCTTCAAGCGACTTTGCTCCAAATTTTTCCATCAGGATCGATTACCGTACAAGGAGATCCGAAAGGTTCAAGAAACTCCAAGTTAGGTTTTCTTTGATTAAGGAATTCGAAGCATGTCTTCTTAAATGGTTTAAATGTCAGCACTCGGTTCAAAGTATAACATGCCGAAGCAACAGCCTCGCTCCAAAAACTCACCGGCAATTTAGAATCAGCCAACATTGTTCTTGTCGTTTCAATAAGTGTGCGATTCTTACATTCCGCTACTCCATTTTGTTGAGGAGTATAAGGAGCGCTGAATTCGTGAAGAATGCCTTTATCGTTGCAAAATTCGAGCATTCTGTTATTCTTGAATTCCGTTCTGTTATCGCCTCTGATTCTTCGAATGGGTAAATGATATAAATTCTCAACTTTCTAAAGAGAATCATCAGATTTTGAAATGTTTCATCCTTGCTCTTCTTGAAAGAATACCCATGAAAACCTTGAATGATCATCCGTAACCACCAAGCAGTATAGATCTCCAGAAATGCTTTTCACATTGATTGTTCATTTGTGGCTAACCAAGCATACTGTTTTTTTTAATAAATATGGTGCTCCTTAAGAGTTTGATATGCTTATTTGACTACCTTTTTAGTCTGTGTTTGATAAATAAATTGATTATTATCCATATGGCTTCATAAGACATAAAGGAAACATCATTTACACGAAATTAATTGCACAAACAATCTGTTTCGAAATCGTTTATGAAGTCAATATGCTGGTTAACATTTAATTGCTTATGTGTAATGTCTTTTGGCAAACGGGGTAGACTTGAACATAAGGTACGCCAAGCATAGCCTACATTGCAACTCATATACACCGCATCATTTCTCTCATACGTTGAGCAACTGTTGTGTTTATGTTCGATACCGAATGTTGGCGTATGGCGTGCCAGACCAAGAAAAATTGAGTCTTGCCGAGTTTTAATACCAAGTACTTTTGCATTGGTTCATGTCTGTAATATATTTATGCTAAAAAGTATTCTTTTGGTGAATGCTGTTGGAATTTTGTGAAAATAGCATTTTTCACAAATATAGGAAAAGGGAATTTCCTAATTTTGGATGACAAATAAATATTATAAACTTATTGATATATTTCTTTGTGGGTTTGTGTTCTATGTTGGAAGAGCTTCGCAACAAACTAAACCACGTCCAAACGGAGCTAAGATGAATGATATATCGATACTCAAAGTTTGATGTTTGAAACATTAAATGCTGAAATAAATGGGAAAGTAGCATCTTGTCCCACATAGGAGGGGTGATGAAACTTAAGTGAGTATTTAAGTGGGAACACTCCTTCCTTATTGTTTCATGGAAGCACACACTAAGTGTACTCGCGAAGGGTGCGGAGCACCCTAACTCGCACTCGCACACGCGCGCGCGCGTGGCGTGGGCGTTGAGGCGCAATGTGGCGTTTTGATGGCGCACTTTGCACTTCAAACACTCGCAAAAATTGAGAGCCGCCTTTGAATTTTTGACCGCGCGCGCGTGGATCAACAGAGGCTGCAAGGACAAGGCGGGTTGACCCTGGAGGGTGGCGTGCAAGTACACGGGTAATGGCGCATGGTGCAAGCAGTCCACGGATAGGCGCGAGGACTCCTGACATGCACGTGCGTGGCGCATCAAGGTGAACCAGTATGGCGCGACTGTGTGGCGTGACCAGATAGGTTCCCTGGTGACGTGGCGTACACGCGCAAGGGGTGGCGCACCAGTAGGCTCGCGCCAGAGTGGCGCGCATGGAGGAGCACCAGCTGAATGGCGTATGGAACGAGCCAGTATGGCGCGCGCGAGCTAACTGCAGCTTCCTGAATTCAATGACAAAGCAGTTACACTTCAGCATTTGAAACTGCCATTGACTGAGACTTTGAATAACGAATTAAGCTGCATTAAAGACGTTTAATGCAGAACAATTCTGCCATTCAAATCAATTTTTTCGGTTTCATCTACACCTCCAATATAAATAGGATGGTAGATCATTGTAGCAAGCACACTGAACAACACCAACGAACACTCTACAGAAAATTTCATCTTCTTCTCCTTTCTTGCAGCAAGGTACACCTTCGGGTTGTGGTCATCTTCGGCAGTGCAACTGCTTGGGTTGTTGTATCCTGGAAACAAACGAGTTCTCCTGGGAGACTCGAAATTTGTTTTAAGGGACTCGTGTCTAACATGATCCTCAGCCAAGAACTTCATCTTTTGTTGAATTTTGTTCTTGTATTTTCGTTTATTTCAGTTGTAAAAGTATTGTAATTTACAGCTTTATTTATTTATGTATTGTAATTCGAATTTATAAAAGTTTTTATTTATTTTATGCGAAGGGATTCCTACAAATGCAGGGAAAACATAATTAAAGGTGACTTGAAGATTGATGTTTTTGTAAAAGAGTAAACCTCATGTAATCAAGAGTACAAAAATGATTACAACTAAGGTGGTTAGCTCAGTTTTTACAAGTTATTGGTTATTCATTGGAACTATTTTTGAATTATGAAATCAAAGTTATTGTGTGTTAAATTTAGAATCAAGTTGTGTTTATAGTTGTGCCACCAAGATTTAATTTGATACCTTCAGATCAAAAGATTCCTTTCGCACTTCAAATGATGCAATTTCCATTAGCTGTATGATTCACGATGACAATCAAGAAAAACCAACGTTAATCACTATCTATGGTTTGTTTTTACTTGAGACAAACCGTTTTCACTCATGGTCATCGTACGTCGCTTTATCAAGAGTAAAAACCAAAGATAGAGTTAAATCTTTCAATTCAGTGTAGTTTAATATTTACGTTAGTAATTGAAATTTCGTTTCATTTAAAAAAGTTAAATAATATATTTTATTGTGAGGTCACCCGTGTAACACGTGGTAACTTAAACTAGTTTAATTGTTTAAAAGAGCAAGACATACAAAAAAAATCGGAACTCTTTAAGCTCTTGCTAGTGGTTCAATAAAAGGTAAGATATGTACTAAATTACAAAAAAATAACTATATGTTTGTATCAGTTTTTGAAGTGTGTTTTTGAACGTTCTCTTAATCCCAAACCTAATTTATTTTTAATAGACAGCAATCCCATAGCAATCCCACTAATTGAGAGTCAATCACGTAAATTAATCTTGGTCAAATATTGTGTATTCAATGTATTAATTATTTTCCTTTTTATACTGTACTCAATGTAAATATATAATAGTCTAATCTCAGCCAATAAGGTATAGACTTTTCCTTTGTTACAATTTTTAACGTTGAAAACGAATGTTCACAGACGTAAATATAAAAATGAAATACACGTTTTTGTTTGTTTGATAGCATGAAAAGGAAAATAAGTTTATATTCATTTATTTTAAATAAACGAACATAAATGAACTTCTAGCCGGAAAATAGTGTTACTAATTTTTATGCCATCTAGTTATTTTGATTAATTGTGATTTGCTTAAAGACCAATTGAGAAATTACAATATACATATTTTCAAGTTATGAGGTGTGGAGTACACACTTTAGACTAGTGTAATTTCAGAACCATGGAACCCGAATGTTCAAAGGGCAACGTCCCCTTGGTTGGGGTCTTGGGGTTCCGGTGCAATGTCACAGACTGGGTTTTGGTGAGAATTTGCTACTGGGTCTGACTTCAATGCGCGACGCCTTGGTGGAAATTCTAATTTTGAATTAAGTGTGCATGAAATTGATCATAAGTCGTAACCGAAGATCAATGGCATCTTAGACTAGCAATGGTAAATGGTCACCAGTGGCAATTGTACATTAGTTGAAATTGGTCGTCACTTGCAAGCGGATAGTCAATGTAACTTGGTTGGCATTGATGAGCATTACTGACATTTACACCGATGTTACCCACAAAGACAATTAATATAACTGGCAACAGTTGTAACCATCAACTGTTAACCACAAACCGGAATGCGGCGATGGTTTGACACGTATATATAAAGAACATCATATGGTCCTTTCAACATACGAATTAACACTTGATGATTTTCACAGAGAAGAACTTCTCATCTTTAGTGAAAACACATTCTGTCTTATCTGATTATTTATTTCACCCACGTAATATTTAATCTGAAAGTCACACGAAATCCAAAACCTACAAGTAACCTTTCGTTGAATGTCTGATTCATTAACTAGTAGGTGATATTATAGTGAAGTTAGTTTTTCAGATTAGAAGAATATCGTGTATTGTGTTGTTGAGGTTATACTATTAAATTTCTTGCTCCCCAAAGGCCAATAAAGTCAATCGTTTACGTTAAAATTGAAATATCCTTACTGTTTTGTAAATCTTTTAAATGATTAAAAGTTATTGATGGTTTAAGTGACAAGTTGTTATATATAGGAGTGTTCAATCTACATTTTGTAAAGGAGAAGAAGTCAAGAGACTTTATTATAGAATCCAAAGAGAATAGAAGGACAATATCTAAAACTAAGGCTCTAAATAGGAGTCCAAGATATAAAAAAAAGGTTAGGAGGGAACTCCTGGCCCTAGTATCCTTTGGGTACTCATCATCCCACTCTACAAGGGTTATAATACCGGTAAATAGCCTCGGTCACTACCTTTATGATATGAGCACAACAAGGGCTAAAGCTGCGTCATTACAACTTTTCATTTTATCGGCTGCGGATACCACTGAGCTATAAGCCCATTGGTAAGTCCAAGATATAAGGAGCAAACAAACTAGTGTTTGTATATAATCATTTTCCTTTACAAGTAAATATGTGTAGATGGTGGCACATCACGTCACAACTGAGGCACTTGAGATTAGAATCCTCGTATTTTACATAAACCCGAACAACATTAAGACATAAAGCACATAATTTCTCCTTTTTTTAATTTAATACGAAATTATTTGAGTATAGTATAAAGGGGATTAAAAATAAGAAGAGTAAGAAATAGAGTAATAAGTGTCCAACAAGGAATCAAGTGGTAATGGTGATTTTGTCTATAAGAGAAAACAGAATATGCACATGCAAATCACATGCTACCCCTCCTCTAATTTTTTAAGCGTACATCATTTGTTTATAACAATAAAAAAACCATAAAATCAAACATCCTTTTGTTTTTAATATGACTACCCTATTGTTACACTTTAAAAAATCTAGTTGCATATTACACAATAGATATAACGCAAAACACAATGAGTATCAAAGTAAAAACACAATGAAAAGTAGACCAAAAGCACAATCAACGACAACAGATAAAAGACATAAAGAACAGCAAACTAAAAACACAATGCAGGATTCCCGTTATGGCCTTCTGCTATTTTCTTTTCCCTAAAACTAATCTCAATCATTCAAATCTAAAATCAATGGGCTAGAATCATCCTTACTTTTCTTATTTATTTTGCCGCTTGTATTTAATCCTAATCAATGTATTTTATACTTAGCAATTTCAAGGACAAAATTATTAAAAAAAAAACGTAGAATTGATATAATAACCCGCATTTAAAAATACAATTATTGAATTTATAAGTAACATTTAAGTTCATTTATAATATGATCCCAGAATATAATATTCATCTTGAATATTTGAATATTGTAATTAACATCATTAAACAAAAAAGATTTTAACTTCTCATACATCTTTATAGACAAAACCTCATATAGTGTTAGTGATAGTCACTCCAACACCACAAAAACATTTTATAGAAGCTAGTGAAAATGACTTTTGGAACTTTTTCTAAAATGCTTGAGGTAACTGACTGGGACTTCGAGGGAACAATTATTTTGTCATATGAAGATGTTGAACAACATATAGTGTCTCATCTAAATGATGATTTGAAAAACAAGCTTCTTATCAAAAGGAAATCTTTTGAGGTTGTTTTGATCCACCAAACTGATGAAGACACTGGTGAGTACAAAGTATCACTTTTTGTGGGACCCAGGAACTTGAACTTTATGTTATCTAATTGTCATGAAGTTTTGAAAGATTTGAAGTTGGAGGCTAAGGACACAATTATGTTCCAAATTAAGGAAATCAAAGGTGAAGAACTGTGTATCTATGTCTCGTTTCATAAGAACTCACAACGCGATGAACATAATAGTGATACTGATAATGTTCAATAACTTATAGTTTAATTTTTGTAAAATATATAAAAATATATAAACTTACGTATAACGTTTTTGATATGTAACAGAATTAACTATTAGTTTAGTCAAATAAATAAATTATTGAATCAGTCTATAATAATTTAGAAAGAAATAGGAAAGTAGAAATAATATTGATTTGGATTAAAATACAGATTTGAAATATTGATATTAAACCCTCATGAAAATCATATAAACCTTTTAATTAAATGGTGACCCCATAATATGATTTTCTTTCACATTTTAAGAAGGGAGTTGTTTTAGTTTTTTCCAAAAATTTCTTATATGCCACATCAACTTTTTATTATTTTTCCAATTTTTCTTAGAATGCGTATGTGTTAGTGTGTGTATGTATGTGTTGTGTGTGTATGTGTTATGTGTTTATATATGTGTTGTGTGTGAAATACATGCACGCGTATGGCAAGTGTGTGTAAGTTTTCCTGCAGGATGATCGGTAAACACTCACATAATTTCAGTGAAATTTTTCTCCCAAAATCCGAGTGGTGGTACGTGTTCTCACCCGAGGCTATGGGTAATGGAGATAATCAAATAATCTATCAACTTAGAAAGACATATTCACGAGAATCCTTTTGAACTAATTGCAACTTATATGAGAATTGACGCTGCTGAAATAAACATGTGAAACATGGAACTAGACCAAACTCCCGCCAAGGAGACCTTTCCACAACTTTTGGAATGCTAACGCTATAGACATATGCTAACAAACCTCAAATTATGTCAAACAAACACTAGGGATAATCAAATAATCTATCAACTTAGAAAGGCATATTCACGAGAATTTGAATTGCAACGAAGATTTCTAACATAAATACTTTTTTTTATAAAACCTATGTCTATGGATGACATAAAATTAATTAACTAAAACCCTAGATTCATCAATCTCCAATCTTAGTCCATTATCCTAGATGTGTAAACGAAAGTTAACATGTCTAAGAATGAAAAAATCAATCCTAGGGATTTTCCAACATGCTAAGATAAAATATTCCACACAAAACAAGTTTTTAATCAATTTGTATGACACACATGAACACGATTAAAATGTAGGAACTAGATTCAATTTTAATAAAATATATTACAAAAATATATAATAAATAATAACGAGACTCTCGTTATTCGTGAGAATTCTACTAGTACAATACCGGTTACATGAGCTATATAAATTAATATAAAATAAAATTTAATTGTACCAATCTTGATTCAAGTCGACGTCTTTGGAAAACTTCAACCGCACCTTCTTGTTCGAACCTTCGCTGCAAGACAAGCAAAAACGTTGACGGTTTTGGTTGAGGATCGTGTTAGACACGAGGCCCTTAAAACAGATTCCGCGCCTCCTCTCAGACGGCCTGTTTCCAGGATACAATCAACCGAGAGCAGCAGTTGTACTGCCGGAGATGGCTCTCAAGCCCGAGATTCCACCAGGTATAATTTGGTGTTCTTCATTTTGTAGGAAAATATCGAGTTGTGTAAAAAGACGATTTAGAGAATACTCTTCTCTAAATTTCCATGGAACTAAAGTAATTTCAAGTGTGTGTATTTCTGCATCTTTAGAATGAACCATTATGTTCATACTTATACTCGCACTATTGAAAGACTTATTCAAAACCATTAAAGTTGGTCATAAACAAGATAATTAATCTTGTATAAAACCAGGTTTAAAGTCTTAATAAATGGATTTTAGTAGTTGGTAAAAAATTGTCATATTCATTCATGACGATAATTAAACTTGTTGAAACCGTTTAGACATTAACTCTAGTGGTTGACCAATTTGATTGGCGCTCGCGCGCACAGGTTAACTTGCGCAAGGCTACTGTTCGACCGGCACTTCGTGTCGCACCACAAGGAGTACGCGTACTCGCGCTATTCGAAAGCCGCAGGTCCCGCGCCTTCTAGACTTGCGCGCAAATTTCTCCTCCGCCGTAGCCAATGACATACGCATAAGGAACTTGCGTCATGTGTCTACGCCACCATGGTGCACCATACAGCTGATGACTGCACACCCGGCCATGGGGGAAGGCCTGCCACCCACCACGCCGTCATAGGACTAAAATATAACAATATGGCATAGTGTGCAAAGTGCGTCACATTGCGCCCATAGCTCATGCCACGCGCGCACGCATGTGTGAAAAAGGGTGCGCCCCACTAGTTTTTGCCCAAAGGTAGACAACATACAAGGAGTCCTCCTCCTTATAACCACTACAAGATTTGTCATCCCATCTATGTGGGACAAGTTGACAAAACTAAACCATTTTTCTCATCTTTGTTTGTTCCAAACATACAACTTCAAGCTTCGATAACTCATTCATCTTAGCTCCATTTTGGACATCATTTGGTCGTTATGAGGCTTTCACAATGTAGAACACAAACCCATAAATATTATTTATACAACACATATATAAATATTATTATTGATGTCCAAAATATTTAGGGAAAAACACATTTTCACTAAAATTTCTAACATAAAATAACTAGTATTATGAAACCAACAAAAACAACACCAAAATCAACATACGAATCGTCAAAGATGTTCAAGAATCATTTAAATCTAGGTGATATATTAAATTAGCCCTTAACAACAGGTATAAGAAAGTCATAATATTAAACAATGCAATTCGTAATGGAAAACAAGAAGTCCGCAAACAAAAAATGGTGCTTAAACGTGTATCTAATAATCTTGCATGTCTCCTTGATCGATCTCCTTCAACCTCGAATGCTAATGCTTAGTTTTAGTCATCTTATAACTCTCACAGAAGGTTATTTCGAACTCCAAAGACGATCCCCCAAAACTGACGCGAAAAACTCTATTTATAATAAACATGAAAAAATGTTATCTGAAAGTTTTGGAATTAGGTTTGATACTTGGTAGCTTGGCATAAAACGTTGATAGCGAAGAGATGACTAAACACACGCTTCCACATTTAAATTCTCTCAGTATAACTAAATTATATAAACAACCTAAAAAATAAAATACCTTATAGAAGTAAACTAAATAGATAATATCCTGACGAAGTCGAAATATATGTGTTGATGTTCATGGCTTAACATATATTCTCAGTTGTCCATTGACAAAGGCAAAGCCTTTAAACACTTGAGTTTGAAAGGGAGGTCTTGGGTTCAAATCACACAGACTGAAATTAAAAAAATTTGTCATTAAAAAGCAAATGGGTTGCTTATAACGAGGACAAACGAGGTAATTGTGGTAATTGCCATTATTAAGAATTCATACGTGTAAGGTTATAAATATAGTAGATTGGTTAATTAAGAATCCTAAGCGCGTTTGTCATGATATGTGTAAGGTTATAAATATATTAGATTGGTCAATTAAAATCCTAAACGCTTTTGTCGTGAGAAAAGAAAAAAACTGAGACATTTTGAAATATAGCGCTATTTTATAAAGTATTTTAAACTTTTTTTTATTTGTTTTTCATCTGTAATAACTTCCTTGATAATCATCCTTCGATGATACTCTTTGTAGTTAGTGTTACACTTCGTACAAATGTATTCTTTCAAAAAAAAAAAACTAGCAATTAACTTGTTGATTTCTTTACCAAGCGAGTTCAGTGTTGTTATCCCAACATTGTATGATTTATGTTTTACGTGTTATGTTGTTAGAGCATTAGTAGCATCTTCATTTCACTCAGCATCTCAAAATTATAAAATAGAGTTTTCATTCATTTGATATCTACATCAGGTTTTCTATTTCACTTTTTATCTAAAAAAAAATACAGTTAAGAAGAAATTCATCTCTAAATTAAATGATGTGAGTGCATAAAACCGATAAAAAGATAACAAATAAGTGGTTATGAATAAGATGGAGATAAAAATAAAGAATGAGATGTAGAGAGTTTTTAAAGATAAACAATTAAAATAAATGATATTTAGTTAAATTATAAGAGCATTCACAACGGATGATTATATTTGTGTGAGTGAGTTAATTATATTTATAAGGAATGATTGTGAGTGAAGGAGAGAGAAATATATGAGAATGATATCTGTAAATATATAGGAAACACTATTCACCCCTTATAATTTTTTTTAAATATTTTTAAAGGTGGTTGTGAGTAGAGAAGAGAGAAAAAGTAATGATAAAGATATCAAAATATTATTTAATTGAAAAAAAAGAAAGAAAAAGTAGTAATTTTTAGTATAGTTATATGAATATGGATAAAAAATCAAATCTAAATGCTCTAAAGGGTAATATAGAGGTGCTGATGTGAATGCTCTTACACTCCGGGTGTATTAAGGGTGTATTAAGTGTATATACCAGATAGCTAAGCTTAAGTTTTTGACTATATATCATATATTAGGGTATTGTTAACCAAAGGGCAACCGGGGCACTCCCGTGATCAAGGTTTGGGTTCGACGGGTTCAAGCGAAACATGGTCGCAAACCTTTCATCTTCAGTGTGATGGAATTTCACGTGATGGTTTGAGTTCAAAGATTTACATATTCCACCTGGTTTTCACCCACCAGCGGGTACGGTCTCAGGACGGGTGTCGACCTTGGCCATAGCCTCGAGATAAATAGGTTTATATATGAGTTTCTTTGCCTTAAAAAAAAAAGAGAGAAGTTTTGCACCTATGAAGTACTCCCCTTAAGCTATTAATACAAAATTCAATATGGAATACTCCCCTTAAGCTATTAATACAAAATTCAATGTAATTAATTTGATGGTTTAGATATCCAGAAAATCTCTTCTATACTAAAAATCAATCAAGATTCAAACTATGCACACTTTGGTTGGTGTGAATTGGCTTAGCTACAACCATGAGACCCTATGGCAATGCATATAATATCTTCAAGATTCTTTGTTGAGGTGGGTGGCTCTACTTTCTTCTGGCATTTTTAGTTGAGTTAGGTTTAAAATTTTCAAAACTCCTATTGAAAACTGGATCATTGGCCCTATATCTCTCATTCTTAAATAAAATAAAATAATAACCAGTGGATATTAAGTCCATCAAAAGTCACAACTAACAATACATTAGATAAGCAGCTAAAACTAACAAAAACCCTAATTTAATCACTCAACTTATGGTCATAGATTTGTTTCAGATCTTCCACTTACCACTTACCTACCAATTCAATATATATAGGTATAAAACCCCCATGCACAAACCCTAAAACACATGCCTAAAATGGCTCAAACACTCCAGCACAATGAACATATAATCTGCAACAAAGAAAATGTTGTAGACATGAAAAAAGATAACATTCAAGAAGAAGACGACGAGGATCTTTTCGAGATAGATTTAGAAGCTGTTGCCAACCTTCCACCGCCATGTTATTGGGAAAGTTGTTTGACGGTAACGACAAACACCCTTTTCGCCAACTGTCTGGTCCCTATAACCGATGTTTCGTCTGCTGTACCTTTGGCTAACCCAAAGGATGCAAGACAGACGACATCGTTGGGACCAGGATCACGGAGGGTTATATGGGTACGAGGAGCTGAACCATTTCAAAGTGTTGCTGGGATGTCTTCTTCGGGTTCTTTGAGCGTTTTGTTACAAAAGACGTTGAATGCTTCGTCGTCTTTCAACCATGGGAAATGAAGATAATGATCTGGTGGATTGGTGGATTTATATATATATATATATATATATATATATATTATATTTAGTTAAGTTTAAATTGTGTCATGTCACAAGGAAGTGAATGATCATGTAGTTATCAGCATAAACAATTACACCTCTTGCTCTTTTATTTCAGTATGCAACATAACATTTGTATTCAACGACACCTACGGTCCCATAGAGACCCGTCAAATGACTACACGAAGCTATAAAAACACAAATAAGCGAAAGAAATAAACGAGAAAGAACCTACAAGAAAATTCGGTTTAAAGACGACCGAAGAGCTAAATACACAGCACTCCATTCAGCTTGTGTTGGGTGAACCGTGTCCCAGAAGAACGTGGAAGTGGGTTTTTTACAAACCTTGTACAACGCCTTTCCGTTTGTGTCCAAACTTCCACAGTTTGCATCACTGCTTGTGGCTATACAACAAGGCTTCAACTTTGAGTTCCCTAAATTCCAAAAGTTCATATAAATCGAAAAGTTCATTTGAATCGGGTTATATAAATTTAAAAATTTTGAAACTGGGTTCGAATTTGAACCAATTTGAATAAACCGAATAGTGAGAAAAATAAAAATTATATTAATATAATTGGAATTCTTATATTCGGCTCAAATCGATTCGAAAATCACAAATTTGAACTCGATTCACAAATCAAACTTGGAGTTCGGTTCGGACGCTGACGCAATTCAAAAACAAAATTTCAATTCTAAATCAAACTTCATTATACATACATGCTTCTAAAGTACAAGTAATAAATGTTTTACTAAGGTAAAATTTGTGATATCTAAAAATATAAAAACTTGAAACTTTAATTTGTGAAGATTAAAACTATATTTTTGTAGAAAAAAATATGCCACAAATTTGTATTATAAAGCATGTAAATATACAAGCTTACATTTATATTGTAAAATTAACTTACCTTCTAAAAAAGATTATAAAGTGGATAAAAAATTATGTGTAGAACATGAAAAAAAACCGGTTTACTTATGTGGCTCAAGGGATGGGGCATTTTGGACATATCACGGGCCAGGCTGGCCAGGACCGTTTGTGCATCGCTACGTCGGAAAGTCGAACCCGGACACAAATAAGAATGATCAAGGATTAGAGTATCGCATACCTGTAAAATCTCTTTTACTCTTTAACGCCGTGTTGAACCCGCTAAAGATATCAAGAATGAGAAAGCTAGAATCTTTGGTGTTATTGTTTAGTGTCGTCACGGCCCGCTGCAACAATTGGTTATGGAAACTGGCTGCGGAATTTTGGCTTGTGTTGCATTGTTGATATGATGAAGTGATAGTTACTGTGGGAAGGCATCCTATCGGCTGTAGGGTAGTCACCAACACGTCGTACGCCCGTATCATGAATTAGCTTCAAA
Source organism: Scalesia atractyloides (assembly GCA_947069175.1). Lineage (NCBI taxonomy): Eukaryota > Viridiplantae > Streptophyta > Magnoliopsida > Asterales > Asteraceae > Scalesia > Scalesia atractyloides. The sequence continues at coordinate 18,937,994 of CAMTDV010000016.1, read as the reverse complement.
TCTATTGCCATTTGATTGACAACTTTTGAAATGAATGAAGGCAGACCCTGCATATAAACAACCAATATCGATAACATAAACACACAATTCAGCTGTACAATAATACCCTTCATTAAATCTGTCTGACTTAACTGAGTAATAATTTTTGGACTGAAGTGGCACGTTTCCAGTATGTCAGGGAGGAAACTAGTGCAGTTTTTAAAATTGCACTGAAATAGCAAACGTGAACAAACCACAGGGACGAAAATGACAGTTAACTCTATATGTAATAAGGGAATTAGTGTATATATTTGAAACTTAACATGAACCCTTTTTTTCCCTTTTTTAAAGTATTAAATAAATGAACAAGAAACTTCCATTAAGTATCTATAAATAGAGTTGGTAAATGGGTCGTGTTCGCAGATTGGCGGGTCGTCCGAAACTAACCAGAATAACGGAAATGCTTTAGGGGAGGTTACCTGCTCGGAGCCACCTGTAGAAGTGTAAGTCCCATAGTCATTGCCTGAGACCGCGACAAGAGCCAAGGATGATTTTAAATCCCGCTTAGTGTAGACCCTGTCTTTAATTAGCCCTTGAAAAAACCCAATCTGGGTGGTTATGTTCGGCTGCAAGTTGCCGGTGTCAAACACCCCGGTTCCACCATAAGCAAAGTTGAGTCCACCTCGCAACTTGTTCGGCGCATATTTTCTGAACTTATAAGGCAATGGAGACCTAATCCCCATAAACCTGGCTGCAAGATATTGAATTATAAACTTAGTATTAATTTCTATGTTTTATATGTAATTAACTAACTTGTACTTATCATTACAGTAATAATATGTAACATTAGTTTAGGATTAACGATGGAAGTTAAGTTATTCATTGTTAAAACAACCACCGTTAAGGTTGTGTTTTGGCGCCAAACAACGGCCATCATCGATGTATACATTAGTATGCTCTACGACAATATGATCACCACCAAGAAATAAAGAATTTCCATTTTCACATACTAGATTTGCACAATACTTGGTCCTTTACAATCAAAGCAAATCATCAAGGATCTTACTCCGATCCTTGATTAGAATATTGATCATGTTGCTTTTGATTATATACCATCTACAATATATATAGAGGGACGTTGAAGCGCTCGCTTTACCGGTGCACTAATCGGAACGGATTTAAGAACCGGATATCGTCAAAAATAATTTGAATTAATAATGCGTAAAATTTAAAAGCATATATGATTTGGATATGGGTTTTTAATTTTAATAAAATATAAAGACTTAAATAATTAAAATATAGTATTAGTGCCTCATAATTTCCATTTGGGTCATGAAGACATCGGATAAAACACTAAGTATTACAGAGTTCACTAGTGGAAGGAACAGAAAGGAAATGGAAAAAGTAAAAATATTTTGTGTTCCAGAGTTTCATTTAAAGAAGGAAAATAAAAACATGTTGTGTTTCCGAGTTTCATTTAAGAAAGAAAATGAAAGGAAAACTATTCTTTCTTTTCTTACTTTTACTTTCTTTTCTTTTCCCTCATTAAGTGAACTCGGGAACAGAGTGGAGGGAGGGGCGCTCTAGGGTAAGTACCCTAGCCCTGACCAACCACCACTCACCAACTCAAAACGTACACTAAGTACTCATTTACTAATAAGTAGTGGCGGCTGTGTTATGGCGTGGGTACTTAATAGAGTCAAATGCTCCAACCAATTACAAGCCACCAATACATCTCAAAAGTTAACACCCACCTAGAAAACAAACATCTCAAACAGGTAACTCTGCTAGCTTTACCAACCCGTTGGGTGACGGCAGTATGCTGGCATGGGTACTTTCCCTAAAGGCCCTACCTGCTTTGTGCCCGTCCCTTTTATAGATAAAAATAAATTTTAAATGGTCAACTAAACATGTGGCAATTTGTCTAATTGTCGATATGTCAATTTGATGTCACTTTTATGTCATTATTTAAAAAGGTAGTAGGTGGCGCCTTCACAACCTAGCAAGTAGCAACAAACATATTAGCCTACTCCCTCCACCGCTTTATTAACAGATGGGATTCACTTTTTATTATTTATAAACTTCATCTAAAAACATATATTATATTACTAAATCATGTTTATCATTTTGTAAACTGAAAATTACGAAAAAAAAAACAAATAATAATAAAAAACAGTTCATTTAGTCGTTATTATCTCTTTTAGTTTGAAATATGCGTTTATCAAGTCATCTTAATCATTTAGAAAACGTTAATACAAACTAACAATTGAAAAAAATAATAATAATAAATAAAAACTAGTTCAAAACACCAAGACCAACAAGTAAAAACTTTTACTGGTTCAACACTTACAAACCCAGTGGTTGTCAAACAACCCCATTCTGACACAACTAACTCCATGAACAAGCTATATGCTTGATTATTTAAATCTTTAAGGCTACACGGTATAGTGATGACACTCCAAAGGATGATGAGCCTCCACGAAGGTGTCACGCGCGATGGGGCAAAGAGAATGGAGGTATGGAAATGGAGGATGGGTCTAAAATATATGTATATGGTGTATGTATATATGTGTGTGTGAGGAGGTTTTGTCCTCACATGGACGTCTTGAGCGGCATGGAGATGACGAAGACGACGATGGCAAGGGGGGGCGAAATGGCGGCAAGGCGCCGTCAGTCCTCTACGTTTGATGCCGAGGCCCATGCCGAAGCCCACACCGGACAGCCTAATGGTCCAAAGGAAATTCTCACTATTGGTAATGGTGGGGGTAAAACGATAACGTGCCTATATAATTACACCTTATAACAACAATTAACAGTGGATAGGAAATGATGGTGATATTGAAAATCATATTTTTTTTCTTTTTGGTTTTTTGATCAACTATTATACTTCCAAGGAGTTATTTACTTATTTTTATAATAAAAAAATATAAACATACATATTTTTAGATAATACCAATAATGACTTAAAAGTGGGTAACAAGTACTCAATTCTGCTTGAAACCATGTTTCTTATTATATAATATAAAACAGGACATATAATGAGTTTAATGATTAAAAAATCATATTTTATAAGAAAAGTGGAGATTTTCTTTTTCACTTTTTAACGTAATTTAATCACTTTTTAAAAATTCTACTTGTTCACCGCATGTTTAAGCCTTCGACCTCACGTGAAGAAAAACATTATTTTACACATGCCTGACACAGAATTGGGTTTAATCATAATTTCAAAGGGTGCAATCAGGTTTTTTTTACCTAAAAAATACACTAATTTTTTTTTTCAAAGGGTGCGTCTGTCCACACATCCATCAACATGGGTCCGCAAGTCACCTTAATAACTAGAAATGGATTATAGAACATACCAAGGTAATCGGTGAACACACGGCCATCGGAATATCTTCCGGCTGGCTTTCGAGGGAAAGTGACACCATAAGGGGGTTTCCAAGAGCTAGCGAATGACTTCGGGTTGTTTCCGGTATCAACATACGAGTCTCCGAATACGAAAAGCTTCGTCGGTCGGTTTATATGATGATGATGAATGCTTTTGGAGATTGTGAATTCCGGTGTAAAGTTACCGGCGATGAGGAAAAGGAAGAATGTGTATGAGAGGAGACCTTGGAGTTCCATTAGTATATCAAAAACAGAATGTGACCGATGTGTTTTTTATATCAAGGCGTTGGTGGTCTCTTATTTTTAATAAGTACCCTTCAAATTTGGAAGATATAACTAAAAATGTCATAGACTTTTTTTAAATATGAGATAATTCATATAGAAGACTATATGCCGGCGGCCTTTTGGCACAGTCGTATCAGGTGTTTATTCTTATAAAATGGTGTTGGTATAAGCATAATAAAGTGTGTATTAGGTTAATTTTAGGTGTGGATTTTATAGTTTTATGTGTTTGTGGTTCGAACAAATATAGATGATTATATAATAAATTGATAGAATGTTTGAAGTTTAAAAACCCAATAATAATAAGATACATAACAAATTTTTTTTTACTAAATTGGAGATACAAGTTAGGGTGTTGAACTATCGAACTTATGGTTTTAATCAAATATGCTCTTACGAGTCATTTAGTCAAATAGACAATTCGCTCCTTTTAAGCAAAGTTGAACCAATAAACCAATGATATATGATAATTTCATTAACTTAATTCAAATGGCACAAAAAATTGTGTTAGTTTCATGAGACAAGTTGTTTGCATCAGTCTCGGATTTGTAATGATTGGTGGTGTGTGGGTGCGTGCGGGGGGGGGGGGGGGTGGGGGGTTGTGTCGTCGTTTGGACTTTTGGTTGCGTTTGTTCGTGCAACCTTTGATATTCGCCAGCAAGGTTTGCTTGCCTTCGAAGAACCACATTTTTAGGGTTTCCCTTTCTTGAAGTTGTGCTCTTGTTGTGCATGCGTGTCTGCATGGCGGAAACTAAAGGATGAGTTTTGGTTCGTCCTTTGAGCATTGTTGGGATCTTTTGTGATAGCCATAATAGTGTGGTCTTCTTGCTCATACTCATCATCGTTGGAATCAGGGTCGTGCGAAGTGACTTTGACGGCCGCATATTTTGAGCCTGAGCCAAAGGGAAAAGGAGGAACCGGATCGGCAGTATGATCGGAAAGAAGAGAAAAATCGAAGAGAAGTGTGTTCTAGCAAATGGGACGACGCCAATAAAGAAACACCGGTTCTAATCCGTTGGGGATAGAACCTCTGAGTGGTATTTCGCCTAGGGATTTCTTCTAATCTCTTATTCGATCATTATGACAAGGAATGATCTGCAAAACAAAAGAACCGTTAGCTCGTTAAGAGGAGAAGAGGTTCATCTCTTAACCAGACTCTGGCGTGAGAATTAGTATTGCTCTTTCAAGGAAGAAAGTAAACAAGTGTGTGTTAAGAGTAAGAGTGTGAGAAGACGGATCCTTGAACCTTTGGTGGTGGTCAATATTTATAGCCGGGGGGTTGGGGAAGGTTTTGGGCTGATGGGCTCATGGGCCAGACGTCGCTTTCAAGAAAATATTTACTTGGTCCCTTCTGATACAACAGGTAGTGTATATAGAGGTGGGAGTAAGTCTTTGTGCCATGATTAGCTACACGTCATCTTCCGAGTATACTTGTTGTCCCGTCTACCATTAGTTATTAGTTGAGATCACGGAGCAGTGAAATAGTGCGAGCTGATTGGCTACATGTCGACTGGCATAGAGCCTGGCACACGCTGATTGATTGCAGGTTGTTGTGAGTCGTATTGGTTATCTCTTGCTAGCCGATTGAGTTGCGTGCACACAGGAGAGACCCGCACGGGAATTTAGAACTAGCTTAGTGATTTTAGTTTTAAGTGTGGGTATGGTTCTGTGTGGATATAGGCTAGCTACACAATGTGTGACATTTGGGATTATACCCTTCAATGAGACATTTCGGACTGTATCCCTTCAATTCTTGTATTGTTAATGATACACACGTGGTAAAATGTGTAAAAAGAGATCCATGCAACTTATTTTACTATAAGTGAGTTTATTATCATATTGTTTCTGCAATCCACAAGTGCACGGATTTTATTTTACAAATTAAAACATGAAATCTACAAGAAACCAATGAGACGTGGAGGGGAGCTAACCCACTACTTTTTTTTAAACCGTAAGAAATGATATGTCAACCACCGTGACAACAGGCTCTGTGGTTAAGGTTGACTACTCGACCGTCGCTAACCCCTTGGCTCTCTTAGATGCGCGAAAACCTGATCTCCACTCGTCCAAAGACACGACAATAGAATAATCGGTAAAATCTCGCATCCCATTCAAAACGAACCAGCGCCACTACTTCATACAAGTTCATTCAATGTAAATGTTGATACAAAATCAGAAATCAAATAATTATACTGAAGTCAATTTAAGGGGTCTTGGGACTTAAAAAGAGTCAGAAAAGAATATTTTATTTTATTATCATTACACGTTAGTTGATGTTGATGGTACCCATTCTAAGTCTTTTTATTAATTATTAAAGATATAAATATAATTTAAAAAGGTTAAAAAATATAAAGATAATTTATAGTCTTTGTCAAATATGATCTAGTAGAAGATAAGAATTACGAACGACCACGTATACTACCTACCATTCTCCATTGCACCACTTTAAACGCGCAATTAAATAATACTAATTGTTGCTAAAGTGTTAGTTTTGATTTCAAGTAGTCCTTGACTCCTTGCCATTCACTCAGAATTTGCACTTTAGATAAATTTCTTTATTCCAATCTTAGAAATTCTCGTACCACTTCGGAAACTTTCGAGTGTATATAAACTTTTGTTTATCCGTGGTCTGAATGGTTGGAAAGACTTAGATTCTTCTTAGAGACTCAAGTTCAATCTCTATTAGTGTAATATTTTGTGGATAAAGACAATGAAGGCTAGTTTTTACAGACCTTAGGTCAAGAGTTCGAGCCCGAGCCACTCCGGGTTTTAGTCCACCATGTGCTACATCAGAGAGATTCTCTCTTGTGGCGGCGCAAGCCCCTGTCACTGGCAGTGGGTTGTATGGTTTCCCGGGAAACGCCGTTAGCCCAACACTGACGCCAGCGTGAGCCCAGTTAAGACCACATAGTCTGGCCAGAGTGGGGTTAGGACCCTCTGTGAGGGTGTGAGATCTCTCTCTCAACTGTTAAAAGTTCTCAAGGTTCAATATATATATATATATATATAGGGTATGGATCCTAAGAGAAGAGCACCCTATTTGAGAAACTTGAGAAGAAATCTGGACCACACATTTTTTCTAAGTAATTCGTAATATACACATATGTATATTTAAAAGTGACTATATACATATGTGTATAATGCAATATACATATATGTATAGAGTCACTTTTAAATATACATATGTGTATATTACGAATTACTTAGAAAAAATGTGTGGTTCAGATTTCTTCTCAAGTTTCTCAAATAACCTACATCTTCTCACATGATCCTAACCCTATATTGTATATATATATATATATATATATATATATATATATATATATATATATATATATATATATATATATAAACTTTTGTTTATATGACCTTTAAGATTATTGTTTGATGGTTTGGTTTATGGTTTAGTACCTTTTTAACTAATTTCAGAAAGGGATATAATTAAAATTCTTATTTTGCTTTGAGTTTAGATTTTAACTTATCAACAGTAGCATTTTAGAATTTAGTTGATTAGTAACTCTAAAAACATGATTAAATCCATTAATTATATCGAATTTTGATACAACTTATAGTTATGTATAGTCTACAGTCTACTTATATAGAAACTTAATTTTTTACCATTTTATATATTTAATGACTTGAACAAAACATGTTTGTTTTTTAAGTTTGTAATTTTTTGCTTTTCATGTGTTAATTAAAAAAAAAAGAAATCTATTATTATAATAAAAGCAACAAAAAAAATTCGTTGTTTTTTTTCTGTTTTGAGGTATCAAATATTGACACACTCAATCATAATATTTGTCAATTTTAATAATTATTTCTTCAAATTGATGGCGTTAGCAATTTTCTAGATCACGTAAACATCTATTTCAAGTTAGAAGGATTTTGGCATGACATGTACAAGTTTTTAGTTTGCTTTTTGTAAGATCTGAAATTGTTGGGTTAGGGATCTAGGACCATTATGACCATTATGCCTTTAGGCAAGACTGGTCGAACGTTTTTAGAGACACTAACGTGGTGTTTGTTTTTTCTGAAAAGGTCTTCAGGACCACTTATGTCTACATCGCGCAGACCACGCGCAGACCTTTGATTCTGAAGACTGTTTTCTCGAAGACCTTTCATTAAAAAAGGTCTGCGAGACATCTTCTTGGTGCAGACATGGGTCAATGTCTTCATGGGTCTGCAGACCTCTTCTTCTCCACAAAACCCTAGCACCTCTTCACCCTTCTCCTTCACCCCTTCTCCTCCACTCCATCTCCTCCACCGACCGTCCACCACCACCTCACCTCTGCCGCCCCTCCACCTCCGCCGCCCCACTCCAGCCGACACCCACCTCCGTCGCGCCTCCACGTCCTCCACCGTCTAACCTTCCCCACTACTGTTGCACCGTCGTTCACCCATCTCCAGCCGACACCCACTCTAGCACATGATGATGTTGATTTTGATGGAGGTGGTTGTGGGCGGTGGCAGATGGTGTGGGTGGGGACGATGATCATGTTGATTTTGGTGGTGGTGGTTGTGGGCGGTGGGAGATGGTGTTGGTAGATGAAGCTGAGAGAAGTTTACAGATGTGGGGAAGAGGTGAGAAATCAAACACTCTTTTTATTACACTCTGCATACATTTGGTCAATCTCTTATCGTGCAGACGTTTACAGACGTGGTCGCGGATTGTGGACCTTTTACATCTGAAAAAACTAACACAACCTAAGAGAACTAAAACAGTGATTTAGAAAATCACAATTTCCCCCTAATTTCTACCCTATTCGCGACGCCATTGATTGAAATGAGCGCGCATGGTGTTACACTTAGCGAGAATGACAATGGCAACCTAGATTAAAAACGAAACACATAGGCACATATTGCTTTGAGTTGGAATTTGATATTTTTTTTATTATGAAATTGGTTCTTTAGTTGGTTCTTGCAAAAAAATATAGTTTTTGCTTAGTTTATTTGGGCCTAATATACATATTCTATGTAAAATGTTTTTAAAAATTTGTTGACCCTAGGAGCTTGCCTAACCTTGAAAGCCTATAGGTCCGGCCCTAGGTTCAGGTTTGTTCTTTCGACGGGTTATAGTGAAGGTGCTTTGGTTGGGGTTTCTTCACAAGTTACTATGGGGGAGAGCTCGCAAGAAGAGTGGTGGCAATGAGAACTACTAAATAGCCGGAAAAGTGAGGCGGTATAGAGTAGAGAAAGAAATTGTCGGGGATAGGTTTCAGGATGAGAGAGAATTTAAAGGTTTGTAAGGAAGAAAATGATTTAGAAAGGGGTTTGATAGTTTATAGGTTATCTATTACTTACTAATAATAATGTAGCTTGCTTATTTAGACGTGTTAAAGTTTGCTTCTACTTACTGTTGTTTTGACATCAGTTTGTATACGTGGGTTTTGTTATTGTTTTGACTTAGTCATTCTTTTCTACAATAATGTTTTACGTCTTTATCTAAATTTATTTAAAACGCTTAGGAGAAAGGATGATGTATTGAGACCACCCGTAGTCGTCTCTTTTGGGGCGTTTTTTGTCGCCCATCACGCCTGAAAATGCCGGTGAACCACCCATGGGCGTTTTTCGGCGTTTTCATCACCGTTTTCGTTTTGGCGTGTTTGAGATCACGCTGGAACAATTTGAAGCCCACCAATCACAGGTAACCATCTCTTGGTTTGACCAATACTTTTTTGTGGTTAGTTTTTTTATTTTATTTAATTCTTTACACCCTTTTAACATAATACCCACATCTTCACTACACCCATTATAGAAAAAATACCAAATAATGTCTTTTGCTGACTATAGTGTTACATGCCAAAAACATCCAAAGACATGACTTACCACTATGCATGGTTTGATGAGACGGTGGATAAGAAACACAGAACACCTTCCATGACATGATGGTGTCAACAAAACTAGATTGATCTTTTTATTTTCTTGTAAGTTCTCCATTGACATAGAACACCACCCCAACAACTATTTTGATTTTTCATCATTTCATATAATAATTACCGACCCATGCAAACGGTAATGATGGAATTTCATCATTACTAATGCCCAAGTGAATTTAACCCCACACGTCACCCTTATTTTTCGTAATAAAAAAAACCTTCGCTCAAATAGACAAATATAATCCTTTCCTTCACCTCTGACCCTTTTTTTCTTAACTTTAAATATTTAGTTTAGCATTATAATACTAGCTAATGGGATTTCTCACACTCAACAATGGGTTTTTATCGGTATTGGTTTGATTCATTATATTATCGGTTTAGTTTACTACAGTACCAGTATAATACTGACGTTCAGTATAGTAACTGAAAGAGATATTCCTCAAAGGATATTGGCACGTGTTTTACATCAACAACAATGTTGTTTGGTCAACATCAGTTTAATTTGTTACTTACAGTTATCGTATAGACAATCACTATAACTTATATATCATACCACCAGCTCGAGACAATCATAAAACGAATACGATAGTAGTACCGGTGTTTTTTAGAGGGTATCCATTCGATTTCATGGTAAAGAAAACAAACAGTTTTACTTTAAATCGTAGATAAAAGAAAGATATTGCATTGGTATATTCGAAAATTTCAAAAGTTATACCATATTAATAAAATATGCCATGTCCAAAAAATAATAAAAATGTATTGCATCGGTACTAATGTTCTTCGGACAATATAAATTTTCGGTACTAATGTTCTTCGGACAATAAAAATTTCTAACTGGTAGCAAAAAATGTATCGCGTCGGTACTAATGTTCCTCGTTTTATAATTTAGTGCTTTGTTTATAATATGTAGAGTAAACTGCAATTTTGCCTCTTGTGGTTAAGAGCGATTGACACCCTTACCCCCTATTTCTAAAAAGGAAATACGGTCTTACCCCTAACATTTTCTGATTGTATCAATGTATCCCTCAACGTGAAAAACCGTTTTTGCCCAATATAATAAAAAAAATGTTTTTTTCTTGATTTTTAAGCTTGGTCCAAGACTGGTTGGGCCTTAGATCCCCTTTCTTATAGGGTCTAGCGGTTAGCACACCCCTTCACCATGTGCGTTTGAACCTTAGTAAGCCCCTTTGTGGGCGTTATATGACACGTGTCGTTCCACGTCACACAGAGGTTTTATGGGGCGTTATATCACTAGAGCCCGCAGTCATAAAGTCACTACCTCATCATCACCCAATTAATTAATAACTCCTTCAATTATACATACATATGTATGTATATATGTGTGTGTGAGTGGAGGGAAAGGTTTGCAAATCCTTCACGCCGCGATGTACATAGCACTGACAACCCCTGTAAAGATGTTCAAGGGCGTTATGGTGCTTTATAGTGAGAGATGGCGCTATTTAGCGCTCTATTACACATCGCCTTAGATCCCTTTTAACATCGAGTTTTAATGTTTTTTTTCTTGTTTCCTAAGCTTGGGCGAAGAGAAAAAAAATCTATTTTATTATTTATTATTATTGGGCATGTCTTTATATCATTTGGTTTTGTTATAATAAAAAAAGTTAATAGGCTATGGCCCCTCAATTTTAATATATAATATTGGGGTGACCAAATAACCATAGCATCACACTATTAAAAGATGTCCGTTGCGAAGCGCGTGCTTCTACAACCTTAGTTATCTATAAAAATCTGTTTTAATGTATCTTCTTTTTCTTTAATTAAATTATTATTATTACCAAATATTTCCAAATTAGTAAATATTTATTTGATTTAAATATAAGGAGAGTTACATGATTATGAAATTTTAATAAATTTTATGCCTTCTCTCATTATTGAAGTAAAGTTTTTAATTATTTAACTAAATATTTTTTTAGATTAAAGTTACTATAACGGACCGAACTGACCGAATCCTATCCAATTATATTCCATTAAAAAGAAAAAAAACAACGAATCAAAAACGTGACATACCCTTTTAGGCATATTACGACTATATATTTTGGGCATTCTCTTTCATTTTGTCATATTAAGTACATCAAAACCCATCAAATGCCCACCTGTCACGACGCGCTAGTTTAATCCCACTAGTTATAGATAAATAAAAAATATGGAATTACATTTCCAAAAGACATTGGGGCGTGATAACTATAATTAGGGGAACATGGTGTTTGGTTTTTTACTCTTTGATGTAGTTTAATTAATGTTGTTGCAATGATTATTTTCTGCTAGTATAACTCTACTAATAATAAGTATTTACAAAAGACACCGTAATCATCATCAGTAAATCCCACTAATAACAAAAGTTGAGGATGGTAAGATGTAGACAGTCTTACATCTACCTCGTAGAAATAGAGAAGCTGCTTCCAGTAAGACCCCCGGCTCGATACAAAAGACACAATGTTTGTCGCAATTTATTTCTTCAACCATCATGGCCATTGTCGCCTCATTGGTCAAAATCCACATTAAGAGATAATATCCTTGCTTTGGTTCATGATATAAATTGTTTGATCATAAGTGTTCATCAAATGAGGTATACATCATGCAAGTATTTAATTTTCCAAACACCTACATCATGTGCCAATATGGCTCGATGATATATTGTATTGTGTGGCTATGTGTATATACCCTTTAACTTATTTATTTAAAACCTAATAGTTCCATTTGTTATATGGTAGCAGTATTGGGCAAGTTGTAAAATTGACTAGATGTATGCTTATATTACATTAAAATTGACTAAATTTGTCATAGCATGCTACCTAATTTTGTAAAATTGTAAAGTTGTAGTAACTCGACTAGTGATATGTCATAACCATAAGGCCATATTTTTTATTAGTTGGATATGGATGTGTTGTAAAACATGTTGCTAAACAGAGTTAATATCAACATAAAACTCCACCAACTTACAGCCATAGGATTCGGTATGAAGTCAAAGTTTAAAAATATATAAAGGTTCATGTATTTATACTTTATTATTTGATAAGTTTAATAAATATGTAACTATTTATATATTTAATATTACATTTATATTACAAAAGATACAGACATATGTAAAATAAATAAAGCAAGTATTTAAAATAATAAAACTAATAAGTAAAAGAAAAAATAAATCAAACTCTGGTCCACCCGACTCATTCGTAGCCATCCGTGAGGATCAATATAGACAAAGCCACTTAATAGCGTCCGTCAGTGATGCTCATTCGTGGCCTCCACCTTGCGGCCATCAATCTCACATATAGGTGGTCTTAGCCACACTAAACTATGTTAATTTGTTGCTTACATATCAGAAGTTTGTATGTATCATGAATGGACAACAAAAGAGTTTTAGTAAGGTAAATTGGTCATGTTATGTAACAAGACAACATAGTTTAAAATGTGAGTCAAAAGTAGTCTGGCTAACACATAAACATTATTGTCATGATATAAACATCTATTGTGTTACATAGGCTTTAAAAAACCTATTCTAATCATTTGTTACTTGTTCGAATTTTCGGTCTTTAGCATAAACAATGAAAACTCCTGCTCTTTTATTTCATTTTCTAACATAACATATAAATTTAACGACACCTACGGTCCCACAAGGACCCACAAACGGCTACACATGGCCATAAAAACACAAGAAATAAACTACAAAGAACCTAGGCGTTAATTCTGTTCAAAGAAGATCGAAGAGTTAAATACACAGCACGCCATCCGGCTTGTGTTGGGTGAACCGTGTCCCAGAAGAACATGGACTCTGGTTCACTACAAACCTTATACAACTCCTTTCCATTTTTATCCAAACTTCCACAGTTAGCATCGATGCGTTTGGGTTCACAACATGGCTTCAATGAAAACTTCGAGTTCCCTGAATTCCGAATAAAAAAATAATTAATCTCATACCCAAATACACGTCTCGTTATCTATATCAAATGTTATAGATTTCAAGTTTTCTCATTAGATTCGGGTTATTCAACTACTATAAATAGAGGTGCACATCGCCCAAACCCAAAAAGTTTATTGCATACGGCATACCTGTAAGTATTGTTTTGCTATCTAACACCGTTTTGAACGCGCTAAAAGTATCAAGAATGATAAAGGTAGACTCTTTGGTGTTATTGTTTAGTGTCGCCACAACTTCCTGCAACAACTGGTTATGGTATTCGGATGCCATATTCTCGGTTTCGTTGCATTTTTTGTATGATGAATACACGGTTTGTCTCGGGAGGCATCCTACCGGCTGTAGGGTTGTTACCAACACTCGTCGTATGCCAATATCATGGACTCGCTTCAAATCTATTGCCATTTGATTGACAACACTTGTAATGAATGCAGGCAGACCCTACACATTAACAACTGAGTCATAAACCCTAAACCTTAAACCCTAAGTTTTAAAGTAATGTACCATCTAGAAAAAAGTACGTTAGGGGAGGTTACCTCCTCTGTGCCACCGGTAGAAGTGTAAGCGTCGTAGTCATTGCCAGAGACCGTGAAAAGAGCCAAAGACGCTTTTAAATCCCGTTTTGTGTAGACCTTGTTTTTAACGAGCCTTTGAAGTAACCCAATTGGGCGGTCATGTTTGGCAGCAAGTTGCCGGTGTCAAACACCCCAGTTCCGCCATAAGCGAAGTTGAGTCCACACCACAACTTGTTTGGCCCGTATTTTCGGAATTTATATGCTAATGGGGACTTGATCCCCATAAACCTGGCTGCAAATTCATAGCATATTAGAGAATACACAATCTAGTAAAATGGTTCGTAAATATTTAGTGGTAATTCAGTATATGTGTGTATATGTGTTTATATTGTTCCCTACTTAAAAGTTAAAATTGTTTTTACAACAACCGAAAATGTTGTTTTACAACAGTTATAAGGGCCGAAAACACTAATACAATTTTTTTATGGTTGTCTTTGTAACGTTTTAATCTAGATATGTGGAAAAAAAACGAGGGCAAAACTCGCACAGGAAGGTCAAGTTCTCACAACTCGTAAGAGTTTTCTATATATATATATATAGGGTTAGGATCATGTGAGAAGAGGTAGGCTGTTTGAGAAACTTGAGAAGAAATCTGGACCACACATTTTTTCTAAGTAATTCGTAATATACATATATGTATACTTAAAAGTGACTATATACATATATGTATATTGAATTATACACATATGTATATAGTCAAATGTAAACTATACATATGTGTATATTACGAAAAACTTAGAAAAATGTGTGGTCCAAATTTCTTCTCAAGTTTCTCAAATAGGGTGCTCTTCTCTTAGGATCCTTACCCTATCTTCTATATAATAATAAAGAGTAAACTTCCGTTTTGCTCCCTGTGGTTTGGTCACTTTAATGGTTTTGCCCCAATCTTTAAAAATAGCCAGTTTACTCCCTAATCTATGAATCTTTTCATGATTTTACTCCCCGTCTCTAACTCCATCCAAATATTTGTTAACTGTTAGGGTAATTTGGTAAGTTTAAAAGTATTTAAGTAAAACTATAAATAAAGATTATATAATAATATATAACAAAACCCAGAAAGATCTAATCATCTTTTCTCTTTACCCTCTTTCTTCTCTCTCTAACCCCTCTCTCTCTCTCTCCACCCTCTCTCTTCTCTTCACCAACAACCACCACCATTCACCACCGACATCATCTTAAAAAAAACCCACACCGCTGAATCCCACCATTTTGCATAAGGCTGCACATATAATACAAACCAACATCCATCAATATCATAACCCATTCCTTATCCTTTACTCACTCACACAGTGAGTGATCATATCTCATATCACACATTTTTTTATTCCAAACAGTGTTTGTTGCAATCCTCATCTTGGATCTGAAATATAAAGTACACACACTTTGTTCAACTCTCATCGTTTTCTTCAACATTTTTCTTTCCATCTCTCTCTATGAATTTCAACAGGTTCAAATCCAAATATTTTTGCAGATATCAGTCGATACACAAGTTGATGAAAAAGCCGAGAGTTCGTTAAATCAGACAAAATGATGTACCGATTGCAAACCACTACAAGAAGAGAAGATCACAAATGAGTGGATATGATAAAACGAGAAGAAAATCACCAAAGAAGGCAAAACGAAACGGCGTTGTGTTGAAGGTGAGAGTGATGGTGATCAATCAACAGCAACAGAGGAAACCATGGTGGAACAAGCTACGAGAAGAAGAACAGGCTGCTATACTGTTGATGGCAATCTCTTGTGGTGGATCTCTATATTGAGTTTTTCAATTTGAGGGAAATTGAAAACCCTAACTAATTAATAGTGTTCTAACCCTAGCGTTGCAGAAAAGAGGCGAAATTTTCCATGTTTATGTTTTGGTTTACAACTTATATCTGTTGTTTACTCATTTGCATATGGTGGGGTGGTAGTGCACGGCAGGTGATGGTGGTTTATGATGGTCTGGTAGAGAGAAGTAGAGAGAGAGACGGGGACGGGGGGTTGTAGAGAGAGAAATAAGTTTTAATTATGTAGAGAGAGATAAGTTTTATATATTTAATTTAATATTAATAAATAAAAAGATAAAACACATTTAAGGAATTTATAAATAATTAAGTACTGATATATAAAACTCCTGAAATACCCCTACCTTTAAATGTATGTTTTAACTGAGTTAAGGGCGGGGAGCAAAATGGAAAAACCATATCAAACTATTGGAGGAAAATGACTATTTTTAAAGGTTTGGGGCAAAATCGTTAAAGTGATCAAACCACATGGAGGAAAACAGAACTTTACTCTGTAATAAATAAAACTTATTGTGGACAGATGTCAAGTTTTTAGGCCATTGTTTTGGGGAGTTTCCCGCTCAATTGATTGGATCCACTTTTATTTGGACCCGACCCATCTCAAATACGACTTTGCTTTATTTTCGCTACTTTCTCTCTCTTATTTTGATCAAATGTTTGATCTGTTTGGGTTTTTCATTGTTTAGGCCAAGTTCAATGAAAAGTACGATGAATACATGAAGAAATGGGGTGGTAGAATAACGGGTTCCAAGGCAAAGGAGACAGTTTTGGCCAAATTAAGAAGCTGCTCATAGGATGAATTGGACTTTCTATGTCATGTGTTGTCTGCATATGAATTCATGGTAAGATTTTGTTTTTGGAGTTCTATTTGTTTGTATAACTTTGTGATCTATTTTGGCATCTTAAATCGTTTTTATTATTCAACCCGTGTAGCACACGGGTAACTAATCTAGTATATATATATATAACATTTTTTAAGCATAGAAGATGGAATAATAATAATGATAACAGATCAAAAGTTTGATTTGAAAGAGCTGGCACCACACAAAGGTAAAGTTACACTTTACCCCACATGCATTGAGTAGCCTCCTAGCTTTGTGCATTTGTAAATTTTATATATGAACTCATCTTATTCATGTAAAAAGTATTAAATTATTAGGTTATCATCTACAATCCAGCCCCTCAAATTTATATGAATGTACACTGTAGACCCTCAGATGTCCAAGTGATATGTTCATATGTTTGCATTTTAAATGCTTTCATACACACAATGTTGTCTAGGAGCTTGGGTGCAGAATAAAGCAAACATTTTGATGAGTTTTAGACTTTTAAGTGAGTAGTTAACAATTAACACTAAAATAAAGAAACTATTTTAAAATAATCTATAAAAATATGATAAAACTAAAAATAAATATCAAATTTGTACGTAGTAAATCAAACTGTTATGTTCCATCTAACATCCATAGGAAGGTATCTCATACTTTCTATCCTCTACATAAACTTCGCCTACCACCCTTTCTTTATCATTTGACGCGGGTCAGTTTTCCTACTAACACAAAAAGTCACTTACCGGCTTACTTATACCAGACGGTTTTGCTAATTTGGTTTATAAACTAATTTTTAAGTCATGAATCATTGCCTGGCTTGGCGGCTAGTGAACACTTCTAATTTGGAATATTTTATCCGTCATCGCTATATATGTAACTACATCATACATCATATTGCTTATTGAATTGAATTGAATATGTTACAAAAGAAAGTGTTTTTAGTAACCACAATATAAGCTAAAGGGGTAAAATTGTAGGCCATAAACATGTATGCCTGTTGAATGTATGATTTGAAAATATGAAATAGTACAAATATGTGGCAATTTGTCTATATGTAATTATTTAAAAAGGCAGGTGGAACCATCACAACATAGCAACAAACATATGTCACAAAAAACTAAGGACAAAAGGTCATAAAAATAATAGTGATCATTTTAATAAATGGATGATGAAAAGGAAAAGTATAAACATAAGGTGGGGCAAGGAATGATGACTTTAATTGTAATAAAATCCAGTAGTGGCATCACATCACACATACACTTTAAAGTGATTAAATTCTTTTTAGAATGATACCATTTGACTAGTAAAAATCGACCGTTTATGTTGTGTACACGATTTAACGATTCAGTTCATTGTTTGACGTGTGTAAGTATGAACAAATTTAGACTGTGATTTTTAACAACTTAACTATTCGGTAAATAGTTAGAAATTTAGAACTGGCTGTGTAGCTTTATATTATTGTTTTGTTATGTTTGAAACAATTATTTTAGTAAATCCTTTTATAAGTTTTGATACAAACTAACGAGTTTAGAATCTTTAATTGGGTTTCCGTTTTGTCAAAATTTGTAATTAAATATTAATTAGGTGTATAAACCATTATTGTTACTTCAAAATTTTGATGGGATAGAATCAAGATTATAGTTAAAGAAGTGCCAAGATTAGGAATTATATATCTTTTTGAAATACTTTTTCATGAGTTTAAAGTAAAAAGTTACACAAAAATAGTAATATTCAACCAATTACATATACTGAGATGGCAAGCATAAAATTGTTCTTTTCCATTTCAAATTACATATTAATAATAATAACTTTATTAAATATGAAAATTTATTACCAAAAATCTCACAAGTAATGAAGTAAATGAGATGAGATAAAAGGAGTTTATGTTGAACATGTGTCCTTCAAGGGTTAATGACAACATATTAATTAGCTTGATAGACACTAGCTTTTGACCTACATAAATTCTGAATATTCAAATATAATTCTTTTTTTTTAACGTCAAGGAACGACGTGTCAACCACCTTGACATCGGGCGCTGTGGTCAAGGTCGACTACTCGACCGCCGCCAACCCCTTGGCTCTCCTAGATGCGCGGAAACCCGACCTCCAACCTCCCGAAGGCACGGCAATGAATAATCGGTAAAACTTCGCCTCCCATCCAAGACGAACCGGCGCCACCCGTATTTGTCCTTCACCTGGATGCCACAGAAAATAACGGGGAGAGCGAGAGTCGAACCTGGGTCACGAGGAACACCAAGTCTTTCCCTAACCACTCCGCCACTACCTCATTGGCATTCAAATACAATTCTGTGACAGTATTTATATTCTAACAATCCTAAAATCTTGTTTCACATCAATTTCTCTGTATCTCTCTATGTATATCTATCTATATATAGAGATATTATATAGAAAACAGGAGTGTATGAATATTAACACCCATATATCATCGAAACATAATACATTCCTATTTATGTAGTTACACCTTACCATAACAATAAACAATCAAAAGAAAATGATGGTAGAACTATCCTACTACAAGGAGTTATTCTTGTAATCAAAATAATATGAACGTATTTATTTTTAGAAGATCCTGATGGATAAATTAGTATTTAATTCCTCTCAAAACCGTCTATTTTGAGAGGAGTTTAGGATCTCAGACTCGACGGGAACACTACCCCTTCCCCTTCGGGTCCGACGAACATATTCAACATCCAGGGACTATCCCCATCCCCGCACTCCTCACCGATAATCAATGCACATATATATGCGTGTATACACACACATTTTGGGAGTTTCGAGTGGCAGTGGAAAAAACTGATGTGACGCTAATATATGATTGAGTATACTTCAGAGACACGTGGAAAATATTCTCAAGTGTAGTAGTAGTAATAATAATGATAAAAATAATAATAATAATAATGATATAAATACGTACCGAGGTAATCGGTGAGCACGCGGCCATCGGAGTATCTTCCGGCAGGCTTTCCGGGGAAAGTGGCACCATATGGGGCTTTCCAAGAGCTAGCCAATGACATGGGGTTGTTTCCAGTATCCGCATACGAATCTCCAAACACGAAAAGCTTCGTTGGTCGAAACCCGCCGTATGTATGATGATGATGAGTCAGTGTCTTCATACGCCGAGCCTGTGCATTCGCACATACCCCTTCTCCTGCACACACACACACACTTTGCAGTTAGAAAACAAGTGAATGTTTGTGGGGATTGTGAACTCCGACGTAAAGTTACCGGCGATGAGGAAAAGGAGGAAGAATGTGTAAGATAGGAGCTCCATTAGTGAGAGAGAGGTGAATCGGAACAGAATGTGACCAAGTATGTGTTATATAATTGATTTTCATGAAGCACCCTTTAAATTTGGGAGGCTTATAATTAGAAGAAAAAGCAAAAGGTCCAATGTTAGATATATATGGCTGTTCACGAGCTTATCTGAGTTGAGTCAGGGCAAGCTCGGGCTTGACTCGGATATAAATCGAGCTGGCTTGGGTTGGCTCGGCTCTGATTTGAAACTGAGTTAAAAATCTTAGCTCAAGTTTGGCTTGATTTTTACCTGAGCCGGCTCGGTTAGACTCGAATTTAAAAATAATTATTAATATTAATACATAGCTTTTAAAATTCAATAATCTAAGATGTTATTTAATAGTTCACAAGGACATATCCAAAGTAAGTTCAAACCTATCATATGACAAACCAAAATTAAGTTCAATCAAATGCAATATAAGTTTCAAATCTCAATAAAATATAATATCCGATCATTAACATCTTAGTTAAACCGCAAAGTATGTCAAAGATATTTAATTGCACTCCTAAATACCTGCATATAATAACCAACTTTCTATAATATATTATATGTATATTAAAATAAAGTATATTAAAAATAAAATAATTCGAGCTAAGCCAAGTTGAACTAACAAGCGAGTTAAACTGAGCAAATTTAGCTTGTTATGAATCGAGCCGAGCTAGGCTCATTTCTAACCAAACCAAGCCATGTTAAACGAGCTTTATCTGAACTAAATCTAAGAGAACTTTTTCTGAACTAAATTGAAACGAGCTTTTTGAACTACCCTACTTAAATATGATGCAGTTGGTCTTTCTATTTGGTTTATGAGGTAAGATTTAACTAGAAGGCTCTAGTTTTCTTTTATGTGTGTGGGTAATAGTAATATTGAAGAAACGCTCAAAGTTTAATAGGATGATAGTTACGAAACACAACTCATAAAAATTAATTAGGCCCTATGTTATACATGCACGAGAGGCGGTGGATCTAGAATTTTATTTTAATGGGGTAATTTTTTTCGGTGTTCAAAATTTTCACAAAAAATGTTAAAATTTTCAGGTCGGCCGTCATTCGGGTCGGGGCGAGAAACATGTAACACATATATAATGTAATTCGAAACAGAAAAAAAAAATATTGCAATTTTTTAAAGTTCAAATACATAACATACAAGGGTTGTGTTGGTGGTGTGTGCATGTATGTGTTCTGTACCTGTGACTTCTTGTTTGTAAAGAGAAACAATTACCACTACAACACCTTTCCTTTTATTTTTATAGTGTCTACCTAATTATTTTTATGAGGTCTTTGGAAAATTTAATATACAAGATCTACTATTTTTTTAAAAACATTAGGGTCCGAGGACCCCGACCCACTCTATGTGTGTCCGCCCCATGATGCAGGAACCTATGTGTGGTTGTCGTGAACACCGCGCCACCCGTCCTCGTCCCACAAATATGGAGCCTTTGCTTGGTGACTATCCCACTCACCACTCTCTCTCTATATATATATGTGCGCGCAATTGTGTTTATTAAATTTTATTAAAAAATATAGTAAAAGAGAGTGAATTGAAACGCCTCGTATTTTTGTATTTCTACCTTAGAAGGTTTATATTCGTATTCTATTTTTGAGGCGTTAATCATAATAAAATTCGTATTTTATACATAATAGTTGTTCGCACAGCCAATCGTTTAAATACGTAAATATACGCAAACCGGTACTTTTCGGTTTATAATTACGCGTACTACAAACGTTAAGACATAATACATGGCGTAATTAGACGTAGATCAACTTAATTAGGCCTTGGATATGCCTAGGAACGTTTAAGCATTATATTGAGTCTAAATGGTTAAAACCAAAATTATTTAATAGTTCACAAGGACATATCCAAAGTAAGTTCAAACCTACCATATGACAAACCAAAATTAAGTTCAATCAAATGCAATATAAGTTTTAAATCTCAATAAAATATAATATACGCTCATTAACATCTTAGTTAAACCGTAAATATGTCACAGATATTTAATTGCACTCCTAAATACCTGCATATAATAACCAACTTTCTATAATATATTACATGTATATTAAAATAAAGTATATTAAAAGTAAAATAATTCAAGCTAAGCCGAGTTGAACTAACAAGCGAGCCAAACTGAACAAATTTAGCTTCTTATGAACCAAGCTGAGCTAGACTCACTTTCTAACTGAGCTGAGCCATATCGAGCAAGCTTTTCTTAAGCTAAATCCAAGCAAGCATTTTGAACAAGCCTGATTAAATGTAATACACTTTCTCTTTCTGTTTGGTTTATGAGGTAAGATTTAACTAGAATGCTCTACTTTTCTTTTATGTGTGGGGGGTAATAGTAATATTGAAAAATCGCTAAAAGTTTAATAGGATGATAGTTATGAAATACAACTCGTAAATATTTATTGGGCCACATGTTATACTTGTTTGAGAGGGTGTGAGCAGTGGTGGACTTAGGATTTTATTTCAATAGGTCCGTTTTTTCGGTGTTCAAAATTTTCACAACGAAACGTTAAAATTTTCGGGTTAACCGTCATTCGGGTCGGGGCAAGAAACATGTAACAAATATATAATTTAATTCAAAACAGAAAAAAAACATTGCAATTTTTTAAAATTCAAATTCATAGCATAGAAGGATTGTGTTGGTGGTGTATGCATGTTTGTGTTATGTATGTTTGTTTCTGCTTGTTTATTGGTGTTAAAAAAAAGCAACACACAGAAAAGGGTTGTACAAGAACTGAACCTGTGACTTCTTGTTTGTAAAATGGAGGAATTACCACTACACTACCTTTCTTTTTCTTTCTATGGTGTCTATCTAATTATTTTTATGAGGTCTTTAGAAAATTTAATATACCAGGTCTACTATTTTTTTAAACATTGGGGTCCGAGGACCCCGACCCACTCTATATGAGTTCGTCCCTGGTGCGGGGACCTATTTGTGGTTGTCGTGAACACCGCACCACCCATTCTCGTCCGACAAACATGAAGCCTTTGCTTGGTGACTATCCCACTCATCTCTCTCTCTCTCTCTATATATATATATATATATATATATATGGTAAGTTTCATGCGACAACCACTTTTATCGTGAGAACCGCGAGAACCACTAAATTAACCAACTACATCACCACCCAAAACCTAAAAAAAACTAACCCCCAACCCTCCAAAAACCTAAACCCCTCAATCAAGCTAAATGCTAAAAAACTAAATCATAAAGCTAACCCCCCCCCCCCCCCCCCCCACAAAAAAAAACTAAAAAAAATCACCCAAGCTAAATGCTAATAACTACACCCCCAAAAAACCTTAAAAAAATCTAAAAACCACCCAATTTTTTTGAACATTTTTTTATAAAAATATCGCTACTTTCCAGATGGGTATGATGGAAATTTAGCTAAAAATGTAAATGTTGAGGAAGGCAAGGTATATGGGCTTAAATCACATGATTGTCACGTCTTAATACAACGCACAATTCCTATTGCAATTCGTCCCTTTATGACAAAACAAATTCGCGATGCGATAGTGGAGCTATCTCAATTTTTCAAGAAACTTATTGAAGTCACCTTACACGTCATGGAGTTGGAAGCGTTACACGTCCCTTGGCCATTTAACGAAATATGTTGGAAACAAAGCTAAACCCGAAGGCTCAATAGCAGAAGGTTATGTTGTTGAAGAAGCTATAACATTTTGTTCACACTATTTACGTGGTGTTGAATCAAAGTTGGATAAACGTGATAGAAATGATGACAAAACCTCTAGTGATACTTGAAGCTTTGCGTTAGATATTTTTAGATTGAATGGTCGAGGTATTGGGAAGAAAGAAGTTCATATGCTTCCTACTAATCTTATGGAAAAAACAATTTGGTTTATCTTCAACAATTGTCAAGAGGTTCAACCATACTTAGAGTAAGTTTTTTTTAATATTTGGTTGTAAATTAGTATTAAGTGTCACATGTCAGTACATTTATAGTTTATCTACACGTGGCAGGGAACACTTACAATCTTTACAAAATCAACATCCGGAATCATAAGATTTTACCGAGATGCAACAGTCTACATTCCCGGATTGGTTTGCAAAACGGGTAACGATCACACTCTATTTTACTTACTTTACTTTGTGATATTGTACTACACTCTAATAACATGATAACTATGTTGAAAATTGAGAACATATTGGAGAGATGTATGTGCTAAATCCATCTCAAATTAATGAGGAGTTATATGCACTGTCTTGCCTTCCTGATAATCGAGTTTCGTCACAAAGGGGATACATAGTGAACGGAGTAAAATTTTTAGTTAAGTCAAGCGATGACTGCAGACAAACACAAAATTGTGGAGTTTCGGTACCGGGCGTTCATAATGATATCGAAGACGATTACTATGGATACCTTGATGAAGTCATTGAATTGTCATTCATAAGAGGTTATTGTATTATTTTATTCAAATGCACATGGTTTGATACTGATCGTCGAAGAAAGCACGTGATATTTGAACCTCATTTTACAAGCATAGACACGTCCCGACATGCTTATAAGGATGATCCTTTCATTTTAGCAAATCAGGCTAAACAAGTGTTTTATATAAATGATATACTTAAACCAAATTCACAATGGAAAATCATTGAAAAAATTACCCACAGGCACTTGTGGGATATTCCAGAAACAATAATGCAGAAGATATTTTAGAAGATGTCAACCTTCATCGTGAAGATGTTAAAAATGAAATTGTTGAAAATGTTGATGTTCAACATCATTCTGATGGCACTATAGATGGTCTTGTTAGTGATGAGATAGATGATTCTGATCATAGCATGGAAGATTTTGGTTCAGAGTCAAATTTGAATGAGTCAGACGCTGCTGATAAACCCAATAATGAAATTGAATATGGTGAGTCAGACAATGATGATTGATAATGTTCATTCTATAAATTTTGTAAGAGTTTTGATCATTTAAATTTCACTATGTACTAGACTTATTCTTACTAGTATATATGTAATAGTATAATTGTTTTACATTATCTAATCATTTACTATGAATTTTATGTTTGCAGGCAAAAGTATAATTATCAAGGAAGGAATCATATGTAGTATTTAATAAACTTTGACAAAGTTGGCTCGCACAACACTTGATTTTGGTTTGGATTGGGCTCAATGATTTGTTTCAGAGGCTTGTGCTACTTGGTCATATGGAGGTTGTTAACGTGCTGCAAGGAGTTGATTTGGATGCTAATAGTTTTATTACATATTTTCTTGAACTTTGCACTTATTTTATGTTCATCTAGACTAGATTTGGATATATCATGTTTTATGTTAAACGTATAATGCATATGCTTTTTTAAAATAGTGTTTGGGTTATCCATGAACTTATATCTACAAATATGCTTTGTCCACTAAAAAACAGTGTCCATTAGGGTTTTTACAAGTACTTGAGAGACTGATTTCAAGTCTTTAGTTCTTCATTTATAATAGTTGATCGAATTGACTCGGGTGTAAACAAGCCGAGCCGAGCCCAAACTTAACTATGCTCGAGCCTGATAAGTGAAGCTCGGGTTGGGCTGGTTTATAAAAATCTTCTTTTCTTAAACTAAATATTACTCCCTAATATGGCATGTTACAATAAATAACTAATTTTGAGTTTGTAATGTCTTTCTTTAAAATACAATAATTTGTATCGATTATTAGAGACTAATTATCAGTCACTGTTTCCTATGTCTCCATAAAACTTTGGAGACTAAGTATCAGTTCCAAATTGGTTTTTGAAAAAAACTAACTTATTTGGACACTGAAAATTAGTCACCAATAATCTCCTATATAAAAAGGTATTCAAAACTGAATATCAATCCCTAATTATGGTTGTCTTGAAAATACTAATAACTTATATTCAATCCCTAATAAGATCCATCTATATTGGAGACAGAATATTAGTCTCCAACACAGATGTGTCATTTTTCATTATAGGGGAACATATTTGAGACTAAAATTTAGTAGCCAATAATCGTCCTTCCAAAAAGCTATACAACACAAACATATTTGCGACTGAAATTCAGTCTCAAATAAGGTGTTAAGATATTAGAGACTGATTTCTAGTAACTAATACATGGTGCATAGAAATCAGTCCCTAATATTATTAGTCTCAAATATTACATATTGATTTAGTATCAAACGGTCACTTTTCTTGTAGTGGTATCGGGGACAGCTGCATAGTTACATTGTTTGGGTGTGAATTTCCAATGATGAAAGTGGCGTTCTAGAACGTATTTGAGATGAAAAGAAATAAAGAAACTAAGAACGTCACACTTTTCCCGTCGACTGCTTCGATGCTAAAGAAAGACAATAGCAAGACGAAGATAACATATAAACCTAATTTGACTCAAATGTAGTGGGCTTTTATTATAATCCACTAAAGCCCATTGGTAACCAACATGAGTATATATATATATATAGATTCGGTTTAAGGAAGAATCAATCCAAGTTACAAAAACCGTAGGAACTCCTCTAAACCAATAATATATTGACACTTCAGTACAAATATTGTTTCTGTAGAGCGGCAATATAGTCTTTTAACATTCTTTCTCTCTCATCCTGTCAATCTCAACACTTTATATCGCATCTACATTTTGTTTTAGACTTTCAAATATCATAAAGAACTTTCTCTCTCTATTTTTTTTTCTCTACTCGTTCTCCCCTCTTTCTTCAATAACATGATTTCAACAATTTTGATTCAAATCCTCATACTTCCCCCAATTCATCCCCCAAATCTTGCACAACCTACCATCACTCCTCAAAGGAACCTGCGCATCTCGTTACGTCAGCCGGAAAGCATGGGCGTGGAACCCCAAATCTTGATAATTTCCCTTATTATTTTCTAGATATAGAACCCCAAAAGCATTAGTGAAATAGGGTTTGAAGGATGGCGGCTGTTTTAGAGGTTGTGAGAGTACTGCGGCGGGGTGGAGGTGGTGAAAAAATGGGGCGTAAAAAACGGGGGAGGGGGGAATGTTTTTAAAACCGAGTTGTAAAAAACAGGGCGTAAAAAACGGCGCGTAAAAAGCGGGGCGTAAAAAAACGAGGCGTAAAAAACGGCGCGAAAAAACGGGGAGTAAAAAAAACCGGGCGTGTTGAAAATTGAACGTAAAAAAAAGGCTCGTAAAAATGTTTTAAACATGGGGGAAAAAACGGGGGAGGGGGAAATGTTTTTAAAACCGGGTTGTAAAAACGGCGCGTAAAAAACGGGGCGTAAAAAAAGGCGCGAAAAAATGAGGCATAAAAAACGGCGCGTAATAAGCGGGCCGTAAAAAACGACGCTAAAAACGGCGCGAAAAAACGAGGCGAAAAAAATGTCGCGAAAAAACGGGGCGTAAAAAACGGGGCGTAAAAGCGGGCGCGTAAAAAACTGAACGTAAAAAAAAGGCTCGTAAAAATGTTTTTTTGTAAAAAAAAAATATCGAAAAATATCGTTTTTTAGTTAAAAGAAAACTGATTTCAAAATGTTTTTTATTAAAAAATTCTGATTTTAATAAAAAACAATAAATATAATAAAACAAAAAGTAATAAAAAACAATAAATACAATAAAACAAAAAAACAAATTTACCAAACTACTCTTTTGGTATTAAAATATAAAAAATATAATAAGACATCATGATTTAATATTAGTTTTAATTATTTTTAATCTCATCCATCCATTATTTAAGATCCAATGGTTAGAAAGTGATCCTCTATATATATGTATATGTATATATGTATCTCTGTGTGCGTGCATGCGTTTATTAAATTGTATTAGAAAAATATAGTAAAAGAGAGTGAATGGTGAGTGATGGGTATAACATAGTGGAGTAGTGAAAGTGAATAATGAAAGTGAAAAATGTCACACCCTCAATTTTCACTTGCGGAGTTTTACCGCGAGGCGTGTGAACAAACTAGAATCTGAAACACTAGTACGTCGAACGACTCTACATGATTTGATAATACGTTTTCCAAAATCGTTCATTTTAGATTTTATATCAATTACCAATATTTAGCCGAGCATTAGTTTTAAGTTTGAGCGGAAGCATAAATAAGTAGTGATGCGGGCGCCAACACAAACGCCAAAACAAATGAAAAATCCCAAAACAATATTAATAAATAAGACTCGATAAAGATGTCTTGTTCAATGCATGTGCGTGCACCTAGAGCTCCTAGCGTCCTGAGAAACATGTAAAGAAACAAGTGTCAACATTAAAGATGAGTGAGTTCACAGGTTTTCATAAATTCGTTTGTTCGGTTATAGTTTATTACTCCGTTATCCCCAACCCTGGATAACGTATCAGTTCCATTATTCCAATCCCGAAATAATAAGTTGTTGCTTCCAATATTCCCATCCCGGAATATTAAGTTGTTATTTCCATTATCCCCAACCCGGGATAATAAGTTGATGTTTCCAATATTCCAAACCAGGAATATTAAGTTGTTTCCAATATTCCATACCAGGAATATTAAGTTGTTGTTTCCAATATTCCATACCAGGAATATTAAGTTGTTCCGTAATTAAGTTCAATGTTAATATATATAGGTAGCTAGCCTAAAGTCATGTCACTAAGTGTTCGCGATCGAAGCTGACAGTTGTGCCTCCGTTTTGCCAGGCCTATCACATGACCATGGCAATGTTAGGCCAATCATACACCTGTTGACCATACCCGGACGGCTAGCGCGACTAGCTCGGATGGGGCTCGTCAGACCCAGTAGTACTACTTATAATTCCCCCGCTATTTAACCCAAATACTAACGATCCGAGGAGATTGTCGAGGACTTAAGTGATAAAGCTGCTTAGTGCCCATAACATTACATTAACATTAACTTAGTTACCGTATAGTTATGTGACGTTAAATTCGTATAACGTAAAGAGTTTGAGTTTGAGAGTGTATACATGTTTCTCCCCCTGTTGTTTAAAAACCGGATAAAGTTAGGGGCCGTGAACTCACCTTTATTTGCTCGGTTAGTGTGGCAAAGATGTTATAAGAGATGGGACCGCTAGTTGCGTCCTAACAAACCAATTAATTACACGTCAGTGTGAAATCACACCAATACAAATTCCACACGCAATTCACTCACAAAGTGATACACACAAACAACATATCTAACACTCAAACATGCATGCAAGTATTCTCATGTGATCATAGTAATCAAACAACTTATCATGAACATATTCCAAATCCATGCAACACTTTAATGCATAAAATCATAAGTTATCAACTTTCTGCTTAACACTCAATTATTCAGCTGTTTTCTAGGATTTTTATAAAATAGTTTTTAACATTCCAAAAATTCCCATATTTTTACAGTAGGTGCCATTTATACCATAGAAATTTATATAATTTTTCCAAGTCCTAAATCTTTACCAATTAACCATAAATATTAATTCATTAAGCTGCAGTTAGATTTACCGCTTTCTGACTGCAGTCCACGGAAGAATTTATTTAAAAATCACTGATCGTCCGATTAACAAAATTCCAGTTGGAGTTGCCCGGAAATTTCTATACCTAGTTGCTGTACAAAAATCATGACTCAACTCTCTACTGATTTTAAAATCTAGCTTGATAAACAACTGGCAAAATTTCAGGAATTTCACAGTTTTAGTTACTGAACTTATTTAGCCCTTTAAAAATATCAAACGACTTCAGAAAATTATGAATCCAGCGCCATTAGATTCCTTATTCAAATCTCTATGTTCTAGACATCAGAAAATCCGTTTTTCGACAACTAACGACCGAGTTACAGCCTGATGAAGTCGGCTGTAACTATTACTCAGCAACTGATTCAGCATACCTTTATCATAAATTTGTGTAATCCCGTTCATGCGATTAATCTAGGCGATCTAAAACCGATTTCTAATCCTAGATTAATACTAATATTTCATCCATGCAAACCCTAGTTCTTACTTCTAGCTTTTACAAACAAAACATACTTGTAACTTGTGATTTCCGAAAACAATTCTGCATATGAACAATGATCAAATCAGCCGATTACTTAACACTCACATAATCCGAAACTATACCATCATCTAATGTAAACATCATTAACAAATCAGCTAGTCTAACGTTTCGTTCAATCATGCTTGGCAAGCTTATATGTTCCGAAAACTATCATACATATAAACAAAGATTAACTCAGCCGATTTCATTCAGCAATTATCGTCCGAAACAACTAACCATTCAAGCATATACATATCCGAAGCAACTAATCATTCAAGCATATGTCCGAGACAACAAATCATTCAAGCATACATATATCGATATATCCGAACATGATCTCGTAATCAAGTATGGTCCTAACCTTGAATAACTAGACAAACAAGCCGAGTCTTGGACAAGGAGTGTCCGGCTGTTCCAGCAAACCGCGACTGAAGGAACTGAAAAGGAAATCTGCTCGTGATCGACAAGGAGTGCAAGGGCTGTTTGCGGTCAGGAGATAAGGATGGCGATGGCTGCTGCTGTTGCTGCGACCGAGAGGGATACAAGGAACAAGGCTGATCAGTGTTTGCGATCACAAGAGTGGGACAAAGCTGCCGACGGCTGATTTCTTGAACTAGGGTTTTGTGCATTGAGAAGGAGCATGCATGAGTTTGTATTTATAGGCGCAAGAGAACAAGGTTACGGTTGGGTTTGTGGCCGTGAGACTAGGGTGGTTGGTTTGGTTTTGATCATGTGGCCGAGGACTAAGGTTGCATGCTATGGGTTTCGGTTTGGTTTTGATCTTATGGCCGAGACATGTTTGGGCTTGTTCTCGGTTTAGGTTTGTGGTTTGGGTTGCATACGGCCGAGAATGGCTTAAGGTTTAAGATCTACATCTCGCGGCCGAAAACTTGGGTTTCAGGTTTCCTAGTTTCACAAAGAGTTCGGTTTGTGTTTGTGTCGCGGTTCGGTTCGTGTGCATATTTATTATCCATACATATATTGTATAACTAAAACAATTACACAAACACTCATCACGTATTCATTTAACTCGTACACGTTCATACACATAGCACGTAATTAGTTTGACAAGTATTACGTTTAAGTTATCCGAAAAACCCGGGATATCACATTATCCCCATGTTGAAAGAATTTTCGTCCCGAAAATTGAGTAAACACGGTTTAGCATGTAACGTACATGTTTAGAGTGCCACGCACAAAGAGTTAGTTCGTTTATAATGGTACGCAACGTTACCAGAAGTTCCCAAGTGTCATACACAAAGATTTCCAAGTGCCATGCACAAGAATTTAGTCAACAATAGTACACGAAAATATGAGAAATTTCCAGGTTGTCACAAAAAATTTATCAGAGCGTTTGTCACCTTATCAACCTCAAGCTACACAAACCCATTCTAATACAATTGTTAGATAGTTTAGTCTAATCGGGATTAATTTGGTCAACAAAGTGAATTATAATACATATCAAACAACTTAGCAGGTGCGAGAGTGTACGCTTGTTTGAGCGGTTATAATTATAGATTATATTGCCACCGTTAATGGTAACTGACTTTTTGAATGATCCCGTATAAAGTTGTAAACTTTTGATCTCAGCCCTTTTAAATTACCTAAAATCCTTGTAGAAGAACGCAGCAGTTCCACACTCTCTCATACGCTCCTGCAGTTGGCGACGGTTTTCATCCATGATGGCTCCGTTACAGTTTCCGCTTTCTTCTCCCCAACCACCGTAGGCCACCCATTATAAACCCTCACCCAAATCCTCAAGGACACCACGTTTGATTTTTTCTCTGTATTCGCGAATCATCCTAGACACAAATTCCATGAATCATCTCACTACTGAGTAACAGATCTCATGTAAGCTTCTCAACTAATTTGCTTCCTCTTCTTCTAGACCTAGACCTAAGTTCATCATCTCTATTTGGGTTTTTTTCTGGATTTTGTTCATAATATTCAATTTTAGCATGTTTGTTCATCGATTTCCTAGGTTTTTTTTTTGTATTAGGAACAAGAACCAATTAACGATGACGCCATTAAGGGTTGGACACCTTGTGATTATTTCGATCAGTAGTCATACTCGATGCCTTGATGTTCAAGGTTTATGATCTACATCACTATTGGGTCATATTGAGTCAAATGTCTTTATCCCAGTTTATATTCCACATCGTTCTTGGGTTAAAGTAAGTTGGATTTATCTGTTTTGCTACTCATCTGCCTTGTTGGTTTAAATTAAGTTCGATTTTTCAAGTTTTTCTTTAATATGCGTTATGTATTGTTACAGATTAAGCAGATAAGCTGACAGAATCGTCAATTTGACTCGAATAACATCTGCTTTTAGATGTGAGGCTCACTGATATGATGCCCTAATTTTGACAAACTGAAATTGGTAAGGAAATTCAACAATATTCAAAGGATATGTTTGTATTTCCATGCCTTATAAATGTAGATAGGTTGTTTTCACCATATATCTAAATGGCGGGATTCTTTTTTAATACGGGATTCTTCATGTATTCTCTTATAGCATTTGAGCTAAGTTTCTGTTAGTGCTTCTTCACTAATTTTAGCTTAATGTATCTTGTATTGCTAAGACTAATCCATAGTATGATTCACTAACCGCGCAAAAGAGAAAAACTATCATATTGTTGTTTATAAATTACCAACTCACGTTGTTATTTTCTCAGGTTCACCAAGTCTGGTGTGAAGGGCATTCAGATTAACCGGCGATACCAGCAGCATCCAAAAGTGTAGGTCTTGTTTAATTATTTTCTTAATGGATTAATAGTACTTAAATGTATTCTTTTTATCTGATGTTATACTTCTATTTCTTTTAGCTTTACAAGATCATTTAGGCATCACACTTGGGTTTTTTCAAGAAAGAAAAAAAGGAAAACTCATACAGATTCTATCTGCAGATTGCTTGTATTTTTATTGCACATGCCGAGTGTAAGGATGTGCGCTTTTTATTGTTGTATTTGTGTGCAGAATCCTTGAAAAGTTGTAAGCATTGAACCAACCGCAACATTACAGTATGTCAATCCCTCATCCCCTATTTTTCTATGTTATTCTATTTTATAGGGACTATATCAAACACTTTGGAGTAGGATGATTTCGACCAATTTACTATGAATGGGTTAACTTGGTTGAATACCTTTTATCTGACTCATATTATCAAAAGATTTAACTAAACAGGAAACAAGTTGACCAGGTAAACAACCTGAAAGTCAGCAAAAGTGTAATTTAATTTATAGCCCCTCCTTAAGTTTTTTTTTAAATTATTGCAATAGTAGAAGTTTCGTAGTCTTGCTGACACACAAATTATTTATGAAGGATTTAAAAGTTTGGGCCAAAAAATGTATGGGTCAATGGAATCCAGGTTGACCCATTTCAGCCCTTACCAATCATTACCTAACTTTATCTAAACTCGGTTTGATTAGGGTGGCATTTCACTTCGTAATTGAGTTTTCAGGTTCACAAAGTAAGCACATAACCGATGTATCCAGGACACGACTCGCGTACCCTTTAAATTTAAATAGGTCAAACGAGTCGGTGGGTTAACTATTTATTTATAAATTTTAAATTATCTGTCTAAACAGCCTAGCGTGTTGACGTGTTTAAATTATTTGTCTAAACGGGTAGCTTTCGATTTTAGAAGTTTGGAAATAGGTGGCTTCGTGGCTGCCGCAGAGGCCACTTCATTCTGGTCTGATTTCCGTTTCAGAGTTGCTAAGGTTTTTCGCTGAGATTAAGGCCTGCAAAAATGAAGAAAAAAAGCTTGGGAAGCAGTGTTTTTATTGACGTTTTGGAGGCTATGGCTCAATGGGAATGACAATGTTTTCAAAGGGGTTATGTCCTCCCCTCAAAGGATGATAGATGAGATTAAAGAAATGTCGTACTCGTGGATTCAAAATAGAACCAAAGGAGGCACATGGAGTAGAACGCATGGAGCAAAAAATTTTGGTAACGACCTGTTTATGTAATGCCTTAGGGCCTATTTTTTATTTTTGGCGTTTTTTTTTGTATGTTGATGCCCTTAGCTGCTTGCTATGTGTCAGTTCATTGTGTTGATGAAAATCCCTATTATGTCGTTAAAAAAAACAAATAATGACAGTTTTGCCATATATGCTATATTATACATGTTTGTTTTTATGCTAAAAGAGTTTTCTCTTTGGATTGAGTTAGGCTTAATACTTCCTGCTGAATTAAAAAGATAATTTTATTTATTTATTTTGCTTTTTAACGATAATGTGATATTTTAGGTTGCGAAGTCTACATCTTGGGAATCGATCGAGGAACATCTGTTTTGGAGATAGAGTTGAGCAGACTCCGATACCTGCAAAAGGGCTCTATTATACCCAAATGAGGTTACTGATCATCCACCAAGTAAGCTGCGTTCTGCTTTAAAGTTCTCCTTTTCCTTCATACATAACACAATTCACTATTAAGTTTAAATTCGTAGTTCTTTGACAATTGCTAATTTAAATGTTGTTGCATACGTCTTTCTCTTGTGCAGTATGCCTTATACATATTGAGTATTATACAATGAATCTTATATGTTACTTTACAATGAAGATTGCTATATAATAAGGAGTTCATACAAGTGCCCTGAAGAAATTAAAAAATAGGATGAAACCAGAGAAAGTAACTACGTTTACAATATAAGTGGGACATAAAACTTTCCATGTCTGTTTTAAATGAAAAAAGAAATACAAACTGTACATTTATTAATAGTTCTCTCCAGGCAAAAACAGAGTTAGGGACTTTTCCTTTCTCAGTATAAATAGTGCCAGAACTTTGTCCTTTCTCTCCAATGTTATTTGCAAAACAAACAACATAATTTAAATAAAAATGATGATATAGATTGTTTACACTAAGATCCTCTTAGTGAGAGATAATGTTATTGCTCAACAAGCTGCTAACAGGGGTCTGGCTGCTGGTATGTTATATACACACACATATATATATTCTATTTCATAATGAATCCAACAAATTGTGTCCGTGTTTTTGTTAAACAGGGCGTTGGATCCACTATTTTTTGGCGATTACCTGATCTCGATTGATGCTTGATTATAGCAAATAACATTAGTTTGAAATGTGTTCTGTTTAAAATGGAAAGAAAAAAAAAACTTCTCTCATTATGACAATAAAAAAACCCGGCCTACGGACGGGTATACAGCTAGTTCTAAGTGTTCGAGCGAAGTCCCTTAAAGAAGGTTCCAATGGGGCAACGTCCATGAATACAGGGTCCAAAGGATGGCAGCCCTGGCGGGGTCCTACGGGCAAAGCCCTTGCCTTGGTCAAGCTGCAAATTAAGGGCATTTTGGAAAAAAAAAGTATATATTTTTAATAAGATTGCTAAAAAAAATGCATAAAAAAAGTTATTTTCTGGAATTTCCACTTATTGTTCGATTTCTCAATCTGAGTTGTATCCGATTGAATTATTCTAGAGGACCACCAAATTAATTTGATCTGAAAGTGAAATCACGCCTCTTAAATCATCCGTGTTTTACAAATTCCTCTGCAATAACTCGTACCAACCTAACGTTCGTTTTTTTATCAAACAAGTTTTGTTCTAAACCCGTTGAAAAAAAAACTATTACAAAACCGTCACTAGTATTATTGTTTCACGAAATAAAAAACGATGTGTACTTTAAAAGATAATTAAAAAAGGCTGTTTTACATCACACTATCAAAAAATTGATAATACGCATTGGAAACGAGTTACTAGTTTTATGAAAATGTTTCAAAACATAATATAAGTTAGTTTTTTGTACTAGAAGCCAATCAATCATGTTGGTTTCCTTAAATACAAAATTTCCACAAAATAGCCTTTAGAGTAAAACTAGTATATCTAAACAACTTTATTATTTTTAAGGGGTTATATAATTGTGATAGTTTTGAGTTCAACTTAAAACGAAATTCATTCATTCATAATATTACGATAGTACAAATATTAGGTAATAAGTGTACCCCACATAACGAAATCTCAAGAACAATTGGTGTCAATGGCTGGTCTCGATAACTTGAGGTATTGTTTATGCATGTGGTTGGTTATATGTCTAGTTCTATGAGCTTCCGCATTTTTCAAAGAATCATGATAATGGTTGCTAATAGTAATTGCATGATACACATCGACTAGAATTGAAAAGGTAGACTAAGAAGAGTTGTATCGACTCAAACTCTTCGATGAGCCTGAAAATGTGCAAATTTTGGTTTTACTCCGACTCCTACTTGTTGAGAAAGAGATGCAAATTTCGGTTCGGACGACTCAAAATCAAACTTATACGTGCTCAAGATCTATAAACACGAACCCTAAAACAAATTCCTCGAACTCACTAGCATTTTACTCCAAAGTCCAACCCACAACTTTTAGGGGGACCTTGGAGAAAGATGGATTAAATAAGATTACATGTTATC
Source organism: Scalesia atractyloides (assembly GCA_947069175.1). Lineage (NCBI taxonomy): Eukaryota > Viridiplantae > Streptophyta > Magnoliopsida > Asterales > Asteraceae > Scalesia > Scalesia atractyloides. The sequence goes on along the minus strand of CAMTDV010000016.1, from coordinate 18,901,689 downwards.
ATTTTATTTTTGCTAAGTATATTTAAATGTTCAAAAATACGGCAAAGCGTGTATTTTATAGTTTATGTAATGTAATGATATTATAGAAGATAACACAATTAATTTTCTTTTTAAAGGTTGGCAACGCAATTAAATAATACTACAAATATATGTTGTTTAATCTACGTCACGAAGTCGATCTTTGATTGTGGCTAAACGTTAATTTTGTCATATTGTTGGTAACTAGTAATATCACCCCGCGCTTTGCAGCGGGAACACAATTCTAAATAAACATGAAAATTATTTAAAAGTTAGTAAATTAAATATTCGATTGATTGTATAACAGTTTCAAACAAAATTTACAGTGAGCTATTATAACATTTAACATAATACCATAACATTATATAATTATATCTAATCTAGCTCTTCGATTTCTTGCTTAGCTTCACAAGGTGCGTAAAGTGCGTCAATTGCTACTTGAAGCTCCAACGGGGCCTGACAGATATTCACGACTTCATGACGTTCTCCATCATATCAGATATTTTTTCAGTGATACATTGATTGTATGCAATGTTCGTCCACCATTTTTTGTAAACATTTAAGAAGTTGCACTTTATTTGCACTTTTCATTATCCACACTAGATGACATACAAAAAAAATCAGTTATGGGTTGTTTGACAACTTTTGAATGGTTAAGTGTTGAACTAGTAAGAGATCTGAATTATTAAGTACTGTTGAACCAGTAAGAGGTCAGTATAATGCTTAATCGTTCAGAGGCAAATGCCCGATCAATTAAGATTAGAGATCATAATTATTGAGAGGCAATTATCTACATCTGCTCGCGAAACAAATAGTCTAAACAATTAAGTGCTGAACCAGTAAGATGTCTGAATCATTAAGACTATCATTAAAAGCTAAACAAACAACTCGCTCTCTATTCCAAGCTTCCATTACCAAAGCTGCTACCGTGTTTCTCAGTTCAACCATATCTCCAATTCAATCTGCAATTAAATATCCGATTCTAGTGTTTATCTTTGAGGTAGCACTCGTGTTTCTCAGTTCTCAGCTTTTTTTTCAAATTAATTATTTTAATGGTTTATGTGTTTACCGATTCTATATTTGATTTTCGTTGTTTAAGGTTCTAGCAATGTTTGTATTTCTAATTTCTTTTTGTTTACTAACATTTTCAATTTGTTTTTCCATGATTTTTGGGTTTTTAAATTTTATGTTACTACTGTTCTTGTTTTTCCATAACATTTTTGGGTTTCAATTTGTTTTTCCAAGATTATGATTCAAGCTTTATGTTTGAAGTTTCTAATGTCTATTCCGTCCATTGAAACTTAGATTAGGGCTTTATGCTGTGAAAATACTGTGTTCTTGATTTATAAGCTCATATTAGGTCTTTATGCGTATTTATGTTTTATGTTCATATTGTTTTTACTATGAACTCCAATGATGAGGACATCATTTTGCTAATTGGAGATTAAACCTTATGTTTCAAGTTTGTAATGTCTATTCTGTCCATTTTAAACTCAAATTAAGGATTTATATTGTGAAATTGTTCTTGATTTATAAACTTAGATTATGATTTTATGCATATTTATGTTTTCATTAGTTATAGTGTCGCCATTCATATTTAAATCTTTCATTTTCTTTTTTCATCACACTGATTTGGGTTTCTCCTTAATAGTGGTGAAAAAAAATATTATTGCGTTATATTGAAAGGAGTATTACCCAATGGCATTTTAGTAATAGTGAAAGAGCTATCCTTCAAATCAAAGCAAGGAAATATTGAGTTCTTAAACGAATCAGGCGTATGATATTGGCTTTGCAACACTCGCATCTTGTGAAGATGTATGATTGCTGTGTTGAAGGAAATCACTTGTTAGCATATGAATACTTCTGGAACACCTTGGCGTTAACTTTGGCACTGAACCGGCGTTTAACGGTCAGTTTTTCACAAGTTTAAACTGTTTTTTGTTTCAGGATTTCTCATTCATTATCTTCTTCACCATTGGAGGCTAGGAGACATCGAGGTACAAGGAATTCTCATTTACAAATTCTAACTTCAAGAGTGCTCCAATTGCTACCAAAACTGCAACATCTCATCCTCAAGAATGATCATGTGTGGCTAAAACCCTTGAGATCACAACCAAGGGCTAGGGTTTGTATGCCACTTAGTTCATTTGAGTTGTTTATCTATTGTGGACATAAATTCATGGTGTGTGTTAGATATCTATGACATTTACGAGGTTTGTATGCATTATTTCATGTGTTGATTGTTCCTAAACATTGTTTTCTAGAATCACTTCATGTATTTTGAGTTAATCGGTGTTTAATCGTTGAACATCAAGATATATGATTGAAGGTTATGTCGATATGTTTGTATTTGATGGTGATGATTTTGTGATAGTCTAATTACATCGGTATTGAATCGTTGTAAGCTTAGGTACATAAGTATAAGTCTTTCCATACTCAATTGACATATGATTTCAGAAGGTTAATTTACATAATATTCCAAACCGGATTCACAAACTCAAATTACTCATTGTGATATCAAACTCGATGCTTGGTTTTGCTCATTGTTTACTTTATTATATTTACAACTTTAGTTTACCCTGAATTTCTCAAATCAAAACATAGATCCAATTTTAAACTTTTATTATGTTTTGCAATCGATTAAGGTTTTACACCAACCACTAGCTCTTCGTGGTTTGACACCCAATTTTCCACTACTAATCTAGGGTTTTTAGGAATATAAATATTTTATCATTGATCGGTACTTCGACATCGATCAGCGATCCTAGCGTTCGAGTAGCAGTAGTAGCGAACCTCGCAATTAACAATGGAACAGAAGAGGAAGACGATGAAGTTGGTGAGTCTGTTCAAGTACAAAGATACAAAAGATTTAAGAACATGATGTTTGATTTCTAAAGGCTTAGGATTTACTATCATTTCAATGGCCATTAACCATTATCAGTTACTTATCCAACTAAGTATTTGATTCAACCATAATTTCTTATTAATACTTGTCGGTTAAAAAATGCAACGACACTCTCTTTCTAGATTGATTCATATTGCAATGAATTGACTCCCTCACCACCCAATATATCGTATCGTCTTAACATTATCTTCTATCTTCTATCTTTATATCGTCTTCATATCACATCATAATATCGCATGCAAATTACCTTTTTGTCCGAAAGAGTTGTATTTCAAGATAGTGTGTGTGTGCATGCGCATGTCTTAATCAAGTTATTCGAATTGTACGGATAACATAAACCGAAATTCAAATTCAAATTAGTATTTGAATTTGAATCAAATCGAATTTGAGTACAACTCTATGAAAACCATTAATTAAATATTTAATAAACGCAAATCGAAAAAAAGGTCGTAGGTATCTACCTATGTTATATGACTTTTAACTAAAGTGACTATTCATTTATAACTTACTAGCTTATATACCACTGCCTATATGGGATGTATGCTAATAGTATGACTATTTGTGGTGAAATAACAATCCCACTCAATAACTAGTAAAAATGTGTTGTCGTCTCAGCGCCACGTAGGCAGAAGGTCAACACTAAACGATCCAATAAATATGTGTTTGGTTTAATTAAACTTTAATCATTTCACAGTCATACCCTCGTCGTTTTTTAATATATTATCTAAAAAATTAAAAATACTAAACAAAATTTAAATATGCAAGTTACAAAATAAAATTAAACTTTAACAAAACAAATTTAAAAATCAACACACTAATCGTCATCAGGCGATTAAGCGATAGATTCTTTGTCATGTTCGCCGAATATTTGCATGTGCATGGCGATTACGTAATTTCAAGTGAATAGCTAGTCTCTAATCAGCGTTGAATGTTGACGGCGATAATTCGATAGCATCTTCATCACAATCTTGACAAATCGTTCTACCTGGGTCCTCCAAAATCATGTTATGTAAAATAATTCAAGCGTACATAACAACTCTAAGTTTCCTTTATCCCAAATTCTAGCAGTTTGGGCAATGATACCCCATCGTTTCTTCAAAACCCCGCATGTGTGTGCAATTCTTTTCTAGCGGATTCTTGTTTTTTTCGTGAAATATACTTGTCTATCCTCAAGTTGACTTGAGAATGCCTTCACAAACATGGATCACTCCGGATAAATACTATCAATAAGATATACTCGTATTCATCCTCCACATCATTAGCATAAAATGAAGTTGCGGGTGACACTCCGTTTATGATGTCGTTGAATAAAGGTGATCATTCAACAACAATGATATAATTGTGTGTGCTGCCATACAAAATAAGCATGCCAAATCCAGAGATCATGTAAAGCCACAACTTCAAGTATCAACATTGGGTTGTCAAGATCACCACTATTATCCGCTTTGCCCCTGATGGGTGGCCCATCCAGAACTCACGGCTTTGTTTTTTGTTGTCCTGGTGGAGACTTCCCAGGAGGTCACCCATCCTAGTACTACTCCCGCTTGAGCACGCTTAACTGTGGAGTTCTCCTCTCATCACTAGCATTAAGCCCAAAACGCGTTGGTGATTTTAGAGGTAGGGCATTACTTATGAACCAGGAATCTCTACTGTCCACGGACGATGTTGGGAGGTATGCCATTAGGTGTTATAATCACCCCCCCTAAGGGACTCATCGTTCTCGATGAGGTTTTGCCCCAACATGTAGGAGGTTGCCATTATCCTCGATGAGGTTTTTTGCCCCACAATTAGAAGTTGCCATTAAGTGTTACAATCACCCCCCAGGGACTCATCGTCCTCGATGAGGTTTTGCCCTAACTTCCCGAACGGCACAGGAGTGGCTCTAATATCACTCTGTAACCCCTGCCCCTCGTTATCACCAATATTGTCCGCTTTGCCCCCGATGGGTGGCCCATCCAGGAACTCATGGCTTTGTTTTTGGTTGCCCTAGTGGAGACTTCCCAGAAGGTCACCATCCTAGTACTACTCCCACTTGATCACGCTTAACTGTGGAGTTCTCCTCTCATCCACTAGCATTAAGCCCAAAATGCGTTGTTGATTTTAGAGGGGCATTACTTATGAACCAGGAATCTCTACTGTCCACGGACGATGTTGGAGGTATGCCATTAGGTGTTATAATCACCCCCCCTAAGGGACTATCATTCTCGATGAGGTTTTACCCCAACATGTAGGAGGTTGGCATTATCCTCGATAAGGTTTTTTCCCCACAATTGGGAGGTTGCCATTAGGTGTTACAATTCTCTCATGTCCACTAAGCACATTAAAATTGAGATAGCATAAAAAGATTTAACGTAAAACATGGATTGTCACGGATCGTAACATAAGACTATTCTAAAGTAAATCGAGGCCTTTTCGAATTAAGGAAACGTGCTTTGGCCTAATAGACAAACACTCTCATCGAGGAGCGACTAACGATGTTTGTCCTTCCAATTACTACACGTCCTTAATCGATTGGGAAAATCGAAACTTTGGCGAGATCGAAAATCGAGGAGTGGGACTAGTTATTAAGATATGAGTTTCACCTCAAACTCAATAACATCGTACCCTAACGTGGTTAGTACTTATCAAAAGATAAGGGTCCACTAGAGTGTGAAGTGGAAATTTCCTTCAAGGTTTGGATATCACCCCTAACTTGAGGGTAAATTTCGTGCAAAATTCAAAGTATCGTTGAATGAAAGTCATCACCAAAGGTGGGAATCACCCCTATTTTGGTGAATCGTTTCGATTGAGTTATAAGAGTGTCTAAGCCTCCAAGTGTGTATTGTGGTTGCCTTAGGAAAGGCATGTATGTTTTAAGAGTCCAAAAGAATAGAGAGAAGCAATTTGAGATAGAAGGGAAATGATTTTAAATAGAATAGTAAGAAAAGCTCCTAAACTGTAGACTAGGCAAAACATTCCTACTTTTTCCTAATTCTTATAGTTATGGCTCTGATACCAATCTGTCACACCCCAAACGATACCAAAACATCGGGAAGAGACGAACAAATTGCCAAAACTTCATAACACTAAATGTGACAATATAAATTAAATTCCATTTCATAAATAGTCTAAAATTCAATACATTGTTCCAAACAAACATAGAGTAAAATTCCAAACATAGTTTATTAAATAGATGGGTTTATAGGCCATCCTAGCTTGTTTCATCTTCAACTTAACTGTTAACCTGCAACATGTATTAAAATAATATCAACAAAAGTTGGCGAGTATACAGGTTTGATACATACCATAATAGAATAAAAATGTTTAAATGCTCATATCCAACATGATAACATAACACTAGTTACAAATATGCTGAAACGATGTCACTATCTGTCAAACCCAAGTTTCCAACGCAATGTGCCTTTCCCCAAGACTCAATGGAGGTTAATTTGTTTTACTTAACAATACCCAAAGACTCAAGGGTGGTGCGTTAATCCTATAACGCTATAATTGTTAAGGTAGGCTAGCAAAATTAATGAGCATATAGACATGAAGTGTTTACATAGCATATAAGATTAACGAGTATCACATGTTTTCATTTTAAAAATTATGGATAGAGCGTGAATAAATATGCCTCATGTGATGGTGTGTTTTGATACAAATACATGTTGCACCAAAAGTGTTTAAACACAAAAAGGGAATCAAGTATACTCACCTTGGTTGCGTATATGATTCTTGGAATCGCACGAGTAAAGATCGAAGGATCAACGAAACGTTTTATCCTAGAATAAAACGATGAATTTGTTATTATTTTCGAGTTATGTTATTGGATTATAGGAGACGCTTTTAACAAGAAGATCAATGCTAACGATAAATTAATAATAGTATTAGTTCATAATAATAATACATGGTTTAACGAGATTAATATCAGTTGTATTAGCAATAAATGATATTAAAGTCACAACATGAATAAAAATCTTAAAAATAATCATAATACTTTTAAGATTTATTAATATTAGTAATAATAGTTTGTATCATTTGATTGATTTTCTTTTTATATAAATACAAGTTTTACGATAATTCTACTATTTATAAAGATATTAATGATAAAAATAGTAATAATAATATTAATGATGAAAATTTTACTATTTATTTTTAATACTGATTTTAAATAATAAAGAAAATACTGATTTACATAATAATTAACTGTTATTTCAGTTTTTTTTTTTTAAATGAGCTGCAACCCAAAGATAACCAGCCAAAACTAAAAAAATATGGCCCAACAGGCCTGAAGAACAACAAGAGCAGCGAACAGAAACCGCTAACGACAGGTTTCGAACCCGGGGTTCTCGGTTAACCTGCGCACACCAACACCACTGGACTGGGTTTGGTTTTGCGTTCTAAATCTTTTTATCATACTGTTATAATTTATCTTCTTCATGTGATAAGGACTCGACAATCTGTTAACAACCTAATAGTTTTTGTTTAATCATGAAGTCAGTTTATTTATGTTATGAATAGCAGATCATAAGTATAAACAAGAACACTAGGGACGACGAGAGTATACCGAAACGGAGAGAAGGAGGTGTCGGTTTCCGGTCGTCTTCTCCGGCAAGCTCCGGTGATATGCAGGTTTTTCCGGAGACTGTTTTAACGAGTAGAGAGAGGGTGAGAGAGTATGAGCGTTATGTGAGAGGTGTGTATGAGTGAGGGTAAAATGAAAGGATGAATGATCGAGAGATGGACGGGTATTTATAACGGTTTCGGATCAATGAATCGAGTCGGGTTTTGAGCATAAGTTCATGATTGATTCATGATTAATGAAAGAAAACCGCTGGATTATAATCAGTCTCGAGTAATTATGCAGAACTCAAAGGTTGTCATCAATTCGTATCATGCAAACGGGTTTTGGCGGCAAAAGAATTCGAACTCTAGTTAGTGTATATGTACTAAACAGTTTCCAACTTTAAACGAATGAGGCTCCTAGCCGACCGGTTAAGTCTTTGTTTGTTGAATTTTCTGGCGCGGGTTCGCCATCACTGTTTTTATTGTTTTTTTTTCATGATTCCTAATTTCAGTAATTACACAACTAGCCCTACAGTTTTGTACACTATTTTAAATTTTAAAAACTACACATATGGTCCCTCCACTAGTTAACTTAGTAGATTAACTAGGTTAGATGAAGTTTTAAACAAAACTTAACTAAGTTAAATGACTTTTTACTTTAAATAAAAATCCTTAAATAATGATTTATTTAATTAATAATTGTATTTAATTACATAAATAAATGAATAAAATATTTAAATAGTTTAATAGTTGAATATATGATTAAATGAATAAACGCGAAAATACGAGCGTTACAGTCTCCCCCACTTAAGGAGATTTCGTCCTCGAAATCTTTTAAGAGAAGGACTGAACAAGGGTTTGGAAAGAGATTATAAGAGTTGCTATTCGAACCAAGCGCGTTGCTTTTACAAGTTTAACATGTTTCGAGTGTTTAATAAGAATCAAGATTCACATGTATAATACGTTCCAAACACACAAATAAAGAGGATCATCATTTAAAATTTCGTTCTCATTATGATCAAAAGTCTCTGGATACAAGTTTGAAATGACACGAGGGTACAATTGTTAAATGAAGAAAGTACGACTAGTCTAGCTTAAAACAAGAAACACAAAATGAAGGCATAAAGGTGCAGAAGGTTAGGTTTGGTTTTGAGGTTGGACTTGGGCTTGGTTGGCTGGTGGGGTAGGGCTGTTGCGACAATAAGGTGCGGTATGCCCAAAACGGTTACAAATGGTGCAATGACGACACCTAGCATTGACAGGGTGGTGATGTGGTGGCAAGTTTTACACTTGGGATTAACCCCTGTGTATGGCTTCTTGGTGTTTTCTGGTGCAGTAGGGTTTGGGTTTGCATTATAGTCAGGGTTTGAAGTTTTCCTTCTTGTCCTCACTACTACTTGGTTGTTGGGTGATTTGTTTGGCAGAGGCTACAACTTGCTTATCGCGAATGCGATTGTTATTAAGGCTAGCAGCGAGGCTGGTTCGATTTGTGTGATTTATTCTTGGCCATGTCCATTATATGGATTTTGTGGTCAAATGTCAACAAAACAAACCATGCATATTATATATGATACAAAAATAAAGTGAACTTTCACTGGATACCTGCTTTGAAATTTTACCTGACGACAGACGTTGGATGAAATTGCAGAGTGGGTATGCGATGAAAGTTCACTGTGGGTCTCATGTCAACAAAATAAACCATGCATATCATATATGATACAAAAATAAAGTGATCTTTCACTAGATATGTACTTTGAAATGTAACAACCCGCTTCCTCGCAAGCTCGTCACTCTCGTTACGCCTAGCACCAGAGATTCGGATCATTATGTAACCTAAATCGCTTACTACGCTATATCGCATATCTTCGCATCACATCACACATCACAACACTTACGCTCTTATCGCACTCGCTAAACACTACAAACATTGCGTGAAGTTCCAAGGCTATCTGCTCGCTTAAAATGCAACGCGACTCTCGCAAGACTTGGGAACAAAGCCGCATGCTACCTCGTTTCTCTTATCGAATCTTAACTTAATTTAATCGAATAATACGCTTAACGCCTTGCTAAAACGTTTAATATAACTAACTAATACGAACCGAATCGCCAAACGAACGCTTAACGCGAAAATATGAACAAAACTTAGCCAATAGGCCAAGTTCGGCCGAACTTGTGCATCACAAGTTTGCCCGAACTTGTCTAGGCCATCATAACCCTTCAAAAGACCACCAAGTCCGCCCGGACTTGTCCTAATATTCAGGTAACAAACAAGTTCGCTCGAACTTGTAACAAGTTCGCCCGAACTTGTAACAAGTTCGCCCGAACTTGAAAGAAGTTCGCCCGAACTTGATAGAAGTTCGCCCGAACTTGATGTCCCAGCCTATCTTTCTCCCTCCACCTATAAATACTCAGCTTCATTCTTCATTTGCACCTGCTGCAAGTTCGCCCGGAGTGTCACACCCCAACCGATGGCGGAAACATTGGGGTTAGTGGCACTAGGCGACCAGATTGATTTCACGAGATGTTCCATAACAATCATTAACATATCACAACCTGCTTAATATCCCATACTATTAAACGTAACATTTAAACAATTATTATAAAACGGAGATTTCTCATAATATTCAACCGGGTTCGATTTCCCCTAGATTTCATACATAAGTTCAAAATCTGAAATACGTCAACAAACATAACTAAACAAACTAAACTACGCTAAGCATGCAACATCCAAACATCCATAGCTAAAATCCTCATCCTGTTACATACGTTAAAATACAAGTCAATACAATTAAGTAAAGGTGAGCATACGAGTTTGAATAATACTAGCATAGTCGAGAAAGCGTTTGCGAAACAATCTAATTACATATCATGATACACCAAAACACTTAACATAACATAGGTTCATTTCTCATGCTAACTACTGTCACACCCCGACCCGCAGCGGAATTAAGAGTCGGAGCATAATTGGGTTATCACCAAAGCACATGACATTTACTATTATGTTTCATAATTAATGAAGTCAAAGTTACATTTTCAAACATCCAAACATGTTCATTCAATACAAAGGAAATAACCAAACATAGCAATCCCAATACTAAATCGTTTAATTCTTCTAATCCAGGTCCTATGTGTTCCTAGCTGCTGCTGGTTCACCTGTATCATGTGTAAAATGGGAGTTTTTGGGTCAACATAAGTTGGCGAGTGAACCTTATTAGATAAACATTTGATAATGATTTTATGGTTAGTTTATCAATGAAATATTGTGCATAATCATAAAAGAGCAAATGTAAGTAATCAAGCATTGGCAAATAGCAGTTACAATTATAGCATATAATAGCACTTGACAGCATACATGAACATACCAATATCATACGATAACTAACATAAATGAACTGTGCGATCAAGGCTCAATCAAGCGGAGCCGATCGTATTGCATGGACTGGAAATGTAAATTGAACTGTGCGATCAAGGCTCCATCAAACGGAGCCGATCGTATTGCATGAACTGAAATGTAAAATGAACTGATCGATCAAGGCTCAATCAAACGGAGCCGATCGTGCGGGCACGCCAGGTTCAACCGCATAATAAAATGGGGAACAGGCTCAACCTCATAATAAAATGGGGAGCGGCGGCCTATGAAATTGCATGTACTGAAAATAATAAATTGCATCCAACGATAACTACATAATAGAAAATAAACTGAATACACAAGTTCATGATATGATGTATGCACAATGGTTTAAGTATAATATATATATTAAGACACACGATACACCCCAAAATGTGATTAAAACGGGGAATTTGAAAAGATTCACTCACATTGGGTGCGTTGAATTGGAGATGATGAGATGCGCACGATTTAGAGAGCGAGTCGACGAGGAATACTAACCTAAATAATAATGGAAAAATATATTAAATGGATGGATGTTATTAAGGATTTTAATGAAATTTTTAGATATATTTTTATGAGTTTATGGCTATTTTCTATCTTTAAAAATGTTATTTTTAAGTATTTTTAATTGATTTTTAAATTAAATTAAATAAACAAAAATATAAAAAAAATATTTTTTTTATTGACCGTTGACCGTTGACCGGTTCGGTCAGCGGATAATTCTGCGCCGGGTGAGATTCGAACCGGCGACCTTCCGTTCGCGTGCACGTAGCTCTACCAACTGAGCTACGTGTCTAACCCGTTATAAACTCGTTTCTAATTATATTTATATACTTATTTGAATTAATCGAATATTCCTTTATTTGCCAAAACGTTTATATTCAATTTGACCGGTGCTCGTGACGAGATTCGAACGCGCGACGTGAAGTTCATGATGCACACAGTCCACCGCTGGACTGTGTGTCTAACCCGGTTATATTCTTGGTTTTTATTATACTTATCAACTATCTGTTTTAACCCGGTTTAGCTCATGATCAAAAAGGCATGTTTTTACACAAGGCGTGCGCGTAGCAAGGATCGAACTCGGGACGTGTAGTTTTTGTTTGCACACAGTCCACCGCTGGACTGTGTGTCTAACCCGTTTATAATCCTGATTTTAATTACTCTTATGTCATTACTGAATTCATCTTCTTCATTATGAACACAGACCTTAATCAAACATCCGATTCGTGATTAATCTAGCTAATAAACATGATGTCTAGCTTGAATGTACTAAACCGAACAGTTTGGGGAAAAAGATACCGATCAGGTTGTCTTCCTCAGAGAGTCCGGCGAGAACTTGACGGCTCTGTTTTTGAACCTTCGGCTGAGAGGATCTATCAACAGATTTAAGGGATTAGATATGAAATTAAACTAGTGAGTATTGATTATCAGTACGTTGGAATGTGCATACCGATAACTAATGAGTTTCCGGCAATTCCAGAAATTTTCAGGCGAACACAGAAAATCCAGCAAAGTCGTCTGTGGTTGATTTTGAGTGATGGGTTAATGTTAGTAAAGTTCTAACAATAGATTGAAATCGTAAAGGAGGAGTATTTTACCGGTTTGTGTTGAATACGGTTTTCCGGCGACTTTTGCAGAGAATTCCGGCGAACTGTTTTAGGTGCTCAGATGATTTGAAAATGCGACGAAAAGGAATTGGAGTATTGTTGTGATAGTTCTGAATCGCGAGAATGGACTGAAACTTGAGTTATCCAGGGATTTGATGAACTTTCGGTTTCAAATACCGAAAATGATGAAGCTTTAAGTTCAATCAATTCTGACTTAATTAGAAACCGTCGTGCATCGGTTATAACTGAAATTGTGAGGTAAACAATCGATTTGTCGATTGGTTTGCCGATTATCGGTTTTCAGATGGCATCATCGGTTAAATCGAGTTTGTGTATAAGATCCGTGTGTTTTCCTAGCGTTAACAGAAAACACATTGTGGCGGAGTGGTTTAGGGAATGAATGATAAATCGTTGAGCGACTCAGCTGACCCGGGTTCGAGTCCCGGCAGCTTCAAATATTTTTTTTATTTGTTTTATTTTAACTTTTTATCAAATATAATTTTTATAGTTTAGTTTATTTATTAATTATGTATCGTTTTAACTCAAAATAACCATAAATAATTAATGCACTTTCATAACTTGGTACTTGATTAAAAACCGGAGCGGGTTTTGGAGACCCGATTTTTACAAATGTTACAGTATCCCCTACTTTTAGGAATTTCGTCCCGAAATTTAAATAGTTGAAGTAGTAGGAAAAAGATGCGGGTATTTTTCACGCATTGAGTCTTCACGTTCCCAAGTAAACTCAGGTCCCCGTTTCGACTCCCAGCGTACCCTAACAATTGGAATGCGACTTCGTCGAAGACGCTTTTCTCCATAGTCCAGGATCTCCACTGGTCTTTCAGTAAAATGCATGGATTCATCAATCTGAATATATTCCAGTGGAATATGGAGATTTTCATCAGCGAGGCACTTCTTCAAGTTCGACACGTGGAATGTGGGATGAATCCTGTCGAGTTCTTCCGGTAGGTCAAGCTTGTATGCTACAGGACCTACTCTTTCGAGTATCTTGAAAGGTCCTACGTAACGTGGTGCTAGCTTTCCCTTTTGACCAAAACGAACTACTCCCTTCCACGGTGATACTTTTAAAAGCACATGATCACCAATGCTAAACTCCAAGGGCTTCCGTCGTTTATCTGCATAACTCTTTTGACGACTTTGAGCTGCTAAAAGATTGTTTCGGATTTGATGAATCTTGTCTGTGGTTTCTTGGATCAATTCTGGACCAGTAATTTGTGCTTCCCCAATTTCGTGCCAACAAACAGGAGATCGGCACTTTCGACCATATAAAGCTTCAAAAGGTGCCATGCCGATGCTCGAATGATAGCTGTTGTTGTACGAAAATTCAACTAACGGTAGGTGAGCGTCCCAATTTCCCTTGAAGTCTATGACACATGCTCTAAGCATATCTTCAAGAGTCTGAATGGTGTGCTCAGACTGTCCATCAGTTTGAGGATGATAGGCGGTACTGAGATCTAATCGGGTGCCCATAGCGGATTGTACTGCTTGCCATGTTCGTGAGGTAAAACGACCATCACGATCAGAAATAATACTTAATGGTACCCCATGTCGGCTTACGATTTCGTTGATATAAATACGAGCAAGCTTTTCGTTCTTGAAATCTTCTCAAATAGGAATAAAGTGAGCTGATTTTGTAAGTCGGTCTATAATCACCCATATAGTGTCATACCCACCAGAAGTGCGAGGTAACCCGGTAATGAAATCCATGGTTATATTTTCCCACTTCCATACAGGTATTTCCGGTTGGACTAGAAGTCCTGAGGGTCTTTGGTGTTCAGCCTTCACCTTAGAACATGTGAGACACTTGGAAACAAAAACGGCAATATCTTTCTTCATTCCAGGCCACCAATAGGTGTACCGTAGGTCTTGATACATCTTATCGGCTCCTGAGTGTATAGAATATCGTGTTTTGTGAGCTTCATTCATGAGAGTTTCCCGAAGATTGTTGTGGTTAGGAATCCAGATACGATCTAGGTAATACAGAATACCATCAGATTTAGTTTCAAGTTTTAGCTCGGCTCCACAGGACATCTCTTTTCTTACATCTTCTTCTGTTATTGAAACGTGTTGAGCTTCTCGAATTTGATCTTTAATATCGGTTATGATTTGCGAACACAGAAGATGAATGGACCCTTTCGACTAAGTGCATCAGCCACCACATTTGCTTTACCAGGGTGGTATCTAATTTCACAGTCGTAATCATTTAGGAGTTCGACCCATCTTCGTTGCCTCATATTTAACTCTTTTTTATTAAAGATATGTTGAAGACTCTTGTGGTCAGTGTATATTTCACACTTAGTACCATAGAGATAATGTCTCCATATCTTAAGAGCGAATACAACGGCTCCAAGTTCCAGGTCATGAGTGGTGTAGTTCTTTTCATGTGTCTTGAGTTGCCTCGAGGCATAAGCTATAACTTTTCCTCTTTGCATGAGAACGCAGCCTAATCCTTGCCCTGACGCGTCGCAATAGACTACAAAATCATCACAACCTTCAGGAAGAGTGAGGATTGGTGCATCACAAAGTTTTTGTTTAAGAGTTTGAAAAGCTTCCTCTTGCTTGGGTCCCCATACGAATGGTTTTCCCTTATGGGTTAAAGCCGTGAGTGGCACAGCAATGCGAGAGAAGTTTGAAATGAACCGACGATAGTAGCCAGCTAGTCCAAGAAAAGACCTTACTTCAGTTGGTGTACGTGGAGCTTGCCATTCTTGAACTGCTTTGATTTTTGAAGGGTCAACATGTATTCCTTTGTCATTGACTACATGCCCGAGAAATTGCACCTCTTTTAACCAGAATTCACATTTAGAGAACTTGGCATAAAGCTTTTCCTTTTCTAGAAGTGCAAGAACAAGTCGAAGATGACGCTCATGATCAGCTTTGGATTTTGAATAGATAAGAATATCGTCGATGAAAACTATAACAAATCGATCGAGGTAAGGTTTGCAGACTCTGTTCATTAGGTCCATGAAAACAGCT
Source organism: Scalesia atractyloides (assembly GCA_947069175.1). NCBI lineage: Eukaryota > Viridiplantae > Streptophyta > Magnoliopsida > Asterales > Asteraceae > Scalesia > Scalesia atractyloides. The sequence goes on along the minus strand of CAMTDV010000016.1, from coordinate 18,886,223 downwards.
GGTGCGTTGGTTAATCCAAACGGCATAACCATGAATTCATAGTGGCCATAACGAGTTCGAAAAGCAGTCTTAGGGACGTCTTCTTCATGCACTCTAAGCTGATGATAGCCAGATCGAAGATCGATTTTTGAGAAGCAACTGGCACCTTGTAGTTGGTTAAGAAGATCATCTATGCGAGGTAAAGGATAGCGATTTTTGATGGTTAACTTGTTGAGCTCTCTGTAGTCGATGCACATACGAAAAGATCCATCTTTCTTCTTTACAAAAAGGACAGGTGCACCCCAAGGCGATGAGCTGGGGCGTATGAATCCCTTGTCAGTCAACTCTTGCAATTGACTGGCTAGCTCTTGCATTTCAAAGGGGGCTAACCTATATGGAGATTTTGCAACTGGTGTAGCACCAGGTATAAGATCGATACGGAATTCGACATCTCTGATTGGAGGAAGTCCTGAAATGTCGTCAGGGAAAACTTGTGGAAATTCTTTTACTACAGGAATATCTTCAAGTTTCTTCTCTGAGGTCCCCTTCTTGATGATATGGACTAAAAACGCGACATAATTCTTGCGAAGGTATTTTTGAGCTTGAAGACAAGACATTAAGTTGAGCCCTTTCGACGAGGTTTCTCCAATGATTCGAAGAGTCTGACCGTTTGAAAGAGGAATACGAATAAATTTTTCACGACATACAACTTCCGCCTGATGTTGACTGAGCCAATCCATACCGATTATGATGTCGAAACTTCCCAGCTTCATAGGAATAAGGTCGACTGAGAAATCGTGGTCGTTTAAGGTGAGTGTACAGTTGCGTAAAATAGAGTCTAATGAAACTGGTTTTCCGTCCGCAACTTCCACCGTTATGGATTCCGCGAGCTTATCCCGATTTTTGCTTAAGATAGGTTCAAATTCTAATGACACGAAACTTCTATCCGCACCAGTATCAAATAACATAGAGGCATATCTACCATTTATAAGAAAAGTACCGTTGACCACATTGCTGTCAGCTCTGGCCTGGTTTGCGTTAATATTGAAAGCTCTTCCTCTAGCAGGTGGAGGAGCTTGGTTCGCTTGATTCACAGGGTTGGCTTGGGCCTGAGCATGAATAATATTAACCAGCCTTGGACATGTGTTTCTGAAATGACTTGGGTCGCCGCAATTGAAACAAGCCCGCATTGGTTGGCCCATAGGGTAATTGGGTTGATAGTATGTTTGGGCTAAATGTTGAGTGGGTGGAAATGGTAGTTGTTGTTGTGCTTGACCCATTAACTGTTGGTGGGTTTGGGTTAAAGGTTGGTGGCGGTTTGTTCGTTGAGACGTGCGGCAGTTTTGTATAGTATGTCCGGCGCGACCGCAGCCGGTGCAGTATTGGCAAGGATGATCAGGGGAGTGGTGATACTGACAACGGTTACATTTTGGCAATGGGCCTGTGTAGGGTCTTCTGTATGGCGCGGGTGGAGGAGTGGCTTGAGTGATGGGTGCAGCTGGAATAGGGGTGTTGGTTTGGGTGACTGCAAAATTCCTGGTGTTACGCTTCCTCTTGTTAGCAAACTTAGAGGAAGGAATGTGGTGGTTTGAGGTTTGTCCCTCAACAGGGGCTTTCTTCTTTTCTTCTTTGAACTTACCATTGCGAATTCGGTTTTCGGTCAGTTCAGTTGCCAACTCCATGGCAGCTTCGAGTGTTACCGGTGATACGCTGAGAACCGAATCTTGAATTTTCGAGGGAAGTCCTCGAATATAATGTTCGATCAGACGATAGGTTGAAGTGAATAAGTTTGGAACCATTTGGTTCAACTCCAAGAACCTCTTGTTGTAAGTAGAGTGATCACCCTCCTTTTGCTTTAAGGCATGAAATTCATCCTCCAATTTCTTAATTTCACTTCTAGGACAGAAACGCCTAGTCATGATTTCCCTTAACTCCTCCCAAGTTAAGGCCATCGCATCTTCAGTTCCCCTCTTTCCCTTCTCAGTATTCCACCAAGTGAGAGCTACACCAAGTAGTCTCCCGGTGGCGTAACGAACCTTGCGATCCTCCGGACAATCGCAGTTTAAGAAAACGTTTTCCATCTCCTCGAACCAATGTAGGAGAGCAGTGACTCCCTCAGTCCCTTCGAATTTTGGAGGATCACAGGACTTAAAATGTTTGTAAGAGCATTTGATGGTAGGAGGGTTGTCGATGTTCTGGTCCTGTTGTTGAGGAGGGTTAGTAGGATTTGCAGCAAGGGCTTGTTGTACTTGTACCATGATGTTAGGCAATATCGTGGCCATTTGTTGCGCGATATGAGTGGCCAAACGTTCCTGAGACTTTCCCGATCTTTTACTCCTTCGATGCTGTCTAGACGACATCTACAGGATCATAAAATGAGAAGATTGTGAGTTTATGGTGTCTTTTTAGGTGTCATGTGTCTTTAAGAAAATGAAAATAACATAAATATCAATAATGCAACTACATCCATAGGATGTCTTGGGTTCGCTCATGTTGGGCCTCAAATGTCCCCCATACCTTCACCTACATAGTCATGTGGGCCCCCATGGCTATTGGCTTGGTAGGATTCACATTAGTATTGGCAATTTAACACTCGCATCCCCCGAATGCAAACCACAAAATATGTTCATGAGATGTTTGGTCGGAACGTGTCCAGGTGTAGACACAATGACAACTCAAAGTGGGATTAGCTCACACGACGTTTGGTATAGCATGCTTTGGCCTAATAAGTACTTCGTACTCTCATCGTTAGTCCCCAGGTAGGCAAACTGGTCCTTTATTTTGGATTTATACGAATGCCAGCCTAGACAGGACGTTCCGACTACCGGTACTAGTACCCTTCCAGTTACTACATGCCTGTCATGAGAACTCACTTTGATGAGATTTGAAAACACAAAAATCATTGTAAAATCAATCATGATGTGGTGTGTGCTTTCATGGATGTGATATGTTATGAGCATACGATTTCATGATAGGCATTATTTGATAATACATACTTATGAACATGCTTGCACAATATCAAATGTAACATTTAACATAAAACATATAAACATCATGAAATTTGGCATATAACACACAAAATTCTTATAAGTTTCTAATCGACTATAGTATAGGCTCTAAGGGTCTAATAACCTATCCTATATCACTATAGTCATGGCTCTGATACCAATCTGTCACACCCCGACCCGCAGCGGAATTAAGAGTCGAAGCATAATTGGGTTATCACCAAAGCACATGACATTTACTATTATGTTTCATAATTAATGAAGTCAAAGTTACATTTTCAAACATTCAAACATGTTCATTCAATACAAAGGAAATAACCAAACATAGCAATCCCAATACTAAATCGTTTAATTCTTCTAATCCAGGTCCTATGTGTTCCTAGCTGCTGCTGGTTCACCTGTATCATGTGTAAAATGGGAGTTTTTGGGTCAACATAAGTTGGCGAGTGAACCTTATTAGATAAACATTTGATAATGATTTTATGGTTAGTTTATCAATGAAATATTGTGCATAATCATAAAAGAGCAAATGTAAGTAATCAAGCATTGGCAAATAGCAGTTACAATTATAGCATATAATAGCACTTGACAGCATACATGAACATACCAATATCATACGATAACTAACATAAATGAACTGTGCGATCAAGGCTCAATCAAGCGGAGCCGATCGTATTGCATGGACTGGAAATGTAAATTGAACTATGCGATCAAGGCTCAATCAAACGGAGCCGATCGTATTGCATGAACTGAAATGTAAAATGAACTGATCGATCAAGGCTCAATCAAACGGAGCCGATCGTGCGGGCACGCCAGGTTCAACCGCATAATAAAATGGGGAACAGGCTCAACCTCATAATAAAATGGGGAGCGGCGGCCTATGAAATTGCATGTACTGAAAATAATAAATTGCATCCAACGATAACTACATAACAGAAAACAAACTGAATACACAAGTTCATGATATGATGTATGCACAATGGTTTAAGTATAATATATATATTAAGACACATGATACACCCCAAAATGTGATTAAAACGGGGAGTTTAAAAAGATTCACTCACATTGGGTGCGTTGAATTGGAGATGATGAGATGCGCACGATTTAGATGAGCGAGTCGACGAGGAATACTAACCTAAATAATAATGGAAAAATATATTAAATGGATGGATGTTATTAAGGATTTTAATGAAATTTTTAGATATATTTTTATGAGTTTATGGCTATTTTCTATCTTTAAAAATGTTATTTTTAAGTATTTTTAATTGATTTTTAAATTAAATTAAATAAACAAAAATATAAAAAAAAATATTATTTTTTTATTGGCCGTTGACCGTTGACCGGTTCGGTCAGCGGATAATTCTGCGCCGGGTGAGATTCGAACCGGCGACCTTCCGTTCGCGTGCACGTAGCTCTACCAACTGAGCTACGTGTCTAACCCGTTATAAACTCGTTTCTAATTATATTTATATACTTATTTGAATTAATCGAATATTCCTTTATTTGCAAAAACGTTTATATTCAATTTGACCGGTGCTCGTGACGAGATTCGAACGCGCGACGTGAAGTTCATGATGCACACAGTCCACCGCTGGACTGTGTGTCTAACCCAGTTATATTCTTGGTTTTTATTATACTTTTCAACTATCCGTTTTAACCCGGTTTAGCTCATGATCAAAAAGGCATGTTGTTACACAAGGCGTGCGCGTAACAAGGATCGAACTCGGGACGTGTAGTTTTTGTTTGCACACAGTCCACCGCTGGACTGTGTGTCTAAACCCGTTTATAATCCTGATTTTAATTACTCTTATGTCATTACTGAATTCATCTTCTTCATTACGAACACAGACCTTAATCAAACATCCGATTCGTGATTAATCTAGCTAATAAACATGATGTCTAGCTTGAATGTACTAAACCGAACAGTTTGGGGAAAAAGATACCGATCAGGTAGTCTTCCTCAGAGAATCCGGCGAGAACTTGACGGCTCTGTTTCTGAACCTTCGGCTGAGAGGATCTATCAACAGATTTAAGGGATTAGATATGAAATTAAACTAGTGAGTATTGATTATCAGTACGTTGGAATGTGCATACCGATAACTAACGAGTTTCCGGCAATTCCAGAAATTTTCCGGCGAACACAGAAAATCCAGCAAAGTCGTCTGTGGTTGATTTTGAGTAATGGGTTAATGTTAGTAAAGTTCTAACAATAGATTGAAATCGTAAAGGATGAGTATTTTACCGGTTTGTGTTGAATACGGTTTTCCGGCGACTTTTGCAGAGAATTCCGGCGAACTGTTTTAGGTGCTCAGATGATTTGAAAATGCGACGAAAAGGAATTGGAGTATTGTTGTGATAGTTCTGAATCGCGAGAATGGACTGAAACTTGAGTTATCCAGGGATTTGATGAACTTTCGGTTTCAAATACCGAAAATGATGAAGCTTTAAGTTCAATCAATTCTGACTTAATTAGAAACCGTCGTGCATCGGTTATAACTGAAATTGTGAGGTAAACAATCGATTTGTCGATTGGTTTGCCGATTATCGGTTTTCAGATGGCATCATCGGTTAAATCGAGTTTGTGTATAAGATCCGTGTGTTTTCCTAGCGTTAACAGAAAACACATTGTGGCGGAGTGGTTTAGGGAATGAATGATAAATCGTTGAGCGACTCAGCTGACCCGGGTTCGAGTCCCGGCAGCTTCAAATATTTTTTATTTGTTTTATTTTAACTTTTTATCAAATATAATTTTTATAGTTTAGTTTATTTATTAATTATGTATCGTTTTAACTCAAAATAACCATAAATAATTAATGCACTTTCATAACTTGGTACTTGATTACAAAACGGAGCGGGTTTTGGAGACCCGATTTTTACAAATGTTACAACTACCGTGAGAAGGCTTGCACGTCCATCCTAACTAGACCCCATCGGGTGTAAGCCACATTATAGTACCATACTAGCTAAGGAGGCAAGTTAACGAAAATAAATCTTAGTCACATGTTTCTAGTATCACGTATTGAGCATACATAATCAGATTATTCGCGTGTGATAAACAGTTTGATTTGTGATGTGATTTTAATATAGGAACGTATGTAACACCCAAAAGTGCGTTTAAAGCGAAAATGGGTCAAGTATACTCACTGTGGGTGCGTTTAGGTAAGTAGGAGATTCTGCGGAGAGATTGCGGAGTGCGCCGGATCAGCCTGTAAACGAACAGAAGTGCATCAGTCTTCCGAAAAGCCGAAACGGTGAACTTTGAGTTGAGCAGTGGCCAAGTTCGGGTGAACTTGTGTGTAAACACACATGTTCGAGCGAACTTGTGTAATTCTAGTGAGTCATGAGCCAAGTTCGGTCGAACTTGATGAGATTCTTAAGAATCTTGTCAAGTTCGGGCGAACTTGTGGAGAATCCTTACTGAGGAGACAAGTTCGGGCGAACTTGACCCATTTGGGTACAAGTTCGGTCAAACTTGACTTGGGGAACTGGGTCTCGAGCGAACTTGATGTTTTCGGGTCCAAAATCTTGGGTTTTCGCGTCATTTGCTGAGGAAAATCGAGTGTTCATCTCTCCAACCCTATGCTACTGAGCAAACCTAGGTCGGAGAGGTCTTTTAGAGATGTTTTAGCCGTTTTACAAAAGCGTGGGCTAATCCGGGCGAACTCGAGGTTCGTTCGGATTAGTCCGACTTGTGTAAACCAACATAAACGTCCTTGTGCTTCTAGATCTGGGAATGCTTCGTTTCATATCAGAAAATAAACAAAACATCATCAAAAGTCCGTATCTTGTGTAGAAATCAATGGTTTTCAAAGGTTTTTCTCAGATCTATCACTTACAAACCAAGATCTTGCGTTTGGTGCTGCTGACTGGAGTGACTGAGGGTTCGCTGGAGCAGTAAGAGCAAAGTTCTTGCTCGGGTTTTCCCTTTTGCGACCACGGCGACTGTTCTTTGGCTCTCGGGGCTGCTCGGTATTAGGAGCTGCTGATTTAGTTCCCGGAGCTACTCCCATTGCTAAAGCTTCTTATCGCCTCGCACCATCCGAAATGCGCGAGCTATCAAGCCAAATTCAAGAGCTTCTTGATAAAGGTTTCATACACCCGAGCACTTCGCCATGGGGCGCGCCTGTCCTTTTCGTGAAAAAGAAGGATGGATCATTCCGTATGTGCATCGATATCGTGAACTTAACAAACTCATGATAAAGAATCGTTACCCTCTTCCTCGTATCGACGACTTATTTGATCAGCTTCAAGGTGCTACTTGTTTTTCCAAGATCGATCTTCATTCCGGCTATCATCAGTTACGCGTGTTGGAAGAAGACATTCCTAAAACCGCCTTTCGTACCCGTTATAGCCATTTCGAATTCGTGGTCATGCCTTTTGGTCTTACCAATGCACCTGCGGTCTTCATAGATTTGATGAACCGTGTGTGCAAAGCTTTCTTAGATCGTTTCGTTATTGTTTTCATCGATGATATCCTTATCTATTCGAAGTCGAGAGACGAACACGCGCGTCACCTCCGTTAGTCCTCGAACTTCTTCAAGTAAATCGCCTTTATGCTAAGTTCTCTAAATGTGAATTCTGGCTCGAAGAAGTCCAATTCCTCGGCCACATCGTTAATATTCAAGGAATTCACGTCGACCCTGCAAAGATTGAAGCCGTCAAGAGTTGGATTACACCGAAGAATGCTTCCGACTATAAGAGCTTACAACATATTTTTAATCAAAAAGAACTAAACATGTGACAACGTCGATGGTTGAACTTCTCAACGACTACGATTGTGAGATACGCTACCATCCCGGCAAAGCAAACGTCGTCGCCGATGCTCTAAGTCGACGAAGCTATGTATATGGTATTCGTGACTCTCAAGCTTGTGCTAAACTTGAAACCCTCATCCGTGCCACTCAATTCGCCTGCTTTAACGAGAATACTTTGGAAGAAGAAAGGAAATGTGGTGCCGAAACTCAGCTTATATCTAAATCTGATGGTATTTATTACTATCTCAATCGCATTTGGATTCTCAGTCGTGATAATCTTCGTAAGTTGCTAATGGACGAAGCTCATAAATTTCGATATTCCATTCACCATGGTGCCGACAAGATGTACCAGGACCTTTGTCCTAAGTATTGGTGGCCGGGCATGAAAAAGGATATCGCACGTCTCAAAGTGCTTAACTTGTTCGAAAGTTAAAGCCGAATATCAAAGGCCCTCTGATTTACTCGAACAACCCAAAATCCCGATGTGGAAGTGGGAGAGTATAGCTATGGACTTCGTTACTAAACTCCCGCGTACTTCATCCGGTCACGATAGCATTTGGGTTATCGTTGATCGTCTTACTAAATCCGCGCACTTTATTGCTATACGAGAAGACTTTAAGGTCGAGCAATTAGGCCGAATCTATACCGACAAAGTTATATGTCGACATGGGACGCCTCGTGACATCATATCTGACCGAGATGGTCGTTTTACCTCGCGTCTCTGGGAGACTTTTCAACCCGCTCTCGGTACTACTCTCAATCTCAGTACCGCTTTTCACCCTCAAACCGATGGTCAGACTGAGCGAACGATCCGCACCCTCGAAGACATGTTTCGTGCGTGCATCATAGATTTCGGCGGTAACTGAGATAGCATTTACCTTTAATCGAATTCTCGTACAATAATAGTTATCATACCAGCATTCAAATGGCTCCTTTTGAGGCACTGTATGGAAGAAAATGTCGATCGCCTATTGCATGGCACGGGATCGGAGAAGCACAAATCACTGGTGCCGAGCTAATTCAAGAAACGACGGACAAGATCCTCCAAATTAGAGACAATCTCTTGAAAGCTCGGAGTCGTCAAAAGGGTTACGCCGAAACGCCGCAAGCCCCTACAGTTCGAAGTGGGAGATCACGTTCTCCTAAAGGTTGCACCTTGGAAGAGAGTGGTCCGCTTCTACAAGAAAGGAAAGCTAGCGCCTCGATACGTTGGTCCCTTTAAGATTCTGGAAAGGATCGGTAAAGTAGTCTATCGTCTCGAATTACAGGAGGAACTTAATAATGTACATCCGACTTTCCACGTGTCTAACCTCAAGAAATGTCTCGCCGAAGAAAATCTGCATGTCCCTCTCGAAGATCTGCAAATCAACGAGACTCTCCATTTCGTGGAAAGCCTGTGGAAATCATGGACCGAGAGACTAAGAAACTACAACGCTCTCGCATCCCTATCGTGAAGGTCCGATGGGAGGGCAAACGCGGCACCGAGTTTACTTGGGAATTGGAAAGTGATATGAAGGCCAAGTACCCGCATCTATTTGTTACAGCTACTGCCTAATTTCGGGACGAAATTCCCTAAAGTAGGGGAGACTGTAACAACTCGAAAATTTGATTGTTATCTTTTCTTTTGTTTTCCGTTTATCTATCCTTTGTAAATCCGAGATTCAGTTAATAATAAAGTTTATGTTAATTAATTATAGTGTTGTACGTTATTATCGCATCTAATCGCTTATTAAATTTCATCGCTAATCTCATCGCATCGCAAATCGCAGTTAATTATGTGGTTTTATGTTATTTATGTGTTATGTGTATTTGTGGTTATAATTACAATCGCTATCGCATCGCTCTCGCACTCTCGAATCGCTAAATCGCACTATTATATCAACTATAACGCTTAACGCTTTAATTTAACGCTTAATATAACTATCTAATGCGAACCGAATAACCAAACAAACTCTTAAAGCGAAACAAACGAAGAAAACCCAAAATTTGGGTCAAGTTCGCTCGAACTTGGTGATACCAAGTTCGGCCGAACTTGACTGGCCACCTTAACTCACCTCAAACCTCAAGTCGCTCGAACTGACCCTCAAAGGGTCAAGTTCGGTCGAACTTAGCCATATTTCTCCGAGATTTCCTCAAGTTCGCGCAAACTTGCATGAATTTCATGCAAGTTCGGCCGAACTTGCTCTCACCAGCCCTCATCTTGCCTTCTCCTATAAATACCAAGCCCATTCCTCTCATTTGAATTTGCTGTAAGTTCGTCCAGAGCTCTCAAAACCCGAAACCTTCGTGTTCTAAGTAAGAATCAACCCGATTTCAACTGCAACAACGTTTATCAACGATCTACAACGGTTTACAACGATTTTGGCATAAGGCATAGCTTTCGTTTTCATCAAAACTCATTCTTTTACGAAAACCTTCATCTTTTTCTTAAAAAACTTCTGTTTTAAGCTTTGATCTACACAATACGAGTTCATTTGGAGATAGTAGAGACTTCCCCAATACGAGATCTGCAAGATTTCGGTTTGTAAGTGATAGATTTGAGAAAAACCTTTGTAGATCGTTGATAAACGTTGTTGCAATTGAAATCGGGTTGATTCTTACTTAGAACACAAAGATTTCGGTTTTGAGAGCTCTGGGCGAACTTACAGCAAGTTCAAATAAGAGGAATGGGCTTGGTATTTATAGGAGAAGGCAAGATGAGGGCTGGTGAAAGCAAGTTCGGCCGAACTTGCATGAAATTCATGCAAGTTCGCGCGAACTTGAAGAAATCTGGGAGAAATATGGCTAAGTTCGACCGAACTTGACCCTTTGAGGGTCAGTTCGAGCGAACTTAAGGTTTGAGGTGAGTTAAGGTGGCCAGTCAAGTTCGGCCGAACTTGGTATCACCAAGTTCGAGCGAACTTGACCAAAATTTTGGGTTTTCTTCGTTTGTTTCGCGTTAAGAGTTTGTTTGGTTATTCGGTTCGCATTAGATAGTTATATTAAGCGTTAAATTAAAGAGTTAAGCGTTATAGTTGATATAATAGTTCGATTTAGCGATTCGAGAGTGCGAGAGCGATGCGATAGCGATTGTAATTATAACCACAAACACACATAACACATAAATAACATAAAACCACGTAATTAACTGCGATTTGCGATGCGATGAGATTAGCGATGAGATTTAATAAGCGATTAGATGCGATAATAACGTACAACACTATAATTAATTAGTATAAATTTTATTAAACCGAATCTCGGATTTACAAAGGATAGATAAACGGAAAACAAAAGAAAGATAACAATCGAATTTTCGAGTTGTTACACGGAGCTCCCCAAAACCGTAAACCCTTTGTTTTCTAAGTAAGATTCAACTCGTTTTCAAGCTACAACAACGTTTTACAATGATTTGCACAAGGCTTTGCCTTCGTTTCCATCAAATCTCTTCTATTTACGAAAATCTTCATCTTTTTTATGCAAAACTTCTGTTTTTCACTCAAGTATCTGAGTAAAACCTTTAAAACATCGATTTTCACACCATATTCGGACTAAATGACGTATGTTTCGTTCACTTTGAAGTGGAACGAGGCGTTGTCAAGCTAGATCTCAGATCCAGAAGCGCAAGGACGAAAACGTCACTTTGCACAAACTCTACTAAACTGTTCAAACTTCAAGTTTGCCCGGAGTAGTCCGAGTTTCTGTAAAATGGCTAAAACACGCTCCAAAAGACCTCTTCAGCCTTGGTTTTGCTCAATAGCCTAAGGTTGGAGGATGGACACTCGATTTCTTCAGAAAACGACGCGAAAACGCACGATTTGGATGCCAAAACAGTCAAGTTCGCTCGGAAAGCATCAAGTTCGTCCGAACTTATCACCAGATTGGTGACCAAGTTCGCCCGAACTTGATCAATTCTTCATCAGATTTACACAGTTCGCCCGAACTTGTATCCCACCTCAGCAAATGGGACAAGTTCGCCCGAACTTGTTTAGTTTCTTAGGAAACTTGACAAGTTCGCCCGAACTGTACTCCAATAAGTCCAGGCATACAAGTTCGCCCGAACTTGTACCTTCAAGTACAAGTTCGCCCTAACTTGTGTGTTGTTCTCTCAAACCGTTAACCATTTCAGCAATTCGGAAGACTGATGCACTTCTGTTCGCTTACAGGATGGTCCGGCACTCTCCGCAACTCCTCTCAGATCCGTCTCTTCTCCCAAAACGCATCGACAGTGAGTATACTTGACCCATTTTCGCTTTAATGCACTTTTTGGGTGTAACATACGTATATATATCAAAACACACGAAACACGCCAAACTAAGCTATCACACGCGAATATCTGTTTTACATACTCATACGTGATGCTAGGAACATGTAAACTAGGACACATTTTCGTTGACTCCACCCTAGCTAATATGGTACTATAGTTTGGCTAACACCCGACGGGGTCTAGTTAGAATTCCACATCGCGCATCGCAGCCTTGTCGAGAGCTTAACATGTGAAATCTGTCTTGTGAGTTTGTATGTTATGTGTATCATGTTTATGTATGTGGAAATTCGCGACACCGTTTTATCTATTATACTATTATATCAAAACCTGTATGCTCGCCAATACATTTATGTAATTCACAATTATTTTAACGTATGTTGCAGGTTATTGAGTTCTACTTGTTGCAAACTGGACGTAGGATTTATCTTTAGAAACGCATGTAATAGAATCTAGGGAAGATCGAATTATGTTTGTTTGAGAGATGTTTGGATATTTGTAATAATTGTTTATGGATTATATGTTTGTTAGTATGGGATAATGAATGTTTAAATATTGTAGCGTAAATAATTGTTATGGATTATCTCGAGCAATCTGATTCGCCTAGTGCCGCGCCCCGATGATTCCGCAATTGGTTGGGGTGTGACATGAAATTTCACCCGCGACATACGTTTGGTGAAATTGCAGAGTGGGTATGCGGTGAAACTTCACAATGGGTCTCATGTCAGGATCTTAATCAATTAAAGATAATTTGGATGGAACCCGGATAGGGTTACTGTTGTATATTGGGTCACCGACTAAGTTGAACCGACCCGTAACCTATATATCATCGTGGATATTAGTCAAAGCGGCTAAAGACAATCTCCATGCACTTCACGCACTCCTCGTTTACATTAGGTGTTTTGCTTCTTTGCATGAACCCACGTTTGCAAAGTTGTTTTAATTCTTGTTCTTTTAGTTTTATTTCCATGCGTTATGTTCTTTTTTTTTCCCTTTACATTAAGGGTATTTGTTTACCTCTTGATGAGGCTCTTAATGGTTCAGACCTCTTAATAGTTCAGCTTTAAAGGTTCAAATTGTTTATTCGTGAAATGTCTGAATGGTTCAGACATTTGCCTCTGAATGGTTAAGTATTACACAGATTCTAATGTTAATACCTCTAGTCTGAATTGTCAGACATTTGCCCCTGATAGTTAACATTATACGCTCTTAAAAAGTTCAGACCTTAAACTGTTTCAACACTTAATGATTCAGACTCTTACTAGTTCAACATCTAACCATTCAAAAGTTGCCAAACAGCCCCTAAGTTAACTAGAACAAGGAAGCCATGGAGGTGAGAGGTCATAGGATAGTGGTTCAGTTATTGTACTCGATGTATTTACTAAGGATGAAAAGAAGTGGAAGTTAGTGGGTTTTGAGTTTTGAAAAGTTTCTTTGATTTGTTTATCTCAATGGATTTTGAGTAAGATTAATTCTTCTTAGTTCAAGTATAGTAATCTTTTGGAATCTAGATTAGGGTTGAGTGGTTGTAAGTCCCAAAACGTTGGATCTTTCAACGATATCAACTCGTGTTTGTGCGGAATCCAAACACGTAATGAATCAAATATGAAAAATATGAACACACAGAATTACTTTAAACTGCACGTGTTCTATTACTTGTAAAGCAAAATCCTCTGGTACAATTTCTTCTCTCAAGGTGGCTCACAAGAGGCTGGAATGACTAACCCTAGAATAATGATGTAAACGTCTTTAAATAATCTAGATAGCACATACCCCACATGAGCTTCTCATGGGCCGACTTGACCCACATGCCTAGACATGGTCCAAATGCCTCATATGGCCCAAATCTTAACACTAACTAACCCAATTAATCCCAACACGTAACCGGTAGCCCATCAAATATATTTGATACAGTCTCAAATATTTGGTTCTTACAGTTGTTGAGTCGTGTAACTATTCAGTTGTTGATCGTGTAACTATATTCAACTCGTGTGTATCTCGAATTGTCGTTTCCTATCATTTACTTTTGTTGAATTCATATTTTTATTTCATTATATCCCGATGCATTTTCCATCGGGTTTTGCATATGATTTGTGCAGAGGAACACAATAACAACTATCGACTTCTTTTTACATCACTAATGGTACTTATAGTGAGAGTTTATTTCTTTGTTCTACAAAAAGAAATAGAAAAGAATATCCGTAGACATTAAAATCGTTATTCTATTCTAATATTTAAAAGAAAACCAAAAGGTTACTAATTTTAAAGCAATAAACTATATAAAGGATAGGCACATCAGAGGAAAACTGGCGAAAACGAACTGAAATCAACCAAAAACTAAATTAACTGAAAACCGAATTAACCAAAAACCGGTTATTAATTTTTTTGTACACTCGATTAACCAAAATTAGTTGAACCGAACCGAACCGAATCATCCATGTTTTCATATATTTCTAAATTTTATATCTGCAGTTCATATATTTCATATATTATATCTCCATTTCATATATTTATACTTTCATTTCATTATTTATACCTAAATTTCATATATTTCTAAGCAAAAATTTTAGCCAAGTTTTGGTTAAAAACTGAAATTACATGAACCAAGCCAAAAAACCCGTCAATCAAACCGAATAAACCGAAGTGATTAACCGCAAACCGAATGGTTAATAAAATAGACTAACTGATGGCTTTGGTTTCGGCTTCGGTTGAGGATAATAACTGAACCCACCGAACCATGCACAACAAAATGAAATGGATTTTTCGATTACTTTGTTTTTATGTATATCTATCACAATAATGCTACAATAAATATTATATGAATAAGAAAACTACCGAAAACGAGTATTGCAATGTAATGTGTCACTCCACCGTATCATGCGGTGATCCTGCTAGTTAGTAATGATAGAATAGATGATAGATTACACGACAAATTGAAAGACCTATAATTCCAAGGTAATTTATTTTGATTTGTTCACTCGGTGACACATGACGATTTTTTGTTAACTTATGAGTTATGCCTTATGTTTTGACTTGTCAAAGTGAGACAAAGGTATTGAGGCCCACATTTCTAATTGGGCCAAACAAATATATATTGTGCTATCATCAAGATTAACCAATAACCATGACCATATTTCGTAGAACTTGAATAAGTTCTATCCATCCGGCCCAACAAAACAAATTGGGAAAGAAGGAGCCCACTAGTGATGTAGAAAAAACCTGATACGAACCCGATGCGACAAAAAAAATCGGGTATGGTTGTACCCGGTTCCAAACCCGACCTTACCAAACGGGATATAGCGATTCACACCTTACGGTCGGGTTACACTTGATGCGAACTGGTCAAAACCCGGAACCGACACCGAAATAACCTATCACTTCATCTACAAAACTCGGTTCCATACCCGACCTAGGTATTGCAATACCCTGTTTTTGACCGTATTGACAATTCCCGTAATTGATTTCATCCAGGAACTAGGTATGGCCCAATACCTGATATGTGCACCTTTAGAGCCCACTTATTTTCCATGAAGCTCAATTCTATTTCGGATTCAAATGAATATTAATGTTTTTTTTTTAAAAGAAATTTGTCGTCAATTCTATTTCGATTTTTGACCTAGTATTCAAGTTTATTGTACCTCTAAAGTTAATGTTCTACATATAGTCAATTCAAGTTTTTGTACTTAAAGTTACTGAATCGTTTGGCGGAGCCGTTGTGGGAACGGGAGGGCCAACGGGAACAAATTATTAAACCACACCTAGGCGGACCAAAATAAAATATATTACATGAACATAAGGGGTTTCATAAGCCACTCGATCCTTTTTATTCCTGCTATTGTACCGTCAAAAAAAAGAAAGTACATAATTAAGAAGTGTTTTTTTTTTGGTTCATTGAGAAGACCATTTCGTTCATGTACCTCCAAAGTTATCGCTCCCACCAATTGTTTTTTTTCGCATGTTAGCAATCAAGATCAGATTGCTAACGGTTCAAATCAAGCTCGAGCTTAAAACTGAGCTTAGTTAAAATAGGAACATATGCTTCTTTTCTGATTAATAGACCTTGTTTGTGTCAATATGCTTATCGCTTTCGGATTTATGTGACTGATATGATTTTATCGGTTTGTATCAAAGCTTTTGATTCATATCTAGTATGATTTGTCAACCACTAAACTCGGCTACTTAACATCCAACATATAAAATGGTGTGAGTGTGACTGTTTCGGTTCTTGGTGAGTTGGTCAACTACAAAATGATTGCAATAAACAACGCTATAAGAAATGCTTTTGTGTTATGTAATTTGGGTATTTATTAATAATCAAAACGCTTCCCTTAAGTTTTTGTGTTATGTAATTTGGGTATTTATCTAATAACCAAAACGCTTCCCTTAAGTTTTAAGTGTATTCTTATAAACAAATACATACTTTATATTGTGATGATTATAATTTATAAGGAAAATATAATCACATACATTATATATAATTATTTACACAGTATTATCATAAAACAAACATTTTGTCATACAAGAAAAATAACCAAATGAAAAGTTTTGACAAGGCCAATTACAAAATCTACTAATTCGATTAGAAGATCAACAAAGCAGTGATTAAATTTGTTATCCTAAGATGTCATTGATAGAAGTGGTGATCACTAGCATATTAATAAGATGTTGTAACGATGAGTCTCTAAATACTCTCGCTTGATGTTTCTTCTAATCTACAGGTTCATGTTGAGTTCGTTGAGTCCAAATCAGGCATGTTATGATTCGGATCTTTGAGCATGTCTAGAGAAGATGTGCAAGATTGATGAATTTGGTAACTTGTCAACATTGGTCGTTTTTAGTGCAGATTGTTACATGTTCGGTCATGTCGAGTTTTACCCCTAAAAACCTTTATCCATCTTTTTTATTTCTTTTATGAATAATTAACGCATTAATTATGATTACAAAAACAATATCACTATGATAATAATTTAAAACATTTCATAACATCAAATTGACCTAAAAACTTAATAAAATATCGGTGCCTTATTAGTGGTGGTGGTGGTGAGATCACGATAGATTGATCAACGAGAGAAAATTACCAAAACAGACAATTGACTTACAAACTTAACAAAACAAACATTAAATTTTAACTTTAACAAAAAAAAAGACATATCTAAAAAGACCAATCAGGAGAGGAATATAAGCACCATCAACTAAGACGTGGGATATGGTGGGGCGGGGGTTGGGGGCATGGGCCGACACGTGGAATTGGAGAGGGCACCCCCTGTCAGTGGACTAGCGAAGGGTATGGTGGGGCGTGGCTAGCTGTGTCGCTAACCCACGTGGATATTTGTTTTTTTTTATTTTATTTTTTAATTAAATTAAAAACACCAAGTTTAACAAACCTAATAATATTATTAAAATTCGTAAACTCCGGCAGTTGCAGGTTTGTGCCGGAGTTGCAAGTTGTGCCGGAGTTGTAGGTGGGCCGGAGTAGCAGGTTGTGCCAGAGACGGTGCCGGAGTTGCAGGTTGTGCCGGAGACGGTGTCGGAGTTACAAGTGTCATTTTGGACGAAATGGCAAATGTGCCCAAACCTCAGGGACGAAAATGGCAATTTACTCTTTAAAATAACTCATCTAACGTTATAAAGTAACTAGGTTATGATTTGGACGAAAATGACAAAAAGTTACAAACGTTGGGAGCAAAATGGTACCAAAGTGTCATTTTGACGAAAATGACAAATGTGCCCAAACCTTAGGGACGAAAATGGCAATTACTCTTTAATAATTTTCCCTTTACCATATTGTTAATGGGCCAAAGTATGTGCTAGTTTTAATGGCGGCTGCTGAGACATTAAAATGATTGTGACTGCACGGAATAGCATGTTTGAGGTTGTTGTGTAGGTTCTACATTGCACTTTGTTTGTTAGACCTAGCGTAGTGGGCGTTTTCTAGCCCCAACCCCGCCCAAACACGCCGGAAAACGCCGACCCCCCCACTCCCGGCAGCGTTATTAGGCGTTTTTTTGGCAAAAAATTCGAATAGCGTTGTTTGAAACACGCTTTTGGGGGTTTGTTTTGGCCAATCAGCTGTTGCATGCTCAAATTTAGCCAATAACATTTTTTATGGTTTTTTTATTTATTTAATTCTATTACACCACAATGCCCATATCTCCACTACACCATTTTAGAAAACGCCTCATAATGCCTCATTGCTGACTGGCTGACACATGGGTAAAACGCCCAAGGTAGCATTACCACTGCACATGTCTTAAGGTGGATATATGTAGGACCTTAACCTTTGCTGCAATGCTTGAAAATCTGAACATTTTTGCACAAATAAAAACACAAAAAGATCATTCTTATATAACAAATATGATACAAATTATAAATAATGATTTAAGGTAGCAAAAACAAAATCCATGGTCCATTTTATTTGTTGTGTTAGGAAACAAGCTTAACACGAGGTGGTTAACAACGTAGGCACTCTAGGACTGGGTTCAGATGCTTTAAGGATGCATGTGATGATCTGACTCTAGTGAATACATGTTATGTGGTAAGTGAATCTACAAAGTACACTTAACGTACAAAGTGTAAAAAGTAGTTATGCATGAAAGAACTCAAATTTACGTATGAATCAAATAACAATTGAAAATTAGGCATGAAGGAAATAACAAATGAAAATTACGCAATCTATTAAACTTCTTTTTACACTTTATACATTAACAACCATTTGTATTTAAACGTTTTACATGTTATATATAACAAATATAGGGGTGATTATTGGCTGAGTTGGTTGTTTGATGGGTTAAAAAATTAGTATAATTTGTATACTTATTTGTACTAAATACATTAACCGGTTGTAATTCAAAAGTGGTTGTAATAAACTTGAAAGTGGGTTTGTAGGTTTATAATGGATATTAGTGAACTTCTTTTTGAAATGAAATTGTAATAAACTTATAATTGGCTTAAACGACCATAACACAAGTTGATGAGTAGACTTGTTTAACTTTGAAATACAGCTAAAATGTTTCCGATTCATCAAATGGATTTCAAACATAACTAAACATCAACAAGCACCAGTGGTCTAGTGGTAGAATAGTACCCTGCCACGCTACAGACCCGGGTTTGATTCCCTGCTGGTGCATGCAATAAAGAATAACGTTTATCGTGATGTTGTGTCATCACAATAGTTCGATTATTCGAATCATACAAGCGTATCTGAGCTTTATTTTTTACAATTTTCTTTATTTTCTTTTTTACAATTTTCTTTACTTTTTACAGACAGACAAAACAAACAAGTTGGCCTAATGTGGTTTATGAACCCGAATCAAAATATTTTAAGTTTCAATTAATCCGATTAATTATCATGTTGCCGTTCATTGAAAGTACCCAAGTTCGAGTTAAACAAATCAACCACATCCTAATTAAATGAGAATTGATCTCGCTACGTTGCAACGGCTAGACCAAAACCGAGAAATAGTCTAAAACTATAACACGATTTAACAATACCAAATGATTGACGTCACGTAAAACGTAAACAAATGTCGAACTTATACCAACACGTATTAGCAGGTCGAGTGGGTCAAATAGATAATGTATAAAATATTTAAAAAACGGAGGGCAACGGTGACAAATTTGAAATTTGAGGGGAAGGAGAAAACTCTTTCACTAAAAGATGAAAAACATGAAAGACCAAATGTGACCACCAAAAAAACAGTTGATGTTCGAAATCAAACTTATACCGACACGTAAGAGAAAGTAGAGAGGTTCAAGTTTCATCAAAAGGAAAAAAAACTAGACCACTAAAAGACAAAAAACATTGAGTGGTCACCTTTGTTTGGGGGCCAAAATCAAAACTCAAAAAAAGTCCCCAAGGATTTGTCAAATTATATATTAATAATTATATAATATAATATATTAAATTGCATCACAGTGCTACAGTAGGTATAATAGTCTTATTTTTGTTTTTATTTACAAAAATACCATTCACATTAACATAATTAATTTTTCCTTTAATGACATTTAAGTAATTTACTTATATTTAAGTGGCATTTATAAGCATAATACAACACATTTTTTTTTAATTTATGTTTTGACCACAAAGTGGTTTGTACCCTTTTGCCCATACAAGTTTTGTTAGGTTTTTTAATCCAATTTTAAAAACAAAGTTATCAAGCGTTTCATGAATTCCAATAAAATTAATTTTACTATTTTTAAATCTACTTACACTATAGCCTAGAACTTTAATGAAGTTACCGCTTTAAGTTTTAATCGAATTTTGTATTACGACGCCACAACTTTTCTACATGGTTTATATTTTTGTATATATTTTAAATAATATTAGCGGCACACTTTAATTATTTTTGCTTTGCAAAACAGATTTGTTCTCTGCCGCAACGCGCGGATAGAAACAACCTAGTTATATATATAATAATGAGTTAAACTCAATGTTTTAAAATCCGGTTTTTATATCATACCAGATTTGACTCAGAAACGTTTTAACTAGGTGTATCGGACGGTTTAATCGGTTCTATCGGACGGTTCAACCGGTACAACCGGCCATATCAGGAAACTATGACCGCTAAATTGATAATTTTTCTTTTTGCATAAATATTGATATTTTTTCTTTAATATTAATTATTTTAGGACTATTTTTGTGACAAAAAGAATTCACGGGCTTTCACCTTTTTTAATTGTCAATAGGCCCCTGTCTGTCCTGGGATCCATAATAATTATAAAAGTCTTTAATTATGAGCGGCTTTTCCGGGAGCACACATTGAAGCAACTATACTGTTTATGCCCACTATGTTTTTGTAATGACATTATAACCCCTTTAAATATTAAATTTTGTAAATAGTTCCCTAAACTAGTATTTTAAAATTAAACACAACTATACTAGTATACTACCCATAAAGTAAATCAAGTTAAATTTTGTGTATTTTCTGCATTGGTTTAATTTTGATAATACTATAACTTTGAGCTATGTTTGTAAGTAAACTGAAAGTTCACTTAATCGTAAGACGAAATGTTTATTAACATTAACAACCTATTAATCATACAAGTTTAGGAATAGTGTTTTTGCCACAAATCCAGAGCTCCTTAACCCAAAGTCATTCATTTTTTTTTGAGTTAAATGTTTGGTTGGTCCCTGTGGTTTACGAAAATTGCAGATTTGGTCCCAATGGTTCACTAATTACACACTTGGTCCCAGTGGTTGCAATTTTTGCACTCGGGTGATCCTTATGACTAACCCATGTTAACTTGCTCAATTAAGTCTATGTAAAATTACCACACTACCCTTACTATTATAAAACAAAAATAAATAAACACCTTCTTCTTCTTCTTCACCCTGATCTCTCTTTCTCACTTTCCTTTTCTCTCTCTAAAACCACAAGACCACCGTCTTCCACCTCCACCACCGCCTCCACCATCGCCGCCTCCACCGCCGTCTCCTACCTCATCCTCCCATTCACTGTTTCAGGTAATTAATCTCCATATTTTCCTAAACTTAAAACAGGGGGCCTCTTCATCATCATCTTATCTCCTAAAAAAACCTACCACCCAATAACAACCAACGACCACCACCCTCACTGCCCTCAACTACCCAACCTGCCAGAAAAATGACGTGGGTCGTCAGAACACCACACCAGCCGCCGCTACTGCTGCCGTCATCGTAAACCACCGCCCATCACCACAAAACCTACCTGCCATTGCCATCGCCACCTCCTTCAACCTCCACCGTACACCCTTTAACCTCTCTCTCTACCTCCCAGTTGATGATGCACATCGAACTGCCGGAACCTACTACCGGAAAAAATGAACCTGCAACTCATCTTCCACCACCGATAGGTGCATCATCGGATCCGACATCGTCGGCTCGTCTGTCGCCCCTTCAACGTCACTGCATCGTGTTTAGTTTCTGATGATTTGTTTTTGTGTAATTTTGTTCCTGATTGTTTGTGCTATTTAAAAATTGACGTGTGTTATGTGTAATTGATGCATATGTGTGTGGCGGTGATTTGGGGAAGAAGTGGTTGTGGCGGTGTGAAGCAGCAGGGGCAACGAGCTGGTGCGGTGGTGATAGCCTGCCGGGTGGTGGAGGTGTTCGTTGGTGGTGGTGGGTTTCGATGTTGGTGGGTGTTTTGGTGTTCCGGGGTGGAGGTAAGAAGTGGCAGAGGTGAGACGGTGGCGGTGGGTGTTCGTGGGTGGAGGTGAGATGGCGGCGGAGGTGATATGGTGGTGGTTGTGCTGCTTGTTTGAGAAGAGACCTGTGAAGATATATATAACTTGGTAATAAGCAAGGGTATTTTGGT
The DNA here is from genome assembly GCA_947069175.1 of Scalesia atractyloides. NCBI lineage: Eukaryota > Viridiplantae > Streptophyta > Magnoliopsida > Asterales > Asteraceae > Scalesia > Scalesia atractyloides. Next base: position 18,863,950 of record CAMTDV010000016.1, on the reverse strand, counting down.
CATTTAACATAGACTTAACTGGAAAACTTAACAGATATTAGTGATAACGACCATCCGAGTGCAAAAATTACAACCACCGGAACCAAATGTATAATTAGTAAACCACTAAGATCAAGTCTGTAATTTTTGCAAACCATAGGCATTTAACTCTTTTTTTTTTTTCAGATTCTCAACTGCATCACTCTCTCTCTCTCTCCAAAGTCCGAATCCAGAGCTCTGCCTTAACCCTAGGTCACCGCCATTGCAAGCACTGAACATTCCTTTCCGCCGCTGTAGATGTTAACGACAGATTTAACGGCATCGACAGGGACACATGTGTTATAGGATTAATGTATCTTTCAACCACGTTACCTTAAGCAGTCGATTAGGGTGAAATGGGGGCACCGATGGTTGATTAGGGATGAATGGGGGGTGGTGTGACACTGGTGGTGGTTTCACAACAGTGCAAATGAGTGGGGTCGGTGGTTTGGCTATACGCGGCGACGATTGTTGGTTGAGCCGTTCTTTGCTCCGACGATGGGTTGCCGTGGTGGTAACGACGTTTTGGGCGACGGCTAGGATTCCATTCCGACGATGATGGGGTAAAGGGTTTTCAATTACAGATGTAAGGTACACTTTGGAAACTAAAATTAGGTATATGAAATGTGATATCTTTGATTATTGTAAAAATTTCATATGTTTTTAAGTACGTTTGAAAAGGTGGCAGGCAAGTGATTGGTTTGCAAATTTTAATCCAAATTTCATTTCTAGATAAGGAGATATGTGACTTTAGAAGAAGAAAATGAAATTTTGTGGTGCTTGGTGTTCATCGACAGGGAGTAAGTGATGACCGTCTTTATAGGTCACAACAGTTTCTTGTAGTCCAATTGTTTGTACAGGTTTTGGGACACACCTACAAGAGAGAGGGGATAAAGTGTAAGAATCTTAACTACACTTAATTTAGATTTCCTCAAATAAAGCCTCATAAATGGCACAAAGTATGCTTAGAGTTCAGTATATATTATACATCAGTGGGTCATTTAGTGCACTAGATTTAACGTTATTTTACTAATTTCGTGAAAATAATGTTAAAAGAGGGGGATGGTTAATCATGCATTATGTGGTGGCGTTCATAGCCGAAAGACAATTGCCGAGTGTTATGTGCCTTATGTCCAAGGCTTGATGCAAAACTACTATCGAGCCGAGGGTCTCACTGGAAGCAGCCTCTCTATTCCTACGGGGTAGAGGTAAGGCTGTCTACATCTTACCTTCCTCAGAACCTACCTTAGCTTTGCTATTGGTGGGATTTACTGAGTATGATGATGATGATGATGGGTCATTTAGTGCTTAAAGTGTTTGACAATATGGGCCAATGTTAGTGATTGAAACAATGTTAATTATGAACAATAATCCGTTTCATAATTATTTGGACCTTAAGAAAATACTTATGCTGCGAAAAGGATGCATGGATATAAACTGATCCAAATTGGTAAGATATGGGTCAATTGGCCTGTTGGATAAGCATATGGCTAGAGTGGTTTTGCATTTGGATTATATTCTTAATTTACATCAAATAAGTTGTAATAAACAATATTTTATAATTTGGATTCTATTGCAGATATTGAAATTTTGTATTATCGGTATTCTAATCTTTTAACAACTGCCCATAGAATCTTGCTATTAATTCAACTTTGTCGTCACACTTGTGTAGCTGTCCTAAAATTTCCGGTGGCAGAGAACAACAACTTGGGAAGTTACAGCATTTAGTATTCTCATATAAATTAACTGGTACATATTTTCGTTATCTATTGTGCTTTTATTTTTCGTTAGCTATTTAATTTTGATTCATCACAAATCTGTCATTACGTGTGTGATTAGTGAAATTAACATCCAGTTTCGTGTTGTTTACAGGGAAAGAAAAGGCAGTCTCGTGATCTTCAGACATTTATTAGAATGTTTAGATATGCTATTTCGGCTAATGCCGATTGTTGCTGGGTTAACTAGCTGCATGGGGTGGCTTTGTTGGTTCAAGTTTCTGAAATGATGGGTCATATAACGTGTGTAAAGGAGGTGCCCAAGTGCCGATATGAGGGGAGACAAAGGAAAGACTTCAGAGAGAGATAACATGCGTGAGATGGGTAAAGAGAAAGTAAAGTGAACTCTTTACTGAGGAGGGTTGTTGAAGAAGGTTTTGTGCTTTGTTATGAGGACCATTTAATGTTCGTGAACCATTGATTTGAGTTAATTTAGTTTTATATTACAAGGTAATCATGTTTATGTTTTTTTATAGAAGCAAACAACAATAACATATCAGTATCGGACCGATTCTAATCGAATAATATTGGAACATGTGTTAGTAGTTTTTACGAAGTGTTACCATATCATGGTTTAGTGTGCCGCAACTCATGGGGCAACACGCGGCGCAACGCTCGCGGGGAATAAAACCTAGTTAACTTAATAAACAAACGAATATTAACAATAAAATATTATCTATTTAAGTAAATGCATAAATATGAATACACGCATTGTTCATTCATTTACTTTGTTTATGTTCATTCTTTATACGTATTTGTTTACTACCCTGTCACCAATTTTTTTTTGTCTTTGGTAGTAGTTGTCTATTTATATATTTTTAGTTTGTTTGTTTCGGAGTCGGGAGTTTTCTGGAAGCAATCTCTCTATCCCTAAGATAAAGATAAGGTGTACCTAGATCCCACCATCCGTAGACCTACCAAATGACTTTGCTATTTGTAAGATTTATTAGATGCGGTTATTGTTGTATTTATTTTCGTTCGTTTACGTTCTTTTTCATCTTTATATAAACTTAATTATCTGTTATTTATTAGTAATACACTAATACTATTTCCCATCATGCATCAACTTATCAATTTTAAGAACAAGCCTCGTTTAACTAACTATGAACAAATGCAAACACATTCATTTTCTTTGTTTATGCTCCTTCATTTATATTCGTTTAAAATATTAATAAGTGAGCCCAAACACAAACAATCAAAAGTCTTGTCATACCAGGAACAGACTCTCAAAGGCAAGGTTTACCCTTTGAGTAAGATTTTCCTACGTAATTTGTTTGTATGAACGTACATGTTCATCTTCCAAACAAACATACACAAACAAGAAATTTGTTCGTTTAAGCGTTTGTCTTCCTTGCAGCTGGAAGGCTTGATGAGTGTTACGTGTCCTATGTCGAAGGCTAGATACAAAACCAGCAGAGCCGGTCCTGAGAATTCGTGTACCCTATTCGAGCTCGAAAAAACGTGCCTTAGCCTTAACGAAATTGGGTATTAGGCTCACTAAAGGTCTAAACCTAATGCCAAAGGGGTTAATAGCTAATCTAAACCATAAGAATAGTTTTGTAAGTGGGCCTATGTTGGTGTTTCCATGGGTGTACCCTATTAAAAACTATTTTATATATAATATCGGGTTTTTTTCATAAAAAATGTGCCCCTCGAAAAATCGAGCCCTGGCCGGTGGTCCTCCCCGCCACCCACAGGGCTGGCCATGAAAACCACTATTGAGTCAGGGGTCTTACTGGAAGCAACCTCTCCATTTTCACGGGGTAGAGGTATAGTTGTCTATATCTTTTCTCCTCAGACCGTACCTAAGCTTTTCTATTGGTGAAATTTACTGAGTATGATGATGACGATGACGACGACGATTTCCTTTGAGTCGCCTACACGAATCAAATACTTTTTAACCTAACAAAGGTCAAACTTCAAATAATAAAAGTAGGAGGATGAATTTGAAACTTTTCAATACCAACTTGTTAAAAAAACATATAATATAATTGGTCGAGAATCATTTTCCAATTTCCAATCAAATCAAGCTACTACAATAAGAATAATATTCCTCTGCTGTTGCTACACGTCTGCCATAAAACCTCATAGCAAGCTTCTAGATCGATCATCCATGGCGGCTGCTCTCGTCTAGGTAACTATTATCAAACATATTCACTCTTTACATCACTTTATCCCGCTTCAATTTCACAAAACAAAAGTCGCTATAACCTTTTTGATCGAATACGCAAATTATTCGAACTGAAATAGCAGCGTACATCGATTTTGAATGAACTTTTGATGATTCGATCTTCGTTTTCGTCTGCTTTTGATTTTGAGATCGTGTTAATGTTAGGTTTTAGGGGAATTTTGTGATATTTGTTGGATTGTGTAACTGTGTATGGAATTAGGTGAGTTTTGTGGTGTGATGTGCTTTCTAGGGTTTATATTTGGGGCTGGATTATGCAATTTCATTGTGCTGGTAGAATCTGTTGGAGTATTAATATTAGTATAGGTTTGTTAGGGGCATTATAGTCATTTCGTAGCTTGTAAGTTTTATATATGGTGCTACTCTGCTTGTAATATTTGAGCTAGTTAATGTTTTATTAGTTTATCTTTTGATTTTGTTTGGAATTTGTAAGAATTGTTGAAAATATGAGGATTAATGGTGGTTTGGTTGTAAGGTTTGGTGTTATGATGATAGAGTTTTGCTTATTTGTTATTGCATTTAATCGTGTTTGGATATGTGTGTGTGTGTATAGATATATATAGATAGATAGAGAGAGAGAGAGAGAGTTTGGTTTGGTGAAGTTATTGAGAGAATGGTGACACTGAATTGTGGCACAAGAATGCTATTGAAGGACTTTTGTACCTTATATCTGTTGAACTAAAATTTGGAGTGGTGAGAATGATGAAGGGCCTTAGGCTACTCGGTGTGGGTGATGGCCCTCCTTGGAGGATGACCCTCCACGTCAGCGCCACGTAGGATGGGGGTGAGGATGGGCCTAAAGGGGATGGACCTAGGAAATGGAGGATGGGGCTCTAACATAATATATATATATATATGTAGGTAAAGTCGGCGCTCCCTAGTCGGTCGACCGGGGAGTTGAGAGTACTCGGTCTAGGCGGAGAGTACACGGGGAGTACTCGGGCGTGTTAAATTATAAAGAAATTACTTTTGGGAGGTTAAATATATGTCAAATAACATAAAATTACTAATATTTATAAAAAAATATGTGAAAAAGATATTCATTCTTTAATATGATAGGCATAGAAATTATGTTTTATTATTATTTAAGTCAAACTAGGTTCGAGTTGCCCTACTAGATTCGATTCTGGCCGAGGTTGACCGCGTTTAACCGACTTTGAGTAATTAGGCGGAGTCGAAGAAAGTCGCCTCGGCAGCCTACCTTGTAGCGACCATGGTCGCAAAAGTCGCTAGGCGGTCCCTAGTCGGAGTCGGGAGTACTCGGGAAGTACTTGGCTTAGGTGGAGAGTACTCGGGGAGTAATTGGCCTAAATAAAGAGTACTCGTGCCTCGGCAGCCTTCCTTGTAGCGAGTACTCGGGAAGTACTCGGCCTTCGAGACCTTGTTTTACAACCATGGTAGCGACTACTCGGAGCGTAGTCGGCCTTGGAAACCTTGTTTTACAACCATGTGTATGTATATGGGTGTGTGTGTATAGAAGAAGAGAGAGGCCAAATTTTGTCCTTTTCTGCCCGTCTCCAAGCAGACGTCCACGACGCCGCGCCAAGGGGGAAATGGTGTTGGGGGGCGTCGCTGGGCCTGGACGACCCCCCACACCGGGTAGCCTTATTATTGTTAATTTTCGGTACGCATCTCTACAGTTTTAGATGTATTTTTGTTTAACTGTATTCTTCTGTGTGCCTGTTGAAAGGTTAGTGTAGAACTGTAAGTATTGTTAGTTAGTTAAAGATAATCTGGCAAAGTCAATAACTGTTTATCTGCTTCGAGCCTTCGATTATATGACAGAAAAGTTTGTGTTAGTTTTTGATTGAATGCCAAATTCTTCGAACTGAAGTAGCTGACACCAATTTTAGATGAACCAGTGATGTTTCATTTCAGTTTTCTCTGTTTCGACTTTGTGATCGTGTTGACTTTAGGTTTTTGATGGATGTTGATCTTTGTTACTTTATTAGTCAGTGAAAGTTAATCTGATAAAACCAACTGGTGTTCTTGCAGCGGTGGTAGATCCTCGTGCTTCAGTCACCATTTATATAACTGCATTTATACGATGGGTCACGAGTTTCAGTATTTATTAGAAACCAAGCGATTCGTGTGGCTTGTAGCAGTGGTATTCGCCATCTTTATGATGTTTCAGTATTTTCAGTTTCCAAACGGCAACGTTGTATCATCCTTATTCCCTGTCAGCGAGGGTCAAATAGTTGCGAACACCACCCATTTTCATGCCTCAAATATTAGTAATATTAGTGATTTACATAATGATACATTAAACGCTTCAAGTCCAATATCCGCAACCCATTTACCACCGAATTCACCGGCTTTAACACCTGCTACAGCAGTAAATATTACACTAAGTACTCCTACAATGCCTTTAGGCCCAGACGCATCTGAATCAGATAGAGACGTATCAACATCGGTCAAAGATTTTTTTTACGAATTACAGAAGAATCCGGTTCGTTCAGACGATAAATCATCGGCAACTAAAGATGTTATTACGAAGATGTTGTGACAATATCAGAGATGCATGATATGCTGGTTCATAATCGAGCTTCATCCCATTCCATTGTATGCCACTTAATTTCTTAAATTTCCAAAGAGTAAAGTGCCATTTTCGTCTCTCAGGTTTGGCCAGTTTTGCGAAGTTTGTCCAAAGGTTCGTTTTTCCGCATCTGGATCCAAAAGGTTCAAAGTCTTGTCATTTTCATTCGGCTCGTTAAGTCCATCCATTTTCTCCGTTAAGTCAGGGATATTTTTGTCTTTTTACGAGCTTGTTTTTGTTTTTTTGCTTAGTAAGGGTATTTTAAATACTTGTACATTATGCTAAATGCTTGCATATAAAGTGAAAAAGACCGAATTGCCCTTTAAGTTAAATAAAAATACGGAAATAACCCTGACTTAACGGAGAAAAATGGATGGAGTTAACGAGCTGGATGAAAATGACAATATTTCAAACCTTTTGGATCCAAATGCAGAAAAACAAACCTTTGGACAAAAGTCGCAAAACTGGCCAAACCTTAGGGACGAAAATGGCATTTTACTCATTTCCAAATTTGGTCACATGAAATTGTTTTAGTCAAAGTGAGTTCTTAATTACTGAAATTGTTATAGAAACCGCGATGGTCTTCAGCAGTAGATAAGGAATTACTAGATGCCAAATTTCAGATCGAGATTGCTCATGTTAATGAAAACGATCCTACACTTTATGCTCCCCTTTTTGTTAATGTTTCAAGGTTTAAGAGGTAAATACAATTTTCAAGCATTCATAAAATTAGGGGCGTGCACGGTTCAGTTCTTTCCGGTTTTATGGCAAATCCAAGACCGAAATGTTCGGTTTTCGTTTCGTTTTTGGAATATAATTACGTAAGATTCCGATATAAAAAGTATAATCCAAGATTTAATATATTTAACCTTTTAAATTAATATTGTTCACATAAACCTAACATTCTAATCTATTTTTATGTTTCTCCGCATTTTCTTTTATAATACTTTAAAAATCATTTAATTTTTATGTTAAATATTGTCATTTCTTGTAGACAAATTGATAAATCACTTTAAAGATAAATAAACATGTTAATATTCTTATTATAAATATTTAACTTTCAAGCATAACATTTAATAATTCCTAAATCAATATATAAAAAAACATTAATAACATTTTGGGTTACTCAGTTCGGTTTTTCCAGTTTTCAGAAAATGTAAAACCGAAACCGAACCATGAATTCCGGTTTGTTTTTTTGCGCTGTTAGGTTAAGTCATTTTTTGGGTTTTTTTTCTCACCCCTACATAGAATTAAAGATGGCACACGCGTTCTTACCATTATCTTATTATCAAACACAGGAGTTATGAATTAATGGAAAAGACTCTCAAGGTATACATATACAACGAGGGAGCCAAGCCGATGTTTCACCAGCCACAAGCGGTGCAAAAGGGAATTTACGCGTCCGAAGGATGGTTCATGAAGAATATGAAAGCAAGCCAACAATTCGTTACTAAAAAACCGAAACAAGCCCATTTGTTCTATCTACCGTTTAGCTCTCGGATGTTAGAAGAAACACTATACGTTCCCGATTCTCACAGTCACAATAACTTAATACAGTACTTGAAAAACTACCTTGACTTAATCGCGGGAAAATACAGTTTCTGGAATAGAACTGGTGGATCTGATCATTTCTTTGTTGCTTGTCATGATTGGGTAAGCTATAAGATCCTCAGTTGATTTGTATAATTCTATTTGAGTTAAATGCCATTTTAGTCCCTGTGATTTAGGCCATTTTGCCAGTTTAGTCCAAAGCTTTCATTTTTCGTCTGTGGGTCCAAAAATGAAACCTTTAGACTAAACTGGTAAAATGGTCCAAACCACATGGACTAAAATGGCATTTAACTCATTCTATTTAGAAGTGCACAAACAAGCTTGGGCCTGAGACCGGTCCTGGGCTGGCCTGATAAAGCCAAAAACATCTGGGCTAAGCCTGAAAAACATAGTATTTGGTCATGATGTTTTTAATGCAATGTTCTTTAAAGCCCAGGTCCTGTAAAAGCCCAAATTTTAGGCCCAAAAAGCTATATTTGATTTTCTTTGTTCATTTTTGAACTTTAAATCGTTTATTTTTGGTTAAATCCCTTTTTAATGTAATTAGTTTTAGTTTAATATTTATAAACATTATTTGAAGTATTTTATAGAACTCTTTTCGGTTATTGTTAAGGATTTATATTATTTACTAAAGAGTAAAATGTCATTTTCTTCTCTGAGGTTTGACCAATTTTGTGACTTTCAATCCAAAGGTTTGTTTTTCCGCATCTGGATCCAAAAGGTTTGAAATCTTGCCATTTTCATTCGGCTCGTTAACTCCATTCATTTTATAGGACTCTTTTAAGTCAGGGGTATTTCCGTCTTTATTGTTAACTGAAAGGGTGATTTGGCCCTTTTCAAGGGTATTCGGTCTTTTTACATAAAATGAAACAGACCGAATTACCCTTTAAGTTAACAAAAAAGACGGAAATACCCCTGAATTAACGGAGAGAAAAATGGATGGAGTTAACGGGCCGGATGAAAATGGCAAGATTACAAACTTTTTGGATTCAGATGCGAAAAACAAACATTTGGACAAAAGTCGCAAAACTAGCCAAACTTCAAGAACGAAAATGATAGTTTAATCTGTTTATTACTAAATTTGTGTAAGCTACACATTTTTCAATCAGATTTAAAAAAAAAAACAAGAAAAGCTGGACCATCAACCATGTTTTATTGGGACTAGTTAGGCCCGACGGGCCCAGTGAATGCCGATATTTTAGAAAATATGTCCTCTGCTCATGTTAGGATCGATCTTTTACTGTTCGTGTTAGGACCAGGTGTTTTTCGGTCCAGATCTTGTGAATGGAACATTTTTATAAATGCTTCGGTCTTACCATTTTTAATATTTTTTTTCAGACTCCATCTATAACAAAGAAGCATATGGACACTTGCATTCGCGCTATGTGCAACTCGGACATCAAAAAGGAAGGATTCACACTAGGAAAAGACGTTCCTTTACCCGAAACACTCATCAGTTCACCTAAGAACCCGTTACGCGAATTTGGCGGGAAACCCGCATCCCAACGCACAACCCTCGCTTTCTTCGCTGGCCGAATGCACGGTGACGTCCGGCCCATTCTTTTACAACACTGGCAAAACAAAGACCCTGACATGAAAATATTCGGAAAGCTACCGAAATCCAAACACAACATAAACTATATTAATTACATGAAAAGCAGCAAGTATTGTATATGTGCAAAGGGGTTTGAAGTCAACAGTCCTAGAGTTGTGGAAGCTATATTTTACGACTGCGTCCCCGTGATCATATCCGACAACTTCGTCCCCCGTTTTTCGAGGTTTTGAACTGGGAGTCGTTTGCGGTTTTCGTTAAGGAGAAAGACATACCGAATTTGAAAAACATCCTCGTTTCGATTCCCGAATCGAGGTATTTGGTTATGCAAGAGAGGGTTAAAAAAGTACAACAGCATTTTTTTTGGCATGTTAAGCCAATAAAGTATGATATCTTTCATATGATACTACATTCAATATGGTATACCAGAGTGTTTAGAACTTTAGAATAAATTTATAGTAAATAAAGATAAATATGAACAATGGTTTTTTATTTTTTATTTATTATAGATTTTTTTTTGTAGCATTGAAAGGGATGGATATTGGTCTTTGTTATAGCAGTGAGTTAATTGAGTTCGGACAGTTTTGTTCCTGAATAGATTTGTGTGTGTAGCATTAAAGTTGCAGGAACATTTCTGAGGTGCATTTGCCATGAGAGTGACTCAAGAGAGAGTACTGTTGTTCCATGCAAAATAAAGTTTTACCCATGGAATTTTTTCAGGAATATTATTGCTGGCGTCATTTCTTTTATTTGCTTCTGTTTTTATTGTTTCTTTTACTATATGATGATGCCAGTTGGTAACATTTCATTGCCACAGTATATCCAAGGGTAGACAGGCACAACTTTCATCTATCTAACACCCATCTCCCACTTGTGGCTAGTGTAGGGACTTTGATTTTTCAGTGGAGACTCATTTTCAATTCTTATTTGTGTCATATTTGGGTGGATATGGGTAATAATGGTGACAAACCCACCGAAGGGGGTTCGATCCTGAGGCGCACCCCGGTTTTCATCCGACTATTACTTCAGCGAGGCAACTCGTGTGGAGGCAGTACGGTTTCCGGAGGAACGCCGTAACCAAGTCTGACCAACCCAGCGCGGGCCCGGTTAAGACAACGTAATTTGGGCAGATCTTGGCTAGGGCCGTCGTTTAAGCGGTGTGACATTGGGTCACTCAAATAGAAAGTCACCGTTAAAAAAAAAATCTATCCTAACATCCACCAATCCTTCATTATCATCTTATTTTCTTAATATCACAAAATCAAGGTTATTTCCTCTTCTTTGGTCCCACTTGTTGTTGCCATTTGAGAGAGACTAGATTGTTTGTATTATTTTTTTTGAGTAAATTGCACAAAACGTCCTTTAAGTTTCACCAATCTTGCTAGTTTCAACCTTAATCTTTAAAAGTTGCCAAAACCAGCCTTTAAGATTAATTTTGTTGCAGGTTTCATCCTTTATCACTAACCCAGTTACTAATCCATGTTAAATGGCCTCACATGTATAACATGTGAGGGTAAAAACCGTCTTTTCATCTCTCTCTCTATCTTCTCTCTCTAAATATAAATCTAGTTCAAAACCTGCTTCTCCTCCACCATAAACCTGCTTCTCATCAACGCCACCGAACTTCCACCGGAAGACTACTTCGACTACATCATCTTCGGCGGCGGCACCGCCGGATGTCCGTTAGCAGCCACACTATCATTCAACCACCGCGTATTACTTCTCGAAAGAGGCGGTGTACCGTACACAAACCCTAACGTCATGAAACAAGAAGGTTTTATTCAAACACTCCGTCAAATCGACAATTATTACTCACCTGCACAAGCTTTCGGTTCTGATGAAGGTGTTCCGAACGCCAGAGGCCGGATATTAGGCGGAAGTAGCGCGATTAACGCCGGATTTTACAGCCGAGCGGATGACGAGTTTTATAACCGCTCCGGGATTAATTACTCACCTGCACAAGCTTTCGTCTTGGGGGATTCCGGTGGTGAATGATTTGGAGTTTGTAGGGGAGTTTTTGTATGATAATCCGCGAAATGGTATATCGTTTTTGTCGCCGAGTTTACTGGAGCATTCTCTCATACAGGTGGTGGGCATTACCGAGTCCGGTGCTTATCTTGAAGCGTCGTCTACTGTTCGCCCTTATCATCCGCCTGTTCACTCGGGTTTCAGACGGCCTCACTCGGCTCAGTGGTATTTTAGTGTGGCTCACATCATGGAGAAGATAATCGGGCCGTTATCAGCTGGATCATTCCGGTTGGCATCTACAGAAATCACAACGAATCCGGCTGTAAGTTTCAACTACTTTAGTAATCCAGTGGATTTGGAGAGGTGTGTGAATACGCGTAAAATCGCGGATTTGCTTAGGACCCAGGCCATGTCTGGTTTTAGATTTTGGAACTGGCCTCGTGGGGAGTTTAGGTTTGTGGGTGCGCGATTACCAGCGAACCTATCGAGTGATGAGGAGATGGGTGAGTTTTGCAGGCGTACAGTGAACACGATATGGCATTACCATGGTGGATGCTTAGTGGAGAAAGTGGTGGATTCTGAATTGAGGGTGATTGTTTGTTCTTCCGGTGAATCGGTACACTTTTCGGCGAGCAAGTTCAACCGGAGAAGCAATTGAACTGAGATCGAGCTTCCGATGCGAAAGCTAGCTCTCTCTTCATCTCAATTTCAATAGCGATTGATCGGAACTGAAATCGGAGTTAAAAATTGGGGAAAAGACGGTTTTACCCTCACATGCTATGCATGTGAGGCCATTTAACATAGATTAGTAACTGAGTTAGTGATAAAGGATGAAACCTGCAACAAAATTAATCTTAAAGGCTGGTTTTGGCAACTTTTAAAGATTAAGGCTGAAACCAGCAAGATTGGTGAAACTTAAAGGACGTTTTGTGTAATTTACTCTTTTTTTTGAAAACTGGTTGTAAGTTTGGTGAATATTTTTTGTAGTGTAAAAATTGTTTGTATTTATAGTGGATAGTTTAAAAGAAAATAATTTTGTTAATCTCCAACAGATCTCCAAACAATCAAATGATTGTTGCCAACGGTTAAAAGCTTCCATATTTCATCGACAAACCCTACTGTGAACACTAGCCACAAGCCTGCTCACATTGGGTTGCGGCGGTGTAGTCGATGAGGGTTGATACCCGTAAACCGTACCTGTCTAGGCACCCCCTCCACCCAAATGAAGTTAAACATGTCTCAAACGTTAATGGGCAATCTGCGATTAGGACACGTCGCTAATCCGTCCTTAATTTTTCAACATTAAAATATAAAATTAAGACGGTTGCAAATTTCATAAAAAAGTAATTACAAATTGAATTTATGAAGTTCTAAAAATGGTTTTAAATGATAACAAAAGTTATTCAAAAATTAGGGTTAGGATCAAATACAATGTGTAAAATAAATAAGAAAAGTGAGAAGTATTTTAGTCTGTTGATCTTAGATATGAAGAGTTGAGATTAGTTTTGGAGGAAAAAAAAATTAGAGGAAGGGCATAAAGGAAATATCTTATATTCATTGACTTTCTCTCTTCATACGTGGATAACATATATGTCAAATCCTATCATTTTACAACTTCCATAACTTTTTCATATGATCTTATTTTTACAAAAAAAAATCACCATAATAACAAGGTTTTTTTATATTAATACGAGTACGATATTGTTATATAAAAAAATAAAAATATTACATTTTTTTACTAGGTTTCTATACATTGTGTTAAAAGTTCTGGTTATTTGTCCATTGCGTTTTTATTATCAGAACCTGTAACACAATGTATGTGATGTAGCATGTGAAATGATAATGAAGAATTTATTACGTTGATTTTGAGAATACCCGTGATAATCTTCCCCAAACCCCCAAATTCAACCCCAAAGGTAGAGAATTTGAAATGTTGAAATGATTATTGCAAATTTGATGAATGAACATCCGGATTACATGTGAAGAACATAAATAAGAACAAAAATTCGAAACGGGCCATAAAAAGGCCATGGGCCAAACACAAGCCAAAAACAAAATGCATAAAACATGGAGAAAAAACATAAAAGTGCCTAAAACTCCTACTAGAACGGCTAAAACGGAGACCTGTAGCCAAAGTTATGACTGTTTTCAAATCACCCTTGGTGGCTCGATTATAGGCCTTCAAAAATGTCATGGTTTGATCTTCCACACTTGGGCCTACATCAGTATGACACAATGAATATGGGTTTTCTATACATTGTGTTTAATTTTCTAGTCATTGTGATTTTCAACTGGATTTCAGTCATTACGTTTTTTACTACGCTTTACACATTGTGTTATTATAAGAACATATAACACAATGTAATTTTGGGTTACACCCATTGTGTATTTATTATCAAAACCTATAACACAATATATAATTTTTTATACATTGTGTTATTACTTTTGATTATTATATTTTTCATCTGGGTGAGTTTTCTATATATTGTGTTATAAGTTCTAATCAGTGTGTTTAGTCTGTTATCCATTATGTTTTAGTCTGTTTGTCTATTGTGTTTTTTGTTCTACTGTCCATTGTGTTTAATCTATTGTCTATTGTGTTTTTATCTGTTCTCTATTGTGTTATAGTCTGTTGTCCAGTGTGTTTTTATAGGGAATCTAGGTATTAGTTTTAATTTTAATTCTTTTATAAAATCCAATTTTTATTAATAATAAGAATAACACTTATTATTAGTCAGATACAGAAGCGTGTACAAACACATAAACAGATAAACAATATTCCCACCAATTATCCAATTACGTGACAATTATATAAAACAACCATAGTGGTTTAGAGTTGTACCTTGATAAATACCATATAATAAAAGCTCACTAATAATTATCCAATAATAATTATTACTCCTTTTAGTCAAATAGGGAAGGGTTGAAATGAGAAGAATTTTTTTTAAGAATAAAAAGAAGAAATTTTAACCATTAAGAATCTTTCATTTTACTTTATTTATTTTTGTATTTAATATTAGTGTAATGATATATTGGTAAACTTAGATAAATCATTAAATGATAGTCTTCCTTTTTAATAGCTAACTACATTAAATTTGTAACTTATTTTCAAAAAATATATTTTTTCAAACAAGATTTTTTTATTTAAACTGTAAAATAAATTACGGGGTGTGTAGGATGAATTACGAGCTGTGTAGGATAAATTTCAGTATGTGTAGGATAAATTTTAAAACGTGTAGGATAAATTTTGATGTGCGCAGACGAAAATTTTAGTGTGGATGATGATAATATTTATGACTAATTAATTAGTCAAAGATAATAATAAATGAGAAGAGAGAAAAACTATTTAATATTGAATAAACTGTCATTTTGGTCCTTGAGGTTTGGGCAGTTTTGCCACTTTAGTCCAAATCTCAAACCTTTTGCATTTTGGTCCTTGTGGTTTTAGTTTTTTTGTCATTTTGGCCAAAAGTGATATTTTCTAAAATCCTACTATTTTGTCCTATTTTTCAGGGATAAAATGGTCATTTTAAGCATTAATATATATTATATATATATAAATAAACCTCAAACTCTACTTAAAATGACCATTTTAGCCCTGAGGAAAAGGGAAAAATAGCAGGCTTTTAGAAGACAAATATCACTTTTGGAACAAAATGACAATAAAACTGAAACCACAGAGACCCAGATGCAAAAGGTTTAAGATTTGGACCAAAGTGGGAAAACTGCCCAAACCTCAGGGACCAAAATGGCATTTTACTCTTTTACAATTGTATCCTTTTTTCATTTTCTTCTCAAATGAAAATCCCCATAGTCAAATAACCGTTATTCGACCGTTTTATCAAAACCACTAGTCAAACGCTTTAACTTCTTTAATTCATAATAAAATAACCTATTTAATTTATTATCTAAATAATAAATTAATATTCGTTTCACTCTTTCAACAACACCAATAATTTCCGCAAATTAATCATTTCATTATCAATTAATATTTCTTAGTATTTCACCAAATATTTGCTCTCCACAATTAATCACTCTTGTGATACGTAATGTTTAACAGTTAAAAATTAAACATTATTCTTTGTTCGTCGTCCAAAGTGTATCTCTTTAAATCGTATCTTATTAGTAACGTTAAATAACTGAGAACTAGATACCAAATTCCAACAATTTTTGATTTGATGTCAATTATGTTTTTAGTCTACAATCCATTGTGTTTTTAGTCTACTTTCAATTGTGTTTTTAGTTTAGTACTTATTGTGTTTTACGTATATGATCGGATAGTTCCCCTGGAGCATGATAATACTTTGGTGTTTTATTAGTGATCCAAATTTGCTGTTAGAAAATGACTTAAATTGATATCTAGATTTGTAAAAACAAGAATTAATGATATCTAAAACCTTATATTTTAAATTCTATTTCAGTCAAGAGATGGGTTCAAACCGTCATTTTTGTAGTAGTGAACACCCCAAGATGTGTCAACAACCCTCGCATTTTAGATGTGCATACATAATAATTTAGCATAAAAATTTCACATAAGCAAGAATTACTTACTTTCTTTGATATAAGGCCACCCAGGGTAGTGTGCAGGATGGCACTTGCGGGTTCGAATCAGCACCAGAACATCATCGTGGGTAGGTTTGGCGGGTTTTATAGGCTAGCACGGGTACCCGCTCGAGTCTTGTTATCTTCGATGCTTTTTTTACTGATGGACCACAAATTGACCGTTTACCATTTAAAAAAAAATCAAATTTAAATAATTTATTATCTTTCTCTGTTTAACCAAATCATTCCATCATTTAATCTATCCATCCACAAAACTCTCTCAATTTATACTTCCATCTACCAAAATCTCTCTAAATTTTATACACCCATCTACAAAATCCCATCTCAAAATGTCAATCAACTAGTGGACCGAAAAGGGATCCTCTAGTAGACGTGCATTGTTTTTGAACCAGGTGTTCCAATGGTTTTGTATCCGTGTCGGTGAGACCACCCGAAAGTGGATCAACTAAACTCACGTTTCATGTTTATCCGTTTTAAATGTTCAAGATTCCATGGGAGGTTCATCTACATAGAAAATCCCGACAACGAGCTTTCGGAATCGGAAGTCATCGAAGTGGTTCTAGTGGACTATAAACACGTATACGACGAGGACTTCAAGCACATTTCGCCATGGGAAATTCTTAGGATGTAAATTTAGGTTTTAGGTTTTAGGTTTTATGTTTAATGTTTAATTTTTAGATTATATTTTATGCAATTTTTAATGTTTATGTTCTAGTTTTATGAAATATTTAAGGTTTATGTTTTATTTTTTTTATGAAATGGTTAAGTTTTTATGTTTTATTTTTATGTACTTAATCTAATTTATTTAAATTAAAAGAATAGTTTATGACATGGGTGGGTGCCACCATTACTTACTAGCTAATGAGTACTTTTTTGACCGACAGAACAACTGGATTTCCAACTTACTCCAAAGGGCTAATATATGTTGTTTAAACCCCTCACCCAAATTCAAATCCCTCACAGTGGTGCCATCCTATATTTACATAATTTGCACTTAGCAGGAATCAAACTTAAGAACTCTCAAAAAAATCACTTAATGAAAAAGCTCCTAATCATCTGGTTTTACACCTATCATGAGAAATTTGACCGTAACCAATAGGCATGCACATTTTGGCCTCTCATTGGGCAATACAACATAGTGCTCGTGAATGTCCTTGAATTGTTAAAATCTAGAGAGGGGGTTGCATATATATATATATATATATGTATACTTTTTTAATTTATAAATGTTTTTATAACTTTTTTTCAATGTATGTAAAATCAAGCACAAAATATACAAACAAATATATAATCATGAGATAAGGAAGGTGTCACTGTTAAAACAGAGTTTCAGAAAGGGCTACCGAACAGGACTCATTCATTGATAATTGTGTGTTATATTCTTTTGATTACAAGTGCAGGAATTTATAATCTTTACAAAGGAATGGAAAAAGGAAATAGTGCATAAGATCAGCATAAGATCGGCTGCTGATTTGCTAGCAATTGGCTGTTGATTTGCTGTGATCCGGCTGTTGATCAGCTGTCAATTTGCAGCTGTCAACGCCCGTTTCGCTAAGTATCTTCTCCGAGGTTTGACTTCCTTTTCTGACACTCCCCCTCAAGTTGAGTAGTGGGGTTTCCAATACACAACTTGTCTAAGCATTCGCCTAAGACTCTCCCACTGACAGCCTTTGTTAGTATGTCTGCTAATTGATCTTTTGATCGGACAAACGGTAGTTTAATTGTACCATCTTCCAATTTTTCTTTAATGAAGTTCCTATCAACTTCTACGTGTTTAGTTCGATCATGTTGTACTGGATTTTCTGAAATCTGAATTGCAGCTTTATTATCACACATAATCTCACTTGTTTCTCTTGAGGGAAAGCCAATCTCAGCTAAGAGTCTTCGCATCCATATGGCTTCTGTTAGTCCTCGAGCTATACCTCTAAATTCAGCCTCTGCACTTGAGAGAGCAACCACCTTTTGTTTTTTACTTCTCCAAGTGACAAGATTCCCACCAACTAGAGCGAAGTAGCCTGCTGTTGACCTCCGACTTCCCTTATCTCCTGCCCAGTCTGCATCAGTATAGATTTGAACATTTAGGTGTCCATGTGATTGAAACAGGACTCCATGACCCACTGTTCCTTTGAGGTATCTGATAATTCTCCAAACTGCTTCCATATGTGATTCTTGAGGTTGGTGCATGAACTGACTTACCACCCCTACAGCATATGCAATGTCTGGGCGAGTATGTGAGAGGTATATTAGTTTTCCCACCAGCCGTTGATATCTCTCTTTATTTGCTAACTTTGCTCCTTCCTCCATATAGAGTTTTTGATTTACACTCATAGGAGTGTCTGCTGGTTTGCAATCTATCATTCCAATCTCTGCCAATAAGTCTAAGATATACTTCTTTTGACTAATGAAAATTCCTTTGTTTGACCTTAGTACTTCAATTCCGAGGAAATACTTCAGCCTGCCCAAGTCTTTCATTTCAAATTCGGCAAATAAGTTCTCTTTTAGTTTTCCCATTTCTTCTTTATCATTCCCTGTAATGATCATATCATCTACATAGATAATTAGACAGGTTACTAATTTTCCCCTTTTTTTGAGAAACAAAGTATGATCGGCGTTACTTTGTTTATATCCAAATTTTTTCATAGCTATGGTAAATCTGCCAAACCAAGCCCGGGGAGATTGCTTCAAACCATAAAGAGATTTCTTCAAACGGCAAACTTCTCCTGACCTGAAATCTTTTGTGAATCCTGGAGGAGCATCCATGAATACCTCTTCATCTAGATCCCCGTGTAGAAATGCATTTTTTACATCAAACTGTTGAAGTGGCCACCCTTCATTTGCGGCTATCGAGAAAAGGACCCTAATTGTGTTCATTTTTGCAACTGGGGAAAAAGTTTCAGCGTAATCAATCCCATGTGTCTGGGTATACCCTTTTGCTACCAGTCGGGCTTTATATCTCTCAATTGTACCGTCTGGTTTATACTTAATCGTATAGACCCAACGGCACCCCACGGATTTCTTTCCCGACGGAAGAGTACACTTTTCCCAAGTGTTGTTCCTGATTAAGGCTTCCATTTCTGTTTCCATTGCTTCCTTCCAATGTTTAGACTTTAAGGCTTGATCTACGTTTGTAGGAGTTTCCTCAGAATAAACAGATGAGACAAACGCTTTGGCTTCCTTAGTGAGATTTCCATTAGCTACATTAGCTATAGGATAACTAGACCTTCTTGGCTCTTTTCCAGGAGAATACCGTTTCGGAGGAACCCCTCTGTTTGTTCTAGGGGGTAACACATATCTTGATGGTGTTTCTTCGTACGTGGATTCTTCTTGTATGGATTCATCTGCCTGTACACTTTCAGCTTGTTCTGTGACAGTTGCATGGTTAGAAGTATTGGCATCTTCGGAGTCATTAGAAACTCCAAAAGTATCACCAGACTGAATAGGGTGAGTATTACTTACCTCGGATACCAGGTTAGGAGGAACATTAGGGCCTTCAGTGGCACTGAAATTGTATTCTGGTGACTCTGTAGTTGGTACATACGGAACATATTTCAACCAACTTAGTGTGTCTGAGCATTCCTTCTCCCCCTGACCACTGAGTTGGGAATAGTAATACTCGGTTTCAAGAAAGTCACAGTTTATTGTGGTGAACATATGACGTGTCTTTGGGTTATAACATCTGTATCCCTTTTGATTCATTCCATACCCAACAAAGACACATTTTTCAGCACAAGGATCAAGTTTGGTTCGATCTGATTTAGGTATGTGAACAAAAGCGGTACATCCAAAGATTCGTGGTTGAAGGGTAAGGACTGAGGGAAGTTTAAAAAAATTTGAAAGGGTGTGTAACGGGGTGTTAAGTTTTAGGATTTTTGTTGGGAGTCGGTTAAGAAGATAGGTAGCAGTAGCAAGGGCTTCAGGCCAAAAAAGTTTTGGGACCTGGGATTCAATTAGAAGGGCTCGTGTCATTTCCAGCAAAATGCGATTTTTCCTTTCAGCGACACCGTTTTGTTCTGGGGTGTTTGGGCATGTGGTTTGGTGGATTATTCCTTTGTTTTGAAAAAACAATTTAAAGGAGGTATTTACAAACTCACCGCCATTATCGGATCGGAAGATTTGGATGTTTGTTTGAAATTGGGTTTGGATCATGGCGTAAAACATAGTGAATTTTTCAAAGACTTCGGATTTGGTTTTTAAAAAATAAACCCAGGTCATTCGGGTACAATCATCAACGAACATCACAAAGTAACGAAAGTTTTGCCCCCCAAGAACAGGGGCAGGACCCCATACATCAGAATGGATTAATGAAAATGGCAAAGCAACCTTAGTATTACTGGGTTTAAAAGTTTTCCTGTGGCTTTTTGCTAAGGTGCATGTTTCACAATGTGACATAGAATTAACTGGAAATAGTTTTGGAAACAAAATATGTAAATAACTTGTAGAGGGATGACCTAATCTCCGGTGCCATAGCCATGCTTCTCGTTCTGACGTACCATGGGTTAACATCACAGCACCATTTTGAGTTACTTCGTCCACATAATATAGCCCTTGACTTTCAGTGCCACGCCCAATGATCGCTCCCGTCCTGATATCCTGTAAAATACAAAACGTAGGGTACATTAGGACAATACAGTTGAGTTCTTTAGTGACGTGGCTAATGGAAAGCAGTTTATGTGATAATGAGGGAACATAAAGACAATTAGAGATTTTTATTGTGGGTGAAATCTCAATAGTCCCTCCCGATTTTACATCCATTATCCCTCCATTCGCCGTTTGAATATGTGTTTTTTCTGGTTTAGTTGTTAAAATAATATCCGATGACTCATAAGTCATTGTGTCGGTTGCGCCACAATCGAAAATCCAACGTTTTTGTTTTCCATGATGTTTTTGGGCCATTTAGCATTCCCATTATTTTCAGGGACCAAATGTGACATATTCACATTGTTATATATTTGATGTTTATCCGGCCCAAACCCATCCGCCCCAAACCCGCCTTCTCCTTCTTCTCCGTCTTTACCTAACCACTCTTCTCCTTCCCTTGTTGCGTCGGCTATTCCGCCGAAGCCTACCCTTTCTCCTTCGCCTGTTGCGTCGGCTATTCCGCCGAAGCCCACCCTACTCCGGCTTCCATCTCCTGGAACCTCTCGGTTGCCGGTGCTGGGTGATCTGCCTTTCTCGTGAGCAGTGGCCTTTGTGCCCTTTTTGTCGGACCACCAATCGGGATATCCGACGAGCTTGAAACATTGTTCCTTTGTATGCTTAGTCATGCCGCAGTGGTCGCATTTCAGATGAGTTTTATCATCTCTGTTTACTGATCCAGTTCTTTTTCCGTCAAACCGTCGGAGCCCTTTCGATGCAAGCCCTGCTCCTTCCACTTCTGAGGCTATTAGACCTGCTGCGATGCCCTGTGCGTCATTGAGAGGTGTTCCGAGAAGTTTTTGGTGAGCGGCCTCCTTGCGAACAGTGGCATACGCGGCTTCTACAGTCGGAAGAGGTTCTGACCGGAGTATTTCCCTTTTTATAGGGTCATACTTCCGATCAAGGGCATTTAAGAACTGGAAGAGCTTCTGCTCTGTTCGGATTCTGGAATATGTTTGAATATCCGTTGAACAAGTCATCGGATTTGGGTCAACGCGGTCGATTTCTCCCCATACACCTTGGAGGGTTATCCACAATTCTTCGAGAGAAGTATTGTTCTGTTTGATGTCATTTGCTTTGACATGAAGATTAAATGTTTGGAGTTTGTCCCGTCCACTGCTGTATGTAACTACCAAGGCATCCCACAGCGATTTTGCTGTGGGAAATTCGGTGAGGTTACCCGCAAGGACAGGTTCAATATTCTGAATTAACCATGAAAATACGATCAGATCATCTTGCTCCCACTGTTCGTAGGTTTCATGATTTGGGTCTGGGGCATTTGAGGTTAAATGTTGCAGCAAGATTTTTGATTTTCCGCCTATGGCGACTCGGATCATTCGGGTCCATAGGGGGTAATTCTGGCCATTTAGTTTCAGATTTATCTGTAAACTATCGGACATTTTGGGGTTTTTTGATTGGGAATTTCTGAGAAGGTTGGCTAGTTGTAAGGTGAGATCACTACTCGAGTTACCGTCTCCGGACATGGTGACTCGATTGTGGCTCGGTTGTGTTTTGGGTAGATGATGAGCAGTCTAAATAACCCGCTCTGATACCATGTTAAAACAGAGTTTCAGAAAGGGCTACCGAACAGGACTCATTCATTGATAATTGTGTGTTATATTCTTTTGATTACAAGTGCAGGAATTTATAATCTTTACAAAGGAATGGAAAAAGGAAATAGTGCATAAGATCAGCATAAGATCGGCTGCTGATTTGCTAGCAATTGGCTGTTGATTTGCTGTGATCCGGCTGTTGATCAGCTGTCAATTTGCAGCTGTCAACGCCCGTTTCGCTAAGTATCTTCTCCGAGGTTTGACTTCCTTTTCTGACAGTCACCACATGCACAAATAATATATAATGGCTAGCATATGAATGTTAACGAATCCGTATTTTTCATTAAAGTTTTCTTCACCAGACGTATCTTTAATAATAGAGATCACCGATATATATACAACCGTCTCACCAAAAATGTTTTACAACTCTCATATTTTTTTTGCCAACTATGATTATAATTGTTTTTCATTTGACATATATGCTAAGGTACCATTTTTTATTAATAAAAGTTGAACATCTGCTACCAATCTCTATCTCAGCACTGGATTGTCTCATATAACCACTGGTAGCATGGTCAACGTTTCCCATTTGACTTCATAAAACTTATTAATAACTTTTGTCCATTCATGCATAAAGCATTAGTAATTTCACTCAACATAATCATATGCATATGTCCACTTCAGTAAAAATTATGATGTATCCTGTCATTTTTACAATGTCGGATATAAACAATTTCATTTTGTTAGTAAATTAAATATCATGTTCAGAAATACATAATATAAATATTGATGTTTTCTAAGGTGGTGTTTGTTTTAAAAAAATATCTACGCAAGCTCTTCTGTATGTGCCGTGCAGATCACGCACGCGCAGACTTGCCATCTGCAGACTATTTGTTTTACCGAAAATGTTTCATTAAAAAAAGTCTGCATGAACTGTTCTTGGTGCAGACTTGGCTCAATCATTTTTAAGATCTCCTAAGGTCTACAGAGGGTTAAACACAACCACTGTCCACCACCACCGTCCACCACCCACCACCGCCTATTACCACCACCACCACTGTCCACGTCCAACACTACCACAACCGTCTGTACTCCACCACCAGTCTATTTTAGAAGTCTACATACGTTAAAAAATAAACAAACTTCTTCTTGCAGACTGCATACATTTTACCTCTTAAAAAACAAACTACACCCAAGTTTCCACTTTAATCTTCGGTGCCACATTATTTGTTATAGTTGACTATAGACGAGACATTGTCCATCCATTGACACATTAAACTGGATCATCTTATTAGACGCTTCTACTTTCTATATAAAAAGTCTCCACACTATATATATATATATATATATATATATATATATAGTTAACCTATATAATTCAACAAAACGAATAGATAAACGGTTGTTTTTAAAGATTGACCCACTCTTGTCCGTCTTTATATGTATGTTCTTGCAGACCAGAAAGTGAGAAAACACGCATGAAATGACGATAGAATCGTGTCCTTATGCGTCGTGACACCATCAACCTCCATCCTTATCATCTCATTATGGTTGTAACAATCTTGATTTCCATCGTTGTCAACAAGATAGGTCGTTTATATAATTCCAAAACTCGCGTTAAACATAAATTTAAATTTGGTGGTTTTGAAGAGATGGAAAAAAACCTTTGGTATGATAATTTTGAAGAGTGTCATTGTCATGGCAACTTTTAGGAAGTTATGATTATATACATGAAAATAATTCATTTATGGACAAATAATAACCTACTCCATCACACTAGACAGCACTAAATTGTCTCATATAACAATTATTTAACTTTAAGATATGTATCTACGTATCATCATGATTTCGTCATCATAAAGTCATTTAGGAATTTTAAGTAGTCACATATAACTATATAAGAACTTGTATACAGACATCCAAATGGATTTTATGAATAAAGGATTTGCCCTCTTGAGTGTATATATGCTGGATAAAGTTTATGATTCTGAAACCAACATAGATTGATAAAGTTTATGATTCTGAAACCAACATAGTAGTTGACTTACCTTTTTTTTTCTTTGCCAGACGATCCAAACAGTAGTTGACTTAGTGCCATGATATGCTTTATCTTCATAGGTACACATTTAGTTAAAGGTTGCTGAGTGGTTGTAGATAAGTCAACCATTGTAACCAAGTGAACTATGTCTTGCCATGCTGTACACTATCAATTTCTCACCTTATAGTCTATACGTCGTTTCAACCTTTTTGGAGGTCTAAAACGAAATGGAATTTTGGGTTTTTTTTCCTTCTTTGATTATTATAAACGATACTCCTTTATCTGTATATGGAATCAAGTAAAAATCTAACACAACTATACACAGAGTGCTTTGTTTGTATTAGAAATCAAACAAATCTAAAACAATAAGTTTGCATTAATATTAATAGTTAGCATATTAATTTTTTGTTTAAGTGAGCCCTATTTTTGGGAGGCCCTAGGCCCACGCCTAGGTTACTTGTGTATAGGTCTGGCTAATTGGTATTCCACTTATACACATACACACTCATACACATACTCATGCACATACACATAAACATATAGTAGCGGACCTAGAATTTTTTTTCATAGTGGGCGAAAATTTGTAGCATCCAGTTGACCCACAAAATAGTAAAAAAAATTCAGTTTAATTCAGGCCGGTTAGTGTAGGACATGGGTCACAATAATAATAAAAATTCATAAATAAATATAAAATAGGAAAGATACTCTCTTTACATGATATTTGGAAAATTGTAGTAAGCGTATCGTGTACAAATCCTAACGAAATTACTTATAATACAAAACATGTAATTAAATTGATTCAAACTATGGTTTTCAACAAGAGCTTTAATCGTGTCTTCTTGTATGGTCTGCTGTGTAGGCTTCAACGAGGCCTTGAACCACGTCTTCTTTTATAATAATTTCCTACAAAAAGAACAAACAAGTATTGACGGTTGTGGCTGAGGCACGTGTTCAACACGCTTCCTTTAAAATAGATTTCAGGCCTCTACTACAGACGACGCGTCTGTCTCACATGGTACAACATCCGAAGCAGTCTGTACTGCCGAAAATGGCCACGCGCCCGAGGTTACACCGAATAGAATCATAGTGTTAGAATTTGTGGAAAAATAATAATATGAAGGTGATGAAATCGAATAGAGAAAACGCAATTTTACAAGTATCCAACACATGGATCTTCAAGTATTTATTCTTTTTCAAGAACTTTCCATGTACTTATGTATTTTTCTTGTATCTTTTCTCTTGTCATTTTCTAGTATTTTTTTCTCTATCTCAAACGAGGCACATAGCCCTAATTTTGCAAGAGTTGAGGATGAGTGAAAAGTCACACTTAATTAGTCACTTAATTAGAGACTTAATTTAAGATACAAAGACTCAAATTAAAAGATATAAAAACTCTACTCGAGAGTTTAGTCTTAATTCACCATATAAAGAGTTTATTAATAATTATAATTTCATTAAATTATAATTCACTAATATATATTCTCCAAATTTCCAACAATCCCCCACATAAATGGAGATCGTTCAAAACAAACAAAGTTTCCAATGGAACCTCGACAGTTAAGTATTGCCGGATAAGTAGGTGCGCTCTTTGAACTTTCCGTTGTGAAGCATACTTAGCCTCCTAGCAGTTTGTAGACGCGATCTTTGTGAATTCCAACTCCTTTTTACAATTTTAATATTTTTCTATCATAGTTTGGAGTTGATATTAGTTATAGTTGCTTCATGCTTGAGGCTGCTTATTTCAAAGTTTCAGCAATTCTTGTTTTGAAATCTCTTTTTAATTTTCCAAGAAATATTTCACTGATTTGAACATTTTCTCTTAGGTTTTCATTTACCTCTTTAATATTAGCAATGCTATGATACATTTGTCAGAACAAAACTCTTTGAGAGTTTAAGATGATACCTTAGAGGCAGCCATTTGAACTTGATCTACACCGATGCAATTAGTGGAACTTTTTGGATAGTCATCTTTAATCCTCTCTGCACTTTCCTGGTCACAAACAAATGTTTGGTATGGGCTATCAGCAGTTTCCACAACAATACCTTCACCATAAGCTGTTTGAATTTGATCGTCTTCACCTGTGTTGTGTTCAAGTGCAATGAAACAAAAATTTGCATGTTCATCACAATCATTTGCTAATAAAGCAAATTATCATCAGTTAAATTTTCTGGCAAGCTGCTCTAATCAACATAGCCTTGAGTAAAAAAGCTTTGTTGATTAGGCTCTGCAGGTGCAGGAGGAGGAGCAACTTCTGGTGCTTGAACATGTGCCACAGGCATCCGATCATAGTGAACCCGAGGAACTTGTGGTGCTTGAACATAATGCACTAGCATATGAGTCATGTTTTATGCAAAGTGAGATGTGTTTTGCACATTTGGTCTAGGGGTATTTTGGGGATAAAACTGTTTTTGTGTATTAGATTGGGGTCTTTGATTAGGCTATGTGATTAATGGTGTAGAGTTGTTTGATTAACTCTTGCACTCTTGCAAAGTGACCTAATCTATTATACTTGAAACATTTAATTTTAGATTTATCCAACCTCACTTTTGACCTCCTACTTAATTCTGGATATGTCCTACCAGTCCTTTTGTAAAAGTTATTTGCTCTTAGACTTAATAGTGTCACTTGATGCAATATATCCATTTCCTCTAGGTCAGTTGGGTCTATGTGCTTAAGATCATCGAGTACAAACGACAAACTATCAAGACCATGACTATCATCGGTTGTTGTAAATGCATAACTTGTGGAATGTTGATAAGAGTTGATTCCAGTTGATATATTAATAAAATATCAAAACTCTTGATCATTTCCCATTTCAACAGATGATCCCTCCTGACTTGGAAGTGTCGTGTTTCCAAAAACATAACCGCCAGACGCTTTTCCAGTCTCCTGGAGCTTCTTTTTCTGAACAAGTTCCCTTTCAAATGTTAGGGCTTTCCATGAAGCTGAGTCAGGCTAATGTCCTTGAAGTTTGGGAATGTTTTCATCACTATAGCAATATTGTCCCATTTGATATAGTTAGATACTTACAATCTTTAAAAAAATTCTACACCCATAGGAAAGAAATTCTGGTTCCGTCACTGCCGGTGTTATATTGAAACGCTTTAATTAAAAATTTTAGACCATTGTAATTGATATTTCTTTAAGTAGTGAAATAACATCTCATGCTTTCAAAATAATCATGCATTTAGATTTCACTTGGATACATGCAATAGAATATATCAATATCTGCATGAGCATTAAAATTAATATTTCAAAAGTAACATCATATCACATCATAGTATTGCATGTAACCCTTAGTATTATCACATTTTAACTCAACTCGAGTGAATAACTCAATGGCCATTCTTAATCTAATTACTGTTTATTGTCTAACAGACCATTTGGTAGCATTGTCTGTGTTTGCCATTTCATGACTCAATATAAGTTATTAATTAATTTTTGTCAATTGACTCAAAAAACATTACAAATTTCACCAACATAATCGTGTCCATGATACCACATAAATACAAAAGTCCATTATTCACTGACTTATGTAAACATCATGACTATTTCCTGTCATTTTTACAAAGTCGAGTAAAATACAGTTTCAAGGAGTTTTTTGAAATACACATTATGTTCCAAAAGTAAATGATACAAATCTATGCTATCCACTTTAATCTTCGGAATCATCTTACTATGGGTGGCTAATAACTGAGTACTTTTATTACAATGGCTACAATGGTATGGACGAAACATTGTCCATAACATATACGCGCCATTCCACATCATTTTATGCACACTTTAACTTTTTTTTTTGGGATAACGTCTACACTGTAATCTATAGAACAATTATACTTGTGCTTGTTTAAAAAGAGTGACCCACTCGTGCCCATCTTTATATGTTCTTGCAGACCGGCAAACACACACATAGAGCGACAATAGTGGCGGTCCTTGTGTGCCGCAACATAATCCACGTCCATCCTTATCATCTCATTATGGATGCAGTGACGATCTTGATTTCTTTTCTATAATTGTTGTGGACAAAATACTTTGATGTGTTTCCAAAAGTCGCAATACACATAAAGTTAAATTTGGTGATTTTGAAGGGACGGAATTGAAAAACTTTTGGTATGACAACCTATATTTTAAGAGTGTCATTGTCATGGCTACTTTTAGGAAGCCATGATTGTATACATGAAAATAATTCACGACGGACAAATCATAACTTACTCTATCACAATAGACAACACAGTGATGCTATTTAATTCAATACAAACAATACGTTATGGACATGGGTTCCACAAACCCTGTATTCTAGTTATCCAAGTGGTTTTCCATATCACATTCATAGATTTACTATACCCTTTTGTGGTTTATAGTAAAGTTAGTAATGATCGTGTATTGTGGTTTATAGCAAAGTAAGGATTTCTTTTATAATTTATTATTTTTTTCTTCACGTTTGCTTTTCAATATTTGAATTTTTAAATCACTATTTTAGTTTATATACTTAGGAGGTATTTGGGATTCCTTTTCAAACCTCCTTATTAACTTTTCCAAAAAGTTATAAAGAGTTTGGAAAAGTCACATTCCCCTAACTTCTTAAGACTCCTTATTAACACCTTCAAAAAGTCATAAGGAGGGGCAAAAGGCATTTTGCCAAACACCTTTTTAGCTTATAAAAGTTAATAAGTTAATAAGAAGTTTCAATAAGCAATCCCAAACATGGCCTTGCTTAATCATTAGACTCATGTTTTTAGGTTTGCTTTGGTAGAATTTATACAATAATAACTAAGGCGCTATTTGTCAACTTCTGAACGGTTAAGTGCTGAACCAGTAAGAGATCTGAACCATTAAGTGCTGAACCAGTAAGAAGTCTGAACCATTAAGAGCCAGTATAAAGCTTAACCGTTTAGAGACAAATGTCTGACCAATTCAGATTAGAGATCTTAACCATTCAGACTCAGTATAATGCTTAACCATTCAGAGGCAAATGTCTGAACCATACAGACATTTACTCGCGAAACAAATAGTTTGAACCATTAAGAGGCTGTTTGTTTACCTCTTAATGAGGTTCTTAATGGTTCAGACCTCTTACTGGTTCTGCACTTAATGGTTCCGACTGTTTGTTTTGCAAGCATATGTCTGAATGGTTCAGACATTTGTCTCTGAATGGTTAAGATTTATACTGAGTCTGAATAGTTAAGACCTTTAATCTGAATTGGTCAGACATTTGCCTCTGAACGGTCAAGTATTATACTGGCTCTTAATGGTTCAGACCTCTTACTGGTTTAGCACTTAATGGTCCAGACCTTTACTGATTCAGCACTTAACCATTCAGAAGTTGCCAAACAGCCCCTAAGTGTTGAACCACTAAGAGCATTCGCGATGAATTCACTATCCATATCCATATATTTCCACTAAAAAACTACTTTTTCTCTCTCTCATTTTCAATTAAATAATATTTTTTATACCTTTATAAAAAGTCTTCAAAAAAGGAACATGCTTTAAGGAACGACTACGCGCCGATTATGTGGGGAGATTGATGAGGACGCAAATCATCTTTTCATATCTTGCTATGTAGCCACGGTAGTATGGCAAAAAGTTAGCACATGGTGTAAAATTCCGCCCGTATATGTTTTTGAAGTGAGAGATCTACTCAAAATCTACAATAATCTGCATCTATCCGAAAAAAAACGGATGATACAATTAATTGTGGTAACCACATGTTGGGTGATTTGGAAAGCTCGAAACGAAGTTATTTTCGCTGAGAAGAGAACATCAGAGGATGAAATTTTTGGGGAACTACAATCTTTGGCCTTCATATGGAGTAAACACAGACTAAAGAACACACATATGGATGGGAGAATTGGGTGAATTTCATTTCATTTATAAATGTAATGTTTTCTTCTTGTAACATTGGGTGAATATTAAAGGTGTTGGCTATGTTGCTAAAACCGCAATAGTAACATCCGATGTAAATATTTGGTGTGGAATAAAGTGGAAATTTGCTAATAAAAAAAATCTGGGACACTCATAGACCCGAATACAAATCATTTTGGCACCTATTTATACCCTAAATCCGGTAACTCATTGTTAATGAGCCTTTTTATTGGTTTCCAAATACACATGATTTGAGATATACCCTAAATCCAGTAACTCATTGTTAATGAGCCTTTTAATAGGTTTCCAAATACACATGATTTGAGAACATACGTAAAATCATTTTGGGACACTTATAGGCCAGAATTTTTTGAGATCACAAATTCTAATAGATATGCAAATTGCCACTAACAAATATAAATTATTCAACATCACATTTGGAAGATTATATGCATATTTCCACTAACAATATAAATTATTCAACATCACATTTGGAAGATTTTACTTCCGAGATCATTGATTTCATCAAATATTATGTCATATAATCTATTAGACCGAAAACGAAGGACGTGAAAGTTATAGAGGCCCTGTGAGCATATACGTAAACATTATGTCATTTTTTATTTTTCATGTTTTATATTCTTTAGATCTTTTCATAGATTCGTCGATCATTTTCGACAAATTTTGAAGGTTTTGTTTTTTTTTGTCTCGTATCGATGTTTTTTTTTGTGGTGAAACTTTTTTTTCTATAGTAATATTAGATTTATTCACTTTGAATTGTAAGAAGATTCCAATTTGAGCATATATCTTCGTATATATAATTTAAGAGCAGATTAAAAACATAATTGATGATAACAGATAGAAAACATAATAGACAACAAACTAAAAACTCAATGGACAATGGACTAAACAAAATGCACAACAGACTAATACACAATGCACAACAGACTAAAACACAATGAATAACAGACTAGAAATACAATGAACAATAGACTAAAACATAGTGAACAACAAATTTAAACATAATCGACAACAAAACAAAAACACAATGGATTGCAGACTAAATACAATGTCCAGAACCTATAACACAATTATAGAAAACCCACCCAGTTGAATAACACAATAATTAGAACTAATAACACAATTTATAGAAAACTCAAGTATAACACCATCTTCATTGTGTCATACATTATGTTATAGGTTCTGATAAAAACGCAATTGTCATAAACCAAATAACATTTTGTTATAGTTTTGATAATAACACAATGTATAGAAACCCTATTAAAAATGTAATGACCAAAACCTAGTTGAAAGACACAATGAACAGAACCTTTAACACAATGTAAAGAAAATCCAGTAAAAATGAAATTTTTTATTTTATCATACTCATATTAACAATAAAAAAACGCTAGTTATATGGTGATTTTTTAAATGTCGTATGAAAAAGTTATGGACATTTTGAATTAATGGTGGAATTAACATGTGTCTTGCATGTGGAAAGAGAAATTCAGTAAATGCAGGATTCCTAAATTAATCTCAACCCTCCAAATATAAGATCAATAGAAACTAAAATCATTCTAACTCTTCTTATTTATTTTGCACTTTGTATTTGATCATAATCCATAATTTAATTAAAAACATAATTTTTTATAAACTTTGTTTATTTTTTTAAAACATCTTATATCAGACTTTATATCTCTATCTCTATCTAACTTACAAACGTATTTTTTTTCTCAGTTTTATACACTCACATATGTAACTTTCTTGTTCTAAAAATTCAAATGTAGTGAGTTATAGTTGTTTTCTCTATTTTGTCTCTATATTTATAAAGAAACAAAGTAGAATTTAATTACTCCAATGTAAATACTCTAATTAATTCTAATTAATGTTGTAATGTTGTAAAACGATGATAGCAAGAGTAAACAGACTTTAATATGAATATCTTTGTTTTAAAAACTCTTAATTTAATAGGTGTAATCTTTTTATAATTTTATACGTCTGAGAACATTATCAAGTAGTTATTAATTAGTTAAATGGAATATTACACCGTGGTTCTATTTGAAAACACAAACACAAGAAAATGTATTTGACGCCAACACTTAGCTTTGACTCTAACATTATTATAAACTCAACCCAAGACATAAAACTAAATACTTACCTTTATTCAACTTAACTTATATCAATTCTGAACTTTGAAACTATAAACAATTTATTCTTCAATAAATACTAAATAAGTTGACAAGCTTTATCTTCAAGATCTTTTTTGATTTTTCATGCATAATCCACTTGTTTTAGAACAAAACTGATTAAAACCGATTAGGACTACCCATATCCCATAACAATTTGTGACATTCTTTAATTTCACTTTCTACACCAAGCTAATAACATCACTAAGATCATTAGGGATCGTCAACTCATTATCAACAATTTAGTTGTGAATTTCCACACATCTCTAGCAACATTTTAATCAAGATAAATACGGTATTTTGTCTTCGAAGGAGTCATGGCGTATGAACATAACGAATTCTATTTACCTTCGGCTAATTTTGGCAATTTGTGACGTTTCTTCTGTTTGTTTTGGAGTTAGTTTAGAACTTTTAAATTATCAAGAAAATATGATGACCTTAATTATGTCCTTATTTTTATTGATTTTCCTTTCTGATTTATTAGGTTACCGTGCACTTTTTTTAAGCAACATGAACCTTTAAAATAGAACACCTAAAAGACCATCTTGGCGAGATGCCACAATCCTAAAGATATGTCACACAACAGTGAGGAATACATGATAAAGCATCTAAGGAGATATAACTAGTAATTGCAAACCAACAAAAAGATTGCCTTTGAACTTCTAAGTGGCATTTAGTATTTGATGAGGTAGAAAACTAGAAGGGAGGGACATGTATTCTTATTTTTTTTCTTTGATTAACCGCAAACTTAATTGGTTTACCTTTGTGAAACCGAACAATAATGACTAACAATGAAAGTAAATAGTTAAGAATTAGAAATACAAAATCAATTTATGAGGTTCAAGTGGATTTTAACTAATCTATTCTATGCCATATCCCCCCGATTATCCAATCGAGAGTTTCTCCACTAAAAACCTTCTATTATCACTAATCCAAGGCAGTAATCACTTCTTCAACTCACTATCACTATAATATGTCTTTATGTTTCTTCGCTAGTCTAAGGTATTGATCACCTTCTTCACTAGACACACCAAGTTACTAGCCTTACGTTTCTTGAACACCATTCCATCACAATGGTAAACAATCTCCCAACACTATATTCCTATTAGTGTTTTACAATAATCACCATTCATTGGTGGGCCCCTTACAAATATTTCACCAATCACACGAGTGATATTTTCACAAGTACAAGATTTAAATACTTAAGTTAAAGCTGAACTTCCTCTTTTTGTTGTTGATCTTTAATCTTCAATGATATTTTCACAAGTACAAGATTTAAATACTTAAGTTAAAGCTGAACTTCCTCTTTTTGTTGTTGATCTTTAATCTTCAATCTTTCCTTGATTGGATGTGTAAATCTCAAGGGCACTAGAGAGATTAATTAGATTTGTGTTTGAAAGTGTTATGATGAGGCTTGTATTTATAACCAAAACACAACAAACAAGAAAACAAAATCCAAGAGACCTATGGTCGATCCCACCTCTATTCCAACAAATGTGGATCACCTAATTTGCTCTTTTGTTCCTTTTCCAATCTTGAAGGTTGTGTAATGGCTATAATTTTCCCAAAACCTTTCTCACACCTGTACCTCTTGTTTTTTTTATCTTTCAAGGGAACCCTTTGACATCTATCAAAATCGATGTTTACTTTTCAAAGCATGGTGGTGGTTTGGTAAACATGGATGCTTTCTTTTCATTTATGTCAAATATATGTCTCCCACCATGGGTTACATCCCATAAATGGAAAGACACTAACTATGTAACGTCCGGCTTTTTCATACTTTCCATATTTAGAAAGCTCGTGTGGTATTTCTATTTTTGGAAACTTTGTAATCTTATATTCGTTCTCTGTTGTAATCACTGTAAACCGAGACTTGAATCATAATGTAAACTCATATTTTATCTGTATTCGTGTTATGCGTATTCGTACATTCATACATATGATACCTAATTCGTAATACTTTTAAACATGTGATAAACTTGCAAATACGTAACAATCATACTTCATACGAGACGCATACGTGATCTTTATACTTAATCGTATTCGTTTTATATTTATGTAAACCTTAGAACATGTTACTTATGCTTAAAAGTCTTAATGTGGCCCTAAAACACGTATTATGTAACACTATACAAGGTCCAATCAACAAAACAAAAAAATAAAAAAATGTGTTTTTGACCCGTGCCTACGGACGGATGGGAACCCTCATACGGTCCGCAAGCATGTCTGGGCAGGCAGAAAACACACCAGCCCGCGGGTTTGCACGAAATCCCAATACAAACTCTCACCCAATCACCTCTAAACCTCCATTAATCACCTCCTATCAATCCTAAACCCTTCCCCTATAAATACCAAGCTTCTCCAAGCAATTTCACACTTTCAACACTCTCTAATCTCTCTCAAAACACATCAAAATCTCTGAAATATCAAGAATTCGGGCAGATTCATCCATGTTTACAAACGTGAGTATAACTTGCTCATTTCTTAACCTTTTTGCTTGATTCTTCTTCCATAACACTTGGATTAACCTTGGGTTTGATTCCACGGATTCTCCTTGGAGAATCCAAACCTGGAAGTTCACCTAAACGGCTCCAAACTTTCTGTTCTGAACTTAAACTCTTTAAACTTATGTTTTAACTCAAACAACCTTGAGTTCTTGTGCTCCTAACCCAACTTATGATTAGTGAAGCCTAACCAAGCTTGTTTATATGAAATAAGGGCTGTTTTAACACCCTAAACTTTCTGTTTTAACGAGCTTTAAGCTCACAAGTGTTTCCAAGCCTTAGACTTGAAGCTAGTGTGACTACAAGGTTAGCTTGGGCTATCCTACATCTAAGTCCACACAACACTTGATGTTTTCTCATTCCATCCTAAGTAGCTTGCTAGTTGAAAGTAACACAACCCCCTCTAGCCTTCAACTTGTGTCGACGTTGGTTCACCGGTTGTAGCTTACTTGGCTACTTAGAAAGCATGTAATCTCATTTTCCTTTACTATATTTGTTCTTGACCCTCCTTTTTGTCGATGACAACTTGTGTAGTGGTGAACTCTCATGAGGTTCCTAAATGGATGGTTATACCACCTACCTCCTACATGACTTCCATGATATTATTGTTAGTTATACTTATGATAAATATATATGGACTATATAATATACTTAAAACCGAAACCTTGATAATGACTATATAATCATGTGTCAAGTTACTAAGTTTAATCACTAAAGTGTCTAGTTCCTCGTTATGATTCTAATAGGTGTTATAACTTATGGAATCACATAAACCCTACGGGTTCCCATAGTGTCAAAACGAGTGCTAAACCTAGGTGAATATTTTCATATACATACTTTGTTATGCTTAATTCCCAAACCCCGAATCTTCCATCAACATCCAATACTCACACCTAGGTTTTCCTCTTGTAGGATAACTCGGTGTTCCTCCTTCAACCAAACGAACTCTTCACGGAACTAACAAGTCGGAAAGCTTACCAAACCGTGAGTACACTCGACCCATTTTCATTTTATCACTTTTGGATGTAGCATGTTTACCCTATACAAAATCACTAAACTTAAACTTTATGCAATGCACGAAAAAATCCAGTATTCATGAATATTTTGATACGTTACTTGATGCTTATATCTTGGACCATTCTTATGTAATACTATAGTCATTAGCTTATCTTAACCCCCCATTTGACATGTATAGCGCTATAGGAGTAACACAGCGCCCACTCATGAATCTAGAGGTCATGTTAAATTATCGTTATTATGCGTAAGCAAGATGATTGACTAGAAATATTGCATGCCATGTATAATGCTCTTGTATAAACTTAGTTACCATGTGGATTCGTTTTAAACCTTATTCGTCTACGTATGCTTATGCTTAAACTTGTGTACTCGCCTTTGCTTTTGCATTGAACTTTATTTTAAAACATGTTATAGGTTGAGAAGGATGATGCTATGAAATCAAAGTAGCGTTGATGTTAGATACACACCTAGACGTTTTAGGTTTATTAATGTTGTATCAAATTTTGTCTTATTATTGTTGTTATTTGAAATTTCCATGTATTGTAATGACAATTTACTTATAAAATGAAATTGGGTTTAATTAATTATTGTCACCATTAGCGTTGTGAGTAATGAGCAATCTTTTTCGTCCCGCCTCGATGTTTCCGCTATCGGTTGGGGTGTGACAAACTAGACCCTTCCATTTTCAAAAATTAAAATCCTTCCAATTGGTTATCAGCTTGTTTAGTTCAACGGGGATTTTGCTAGTAAAGATCAGAGAAAGATAATTTGCTATCTTGTAATTTAGTTTTGATTAATTAGCTTTCTAAACCCCAATCAATTTTCTTGATGTATCATGATTTGATCTATGAAGATTATAGATGTTCTTTCATTCTTGAACTTGCAAAATATGAATCTTCATCACTTGTTATTTTGGTCTTTTACGTTTGCATATGGAAATATTTGACGATATGTTGCACTTAGTGATTTTTTGCCCTTTATAATTCATTGCACATTATGATTATTGTAATTGGTGATTTGTTGCACTAGATAAGTTGTTGGAATTCATTTTCCAATATTGATTATTCTAGTCTTGATTCATCATTTCACACATCTTAATCTTTGAACTTGATGGGACCTTGTATTTGGTGATCTTGATAATTTGTTAATTCTAATTGTTAAGTGACATGTATATAGCATATGTCCATCCTTAATTGACAACCATTAACACAAGTAATGAATTCAAGACATTATCCAAACAAGACATCTTTTGGGATGTTAATCATTCCATATTTTTTTTGTTAATCCTTGTTTTCTCAGTAAACAATATCAAAGGGAAAGCCTTTTGGTTTCTTGAAACATCTAAAGCTAAAAATGGGTGATAGTTTTCTTTTCACCATCGAAATTAAAAGCCAAACACAAGACTTCTTTCACGAGTGCATTTATCTACAAGGACAAGTCCCACCAAGAAAACACCTTATACCATAAAGCCTTAAACCAAGAAGAATAAGTCAATAAATGTTCCATATATTTTAGTTATTTTTATAAAAAAGACATTAAAGAACATGAATACTTGTTATTGTGTAGCTTAGTGTTAAAAGTTATGGTTAACCATATTAAAATTGTATTTTATGTATCCACATGGTGTTTGAAAATATAACATTAGGCAAAATTTCAACAAAATACTTACCGCTCATCATCTGAAACCCATGCAACTTGCTCCGATAATTGTAAGAAGAACCTCTAGTACACAAGATTCCACATGTAGTTCATTTTCCGAACAATTACTAGAGAAAATACTTTTTAGGACATCTCCTTTTTTGACACACACACACATATATATATATATATATATATATAGGGCTGAGATCGTGTAAAAAGCACTAGATAGATTAAGAACTTAAAAAACATTCTAGACTATACATTTTCTCTAAGCTTCTCCTAATATACACATATGTATAGTTTAAAATTGACTATTACACATATGTTTATAATTCAAGATTTAACAATATAAATATATGTATTTAGTCAATTTTAAACTATACATATGTGTATATTATGAAAAGTTTAGAATAATGCGTGGTTCAGAATGCTTTTCAAGTTTCTCAAATAGGTTGGACTTCTCTTAGGACTCCTACCCTGTATATATATATATGTATAATATATATATAGTATTCGATTCAAATGAGAACCATCACGAGTTGCGAGAACTTTTTGATCCAGACGAGTTGGGCTTTTTTTTACACAAACGTAGATAAAAATATTATAAAAACATCTGTAAAAAAGTAAAAAAAATTGTCGAGTCGGTAGTTTTGACCGATGCAAGTTTTTTTATGCCTGGGCGTAAATTTTAAAATTTAATTTTATGCCCAGACGTAAAAAAAATTGCATCAATCAAAACTACCACCTCGATTTTTTTTAATTTTTTTACAGGTGTGTTTATAATATTTTTATCTACGTTTGTGCAAAAAAATTTTGATGCAACTCGCCAAGAATCAAAAAGTTCTCGCGGTTCTCGCAACTCGTGTTGGTTCTCATTTTAATCCGTTCATATATATATATATATATATATATATATAGGGAAAGGGTAAAATGAGAACTACCTTGAGTTGCGAGAACCACGAGAACTTTTTGATCCGGCGCGAGTTGGGTTAAATTTTTTTGCACAAACCCACAAACGTATATGAAAAAATTATAAACACAACTGTAAAAAAAGTATATAAAAATTGCCGAGTCGGTAGAATTGACTGATGCAAGTTTTTTTATGGTAGACGTAAATTTTGGAAGAAGATAAATAATTTTTTACGCCTCATGTAAATGTGGGTATGCGACATTTTTTTTCAATTTTTTTTTGCTGAAACATGTGATTCTTTTACGACTTTTGAGAAAAAAATTCAGAAAAACCTATTGAATGGCCTTTTTCAATTTTTTTTGCTGAAACATGTGATTCTTTTACGACTTTTGAGAAAAAATTCGGAAAAACCTATTGAATGGCCTAGTTCTCACGGTTCTCGTAACTCGTGGCAGTTCTCATTTGAACTGAATTCTATATATATATATACAAGAAGGTTTAAATGAGAATGTTAAATAGTGTGCGAACCGTGAGAACGAATAAAAAACCACAAGAACTTGATAAAAAACAATTCAAATTCAATTTTTTACACTTATCATTATTATTCGAATACAAAGTTAGAACTTTAATTTACACATTTAAAATTTACGTGAATTCATAAATAAAGAAACTTTACACATGTGTACGTTTGCCATTTACACATGTGTAAGTTTGTTATATTTACACATGTGTAAAAAATCTAACAAGAGTGATTTTGAGAGGAGAGATGAATTATTTTACGTTGTAAATTCTTTTTTTAATGTTGTATTTTAATTACAATGAGGTTTGTATTAAAAAAACGGTTTTGATTGGTTTTTTCATTCGTTTCTCACGGTTCTCGCAATATTTAGCGTTCTCAAAATAACCTTCCCCTATATATATATGTATGTATATATGGAAAGGGTAAAACAAGAAGTGTCTTGAGTTGTGAGAACCATGAAAACTAGGCCTTCCAAAAAGTTTTTCAATTTTTTCTCAAAAATCTTAAAAAAATCACTTGTTTCAGCAAATAATAAAAATAAAATGTAGCATGCAAAATGTTACGTTGGGTGTATTTTTTTTTACATAAGGCGTAAACGTAATTTACATCAGGCGTAACTACCGACTCTATAATTTTTTTTTGTTTTTCTAACAGATGTGTTTAAAACATTTTGTTTACGTTTGTGCAAAAAATGGTGCCCAAATCGCATGGAAAGTAGGAGTTCTCATAGTTCTCACAACTCCTGGTGGTTATTAATTGAACTGAATCATATACACACATCAATCGGAAACCCGTGTAATACAGTGGCAACGATAATTTACAACATGTTACATGTTTTCTATTTGTTTATGAATACTCTCATGATATTTGTATACTATGATAGAAAAGTTGATCAAATTGTTTATAATATTCGCTACATATGTTACACGAGTGTACATATAAACTAGAGAAGAATAAATAGTTATTTATATATTATGTATAGATTCTTGCAATTTGTTTATGTTTTTTAGTTTTAAGAATCATGAGAACTAGACATTCGAAAAAGTTTTTCAATTTTTTTCTCAAAAATCATAAAAAAAATCACTTGTTTAGCAAATAATAAAAATAAAATGTAGCATGCAAAAATTTACATTGGATGCAAATCTTTTTACATAGGCGTAAACATAATTTACGTCAGTCGTAACTACGACTCGATAACTATTTTTTTGTTTTACTAACAGATGTGTTTAAAACATTTTCGTTTACGTTTGTGCAAAAAATGGTGGCCCAAATCGTATGGGAAGTAGGAGTTCTCATAGTTCTCACAACTCCTGATGGTTATTAATTGAACTGAATCATACACACACACCCCAATCGGAAACCCGTGTAATACAGTGGCAACGATAATTTACAACATGTTACATGTGTTCTATTTGTTTATGAATACTCTCAAGATATTTATATAGTATGATAGAAAAGTTGATCAAATTGTTTATAACATTCGCTACATATGTTACAAGAGCGTACATATAAACTAAAGAAGAAGAGTAAATTGCACAAAACATCCTTTATGTTTCCTCAAACTTGCAGGTTCCAGCCTTAATGTTTAAAAGTTGCTAAAAACAACCTTTAAGTTTATTTTTGTTGCGGGTTCAATTCTTTACAGCTAACCACGTTATTTTCTTCAGTTAAGTTCCCTCACATGATCAACCAAAATGACGAATATACCCTCACATGTTATGCATGTGAGGGAACTTAACTGAAGAAAATAACGTGGTTAGCTGTAAAGGATTGAACCCGCAACAAAGATAAACTTAAAGGCTGTTTTTAGCAACTTTTAAACATTAAGGCTGGAACCTGCAAGTTTGAGGAAACATAAAGGATGTTTTGTGCAATTTACTCAAAGAAGAATAAATAGTTATTTATTTATTATGTATAGATTCTTGCAATTTGTTCATGTTTTTTAGTTTTGGAAAGCCCTAATTTTCATCAATTGCAACAAGTTTGATATTTGACACAAACAAACTTTAAAATTATTGTTACTATTTTTATTTTTTGTATAAAGTTACTATCACGCTCTCTTTATTAAAAAGTTGTATATTAAATAGATAAACATAGATCCACAACAAAAATTTGAAAATGTAGGATATTGGAACAATCAAATAAACTTTAGCTTCTTTATGTATTTCATCAAATATATTCAAATTTATAGCAAGCCTTGAAGCACCATGCAAAGTTAGTCATTTTACATTGTAAAATGAAAGTTACAGTTTTATAAATTATTTACAAACGTTTATTCAACAAACGACTTAAGTGTACATGAAGCATTTAACAAGAATCATACATCTGTTAGCTCCAGATCATGCAACCCACATACCATGTTAGCTGGCACAACCACATCTACCATCTCTGGATACATAAATTCCAAATCTTTTAAGGAATTCGCATGATTAGCACTTTGACATATTATAATTGGTAGTTAAACCTTTGTATGTATATAATCATGTACTTACTTTCCATGATATTTTTGAATGTTTCGTGAAAGAAAAAAATGGCTAGATTAGTATGTAAAAAACAAAACATAATCTATAGAAGTAAAAAACTTACAAGGATTCAACTTTTAATCGCATAAACACATGAAATTTTGATTAT
Organism: Scalesia atractyloides; assembly: GCA_947069175.1. Classification (NCBI taxonomy): domain Eukaryota; kingdom Viridiplantae; phylum Streptophyta; class Magnoliopsida; order Asterales; family Asteraceae; genus Scalesia; species Scalesia atractyloides. The sequence goes on along the minus strand of CAMTDV010000016.1, from coordinate 18,822,301 downwards.
TCATATTGTGAATACTTCAGGTTTATTTGGTTATGCAATACATTCTAATGGGTCAAATAGGTTAACCTGAAGGATATAGCTATAAAGGAAGCTATTCAAATGGGTCGAACGGGTTTAAAGTAAAGTGTATACAAATGAATAATCATCTCCAAAATCGTTTTATTAGAAAATGTTTGAATATCTTGGTAATATTATAGTTTCAATAATCATAATTAACTCATAAACTACGTATACAATTCACAAAAATAGACAAAATAAAGTATTTGCTAGCCTAATCCAACCCCTTTTTACTTACCACCTCTAGGATAAAAAAATAGTGTTAAGATATACGTCATCTTTTGTTACGGCGGTGTTATAGGGTATCTCCTCACCACAGTGCTCACCTGAAACGAGGGTTCTATAACATACAACATTCTGTATATAAATATATAATAATTGATGTCTATTGACCATTAACCAATTGTAATCATGAGCATGGGCAATGTAAAGACCTAAATAGATGATTACAAATCGAGACGAGTTTCATCTCAGGATAGATCAAGAACAGGATGCATACGGGTTCTTTCATCTTTCGGTAGTCAAATTATATATCCTTGCATGCGAGTGGACTGGTTCATATAGCTGCTTAGAACTCCACGATATGATGACATGTTGAAAAAGTTGATCACAACTAATGCCACTCTCAAAACTATCTCACAAGTATTGCAAATATCTCACAAGTATTGCAAACTCCATTGTGAATGGCGAAATTATATGGGTTGTAGCCTTTATCAGTCATTATTAGGGAATGTGTAAGGGAATAACATTGGTGAAGGTACAATAGCCATTATGAATGGCAAAATCTGCAAAGTGCTGACAAAGTGCCATTTAAAATGGTGAAATCTATTAAAATTCTGCACAATATGCCATTGTTAATGGCGAATTATGCATGATTATCGTCGTTTTTAATGGAAGATGTGAAGCGTTTTTTGCCGAAATGGTATTGATTTGAATCCAGTTTTGGAGATTGGTGTAGGAATAAAAACAATTTGAAGAATAGGTAATTCGTTGGTACGACAAGCGCATGGTCAAAATGTTTGGCTATTACGCTTGTGCAACAAGCGCATTACAAAAAAACCAACTTAATAGTTTGCTGGAGTAATACACAATAGCCGGAGAAGACGTAGCATAGTCGCCGGTGTTTATTATTGACGCAGACGACATAGCACAGTCGTCGACATAAAGTTCATATTATCTCCAATCACATTTTGTATTATCACAGTCGACATAGCACAGTTTTGTATTATCTCTGATTAGCACAAACAACATATCACAATCGACATAGCACAGTTTGTATTATCTCCGATCATCTTATCCGGGAAACTCCCGCATAAATTTCATGTAAGTTAGGTGTCAAAAAACTTCTCCGGCCACTAAACTTTGTCTTCTTCGGTGTGCTTACACTGTTCCAGCGAGTTTGAATTTGATTTAAAGATGATGCGCTTTTAGTACAAGCGCAATAGACTTCAAATCTGACAATGCGCCATTTTAAATGGCTTTATGTGAAAGCTTTTGCAGAATTCGCCATTTTCAATGGCTATGTGTGCAGATTCTTGCATAATTCACCATTTTAAATGGCTTTATGTTCAGCTTTTGCAGATTTCGCCATTAACAATGGCTATGTGTGCAGAATTCGCCATTTTCATTGGCTTTTGTACCTTTTACATATGATTAGTCTTACACAAACACTGACACGCTTGTCACAAGCCTAGGCGGCATGTAATTTCGCCATTCACAATGGAGTTTGCATTACTTGTGAAATAGTTCTGAGAGTGGCATTAGTTATGATCAACTTTTTCAACTTGGCATCAGATCTGCAAATAATCTCAAGTTTATCATGATTAAACGTTACATACAAACTAAAGAGAGGGTATTTTTGACCTTTTACATATAATACAAAGAATTATGCTTTTAAATTTGAAACAAGTCAATATTAAACCATCATTGAACCGGGTTGTAAGCGTATTTGCAATTGTAATTAGGAAAATAAAAAATGGTTGCAGTGACAAAAAAAGAAACAATCAAGGATGAAGATTATTACAAGGAAAACAACCATAGTTGTGACTAAAAACTGCATATATGCGGTCTTTTATTCTTCTCTTTCACCTTTTAAATTTTCCGGGTGTGCTCAACCTGATATGCCGCTCTAAGTTCATATATTTTTTTATGAACAAACTGTCATTTCTCTCATTAACTTCTTCTTAAGTTTTGATCTCATCTTTTGTATCTGTAACTAAATGTATACATTTTTTTTTCAATGTTGCTTGTGTTTAGTTGATTTTAAATCTTAACATGGTTTTGATCTCATCTTTTGTATCTGTAACATTGGCCTGATTGCTCAATTTCTCCGTTATCACCACCAACAATTGAAACCCTAGGTAAACCACTAGTCAAATCCACCACCATGTGATAGCAACCCAGAAGAATCAATGATTGCGGCACTACAATAAGGCGACACAACCACCACAACACCACTGGTCTCTAATGATTCTTGCCTGTATGAGTCCATTGTCGCATTCTGTAACACCTCGAAAATTCGTGACCAGTAATATACTAACACGTGTCCCGCTGATCCTCGAATGCCACGTGTTGGACGAGAAGGACTAAATTCGTCGTTATGTTATTTTATAACCTCTGAACGACAATTGAATAGTTGAGGGACTGAAAGTGTCAACATGCTTAAACTATGCCTCTGAGTGACCTTATAACGAACCCGAAGCTTAACGATGTTCGGTTATATTCCCGAGTGTGTCAAATGATGGCCATACTGACGAAAACATGCAAAAATATCAAATTCTGGAGGTTTGGGAAGTCCAGAGGCTAAATTTAAAATTTTTGAAAACCTTGCTCTTTCGCGCCACGCGACAGAGTAAGGTTGTCCCCGAGCGTGGCGTGATGGAGGCCAGTTTTCAGCAGATGGTGCCAGCTGCTGAACTGCAGCCTTGGCCACCACTCAAACCATTTCAGCTCTCATAATTCGAAACCATGAGCTCATTTATGGTATTGGACACATCATAGGACACCTAGAGTGATCCTAAATGAGTTCTAACACTTGTAAGGATCCAAAATCATGCTCCAACACTATAAATAGAGCTCAATGTTGAGTTTGATTCCTTGCTCATTCTTATCTTCCTCATCTATTCACTCTAATTGGAAGTTCCTGATACTTGGGAGCATCCTACTGAGTTTCTAAGCTATCTTGGATCACTTGTAAGTGTCCATCCTGCTTAGTTCATTTTATTTGGCTTTAAAGCCAAAAGTCAAGCGTTATCGTAATAACGCTTTGACTTTCGGTTAAGACCATTATGGTCCAGCCATTGTTCGAATCAAACATGGATAAGTGATCGTAATTAGGTAGGTGTTAGTCCCTTAAAAGGGACCTCCTAAAGATCACGTTTGCTAGACCTATTGACGGTCAAAGTTAAATTGTTAAAAAGGCAAACGGGTCAAATTATGTAAAATTCATAATCTGAGTTTATATAAGTTAAAAAATGTTTTGACACTTAAAATAACTTGTTAATTAATAATAGAACATGTATGAACATGTTCAACCCGTCAATGTTAGTCTAAGTGTCGGTTCACATGCCGAAAGTCACGAAGTTTGACTTCTGCATTGACTTTCGATTATAAACCGAATTAACAATTTAGCTTATGCTTTTAAGTTGTATTATGATCTTAATATAATATAGTATAACCCCCTAAGGTTATACTACAAGATCATAACCAGAATATGAGTTTTATGCATTAGTTCTACATTATGCCAACTTTGACTATTTTGCCATTTTTAATAAAAAACAACGTTTAATCAATAAATAATTTGTGAATGATATATATACTGATATGTGATTATAATTAGCATATCATGATGTTATAATACTGATCACAAACTGAGTTTTGATAAATATCGTAAACTGTGTCCTTAAAAGGACCAAAATACCCTTATGATGTCTAAATCGGTTTCTAAACATAATTTTCATATCAAACATGAAACCTACTAATATCATATCATATTTATAATATTTTTCGAGAATGTTTATCATCATAACATCAATTATATACAAGTTCCTTTTATACGTCACATAATGATCGAAATGCCCTTATGAGGCATAGTTTCATTTTAAAACCTTAACGGGCATGTAAATTGATATCCTATTGATATCATAACTTATTTAAAGTATATTGGCATGTAAAACTTGTCCATGACTCATCCGGTTACCCGGTATCGCATTTATGCGTTCAGTTAAGCTTATGTAGACTTTTTTTTACGTAAATTTACTGAAACGGGTCAAACCTTATCATTTTAATCTCAAATTCCAGAATGTATTATGTTTACCCATATTATACAAGTCCCAATACTTGGCGGGTTTAAACTACATTCTATTCCGGTCACCGCTTAATCTATGTATCGTACCATATTCATAAGATTAAGATTAGCCGGTCTAAGTCAATGACTTTAGTAAAGACCCACTAACATTCTAATTGGTTAATAATACCATTCACTCCAGACTAGAGACTTCCGGTAGATTGCATCCGAGCTAGTTATTTTGTATACGGCTGGTTTATCTTATTTTCTTATTTTGAAGAATTTTGCTAAACCAGGTAAATACTCTTAACCTATTTTCCCTATACGGGCTTGGGATACGGTAAATATTACCGCATGGTCGAATATGCGATCGAAGACAAATGAGTCGGGAATTCAAATAATCCGTTTTAATTCGTATTACTTAATATTAAACATTGGGGGTTAATGTGACCATGTCCTGGATATCCTTGACTCCTTTAATTGCAAATGGCCACGACCTAAGCACGGAGTGTAGGCATACACCCGACAGATGCTAAAATATATAACCCAATATAGGTATACCTAATAAAGGTATGAAAGTGGCTTGTCGGTTAATCATGACCTCGGCATAGTTATCGGGGCCCTAAATGTATTATTAGCATTTAAAACTGATAATATGAGATATAGTTTGTCCCAAGTTATTTATGAAAATAAATGTACCATAGTGTGCATAAAAGATTTTGAAAGGATTTTCAAAACGTGTCGGTTATTTGTATTTACCAGTGAAAACTGACGGATTTTCAAAAGACTAAGTGCATGAAGTAAGGTAACGTAAATAGGCTGGAAGTGCTCGGCATAGCTTAAGAGGAATTTGCAACTCCTTGCTTAGAAATCACATAGTCTGCTAAACTTCCTTTTGTTATAATAATTTGATCCGTCTGTGGATTTATTACGAACGTTATGTATTATATTTGAATTTGGAACAATACGTTCGTAATAGTATTTTTGTTCCATTAAACTTCCGCTGTGCTATCAAATGTTGTGTGGTTATGATGATATCAATCTTACGTCACGATATCCACCATCAAGTCTACCAGGATACACGTGGAAATCAAGGTGTGACACATTCTCATATACTTTTGTGATTTTTTATTTTGTAAGGACAAATGTCTTTATTAAAGATTACAATTATTTTGAGCCCTTTTTTATTTACAAGGTTTGGTTTACACGTAGACACGTCACCTTGTATTGTATTATTTGTTATTAAATAAGTTGGTTTGCATTTTTCGGGTAAGCATTAAGATTTCTTGTTATGAGACTCATGTTACCGTATGGTCTAAAACTATTAGTGGTAGTAGTTACATAATTAATTGGTTTCATTTATAACATTTTATATATTTTTGTGTTGATGTTGTTTTCTTTCTTTTTGGTGTGTTCTACGAAGTTAATATGTCATGCTTTGAATATGTTAGACCACGTTTGACCATGTTCCCTAATGTGACATTTTTGACCCTATTCATTATGTTCTAGCTTATGTGACCATGTTCGACCTAACGTGCCAAGTTGACTTTTTCATACTTTTCTAAGACGATATAATGTGATTTTGGATGACCAAGAGGTAGGGTAGCACGAAGATAGGACCCTCGGCTCTCCATGCGTGTGGAGTGGGTGCAAGCAAGACCAAGGGAGATTTTCGTGAGGGTGAATTTATGGAACATGATGCCACATCTCTTCGTGATTTCATCAAGTAGACCACCTTGGTGTAGGGTTGTGACCCAAATACTATGTGAAAGGCGCCTCGTAATCTAGATGAGTGGATTGAGCTTATCTTAATATAAGGTGGGTAGGTTTAGGTAGTGTGAACTTAGGTACTTATTTTGTATATAATCTAGATGAGTGGATTGAGCTTATCTTAATGTAAGGTGGGTAGGTTTAGGTAGTGTGAACTTAGTTACTTATTTTGTATTGTATTTTGATGTTTGTTGTATTTGCCTGAATATTGTAGCTCGTTAGACCAGCATGCTTTTTGACAAGTCACCTCCATTTTAAAGGCCTTGTCTCATGGTCTTTGTGCTTGTTGGAAGGACGTCCATGAGGTAGACACCTGTACCCACACCTTAGTGTAAGTAAATTATTTTTATTTAATTATTACATATATTTATACTTGATATCACACTATATATGCTAACGCAGACTCAATCGCTACCCACAATTGTGGGAGCAACATGCTAGCGGCCGGAAGAAGGACACTGTATCGTATTTAAGACTACTCACTCGTTATGTCATTCCCGGTGATCCTGCATCTTAGGAATTACTTGTAACATATAATGACTATTATAGGTGGTAAAAGATATCTTGTTTCACATTCGAAACATCAATATCATAAATATTACAAAAGTTGATAAGACAACTTATTCTAAAAACAATAATTGACTGTTCATTACAAAACAAAAATAGTAGAAGTTGGTGAGATGGTTACCTTTTGTTTTCTACTCATCCAATTTTTTCTCTTTTATCTGTATTTGATTAAAAGATGTTTTATTTTGGTGACTGTTCATTAAAAAGTAAGTAATTTAGTTTTTTTTAAAGATAAATAACTTGTCTGCTTAGTTAGTATACCCTTCTCTTTCTCTCTTTTTTTAAATCCCAAAGTGTGTTTGGTATGCAACTTCTGTTTCTGAAATTTTTTTTTTTTGTGTTTTCTTGAAAGAAAAATTTGTTTTAGGATAACAGATTTTTCGCTTCGATTATATAAAGTAATAAGCTCTAGGGCTAGAGTTACAATAGTCTACTCATGACCAGTGGTGAAGCTTGAGATTTCCGACAGAGGAGGGTTTGAAAACGTATATACCTAAAAAATTCTACACGAAAACTACATACTGAACACTACTTAGCAAAAAGTTCGGAAGATCTGGCGCCCCCCCTTCCCGTACAAAGTTGTGCCCCTGCCCATGACGAATTTGAGGTCGTGTAGCTAGCTCAACTCATTTTAAGTTCTATATCTATATCCAACGGATGAGGGGCGTTCTCACCGTTTTCACACTTATAGGCATTTTCCCTAAATCCTGCCCCTATATATATATATATAATTACCGTTTTCACACTTATAGGCATTTTCCCTAAATCCTGCCCCTATATATATATATATATATATATATATAATTATATATATATATATATATATATATATATATATATATATATATATATATATATACATATATATATATATATAGGGGCAGGATTTAGGGAAAATGCCTATAAGTGTGAAAACGGTGAGAACGCCCCTCATCCGTTGGATCAAAACAATCTATATATTAGATTGGCGTGAGAGTTATGTGTGTGTGTATATATATATATAGAGAGAGAGAGAGAGAAAGAGAGTGTGTATACAATACAAGAATGATTATCGTTCGATGCGTACGCAAGTAGGAGATTGTGCCACATTTTATTCTTTAATGTGCGTGATTAGGGTAATTAGGTATTTGTTCATGCGTGATTCATGTGATGTTATGTGTGATTATGTGATGGTATGCGTGATTATGTGTTTTCTTCATGCATGATTATGTGATTTTTGGTCATGCATGAGTAGGGTTTGAGTTTTATAACATGTGGAATTTACTTGTGTACACTTCACATATTAAGCACTATTGTAAAACTCATTGTAATTAAGATACAACATCAAAAAAAGAATTAAAAACATCAAAAAATTAATCTCTCCTCTCAAAATCACTCTTATTAGATTTCTTACACATGTGATGTGTAAATATAACAAATTTACACATGTGTAAATGGCAAACTTACACATGTGTAAATTTCCTTTATTTACGAATTCATGTAAATTTAAATGTATACGCCCCGCTTGCGGTATGCACATTATATAATGTGTATACGTGTGGGCGCTCAGGGGGGGTGAAAGTGCACTAATTTTAACGTTATTTACTAATTTCGTGAAAATAACGTTAAGAGGGAGGTAATCATGATCAGTGGTGTAGTGATAGCGAAAGACAAGGGGATACATGCACTAATCGGCATTTTTCTGAATTGCTGAGTGTTATGTGCCTTATGTCCAAGGCTTGATGCAAAACTACTATCAGGCCGGGGGTCTTGCTGGAAGCAGCTTCTCTATTCCTACGGGGTAGAGGTAAGGCTGTCTACATCTTACCCTCCTCAGACCCTACCTTAGCTTTGCTATTGGTGGGATTTACTGAGTATGATGATGATGATGTAAATTTAAATGTGTAAATTAAATTTCTAACACTTTATTCGAATAATGATAATAGTTATAAAATAAACTTAAATTTGAATTGTTTTTTACCAAGTTCTCGCGGTTTTTTCATTCGTTCTCACGGTTCTCACAATATTTAGCGTTCTCATTTAAACCTTCCCCTATATATACATGGGAAGGATAAATGTAAACCCACTTGAGTTGAAAAAACTCAAAAAACCCTTCTAAAAACCCCATGTAACATTTTTATTTTTTTCTAAAAAAAATAGGGAATGTAAGATACATATATTTAAACATTTTTGTGAAAGAAAAACATAAAAACACCGAATTATTTTTTTAAATGTTAAAAATTCCATGTTACATAATATATATGTCCAAAAAAATGACATACAAATTTTGAACATTTAAAAAAAAAGTAGCGATTTTTACATTTTTTTTAAATAAAAATGTTCAAGTACATTTATACATTTCCTATTTTTTTAGAAAAAAATAAAAATGTTACATAGGGTCTTCTTGAGTTTCTCAACTCAAGTGAGTTTTCGTTTTATCTTTCACCTATATATATATATATATAGGGAAAGAATCATGAGAAAACTAACTAAATGTGAAAAAACTAGAAAATTAACTAAAAAAGTCAAAAAAAAAAAGCATAAAAGACATACAGATTTTTTTTACGATTTTTTTTATAAAAATCACTGCTTTTATGTATAAAAAAACTTGTATGCACATATGCATTGTATGTGTACTACACATGTGCATTATATGTATATGTTGCACATGTGCATTATATGCTTTTTTATATTATTTTTTAAAAAATGTTTTTTATATAATATATATAGCGATTTTTTATAAAAAAAATCAAAAAAAAATTGATATGTTTTTTTGGCTTTTAAGTAAGTTTTTTTGTTTTCTCATTTAAACTAGTTCTAATGATCCATCCCTATATATATATATATATATATATATATATATATATATATATATATATATAATATATATAATATATATTGGTGGGATTTGGGGAAAACGTCTAAAAGTGTGAAATTGATGAGAGCGATTTTGGTGTTGACACGTGACGTTGGTGCTAACCCACACTAAGGGGTGATATTGTCAAAACGTGCATGTGCATGCCATTCACATGCCAAAGACCATCCACATGCAAATCACATCCACATTCCACCATCTTTTTAAGACTCCCGTGACTTTTTTATACGTGATTATTTTTAAAAAATTACACCATAAAATCGAGCGTTTTATTATCTTTCCAACGAGTATACTATTGCTATAAATTTAAAATAAAATGACATGAACTCGATGTTCAAATAAAAACGTCATAAAACACACAGTTTAGAAAAACGCCATGAAAATACATAGTTGAAAACGTCATAAAACACCCAAATTCTAAAGAAATAACCATTAAACCCAGTTGAAAACGCTAAAAACACTCAGTTCGATAAACGCCATAAAAACTAGTTGAAAACGCCATATAAAACAAAGTTCAAAACGCAATAAAAAACAAAGTTTAAAACGCCAAAAAAAACAAAGTTCAAAACGCCTTAAAAACCTAGTTAATTTTTTTCGAAAAACATATCAATAGTATACTATTGGAAAGATAAAAAACGCTGAATTTTATGGTGTAATTTAAAAAAAATAATCAGGTATAAAAAGTTATTGGCGTTTAAATATGACGGGGGGAAATGGTATGTGATTAGCATGTACACCCTTATTTGGATCTTCATATTACCACTCCTGGTAGTTCTAAAGTCCCTATTATTTACAAAAATGTCACTCTATCAATCTTAGGCACAAATCATAAAGATCTTATGGCTGAAAATCGTTCTTGCCGTTTTCACACTTCTAGGCGTTTTCTCCTGATCCCATTATATATATAATATATATATATATATATATATATATATATATATAATATATATATATATATATAATATATATATAGGGGATGGGTAAAATGAGAACCACCTTGAGTTATGAGAATCGTAGGAACCAATATAAGCCATTGATAAAAAATGTTTTAATTGATGAGATTAAAAGACAATAAAGTAGTTGTAATCATTGTGCTTTAGTTAATGAGTTTTTGTTTTTAGTGGGATAAGGGTAAATTGATATTTTTACTAAGCTTTTTAATGATTGATAATTAATGTTATAATCATTGTGCTTTAATTAATGTTTGTGATTTAATTAATTTTATTTTTAAATCATGCAGTAAGAAAATTACATTACGTAGGGGTTCAAAAATTTTTTGCGCGCCGGTTCTAAACAATTTTTACGCGCGGGTTCAAAAAATTTTTATGCCCCGTTTTAACTTTTTTACGCCCCGGTTTTAATTTTTTTACGTTTTAAACTTTTTTTACGCGCCGTTTTAGAACTTTTTTAAGGTGCCGGTTTTAAACTTTTTTTACGCGCGAGTTCAAACTTTTTTTATGCGCCGTTTTAGAAACTTTTTTACGCATCGTTTTAAACTTTTTTTATGCATCGGTTTTAAACTTTTTTACGCACCGGTTTTAAACTTTTTTACGTGCAGGTTTTCAACTTTTTTACGCGCGGTTTTAAACTTTTTTTCGCCGGTTTTAAACTTTTTTACGCTTAGATTTTAAACTTTTTTTTCGCGCGGTTTTAAACTTCTGTTACGCGCCGGTTTTAAATTTTTTTACGCGATGGTTTAGAACTTTTTTTACGCGCCGGTTTGGAACTTTTTTATGCGCCGGTTTTAAACTTTTTTACGCACGGTTTTAAACTTTTTTTACGCACATGTTTTAAACTTTTTTTACGCGTGTGTTTAAACTTTTTTTACACGTGGTTTTAAACTTTAAAACAATTTTTTACGGGTTTTAAGTTTTTTACAAAAAACAAAAAATATTTTACGCCAAACAGAAATATTTTATTTTTACAAAAACCTTTTTTCAATTTTTTTTTTTCAAAATTTTTTTTACGCCAAACATCTATTGACGCCCCCGACACCCCGATTTCGGGTTTACAAAATTTGAGAATCTTACCAAACGAACTCACCCAAAAATCACGACTTAATAGATGTCTCATGTTGAATTTTAAATAACAGAAAGATATAAGATATGACATGTTGAGTTTTAAATAGAAGAAAGAGAAAAGACGTGACATGTTGACTTTTAAATAGAAAAGAGAGAAAAGATGTGACATGGGAAGTAAAAGACTAAAATAACCTTTTGATTTAATTTGGTTATGGGTGATGTGTAAATATGCTATTGAATGATAGGAGTTCTCATGGTTCTCGCAACTGGGATTGGTTTTCTCTTGAACGGAATCCTTATATATATGTGTGTGTGTGTGTATGTATGTATATATATATATATGTATGTATGTATATATATATGTATGTATGTATATATATGGGATCAAGATCAAGGGAAAACCCCTCCGAGTTGTGAGAATTTAGAGAACTCGACCTTCACGTTCGAGTTTTGCCCCCATTTTTTCACACCCCTAGATTGTAATGTTAGAAAACGCTGTCGTAAAATATTTTTTCGAAATGGTGTTTTTCGCCCTCTTACAGTAGCTGTAAAATGGTTATAACGTAAGCAAGACATCACTTTTCACATCATTTACGGTTGCTGTAAATGAAAAAAAAACAAGTTTTTTTATTTTTTTATTTTTTGGAAAAGTTGATTTTTTTAGGAATTTTGCTAAATTTTTTTTTGAAAAAAACCTATCGTAAGGCCGAGTTCTCTAAGTTCTCACAACTCGTATAGGTTGTCACACCCCGACCCGCAGCGGAAAAGGTGATCGGGGCATAATTGGGTTATCATCAAAGCTCATGACATTTATTATATGTTTCATATTCATTAATACAATTTAATGGAAATTTACAATAAATGATACAACATGTTCTAACTATCAGTCTAAGCTTCTTGTTTCTCTTCTAAGGCATATCCTATGTTTTCCTTGCTTCAACCTGTCCACCTGTATCATGTGTAAAAAGGTTTTTGGATCAACATAATGTTGGCGAGTGAATCCTATGGAAAAACATTTGAACGAGTTTATCCAATTGATTATAAATAATGTGCATACCTCATATGAGTAAATGTAGATGTAAATTTATTCACACAACACATAATATTGTATATTGAACATACAAACACCAAATGATAGTTTTGAGGCACGCGTTGTTCTCGTCTCACACGAGGAACTGATGGGCCTAATAAATGAGTTTTGAGGCACGCGTTGTTCTTACGAACTGATGGGCCTAATGTATGAGTTTTGAGGCACGCGTTGTTCTCGTCTCACACGAGGAACTGATGGGCCTAATAAATGAGTTTTGAGGCACGCGTTGTTCTTACGAACTGATGGGCCTAAATAAATGAGTTTTGAGGCACGCGTTGTTCTTACGAACTGATGGGCCTAAATAATTTGTATACAACTTTGACAATATGAAATACATCACAACCAAACAATAGTTACATTCTAATTTAGTTCATATAATGGTATAGCACGAATTTGCATAAGAGAATTAGTTTAAGCGACACATAATACACCCCAAAACATGAATAAAAAGGGGAGTTTGTAAGAATTCACTCACATTGGGTGCGTTCGGTTGATGACGTTGAATGCACGCGAAAAGGTGCTAACCACGAGTGAAATTAACCTAGATAAATCGCATTACGGTTCGGTAAGTAAACGGGTTTTATGAATCTATTTTAGTAGGATTGTTGGGTGTATTTTTGTGAGTTTGAGGCTATTTTCTAACCTTAAAAATGTTATTTTTAAGTATTTATAATTGATTTTTAATTAAAATAATTAAATAAAAATAATAAAAAAATATTTTATTTTATTGCTACAGTAACTTTGACCAGCGTTGACCGGTTTAATGGCATGTTGTTGTGCGCTCGGTGAGGCTCGAACCCGAGACCTCCCGTACGCGTGCACGCAGCTCTACCAACTGAGCTACGTGTCTAACCCGTTATATATCCGATTTTAATTATATATATATATTAATTAGATTTAACAGAAATCCTTTGTTATTAAAAATGAATTAAATCTCCAGAATCGGTGCGCTCCACAGGTCTCGAACCCGGGACCTGTGGGTTAGCGGACACACACTCCACCGCTGGACTGTGTGTCACACTTGGTTATAACTCGGTTATCAATATACTTAACATATACTTAAAACAACCCGGTTCAGTTTGTGGAAAAAGGGATTTTTATTAAAGCAGCGTGTGTGAAACCGGAATCGAACTCGTGACCTTAGCGTTAAAAGTGCACACAGTCCACCGCTGGACTGTGTGTCTAACCCGTTAAATATCTTGATTTTAATTATACTTAACCATTATCGAAATGTCGTCTTCTTCACTGTTTTAACCGGAAGTGACGACGGACTGGATTCGAATGTTGATTCAAGTTTATTTAGCGTTTAATGATCAATTACAAATGATATAAAAGTAAAAAGGGAAGGAAAATAGGCGTGAGATGTACCGACTGGTTTTACTCTGTTTTCCGTCAAAACTCCGGCGACAGAACTCTTTTTCCGGCGACAAGTATTTTGCAGCAGAAAGTCTTCCGAAGGCTTGCAAAGGTTGTGGGTGTCTTCGGTGAAAGTTTAGTGGGTTCAGTAACCTCGGAGATTACTGATACGGTTTTCCGGCGAGTGTAATAAAAATTTCCGGCGAGTGATTCTTGTGTTTCCGGCGACTAGCGTTAAAACAGAGAGCGAGAGATGAGAGTATGGTTTAGAGGTGTGAGAGTGATGAGATGAGTTGTGCGGTTTAAACACCTTGTGGACGTCGGTTATTTATAGGTGTTTTCCGAACCGAATCGAGTCGGTTCCAAAGGTAGGTTCATGATTGGCGTAAACACGGAAAGGAAATCACAATTACGCGTCCCGGTCAATCAAGATTCGTGAAAAAAGGAAAGAGTTACAGGCTGTTTACGCGTGAAGTTCTTTTGGGCGGCAATTCACTGAATTTGACTTCCTAACTTGAATATTTGAATTAATTGATTCTCTTCATTAACAGAAAATCAAAGTGGCGGAGTGGTTTACGGTGTGTGAGTTAAGCGTTGGTTTGACCCGGTACAGACCCGAGTTCGAACCCCGGCATGAGTAAATCATTTTTATTTTGTTATTTTTGATAGATTTTCAAAAACTAAATACATATTCCCGCATAATAATTGATTACGGATCGTTTAAAATTATTTTGGGCATTTAATTCGCAACCAAAAATTTGACTGACTGTTCGGTTGATAAACGGAGCGGGTTTGGTAAATCCGTTTTTTGACGGATGTTACAGTATCCCCTGCTTTTAGAAATTTCGTCCCGAAATTTAAACAGGGATATAATTGACTAAAAGAATGATGGTGTTTAGTTTTGACTGTTACATACTTAGAAGAAATAAGGGTTTAAGTTTTTGTTTGAGGCGGTAACGTTCCTTGTAAAGGTTAAGTATCCTAATACAGGAATCGCTTTTTGTTGCCTACTGTATAGGTATTGTTAAGCAGGAATGATTCGCTAAAATGATAACATGCATAAGAGTTTGAATATGCTTAGGGTTATTTCCTAAGGCAGAAATTCTACACAAATAAACACAACAACTAACAATTGTATCCACATTCTGATAGCGTATATGTTTGAATGATGATGGTTCCTCTCTCATTTGTTATGATGGAGAGGTTAGTCTATATAGAAATGGATCACAATCCAATTTCTTTAAATAGTGAGATGATATAAATGTAACACAATTTCAACCAAGGCAATAGTAAATCCTACATGGAACTTCTCATAACCGCCTGATAAT
Organism: Scalesia atractyloides; assembly: GCA_947069175.1. Lineage (NCBI taxonomy): Eukaryota > Viridiplantae > Streptophyta > Magnoliopsida > Asterales > Asteraceae > Scalesia > Scalesia atractyloides. The sequence continues at coordinate 18,806,973 of CAMTDV010000016.1, read as the reverse complement.
GCCTCTGATCCTTTGACAAGAATACTTATATATAGGAAGTACCAGCGGCGTATCCACCGTATTCTTGTCAAATTCTCATTGGCTTCATCCGCCAGTTATGATTAGTTCTATGCGACTCTACAACAAACACCACAACCACAAGATACTGATAATGAAAATGTATGTGCGTTCAAGGCTCAATCAAACGGAGCCGAACGTATTGCATGAACTGGAAATGTAAATTGATCTGTGAGCTCAAGGCTCAATCAAACGGAGCCGAGCGTATTGAAATGTAAAATGAAATGAAATGTATTGCATGTGAGACACAACTCAACTTCTGAGATATGTCGTGAAGTATGATGATATGAATATTAAATCAATGAGTATAAAACCAACTGAACTAGTAATTTGCATTAAAATTCTTGGATAAAATTCCAATTGAGATACGTGAAAATTGAGATAACATAAAGAAAAACATCAAAACTAAGTGATTGGAGTTGAATCTTGATTCTTGGTGAGAGAAGGCTAGTTAAGTGGTTGGTTTGGTCCGTTAACATCTTCAACAGGATTGGCATTGATGTTATAAACTCTTCCCCTTGCTGGCGGTGGAGCTGGATTTGCTTGGTTTGCTTGGTTAACTGGGTTTGCCTGAGCTTGGGCATTTATGATGTTAACCAAACGAGGGCACGTGTTTCTAAAATGGGTAGGGTCGCCACAATTGAAACAAGCTCGAACATTTGGGTACATGGGGTATTGAGGTTGTTGATATGTTTGGATCATGGGTTGAGTAGGGGTTGAGGTTTGGTTTTGAGGGGTGCGGCAAACGTTGCTCAAATGACCGTAGCGTCCACAATTCGCACATAGTCGACAGGGTAAGGTAGATGGATGGTGATAGAAACAGGTGTTGCATTGAGGGTGAGGTCCAATGTAAGGTTTCTTGTTTGGGTAAGTTGAGTTGGGTGCTACTTGAGCGTTTGGGATAGTTTGAGGAGGTACAACTTGTGAAGCTGGTTGGTTACGTTGGGTGACGGCGAAGATTTGCCCATCACGTTTTCTCTTAGAAGTAGGTGGTGCAAAGGATTCGGTTCGGGTGTGGTTTGAGGTTTCGGTTGATGCTTTATCCTTCTTCTTCTCCTCCTTGAAGTCTTTGTTTCGGATTCGGTTCTCAGTGAGCGCGGTTGCTAGCTCCATTGCTGCTTCCAAAGTTGCAGGCGAGGTACTTATTATAGAGTCTTGAATCTTTGATGGAAGACCACGAATGTAGTGCTCGATCAAACGGTAGAGGGGAGTAAACAAGTTGGGAACCATTTGATTTAACTCAAGGAATCTCTTGTTGTATGTGGTGTGGTCGCCTTCCTTTTGTTTTAAAGCATGAAACTCATCCTCCAATTTCTTGATTTCACTTCTTGGGCAAAACCGTCTTGTCATGATTCCCTTCAACTCTTCCCAAGCCAAGGTCATAGTTTCTTCAACACCACGTTTGGTCTTTTCTGTATTCCACCATGTGAGTGCCGTTCCAAGTAAGCGACCGGTAGCATAACGCACTTTGCGATCATCGGGGCAATCGCAATTTAGAAAAGTGTTCTCCATTTCTTCGAACCAATGGAGGAGAGCGGTGACACCTTCAGTACCTTCGTATTTTGGAGGATCGCAGGATTTGAAATGTTTGTAGGTGCATTTAGTGACTGAAGGATTGATAGTGTTTTGATCTTCTTGCTGAGTTGGGTTAACGGAATTAGCGGTAAGGGCTTGTTGAACTTGAACTACGATGTTGGGTATTACGGTCGCCATTTGCTGAGCGATTTGGGTAGCCATGCGTTCACGGGCTTTTCCTGCTCTCATTTTCCTACGAGCGAGGCTAGAAGACATCTACAAGGAATACATGTCAAGAGTATGAGTTGAATGCCTTTGGGATCGTGGGTCGTGTTTGGGATTGAACGTTCATAAAATAATTATAGAAAAAATAATTCTACTACATCCATAGGATGTCTTGGGCTTTGCTTGCTGTTAGGCCCGTCATGCCGCCATACTTTACCTGTGTAATCATGTGGGCCCCCATGAATACCGGTTTTTCATATGGTTCGCACGGTTTTCTGCCTGGTTGCGTTCACAAAACCCGGAGAAAATCGAGAGATATGTATACAACGTGTGATATTCGGAATGTGTCCAGGTGTAGACACGGTGACATCTCAAAGGGAGGTTAGTTCGAACGACGTTTGGTGTGGCATGCTTTGGCCTAATAGGTCCGTCGTACTCTCATCGTTAGTCCCCAGGTAGGCAAACTGGTCCGTTATTTTGGATTTATACGAATGCCAACCTAGACAGGACGTTCCGACTACCGGTACTTGTACCCTTCCAGTTACTACATGCCCGTCGCAGAACTTACTTTGATGGGATTTGAAAATTGCATAAAATCTTTGGATACTGAGAGTATGAAAATAAATTGAATACATGAACATCGATATATGTATATATGTATAATGAATGAGCATGTATGTTTGACTGAAATGTAAACAAATATGAAACAAATAAATATCACAAGTTTGTATGTAACCACCTAATCAATTTAAAATTTAGGCAGACTATAATATAGGCTCTAAGGGTCTAATAACCTATCCTATATCCCTATAGTCATGGCTCTGATACCAATCTGTCACACCCCGACCCGCAGCGGAAAAGGTGATCGGGGCATAATTGGGTTATCATCAAAGCTCATGACATTTATTATATGTTTCATATTCATTAATACAATTTAATGGAAATTTACAATAAATGATACAACATGTTCTAACTATCAGTCTAAGCTTCTTGTTTCTCTTCTAAGGCATATCCTATGTTTTCCTTGCTTCAACCTGTCCACCTGTATCATGTGTAAAAAGGTTTTTGGATCAACATAATGTTGGCGAGTGAATCCTATGGAAAAACATTTGAACGAGTTTATCCAATTGATTATAAATAATGTGCATACCTCATATGAGTAAATGTAGATGTAAATTTATTCACACAACACATAATATTGTATATTGAACATACAAACACCAAATGATAGTTTTGAGGCACGCGTTGTTCTCGTCTCACACGAGGAACTGATGGGCCTAATAAATGAGTTTTGAGGCACGCGTTGTTCTTACGAACTGATGGGCCTAATGTATGAGTTTTGAGGCACGCGTTGTTCTCGTCTCACACGAGGAACTGATGGGCCTAATAAATGAGTTTTGAGGCACGCGTTGTTCTTACGAACTGATGGGCCTAAATAAATGAGTTTTGAGGCACGCGTTGTTCTTACGAACTGATGGGCCTAAATAATTTGTATACAACTTTGACAATATGAAATACATCACAACCAAACAATAGTTACATTCTAATTTAGTTCATATAATGGTATAGCACGAATTTGCATAAGAGAATTAGTTTAAGCGACACATAATACACCCCAAAACATGAATAAAAAGGGGAGTTTGTAAGAATTCACTCACATTGGGTGCGTTCGGTTGATGACGTTGAATGCACGCGAAAAGGTGCTAACCACGAGTGAAATTAACCTAGATAAATCGCATTACGGTTCGGTAAGTAAACGGGTTTTATGAATCTATTTTAGTAGGATTGTTGGGTGTATTTTTGTGAGTTTGAGGCTATTTTCTAACCTTAAAAATTTTTATTTTTAAGTATTTATAATTGATTTTTAATTAAAATAATTAAATAAAAATAATAAAAAAATATTTTATTTTATTGCTACAGTAACTTTGACCAGCGTTGACCGGTTTAATGGCATGTTGTTGTGCGCTCGGTGAGGCTCGAACCCGAGACCTCCCGTACGCGTGCACGCAGCTCTACCAACTGAGCTACGTGTCTAACCCGTTATATATCCGATTTTAATTATATATATATATTAATTAGATTTAACAGAAATCCTTTGTTATTAAAAATGAATTAAATCTCCAGAATCGGTGCGCTCCACAGGTCTCGAACCCGGGACCTGTGGGTTAGCGGACACACACTCCACCGCTGGACTGTGTGTCACACTTGGTTATAACTCGGTTATCAATATACTTAACATATACTTAAAACAACCCGGTTCAGTTTGTGGAAAAAGGGATTTTTATTAAAGCAGCGTGTGTGAAACCGGAATCGAACTCGTGACCTTAGCGTTAAAAGTGCACACAGTCCACCGCTGGACTGTGTGTCTAACCCGTTAAATATCTTGATTTTAATTATACTTAACCATTATCGAAATGTCGTCTTCTTCACTGTTTTAACCGGAAGTGACGACGGACTGGATTCGAATGTTGATTCAAGTTTATTTAGCGTTTAATGATCAATTACAAATGATATAAAAGTAAAAAGGGAAGGAAAATAGGCGTGAGATGTACCGACTGGTTTTACTCTGTTTTCCGTCAAAACTCCGGCGACAGAACTCTTTTTCCGGCGACAAGTATTTTGCAGCAGAAAGTCTTCCGAAGGCTTGCAAAGGTTGTGGGTGTCTTCGGTGAAAGTTTAGTGGGTTCAGTAACCTCGGAGATTACTGATACGGTTTTCCGGCGAGTGTAATAAAAATTTCCGGCGAGTGATTCTTGTGTTTCCGGCGACTAGCGTTAAAACAGAGAGCGAGAGATGAGAGTATGGTTTAGAGGTGTGAGAGTGATGAGATGAGTTGTGCGGTTTAAACACCTTGTGGACGTCGGTTATTTATAGGTGTTTTCCGAACCGAATCGAGTCGGTTCCAAAGGTAGGTTCATGATTGGCGTAAACACGGAAAGGAAATCACAATTACGCGTCCCGGTCAATCAAGATTCGTGAAAAAAGGAAAGAGTTACAGGCTGTTTACGCGTGAAGTTCTTTTGGGCGGCAATTCACTGAATTTGACTTCCTAACTTGAATATTTGAATTAATTGATTCTCTTCATTAACAGAAAATCAAAGTGGCGGAGTGGTTTACGGTGTGTGAGTTAAGCGTTGGTTTGACCCGGTACAGACCCGAGTTCGAACCCCGGCATGAGTAAATCATTTTTATTTTGTTATTTTTGATAGATTTTCAAAAACTAAATACATATTCCCGCATAATAATTGATTACGGATCGTTTAAAATTATTTTGGGCATTTAATTCGCAACCAAAAATTTGACTGACTGTTCGGTTGATAAACGGAGCGGGTTTGGTAAATCCGTTTTTTGACGGATGTTACATAGGTTTTCATTTTACCCTAACCCTATATTACATATATATATATATATATATATATATATATATATATATATATGTAATATAGGGTTAGGGTAAAATGAAAACCTATACGATATATATATATATATATGTGTGTGTGTGTGTGTATAGAGGCCGGTAACGTACAAAATGGCTTAACGTACATTACGTACGCGATGCCTTATCAATATGCGGACACATCTTGTAACATGCGAATTAGGTTCCAAAAACCACATGCGAATTTGTAATTGCACGGGTACATGCGATTTCCTTTCAATAAACATACATGCGATTTGTATTATTACTTTAATACATGCGAATTTACAAACTCCACTCACATGTGATTTGACTTTTTAAAAAAATATAACGTGCGATTTTGCCTTACGTACGCAACGTAGGATAAGGGCTCTTGTATGTTTATACGGTGAGGTTCGGCTACAAAGTCCAAATTTCTTAGAAAGTGTAAAAAGTCATAAAACACTATAATTTTAGCCATAAAGCAAGATTATTAAAACACCATATTGAAAGCCTAATAGTCCATAAAAATTTCAAACACATCATCGTAGAACTATGAATATAAAACACAACATGCTAATCAACATAAAACACAATAATGTTTGTCATTCCATAATCAGAGGCTTATCATCTAAAACACAACACAAAACCCACATATATGATGCTTTAATAATCTTCATTATTTATTTGTGGGTTTTTGATGTGTTTTATGCTTGACATTATGGTGTTTATAAATATTTTCACTTTTAGAAAATTTGGAATTTGTAGCCAATTCTTAGTCTATATATATAACTATATTTTATATAGAATATAATTTCTTATGTTTTATTATATAATATATATTAAAATATTAATTAACAATGAGTAAAATGCCAAAATGATCCCTGGTAGAGCACTCTTGCGACTTTATTTAAAAAATAAAACTTTTTATATCTGGGTCACTAGGGTTTCATTTTTGTTGCCATTTTAATCCAATTGACAAACTGGGTTAAGAATTTTTTGTTAACTTATCATTTTTTTTCCGTTTTCCTCATTTAAATTGACAATTAAATGATTTAAATTGTTGAAGTATTTATAGATTAATTTAATTATTATTATTATTATTATTATTATTATTATTATTATTATTATTATTTTTATATAAAATAACTGTTAACCAATGACTAACTTTCTTATTGTTCAACTTTTAACCTATCTCCCTCAATCATTCATTGCATTGATTCATCGAAGGGTGGTGTTCCCTAGCGTCACCACACAGCCTCATAGGCCAGTCTGCCACGCCCGGTCTCCACTCCTGGTTTTTTCACTATTCGATTCGATGAAAGTAATTGAAGTATTTTTTTAGCAATAAAAATCACCCAAATTTTGATAAGTGTTTTAATATCATGTAGTATTCCTTAATTGTTAAAACTATTTACCAAAATTGTGAATTATGAAATTTAATTACTATTTAATGATTTTTTGTTAAACATAACTTGATGTAACATGTTTATATGAAAAAAAAAATTTAATTTAATAATCAAGTTTTATAATTGTTTTAATATATCATTAAGGCTAGAGGGTATTGAGTAAAGTCCCTTTAGACCTTATTGCACCACCTCAGTTCCATGCCAACCGTAAGGCTTTATTTCCACTTTTCAATAAGACTCATGCATGGAATAAAACACTTTCAATCATTACTTAATCATTAATTTTTTTATATTTTATGTATAACATTTAAACTAAATAAAAAAATAAAAACATAACATTAAAAACGATAACATTTAAACTAAATAAAAATATACATTAAAAAAACAACGTAACACTTAAATATTAAAACTAATGTGTTGCAATAAAACATAAGCTACTAATATTTTAGATATTAGAACTAAAAGTACGAAATTTAACGTTCTCAAAGCCGGTTTCTCAAAGTTCTCCAAGCCATAACGTTAGAAAACTGAATTTGGTGTCGTGCTTTGAAGTCGCTATGTGGGTTACAATAAAACATAAACTACTAATACTTTAGATATTAAAACAAAAGGTACGGAATTTAAAGTTCTCCAAGACAGTTTCTCAAAATCCTCCAAGCCGCAACGTTAGCAAACTAAAGTCGTTGCCGTGCTTGGCAGTCACTATGTGTCGTGGCAAGCACTTCATGCTCAAGTAATCACTCTTCGCGAGGCATTGACATAGCACATCTCAAAGTGTGTACATTTTTTTTCGTAGAAGCATAAACTTTCCTAAAATTTCATTTCTTCCTCGAACATTTTCATTCACATGTTGATAGAATGTGAACATAAACCTATTCCATCATTGATGCGAATCTAAAGGAAACCTTAACTCAACCGTATCCAACCAACTCATGGCCAAAGTAATATCCTCTTGTTCGGTCAACAACGTGCCCTTTGAGAGTAGTTTTTTAGAGAGTATAGAATTTAGAGAAGGGAATTTGAAAGTAGAGATGGGTTAAAAAAACAAGTGTGTGTTTTTATATATATAAGAAAATAAAATAATTTGAATTTTTTTTAAATGACCATTGTCAACAGTCAAAAGATGCATGACCCGCCACTCACCTCGCTACCACTCGTGATTGCCTTGTCGGACATCAAATAACGCCGCCAATAGCGCTTGGGAAATGGGTTTGAGGGGGCCGATATTGACTCAAAATTGGTTGGGCGCCGATATTGACTATTAGGCTATGATTGGGATTCCATTTAAAACTTCCTTATTAACTTTTTAAAATGACTTTTTCCTATTATAAATGACTTATGAGAAAGTTTATAAGTTAATAAGAAGGTTCTAAATGGAATCTCAAACATGGCCTTAAACAGTATTTAGCGTTTTCAATATTTAGTGGTTTTTATAATTGAATTTATTTTTGGTGAATTTAATAAACACTATTAAAACTTGCTTTGAATTTGTAGTTTTATCATTATTAAATATGTAGAGTTAAGTTCCGGTGAAAAAAAATTAACGTACTAAACGTACAAATTGAAGGAAAAGTCAAAAAACGCGGTGGCATTTTCGTAAATATATGGTCGTAGGGTAATTATCAAAATTACTCTACAGGATCATTTGTAGAGTGATTTTGGTCTGGTAGAGTAATTTTGTAAAATGTTCATGTATAGTAATTTTGATCTTGTAGAGTAATTTTGTAAATATTTTTATAGATTAATTTTGATAAAAAAAACCTAACCCCCCCCCCCACCCTCCAAAAACCTAAAAAACCTACCCCCCAACTAAAGCTAAAAACTAAACCATAAACCTAAACCCCATAACTAAATGATAAAAAACCTAAACCCCATCCCCCCATCCAAAAAAAAAACTAAAAAAACCTAACCCCCAACCCAAACTAAAAGCTAAAAACTAAACGATAAAGCTATACCCCATAACTAAATGCTAACAAAATTACTCTACAATATCAAATTACTCTATAAGATCAGTTTACAACCTAAACCCCCTCCCCCCAACCCAAACTAAAAGCTAAAAACTAAACCATAAATCTATACCCCATAACTAAATGCTAACAAAATTACTCTACAATATCAAAATTACTCTATAGGATCAGTTTACAAAATTACTCTACAAGATCAAAATTGCTCTACAAAAACAAAATTACTCTACAAGAATATTTTATAAAATTACTCTACAAAAGATCAAATTACTCTACAGGATCATTTGTAGAGTAATTTGATAGTTGCTGATAATTACCAAAATGCCACCACGTGTTTTTCTCTTTTCCTTCAATTTGTACGTTTAGTACATTAAGTTTATTTTTATTTGATCTTTACACTAAATATGTATTTTGTATTTTCGATTTTTCCCTAATTGTTAATACAAGAAGTAAAGCAGCAACTGTAATGCATGCCACTAAAATATTTTATAAATAGCTGGTAATAACTTTTTAAAACTGACACTACTGAAAAATGTCGTCTTCCGACTGACAGTGCAAAGAACCCTGAACAAATCCTTTTACATTTTCTATTTATAGCTGATTCATTTCATCGCCATCATTTGTAATGAAAATGCATAAAAATTTTTAATTTATCTGAATTAATAAAAAATATCAACAGTTTAATTAGTTGTGATGAATATGCATAAATTTTTTTAATTTATCTGAATTAATAAAAAATATCAACAGTTTAATTAGTTGAAACTTTACACTTAAATACATTGATAAATATAGAATAAAACGCGGGGATTTTTTTTATATCCAGGGCTTTTTAATCCCATGTCATTAAATGTTAAATTATTTCTAATAATTTTAGTATTTATAACTATTTATTTCTAATATTTTTAGTATAACTATTTTTAATTTATGCAGTTAATTTCATCTATGCAGTTATAAATTGCAAATCTTTCCAATTTTTTTTTAAAGTAATCATCTTTCCGTTGTGATATATTCTATATCGAGAATAACCACGTCCATAACTTTGAGACGTGCAAAGCTATAGTCACGTATCTAACTTTATTTCACCAACACCGGCTAAAAAATACGGTGTGTGTGTGAATAATCACTCTGGTCTCATATTCTGTTTGTATATCATCTACAAAACGTGTGTTCAATTAACAAGGCTAAAAGACTTGTGTAGTTCTTGTTTTATTCACATATCCTAGTAGTAAACCCGTGTGCGACACGGGTGGTGTTTAGAAAAGCATGTTTATCATATTTTATACTTAACAGTAGTCACAAACACGGGTGGTTTTTAAAAATTTCACATAATACATTTTATTAAATAACAATTTTCTCCAGCTATAATACAAATAATAATAACATATTCTAAATAAGATCTCAGGCAATAAAAACATATAAATAACAAATAAATGGAACATCTTTTAATTAACAAATAAATAACAATCGAGCACACATTATTCTATATTCCATGATCGTAAATCTTGAAACATATCTTGATGTAAGATCGTCCATTGTTGCGATATAGCGTTCCATAAATCTTTCATCTTCATTTCTCATAATACAACCTTCACCACATGATCCTACACAAGGAATATGATGAAAATGGTTATGATATGCTTCAACTTATCGTTTAACATACGTGTTAAACAGATACATAGATCAAGACAGCTACATTAAACAACAACAGTTCATCCCTAAGATGAGCCATAATTAGATAAAGAAACATGATGAAAACGAAAGGGATGATAGTGAGATCAGATCAAATATGTAGATAAAGAAATGAAACTCATAAAACAACAAATATAAGGATCGGAGGAAAATTGAACCTGGTTAATTTGCGTTCTTAAAAGAAAGAGAATTGCCCGCTCATGTCGGCTTCCAAGGTAGGCTATAAAGAGACCTAAGATGAGCCCTAATTCTATTTCCAGCTTTAGTTCCATTAGTCAATGGATGAGGTCGAGCAGGAAAAACTGGTGTGTTGCGGAAAGCTGTATATATACGTAAAAATAGTGTGTAAGATATAAAATTTAACTTATTGATGATTGAATATCACATGTGGCAGGTTTTCAAGTTATTTTTTATGTCAAGTGCGTAAATTTCAAAATACTTGCTTAAAAAATAAACATGCCAAATGGGACGAACAAGTTTGAAACTGATATGAAGTGTGTATTAATGCGTACAAGTTACAACCTATTAGATTGCTTTATCTAACAAAATACTGGATCAAGATAAAATGGCCATACTAATATGTTCGAATGACAATCACTGAATGCAAATGGTCTCAGTATTTAGACTCTAATCAACCGTATGAAAGTGTCTCCATATTCAGAATGTATTTAATGTAAAGATGCAAGTTGTCTTAATGTTTGGTGTCTTTATTAGATGACAAACTAATATAACTACTCAACAAATAGTATTAAACCTGAGTCCAAGGGCTGCACACTGGAGATTGCCAAAGGAAAATCACTTAGAAGACGTAGACGATTAGATAGGTTACCGAAACTTTCAAGCAAACTGTCACACCCCAACCGATGGCGGAATCATCGGGGTTAGTGGCACTAGGCGACCAGATTGATTTCACGAGATGTTCCATAACAATCATTAACATATCACAACCTGCTTAATATCCCATACTATTAAACGTCACATTTAAACAATTATTACAAAACGAAGATTTCTCATAAAATTCAACCGGGTTCGATTTCCCCCAGATTTCATACATAAGTTCAAAATCTGAAATACATCAACAAACTAACTAAACAAACTAAACTACGCTAAGCATGCAACATCCAAGCATCCATAGCTAAAATCCTCAACCTGTTACATACGTTAAAATACAAGTCAATACAATTAAGTAAAGGTGAGCTACGAGTTTGAATAATACTAGCATAATCGAGAAAGCGTTTGCGAAACAATCTAATTACATATCATGATACACCAAAATACTTAACATAACATAGGCTCATTTCTCATGCTAACTACCGTGAGAAGGCTTGCGTGTCCATCCTAACTAGACCCCGTCGGGTGTAAGCCACACTATAATACCATACTAGCTAAGGAGACAAGTTAACGAAAACAAGTCCTAGTCACATGTTTCTAGTATTACGTATTGAGCATACACAATCAGATTATTCGCGTGTGATAAACAGTTTGATTTGTGATGTGATTTTAATATACGAACGTATGTAACACCCAAAAAGTGCGTTAAAGAGAAAATGGGTCAAGTATACCCACTGTGGGTGCGTTTTAGTTAGCTTAGGGATTCTAAGGAGAGATTGCGGAGTGCGCCGGATCAGCCTGTAAACGAACATAAGTGCATCAGTCTTCCGAAAAGGCGAAACGGTGAACTTTGAGTTGAGCAGTGGCCAAGTTCGGGCAAACTTGTGTGTAAACACACATGTTCGAGCGAACTTGTGTAATTCTGGTGAGTTATGAGCCAAGTTCGGTCGAACTTGTGGAGAATCCTTACTGAGGAGACAAGTTCGGGCGAACTTGCATAGTTTTCCTAAGAAACTATGCAAGTTCGGGTGAACTTGCAAGAAAACTTGGTGAAAAGTACCCAAGTTCGGTCGAACTTGACTTGGGGAACTGGTGATTCTCGAGCGAACTTGATGTTTTCGGGTCCAAAATCTTGCGTTTTTGCGTCGTTTGCTGAGTAAATCGAGTGTTTATCCCTCCAACCATGTGCTACTAAGCAAACTCAGGTCGGAGAGGTCTTTTAGAGTAGTTTTAGCCGTTTTACAAAAGCGTGGGCTAATCCGGGCGAACTCGGGGTTCGTTCCGGTTAGTCCGGCTTGTGTAAACCAACATAAACGTCCTTGTGCTTCCAGATCTAGAATCTTGAATGATAGATGCTTCGTTTCATATCAGAAAATGAAAAAACATCCTCAAAAGTCCGTATTTTGTGTCAAAATCGATATTTATCAAAGGTTTCTCAATCTTAGAACTTACAAGCCGAGATCTTGCAGATTTCGTGTTTGGGAAGCCTCTGCTAACACCAAACGAACTCGTATTGTGTAGATCTAAGTTAAAAACAGAAATTTGAAGAAAAAGATGAAGATTTCCGTAAAAGAATGGGTTTGATGAAAACGAAGGTAGATCCTTGTGCAAAATCGTTGTAAACCTTTGTTGGTAGTTGATAAACGCTTGTTGTAGTCGAAATCGGGTCGTTTCTTACTTAGAACACGAGAGATTTGGAATGAGGGAGCCCTGAGCGAACTTGGTCAGCAAGGGGAGCATGAATGAGGAGCATGGGTATTTATAGGTGAGGCAAGAATCTCAGGAGCTGACAACAAGTTCGACCGAACTTGCATGATTTCCATGCAAGTTCGCGGGAACATGATAGATTTCAAGGGAAATATAGACAAGTTCGGCCGAACTTGTACATTTCTATACAAGTTCGCGCGAACTTGAAGGAAACAAGGGAGTCCTGGTTATCAGGCAAGTTCGGGCGAACTTGTGGTAGTCAAGTTCGGCCGAACTTGGCCTGGTGACCAAGTTTCGTTTGCCGATTTCGCGTTAATGGTTCGTTTGGTGATTCAGTTAGCATTAGATAGTTATCTTAAGCGTTAAATTAAAGCGTTAAGCGTTATAGTTGATATAATAGTGTGATTTAGCGATTCGAGAGTACGAGAGCGAGCATAATTAATACCACAGACACACATAACACATAAATAACATAAAACCACATAAAGAACTGCGATTTGCGATGCGATGAGATTAGCGATGCGATTTTATAAGCGATTAGATGCGATAATAACGTAAAATGTCATAATTAATTAACATAAACTTTATTATAAACCAAATCTCGGGAATACAAAAGGAGTACAGTGATAGAAACAAGGAAAAAGATAACAACGAATTTCCGAGTTGTTACACAAACTTCCATCAGAAGCCAGATCTGTGTCGCTTGATGAATTTCAATCACTTAAAATCCAAGAAAATTACATGTAAAATATGATGTGCAACTATTTAATGAATTCACATTCACATTATACTTAAGAATACATTAAATTTATCGACTGATTAAGAGAAACATAACGAACCCACAAAACATGTTTAATTTCACTAAATGATTTAATTCCACTAACACAGAAAACGCAGTAATTAAAAATATATTATCTATTTAAATTACAAACGGGTTAACAAACCTTTTGATACTGATTTGTTCAATTCCAACGAAAGAATTGGCTGCTGCAGGACGATTCCTTCCACTTTACATGGTGGGAGTTTAATCAAGCTACTACATCATATTTAAAATCCATGTATTATTTATAAGGCAGCAAACCTGAATATACGGAAAGTAAACATCTTTTAATTTGCATTTAAGAGGCCTTATGTTAGTGCTTCTCATTTCCGGCTAAAAAAATCTCAACCTGTTCGGATTGAGATTTTTGAGCTGCAGATGAGAAGCACCAACATAAGGCGGCTTAAATGCAAATTAAATAATGTTTACCTCTCATAAATTTAGGTTTGCTAGCTTATATATAATGCGGATGTATTAAATAATGATGTAGTACCTTGAATCAACCTACGATATTAGACTGCTACCGAGCGATCACACAAGCTCGTTATTAGTGGGGTCTCAAACACCAACACAGGTCTACATCATATAGTAGAATCTTTCCTGCAACATGGAGTATGTTAGGTCTTATCCAATAAAGATCAAGAAACGGATCAAATAAGAACTTACCATAACCCACATGTCCTTGAGTTTTGTCAGGAACTGTAAGTCTCTATATCACCACATTCTATATTACCCACAACACACATGTTATCATAATTAGGAAACGGCTCTTCATTTACCATATGACCCATTGTAAACACTATAAAAGGCTCATTATAAGTTTAATTGAAAACATCTACAATATTTCTCCTTTTAAAAATTGTACCTGCAATTTCATCACATATTGTATTCATAAGAATTCAAATATATATTCATTTCGGATGACTCGGACGATAAAATAAAAATATTATATATTTACGACTCGTTACGGACTCGACGCTGGTTACGGACGAGTCGAACGATAAAATAAAAATATTATATAAGATGAAACTCTATTTAATTGAAAAAGCATTACCTGTTCTAAGTAGAAAACACTCCCAGAAAGGTATCACTATAAGATGAAACTGAAAATAGTTTGATCTTACCTCTTTGCCGAAACCAGTTCTCGTGAGAAAAGGTTTCCCAATGCTTCTTCTTTGTATAATCTTGTGGTCTGCTGTTAGTAGCAAGTTTTCTGGAATACAAAATAAAGTAAATTATTACAATTTATGACTTACATAAACTTCATCATATATAATAAAAAACAACATGACTATCTCAACAGTTTACATAATGTTACCAGTTAACGCTTACAACCGACGATTTCAACTATTCCAACTCACCTGGCTTTAAGTCACGGTGAATGATTCCAGTTAACGCTAAATACGAAGCTCTAGGTCATTCGATCCTCTCCTGCACGTATGGCTTTCCAAATGAAGGGAATAAAATCTACATGTTTTATCTAAAAACTGAAAAAAAGAATAACTTGAACATTATTAGTGAACACGGTAGTATAAATAAAGATTTCATAGAAGCCACAGTAGTATCAACATTATTAGCTGTCGAATGAATTAAAATTCATTTCTAGAAAAAAAATATATCATACCTGTTATCATTTTCATCTTCTTCACAAACGTCACAAAATCTTCTCCAATTATCAGCCTGATAACAACTCCGGATTCATCCTCCCGGATACGTAAAAGCACAGATTTCTTCTTTATCGGATAAAATAAAAATCATTATAATATCTGATTAAACAAAAACTATAGATAAAACTATATGTATGAAAGAATTGTACTATAAAATAATAATATAAAATGATAGTCCGATATGATGACTTACCTTTGTGTTTTATGGACTCGGACGACAAAATAAAAATATTATATATTATACATTTACGACTCGTTACAGAGTCGACGTAAGTTACAGACGATGCTCGTTACGGACGATAAAATAAAAATATTATATATTTACGTGATAATATGTTTTAAAGATATAACCCCAGGTTTAATGTAAATAATTACCTTGTAAAAGGCATAAAGTTGTCGGTGGATGACACTCTAACCTCAAAATCGTACACGAACCGTAAATTGAAGATGAATAAGCGACATAGATCAACTTGATTAAGGTGAATTTAACCTGAAAAGTGATGTTTACACAATCAGCTTATAAGTTCCATAAATTTAGTCCACTCGACTAATGTAAGTAATTAAATATGTTGTGGTGACGATAGTTTGCTGTGCCTAATATTCAAGTTATTCAAAATCAGAACAAAGTGGTTTGTTTTTATTGATTAATCACCACGATGGAACCCCACCATGAGAACAAATGAAATTAAATCCTTATATAAAACATACAGGTCTATAGAATTTGGTAGAACCTGAGAAAGTAGAAGCTTTTAATGCATTTTAGTACACTTTTGAGGACTTTCAACCCTTTTGACATGTTACAGGTAAAAAAAACCAACCCAAATGCACTTCAATTGAATAAAAAAACATGTAAATCTTTAATTAAATATCAAACCACCTGGTTCATTTGTTAGATTTGTTTGATTAGTCTCGAAAGTTCTCTTTTTAACATAACTTCATATACGCAAGTCCAATAGTGGAGAACGGAGTCAACGCCAGTTATGGACGACGCTCGTTACGGACGACTCGGGCGATAAAATAAAAATGTTATATATTTTACGACTCGTTTCGGAGTCGACGTGAGTTACAGACGACGCTATTTATGGACGACTCAGACTCATAATAAAAATATTATATATTTACGAATCGTTACGGTATTATTATCAAATGGACATTGAACAAAAGCTCTTGATTTTACCTTCTAGCAGCATTTTCTTGTACATTGAAGCCTATCCAGGATCAACTCAAGAGTCTTTTTATCCGGCATCGGCACCCTCTACGGAACATCCGAAGCTGTCCCTTATCAACATCCAAACAGAACAATTAGTAACATAACAAATTAGACCAATTCTTGAAGCCATCTCTTCACCCTAACTGTCGTTACCGTCGAGTTTGGTCGTTACCGTCGAGTTCTTGAAGCCATCCTCCATTGTCATTTGCAGAACTGGAAATTAAAATAAAATAGATAAAAAAAATGCAATCTATTGTTTTGTATGGACTAACATAGTTTTACTAATCATCTTTAAGTGCTTGTTTTTATGGACACTCGTTTGCGTAGTCAACCTTATTTTCAGGTAACGCAACTTTGTGTATACAATCAAGACTACTGTCTTATGTAGCAGAGTATTCAGAGGCCTAGATATTAGCTAAAACATTATAAATCTTTCCATAATCTCAAAGCAATTTCAGTCAATTTATAAGTTAACCATATCACATCTTTTTAATACATAGGATAATTGTCAATGGCTTCCATTACACATACCATGGCTTCCAACACCAGAGCATGGAATTAATAGTCAAAGGGTAGAATGGGAATTGAGGTTCTTTGAGAAACTTCTTCATAATTTTATGGCAGCTCAAACCCTTCATCCTTTGCTACCTGGTCAAGTAAAGTAACATAATATTATGAATAGATAAGTAATTTAAAATCAATACAAATTTCTATAACCTATCAAAAACAAAACTGATACGAAGAGACTTAATTTTACCCTATAATGAGCGCCTCGGAACCTAATCGAAGAAACTCAAATCCAACTCAATCCGAAATAAACTTCGAATCCTGAATCATCAAAAGGCCAGATCCATCAAAAATAGAAAACGTGATATGAAAGAAAATAAGTATAAACATGATATGAATTCTTCTAATTTGCTCTGAATTCTTAAAACTAAGGTTGCAGTATGATTTCAAAGTATCTGGGTGATTACCTTTTTCTCTTAGGAATTTCATCGAACATCTAGCGTGCCTTGTTTGTGTTTTGAGCCATAGCGCCTCCATGGATCACTGATATGCATACAACATCTTCATTAGCTTTCCAGTAAATAAATCATCAACTCTACTTTTCAACTATTCCAACTCACCTGGCTTTAAGTCATGGTGACTGATTCCAGTTAACGCTAAATACGAAGCTCTAGGTCATTCGATCCTCTCCTGCACGTATGGCTTTCCAAATGAAGGGAATAAAATCTACATGTTTTATCTAAAAACTGAAAAAAATAATAACTTGAACATTATTAGTGAACACTGTAGTATAAATAAAGATTTCATAGAAGCCACAGTAGTTATACATTATTAGCTGTAGAATGAATTAAAATTCATTTCTAGAAAAAAAAATATATCATACCTGTTATCATTTTCATCTTCTTCACAAACGTCACAAAATCTTCTCCAATTATCAGCCTGATACAACTCGGATTCATCCTCCCGGATACGTAAAAGCACAATTTCTTCTTTATCGGATAAAATAAAAATCATTATAATATCTGATTAAACATAAACTATAGATAAAACTATATGTATGAAAGAATTGTACTATAAAATAATAATATAAAATGATAGTCCGATATGATGACTTACCTTTGTGTTGTATGGATTCGAACGACAAAATAAAAATATTATATATTATACATTTACGACTCGTTACAGAGTCGACGTAAGTTACAGATGATGCTCGTTACGGACGATAAAATAAAAATATTATATATTTAGTGATAATATGTTTTAAAGATATAACCCCAGGTTTAATGTAAATAATTACCTTGTAAAAGGCATAAAGTTGTCGGTGGATGACACTCTAACCTCAAAATCGTACACGAACCGTAAATTGAAGATGAATAAGCGACATAGATCAACTTGATTAAGGTGAATTTAACCTGAAAAGTGATGTTTACACAATCAGCTTATAAGTTCCATAAATTTAGTCCACTCGACTAATGTAAGTAATTAAATATGTTGTGGTGACGATAGTTTGCCGTGCCTAATATTCAAGTTATTCAAAATCAGAACAAAGTGGTTTGTTTTTATTGATTAATCACCACGATGGAACCCCACCATGAGAACAAATGAAATTAAATCCTTATATAAAACATACAGGTCTATGGAATTTGGTAGAACCTGAGAAAGTAGAAGCTTTTAATGCATTTTAGTACACTTTTGAGGACTTTCAACCCTTTTGACATGTTACAGGTAAAAAAAACCAACCAAAATGCACTTCAATTGAATAAAAAAACATGTAAATCCTTAATTAAATATCAAACCACCTTGTTCATTTGTTAGATTTGTTTGATTAGTCTCGAAAGTTCTCTTTTTAACATAACTTCATATACGCAAGTCCAATAGTGGAGAACGGAGTCAACGCCTTCGGACGACGTCGTTACGGACGACGCGTTACGACGACGTCGTTACGACGACTCGTTACGAGACGTCGTTAGGACGACGTTACGACATCGGCGATAAAATAAAATGTTATATATTTTACGACTCGTTTCGGAGTCGACGTGAGTTACAGACGATGCTAGTTACGGACGACTCAGACTCATAATAAAATATTATATATTTACGAATCGTTACGGTATTATTATCAAATGGACATTGAACAAAAGCTCTTGATTTTACCTTCTAGCAGCATTTTCTTGTACATTGAAGCCTATCCAGGATCAACTCAAGAGTCTTTTTATCCGGCATCGGCACCCTCTACGGAACATCCGAAGCTGTCTCTAATCAACATCCAAACAAAACAATTAGTAACATAACAAATTAGACCAATTCTTGAAGCCATCCTCTTCACCCTAACTGTCGTTACCGTCGAGTTTGGTCGTTACCGTCGAGTTCTTGAAGCCATCCTCCATTGTCATTTTCAGAACTGGAAATTAAAATAAAATAGATAAAAAAATGCAATCTATTGTTTTGTATGACTAACATAGTTTTACTAATCATCTTTAAGTGCTTGTTTTTATGGACACCCGTTTGCGTAGTCAACCTTATTTTCAGGTACGCAACTTTGTGTATACAATCAAGACTACTGTCTTATATAGCAGAGTATTTAAAGGCCTAGATATTAGCTAAAACATTATAAATCTTTCCATAATCTCAAAGCAATTTCAGTCAATTTATAAGTTAACCATATCACATCTTTTTAATACATAGGATAATTGTCAATGGCTTCCATTACACATACCATGGCTTCCAACGCCAGAGCACGGAATTAATAGTCAAAGGGTAGAATAGGAATTGAGGTTCTTTGAGAAACTTTTTCATAATTGTATGACAGCTCAAACCCTTCATCCTTTGCTATCTAGTCAAGTAAAGTAACATAATATTATGAATAGATAAGTATTTAAAATCAATACAAATTTCTATAACTTATCGAAAACAAAACTGATACAAAGAGACTTAATTTTACACTTTAATGAGCGCCTCGGAACCTAATCCAAGAAACTCAAATCCAACTCAATCCGAAATCAACTTCGAATCCTGAATCATCAAAAGGCCAGATCCATCAAAAATAGAAAACGTGATATGAAAGAAAATAAGTATAAACATGATATGAATTCTCCTAATTTTCTATGAATTCTTAAAACTAACGTTGCAGTATGATTTCAAAATGTCTGGGTGATTACCTTTTTCTCTTAGGAATTTCATCGAACATTTAGCCTGCCTTGTTTGTGTTTTGAGCAATAGCGCCTCCATGGATCACTGATATGTATACAACATTTTCATTAGCTTTCCAGTAAATAAATCATCAACTCTACTTTGCTTCAATTCCTTCCAAAGACCACAAAATTCAGTCACGTAAACATAATTAAACTATAATTTCTAAATCAATAATAAAGTAAACACACGTGTTCCAAAATCCATGAAATTCCCAATTTCCTAAATGTGTGCATATGTTCAACAAATTTCATAACTAATAATGAAATAAATCATAGCAGAAAAATGAATTGAATTGTGAAAACAACATCTAAGAAATTCACTCACTGTCACATCTAACAATCAACAATAATCTACAACCACAATAATAATTTCATCCTAGAGCTATAAACTCCAAACAAATTTCAACTAATAATGAAATAAATCATAGCATATGATTAAACTGAATTGTAGAAACAACATCGAAGCAAATATCTCAACGATCTAACTTGCAAATCATCATCATAAACCGCCGTTGATGATCTCTGAGCTTCGATAACCTTCCGTCGTTCTTCCGATTTCTTCTCAATAACACTGAACACATTATTAATCATTATTGTTATTGTTGCTGGAGATTACGGATCCGTTGGAAACGGAGTTCAACGGTGCCGGATTTTTGCGTTTTTTCTTGGCGTAGATGACCTTCTGCCATCCATGATCGTTGTTGTGTTGTTCGGCAATGGTGGTGGTGGTGGTTGAATCAGACTCCATGTGTTGAGAAGATGAGTGTTGTTGAGTAGAGATTGAGATCAAGAGTTTTATAGGTGAGAAGAGATGGAGGTTTGTATATTTGAGAAGAGAGAAAAGAGATGTTGATATGAAGTTTCCTGATGTGCATTAAATGCATATTACATATCCTGTAACTTTTAAATTCAAATTACCCTCCTTTTTAACTTAATATAAATGTATTAAAGATAATATTAAAATTGATGATTTATGATGTAATAATGACTTAACAATGACATTGTTTGATGACCTTAATGGTTGACACCTAAGCAATGCTTAGGTAATGCTCCTCCTCCTTTAATCGAGAGGGGAGATGGCTATTTACTGCATAAAGTTTATACACATAAAAACTATAAAATCATTAACATGTAAAAAACAACATAACTCATTTAAACATTACAAAGAGATATATCATTATGGAATTATTTATGTTATCACTAAAATTATTTAAAACATTTCACATGTCTTCAGAATCACCAGTGAATAGTGTTGTGCAACCTTTTTGATCGCCTCTAGCTAAAAAAAATTTGAAAAAGAAAAATATATATTTTATTTCTAATATATCACCGGTGGTTTCATGCATATATTATTTGAAAAAGAAAAATACATTTTCTGCGTGATGTCTCAAAACATTTTAAAGACTATCACGCAACACTGGTCATTGCCATGTGCCGGTTTAGCCATGGAATGCGTGAAGTGGCCAAGATGATTGAAAGTGTTTATAGATAATATAAGATGAAAACTATGAGTTAACAAAGTTTCCTTTAATGGAAAGTTCATAAAAAAAGTAATAGTTAAGGGTTATGTTAAGTATCATGGCTTGATTGTATGGTTTGGCTTCATTTAATATGAGGTTGTCTCAAGGTTGCAATCTGATGAGTTATTATGTTATTTTATATATATTTAGAATGACTCAAACTATTGGCACATCATTGGTGACTATTTGCACTCTTAGGGCTGATATACGTTGCGTATATAGCTATACGCAACGTATAGAAGTACATTGATTTTAGTGTCTAACCAATAATCAGCACAAAATCTCAGGGTTTATATACGTTGCGTATAGAGCTATACGCAACGTATATAATCAGACAAAATTTAGATTTGTGAATTTGGTGTTTTGGTGTTATAAATTCTCATTCGGTTCGAATATTAATTGTTTAAAATATTATATCGTTAAAATAGTATACCATTAAAATCTTTTGAAAAACTCCGGTACGGTTCGAATATATTATACTGTTTCAATATTGTATCGTTTAAATTAAAACATTATACCAAGACTAGGTGCGGTTCGAATATTATACCGTTTAAAATATTATACCGTTAATTATTTTGAAATACTCGGGTACGGTTCGCATATATTATGTTGTTTCAATACTATCATTTAAATAAAAATATTATACCAAGTATGGGTGCGGTTCGAATATTATACCGTTTAAAATATTATAACGTTAATTATTTTGAAATACTCGGGTACGGTTCAATATATTATGTTCTTTCGATACTATATCATTTAAATTAAAATATTATACCAAGTCTGGGTGCGGTTTGAATATTATACGGTTTAAAATTATATATTGTTCATTATTTTGAAATACACGAGTACAGTTCGAATATATTATACCGTTTCACTGCTTTGTTGTTTGAAATATTACACCATTAACGGAGTTTGATAATCTCTGGTACGTTTCGAATATTATACCGTTAATTATTTTGAAATATTCGGGTACGATTCGAATATATTATACCGTTTCAAAACTATATCGTTTAAAATATTACACCATTAACAGAGTTTGATAAACTCGGGTGCAGTTATAATATTATACCGTTTAAAATATCAAACCGTTAATTGTTTTGAAATACTTGGATACTGTTTAAATATATTATAACGTTTCAATACGACTGATTATGATATAGGATGAGCGTGGTAGCGGTACCGTACCGAAAGTACCTGTACCGAAATTCGTCAAAACTGGGTACCGGTACCGAAATATTCGGTACGGTACGTACCGGTGTTTGAAGGTAAAATTCGGTATTTTCTCAGTGTCGTACTGAACTGATACCGAAAGTACCGATACCAAAAATGACAAAAAATGGGTACCGGTACCGAAAAATTCGGTACGAGAAATTTGGTACCGCTACCCAGTACCAAATGCCCATCCCTAATATATACAACGTAAGTTTGATATATACAGCATAAGTTTGTTCATACATAACAAAAGAATATAACTGAATACTAAAAACAAGAACAACACGCTCTTCATTGGTTTGCGGATCATGCTGCTGCTAATGCCGTCCTGGAGGCGGACAGTATGACGGGGGAGGTAACCCCTCACGCTGTCACGCTCATGTGCCTCCTCTACCAACTACTACAGCACATACGAAATTCTGTCGACCGTATAAGTATGGATGTCAACATTGTGCCGTAACTGCTGATACAACTCTGCTCCTGGGCAGGACCGGGAACAACATGCTTTGGAAACTGAGGTGCCTTGTGCGGTCTGTGCGACTGTGGCAGGTTTGGAATGTCCACATCAGGCGCATGCTCCTACACATCCCTAGGTAGGGTTAGCGGATATACCGGGTCAAACTGTGGCGGCAACAGAACCAGCACGAAGCGGTTTTTATCTTTACCGCATAAACTCTTTCCGTAGGGGGGGGGACTTTCTAACAACTTTCATTCTGGATATCGAGGTCATCCCTGTAACATCCGTCAAAAACCGGGTTATCCAAACCCGTTTCGTTTATTAAACCGAATAATCAGTTATAAATTTTGTTACGTATTTAATGCTCAAATTAATTTTTATACGATACATAATTAATAAATATATTAGAATTTAAAAACCATAATTTAAAATTTCTAATAAAAAATGAATAAAAAAATAATTACAGGCGCCGGGTTTCGAACCCGGGACACTCTCATGACCAAACACACTTTACACCACACCACCACACACGCAACTTAATTCAAATATGAAACAATTAAATCTTATACACAAACTGACACTGAATCGGAAATTCAAAACACAAAATACTGAAACCGCTGAATCAATGGAGATACGTTTTTTTTCGTTAACTGGTAAACGCGGATCATAATTCCTATAACTGATTCCTTCAAATTGCAAACCGTTTTCAATCACTCAGTACCATGATTTGAGGATTTTTCTTTGAAACGAAAATTTATGATTACCACCTTTCACTATAAATAGTAATGGTTCACACGATTAGAACTCGTTCACTTTTCTCAAACAAATTCTCTAATCGATCAGAAAGTTCCTTGCTTGAACTTAAACTCGCCGGAGTTCTGCAAATCGTCGGAAAACCAAAAAATCCATCCCTTTATTGCCCTACTCTAAAATAGGACTTCTAGATCTCAGACAGAAGTTACCCACACTCACTCCAAAACTCTCTTATCAATTTTTCTGTTCGCCGGAATTGTTTGCTGTCGCCGGAAAAATTTGGAACTAGCCGGGATTTTCATCCGAAAACCGGGATTTTACTTCTAGTTGGTATATTTCTTTAACTTTTCTATCTATCATTCTGTATGTTACGAAATCTTTGAACAAACACCCAGAAATGTCTAAAAATCGATTTCAGGCGGGTTATGTACTGGGCTTCGGGTTTAATGAAGAAGATGAACTGAAATCAGTAGTTAAATGTATTTGAAATCGGAAATTATACCGGGTTAGACACACAGTCCAGTGGTGGACTGTGTGCATATTTATATCTGGTCCCGGGTTCGACTCTGTCCTTGTTCCGATTCGTCACAATATTCAAACCTTTTTATAAAACCCAAATACGGGACTTGACAGTAAGTATATAAGAGAAATAAAAATCATAATATAAACGGGTTAGTCACCTAGCCCAGTTGGTAGGGCTGGGTGCGTTGCAAGACCAAGGTCTCGAGTTCGAAACACATACTGCGCACCGGTTCGATCAGTTAAACCCTTTTTAAATAAATTAATTTCTGAATTAATCTAAATAATAAATAAATATAATTAAAAACAGATTTATTTCGGGTTAGACACGTAGCTCAGTTGGTAGAGCTGCGTGCACGCGTACGGGAGGTCACGAGTTCGAACCTCACTCAGCGCACATAATAAACACAATCAGACCGGTCAACGGTCAAATTCAACGGTCAAAGTCAACGCTCACTTTTTTTATATTCTTTATTTATTTATTTAATCAGAAAAATATTTAAAAATACTTAAAAATAATATTTTTAAAGTTAGAAAATGTCCTTAAACTCACAAAAATAAATCTAGAAATCCTATTAAGGTTATGAATTAAAATTATTAATCTCAAATAAAATCCATTTATTTACCGAACCATTATGTTATTATTTAGGTTAGTTTCTATCGTGGTTAAATCTAAATTCGTGCGCATTCATCATCAATCCAAGAAAACGCAACCACTGTGAGTGAATTCTTACAAATTCCACTTTTTATTCATGTTTTGGGGTGTATCATGTATCGCTTAAATTAATTCGCTTATTTAAACTCGTGCTATACCATTATATGATCTAAACTTAGAATGTAAATATTGTTTGTTGTGATGTGTTACATATTGTCAAGTTGTGTGCAAATCATTAATTAGGCCCATCAGTTGCTCGTGGGAGACGAGTTGAACAACGCGTGCCTCAAAAACATTCATTAGGCCCATCAGTTCGTTGAACAACGCGTGCCTCAAAAATCATTCATTAGGCCCATCAGTTCCTCGTGGGAGACGAGTTGAACAACGCGTGCCTATAAAACAATCATTTGGTGTATGTGTGTGCAATATTTAATATTATGTGTTTTGTGAATAAATTTACATCTACATTTACTCATATGTGGTTATGCACTTTATTTTATAATTGATTCAATAAACACGTTTAAATGTTTTCATAGGATTCACTCGCCAACTTTTTGTTGACCCAAAAACCTATTTTTACACATGATACAGGTGGACAGGATGAAGCAAGGAACATGTAGGAAATTGCCTTAGAAGAAAAATAATGAAGTCTTGAAAGATGTATAGAACATGTTGTACTTGTATGATTTGATTGTATGATCTCCTTTTAAAAGAAATAATAAATATGAAACTTTATAATAAATGTCATGAGCTTTGATGAAAACCCAATCATGCCCCGACTACCATTTCCGCTGCGGGTCAGGGTGTGACAGATTGGTATCAGAGCTTTTGACTATAGGGATATAGGATAGGTTATTAGACCCTTAGAGCCTATACTATAGTTGATTAGATTTTAATTGTTTATGTGGTTACATGCAAACTCATGATGTTTATTTGTTTCGTATTTATTACACACTCAAATGCATCCAAACACTTCCACTATTATATTTTGTAATACATAATGAATTATACTTATAGTCAAACATACATGCTTACATATACATTCATCACACATATTTCAATATTCACATATTCAAATCATCTTCATACTTCCGTTATTCAGATTGTTGTCGCATTTTTCATTTTTCAATCTCATCAAAGTGAGTTCTGCGACGGGCATGTAGTAACTGTAAGGGTACAAGTACCGGTAGTCGGAACGTCCTGTCTAGGTTGGCATTCGTATAAATCCAATATAACGGACCAGTTTGACTACCTGGGGACTAACGATGAGAGTACGAAGGACCTATTAGGCCAAAGCATGCCACACCAAACGTCGTTCGAACTAACCCCACTTTGAGGTGTCACCGTGTCCACACCTGGATGCACTCCGAATTTCATACGTTACATACATATTACTCGAATTTCTCTGGGTTTTAGTGTACGTTACCAGGCTAACACATGCGAACCATATGAAAAACCCTGTAATCATGGGGGCCCACATGATTACGAAGGTGAAGTATGGCGGCATGCAAGGCCCAATTACGAGCAAAGCTCAAGACATCCAATGGATGTAGTAAATTTATTATTCTTCATTTATTTTATGAATGTTCATTCCTAAATACGACACATGACCCCTAAAACGTCAAACTAATACTCTCGACACGTATTCCTTATAGATGTCTTCTAGTCTCTCTCGTAGAAAAATGAAATCAGGAAGATCCCGCGAGCGCATGGCTGCCCAAATCGCTCAACAAATGGCGGCCGTAATACCCAATATCGTAGTTCAAGTTCAACAAGCCCTTACCGCTAATCCCATCAACCCAGTCCACCAAGAAGATCAAAACATTGTCAATCCTCCCCCAAAAACAACTAAATGCACCTACAAACATTTCAAATCCTGCGATCCTCCAAAATACGAAGGGACGGAAGGCTCTCCTCCATTGGTTTGAGGAAATGGAAAACACTTTTCTCAATTGCGACTGTCCCAATAATCGCAAGGTGCGATATGCTACCGGTCGTTTGTTTGGAGTAGTACTTACATGGTGGAATACAGAGAAGGCCAAGCGAGGTGTTGAAGATGCTATGACTTTGACTTGGGAAGAGTTGAAGGAAATCATGACAAGACGGTTTTGTCCAAGAAGCGAAATCAAGAAATTGGAAGATGTGTTCTATTCTTTGAAACAAAAGGAGGGCGACCACACCACATACAACAAGAGATTCCTTGAGTTAAATCAAATGGTCCCCAACTTGTTCACTCCCCTCTACCGTTTGATCGAGCACTACATTCGAGGTCTTCCTTCAAAAATTCAAGACTCTGTAATAAGTACCACACCTGCAACTTTGGACGCATCAATGGAGTTAGCTACAGAGCTCACCGAAAACCGCATGCGTAATAAAGACTTCACGGAGGAGAAGAAGAAGGATAATGCATCAACTGAAACCTCAAACTCCACCCAAACCAAATCCCCTCCTCAACCCATTTCTAAGAGAAAACGAGATGGGCAAATATTCGCTGTCACCCAACACAATCAACCAGCTTCACAAGCCATACCCCTCCAAGCTATCCCAATCACTCAAGTAGCACCCAACTCAACTTACCCAAATAGAAACCTTACTTTGGACCTCACCCTCAATGCAACACCTGTTTTTATCACCATCCATCTACCTTACCTTGTGACTATGTGGAATTGTGGACGCTATGGTCATTTGAGCAAGGTTTGCCGCACCTCTCAAAACCAAACCTCACCCCCTACTCAAAACATGATCCAAACATATCAACAACCCCAATACCCCATGTTTCCATATGTTCGAGCTTGTTTTAATTGTGGCGACCCTACCCACTTTAGAAACACGTGCCCTCGATTGGTTAACATTATAAACGCCCAAGCTCAAGCAAACCCAGTTAACCAAGCAAATCAAGAAAACCCAACCACTAGGCCACCAGCAAGAGGAAGAGCTTACGACATCAACGCTAACCCTGTTGAAGATAATAACGGCCCAAA
The DNA here is from genome assembly GCA_947069175.1 of Scalesia atractyloides. Classification (NCBI taxonomy): domain Eukaryota; kingdom Viridiplantae; phylum Streptophyta; class Magnoliopsida; order Asterales; family Asteraceae; genus Scalesia; species Scalesia atractyloides. The sequence goes on along the minus strand of CAMTDV010000016.1, from coordinate 18,778,690 downwards.
CGAACCACCAACTTGTCTTCTTCACCAAAAATCAAGATTCAACTCCAACCGCTTAGTTTTTATGTTTTCTTTATGTTATCTCAATCTTCACGTATCTCAATTGTAAATTGGAAATTTATCCAAGAATCTTAATGCGAATTACTATTTCAGTTTTGTTTTATACTCATTGATTTAACATTCATATCATCATACATCTCGACGTATCTCAATCTCATCATTTAAAGAAGTTGGGTTGTGTCTCACTTTTACCTAGACTAACCCCTTCATCATAACAAACGAGAGAGGTACTATCATCATTCAATCATGTATACCTTCAGATTTGAGACTCAAGTTTTGGTTGTTGTGCTTATTTATGTTTTAGAGTCACATATAACTAATCATAATTTACTGATAAAGCCAATGAAAATTTGACAAGAATATGGTGGATACGCCACTGGTACTTCCTATATATAAGTATTCTTGCCAAAGGATCAGAGGCATTGTCAGGGGTTATGAGAAGTTCCATGTAGGATTTAGTAATGTCATGGTTGAAGTTTGTTTTATACTCACTGATTTAGCATTCATATCATCATACATCTCAACGTATTTCAATCTCATCATTCAAAGAAGTTGGGTTGTGTCTCACTTCTACATAGACTATGTCACACCCGACCCGCAGCGGAAAAGGTGATCGGGGCATGATTGGGTTATCATCAAAGCTCATGACATTTATTATAATGTTTCATATTTATTATTTCAATTTAAAAGAGATCATACAATCATATCAAACAAATACAACATGTTCTATTCATCCTTCTAAACTTCATTATTTTTCTTCTAAGGCAATTTCCTATGTTTTCCTTGCTTCATCCTAGTTCACCTGTATCATATGTAAAAATGGTTTTTGGATCAACAAAAAGTTGGCGAGTGAACCTTGTTAGAAAACATTTATTATTTATTTCTGGTTGTATTTAATATGGAAAAATTGTGCAATATTCATATATGAACAAACGTAATTAAACATACAATAACAACAATTAGCATACAATAACAAACAATAACATACATTAACAACCAACAGCATACAATCACAAACCAATAGCATACAATATCAAACAACAACAAACAATAACATACATTAACAAACCAACAGCATACAATAACATATCAACTTGCATAAATATATAACATAAATGAAACTGTGCGATCAAGCTCAATCAAACGAGCCGATCGTATGCATTACTGAAATAAAAATGTCTGTGCGATCAAGGCTCAATCAACGAGCGATGTATTGATGTACTGAAAATGAAAATGTTTGTGCGATCAGGCTCAAACAACGAGCCGATCGTATGTTGGCACGCCAGGTTCACGCTCATAATGTAATGGGGAACATGCTCAACGCTCATAATGTAATGGGAGCGGCGGCCTATGAAATTGCATGTACTGAAAATAATAAATTAAATCTACACAATAATCACACAAACAGTTTACAAGGCAGGATACACATTTATTCATGATATGATGTATGCACAATGATTTAAATATAATAAATAGTAAGACACATGATACACCCAAAAACGTGATTTAAACGGGGAATTTGTAGAGATTCACTCACAGTGGGTGCGTTCGGTAAATGATGATGAACGCGCACGAGTTTTGAGGATTGCTCGACAAGGAATAACTAACCTAATTAATAATGAAAAGTAAGGTAAATAAATGGATTTTATTAACAACTTTAATAGAATTTTGGGATATATTTTTGTGAGTTTTAGGCTATTTTCTAACCTTAAAAATGTTATTTTAAGTATTTTTAATTGATTTTTAAATAAAATAAATAAATAAAAATAATAAAAAAATGTTGACTTTTGACCGTTGACTTGACCGTGACTGTTGACTTGTTGACCGGTTTTATTGTGTAAGTGTATGCGCCGGGTGAGGCTCGAACCCGAGACCTCCCGTACGCGTGCACGCAGCTCTACCAACTGAGCTACGTGTCTAACCCGAAATATTTTATGTTTTTAATTATATTTATATACTAACTAAATTAATCCGAAAATCATTTATTTTTAAAAAGATTTCAATGTGATGACTCGGTGCACTCCACAGGTCTCGAACCCGGGACCTGTGGTTTAGTTTGGTACACAGTCCACCGCTGGACTGTGTGTCTAACTTGGTAAATATTCTAGTTTTTATTATACTTAAGATATTAATGAATTAACCCGGTTTAGTTATTAACAAAAAAGGCATTTTATTACAGCGAATGAGGTTGGGACAGGATTCGAACTCGCGACGTGTATGTGTTTATTTGCACACAGTCCACCGCTGGACTGTGTGTCTAACCCGTTTATAGTCTGATTTTAATTAAACTTATATTATAACCTGCCTTCGTCTTCTTCGTTAACTTTACCCAGAAAAACAAAGTCCGAATGTTTCGACTGATTTATGTCTAATTTGATTTTCAAACATCAATAGTAGTTGAAAGGAAATGTATGGAGAGAGTTTGGGGGAAAGGAGGTACCGATCCGTGTCTTTCACAAAACTCCGGCAGAGGTCCGTCGGCTCCGATAGTGAACTTCGGCTGTTAGGATTAATTATTAGTTCTGTTCGATAAATTATGAAATTGAGGTACTTAAACAAGGATTGACAGGAGTTTGAAGGGTTATACCGATTCACAATGCGATATCAGAACTTTCAGAGATTTTCCGGCAAAGGTTGAATATTCCGGCTATGTCGCCTGGGATGGATTCTGATCGATGAAATGGTGTTAGAATTCGTCTTATAATGGAATGAAACAGAAACATTGGGGTAATTACCGTGTAGATGAAAGTCCCGGTTTTCCGGCGACTTGCAGAGAATTCCGGCGAGTGCAATTTCTTGCGACAGAGGTTCTTCAGAGGTTTAAGGTGAGTGGGAGTGATGTCAGTACGAGTTCTATGATCTTATTTTTGGGTAAGAAGAAAAGATGGGTTAAATTCGGTTTTCCGGCGAAACTTTCTGGTTAATTCACAGAGAATTCCGGCGACTTCCGGCGAAGCTTTCTGAGCGAAATGTTGAGTGTGTTTGATAGAATTCGCGAGCCTAACTGATGAACAAGGTACAAATCCCGGATTTGAATTGTATTTTCGGTTTCAATAAAAATTTAAGGCAAATGAATGGAATTGATGGTTTTCTTCAGTTATAACCGATCTTGCTGTTAAGGCGTACGTTATGACCAAAAAGAAACGGCCAAAATTGACGAAATTGTCGGGATTTCCGGCGTGAACAGATTTGGGCGCGCTGTGCATTGGGTTTTGATTTCCAGATTGATTTATGTATTAATTGATTCAATATATTAACAAACATCACAAGTGGCGGAGTGGTTGAGCGCGTGAGAGTTAAGACTGTTTTGACCAGGTTGACTTAGCTGACCCAGGTTCGAATCCCGGCTTCAGCATGTTATTTTTAACTCACTATTTTTAATACATTTTCAAAAATAAATTTTATATTCTAATATACTTATTAGTTATGTATCGATTAAAATTAATTTGGGCATTAAATACGCAACGAAATTTTTAACTGGTTGTTCGGTTAATAAACGAAGCGGGTTTGGTAAATCCGGTTTTTGGCGGATGTTACAGTATCCCCTACTTTTAGAAATTTCGTCCCGAAATTTAAGTAGTGGCATATTTGTTTAAAAAGGATGGTGTTTTAATTTGACAATTACATACTTAGAAGAGAGTAAGAGTTTAAATTTTGTTTGAGGCGGTAACGTTCCTTGTAAGGGTTGAATACCCTGCTACAGGAATCGCTTTTTGTTGCCTAAAGTGTATGAATACGGAACATGGATACCCAGAGTTGATCAACTAAGTATGATGTTATGCATATGAGTTTGGGTATGTTTGAAAGATTAGATTATATCCTAAAGTAAACTTGTAATACTAAAACCTACATGGAACTTCTCATAACCGCCTGATAATGCCTCTGATCCTCTGGCAAGAATACTTATATATAGGAAGTACCAGCGGCGTATCCACCATATTCTTGTCAAATTTTCATTGGTTTTATCAGTTAGTTATGATTGGTTCTATGATGTGACTCTAGAACATAAATAAACATAACAATCAATATCTGAGTCCTAATTCTGATAGCATACATGTTGGATTGATGACACAATCCAATTCCTTTAAAGGATGAGATGATATAAATGCTAAATCAGTGAGTATAACACAAACTTCAATCAAGACAATACCAAATCCTACATGGAACTTCTCATAACCGCCTGATAATGCCTCTGATCCTTTGACAAGAATACTTATATATAGGAAGTACCAGCGGCGTATCCACCATATTCTCGTCAAATTTTCGTTGGTTTTATCGATAAGTTATGATTAGTCCTATGCGACTCTAAAACATAAACAAATACAACAACCAGAGCTTGAGTCCTTGAATGATGACAATACCTCTCTCGTTTGTTATGATGGAGAGGTTAGTCTATGTAGAAAGTGGAAACACAATCCAATTTCTTTAAATGACGAGTTGATATGAATGTTGAACTAGTGAGTGTAAAATAAATTTCAACCAAAACATTACAAAATCCTACATGGAACTTCTCATAACCGCCTGATAATGCCTCTGATCCTTTGACAAGAATACTTATATATAGGAAGTACCAGCGGCGTATCCACCATATTCTCGTCAAATTTTCATTGGTTTTATCGATAAGTTATGATTAGTCCTATGCGACTCTAAAACATAAACAAATACAACAACCAGAGCTTGAGTCCTTGAATGATGACAATACCTCTCTCGTTTGTTATGATGGAGAGGTTAGTCTATGTAGAAAGTGGAAACACAATCCAATTTCTTTAAATGACGAGTTGATATGAATGTTGAACTAGTGAGTGTAAAATAAATTTCAACCAAAACATTACAAAATCCTACATGGAACTTCTCATAACCGCCTGATAATGCCTCTGATACTTTGACAAGAATACTTATATATAGGAAGTACCAGCGGCGTATCCACCATATTCTTGTCAAATTTTCATTGGCTTTATCCGTAAGTTATGATTAGTTCTTTGTGACTCTAAAACATAAATAAACACAACAAACAATGCTTGAGTCATAATTCTGATAGTATACATGTTTGAATGATGACCGTCCCTCTCTCGTTTGTTGTGATGGAGAGGTTAGTCTATGCAGAAGTGAGACATAGCCCAACTTCTTTAAATAATGAGATTGAAATACGTTGAGATGCATGATGGTATGAATGTTGAATCAATGAGTATAAAACAGAACTGAAATAATAATTTGCATTAAAATCCTTGGATAAATTTCCAATTTAAAATTGAGACACGTGAGAATTTGAGATAACATAAAGAAAACATAAAACTATGCAGTTGGAGTTGAATCTTGATTGTTGGTGAAGGGGACTAGTTGAGTGTTTTCGTTTGGGCCGTCATTATCGCCAACCGGATTGGCGTTGATGTTGAAAACTCTTCCTCTTGCTGGTGGCCTAGTGATTGGGCTTTCTTGATTTGCTTGGTTAACTAGGTTTGCTTGAGCTTGGGCGTTTATGATGTTAACCAATTGAGGGCACGTGTTTCTAAAGTGGGTAGGGTCGCCACAATTGAAACAAGCTCGAACATATGGGAACATGGGGTATTGAGGTTGTTGATATGTTTGGATCATGTTTTGAGTAGGGGTGAGGTTTGGTTTTGAGAGGTGCGGCAAACTTTGCTCAAATGACCATAGCGTCCACAATTCGCACATAGTCGACAAAGCACGGTAGATGGATGGTGATAAAAACAGGTGTTACATCGAGGGTGAGGTCCAAGGTAAAGTTTCTTATTTGGGTAGGTTGAGTTGGGTGACACTTGAGTGATTGGGATAGCTTGGAGGGGTACGGCTTGTAAGGCTGGTTGGTTGCGTTGGGTGACAGCGAAAAGTTGCTCGTCTCGATTTCTTTTAGAAATGGGTTGAGAAGGGGATTCGGTTTGGGTGTAGTTGGAGGTTTCAGTCGATGCTTTATCCTTCTTCTTCTCCTCCTTGAAGTCTTTGTTCCGGATTCGGTTCTCGGTGAGCTCTGTAGCTAACTCCATTGCTGCTTCCAAGGTTGCAGGTGTGGCACTTATTACAGAGTCTTGAATCTTTGAAGGAAGACCTTGAATGTAGTGCTCGATCAAACGGTAGTGGGGAGTGAACAAGTTGGGAACCATTTGATTCAACTCGAGGAATCTCTTGTTGTACGTGGTGTGGTCGCCTTCCTTTTGTTTCAATGAATAGAACTCATCCTCTAATTTCTTGATTTCGCTCCTTGGGCAAAACCGTCTTATCATGATTTCTTTCAACTCTTCCCAAGTCAAAGTCATAGCATCTTCAACACCTCGTTTGGCCTTCTCTGTATTCCACCAAGTGAGTGCTATTCCATATAAACGACCAGTAGCATATCGCACTTTGCGATAATCGGGGCAATCGCAAGTTAGAAAAATGTTTTCCATTTCTTCGAACCAATAGAGAAGAGCGGTGACACCTTCAGTCCCTTCGTATTTTGTAGGGTCGCAGGATTTGAAATGCTTGTAGGTGCATTTAGTGGTATTTGGGGAAGGGTTGATAACATTTTGAACTTCTTGATTGACGGGATTAGCGGTAAGGGCTTGTTGGACTTGAATTACAATGTTGGGTATTACGGCAGCCATTTGTTGAGCGATTAGGGCAGCCATGCGCTCGCGGGCTTTTCTTGCCCTCATCTTACTACGAGCGAGGCTAGAAGACATCTACAAGGAATACATAACAAGAGTATGAGTTGGATGCTTTTGGGATCATGTGTCGTATTTAGGAATGTACATTCATAAAATAAACATAGCAAAATAAATCTACTACATCCATAGGATGTCTTGGGCTTTGCTCGTAATTTGGGCTTTGCATGCCGCCATACTTCACCTTCGTAATCACGTGGGCCCCCATGATTACCGGGTTTTTCATATGGTTCGCATGTGTTAGCCTGGTTACGTACACTAAAACCCGGAGAAAATCGAGAAATATGTAACGTATGATATTCGGAATGTGTCCAGGTGTGGACACGGTGACACCTCAAAGTGGGGTTAGTTTGAACGACGTTTGGTGTGGCATGCTTTGGCCTAATAGGTCCTTCGTACTCTCATCGTTAGTCCCCAGGTAGGCAAACTGGTCCGTTATATTGGATTTATACGAATGCCAACCTAGACAGGACGTTCCGACTACCGGTACTTGTACCCTTACAGTTACTACATGCCCGTCGCAGAACTCACTCTGATGAGATTTGAAAAATGAAAAATGCAACAAAATCTTGAATAACGGAAGTATGAAGATGATTTGAATATGTGAATATTGTAACATGTATGATGAATATGTATGTAAGTATGTATGTTGGACTGCAAGTATAATTCACTATGTATCACAAAATGTAATATTGGAAATGATTGCATGCATTTGTGTATGTAATAAATATGAAACAAATAAATATCATAAGTTTGCATGTAACCACATAAACAATTATAATCTAGTCAACTATAGTATAGGCTCTAAGGGTCTAATAACCTATCCTATATCCCTATAGTCATGGCTCTGATACCAATCTGTCACACCCCGATCCGCAGCGGAAAAGGTGATCGGGGCATGATTGGGTTATCATCAAAGCTCATGACATTTATTATAATGTTTCATATTTATTATTTCAATTTAAAAGAGATCATACAATCATATCAAACAAATACAACATGTTCTATTCATCCTTCTAAACTTCATTATTTTTCTTCTAAGGCAATTTCCTATGTTTTCCTTGCTTCATCCTGTTCACCTGTATCATATGTAAAAATGGTTTTTGGATCAACAAAAAGTTGGCGAGTGAACCTTGTTAGAAAACATTTATTATTTATTTCTGGTTGTATTTAATATGGAAAAATTGTGCAATATTCATATATGAACAAACGTAATTAAACATACAATAACAATTAGCATACAATAACAAACAACAACAAACAATAACATACATTAACAACCAACAGCATACAATCACAAACCAATAGCATACAATATCAAACAACAACAAACAATAACATACATTAACAAACCAACAGCATACAATAACATAGCAACTTGCATAAATATATAACATAAATGAAACTGTGCGATCAAGGCTCAATCAAACGGAGCCGATCGTATTGCATGTACTGAAAATGAAAAATGTCTGTGCGATCAAGGCTCAATCAAACGGAGCCGATCGTATTGCATGTACTGAAAATGAAAAATGTCTGTGGGAGCCGATCGTATTGCATGTACTGAAAAGGAAAATGTCTGTGCGATCAAGGCTCAATCAAACGTAGCCGATCGTATGTTGGCACGCCAGGTTCACGCTCATAATGTAATGGGGAACATGCTCAAAGCTCATAATGTAATGGGGAGCGGCGGCCTATGAAATTGCATGTACTGAAAATAATAAATTAAATCTACACAATAATCACACAAACAGTTTACACAGGCAGGATACACATTTATTCATGATATGATGTATGCACAATGATTTAAATATAATAAATAGTAAGACACATGATACACCCCAAAAACGTGATTTAAACGGGGAATTTGTAGAGATTCACTCACAGTGGGTGCGTTCGGTAAATGATGATGAACGCGCACGAGTTTTGAGGATTGCTCGACAAGGAATAACTAACCTAATTAATAATGAAAAGTAAGGTAAATAAATGGATTTTATTAACAACTTTAATAGAATTTTTGGATATATTTTTGTGAGTTTTAGGCTATTTTCTAACCTTAAAAATGTTATTTTTAAGTATTTTTAATTGATTTTTAAATAAAATAAATAAATAAAAATAATAAAAAAATGTTGACTTTTTGACCGTTGACCTGACCGTTGACCGTTGACTTGACCGTTGACTTGTTGACCGGTTTTATTGTGTAAGTGTATGCGCCGGGTGAGGCTCGAACCCGAGACCTCCCGTACGCGTGCACGCAGCTCTACCAACTGAGCTACGTGTCTAACCCGAAATATTTCTGTTTTTAATTATATTTATATACTAACTAAATTAATCCGAAAATCATTTATTTTTAAAAAGATTTCAATGTGACGACTCGGTGCACTCCACAGGTCTCGAACCCAGGACCTGTGGTTTTGTTTGGCACACAGTCCACCGCTGGACTGTGTGTCTAACTTGGTAAATATTCTAGTTTTTATTATACTTAACATATTAATGAATTAACCCGGTTTAGTTATTAACAAAAAAAGCATTTTATTACAGCGAATGAGGTTGGGACAGGATTCGAACTCGCGACGTGTATGTGTTTATTTGCACACAGTCCACCGCTGGACTGTGTGTCTAACCCGTTTATAATCTGATTTTAATTAAATTTATATTATAACCTGCCTTCGTATTCTTCGTAAACTTTACCCAGAAAAACAAAGTCCGAATGTTTCGACTGATTTATGTCTAATTTGATTTTCAAACATCAATAGTAATTGAAAGGAAATGTATGGAGAGAGTTTGGGGGAAAGGAGGTACCGATCCGTGTTTTTCACAAAACTCCGGTAGAGGTCCGTCGGCTCCGATAGTGAACTTCGGCTGTTAGGATTAATTATTAGTTCTGTTCGATAAATTATGAAATTGAGGTACGTAAACAAGGATTGACAGGAGTTTGAAGGGTTATACCGATTCATAGTGCGATATCAGAACTTTCAGAGATTTTCCGGCAAAGGTTGAATATTCCGGCTATGTCGCCTGGGATGGATTCTGATCGATGAAATGGTGTTAGAATTCGTCTTATAATGGAATGAAACAGAAACATTGGGGTAATTACCGTGTAGATGAAAGTCGCGGTTTTCCGGCGACTTGCAGAGAATTCCGGCGAGTGCAATTTCTTGCGACAGAGGTTCTTCAGAGGTTTAAGGTGAGTGGGAGTGATGTCAGTACGAGTTCTATGATGTTATTTTTGGGTAAGAAGAAAAGATGGGTTAAATTCGGTTTTCCGGCGAAACTTTCCGGTTAATTCACAGAGAATTCCGGCGACTTCCGGCGAAGCTTTCTGAGCGAAATGTTGAGTGTGTTTGATAGAATTCGCGAGCCTAACTGATGAACAAGGTACAAATCCCGGATTTGAATTGTATTTTCGGTTTCCATAAAAATTTAAGGCAAATGAATGGAATTGATGGTTTTCTTCAGTTATAACCGATCTTGCTGTTAAGGCATACGTTATGACCAAAAAGAAACGGCCAAAATTGACGAAATTGTCGGGATTTCCGGCTGTGAACGGATTTGGGCGCGCTGTGCACTGGGTTTTGATTTCCAAATTGATTTATGTATTAATTGATTCAATATATTAACAAACATCACAAGTGGCCGAGTGGTTGAGCGCGTGAGAGTTAAGACTGTTTTGACCAGGTTGACTTCCTATATTAACAAACAAACACAAGCTTTGGTTGTTGTGTTTGTTTATGTTTTAGAGTCACATAGAACTAATCATAATTTACTGATAAAGCCAATGAAAATTTGACAAGAATATGGTGGATACGCCGCTGGTACTTTCTATATATAAGTATTCTTGCCAAAGGATCAGAGGCATTGTCAGGGGGTTATGAGAAGTTCCATGTAGGTGTTAGTATTGTCGTGGTAGAAGTTTTTGTTTTAGGATATAACCTTATCTTTCCAAATGTATCGATTCTTTCAAAACTCTTGTTCATGAGATCATACCTAGTCAATCAACTCTGTTATTCAATATTTCTTATCTTAGGCATCAAAAAGCGATTCCTGTAACAGGGTATTCAACCCTTACTAGGAACGTTACCGTCTCAAATAAAATTTAGATTCTTACCCCCTTCTAAGTATGTAATTGTCAAAACCACCCTCTTTTCGAGTCAAACATACCACTACTTACATTTCGGGACGAAATTTCTAAAAGTAGGGGATACTGTAACATCCGTAAAAAACCGGGTTATTCGAACCCGCTTGGTTTATTAAACCGAATAATCAGTTATAAATTTTGTTGCGTATTTAATGCTCAAATTAATTTTTATACGATACATAATTAATAATATATTAGAATTTAAAAACCATATTTAAAATTTCTAATAAAAAATGAATAAAAAAATAATTACAGGCGCCGGGTTTCGAACCCGGGTCACTCTCAAGACCAAACACACTTTACACCACACCACCACACACGCAACTTAATTCAAATATGAAACAATTAAATCTTATACACAAACTGACACTGAATCAGAAATTCAAAACACAAAATACTGAAACCGCTGAATCAATGGAGATACGTTTTTTTTCGTTAACTGGTAAACGCGGATCATAATTCTATAACTGATTCCTTCAAATTGCAAACCGTTTTCAATCACTCAGTACCATGATTTGAGGATTTTTCTTTGAAATCGAAAATTTATGATTACCACCTTTCACTATAAATAGTAATGGTTCACACGATTAGAACTCGTTCACTTTTCTCAAACAAATTCTCTAATCGATCAGAAAGTTCCTTGCTTGAAATTAAAACTCGCCGGAGTTCTGCAAATCGTCGGAAAACCAAAAAATCCATCCCTTTATTGCCCTACTCTAAAATAGGACTTCTAGATCTCAGACAGAAGTTACCCACACTCACTCCAAAAACTCTCTGATCAATTTTTCTGTTCGCCGGAATTGTTTGCTGTCGCCGGAAAAATTTGGAACTAGCCGGAGATTTTCATCCGAAAACCGGGATTTTACTTCTAGTTGGTATATTTCTTTAACTTTTCTATCTATCATTCTGTATGTTACGAATCTTTGAACAAACACCCAGAAATGTCTAAAAATCGATTTCAGGCGGGTTATGTACTGGGCTTCGGGTTTAATGAAGAAGATGAACTGAAATCAGTAGTTAAATGTATTTGAAATCGGAAATTATACCGGGTTAGACACACAGTCCAGTGGTGGACTGTGTGCATATTTATATCTGGTCCCGGGTTCGACTCTGTCCTTGTTCCGATTCGTCACAATATTCAAACCTTTTTATAAAACCCAAATACGGAACTTGACAGTAAGTATATAAGAGAAATAAAAATCATAACATAAACGGGTTAGTCACCTAGCCCAGTTGGTAGGGCTGGGTGCGTTGCAAGACCAAGGTCTCGAGTTCGAAACACATACTGCGCACGGTTCGATCAGTTAAAACCCTTTTTAAATAAATTAATTTCTGAATTAATCTAATTAATAAATAAATATAATTAAAAACAGATTTATTTCGAGTTAGACACGTAGCTCAGTTGGTAGAGCTGCGTGCACGCGTACGGGAGGTCACGAGTTCGAACCTCACTCAGCGCACATAATAAACACAATCAGACCGGTCAACGGTCAAATTCAACGGTCAAAGTCAACGGTCAACATTTTTATATTCTTTATTTATTTATTTAATCAGAAAAATATTTAAAAATACTTAAATTAATATTTTTAAAGTTAGAAAATGTCCTTAAACTCACAAAAATAAATCTAGAAATCCTATTAAGGTTATGAATTAAAATTATTAATCTCAAATAAAATCCATTTATTTACCGAACCATTATGTTATTATTTAGGTTAGTTTCTATCGTGGTTAAATCTAAATTCGTGCGCATTCATCATCAATTAAAGAAAACGCAACCAATGTGAGTGAATTCTTACAAATTCCACTTTTTATTCATGTTTTGGGGTGTATCATGTATCGCTTAAATTAATTCGCTTATTTAAACTCGTGCTATACCATTATATGATCTAAAACTTAGAATGTAAATATTGTTTGTTGTGATGTGTTACATATTGTCAAGTTGTGTGCAAATCATTCATTAGGCCCATCAGTTGCTCGTGGGAGACGAGTTGAACAACGCGTGCCTCAAAAACATTCATTAGGCCCATCAGTTCGTTGAACAACGCGTGCCTCAAAAATCATTCATTAGGCCCATCAGTTCCTCGTGTGAGACGAGTTGAACAACGCGTGCCTCAAAAACAATCATTTGGTGTATGTGTGTGCAATATTTAATATTATGTGTTTTGTGAATAAATTTACATCTACATTTACTCATATGTGGTTATGCACTTTATTTTATAATTGATTCAATAAACACGTTTAAATGTTTTCATAGGATTCACTCGCCAACTTTTTGTTGACCCAAAAACCTATTTTTACACATGATACAGGTGGACAGGATGAAGCAAGGAACATGTAGGAAATTGCCTTAGAAGAAAAATAATGAAGTCTTGAAAGATGTATAGAACATGTTGTACTTGTATGATTTGATTGTATGATCTCCTTTTAAAAGAAATAATAAATATGAAACTTTATAATAAATGTCATGAGCTTTGATGAAAACCCAATCATGCCCCGACTACCATTTCCGCTGCGGGTCAGGGTGTGATAATCCCTAGCCTCTTCGGCTGTATCGTCGGTAGTAATTACAGGGTCACCTTCCGAGTGATAGCCAACGAAAGGGCTATTACGGTGACCTAGGCGCCACCAAAAATAATATAAATAACATTAATAATAATAATGGTAATAATATAACAATAATAAAAAAAAATTTCGTTTAATTTGCGATACAATTTATACTCGGGTCTGGGCGTGGTTCCCGATCCATTATCGATGCGTAACTTTGTAACCACGGCCTATACATTTCTTCCCACTATTCCGTACTGACTGTTCGGTTGATCGACCATAGTTGGTTCACCGAAGGCATGGGATAGTCCCCTTCCAACTTAACATGTATGAAATGTCCCCCGTGAACATGTACGAGTGTTATCGCTTGAGGTTGTAGCTTATAAGGACTATCCAATAACGAGAAGAAAGTACAACTCCCCATTGATGCTTAACACATGGATGACGACATAATACATTTGCGCTAGGAGAAATGCTACGTGGGGCATTTCTATCCAGTGATTATCGGGACAAGCTTCCACTGAATGCCAAGTTAGGCTCCTACGTAGCCAGTTAAAATGTCATTCGCCCCATGTTTCGAATATACGCCACCATGTCGATACGTTATGATCCAACTCTAGTACAAGATCCATTTGAACATGGAGCCATAGGTGTTCCACAAAATCTATCCCGACAGCCATGGACTGAAACCCACATTGATAGTCTGGCCTTACATCTTGTATACACGAGATGTAATGGTGTAACACTGATGGAATATGTGGCTTAAACCTTTTTATGCTTAACAAGTTCCCATCCCCCATGATTAATGGAAACCCATGATCATCCCGTGTCACCTTCTTCTTAGAATTCGTTGAACGACTTCGTTGCAGTTTGGGGTTTCCAGACTTTACAATTGAACCAGTTCCACGAGAGCCCTATGATGGTATGTATTAGCTGTGTCGGGGAGCATCATACCTATTTTGTTGGGAACCTGCAAAGGAGCTGCTTGCCTCACCAAAGGAGCTGTATTCCGCAGCTTTGTCTATCCTCGCAACTTCTTCTAACCTTTGTTGTACTTTCTTTGATGTTGGCCGATCGTGAGTATCTTGTTGGACAATCGGTGGTTTCTTAGTTAATTTGGTTGGGGTCAAAACCGCTTTTATCTTTAAATCAAGTTTTTTTCAGAGTAAGAGGTGCGGCTCTAATTTTTGCCACACAAGAGCTCTTCTACCACATCACCCTCCTCATCCATCAGTTTACACGGTAGTGAGTTAAGCTTACGCCATAATACATCTACGTCTTCGAGTCGTAGCTTACGCTCTGCACAGTTAAATCGATACAATGTGTAAGCTGCAAAAATCATTCTAAATCACAAAAGGTTTGTAGGTTTAAGATTCTTTACTCGTATGTTTGTACTTTTGCAGCCTACAAGCACACGACAACCCACAACTAATCCACATATGGCAACCACATGATGTATTAAGTTTCTGCAACACCTCTAGCTTCCTCAATAGCTCTCTTTCCAGCAAGTCAAGTGCTTTATAGGAAACCTTTCAACGTAGGTTGTCAAACAGTGATAGTCTGTGGTGTATCATCGTTTTTTGATGCTTTCTTGGAAACTTTTTTCTAATTCTCTGAGCTTTGTTGCAACTATATCCATGACACATCCCACTATACGGTCCAACGAACTCTTATCTCTTCAAATTAGTGTGTTGGCTCTCAACTCTGTTAGTGTTACGCTTTGTAACCCTTATGAGTTCACGCAAAAACGAACATTTCTTTATAGTCTTTCAGCCAATTATCATACACACAGTTAATGACCCCTGCAAAAGTAAAATAATAAAGTAAATGTAAATGTGTGTAAATATAGTGGAGTGGGTGAGTCATTTATTGAAGACACACTTACTTAAATGGTTGCAAGCCACTAGTCGCTTATACATCTTACGCAAGTTGTAGTCGTGTATGGGTTCTGAAGGAGACTCGCACAATGTCCGCCAGTACGCCATAAATTTCTCCAAATCTTTGTTATTGAAGGATTTCTTGTAATTTACCAATATTATGTTGGATGTGAAACCGACATCGATACCTAGAGGCGTTCGGGAATACGTTAGCACACATGTTCATTATTAGCTCTTTATCCATTACTATCACATGTGGCTCCATACATTCATGCAACATTGACTTGATCTTTTCAAGAACCCATACGAAGTTATCACTGCGTTCTTTGCAAATAACGGCTTGCGCGACAAAAAGACTTGCTGGTCGAAGTCAAACTCACAACCTGGACAAATGGCATGTTGTAGATGTTTGTTTTGTACGCCGTGTCTATCAACAACACATGCGAGAATGCACGCCACATAGTACTCAATTGGGATGAACAAAGAAAAGCTCTGTTATGACATCAGTTTCGGGTTCCTTCCGGTTCTCGTAAATGAAGTGATTTTCATACAACATAGTTTCCAGTGTCTGCATAGCAGTCTTTCCATCCATCTATGATGCTCTAATTTTCTGAACCGCATTTTGCACATCTTTCTGAACATGGAGGTCGTTCTTACGGTTTGAAAAATGTTACGTGGCTCCATGTTTTGAGGTGTCAACTGCTCGACCAGCTTGTATTCGCATTTAGTAAATATTCACACAAACGTGTGGCCCAACAAATTCTGGGCAGGTTTGTGGTTTTGTTCCGGGTTTTCCATACTAACTCCCAGGTGTCATGCGTCACGGGCCGCATTGCGAGTAGGAAAAATGGGCAACTAATTTTTTTGTTGCTAGCTTTCCTAACCATTTCTTTACTACGATGCTCACCACCACAGTCGCACACAAGCCATACCATCCCCATACTACCACCAATATTCTTCGATCGAGGGTAACAATAACGTTACTATTCTTGTTTGTCCTTTCTTCTACCCTTTTTTTCAGTTCAATAAGAGACATGAAACGCTAAAAAACAGATACGTGTAAGTTACATTGAATATTTATTAGTCTTAGTTAACTTTTTTTATATTCTATCTAATTATATAATATTTAAGCAAATTAATGTGATACCTGCTTGTTGGGGATAGAATTTTAATAATTGTGGATCATATATCCTTCTATATGTATGGATCTGTGGATCCTCAGGACACGGTGAAAGAAGGCTAAGGATCATTGATCCTCATTATTGTCCTAATTATCTAACAATTGTTTTCAATGTATTATGGCATGGTTTTGCAGGAGCTTTTCGAAGATGACCTACCCACCGAGAATCAAGGGGAATATGCCATTGTTCTAGCACGTGCCAGGAGTTCATGACTGTAACATCCGTCGAAAAACGGGTTTTCAAAAAAAAACCCGCTTGTTTATTAATCGAATAGTCAGTTTCAAATTTTCGTTGCTTATTTAATGCTCATTTTAATTTTAAACAATACATAATTAATAAACATTTTAGAATATGGGAACTAAAATTGTTAAAAAGTAAAAATAAGTAAATAAAAAAAATAAAATAGGCTGATCGGGTTTCGGACCCGGGTCAGCGGAAGACACAATTGTAACATTTGTCAAAAACGGGTTTTCCAAACCCGCTTCGTTTGTAATCGAATATCAAGTTATAAATGTTTCGTTGCGTATTTATGTCATTTTGATTTTTAATGATGCATAATTAATAAACAAACTAGAATATAAAAGTTATAATTGATAAAAAGTAAAAATAAAATAATTAAAATAAAAATCAGGCTGCCGGGACTCGAACCCGGGTCAGCCGGGTAAGCATAAGACTTATCACACACACATATAACCACTCCGCCACTTGATGTTTTCTGTGAATTCTAGGAAACAATTAAATTTTATGATCAATCATGAATCGATCTGTTTACGCTAACTGTAACCGAAATCGGTCACCAAACGTCCAAAAACGTTTGATTGTTCGCGGTTTACCGATTATAACCGATACACCGACACCTCCAATCAATTTAGCTTTGAATGGACTTGAATTCAAGAGTTGATCGGTTTTAATAACCGAAAACCTGCATTTCCTGAATTACTCCAATCATAGTCCCCTCTCGCGACTCAAACACATCTGCAAACCTTTAATTTCACTTTCGCAATACTTTCAGTTCGTCGGAGAAGCTATTTGAACTCGCCGGACTTTCGCCGGAAAACCGTGTTTTCCATCAAATCAGTAAGTCTCTCAATTTTTTCATTGTCTATCAGTTGTTAAGCTGTTGCTAACTCAAACCCTTCAATCGGAATCGATTTCAGACGTCGATATCGGATAATTCACTCTCGCTTGAAAACTGCTGAAAATTCTCAATTCTCGCTGTGAAACGTATAGCCTTCTAAACCTCCTGGTAATTCTTGTTCAGTGCTTCAATTTTGCTTTTAACTAATAAAAATTGTTACTCTGTTCGCTCAGACGAAAACAGTAAAAACAGAGCCGACGACTTGCCGGATTTCTGAGATAAATCGTTTCTCCGGTATGTTTACTTCCAAAATCGTCTCTTCCATTTCATTTTAAGTCTTCTGAATGTTTGTCAATCGAATTAAACAAGAAACAATCAGAGTAATCGTAGGCTGTGATTCTGTAACGAAGAAGACGAAGTTAGGTTGATTATAAGTTTAATATAATTTGGATATTATCTCGGGTTAGACACACAGTCCAGCGGTGGACTGTGTGCACACATATATCACACGCCGCGAGTTCGATCCTTGACACACGTATGCTCTGTAATAAAGATGCTTTATTTTTCTAACTGAACCGGATTAACTCACGGTAGATGTTAAGTATAATAAAAATCGGTATATTAACCAGGTTAGACACACAGTCCAGCGGTGGACTGTGTGCAACACTAACCCACAGGTCCCGGGTTCGAGACCTGTTGCACGCTCCGGTCGATGATTAAAACACTTTTTGAAAATAAAAGAATTTTGAATAAACTGAATTAGTATATAAATATAATTAAAAACAGAATTTTTAGGGTTAGACACGTAGCTCAGTTGGTAGAGCTGCGTGCACGCGTACGGGAGGTCTCGGGTTCGAGTCCTGCCCGGCGCATACATGCACACAATAGAACCGGTCAAACAGTCAACAGTCACAGTCAAACAGTCAACGGTCAATGGTCAACGCAAAAGTCAATTTTTTTATATTTTTATTTATTTAATTTAATTTAAAAATCAATTAAAAATACTTAAAAATAATGTTTTTAAAGATAGGAAATAGCCTTAAACTCACAAAAATATATCTAAAAATCCTATTAAAATATTAATAAAATCCACTCATTTACTATACCTTCCGTTATTATTTAGGTTAGTTAATCCTCGTTGTTCAATCCTTCAAACTCGTGCGCATCTCATCATCTCCAACCGAACGCACCCTATGTGAGTGAATCTCTACAAATTCCCCGTTTTAATCACGTTTTTGGGGTGTATCATGTGTCTTACCATTTATTATATTTAAATCATTGTGCATACATCATATATGAACAAATGTGTATTCAGCTTGTATCAACTGTTTGTGTGGTTATTGTTTAGATTTAATTTATTATTTTCAGTACATGCAATATCATAGGCCGCCGTTCCCCATTACATTATGAGCGTTGAGAAGTTCCCCATTACATTATGAGCGTGAACCGGCGTTGCCAACATACGATCGGCTCCGTTTGATTGAGCCTTGATAGCATAGACATTCATCATAGGCCGTCCGTTCCCCATTACATTATGAGCGTGAACGTGACGTTGCCAACATATACAGTTTCATTCATGTTATATTCATGCAAGTTCATGTTATTGTATGTTATAGTTTGTGGTTGTTATTGTTATTGTATGATTTTACATTTGCTCATATATGACTATTGCACAATTTTTACTTGATAAAGATAACAAGAAATCAAAATAAATGTTTATCTAACAAGGTTCACTCGCCAACTTATGTTGACCCAAAAACCCCTATTTTTACACATGATACAGGTGATCTAGCCGCAGCAAGAAACATATAGGATTGGCTTAGAAGAATAAACTGGTTTAGAGCTTGGATTGTTTAGTTGATTATTTTCTTTGTATTTGTATGAACATGTTTGGATTATTGAGAATGTAATTTTGACTTTAATAAATATGAAACATATTAGTAAATATCATGAGCTTTGGTGATAACCCAATTATGCCTCGACTCTTATTCCGCTGCGGGTTGGGGTGTGACAGATTGGTATCAGAGCCAGGTTTATAGGGATATAGGATAGGTTATTAGACCCTTAGAGCCTATGCTATAGTTGATTAGGAATTTTTAAGATTTTTGTGTGTTACATGCAAAATTCATGATGTTTATATGTTTTATGTTTAATGTTACATTCAATGTTATGCAAGCATGTTCATAAGTACATATTTTATATAATGCCTATCATGAATCATATTCTCATAACATATCATATCCATGAAAGCACACATCACTCATTTTCATGATTGTTTTTACAATGATTTTTGTATTTTCAAATCACATCAAAGTGAGTTCTCATGACGGGCATGTAGTAACTGGAAGGGTACAAGTACCGGTAGTCGGAACGTCCTGTCTAGGCTTGCATTGTATAAATCCAAAATAAAGGACCAGTTTGCCTACCTGGGGACTAACGATGAGAGTACGAAGTACCTATTAGGCCAAAGCATGCTATACCAAACGTCGTGTGAGCTAACCCCACTTTGAGTTGTCATTGTGTCTACACCTGGACACATTCTGACCATACATCTCGTAAACATATTTCGTGGTTTTCATTCGGGTAATGCGAGTGTTAAACCGCCAATATTAATGTGAATCCTACCAAGCCAATAGTCATGGGGGCCCACATGACTATACAGGTGAAGGTATGGGGACATTTGAGGCCCAACATGAGCAAACCCAAGACATCCTATGGATGTAGTTGCATTATTGATATTTATGTTATTTTCATTTTCTTTAAGACACATGACACCTAAAAAGACTCCATAAACTCACAATATTCTTATGTATGTTCCTGTAGATGTCGGCTAGACAACAACGAGGGGGTAGAAGATCAGGAAGGTCACACGAACGCTTGGCCACTCAAATCGCAAAACAAATGGCCGCGGTACTTCCTGACATCGTGGTCCAAGTGCAACAAGCCCTCGCCACAAATCCCACCAATCCTCCCCAGCAAGAAGACCAGAACATCGGCAACCCGCCTACCAAAAAGTGCTCATATAAACATTTCAAGTCTTGTGATCCTCCTAAATTTGAAGGGACCGAAGGTGTCACTGCTCTCCTCCACTGGTTTGAGGAAATGGAAAACACCTTCCTCAACTGCGATTGTCCCGAGGATTGCAAGGTACGATACGCAACCGGAAGACTATTTGGGGTAGCTCTTACCTGGTGGAATACTGAAAAGGGTAAGATGGGAATCGAAGATGCTATGGCCTTAACGTGGGAGGAGTTAAGGGAAATCATGACGAGACGATTCCGTCCTAGAAGTGAGATTAAAAAGTTAGAGGACGAATTTCATTCTTTGAAGCAAAAGGAGGGAGATCATACTTCCTACAACAAGAGGTTCTTAGAGTTGAACCAAATGGTCCCTAACTTGTTCACCCCAGTCTACCGCTTAATCGAGCATTATATTCGAGGTCTTCCCTCGAAAATTCAAGATTCGTCCTCAGCACTTCGCCAGCAACACTTGAAGCTGCTATGGAACTAGCTACTGAACTGACCGAGAATCGAATTCGCAACGGTAAATTTAAAGAGGAGAAAAAGAAAGCCCCCGTTGAGGGCCAAACTTCAAACCATTCCACCTCCTCCTCTAAGTTTGCTAACAAGAGGAAACGTAACACCAGAAACTTCGCTGTCACACAAACCAATTTCCCTATCCCTGCTGCACCCATTACCCAAGTTGCCCCCTCACCTGCACCATACAAAAGGCCATACTCTGGCCCATTACCAAAATGCAACTGTTGCCAATACCACCACTTTCCTGATCATCCCTGCCAACATTGCACCGGCTGTGGTCGCACAGGTCATACTATTCAAACTTGTCGCATACCTCAGCGAACGAACCGCCACCAGCCTTCAACCCAAACCCACCAACAAATAATGGGTCAAGCCCAACAACCCCTACTACTACCACCTACCCAACATTTAGCCCAATCATACTACCAACCCAACTATCCCATGGTGCAACCTATACGGGCATGCTACAATTGTGGAGATCCAAGCCACTTTAGAAATACTTGTCCACGTTTGGTGAACATTATACATGCTCAAGCCCAATCAAATCCGGTGAATCAAGCTAACCAAGCTCCTCCACCTGCAAGAGGAAGAGCTTTCAACATCAACGCTAACCAGGCTAGAGCTGACAGCAATGTGGTTAACGGTACGTTTCTTATCAATGGTAGTTATGCATCCACGTTGTTTGATACTGGCGCGGATAAAAGTTTTGTGTCCTTAGAGTTTGAACCCATCTTAAACCAAATTCGTGATAAGCTCATGGAATCCATAACAGTAGAAGTTGCTGATGGAAAACCGGTCTCATTAAACTCTATTATACGCAATTGTACTCTCACCTTAAATGACCACGATTTTCCAGTTGACCTCATTCCTATGAAGTTGGGAAGCTTTGACATTATAATTGGTATGGACTGGCTCAGCCAACATCAGGCTAAAGTTGTATGCCGCGAAAAGTTTATACGCATTCCTCTTTCAAACAGTCAGATTCTACGAATCTTTGGAGAAACCCCATCGAAAGGGCTCAGATTAATGTCCTGTCTTCAAGCCCAAAAATATCTTCGCAAGAATTATGTCGCATTTTTAACCCATGTCGTCAAAAAGGGAACCATGGAGAAGAAACTCGAAGACATCCCAGTAGTAAAAGATTTCCCGCAAGTTTTTCCTGACGACATTTCAGGACTTCCTCCATGGAGAGAAGTCGAATTCCGCATCGATCTTATACCTGGTGCTACACCAGTTGCAAAGTCTCCTTATAGGTTAGCCCCCTCTGAAATGCAAGAGCTAGCCAGTCAATTGCAAGAGTTGACTGACAAAGGATTCATACGTCCTAGCTCCTCGCCTTGGGGTGCACCTGTCCTTTTTGTGAAGAAGAAAGATGGATCGTTTCGCATGTGCATCGACTACAGAGAACTCAACAAGTTAACGATCAAGAATCGCTATCCATTACCTCACATTGATGATCTTCTTGACCAACTTCAAGGCGCCAGCTGTTTTTCAAAAGTCGACATTCGTTCTGGTTATCATCAACTCAGAGTACATGAAGAAGACGTCCCAAAGACCGCTTTCCGAACTCGTTATGGTCATTATGAATTCATGGTCATGCCATTTGGTTTAACAAACCTCCAGCTGTCTTCATGGATTTAATGAACAGAGTCTGCAAACCCTATCTCGATCGTTTTGTTATAGTCTTCATCGACGACATCCTCATTTACTCAAAGTCTAAGTCTGATCATGAACGACATCTTCGACTCATCCTTACACTTCTAGAGAATGAAAAGCTTTACGCCAAATTCTCCAAATGCGAATTCTGGTTAAAAGAGGTACAATTCCTTGGACATGTAGTCAATGACAAGGGAATACATGTCGACCCCTCAAAGATCAAAGCGGTACAAGAATGGCAAGCGCCACGTACACCAACTGAAGTAAGATCATTCCTTGGTCTGGCTGGTTATTATCGCCGTTTCATTCAAACTTCTCTCGCATTGCTGTACCACGCACGGCTTTAACTCATAAAGGAAAACCCTTCATATGGGGACCCGAACAAGAAGAAGCCTTCCAAACCCTTAAACAAAAACTCTGTGATGCACCAATCCTCACTCTTCCTGAAGGTTGTGATGACTTCGTGGTTTATTGCGACGCGTCAGGGCAAGGACTAGGCTGTGTTCTAATGCAAAGAGGAAAGGTTATAACTTATGCTTCGAGACAACTCAAGACTCATGAGAAGAACTACACCACCCATGACCTAGAACTTGGAGCCGTTGTGTTCGCTCTTAAGATATGGAGACATTATCTCTACGGTACTAAGTGTGAAATATACACTGACCACAAGAGTCTTCAACATATCTTCAACCAAAAGGAGTTAAACATGAGGCAACGAAGATGGGTCGAACTTCTAAATGACTACGACTGTGAAATTCGGTACCACCCTGGCAAGGCAAATGTGGTGGCTGATACACTCAGTCGAAAGGGTTATGCGAACTCCATTCATCTTCTATGTTCGCAAATCATAACTGACATTAAAGATCGAATTCGAGAAGCCCAACATGTTTCAGTAACGGAAGACGACGTACGAAAGGAGCTGTCCTGTGGAGCTGAACTTAAAATTGAAACTAAATCTGACGGTATTCTGTACTATCTAGATCGCATATGGATTCCTGACCACAACAACCTTCGTGAATTCCTTATGAATGAGGCACACAAAACACGATACTCTATACACCCAGGAGCCGACAAGATGTATCAAGACCTTCGATACACCTACTGGTGGCCTGGAATGAAAAAGGATATTGCTGTTTTTGTTTCCAAGTGCCTTACATGTTCCCAGGTGAAAGCTGAACACCAAAGACCCTCAGGACTTCTGGTCCAACCTGAAATACCTGTATGGAAGTGGGAAAACATAACCATGGACTTCATTACCGGGTTACCTCGCACTTCTGGTGGGTATGACACTATATGGGTAATCATTGATCGTCTTACAAAATCAGCTCACTTTATTCCAATCCGCGAAGATTTCAAGAACGAGAAGCTAACTCGTATTTACATTAGTGAAATCGTAAGCCGACATGGTGTACCGTTAAGCATTATTTCAGATCGTGATGGTCGTTTCACTTCACAAACATGGCAGGCCGTACAAACCGCTTTGGGTACACGATTAGATCTCAGTACCGCTTATCATCCTCAAACTGATGGACAATCGGATCGCACCATTCAAACTCTTGAAGATATGCTTCGAGCATGTGTCATAGACTTCTAGGGAAATTGGGACGCTCATTTACCATTGTTGAATTTTCATACAACAACAACTATCATTCAAGTATCGGCATGGCACCTTTTGAAGCCTTATATGGTCGTAAGTGCCGATCTCCAGTATGTTGGCATGAAATTGGGGAAGCTCAAATCACCGGTCCAGAATTGATTCAAGAAACCACAGACAAGATCCATCAAATTTGAAACAATCTTCTAGCAGCTCAAAGTCGTCAAAAGAGTTATGAAGATAAACGACGAAAGCCTTTGGAGTTTAATATTGGTGATCATGTACTTTGAAAAGTATCACGTGGAAGGGAGTAGTTCGTTTTGGTCAAAAGGGCAAGCTAGCACCACGCTACGTAGGACCTTTTAAGATACTCGAAAGAGTAGGACCTGTAGCATACAAGCTTGATCTACCAGAAGAACTCAACAAGATTCACCACACATTCCACGTATCAAACTTGAAGAAGTGCCTCGCTGATGAGAACCTCCATATCCCTCTGGAAGATATTCAGATTGATGAATCTATGCATTTTATTGAAAGACCAGTAGAGATCATGGACTTCGGAGAAAAACGTCTACGATGAAGACGCATTCCAATTGTTAGGGTACGCTGGGAGTCGAAACGGGGACCTGAGTTTACTTGGGAACGTGAAGACTCAATGCGCGAAAAATACCCGCATCTTTATACTATATAAATTTCGGGACGAAATTCCTAAAAGTAGGGGATACTGTAACATTTGTCAAAAACGGGTTTTCCAAACCCGCTTCGTTTAATATCAAGTTATAAATGTTTCGTTGCGTATTTATGTCAATTTTGATTTTTAATGATGCATAATTAATAAACAAACTAGAATATAAAAGTTATAATTGATAAAAAGTAAAAATAAAATAATTAAAATAAAAATCAGGCTGCCGGGACTCGAACCCGGGTCAGCCGGGTAAGCATAAGACTTATCACACACACATATAACCACTCCGCCACTTGATGTTTTCTGTGAATTCTAGGAAACAATTAAATTTTATGATCAATCATGAATCGATCTGTTTACGCTAACTGTAACCGAAATCGGTCACCAAACGTCCAAAAACGTTTGATTGTTCGCGGTTTATCGATTATAACCGATACACCGACACCTCCAATCAATTTAGCTTTGAATGGACTTGAATTCAAGAGTTGATCGGTTTTAATAACCGAAACCTGCATTTCCTGAATTACTCCAATCATAGTCCCCTCTCGCGACTCAAACACATCTGCAAACATTTAATTTCACTTTCGCAATACTTTCAGTTCGTCGGAGAAGCAATTTGAACTCGCCGGACTTTCGCCGGAAAACCGTGTTTTCCATAAAATCAGTAAGTCTCTCAATTTTTTCATTGTCTATCAGTTGTTAAGTTGTTGCTAACTCAAACCCTTCAATCGGAATCGATTTCAGACGTCGATATCGAATAATTCACTCTCGCCGGAAAACTGCTGAAAATTCTCAATTCTCGCTGTGAAACGGTATAGCCTTCTAAACCTCCTGGTAATTCTTGTTCAGTGCTTCAATTTCGCTTTTAACTAATAAAAATTGTTACTCTGTTCGCTCAGACGAAAACTGTAAAAACAGAGCCGACGACTTGCCGGAATTCTGAGATAAATCGTTTCTCCGGTATGTTTACTTCCAAAATCGTCTCTGCCATTTCATTTTAGTCTTCTGAATGTTTGTCAATCGAATTAAACAAGAAACAATAGAGTAATCGTAGGCTGTGATTCTGTAACGAAGAAGACGAAGTTAGGTTGATTATAAGTTTAATATAATTTGGATATTATCTCGGGTTAGACACACAGTCCAGCGGTGGACTGTGTGCACACATATATCACACGCCGCGAGTTCGATCCTTGACACACGTATGCTCTGTAATAAAGATGTTTTATTTTTCTAACTGAACCGGATTAACTCACGGTAGATGTTAAGTATAATAAAAATCGGTATATTAACCAGGTTAGATACACAGTCCAGCGGTGGACTGTGTGCAACACTAACCCACAGGTCCCGGGTTCGAGACCTGTTGCACGCTCCGGTTCGATGATTAAAACACTTTTTGAAAATAAAAGAATTTTGAATAAACTGAATTAGTATATAAATATAATTAAAAACAGAATTATTTCAGGTTAGACACGTAGCTCAGTTGGTAGAGCTGCGTGCACGCGTACGGGAGGTCTCGGGTTCGAGTCCTGCCCGGCGCATACATGCACACAATAGAACCGGTCAAACAGTCAACAGTCACAGGCAAACAGTCAACGGTCAATGGTCAACGCAAAAGTCAATTTTTATATTTTTATTTATTTAATTTAATTTAAAAATCAATTAAAAATACTTAAAAATAATGTTTTTAAAGATAGGAAATAGCCTTAAACTCACAAAAATATATCTAAAAATCCTATTAAAATTATTAATAAAATCCACTCATTTACTATACCTTCCGTTATTATTTAGGTTAGTTAATCCTCGTTGTTCAATCCTTCAAACTCGTGCGCATCTCATCCTCTCCAACCGAACGCACCCAATGTGAGTGAATCTCTACAAATTCCCCGTTTTAATCACGTTTTTGGGGTGTATCATGTGTCTTACCATTTATTATATTTAAATCATTGTGCATACATCATATTATGAACAAATGTGTATTCAGCTTGTATCAACTGTTTGTGTGGTTATTGTTTAGATTTTATTTATTATTTTCAGTACATGCAATATCATAGGCCGCCGTTCCCCATTATATTATGAGCGTTAAGCAATTCCCCATTACATTATGAGCGTGAACCGGGCGTTGCCAACATACGATCGGCTCCGTTTGATTGAGCCTTGATCGCACAGACATTCATCATAGGCCGTCCGTTCCCCATTACATTATGAGCGTGAACGTGACGGTGCCAACATATACAGTTTCGTTCATGTTATATATTCATGCAAGTTCATATGTTATTGTATGTTATTGTATGTTATTATATGTTATAGTTTGTGGTTGTTATTGTTATTGTATGATTATTTACATTTGCTCATATATGACTATTGCACAATTTTTACTTGATAAAGATAACAAGAAATCAATAATAAATGTTTATCTAACAAGGTTCACTCGCCAACTTATGTTGACCCAAAAACCCCTATTTTTACACATGATACATGTGATCCAGCCGCAGCAAGAAACACATAGGATTGGCTTAGAAGAATAAACTGGTTTAGAGCTTGGATTGTTTAGTTGATTATTTTCTTTGTATTTGTATGAACATGTTTGGATTCTTGAGAATGTAATTTTGACTTTATTAAATATGAAACATATTAGTAAATATCATGAGCTTTGGTGATAACCCAATTATGCCCCGACTCTTATTCCGCTGCGGGTCGGGGTGTGACAACAATCATCAAACACTTAACCACTCCGCCACTTGGTGTTTTTGTGTAATCAAGGAAACAAATAAAACCTTAAGTTCATCCGTGAATCTATCTGTTTGCGCCAAAACTGAAACCGATCATCGGCTTTCAACTATCCAAAGATGTTTGAGTGATCGTGGGTTACTGATTATAACCGATAAAACCATTACAACCCACGTTCTTAATCAATTCAGTCTTTATTGAACTCGATTCTTATGATTTTCGAGTTTAATAACCAAAATCATTTACCTCCAATTTACACCGGTAATATCATTGTCTCGCAATTCAGAAACACTCACAGAACCTTCAATTTCATTTGCGCTCTAATTTCTGTTCGTCGGAATCGTTATCTGATATCGCCGGACTTTCGCCGGAAAACCGTGACATTCATCGAATCGGTAAATTTCTCAATTCTTTCATCTTCTATCTATTGTTAGACTTATACTAACTCAAATCCTTCAACCAGAACCGGTCCCAGACGACGATACCGGATAATCTGCACCCGCCGGAAAATCTCTGAAAATTCCAAATCACGTTATGAATCGGTACGAGCATCTAAACTCTCTGATAATTCTTGTTTAGTCACTTAATTTCACAATTAGTTAATCAAAACTGTTAATTGGTCCGCTCAAACGGAATTCATAAACAGAGCCGACGACCTTTGCCGGAGTTCTGAGAAAATCATCTTTCCGGTACATTCATTTCCAAAACCTTCTTTATCCATTTCATTTTTAATCATTTATATGTCCGTTAATCGAATTAAACAAGAACAGTCGAATAATTGTTGTTCTGTGTCTTTGAACGAAGAAGATGAAGTCTGATCAGTTTATGAATATAATTAAAATCGTGTTTTATACGAGTTAGACACACAGTCCAGCGGTGGACTGTGTGCATTTCATGCTATTGATACCGAGTTCGATTCTTACACATAAACGATTCCTGCGATAAATCCCGATTTTTTTTGAAAGGCCCCAGAACACCTTCCAGTTAGTATATAAGATTAATAAAAACAAGTATTTTAACCAGGTTAGACACACAGTCCAGCGGTGGACTGTGTGCAAAGTTAAACCACAGGTCACGGGTTCGAAACACATCATGCGCACCGGTTCGACTAGTTTAAAAACCTTTTTAATTAAATTAAATTCTTAATAATCTAAGTAGTATATAAATATAATTAAAAACAGAAATATTTCGGGTTAGACACGTAGCTCAGTTGGTAGAGCTGCGTGCACGCGTACGGGAGGTCACAAGTTCGAACCTCACTCAGCGCAAACAAACACAAGTCCAAACCGGTCAACAGTCAAAGCCAATGGTCAACGGTCAACGGTCAACCCAAAAAGTCAACATTTTTTTATATTTTTATTTATTTAATTTAAAAATCAATTAAAAATACTTAAAAATAATATTTTTAAAGTTAGAAAATGACCTTAAACTCACAAAAATAAATCTAAAAACCCTATTAAAATTGTTAATAAAATCCACTTAATTACCGTACTTTTTCCGTTATTATTTAGGTTAGTTATTCCTCGTCGATCAATCCTCTAAACTCGTGCGCATTCAACATCATCAAACGAACGCACCCAATGTGAGTGAATATATACAAATTCCTCGTTTTAATCACATTTTGGGGTGTATCATGTGTCTTATTATTTATTACATTTAAACACTTGTGCATCCATCATATCCATGATCAAATGTGTATTCAATATGTATCAACTGTTTGTGTGGTTAATGTTTAGATTAAATTTATCATTTTCAGTACATGCATCATCATAGGCCGTCTGTTCCCCATTACCTATGAGCGGAACCGTTCCCTATTACCTATGAGCGGAACGTGGCGTTGCCAACATACGATCGGCTCCGTTTGATTGAGCCTTGATCGCACATACATCATCATAGGCCGTCCGTTCCCCATTACCTATGAGCGGAACGTGACGTTGCCAACATATACATTATCATTCATGTCATATACTCATGCAAGGTGGTTTGTTATTGTATGTTTATTTACGTTTGCTCACATATGATTATTGCACAATTTTCCATATTAATTACAACAAGAAATCAATAATAAATGTTTTCTAACAAGGTTCACTCGCCAACTTTTGTTGACCCAAAAACCCCCATTTTTACACATGATACAGGTGATCCAGTTGAAGCAAGAAACATATAGGACGGCCTAGAAGAATAAATCAGTTTAGATTTTGGATTGTTTATTAAATTTTCCTTTCCTTGTATTGTATGAATTTGACTTGAACATTTGAGATGTAATTTGAATTTAATAAATATGAAACATATTAGTAAACATCATGAGCTTTGGTGATAACCCAATTATGCCCCGACTCTTATTCCGCTGCGGGTCGGGGTGTGACAATGACCGTTATTGGTGAACGTGGGATATGGCCAAGATTTTCGGATAGTTAGTTAAGGATAAATTCTAGCTAGATAAAAGGGGTATTGACCTTGAGAATTCGAACACACACGTCTGCAACCTACACTACTCTGATACGCACATTAGCAACATTGTAACAAGCTCAATATTTTCAAGTTGTAATCTTTATTGTTCAATATAGTAGATAGTGATAGTTTTCACTATCCGAGGTTTTTATGCCGGCGATCTACTAGTGATCAAGGGCTTTTCCTCGTATAAACTATCGTGTTCATCATAGTTTACATTTTATTTTTGTTCATACAATTTTTCGTCAATCATTTGACATTTAAGCACTCAACCTCACAAAATCAGATTTAGTTACATTATCCTTATTGTGATTTTTGACCAAAACACTGCTTAGTTTGAAACAGATTGCCTAGGTTAGTGGGTTTCATCATATGGTGGTGTGTTCGGAGGCTCACCATGTATACTCCGTCGTATGGATTACTTGGGTTAGGATGTTGCTCACCATAGTATGGTGGTGTGAATGGAGGCTCACCACCGTATCCTCTTTATCCAACCGAATTGTCTTGTTGCACGTAAGAAGATTCACACCCATATCCGTAATCTAGATACCTTTGTTGTGCCGGATAATATGGTTCATCAACTTGGGCATGCTCAACATCATATCCTACGTATCCATCCGGATTACCTTGCTGCACGGACAAAGATTCACACTCGTATCCGTAATTCGGATACACTTGATGCGTCGGGTAATATGGCTCATCAATAGGTGGACTCAGAGTCTCTTCAAGTCTGGCAATGGTTTGTTTTCATCAACAGGGACACCAGACGCAACCTCCTCCTCCTCATTAGAATCTGGAATACCCGATTCCTCCAAACAATGGTATGATATATTTTTAATTTATTAATCTCAAAAACAACAATGAAGAAAGATAAGTTAGTAAATAATACCAAATCGGTTGCAAGCACCCCCTGCGAGTCATTAGAATGTTGTCCAAAGAAATAATTGTTGTTCCAAAACATGACATTTTAGCTCCATACTCGTGCAACAATTAATAAACCGAGGAAGTGAAGAATGTAGATGAAAGGAAGCTTAATTCGTATGCTGTGAGTAATAAGATGAAAGTCTACATAAACGTTTCCAATTCACAAGTATACGCCTCGTATAGCTCTATAATCGGCGTATACCTTTATTCACGTGTCTAGACAACATCGTATCAATGTCAAATATGGCAGATATATGTCGTGTATAGAGCTATACGCAACTTATATAAGCCTCGTATACAACCTCGTACATCTCTATACTCGGCATACATCTGATTGATTTGACACTGTATGAGGTTTGATCATCTGGTCAAAGAACTAGCCTTATCTACGCCACGTATAGAGCTATACACAACGTATAAGAAAACCCTATACGATGTGTATAGCTCTATACGTGGCATAGATAAGGCTAGGGTTTGTTGTGCAAATAGGCATTTTGGTGTGCAGATATGTACACATAAAAGAAGTGGATGAATTATAAACACCATACTAAATGAGTTAATGTTGCAAGGATTTTTTAAGTATAGACTTACTTGCGTAAACTTATCCATTTTTTTGAGCGGCCAACGTATTCTTCAAATGGGTTATTGGCGAAATTCACCACATCAGTATACACTCGTCTCTGAACCGGAGAATTTTTCTGGTGAATCTTTCTGACCTTCTATAATTTACCTCATTGGATGACTTTAAAAGATCTACGTATTTATCTTTTGTTAATCATTCCTAGAACAGAGAGACTCATGCAACATCTATACGTGTTTCTTAAGTTGTTAATATACGAGTTGAAGACGTTATATGAGTATAGACTTTTTAGATATGATTGTTAATGATAAAATAATTTCATGATGAAAAATATATTACTATGAATCGCCTGCAAATTCCCTATCCTTGCAATATTATTTGGACACTCGCTCTCATATTAAAAGACATTATTAATCTGTCACAACCTTGATGTCATGCACATTGAGAAGAATCTACATGAGATTCTTTGTAACACCATTATGGACATGTCCTGAACGAAATACAACGTAAAGGCACCGAAAAATGTAGAGCTATATTGCTCACAACCAGAGATACACATAACAACCGCTAAAAAGAATTTAGTAACACCATAAGTGTTGCATAGACCGCTCCGCTTACGGTATGCGCATATAATGTATATATGTGTGGGCCATCGAGAGGCAAAAGTGAAAGTGCACTAATTTTAACGTTATTTTACTAATTTCGTGAAAATAACATTAAAAGCGGGGATGGTTAATCATGCATCATGTGGTGGCGCTAATAGCTGAAAGACAAAAGGGTACATGCACTAATCGGTCTTTATCCCGATTGCTGAGTGTTATATGCCTGATGTCCAAGGCTTGTTGCAAAACTACTATCGAGCCCGGGGTCTCACTGAAAGCAGCCTCTCTATTTCTACGGGGTAGAGGTAAGGCTGTCTACATCTTACCCACCCCAGACCCTACCTTAGATTTGCTATTAGTGGGATTTACTGAGTATGATGATGATGATAAGTGTTGCATACATTAAGTAAGTGTAGGGTGGCTTTAAGTTTTGCATTAATATATAGTTGAAGTTCTTAGTTTAATCATAATGTTGCGTTGGGTTGCAACTCGATCATGTGGATAAATTAGGGTAACTATATAGTTTGATTGACATTATTAGTGACATAGTAATTTATAAAAGTATAATCTTTTAAAACATGTAATGGTAATGTTTGAATACAAGTCGTTATGTCACCGAAATATATAAATGAATAAGTTCTTTTAGGACTTAGGGTATACTTTAACACTTCTCAACTTCACCTAGGTGCCACATTATCTGTTTTTATACATTTACTTCACTTCACCTTAAGGAAATGGTCTACTCCCATTAACCTCACCAAACTTGTTTAAAAGGGGAAAGAAATTAATTAAATCTTTTAACATTCGGTAACTTTCGTTAATGTAACAAGAATCCCTTTAACATCCATTAACACAAGAAAAGAATGGTATGCAAGGCTGGTTAACATGACATGTCACCTTTAACACCCCATATGTTAAGGTACATCCCAAAGCCTTATTGTCATGAGAATCTAAATGTAGTTATTTTAGTTTTTTAGTTTATTTTTAACCTGCATAATTCGCAGTTTAATTTTTATTTCTAGAATTCAAAATTTATATTTTAGGAACTTAAAACTATTATATTTTTTAATATAAAAAGCCAAAGCAAAGCCAAATTGGATTTAAATAATTCAATGTGGCTGTTTTTAGACAATAATAATCCAAACTGAGTTTATTCCCGCTAGTGGTCCAACCTTTTACATTTTGTTTTTATAATGGTCCGCCGTTAAGTTTTTATCAGAACTACAAACCCATATTTAATTAGAGGTTTTGATCAGAACAATGATACTAGTCAATTGATGCAAAACTTACCATTTTAAACGGTGCTCCAAACGGCTTGATTTTTGTTAATCGGAAGTTTAAACACCCGAATTGAAGCACCATTTTCGTCGTTTGAATCACTATTTCGAGATACATTTTACATCAATCGACTCATATCTCTGTTCTGGTCAAAAGCCCTAAAATATTGGTTTGTAATTCAGAAAAAAAAAACTTAACCCGTCAAGTTATTTTTAACAACATAACATTATAGAATGGAAATCAAGATAAAAGCTTTTCAAAGCATCCATTGGTGATCCTTTGATAATCTATCTAGAAAAGTATCGAACTTTGCAGTTAATTATCTGGTCCTTGGTGAAAGGCCCGTCTTCTAGCTTCCATAATCAAATCACCATTGACTTAATCCAATTTTGGAATTCATTATGAACCATGGGTCACATACCCGGTATTTAAAAAACCACCACCTTTTTTTATGAAATAAAATGCTTACCAATTCGAAGATGTAGTGGATTCTCATGATTGCCACATGTCGCAACCACCCACTAAGTGTTGCATCCATCACCATTAACACCACACACTAGTGCTCATTCTATCCCGTAATAACCATTGCATGTGACACCTTTAACAACACCGCCATCACCCAAATACATGCTTCTTTCATGATTCATATATAGTACGAATTGGGTCTAAATTTAAATGTTTTCGTATTCAATTCGAATGAAACATCCTTGCAATGTACGAAGCTTTATTCGGGTCTAGTTGCACGCGTTCCCTGACTTGTCTCCTATGTTAATCCTCGTTTGAGACTGTAGAACACTTGTTAAATGGTATGAAATTACGAAACTCGATCCTAGTTTGTATAGAATATAGTTTTTTTTTAAACGGCAAAATGTTACACTGTACAGAATATAATGTACTCACGCAAACTACACAAATTCCGTGCTACAATAGCTTCATTCGAAGTAGTCTTGAAACATTTGTGTCATCGTTTGTCAAGACACCATCGTAAATTTTGAAGGTTTGAAATTCAAAATAAACTAAATTTACCCTGCTAGAGTTCTTAGGTAAGTTTAAACTCTCACATTTTATTTTAGACAATCTCATGTGTTTGTCCTGGCTACTTGAGAGATATTAAGCCAAAAGGAGTGCTTTGTCTCAAATATTTAAATCGCGTTTTAGATGCATTTGTTTTAGATGAGAGGACAACCTCACCGGGGGTGGATCCAGGTCTGTTTTGGGGTTCCCGGTAACCCTGTCGGTTTGGAAAAAATTGAAAAAGTTTAGTTGAAACCTTATATGATTTGGAAAAAAATTAGTGACAATTTACTAAAAGGAACCCTGTATAAAAATTACTGGATCTAGCAATCCGCCACTGAGCCTCCCCTCCTAGTAAGCAAAGAAAAGATAATATTTGTTGATATGAGTGGCCGAAGCCCAAATGTTACATAAAGTAGTGATATCGATTATTGTTTAACTACTCCCAATTCTAATACAACTGCTCTCTTGTCAGCAACATAACAATCCTTTGGTGAAAGAACACATGGTGGGTGTCGTCCCTAATATCGCTAAATCATAGGCTTTGTTACACATAAATTCACATCAATTTTTTTCGTTTCATCCCTAAACTATAGAAATGATCATCTTTCACATCCCTAAATCATTAGCTTAAACCATGAACAAAAATATAGTACATTGGCAAATATAAAAAAAAGATTACAAATTTGTGATTTGCTCGGTTTAGCCATACCAATCAATCACCACTCCAAATAGGGTAGGGCGTTGTTTCCTAGCGGCACCTATGTCACCTCGCCCATTCCGCTTGCATAGTGCAACCAGACCCACCACTCTAAGTGATCTTCGGACCACAACCAGCACTTAACATGTTATAAAACTCGGTTTGTTATAGCAAGAAATAGCGACGTGAATTCATTCTTTGCGTTGAATCCGAGCCATACGGTCTCGGTCAATACTTGAAGATAAAAAAGTATGGGTTCGAGAGGCTATTGAATCTGATTCCAAATCGGCAATCTCACTTGCAATCAGGACAAACGTATCGTCATTGGATTTAGAGGCACACCACATTGCAAAAGTTGGATATTTTATCTTTGATTTTTTAGTTTTTTTATTTGCGGATAGCAATGCTGCAAAAATATCTCCTCTACAAGAAGTCGCATCGTTTTTAGATTTAGCATTCGCTAAAAAACAGTATAACATAGACCATGAGCTATCTTTTTGTCACATTATAGAGGTATAATACTTCACTTTTTGCAACAACATAAATTGTACGAAATAAAAAATATGCTTAACAAGAAATTAAAAAAAAACATCTTAATTTAAGACAGTTATATATTAATAATAAGTAATACATAAATCGGGAATAAACGTGCAATAAACAAAATATACTGCAATATTCTGGTTTTCAGTCGCAAATAGCCTTTTCTAACTGAAAATGCACTTACAAAAAAGTTTTGTGATTCAGTCGCAAGTAGCCTTTTATAACTGAAAATGCACTTACGAAAAACTTTTGTGGTAATTTTGACCGAACTTGGCAATTGCTTTCGCGTTCACAAATCTTGTAACCGGTTTACAATCGCGTGTTT
The DNA here is from genome assembly GCA_947069175.1 of Scalesia atractyloides. Taxonomy (NCBI): domain Eukaryota; kingdom Viridiplantae; phylum Streptophyta; class Magnoliopsida; order Asterales; family Asteraceae; genus Scalesia; species Scalesia atractyloides. Next base: position 18,742,544 of record CAMTDV010000016.1, on the reverse strand, counting down.
TGTGATTGGTTTGAGACCATGTAAAAATAAAAAGTAGTGGCCCAATAAGAGCAGGAAAGTTTCTAGGAGCACCTAAATTATAATGGTCATGGTTTGAAGTCTCATAAAAAGTAAAAATAAAAAAAAATGTGGTTCAAGAAAAAATAGCATTTAATTTAATTGATAAAAGTTTTACTCATTTGTTACTTGCATTTGTTTATCATTTTTAAGTAAATACATATAAAAGTTATGAAATGATAAATAATCTTACAAACTTGATAAATAATGTATAACCTATAACTGTTTTGTAGGTAAATAATATTAATCTAAAAATAACATTAATATTAATTTATTATATTTGAAAATAAAACTTTGTATTTAGAAAAAAAAGGTTAAGTGAAGAATAATGAAAAGTGATGACCATTTTCATGATTTGGAAGAAACTCAAGTGTACCAAGAGTTGGTCATTGTATTTTAAACAAAACCATGAAATAAGTCTAGGCATCACTAATCAAGTCTTTATATATAAATCAGAAAACTTGTCAAGTTATATAAAAACAGAAGATAGACGGGCAACAAGCTGCGCCACCAACCCTTTCTGAATAAAATAGTAAATAACCCTAAACTGCGTGTTACAATTGGTTCCACAAATACAATCTGTTGGCATCTTACATGATATTTAAATAAGCAGCTACCACTTTCAAGCTAAATAAAGCCTTGACTAATTTAAGGCATGGTCAGGAATTAAACACTGAAAAGTCACATAATAACTATTAAAAAACACTACTGGTAGATCACAAACTTTAATAAAAAAACAAACATTTTTACGGGTGTCCTTTCATGTATCCTAACGTGGGTCAACATGAATGGTGTTGTTTACGATATGGTAAAGATAAAGCACATACGTGAAATATATTGAATGTACTATAAGTCTGTCATGACTATGGACCCATATATATTTTGTATCTCGAGTGAAAGTAACGGTAATAAAAGAAGTAACTACATGATATTTTTTTAGTAAATTGTGGTCCAACATTCTTACCACCATAGAAATATATTCATTTTTTCTCATATAAATTTCCGTAATCAGTCAAAGTGTACTTAAACTAGTTACTTAAACAATATTAAATGTGATATATAATTAGTTTAAAAGAATATTGATGTTACCAATTATTTGATTTGTTATGTATGTCGATAAAAGATAATTTTTGAACATGACACGGCATCACATGATTAAGTTTTCGTTCAGCCCTTACGCTATGAAGTGTAGTCATGACCTAGATGACTATATTTACTAATCTAATCCACCACCTTATATGATGTGGACCATGACCTCGTCATCATTTGCTATCCTCTCCCATTAATTAAAATCCTCTAACTAATTGAAAGAGGGTCATGATTGTCAGGTATTAAACCATGCAAACCACCATGGTTTGGTAAAATAGACGATGCATCACGAGAATCATGTCCCACGTAACAATCCATAATCCAGTCTACTACCCCATATCCCATACCCTTAACAATTTGGACAGAGGAGAACAGATATGCTTAAGGTCCAAATTAATTCATGTAGGGATGCAATTTCTCACCGCCTCTAGAAACAGATATTAACTTTTTTAGGAACCTAAGGAACACCTCAACGTGGGCAAGTCACCTGCTTTCAAATTTTTTTAGTCAATCACCCCCCTTACAAAGTTCACCATAAGGTTTTTCTGATTTTTCAATAATATATTTCCAGCTGTCTGAATTTTTATTAATAGGGACACCAAATTTCAGTCTTCAAATTACAGAGATATTTTTTTTACATATATGTGATAAGAAAAAGGTTCACAAAACTAAATGATATTTTTTGTAGAAAACCTCTAACCATTTAGCTGGAAGAGGATATCAATTCTTTTGAAACATTATAACTGTAGCTTGTTACTTAAATTATTGAAATTAACTAAAATTATTTAGAGCATGTTTGATTATAAGAAATTGATTTTCGTAGAAACATAAGTCGGTGTCTAATCTCCATAATATCAAACCACACCTACGCGCAAAATAACAGAACTTATATATATATATATATATATATATATATATATATATATATATATATATTATATAGGATGAGGATCATGAGTGAACAACATTCTTGTTTGTGAATAAAGTGAACCAATCTCAACCATTCATTTGATTAAATGGTGCAAATGTTAGGATTGTAATTCTATATTTAATCTTTTTTTTAATTCATTTTCTTTAATGAATAGCAGTTACCTATTCTTTATTTTTGGAATTTATAAGATTTACCTTGAATATCAAAGATTCTATTATATCTCAATCCATTATATTCGAAATTATTGTTATCATCTTTTTTTTTTCTAACGTACCATGATGAATTAGAAGATCTCCATTGATTATACACATTAAAACTTCTATGTACATAAATATATACACTTGTGTATTTTACATCATTTGATACTACTTCAACTATGTTTCAGAACAACACAAGAGTTTGTTTTATTCAAATCATTTGAAAATGTATACTGTTCAATTTAACCAACATATACCTTTATTTAATAGTTTCTAATGGACAAATCCCAATATATACAAAACAACTGATATATTATATTTACACGTAACACATAATCGTTTTCTCATCCTAAGCACAAATGTACTGTAGTAGATACACACTAGTACACATGTGTACTTATTATACACACATGCACACATGTGTACAATAGCTTTCTAAAGAACCGTACACATGTGTACAAAAAACTATAATCTATTGTTATTGGATACATATGCACCTAGCTTTGTAAGGAACTGTACACAAGTGTACTAACTATTCACAGCATGCACTAACGTCTGCTAATATTCCTATGAATATATTAGATGACGACAAGTGTATTTTGAGATAAAGATGGTTTGTTTTGAATAAAAGTTGAATATTAGGTTTTTGTAAAACTAAATTACGAGAGTATATGGATTGACGGAATCAAGAACATATGGAAACTATTCAGTTTCGAGTTAATGATTTAATAAAATGTGTATTTACACAATTACCCTTATTCATCTAATTAAAACTCATAATTAACCAAATAAATACCATCATGCCATTCATTTAAAATCTCAAGATGATAAAAATCAAGGTTCAGATAAGTTCATACGGTTCACTCTTGGAAGGTTGTTAACTCTAGAACCCTACCCTATATATATATATATATATATATATATAAAATATATTCACACAATTATATGTATATATAATCACGTAACATTTAAGCACCTCACAATAAACTTAAAGAGAAGTCTTTTTTTTAAGTATAACACTAGTAGATTCAAATTAAAGATAGTATATTCAAATTAAAGATAATATAACAGAAAATGTATACTTTAAAAAATAATGAAGTACATACAAGTTATATGGGTTAAACAATGATGAAATCAGATTAAAAAAGTTAAGAATTATAGCTTTTTTTGCATTACTTTTCAACTAGCTAAAAATTATTACCGCGTTATTTATCTTAGTCATTGATTTCTATGGATCAAAGCTCAAGATTATTTCGTAATTGATATGGATTCTATTGACTTATAAATTGATTAAACACTTTTTTTATTCGTTGAATTAAACATGTTAATTAGATACATCACACGTTACATTACATTACATTATATTAGATTATATTATATTATATTATATTAGAAATAGATTAAAGATAAATCTTATGATGGTGCTTGCTAGGTTAAAAAGATACAAGACAAAAAGATAGGGAAACAAACAGTGTCAAGTGAACTCAAGTAGCTTTTACCTATAGTAGTATCCAAAAACAAAGGTAAAATTTTCTCCAAAAAGCAAGTTTGTGTGGTACTTGTTTGTGAAGGACCCATTGTACTAAACCTCATCTCTGGAGGGTAGCAACCATTTCTCTCTTGCCCCAGTGCCCCACCCTAGCTAAGCCTACGTCACCCCCCCCCCCCCCAACCCTATAGATCTTGTTATAAATATCTGCATCACTCATTGGGAAATGAAGGTGTAAATTGCTGATTGATCTACTGTCAATTAACTCTGATAAAGATCATAACTTTCTTTCTTTCTTTCTTTCTTTCTTTCTTTAGCTTTCAAACAGAACTTACACAAACAAACATAATGTGCTCATGACGGCTACTCTTGCCCTAATGAAGAATCAATCATCAGTGAATTCCATTTCTCAACTTGATGATTATTCTCCTGGATCAATAACTCAACCAATACCTAACTCACAAAACCCTGAAACAAGAACAGTCAAAAGGACCAGCGATTCGAGCACCAAGCACCCGGTCTACCGCGGTGTTCGGATGAGGAGTTGGGGCAAATGGGTGTCGGAAATTCGCGAGCCAAGAAAAAAATCCAGAATATGGCTCGGGACATTTCCGACACCAGAAATGGCGGCGAGGGCACATGACGTGGCCGCCGTCTGCATAAAAGGAAGTTCCGCAATTCTTAACTTCCCCGAGCTGGTGGGATCACTGCCGCGGCCTGTTTCCTGCTCTCCACGAGACGTGCAGGCCGCGGCAGCTAAAGCAGCCGCGATGACAGAATTTGACTCTCCAAGTTCTTGTATAGAGACTACATCGGATGACCTTGATGAAATAATTGAGCTGCCGGTTTTAGGAACGAGTTTTGAGTCGCTAGAGTTGAAGAATGAGTTCGTGTACACTGACTCGGTGGTGGACGGGTGGTTGTATCCACCACCGGTGATGAACAACGGTGATGATCATGAAGATAGGTATGTTTCTGGGCAAGAACATGTGATTAATACCGCCTTTGAACCTTTATGGTGGAATTATTAGTGTGTTATCTTTTTGGGTTTATTACTTTTGCTTTTTACTGTTTTCACTTTGGCCCTTTTTATTTTTCCATCCAAGGGTTACATCTGTTTGTATTTGTCTTCTCTATGTTTTGTGCACTCATCCATGACTTTTATTGAATATGTAAATAACAATAAGTCCATAAGTCTCTCTCTATTTCTTTTCTCTTTTCAACAGTTAGTTAACTTGTGTGGGTTAGTGATGGAATCACAACTTTTTGGTTGGGGTCACTATAATATTTGGTTCCCTACTAGTTACGACTAAAGGGTACAACTCATATTTTCCTTGAAATAAGTCGTATTTTATAGAAAATTCTAGTGATTCGGGGGCTCGCAGACCCTCTTAACCTCCTTTGGTTATGCCCTGATGGTGATGGTGGCAAATGTAGTGGACCTTGAATCATTACAAAATGTGCATCTAGAATTACATGAAGTACACACTTGTAATGCATGCCAAGTTGGTTCTTAATTGGTTGATCCTCCAAGCTCATCATTTGTTTGTATTATTAAACTCTACAGAAACCTTTTTTTTTTTTGGTTTTCTTTATTTTTCAACAATTCTAAAACTCACAATGTGAACCCATATGTGATAGTTATATATGATATATTTTAATATTTAGATAACCATTTGTTGGAAACACATGTTATGGACAAATATATCAAATTCCAATATATTTCCAATAATTAGAGTAAGAGTTTATTTTTATTAAATAATAATTGTGGGTGATGTATAAAGTTGAAGTTTGATATTGATATGAACATAATTGAACATCATTTGTATCTCGTTTACGCTTTGCCCTTTCTTCTTTTATTGGTCAAATCATTAGTCCAATTGTTAATCAAGTGATGTAGAAAGGAAGTATAAACGTGACGCATGAAAACACACTTTGATAGAAAACTCTAATAAACTTTTGGAGGTGAATGTGGACTAGTCCATTTGGTAGAGTGCGATTTAGATTTATGGGTCTAAAGTAAGTGAAATACATTTGCAATTTAAAAAACAAAAAGTAGCTAGGAGACTATTTTTAACAACAATTTTATACATCAAAATTTCACCAAACCTTTCACTAGCTGCGAAAATGAACAATCAAACCATTCACATGATAGATACTATGGTAATATATTAATATATGTTACTTAGTTAACTTAATTAAGTTGATACACCAATCGTTGTTTAAAAAGCCGTAAGCCTTTAACCAAGGATGATGGGTTCAAACTTAAAAAGTTTCATTTTGTTTCTTCTTTATAAATGTCCCAAATTACTCAAAAGTAAAAAAATAAAATAAATAAAAAATTGACAGGTACTGAGTTTGATGGGCCGAGTTGGACCGGGTTTAATAGCATTGATGAAATGATAAAGAATAAAGGCGGAAAATTAAGAAGAAGAAGAAGAAGAAAGAAAGAAGTTGATATTCTAGCTAAAGCTTCTCATGGATACATGAAATTAGGTCTTGTAAAATTTAGTTTTGATTATCGGTGTCATTTGAAAGTAAAAAAAAATCTGTGTTTCAAAATTTTAACTGTGTTGAGTGACAACGTATTTCTTCATGCAATGACACCGTATATATTTTCGAACAAAGTTTTGACATATTCTCTGGTGTTGTAACGGTTCTTATACAAGATGAGTCTTCTGGAGGTCTCTAGTTTGAGCCTCCCTCATTCTTTCTTATTTTATATTTTTCTATATATTTTAATGCATGTGTGATATTCAGGGCCATCTATGAGAAGTTGAGAATCCTTGGGACTCTGTGAGAGTAGAAAAATATGGGCCCTAAGACTCTAAATATAAACATAAATATATATAAAAAAGTTAGGCGATAAGTGAGCCAAAACTAAATAGCCTATTGTTTTAATATCTTTTATTCTGTAGGCCAAAAGTTATATGAAAATGTGGTTATAAAAACCGAAACCTTGAAACAATTTTGATGATTTATATATGTGTGCTTCGAACATTTAAATCAATATATTTAAAAAAATAAGCACTTTCAAAACATATTACAGAATATGTTATACATAAACAAGCCAGAGATTAATTTTTTTAATTAAATGTTTAATTGTTTTTAAAGCTTAAATGAAACATATTAGGGTGATGGGTTGGGTGGCAAACCAGATCGGCAAATGGGTTTGCCGAGCGGTAACACCGCCCTGACCCATTTTGCCGATCGGTAAACCAACAACATCGGTGAACGTTTGCCGACTCGGGGAGAGGGAGGGAAGAGGAGAGAGATTGGTTTGTGGTGGGGTCCATTCATTCTCAATCAATCACACATTTTTCCTTTTAAAAAAAAGTTTACCAATTCATGAAGTGCCTAACATTGCCAACACTTTTCAACATAGTTTTAACTCTTAAGGTTGAATGACATGGCACACTCTCATTGGTTGATTTTGAAGTTTACCACTTTTAAGTGTTTAACCACTCTCTTTACCTTATAACGTAAAAGAAAAGTGAGGTAGGAAATTAAGTCAGCCTGTGGACAAGACAGGGTGAGTCTATGAAACCCAATCAAAAGTCTAGAAGGAAAAAAAATGTGAAGAATTGTTCCCTAGCATATCAAACCTTGACCCCCTCATTCTGTTTCCAAAGAGCCGTATCAACCGTATCAACAGCCACTTTGGAATCATTTAATTAAATAAATTTTATTTAAACAGTCTACAAAAGAAATTAAATCTTTTGGGCCCTCCGGGATAACGGGCCTGTGTGATGGCACCTCCCGCACAGGCCCAAGGCCGGCCCTAGTTATATTGTATATTATGCTTTTGGGTGATGACACATTGTAATGTATTATACATTTCACTCTCAGTTTCTAAGACTATTTCTACACGTTTTATTTCCATGTCTAAATGAGCCTCCTTTAGCTTGTTAGTTTCTTACAAGGAATCTTCATAAGCCTTCAGCAGGATGTCTTGAGCCTAGAAAATTGAAAATTTTCAAACTAGGATATCGCAATAAATACGTTCAAGATATTAATAAGAATACTTGAAGTATAAGGCAATAAATTCATACCATGGAGATTAGGGTCATCGACTTAGTGTGCACTTCTTGAGGCTTAAGGCCGTCATATGGGCTAGGCATGTCAGGTTCTGGAGTCTTCCTCTTCTTGCTAAGAGGGGCTTTGCCTTTAGCCGATGCAGTGGGACGAGTGGATACTTTAGCTTGGACTGAATATGAAGGTGAGGTTGCAGGAGTGGGAGCCTTCTTCTTATCAAGCATGCTATCGATTTCATTAAGAGAAATCATCGAGGAAGCTTTGGCAAATGCTGCAACACAACAAGTTCAAAATCTATTACATTTCACTACATTATGCACTCAAGCTATTTTGCAGAAAAGACCGGAAAAAAACTTACTTGACATGTTGGAAGTAGAAGTTTGATTTGTTGAAATGTGACGGCAGCTCGAACCTAAAAAGTCTTGTCTTATTCGGGCAGCTGAAGTATAACTTGGATCCTCTCAGGGCAAGGCAAGGGGAAAGGCAAGTTCTGAAAGTTTAGCTGCAAATATCAAGCATAATATCAGTAAGAATATGGTCAGAAATATGTTATTTCCCTAAAAGATCTAGGTCCTACCAGTGGTTAACCACTTCATTTGTTTCTTATTTCCCTCGTTTCACAGAAATGAACTTCTTTTGCTAAGATTCCTCATTTATGCTCGCTTTCAGAACCAACGTTTTCGTTTTGGATTGGGCTTTTAAAAAAATTTGCTAGAACCATGGGTTTTGAGTCAATAAATAGTGGTTAGGTCAGCAATGCAAATCTCTATTCCTCGGGTTTCAATCAAGTTACACAAAACAAATAGGATCCTCCACATTTCCTGCATTGCCTAAGCGAAACTCAGGCTAGTGATCCGGAAGAAATCCATGACGAAGGGAGGAAAAAGATATTTAAAAGTGAGCTAAAAGGGTAGTCTAGGAAACAAACTCATGTGGAGAGACGAAATCAGACTTGAGCTTTCGGCTATAGGCATGAAAAGTGGTTGATTCGGGGAAAGAGTCGTAGGATTGAAAGGTCAGCAATCTCTAGGTCTGACCACATAAATGAGATATTATAGGTAAAATTTTAAACTAAAACGATATCACTTAGTGCTTGGGAAGTTGCATCGTGTCCAATCCTTCTGCGCATGCCTGAAAACACTCAAGTTAATTTAAAAAAAACCAGCTAGGATATACATATGTCACTTACCTATTTTTGGGGACAATTGTTATGGGTGAATATTTCGACTAATATTCTGGGCCATATTTCACCTTCTGGGATATGTAACAGGTTATGTATTCTGGACTTGTCTCTTATTTTTTAAACTAATCTATTTTCTTGCACATGTCATTTATTAATTGCAGGTCTATTCGTAATAGACCAAGTCCTAGCACAAATATCGCATATTTAGTTGAAAAGACTAACCGTTGGAGTGGAAGACTTGAGCTCCAACGTTCGAAAAGGCATATACCATGGCATCTCAAGAATATCGGACTAGTAGTTAGGTTTATTATCTTATTAATAAGAGGCATGTGATCGATTAGAACACTTACTAACCCTTTGCTTACACACTCATAAACACTAGCACTTTCCTTTTGCAGATCAACACTACATTGCACATCAATATTTGCACTTTAGCGATCATTGTACTATCGATCACAGTGGTTCTCAAGTTGTATTTCTTTTATCATCTTAATAATATTGACTGTGGTAGACGGTTTTTATAGTCGTATCCCGAGGTTTTGTGCCAATGATCTACACAAATCAAGGGCTTGCGCCGCTAAAATCGCTTGTGTTCTTATTTACTCAATATCCTGAGCCATATTTTGATATCCGAGTAGTATTTTTAGCATTCTAAATATTATTTCATCAAGAATAATTAGCATCTTTGCCCAACATCTCAATTTTTCATTATTAAACAATACTCTAAATACAAAACAATTTAGCACACTACCACACTTAATAAATTTGATGAACTAATTGCTTAGGTAATTTTTCACCAAAACAATAATGTGAAAAACAAATCCCTGCAATTGAATTAAATAAAGAACTTCAATAACGTATCCTATCAGAATAGAAGTCAAATTCAATTTAAATGTTGCATGAATATAATTATTACCATATTAATTTAGATCGCCAAATTCAAATCAGTATAGGGATACATACTTTTTCAAAATAAATTCTCTAAAACCGCTCACAATTTCTCAATCTCTCTCATCAAAGCTCTTAACTCTTACAATCTTCAAGCAAAACACTAGTTATAGCCGAACCATCACTCGAATTTTGGTTCTATGACACGGTCAGAAAACATTTTGTTTTTGGTATGTTAGACTAAGGAAGAGTTTGGTACAGTTCTGCTAAAAAGGTTTTAAGATTATCTTAGCCGGTTCTGAAAAAGATGTGTGATCTCAAAGTTCCTTGAGACAACGAAAGTGATGCTTATGATAACCTATTGAAGATTCTAGGAAAGAAATTTGACAAAGCATGAGAGGAGGAAGCTAGAAAAGAAGAAGAAGTGCCAAGATTTATCTTTTTGGAATTTATGTCGAGTCATGTGCAAAAAGTTGTAATTAACTGGTATGATAGGGACTTCATGATTTTTTTTGACCCTGATAGTATTGCTGACTCTCCCAACTTTTATGGTTGCAAGAGTTAAGTGAATTCTAATGATAAATGCTTCAGGGGATGCAAATGACGTTTTGTTAGAGAAACTGGTTAGATGCAGAGTTGCTGCATGGTTAGAAGGTCCTCAACCTGAGGAGAAGTCAGTCAAGGATCATAAGGAAAGTGAGTATGATGGGAGTGAATGATATATTTCTGTGGTGTGAAGTGATTTTGATTATGTTTAGAATTTGTTTTGTAGTTTTTTGATTTTCTTTTGAATGATTCTGTGTTGATGGTTGTTTTGAATGAATTAGGTCCTTTATGAATATATAACAATTTTGTTCCTGGTTCTTATTTTAATATTTATTTTGTTCATAATCTACTGTTTATTTTATCATTGATTTATATATGTTTCCTTCATCTGGATCCATGTCTTCTGTTGTTTCCGTAAGATATACATTGACAAATAATAATAAATTGTTCTTAATATCATCGATTTATAGAATAAAAATGTATATCTTTGAAAACATAATTAACCTTCTACATAATAGGTGTATCACTCTTTAAACTTATGTTTTGTTTCTATAAAAAAAATGCAAACAAGTTGAAAAAGAAATTTCCAAAACCACATATTTATATGTGTTTCCTTCATGAGGATCTATGTTATATGTTGTTTCACAAAGATATACATTGACAAATAAAAATAAATTGTTCTTGATATCATCTATTCATAAACAAAAAATGTGTACCTTTGAAACAAAATTAACCTTCTACATAATAGGTGTATCTTACGTTTTGTTTTTATCAAAAATAAATGCAAACAAGTTGAAAAGAAACTTCTAAAACCACATATAAAAATGTCATCATATTTGAATGTTGTGGGTACCAAACAACATAAACTAACTAACACAAGTTGTGGACACCAAACAACATATACTAACAAAGACTTATACAAACAACATATAATATACAAACTAATCTTAGAAAAGGCTATAAACTAGTTCAAAGTGAGAGTAACATATAATCTAAAAAACAGTCTAAGTAAAAGCTATAAACAAGTTAAAGTAAGGGTAACATATTGTTTTGGTTAAAAACTGTGGAGATCATTTTAGTAACCAAATTGAGATAGTGAGGTAGGGTGCTTTAGAAACTAGTAAGTTTACGGTTGAGGAGACTAGAGTAAGAGTTAGGATCCCTTTTAAAATAGGTTTTATGTTTGTTTGGATTGATGAAACATTTTAAATGTGATGAACTAAGGTTGAATGCAGTAAATAAATACGAACAAAAGCAAATTGTTAAGGGGAAAAGCCCTTGATATCTACAAGAGATGATCGTCAGCACAAATCCCCCAGGAGCTGGCAACTACCTAGCTCCAATCTATTATGAACTTGAAAGAAATTACAAGGTGAGCTATGATCGATCAAATTCTATGTGCTACAGAGCTTGTTGCGAGTACAACGAGTGTTTAGTGTGTAGAAGATATGCCTAAGACCACCTGATCATGTAAAGAAGTAAAAATATATCCTACTAGAAGTCAGATTTTCCCGGAATTCTTAGAGGATTGGGAAAATGACCGTTGCAGGTTCTTCCATCCTTTCCACACGTTTTCCCCAACTCCATTCATGATATATCCGGAAGCCTTTATCTTCTAGTTGTTGTTCCTGAATATATTCCTATGAATAATTCCTAGAAGGGACAAAATAAACATTTAGTAATACCGGGGCTTAGGATCCTTAACCATGTCAGGATACCAGAGTATGCACCAGGATCCTGAGTATAAAAAATCTACCCCTAACATATGTAATATACAAATTGCTGGAATAAGATGACCAAAGATGATTGGAGATGCAACTTCAGTGGGATAAGCCTAAGTGAATTTCAAACTTTAAGTTTTTTTTCTAAGAACCCTATTATGAAAATAAGTTGAGATGAAGACTAAAAGAGAGTAAAATGGTGAAAACGCGAGTTAGAATAGAATAATAATAGTGCCAAAATTCAAAAACAAAATGTACTACAAAAATGGTGGTCCGTAACAATAAATTGATGTAAATCATATGATAAAACACACATGTTAAAGTTAATTTCGTTCATTATTTTTTTTTGTAACCAAGGATAGATTAAAGTTTTGTTAGGTCTAACATGCGGTTTCTTAAAGAATTAACTTTTGCCTACAAATACGTACATAGTCAAACATTGTACTCACAAAAAAAAACTTCCCCACAAATGGATGTACACGGACGCCAAGCAAAAATTGGAGCATGGTCTAATAATGAAGTGATAGCACTGGCTTAGGAATGGGTGTACGTTTCCAGGGATTCAAATTGACCATTATTCAGATTGATAAATTCTTTTGGTTACAAGTTTCTTTCGAGATTCATGCTGAAATGATTGAAATGGGACGACCTACAAGTCATACGACCGATAATTCATGTCTAAGTGGGAAGAAATTGATAGAAAGGTCGGTATGTTTCATCTTGCCTACACTGACGCTCGCAATAACCCCCACAGTCGAGTGTATTTGGAAAGGCTTAAGTTTAAAGAAGCTATGTATTTGCCTAACAATATTTTATTTTATCTGTATTTTTTTTACTTCTAGTTACCTTGTACCTTTTTTATGAGTCAATGAAATTAGTAATATTTAACTAAGTCGAAACGATAACTAGGTAGAAACAATAACAAAACACATAACATACACATACAAATACAACATTAGATACACAGATACATATATGCATGTACATACAAATACAACATACACATATACACATACACGTACATACACATAGACATACACACATACAAATACAACACACACACATACACATAAAATACAACATACACATATACACAAACACATACATGCCCATACGAATACAACATACACATAAACACATACATGCATACACACATACAGATACAACACACACACACAAACATATAGATACACATATACACATACATACACATATACATATGCGTACACATACACATATAGACACATATAACATACACACACACATACAAACACATACATATACATACACACACATATATACATACACATACACACATCGTGTGTCTAGATCTCTCATTTTCTTTTTTATATGTGATTAGCTTGTTTATACACATACACACACTTGCATGAAGATCAGTTTGCTCAGTCGGATGGTTCACCGGTAAATGTTATCTATAATGATTGCCAATCATTAACCAAAGATCTTGTTTTATGAAATAATAAATGAAGATCTTTGTGGTTCCAACAAGATATGAGGGTCTCAGTGTTAGCTGTTATTATCTTCATGAGTAAATGTGAGTTTGCTCTGTGAGTTATCAGGAATAAATGTAAGTTGTAGAGAAATCAGATTGAAAAGAAAGATAAAGCTATTTTAAATCAGTGATATATTAATATATAAAAAACATTTAAACTTAAATAAAAAGAGAAATTAGTATAAATCGATGTAAATAATATTGTAAATAAAGCAGTGTAGGAGATCAATTTATAAAAGTAATTATGATAAAAAGAAAATTATCTATAAACCTTTGTAAAAGATAATGTAAATTTTGGTAATCTTTTTAAATAATGAGATATTTACAAATGTAAATGGCGCCACAACAAGTGGAGGGTTTCCTCAAGACATGCTCTAGTAAAATCTGCATGGTTGGGTTATCATAAAATGCTTATTACAATAAGGTTATTTAAACTCATTGCTTCCCTTTTCAGTTAAACATACCACCTTCATCGATGAGTCAGGTGTCACTCCATATGGATTGTGGAATAAGTGTGATGAGTGATGAGGGAATTGAAGGTGGAATTTTAATAACAAGACATTTGTTGTGTTCATTTGTCGGGTCTGAGAATGGGTTTCTATCTCCCTGATTGTGTAGAGTGGAACTGAGTTTGTTAGGTTCTCGCTTGTTGTATTCCGAGAGAGTTTTTTTCCTTCCGAGGAAGAGAAGTGTCTTAGAAATATGATGGTTGTGTAGAAGGAAGATTGTCACCAGAAGGGCAAGCTTCTTCTTTGTGTATCTTCTTCTTCCTACCTCCTACAAGAATAAGACTTTTATTGCTATTGAAAAAAGGCTTATGTTTGATATTCTTCTTCTTCTTCCATTAAAACCCCCGGATGATGAAGATGAGAAGAAATGAAGGATGCCATAAGGGTCAGTGACCTCTATGTATGAAGGTTTAATGTTTAAATTAATGATCTGAAATCTAAATTCTTATATATATAGTGAAGGATTTAAATAAGAATGATTTTTTTAAGAATAGAAAGAATAAATTTTAAACCAATAGAAATGCTTCATCTAATGTGTATAATTAATGTTATGACAAGGGCATATAGGTAAATTTATAAATTTTATTAATTTATTGTATTCCTCAAAATTAGCTAACTAATTGAATTTGTAACTCATTTATGAGATATACATTTTCAAGACAACAGAATTTATGGTGAATGACAATTTTTTATATGTATTTGATAGAGTGTAGGATGAATTTCAATATGTGTCGAGTAAAGCACAGGGTAAATTTCGATACTTGTAGGATATATTTATGATAAATTTCTATATGTGTATGATATATGCATGATAAATTTCGATTTGTGTAGGATAAATTTTGCAATAAGTAGTAACATGAGGAGTTATAAACTATTTTTTTTACCAATATGCCATTTTTCTTCTAAAACATATATATTTGATCAGAAGGTTTTACTTGCAGTATCAAAAGTAAAAGCGTCTCATACATATATAATCATTTTCTTTTTAAGGCGCTTTGCATTTTTCGTTAAATCATCATTCACCGTGTGTGTCTGCCACATTCACATTTGTGATCAGTGGGATTAGTCGAATTCACTTTGTTGTTATAACTCCAATGAGGACGTTCTGTGTAGAGCACCAAATTCTATGCACAAGAACAAACAAGAAAATTGGTAAAGTTATGAGTGGAGGGGGGTTACTTTTAGTATGAAACTTGGAAGCATCAAGACGCTAGGGTTAATGTGTATTTGTGTTGTCATTAATTTATCTATTATTGTAGTTTATATTATGAAGAATATTGTGTATTCTTTTTCATCTTATCATGATATAAGATGTATATATAATATTTCTTTTGTTCTCACATTTTTTTTATAATATCTTAATGATTATCAAATATGAAATAATGAGAGTGAAAAATGATGCAGAATAACAATAAATTGTTATGTTTAATAAATTGTAAAAGATGTACAAAAATAAAACGGTATATTTGCATCAATGAATTTTGTTATGTTCGATAAAACGATTTATTTTGTGTCTTGTAAAAATGTATAAAAATAAAACGGTACATTTGTACCGGTGTAAGTTGTTATGTTTAATAAAACGGTTTATTTTGTGGTGCTATAAAAATGTATTAAAATAAAACAGTTTGTGTTCATCGTTGTATATAGTAAAACTATATAAATTAATAACCTTGATAAAATTAATATTTTTTTTCGTCAGCTTGGAACCAATACAAAAGTGGACCTCAATCAATAAAATAAGACGATAATAACTTTATTTGAAATCACGGTGTATATACATATATATTGGTCCCAATGAAAGTATAAATTATAATTACTAAAAGATTCCAAATTCTAAGATTGTCTAGTAAAAGATGAATATATAGCGACTTGTTTTTTGTTGAACTTCAAATCTATATTGAATTCATCTTTAAATCTCGTCATTGCACTTAAGAGTTGAGGCATTGTCTTCTTGTATTGCAACAAAAGTCGTGAAGAGTTGTTGCTGCTTGCGATGCTTCTTTGATGAATATTATTAATTTATCAATAAAATAATATCTCGCTAAATTAATGAAATTTCGCTGAATATCAATATCTCGATCCCAACATTATTAATTTATAAAAGTTTTACTGTATGGTTATTTTTTATCACGATTTATTCCGAAATGTTGTAAAAGATGTATATTAATAGTGGATTTAATATAACTGTTGTTTTAAGGTTTTAAATAAAAACAATTCATAAACAAACTACAAACAGTTCCTAACCGACCCCGTTATCTGAAGGTAATTTGGAAACTTTAACCCCATTTTTGTTAGGTAATTTGGAAACTTTTGTCGGACAATTAAAACGTACTATTGGAATATGGTTTTACTAGGCTATTGCCCGCATTAAACGCGGTTTGAAAAAAGAAAATAAATTATATTTGTTGAAATTTAAGATCGTGTAAAAAACAAATACATTGAAAGAAACACATAACAATTCAAATTCCAATAAAAAAATTTGTTGTACACAACGCTGGTTGTTTTATTTATAACATTTCCATCTTTATCTGGTATAATAACTTGATACCGGCTCTGCTTTTAACTCTTGACAATACAAGATATAGTTGACCATGTGAGAAAACTGGATATTTAAGATACAATCTAACCCTTGATGGAGATTGTCTTTCTTGCGAAACATACAAATATCTGAAATTGGTGCCGTTGAAACTTGATAGGAATCCTTTTATTTGATGGCGTCAAACTGATCCGTGAAATATGTGTTTTTATCCCTATGTATACGCGGTTAACATATAAAGATACTATAATTTTTTTGAAACTTAAAATACTTATTAAGTTAATATAAGTTGTGGATTTTATACCGGAAATGCAATCTAATAAAATTATACTTAAAAATTTTAAAATAATTAAAGTAAGAATTTATTCCTTTTAAACTAAATTCTAACAACCATAAATAATTGACAACGATAGTAGTTTGACCTGATTAATAAAATTGACTGTTTATAATTTTGAAAAGTTGAAACGGATCTATTTAAGTATTTAAATATAGAGTTTATCAGAATAACTGAAAACTTATAACTATTTAACCTTTTTAATATATTGAAAATTTTAATCATGATTTGTTAGAAATAAAGATATAGTTTATAAACAAATGTTAGTTACTTAAATTATAAAATAATTTAAATTAATTCAATAGTTACAAAATTATATGAAATTCAATATTCGAATTTTAGATTTAATATAAAACTGATATTTACCATATTTAGTTGATCTTAATTACTTTAAATTATCTAAACGAAAAAAATGGTTGTTAATTGATTGATTTAAATCAATTTTAATTTGGTAGTTTTGTATAATTAACTAAATTTAATTATTGAAAATACTTTGAATTTACTTAGATTTAAAAAAGTTAGAGAAAAAAACAAATGCATCAAAAGAAGTAAAAAAACAAATAATTCAAATTTCAACAAAAAGTTCCATGTACACTACATAAATTTTTGAATAATTTTTTAATATTACACCTAAAATCTATCAATATTTTTTGGAAGATTGTATGATTAATGTTAATTCAGGAAACTGGTTAATCTAATTTATATTTATTTTTTTTTATTTTTGAGAAGATTCTTAGACATTTTTTTAACTATCTTGAAAAAGTAAACGATTTAAATTTATTTATGTGTTCTAATTAAACTAAAATATTATTTTTAATCTTACATTTATAAAATTTATTGGAATATGGTTTATGTGTAGCTCGGAACAAACCAAAGAAACAAACAAATAAAAATATCAAAAAAACAAGATAGTGTGGTAATCTCAACCATTTTTCTTCACATTTGAAAATGTTTATTTAATCCAACCACAGCATCTTTTTTATATGGATATATCAAAAGATAAAAGGTTGTGATATCCAATAATTGATGTGCCTGAGATGATTACCAAAATATGACTTTTGTTCTCGAATTATAAGCATACACTTTGTTTATATTAAACTTTTTCAAAGAAAGTGGCTTCCACTTATAGAAAGTTGATTGAAATTGCCCACGAAAGCCTTGAAAATAGGATCAAGTGATCCCAGCAAGGCTAACTTTTGATCACTAATGGTAGGTCTATGTGCTTTGTCTATATATGCATCGATATTGATTGCCTACTACATAGTTTTATTATTTGCATATCTCTAATATTTTCTTTTTTTATTAGAAGTTCATTGTTCTTGCTCCCTTTTACGAAGCTGCCAGGTATTTCCATTTTCCAATGACTAAGGTGCCCATATAATCATATTGAAAGATGTCTATTATCATTGAAAGTGAATTTGTATCTTTAAGCTCGAAAAGTCCAGATGCCACTTTATTTGGATTTTCAATCAAACTTATTTGGTTAACAATATCATAATACTCAAAATTTCACTTGTATATCTTTTGTTTTATACTACTGTATAAGTTGGTTAGATAGCTATTATAATGATGAAAACCATCCAAGTTATCCTTCATGATACTAATCAGAATTAGATGATAATCGTATAACCCGTTTTACAATTCCATATAAAGATATGAATATTCCGTCGCAAACAAACTCCATAGCAAAAATTTGTAGCAAAATTGAGAATACATATATCCAAGTAAAACTTTAAAAAAATCCGTAGCAAACTTTTGAAAATAAATATTTAAAAATAACGTAATAAAATTCATTGCAAAATGGGTAGTAAGATCGAGAAAATAAACTATTAAAAGAACTTGAAAAAATCCCTAGCAAAATCCATAGCAAGCTTAATGTAATAAAATTGGCAGCAAACTCCGTAACAAAATTGAGAAATGATTATTTAATAATTAATAAAAGTATAGTAACCAAATCTATAGCAAAATTCATAGCAAATTTCGTAGCCATAGAAAACAAATATTTAAACAATAACTAATAATAGTCTAATAAATCAGTAGCATAATCCATAACAATAATTCATAGCTAAGTTCAAATGTGGCTAAGAATACATAGCGAACCTCGTAGCGAAATGTATGTGGCAAATATTTGTAGCTAAAAGCCTGTAGCAAATATTTTCCTAGCAATATCCATTACAAAAGGTAGTGATTTCTTTTTTTATAGCTAAACACAATATATAACACAATGAAGATGATGTTATATATGGGTTTTCTATAAATTGCGTTATTTATTCAGGTCATTGTATTTAGGTTTTGTTTATCATTTAGTGTTTTAGTTTGTTGTGTATTGTGTTTTTAGTTTGTTTTCCATTGTGTTTAATTTGTTATCAATTGTGTTTTAGTTTCTTGTTAATTGTGTTTTAGTTTGTTGTGTATTGTGTTTGTTTTCCATTGTGTATGCTCTTCATTGTGTCTTTTATCTGTTATTAATTGTGTCTTTTATCAGTTGTCATCAATTGTGATTTTATTTAGTTTGAAACTTATTGTGTTATACATTATGGCCATTGTGTTATACGTCAAGGTCGATTATGGTCATTGTGTTTTAATCTGTTGTCCATTGTGTCTCTGTCTTCATGTCTATTGTGTCATACACAATTGAGTTTTTGAATTTTTTTTGAAAATTATCACAATATGGTACTCATATTAAAGATAAAAAAACGTTTGATTTTATGGTATAATTTTTTTAAACAAATGATGTATAAAAAAGTTACGGACGTTTAAAAATTGGACGGGAAATAGCATGTGACTTGCATGTGCATATTCTCTCTCCTCTTGTAGACAAGATTACCTTCCACTTGAATCCTCATAGGACACTTGTCACTCTCTAGTGGCCTCTTACACTTCTTACAATTAGAAGTTTTTATAGAATAACTTAACGCTATTATTGTAATCATAAGCATCAATTGTATTATGGAACAATTGTTATCTTATAATATAGTTTCTACATTAAAATAATTAGGATTTTAATTAACTGATGGTGTTACTGAGACATGCTTATATTTAGAGAAGCAGGTCAAGGAAGGAAAAAATATCAAAATTAAGTAGTCAGTATAGATTAAAAAAATACACTAAATTCCATACCGATACGAGTGGAATGTCTGATTGTAGAAATTTTCTTACGTAGCACGAAATTAAATAATGTTCAATTATGAAGCCGCAACAATAATTTAATATAAACTTGATGTGTGTGTGTCTTGTATTGAAAATTATATGAAACTTTGATTTATTAATTTCTTCTAAATGATTTTCTTCGTTTGTCTTTATAGGAGAAAATGGCATGGAATATTTGCTTACGCCTGTCAAAGTCACCAAATCCTGATTTTTAATTAAATATTCTTTAAAATCAGGTTTAAAAGTATGTAAAGAAGTAACTATTGCTACGTAAATCTTCGTAAGCCACAAGGTGGACACTCTAACGACCATTTTAATTTTATATTTTGTGTAGTTAAAGATATATTAACAAAAGAGATTAACTAATAAAGATATGAATTACGTTTTAACCTATATATTTTTAACGCTTACTTGATAAACGATTAGAGAAGTTAAAATAGATATAAATTAAACAATTATCTATTTTATTTTGTAAACTTTTGGTACAATATAACTTATACATCTTACATTAGCATCATATTTATTTATTTATTTATAGAATGTTACTCCTATTATAATCTCCTTGTAATAGCAAAAGTTAGCAAGGTCAAAAATGAAAGATCTCATTAACACATTATTTTCCGACTCAAATTGGTTATGGATGAAATCCTTTATATTTAGTTCTTACACCTTTTTGGTACACAAACGATAAAAACAAAATAGATCATCTTTATTTGGGATGTAAAGCAAATTAAAAGTTGAAACATTTTCATTAACAGAACTTTCGATCAAGTGCCCTTCTCATTCATCTATAATTGAGAAAGACCTCAATAAAAAAAATGTTATATACATGTAGCTATACGAATTTATCTAAGTGAAGTTATGTAGATAGACTTGTTTATACAAACCAAATTTGTATAGCTTATCCGCATAAATCTATTCATACAAAAATTATCAAAATAACCTATTCAAATAAACTCATTTATAAAATCTTATTATTAAAGATATAATTGTCCATGGCCATAGCGCCATAGCATTTCTTTCGCTTTGAACTTTGGGCACCAAACTTTGTTTGGTGGTCCGATTTAGTCCTTGCAGTTTTCATTTTTCTTTTCGTCTTTTAGTGAAAGGGCCCTCTCAAGTTTCAAAGTTATCATTTTACCCCTCCTTTCTATAATATTTCTTTGACCCCCTTGATTTTGTAACATGTGTTCGTATAAGTTCAACCTCGTCTACATTTTACTTCACATGACTCGTTTGATTCTATAAATTCGTGATTTTTTTACTGTTTTTTTGCCCGCATTGCAATGCAGTGGGATGGCGCGAGTGACCTTTTGTCACTTTTGGTTTTCACCATCAAACTTAGTTTCCTTAATCACATTTGGTGCGTCGACTTTCTAATATGCATCGGTATAAGTTTGAATTCATCTAATTTTTACGTCATGTGAGTCACTTAAATTCATGAGATTTACGCTTTTCCAGGTTTTGGTCCGGACACTACAAGGTAGTAGGATTAATACTCGTTTATAGAAGTTATCCATCAACATCACTTCATAGCATTCGTACATATAATTAAAACATGATAATCTACATGCTTCTTACACAAATAAATCACAAGTATGGACTCATAGCATGTAACACCCTAAAATTATATTTTTTAACCTTCATTTACTTGGATAATTAGCATGAAGCATAATAACTAGGAATAATTAACCTAGTTAATTGATTATCGTCTTTGGAAAGTAAGTAAATGGTAGCCAAACAAACTAACTGATAAAAACTATTAGGAACTAAAAGTGAACATGGTGGAATTAACTAAACAAAAGAATGAATAAAATGAAAAATGTAGTGATATGTGTGTGTAGCGAGATTTGAGAGAGAGACAGAGGTAACACCCTCTAGAACTTAATTCACAATTAACAAGATTTGGAAGAAATTGGTATATAGTCTCATGCATGAACCATATTCTTAGTAATCTAGACTTACTAATTATAAAGGTTTATTGAAATTTTACATTTAATGAAGTTAGTATGAAGAAGGAGTATGAAAGTGCCAATCTTAAATGGGTTTTGATAGTATGAATTAAATTGTTGTTGGGATTTGATTTGGAATCATTATATGAATGAAAATATGTGTGTAAATTGTGTATCTATGTGTTCTAAGTAAAAACTCTCATGTAGGATGAAGTGGGTATTTGACATGATCATGAAATTGGAGCTTTAGGTTAAACTTGTTGGTGTTAGTTAAAAAAACATGAAGCCATGATGATTGAATGTTGTTGAATTTCTATTATGATGAGTATGAATACTTGGAAATTGATGTTATGTGGAATGACGGTGTTTAATGTCATAAAATTATAGCTTTCTAAGTATCTTGAAATGTTGCCCACCAAGTATTTGATGAAATGCCTTAAATATAAGTTATGTGATTTTGTGATGAATACTCGTGATTATCATGGTTAGAATGTAAGAATTCATGCATGTGGTGATCTGATATCATCTTATTGTATAAGTATGTTAATGGAATAAATTCATGAAATATAAGTATGAATTTATCAAGTGTAGGAGTGAAAGAAGAAGGATCAAGCAACATAAGGTAAGAAGGAACCCAAGATTGAGATAAGTTCTTGTATCTTACACTTTGATTTAATGGTAGTTCAATAGTATCTTTTGAGTCATGGTATGAATCAGAATCTTGAGCGTTAAGTTATGAATGTAATAAAATGTGGTTGACTCATAGTTATAGGTCAATTGGGTAATGTTGAAATGACCAATGCCTAAAATGAAAAACCTTGGTCTTCGTGCACCTAATGAGAATGGTAGTTTTAGAGTATTTTTATATGAATATGAATGTGGAATTCAGTATGATGTGTGTCATAAGGATGGCATGTGGTTGACCTGTTGTAATGAGTTAACTTAGAGAAAGGATGACAAAAGGTTGAAATGCCAAGAACTAAACTTGCTTTATGGAATTACATTAATTGGCAACCAAAATAAAGAATATATAAAAGAAATTACTAACAAGTCTGTTAGGCTTTCCAATAGAGTAATGTTAGAAACTTCAATAAGAAACTTCAATTAAATATAATATGTATATACAACAACTATAAAATGAAACAATAAGAAAATGCCTTACAAGGATTCGAGACTTCTCCATTGTCCGATGAAATCAGGGATCTTCCCAGTGAAGTCGTTACCACCAATCCGACTGCTCAAGAAAACAGAAAAAAACAGTCAATTTACCGAATGATCGTATTTAACCAGATAGTACTTAGAACTCACAATTCCTTCATGGTTGTCAGCTTTGAAACTTAATAGTACTTACAGTCCTATGCAGCCATATTCGTATTTTTCTCTTCATACCAACACGTGCCAAGTTACCAATCAAAACAGCCCGTTTTGAGACGAGCTTTGAAAGTCAAGAATGTATGTTTGAGGGTTCTTGAGCTACAACCTTGGTAGGGCCATGTTTTTAGAACCTCCATACATTTTCCATTTTGTATGTGATAAAATGGATGGGTTGACCCAAAAAACTTTCCATTTTTCAATTTGTTAAATGTATAATGAGTGTGTCCACAAACTACATCATGACAACATTTTAACACCATTTTAATTAATTTGTTTGATCCGTTAAGTAATAAATTAAACCAAATTGACTCTTTCACAAGCAATCTTATTAAAATCGCCAACTATAAATTTCATATATATCACTATACAAATATAGAGAGCATAACTGAAAGTAACGTAAAAAAACAATACCTGGTTTCTAACCTCCATTCAACTAATGCGCATCCACTACTCGGTACCTGATGGTAAAATAAGTTAGCTTAATCATTTAGTTGTGTGCAAGCTAACATCAATGAATGTTTCAATTCTTCGTTTGCTTTGTTGTAACTGATTTGGATATGTTTGAATACATTGTTTTCCTATTCATTTATACAATCAAGCAAACTGATTTTTTCTTCTTACAAAAAAAAAAAACCTTGGTCCGAACCTGGCAACCAGGGTCTCCAAGTTCCTAGATCTGTTATCCATATGTGAAAACAATAACTTGAATTTTCTTCTCTGGCCAATTATTTCATAATCTCAGAAATCCTCCCCCTATGAAAAAAGGTTATTAATTTAAGAGTTTATATAGTAGTCACGTGACAAAATATAAACTTACTTAGCTTCTATACGAATAAACAAACCCTGGGCCTCTTGAAAATGTCCCATACTTTTGGCATGCTTCAACAACAGTTGAAGGTGTCGACAATTGGAATGACCGAAGGAGCTCCTAAAACATTTTCAACCAGTCACCTTGTAAAACAACCTCTCATTTCTCTCCTGTAAACCACTAAAAAATAAGAATATAAACAAAAATAAAGTTGATAAAAAATGAATTATTTAAATGCTTACTTGAAGAGCCATCATGGTTTCTTGTGCAGAGGTAAATATCAAACTGACCGATTTGAAAAAGTATCAAATGACTAAAATTGTCAAGATATAATCCTAAACTTTTATGAACCAATGCAACTTCGGAAAATTGCTATAAAAATCAATAGCATCAAAATTTAAATAGACTAACATTCAAACCAAGACGAGAATATAAAACCACAATAAATCCAACAGCAACAAATTAGTAGCATTTTATTCACTAACAAAGATCGTATTTTAGTAATCAATAAATGGATCATATAATTATCCACTTATTACCTGATGAGAAAATCGAGGGCTTTCACCAAAGCCATCTAGATCATGACAACAACAAGATCAACACTAAGATCCTCATCAGTTGAGCTCCTAGCAGCATCCACCAAAAGACAATCGAGACCCTAGGTGGAAGATTTGGGAGGAATCCATCACACTTTGTTCTGAATCACTAAACTTCAAACCCATAATTAATAGACTTCAAATTAAAACCTAAATTAGGGCGCCAATGAAGAAACCCTAGATCAACCAGATCGAAATCTGTGTAGATCTATGAATCTGGCTCTGCATAAAGAGGTTAATCCTTCATTTGGTTTCGGGAAAAATACTTCGACTGATCCTGCAAAACAGAACACCGTCAGCCTCGCCACGGGGAGAAGGGGGGTTCTCTCCGTGACCAACCTCCGGCGTGAGAATAAGTACAGGTAGTTGGAAGTAAAGTGAAGTAAGAGAGAGAGTAAGTGAGAGTGAATACCTTCTACTTGAAGCCGACGGTCCTTATTTATAGCCGGGTTTTGGCGCCAAAAAGGAGAGATTAAAACTTAACGGAATCTTTGCCATTACGTTAAGTGTTATGTTCTCCGTTAGAGCACACGGATCGGCCCTTCATCAACGGCTGGGGAAGAGCCAAGTGTCATCGCGAGATTGCTTGTGCTTTCTTAAGGTGAGCATGCCATCATCGTGATTTATTGGATGTCTGTGATGTCGACACATGGCATTCTGTTACTGCAGCAATGTGATCGTGCACAATGGAATAACTAACTGTTTCTAGAACGTTACAGCTTTATCTCTCTGGGGAGTCGCCACGTGTCCAGTTTGTTATAACAGAAAGATTCCTTTCGCACAGACTTCTTGCAATTTTGTTAACTCCAAGCTTAACCCTGACCCTACGTGCCTGCGCGGGTTTGTTAAATGGAAGTTATTCTTTTGCTTGTTCCTGTCACAAGAATTCCCTACGCTGCCGCGCAGGGTTTTTCTAAGACCAAAATGAATTTCTAAGTTAAGGAGGTATAGTCCTTTGCGCTTCGCGCAAGGTTTTTGGGACCATACCCCTTCAAGTCCCCCCAGTCCAGTGTTGCTCCTATGTAAAAGTAAAGAGTAGGTGGAGCACTGGACTTAAGATAAGTATGCTGCGCTGTCTGGGTGCTGGTCCTTGAGTGTTTTTTGCGTCCTGGTGACGTATCATATGTGAACTTCGAAGACTATTTGAATTTCAAATATATTGGAGGACACGTGTCGCTCATCCAGATAATGTAGTTGGTGTAAACGCACGTTCCTGAGACGTGGTGGTACTGTTGACAGGCTGTCAACAATATGTGTCCCACTGTATTAATGATAATACGGCGACACGCGCGCGCGTGAGGGTAATCACTGTTCCCCACTAGCCCTTGCAGTTACCTGGAAGGGTGTAATGGTCGCAAAAGTCGCTGCGGTCACATCGAGCATTAATTAGATTGGTATATAATGGGGATCGACTCTTCATTTGCTTCTTTACCTATTAATGTTCTAGAGAGAGAGAGAGCACATATCTTTCATATTTTCCAGCGATCATGATACTCCGATCATCTTCTTTGTTGAGTTTACTTTTTGATCTTTTGATACTTATGGCTACAAGTTCCGGGAGAGTCGATATGCAGGCCACATCGATACTTCCACCTTTAAAGTGGAAGAAAGAAGAATTCGACGCCTTGATCAACAATTTCCTGTTCTCCCCTGGGGAGCATTTTACCCTGGGGGAGTGCTACGGTGGCAGATGCTCCGGCCGGCTACATCACTTTATTCTATGATTACTTCGCCAAGGGCAACTTTAGACTTCCGATGACCCATTTCATGCTTGAGATTCTTGACTTCTACAAATTCCATATCTCTCAATTGAGCCCCATGAGAATGGTCAGAATAAGGCACTTTGAGTTTGTTTGCCGGTCGATGCAGATCATTCCGACGGTAGAGATATTTCGAGTGTTTTATCAACTCCATTGCTCATTAGGCTTCTACTCTTTTAAACAAAGTTTGCAGGCAAAACGGCTGTTGTTAGTGCCACCCAAATCCTATCACGATTGGAAACAAATATTTTTCTATGTTAAGGCGGCGATGATCTCGACGGCGATGACGTTCCGGGCCGGGAAGAGATAGAACAGGAAACGTTGGCTATTCCAGTTAACAAAGTGTGGTACTAGAACATAAAAGATGTGCCCAATATTATCTTGCCGGAAAGGGCGTTAATTGTTGCTGGGATGAGCATCCTGTGGAAGAAAGAGAGTCAAGAAAAACCGGTTTACACCAAAGATGGTGTTGGTATGTTACTTCACAACTTCTTAGAAAAACCTTCGATAACTGTTTATTGATGATGTTTTGTTACTATGCTTTGTTTAACAGTTGCGTCGTTATATTTGGTCTCTTTCAAGAGAGATAACGGGAAGATGGCCACTGTGCCACTTGAGGAAACGAGGAGCCCTGGTTTGACCAGATCTTGGGAAATTTTGAACTTCCCAACAAGGAAAGTCTCAATGTGCAGCCTTCCTCCACTATTGGTACGTCATACATTGTGAAGCCTGAGTTAGAATTGCAATATTACTGTTAGATAATAATTCTAAGTAATATTGCAATGTAACTTATGGCGCAACGTTTTTCCCTTCATTATTGATTATGTAGGTGATTTGCTAAACTTGGGCGTAGACCCTGATTCTAAGAAGAAAAAGAAACCAACTGCTGCTGCACCCCCTCCTCCAGACCAGATGGTCAAAAAACTAAGCCATCTGCAACTGTGAAAATTGAGGGCAAGAAAGGTACGCATCTCGTATCTGATTCTTGGTGTGATTACGTGGTGGTGTCAGACTCATTAGAGGGTCTTGCACCTGTAGGTTTGAGGAAACCCAAGGAAGAGCCCATAGATGCATCATCTATCCCTGCTTCTAATCCTGATGACCCCTTGGAAATACCCTCAAGCCCTGAAGAGGTGTTGAAGCGTACCTCCAAGAAGAGGAAAGAGTTTGAGACTGTACCACCTTCTCCGCCGAAAAAAGTTGCGCGGCCGCGCATCGGCAAAAATAGCAATCTGGACGCTCTTGTGAAGAAGTTTTCTCCTAGTATGTCTACTTCTTTGCACATTTTGTTGTAATAGCTGCGCACTGCCTTATGCTTGACACTCTTGTGTTTGTTTTTTTGCAGAGAGACTTGCGAAGGCTGCGCCGGTCACTTCATCCTCTATGCCATCCTCGCGCAAGCCTGATAATACTAAAGGGGGTGATATGGACCATAGCGCACCTATTTTTGATGCAGAGCCTATTATTCCAGAGAAACCTGAAAGAGTGGCTCCAGAAGAAGAGCCAAAACAATTTGTTGCTGAGAATCCTGCTGGCGAGCATGTTAAAGATACTGCTTCAGATGTTGCTAAGAATCCCGCTGGCGAGCAGGTAAAAGATACTGCCACAAACGTTGTTGCGGGAGGGTCTGTAGATGCGGAGCAAGATAAACTATCCACTCCTATTGTTGAGCCTTCAACGATTATCTCTAAGGGTGCAGGCCCTTCAACAAAAGGCGATCATTTTATGCCATCTTTTGATGACTCAGATTAGGAGTCGTCAATTCGCCCCGAGGAAACACCTGGGGATTATTATTACCATTCTTATTCTGAGAAACGGTCCTCTAGGATTTGAATAGGGAAAAAGGCGTGATTCATTAAGTGAAATACGCGAACCGAATAGTTAGAGATGCCGCAAGCAAAGATCATATAGCCTAATTGACTGCAAGTTGAATAAGCTATGACCCTCTTTAGATTGTTTTGTAATAAACGTATTGTTTTTACTGATTGGAACTCATGCAGGGAGTGGTATAAGGGCATCTTCCCTCCGGGGAAGTGAAACGTCAAGAAGAAAAGAATCACGAAGCCACTTATCAATCATATTTACAAGAGTCTGCCCTTGCCTCTTCCACTATGAACCGAATTGTGTACGAATGGCGCAACATGAATAAGGAGTGGGATGAGGTTGAGATTGATAAGGCAAAGGCCAAATTTGAAAGGGAGAAGACACTGAAGATGGTCATGGATTTTGAGGCTGCTAAGGCCAAGTTTGAGGAAGAGAAAAAGACCGAGGAGTGGTATGCGCTTGCATGGAAGCGCAAATGTGAGGCTGCTGCTGCACAGCATGCTGAAGATCGCAAGCGCTTTGTGGAGGCTTGTGATCGAGACAATAATGAAAAAATTTCCAGAGAAAACTAATGCAGTTTCTGCAGCAGAGGAGGCCCGTTCGCATAGAGAGAGGAGCGAACAGAATGAGGTAGCGACCAAAATGACTCTCCTCCTTAAGAATAAAGAGATTGATGATTTAACCTCTATGTTATTTGACCAGGCGCGTCTGCAGGCAGAAGTTGATTCCTTGAAAAAGGATATCAAGCTTCATCGTACTGAGAAAGCCGAGTTGACTCGCCGTCTTACTGAAAGCAAGCAAAAAATTAAAGATACGGAGGTCGCTCGTGCCACAGCTGAGAGCCTGGCAGAGTCGCTGATGAATCAGCTTACCTGGCTGCGAGTATGGGATTGTGGAGGTATTATCCCTATCTTGAAATATATATGTCTTGTTGAATTATCATATCTTATACTGACGTGTTTGCTTACAGATTGCAAATTCCATCTTAAACTCTACGGAGTTAGATGAGAGAGTGGCTGAACTGAGAGTGGCTGCACGGAACGATGGTCATGCTGAGGGCTACAAAGAATGTACACTGCATGTGGCCCATGCTTTGAAAACTGAATGGGACACAAGCCGAGCTGCCACGCATGGAACTGATACTTCTGCCATCTATACAGCTGCGAAGGAAAAATATGATCACTTGGAAATCCTAATCATGGACCTTGTTGATGCTGCACTGCAACACGATGACTTTTTTGACAGATTAAAGAAGATCTTCGCAGTGGCAGAGAAGCAAACAAGCACAAAGGATGTGGGGAAAAGAAAACTAGATTGTTTTTTTATTTTCTAGATGCTTGTATTTGCTTTTGATGTAATGTTGCGCGGTTGCGCAAGTACTTTTTTATTGAATATAATATATTTAGTTTACAATATTTGCATGTGATCAATTGCTTGTTTAGGATAGACAAATGAACAATAATCAATCTCATGTGTGAGCGTAAGCATCCTTTTATCTTGTGGCTCATGAGTACGTGTTTTTGTATATCCAAAGAAATTGCATGCATTTGTAATAAATATATAAAGCATGTAAGTAGTGACAGAAGATATTTTATTTCATCGATAAAGCATAGAGCTACAACTGTCACTAAGATTACAAGGAAGAATTAATGTAAGCAGACTCATGGAAAGCGCAAGGCTAATGAGCTATGAGATTACATGTAACATCTACGCAATTGCTGGGCATTCTAGGTTCATGGGACGCTAGAACCATCAAGGCGCTTCAAAGAGTATGCTCCTTTGCCAAGGACCTCATGGATCACATAAGGGTCTTCCCACCTAGGCGCGAGTTTACCCGGTTTTTCAGCATTAGACGCTTCATTATCGCGAAGGACGAAATCCCCCGGTAAAAATGTGCAAATGCGCACCCGCTTGTTATAATATTTCTCCAACTGAGATTTATATTTCGCTTCGCGGATGGCTGCGTTTTCGCGTCTTTCTTCAACCAAGTCCAAATCCAAGCGACGTTGCTCTTCATTGTTTTGTTTTTCTAGCGCAAGCATTCTTGGCGACGGAGACCTATCTCAACAGGGATCACCGCCTTTGTGCCATATACCAAGCTGAATGGGGTTTCTCCCGTACTCGTTTTAGGCATTGTTCGGTGCGCCCATAGAATGCTAGGCAACTCATCGACCCAACCACGCCGCACCGAGCCAAGGCGGGATTTAATGCCATCAACAATCTGCTTGTTGATACTTTCAACTTGTCTGTTCGCCTGGGGATGCGCAACGGATGAAAACACATGTTCAATCTGCATTTCCTGCAGCCACTTTTGTAGATCTTTAGACGCTAAATTGGGGCCATTATCTGTGACGATGCGCATGGGTAATCCGAAACGACAAATAATGTGCTCCCAGATAACCTTCCGAATTACCATGGCTGTTGTCGAGGCCAATGGCTTTGCTTCAACCCACTTTGTGAAGTAGTCGACAGCAACAACGATGAATTTTACTGCACCTGGCGCATCAGGAAAGGGCCACCCAAATCGATGGCCGATTGTTGAAAAGGCCACGCCGTTGTAACTGGGACCAACAGACTTTTAGGGCGCAACGTTTTGGGTGCATGTCTTTGACAAGCCATGCACTTGCGTAGTGTATCCACAGCATCCACGTACATCCCAGGCCAATAGTAACCTGCGCCCATCACCTTTACGACGTCCATGCGTGGCCCCGCATGTATGCCACACAATCTTTCATGGATTTCTCGGATCAGATATTGCGCATCATTCCTATCAACACATCTCAATAAAGGGTCCATGTACGACTTGCGATACAGAATACCATCTGCCATTTCATAGTTTAAAGCTTTGCATTGGATCTTTCGCGCCTTCGCCTTGTTGTCAGGTAGTTGGCCATGTTGTAAAAACAAGATAATCGGAGAAATCCAGGATGGAGTTCCCATTTCGACCATGGTAACTTGCTTTAGCGGAACAGATGGATTTTGTAGAACTTCTATCCTGACTTCCTTTGCTAAATGTTGAAAACTCATGGCTGCAAGTTTGCTTCAAGCGTCAGCGTGTTTGTTTTCACTTCTGTTGACATGTATAACTTTGAACTGTCGGAATTGACCGATTAAAGATTTGTCTTGTTCCAGGTATAATGCCATAACATCACCGCGCGCATCATAAGTGCCATTTATTTGTTCCGCTACTAGTCGGGAATCAATATGCGCTGTTAAATTTTCCGCGCCCATTTTTATAGCGAGGCGCAACCCTGCCAGAAATGCCTTATACTCGGCTTCATTATTTGTGCTTTTGAAATCCAGATGTATAGCATAAGTAAACTCTTGGTTATCTGGATTGACTAATCGGAGGCCTGCGCCTGCTCCATCACTTTAGATGCTCCATTTGTATGTAATAGCCATTCTCTATCATCCGTAATTGGAACCGGATTTTGAATTTCTTCACATTCTTGTCACACCCCGACCCGCAGCGGATAAGGTGATCGGGGCATGATTGGGTTATCATCAAAGCTCATGACATTTATTAAACGTTTCATATTCATTAATACAATTTAAATGGAAATTTACAATGATTGCTACAACATGATCTAACTACAAACTAAACTTCTTTGTTCTCTTCTAAGGCATATCCTATGTTATCCTTGCTTCAACCTGTTCACCTGTATCATGTGTAAAAAGGTTTTTGGATCAACATAATGTTGGCGAGTGAATCCTATGGAAAACATTTGAACAATTTATTTAAATTGATTATGAAATATGTGCACAACCAAACATGAGTAAAATTAGATATAACTTGATCAACAATCATAAGATGTTAAATGAAACACTCATGAATAATAATGGAACAATTAAAGGCACGCGATGCTCAACTCGTCTCTCACGAGGAACTGAGGGGCCTGATGAATGAATCGCATAAACATGATAATATGAATAACACAACTACAAACAATATAAACTCAATGAAAACACACATGAACAATAATGAATTTGAACTGAAGCACGCGATGTTCTACTCGTTTCCCACGAGGAACTGATGGGCTTAATGTATGAGTTTCATGTAATTTGACAAACGAAATATAAATAAATCACAACAATAAATCAATCTAAAATTAAGTCATGATGTGGTATGGCACAAGTTTAAATAAATAAATTAATTAATTCATAACACATGACACACCCCAAAACGTGTAATTTAAAAGGGGGAATTGTAAGATTCACTCACAGTGGGTGCGTTCGGTTGATGATGATGAATGCACGCGAAGTGGTTTTAACCACGAGTGAGATTTAACCTAGATAAATCGCATTATGGTTTGGTGAGTAAACGGATTTTATTAAACTATTTTAGTAGGATTGTTGGGTGTATTTTTGTGAGTTTAAAGCTATTTTCTAATCTTAAAAAATGTTATTTTTAAGTATTTATAATTGATTTTTAATTAAAATAATTAAATAAAAATAATAAAAATATTATTTTTTTTTCTGCTACAGTTGACTTTGACCAGTTGACTTTGACTGGTCGTTGACCGGTTTGAGGAATATTGTTGTGCGCTCGGTGAGGCTCGAACCCGAGACCTC
The DNA here is from genome assembly GCA_947069175.1 of Scalesia atractyloides. Taxonomy (NCBI): domain Eukaryota; kingdom Viridiplantae; phylum Streptophyta; class Magnoliopsida; order Asterales; family Asteraceae; genus Scalesia; species Scalesia atractyloides. The sequence goes on along the minus strand of CAMTDV010000016.1, from coordinate 18,709,480 downwards.
CCGTACGCGTGCACGCAGCTCTACCAACTGAGCTACGTGTCTAACCCGTTATATATCCGATTTTAATTTCATATATACATTAATTAGAATTAATAGAAAATCATTTATTTTAAAAACAGTTTAAGGCGAAACGGTCATGCATACCACAGGTCTCGAACTCGGGACCTGTGGTTTAATCTAACACACAGTCCACCGCTGGACTGTGTGTTCAACATGTTATATAACTTGATTTTTATTGTACTTAAAGACAATTTAAATATTTCCTTTTCTGCCTTATTTAAAAAGAAGAGTTAATTGTCCGAGTCGGTGCTGAGGACCGGACTCGAACTCGTGACCGGTGATATAAACAAACACACAGTCCACCGCTGGACTGTGTGTCTAACTTGGTTATTATTCCGGTTATTAATATACTTAACATATAACTAAGGCGACTCCGGTTCAGTAATAAAATAAAAATAGATTTTATTAAGGCAGCGTGTGAGACGGGATTCGAACTTGAGACGTTTTGCGTTTTATATGTGCACACAGTCCACCGCTGGACTGTGTGTCTAACCCGATAATTTTCATGATTTATATTATACTTATATGATAACAATCATCGTCTTCTTCAATGAAAAATAACCAGAAATCGGAAAATCGGCTGGTTCGAAGTTTTATCGATTTATTAGTGTTTTACAGTTAATTAAGGTATTATAAAAGTGAAACGGAGAAGAAAACTGGGCGGAGAAAGTATACCGACAAGACTCTCTGTTTTCCGGCAGAACTCCGGCGACAGAATTCACCTCCGGCGATAGGTTCCTTGCAGCAGCGAGTCTCCGGATATCTTGGAAAGAGTATGGGTAACTTCAGTAAAGGTTTAGGGGATTAGTGAGGTTCAGAAAATTAAAACTCGGTTTTCCGGCGAAAAATAGGAAAGTTCCGGCGAGTGGAATTATGCCGAGAAAAGGTGTGATTTTTGAGCGAAAGTGTTTGTAGACGGTTGTGGTTGAATTTATAGGGGAAAAATGAGATGTATTTGGTCTGATTTCGGACTGGGTTCGTCGGTTTAAGTTTTCCGGCGGTTATGAATTTGGTCGCGGACTTCAAACATCGGTTATAACCGATATGTGATTAAAGGTTTACGTTATAACGTAAATTGTAGTTAAGATTCGCGGAAATTCCGGGAATCCGACGACTGAAACGATTGGGCGCCGGTTTTGAATTTGTAAAGTTATTATATCAATTAAATGTTTGAAATACATAACAAACAAAGCAGTTGGCGCAGTGGTTTGTGTGTGAGAGTTAAGTCACTAGGTGACTCGGTACAGACCCGGGTTCGAAACCCGGCTGAAACAATTCATTTTTATTTTGCGATTTTTGACAGTTTTTCAAAAACTAAATATATGTTCGCGTATAATAATTGATTACGGATCGTTTAAAAATATTTTGGGCATTTAATTCGCAACGAAAATTTTGACTGACTGTTCGGTTGATAAACGGAGCGGGTTTGGTAAATCCGTTTTTGACGGATGTTACAGTATCCCCTGCTTTTTAGAAATTTCGTCCCGAAATTTAAATAATGATATATTTTGACTATAAGAATGGTGATGTTTTGTTTGACAGTTGTATGCTCAGAAAAATGAGGGTTTAAGTTTTTGTTCGAGGCGGTAACGTTCCTTGTAAAGGTTAAGTACCCTATTCAGGAATCGCTTTTTGTTGCCTACTGTATGAATATTGATAAACAGGAATGATTTGCTAAAAATGATATCATGCATAAGAGTTTAGTTACGTTTGGGAAAATATGGTTATATCCTAAGGCAAAACTTCTAACACTACAATCTACATGGAACATAAATAAAAACACAACAGCTGATATCCAAACATGAATGAACACATCAGCAAATATTTGAACATGAATAAACATAACAGCAAATATTCGAACATGAATGAACACATCAGCAAATATTTGAACATGAATAAACACAACAGCAAGTATTTGAACATGAATAAACACAACAGCAAAAATTCGAACATGAATAGACACATCAGCGAATGAATAAACACAATAGCCAATATTCGAACATGAATAGACACATCAGCGAATATTTGAACATGAATAAACACAACAGCAAATATTTGAATCCATATATGTTTGAATGATGGAAGTTCCTCTCTCGTTTGTTATGATGGAGAGGTTAATTTATGTAGAAATGGAACACAATCCAATCTCTTTAAATAACATGATGATATAAATGTATCACAATTTCCAACCAAGGCAAATAATAAATCCTACCTGGAACTTCTCATAACCGCCTGATAATGCCTCTGATCCTTTGGCAAGAATACTTATATATAGGAAGTACCAACGGCGTATCCACCATATTTTTGCCAAATTTTCATTAGTTTTATCCACAAGTTATGATTGGTTACCAAGAAACTAATAAATCCTACATAGAACTTCTCATAACCGTCCGATAAGGCCTCTAATCCTTTGACAAGAATACTTATATATAGGAAGTACCAGCAGCGTATCCACCATATTCTTGTCAAATTTTCATTGGTTTTATCAGTGAATTATGATTAGTCCTATAACTCTACAATCAATACAACAAACATAAAATACTGAAATGAAACATATCTGTGCGATCAAGGCTCAATCGAACGGAGCCGATCGTATTGCATGTACTGAAAATGAAATTGTGTGCTCAAGGCTCAATCAAACGGAGCCGAACATATTGATTGTACTGAAATTGAAATTGTGTGCTCAAGGCTCAATCAAACGGAGCCGAACATATTGAATGTACTGAAATTGAAATTGTGTGCTCAAGGCTCAATCAAACGGAGCCGAACATATTGCATGTACTGAATATGAATAACTTAACCACACAAACAGCCTATGCATGGAACCTCTCATAACCGCCTGATAATGCCTCCGATTATTTGACAAGAATACTTATATATAGGAAGTACCATCGGCGTATCCACCATATCCTTGTCAAATTTTCGTTGACTTTATCCGAAAGTTATGGTTAGTTCGATGCGACTCTACTACAAACACCACAACCACAAGATACTGATAACGAAATTGTATGTGCGCTCAAGGCTCAATCAAACGGAGCCGAACGTATTGCATGAACTTGAAATGTAAATTGAAATGTGCGCTCAAGGCTCAATCAAACGGAGCCGAGCGTATTGCATGAACTTGAAATGTAAATTGAACTGTGCACTCAAGGCTCAATCAAACGGAGCCGAGCGTATTGCATGAACTTGAAATGTAAATTGAACTGTGCACTCAAGGCTCAATCAAACGGAGCCGAGCGTATTGCATGAACTTGAAATGTAAATTGAACTGTGCACTCAAGGCTCAATCAAACGGAGCCGAGCGTATTGCATGTATTGAAATGAAATATTACGTAACCGATCAAGGCTCAACAAACGGAGCCGATCGTGCGGGCACGCCAAGATCAACCACATAATAAAATGGGGATCCAACTCAACCTCGATGGATGGGGAGCCACGGCCTCGGCAAAAGCATATACCGAAAACAATATATAATATATAATATCCAATAATTTCTCTAACAGTCTACACATGTGATAAAGAAAGACTAAACAATAAGAGTTGAATCTGGATCTTCGGCGAACAGGACTAGCTGAGTATCTTCGTTTGGGCCGTCATTATCTTCGACAGGGTTGGCGTTGATATTGAAGACTCTTCCTCTTGCTGGCGGCATAGTGGTTGGGTTTTCTTGGTTTACTTGGTTAACTGGGTTTGATTGGGCTTGAGTGTTGATAATGTTAACCAATTGAGGGCATGTGTTTCTAAGGTGGGTAGGGTCGCCACAATTGAAGCAAGCTCGAGCATATGGGAACATGGGGTATTGAGGTTGGTGATAAGTTTGGGCCATGTTTTGAGTAGGGGAAAAGGTTTGGTCTTGAAAGGTGCGACAAACATTGCTCAAATGACCATAACGTCCACAAGTTGTACATAGCCGGCAAGGTAAAGTAAGGGGATGATGATAAAAACAGTGGTTGCATTGAGGGTGAGGTCCAAGATATGGTTTCTTATTTGGGTAAGCTGAGTTGGGTGCCACTTGGGTGATTGGGACAGCTCGGATGGGTATTGCGTGAAAAACTGGTTGATTTCGTTGAGTAGCAGCGAAAAGTCGCCCGACTCTTCTTCTCTTAGGTTTGGGTTGAGAAGGGGATTCGGGTTGAGAAGGGGATTCGGTTTGAGAAGGGGATTCAGTTTGAGAAGGGGATTCGGAGGTTTCAGTTGATCCTTTATCCTTCTTCTTCTCTTCCTCGAAGTCTTTGTTTCGGATTCGGTTCTCGGTGAGCTCTATTGCTAGCTCCATTGCTGCTTCCAAAGTTGCAGGCTTGGTACTTATCACGGGGTCTTGAATCTTTGACGGAAGACCACGAATGTAGTGCTCGATCAAACGGTAGAGGGGAGTAAACATGTTGGGAACCATTTGATGTAATTCGAGGAACCTTTTGTTGTAGGTGGTGTGGTCTCCTTCCACTTGCCTCAATGAGTAAAATTCATCTTCTAGCTTCTTGATTTCGCTCCTTGGGCAAAATCGTCTGGTCATGATTTCCTTCAATTCGTTCCAAGTTAAGGACATAGCATCTTCAACACCTCGTTTGGCCTTCTCTGTATTCCACCAAGTAAGTGCTATCCATATAGTCGACCGGTAGCATAACGCACTTTGCGATCATCAGGGCAATCGCAATTTAGAAAAGTATTCTCCATTTCTTCAAACCAATGGAGGAGTGCGGTGACACCTTCAGTTCCTTTATATTTCGGAGGGTCGCATGATTTGAAATGCTTGTAGGTGCATTTAGTGGTGTTTGGGGAAGAGTTGAAAATGTTTTGGTTTGCTTGATTGACAGGATTATTGGTAAGTGCTTGTTGAACTTGGATTACAATGTTGGGTATTACGGCAGCCATTTGTTGAGCGATTAAGGCAGCCATGCGATCGCGGGCTTTTCTTGCTCTCGTCTTCCTACGGGCGAGGTTAGAAGACATCTACAATGAACACATGACAAGGGTATGAGTTGGATGCTTTTGAGATCATGGGTCGTATTAGGGATGAACATTCATAAAATAATTATACAAAAATACTACATCCATAGGATGTCTTTGGCTTTGCTCGCTGTTAGGCCCGTCATGCCGCCATACTTTACCTTATGTAATCATGTGGGCCCCCATGAATTACCGGTTTTTCATATGGTTCGCACGGTTTCTGCCTGGTTGCGTACACAAAACCCGGTGAAAATCGAGAAATATGTATACAACGTGTGATGTTCGGAATGTGTCCAGGTGTAGACACAGTGACACCTCAAAGTAGGGTTAGTTCGAACGACGTTTGGTGTGGCATGCTTTGGCCTAATAGGTCCTTCGTACTCTCATCGTTGGTCCCCAGGTAGGCAAACTGGTCCGTTATATTGGATTTATACGAATGCCAGCCTAGACAGGACGTTCCGACTACCGGTACTTGTACCCTTCCAGTTACTACATGCCCGTCGCAGAACTTACTTTGATGAGAATTGAAAATTGCATAAAATCTTTGGATAACGAGAGTATGAAAATAAATTGAACACATGAACATCGATATATGTATAATGAATATGTATATATGTATAATGAATATGTATATGAGCATGTATGTTTGACTGAAATGTAAACAAATATGAAACAAATAAATATCACAAGTTTGTATGTAACCACTTAATCAATTTAAAATTTTAGGCAGACTATAGTATAGGCTCTAAGGGTCTAATAACCTATCCTATATCCCTATAGTCATGGCTCTGATACCAATCTGTCACACCCCGACCCGCAGCGGATAAGGTGATCGGGGCATGATTGGGTTATCATCAAAGCTCATGACATTTATTAAACGTTTCATATTCATTAATACAATTTAAATGGAAATTTACAATGATTGCTACAACATGATCTAACTACAAACTAAACTTCTTTGTTCTCTTCTAAGGCATATCCTATGTTATCCTTGCTTCAACCTGTTCACCTGTATCATGTGTAAAAAGGTTTTTGGATCAACATAATGTTGGCGAGTGAATCCTATGGAAAACATTTGAACAATTTATTTAAATTGATTATGAAATATGTGCACAACCAAACATGAGTAAAATTAGATATAACTTGATCAACAATCATAAGATGTTAAATGAAACACTCATGAATAATAATGGAACAATTAAAGGCACGCGATGCTCAACTCGTCTCTCACGAGGAACTGAGGGGCCTGATGAATGAATCGCATAAACATGATAATATGAATAACACAACTACAAACAATATAAACTCAATGAAAACACACATGAACAATAATGAATTTGAACTGAAGCACGCGATGTTCTACTCGTTTCCCACGAGGAACTGATGGGCTTAATGTATGAGTTTCATGTAATTTGACAAACGAAATATAAATAAATCACAACAATAAATCAATCTAAAATTAAGTCATGATGTGGTATGGCACAAGTTTAAATAAATAAATTAATTAATTCATAACACATGACACACCCCAAAACGTGTAATTTAAAAGGGGGAATTGTAAGATTCACTCACAGTGGGTGCGTTCGGTTGATGATGATGAATGCACGCGAAGTGGTTTTAACCACGAGTGAGATTTAACCTAGATAAATCGCATTATGGTTTGGTGAGTAAACGGATTTTATTAAACTATTTTAGTAGGATTGTTGGGTGTATTTTTGTGAGTTTAAAGCTATTTTCTAATCTTAAAAAATGTTATTTTTAAGTATTTATAATTGATTTTTAATTAAAATAATTAAATAAAAATAATAAAAATATTATTTTTTTTTTCTGCTACAGTTGACTTTGACCAGTTGACTTTGACTGGTCGTTGACCGGTTTGAGGAATATTGTTGTGCGCTCGGTGAGGCTCGAACCCGAGACCTCCCGTACGCGTGCACGCAGCTCTACCAACTGAGCTACGTGTCTAACCCGTTATATATCCGATTTTAATTTCATATATACATTAATTAGAATTAATAGAAAATCATTTATTTTAAAAACAGTTTAAGGCGAAACGGTCATGCATACCACAGGTCTCGAACTCGGGACCTGTGGTTTAATCTAACACACAGTCCACCGCTGGACTGTGTGTTCAACATGTTATATAACTTGATTTTTATTGTACTTAAAGACAATTTAAATATTTCCTTTTCTGCCTTATTTAAAAAGAAGAGTTAATTGTCCGAGTCGGTGCTGAGGACCGGACTCGAACTCGTGACCGGTGATATAAACAAACACACAGTCCACCGCTGGACTGTGTGTCTAACTTGGTTATTATTCCGGTTATTAATATACTTAACATATAACTAAGGCGACTCCGGTTCAGTAATAAAATAAAAATAGATTTTATTAAGGCAGCGTGTGAGACGGGATTCGAACTTGAGACGTTTTGCGTTTTATATGTGCACACAGTCCACCGCTGGACTGTGTGTCTAACCCGATAATTTTCATGATTTATATTATACTTATATGATAACAATCATCGTCTTCTTCAATGAAAAATAACCAGAAATCGGAAAATCGGCTGGTTCGAAGTTTTATCGATTTATTAGTGTTTTACAGTTAATTAAGGTATTATAAAAGTGAAACGGAGAAGAAAACTGGGCGGAGAAAGTATACCGACAAGACTCTCTGTTTTCCGGCAGAACTCCGGCGACAGAATTCACCTCCGGCGATAGGTTCCTTGCAGCAGCGAGTCTCCGGATATCTTGGAAAGAGTATGGGTAACTTCAGTAAAGGTTTAGGGGATTAGTGAGGTTCAGAAAATTAAAACTCGGTTTTCCGGCGAAAAATAGGAAAGTTCCGGCGAGTGGAATTATGCCGAGAAAAGGTGTGATTTTTGAGCGAAAGTGTTTGTAGACGGTTGTGGTTGAATTTATAGGGGAAAAATGAGATGTATTTGGTCTGATTTCGGACTGGGTTCGTCGGTTTAAGTTTTCCGGCGGTTATGAATTTGGTCGCGGACTTCAAACATCGGTTATAACCGATATGTGATTAAAGGTTTACGTTATAACGTAAATTGTAGTTAAGATTCGCGGAAATTCCGGGAATCCGACGACTGAAACGATTGGGCGCCGGTTTTGAATTTGTAAAGTTATTATATCAATTAAATGTTTGAAATACATAACAAACAAAGCAGTTGGCGCAGTGGTTTGTGTGTGAGAGTTAAGTCACTAGGTGACTCGGTACAGACCCGGGTTCGAAACCCGGCTGAAACAATTCATTTTTATTTTGCGATTTTTGACAGTTTTTCAAAAACTAAATATATGTTCGCGTATAATAATTGATTACGGATCGTTTAAAAATATTTTGGGCATTTAATTCGCAACGAAAATTTTGACTGACTGTTCGGTTGATAAACGGAGCGGGTTTGGTAAATCCGTTTTTGACGGATGTTACAATTCTTGCGCTTTATCGGCTGGCACTTCGGCTATAAAGTCGGCAAGGATTTGCCCTTTAATTGTTGGCCTTGGCTTGTAAACGATATTGTGACCGCCTAATTCGATATCCCATTTGGCTAACCGTCCTGAGACGCCTGGTTTAGAAAGAATTTGCCTAAGATGATAGTTTGTCAAAACATTGATGACGTGCCCTGAGAAATACCTGCAAAGCCTGCGCGACGCATGAACAAGCGCAAGTACCAGTTTTTCCATCATTGAGTACCGAGATTCTGGGTCATTTAGTATTTTGCTGATGTAATAAATGGGCGTTTGAACACCTTCTCGTTCAACAAGCAAAACTGCTCCTACTGCCAATTCAGACGCAGCAAGATAAAAAATCATAGGCTCTTTGTTGCACAGAGCTGTCAAAGTTGGTAACCAGATTAAACAGTCCTTCATATCTTGGAAAGCTTTCTCCGCCTCTGGCGTCCATTGGAATTTTTCATTCTTCACGCAGTTGCGCAAGGTACGGATGAAAGGATAAGATTTTGCCACATGGTTTGCGAGAAAACGATTGAGAGCAGCTAACCGCCCCGCCAATCTCTGCATCTCCTTTACGCTTGCCGGAGATATCATACTTTTAATTGCTTCAACTTTCACTGGATTGACTTTAAACCCATTCTTTGTGACGATGAATCCGAGGAACTTGCCTTCTTCCATTCCAAAAGAGCACTTGCTTGGGTTTAATTTCAAGTTCACACTTCGTATATAATCAAAAGTTTTCTGAATGTTTTCTAACATCATTTCTTCTGTATTGCTCATGATGACTAGATCATCAATATACACCTCAACGGTTTTCTGATGTCATCTCCAAAAACGGAATCCATAAGTCGCTGATACGTGGCTCCCGCATTGCAGAGCCCAAAAGGCATTTTTGTATAACAAAAAATACCTTTTTCCGTGCGGAAAGCCGTTTTGTCTTCATCCTCTTGTTTCATCAGCACTTGATGGTACCCTTTGTAACAGTCGAGAAAACATTTCCAATGAAATGATGCTAATGAGTCCACTTTTTTGTCAATTTCTGGGAGCGAATAACAATCTTTGGGACATGCTTTGTTTAAATCCTTAAAATCGACACATATGCGCCACCGCCATTATGTTTTTTTGACCATAACGGGGTTCGCCACCCAAGTTTGATACTTGACTTCGCACAGGATACCAGCTTTAAGCAATTCAACAACTTGCTCGTTCATAGCTTCCGTTTTTTCACTTCCCAAGCTGCGCTTTTTCTGAACTACTAGTTCTGCTGATGGGAAGACATTTAAGCAATGCTCTGCAATGTTGCGCGGAACCCCTATCATGTCTGCAGGTGTCCATGCAAAGATATGCATATTTCGACAACAAGTTTGAGTTTCGCGCGAATTGCCATAGAAATTGCAGGACCCAGAATAATTGGTTGCTCTTGATACTTGTTGTTCAGAACCCATTTCTCAGGTTCATTTGGTGATGTTTGTTTAGCAGCCTTAACTACTGGTTCTTCGATAGACATAATCTCTTTTCACGCGAATATGATAGCTACTCCAGTTGGTGTTGGGAAACCACATGCAGCGTGAGGCGCAGACGTGACCATGCTGAAATCTCGTTGCGCTCGACGCCCTAGTAAAACATCATGACGGGATGTTGAGCTTTAAGACACGACATTAATCTGAGCCCTTTCGATGGGGTTTCTCCAAAGATTCGCAGAGTCTGACCGTCTGGAAGAGGAATGCGTATAAACTTTTCGCGGCATACAACTTCTGCCTGATGTTGGCTGAGCCAGTCCATACCAATTATAATATCAAAACTTCCCAACTTCATAGGAATAAGGTCAACTGGAAAGTCGTGGTCGTTTAAGGTGAGTGTACAGTTGCGTATAATAGAGTTTAATAAGACTGGTTTCCCGTCAGCAACTTCTACTGTTATGGATTCCATGAGCTTATCACGATTTTGGTTTAGGATAGGTTCAAACTCTAAGGACACAAAACTTTTATCCGCGCCAGTATCAAACAACATGGATGCATAACTACCATTGATAAGGAACGTACCGTTAACCACATTGCCGTCAGCTCTAGCCTAATTAGCGTTAATGTTGTAAGCTCTTCCTCTTGCAGGTGGAGGAGCTTGGTTCGCTTGATTCACCGGATTGGCTTGGGCTTGAGCATGAATAATGTTCACCAACCTTGGACAAGTGTTTCTAAAATGGCTTGGGTCTCCACAATTGTAGCAAGCCCGCATAGGTTGTACCATAGGATAGTTTGGTTGGTAGTATGTTTGGGCTAAATGTTGGGTAGGTGGTAATAGTAGGGGTTGTTGGGCTTGACCCATTATTTGTTGGTGGGTTTGGGTTGAAGGCTGGTGGCGGTTCGTTCGCTGAGGCATGCGACAGGTTTGAACAGTATGGCCTGCGCGACCACAGCCGGTGCAATGTTGGCAAGGATGTTCAGGAAAATGGTGGTATTGGCAACGGCTACATTTTGGTAGTGGGCCAGAGTATTGTCTTTTGTATGGTGCAGGTGAAGGGGCAACTTGGGTAATGGGTGCAGCAGGAATAGGGAAGTTGGTTTGTGTGACAGCGAAGTTTCTGTGTTACGCTTCCTCTTGTTAGCAAACTTAGAGGAGGAGGTGGAATGGTTTGAAGTTTGACCCTCAACAGGGGCTATCTTTTTCTCTTCCTTAAACTTACCGTTGCGAATTCGATTCTCGGTCAGTTCAGTGGCTAGTTCCATAGCAGCTTCAAGTGTTGCTGGTGATGTGCTGAGAACTGAATCTTGAATTTTCGAGAGAAGTCCTCGAATATAATGCTCGATTAACCGATAAGTTGGGGTGAACAAGTTAGGGACCTTTTGGTTCAACTCTAAGAACCTCTTGTCGTAGGAAGTATGATCTCCCTCCTTCTGCTTCAAAGAATGAAATTCGTCCTCCAACTTTTTAATCTCACTCCTAGGACAGAACCGCCTAGTCATAATTTCCCTTAACTCCTCCCACGTTAAGGCCATTCATCATCAATTCCCCTCTTCCCCTTTTCAGTATTCCACCAGGTAAGAGCTACCCCAAATAGTCTTCCGGTCGCGTATCGAACCTTGCGATCATCGGGACAATCGCAGTTGAGGAATGTGTTTTCCATTTCCTCAAACCAGTGGAGGAGAGCAGTGACACCTTCAGTCCCTTCAAATTTAGGAGGATCACAAGACTTGAAATGTTTATATGAGCACTTGCTGGTAGGAGGGTTGCCGATGTTCTGGTCGTCTTGCTGGGGAGGATTAGTGGGATTTGTGGCGAGAGCTTGTTGTACTTGAACCACAATGTCAGGAAGCACCGCGGCCATTTGTTTTGCGATTTGAGTGGCCAAGCGTTCATGAGCCCTTCCTGATCTTTTACCCCCTCGCTGTTGTCTAGCCGACATCTACAGGAACATACATAAGAAGATTGTGAGTTTATGGAGTCTTTTTAGGTGTCATGTGTCTTAAAGAAAATGAAAATAACATAAATATCAATAATGCAACTACATCCATAGGATGTCTTGGGTTCGCTCATGTTGGGCCTCAAATGTCCCCCATACCTTTACCTATATAGTCATGTGGGCCCCCATGACTATTGGCTTGGTAGGATTCACATTAGTATTGGCGATTTAACACTCGCATCACCCGAATGCAAACCACAAAATATGTTTACGAGATGTATGGTCGGAATGTGTCCAGGTGTAGACACAGTGACAACTCAAAGTGGGGTTAGCTCACACGACGTTTGGTATAGCATGCTTTGGCCTAATAGGTACTTCGTACTCTCATCGTTAGTCCCCAGGTAGGCAAACTGGTCCTTTATTTTGGATTTATACGAATGCCAGCCTAGACAGGACGTTCCGACTACCGGTACTTGTACCCTTCCAGTTACTACATGCCCGTTATGAGAACTCACTTTGATGTGATTTGAAAATACAAAAAAATCATTGTAAAAACAATCATGAAAATGATGTGATGTGTGCTTTCATTGTTGTGATATGTTATGAGAATATGATTTATGATAGGCATTATATACTAATATGTACTTATGAACATGCTTGCATAATATTGAATGTAACACTAAACATAAAACATATAAACATCATGAATTTTGCATGTAAACACAAAAATCTTAAAAATTTCTAATCAACTATAGTATAGGCTCTAAGGGTCTAATAACCTATCCTATATCCCTATAGTCATGGCTCTGATACCAATCTGTCACACCCCGACACGCAGCGGAATAAGGGTCGGGGCATAATTGGGTTATCACCAAAGCTCATGATATTTACTAATATGTTTCATATTTATTAAAGTCAAAATTACATTCCCAATAATCCAAACATGTCCATACAAATACAAAGAAAAATAACCAACTAAACAATTCCAAGCTCTAAATCATTTTATTTCTTCTAGGCCAATCCTATGTGTTTCTTGCTGCAGCTGGTTCACCTGTATCATGTGTAAAAATGGGGGTTTTTGGGTCAACATAAGTTGGCGAGTGAACCTTGTTAGATAAACATTTATTATTGATTTTCTTGTTATTTTATCGAGGAAAAATTGTGCAATAATCATAAGTGAGCAAATGTAAATAATCAAACAGTAGCAATAACAACCACAAACTATAACATACATACAATAACATATCAACTTGCATAAATATATAACATGAATGAAACTGTGCGATCAAGGCTCAATCAAACGGAGCCGATCGTATTGCATGTACTGAAAATGATAAATGTCTGTGCGATCAAGGCTCAATCAAACGGAGCCGATCGTATGTTGGCATGCCAGGTTCACGCTCATAATGTAATGGGGAACATGCTCAACGCTCATAATGTAATGGGGGCGGCGGCCTATGAACTTGCATGTACTGAAAATAATAAATAAATCTAACAATAACCATACAAACAGTTGAAACAAGCTGAATACACATTTGTTCATGATATGATGTATGCACAATAATTTAAATATAATAAATGGCAAGACACATGATACACCCCAAAAACGTGATTAAAACGGGGAATTTTAAAGATTCACTCACATTGGGTGCGTTTGATTGGAGATGGTGAGATGCGTACGAGTTGGAAGAGTTGAACAACGAGAATTAACTAACCTAAATAATAACGGAAAATATAGTAAATGAGTGGATTTTATTAATGATTTTAATAGAATTTTTAGATATATTTTTGTGAGTTTAAGGCTATTTCCTATCTTTAAAAACATTATTTTTAAGTATTTTTAATTGATTTTTAAATTAAATTAAATAATTAAAAATATAAAAATATGTTGACTTTTTGAGTTGACCGTTGACTTTTTGACTTTGACTGTTTGACCGGTTTATTGTGTAAATGCATACGCTGGGTGAGGCTCGAACCCAGACCTCCCGTACCGTGCACGCAGCTCTACCAACTGAGCTACGTGTCTAACCCGAAATAATTCTGTTTTTATTTATATTTATATACTAACTCAGTTTATTCAAAAATTTTTTATTTTAAAAATGTTTAAAATCATCGAACCGGTGCCATGTACAGGTCTCAAACCCGGGACCTGTGCTTTAACGTTACACACAGTCCACCGTTGGACTGTGTGTCTAACTTGGTTAATTATAGATTTTTATTATACTTAACATCTAATTGTAAGTTCATCCGGTTCAGTTAAAAAATAACATTTTAATTACAGAGGGTGTGTGTATGTATCAAGGATCGAACTCGCGGCGTGTGATATGTATATGCACACAGTCCACCGCTGGACTGTGTGTCTAACCCGATATAATATCCAGATTTTATTAAACTTATAATCAAACTATCATCGTCTTCTACATTACAAAATTACAGTCTGCGATTACGCTATTGTATTTGTTTAATTCGATTGACAAACATTGAACAGACTAATATGAAATGGCAGAGACGATATTTAGAAATAAACATACCGGAGAACGATTTATCTCAGAATTCCGGCAAGTCGTCGGCTCTGTGTTTACGGATTTCTACTGAATGAATAAATTGACAGTTTTGATTAGCTACGAGAGAAATTTAAGTATTAAACAAGAGTTATCAGAAGGTTTGAAGGTCTATACCGTTTCACAGCTGAAGATAAGGATTTTCAGAAGTTTTCCGGCGAACTGGAATTATCTGATATTGACGTCTGAAATTGATTTCGATTGAAGGGTCTGAGTTAGCAATAGCTTAACAATTGATAAACCACGAAGGAATTGAAAGACTTACAGTTTTGATGGAGAATACGGTTTTCCGGCGAAAGTCCGGCGAGTCCAATTAGATTCTCCAGGCGAACTGAAAATTGTGCGAAAGTGAAATGGCAGGTTTGTAGAATGTTTCTGAGTCGCGAGAGAAGTCTTTGATTGAAGTAATTTAGATATTGAATATCTTCGGTTATAAAAACCGACCATCATCAGAATTTAAGTTAATTCAAGTCTGAATTGATTAGAATCGTCGGTGCATCAGTTATAAACCAGAATTCGCGATTACTCAAATGTTTTGGACGGTTGAATAGCCGATTACGGTTTTCAGTTTGGCGCAACCGGTTGATCTATGATTGACTATAAAATTCATTTGTTTCCTAGAGTTGACAGAAAACAACAAGTGGCGGAGTGGTTATGTGTGTGTGTTAAGTCTTTCGAGTTCAACCCGGCTGACCCGGGTTCGAGTCCCGGCAGCCTCATTTTCTTTTTAATTATTTTATTTTTACTTTTTATCAATTTTAACTTTTATAGTTTAGTTTGTTTATTAATTATGCATCATTAAAAATTAAAATAGCCATAAATACGCAACGTGACATTTATAACTTGATATTCGATTACAAAACGGAGCGGGTTTGGAAAACCCGTTTTTGACAAATGTTACATGGAGTCCTTCCACCCTTTTTTGAATTTTCTGCCACCCCTGCTCAGATCCTGGGGACGGTTCTGGAAAGTGGAGGTCTGTTAGAATTAAGGTTCCGCTCCGTCTGCGCGTAAACCTTGGCCGCAGCCATTAGCTTGTCCCAGCTCTTTGGAAGACTAGTTGTTCCAGAAAGTACTTTGATCATTTCATCGCACCTTACCGCGTATTTTAATTGTGCGCGGATAAGGTCCTCATGAACATCTCCAATCTCCAAAACTTCTTTGTTGTAGCGCGTGATAAAATCTTCAAGGTTTTCATCATCTCTCCGCCAGATGTTCATCAATCTGAGGAGTCGCGCAAGTATCGTCTTTGCTGACTAAGTGTGTAAGGAACTTTTCCTTAAAATCGTTCCAAGAAGACAGTTTACCTGTAGGTAAGTTATCAAACCATAAGCGCGCGACGCCGGTAAGAGTTTGAACAAACAGGTGGCACCACATTGGTAATGTCCACCCTCCAAGCAGCCCTGCGCCAGTGAAAAGGCGCATGTGATCATCAGGATCGGTTAGACCGTTAAACTTGCCTACATTGTTTGGTAACTTTGCTCGTTCTAACGGAACCAGTGCTATTTCTCTCACAAATTTAGATTGTTCGGCTACTTCGACCGGTCGATATATCGGATTGTAATCATGTTCCGCCTCCGGATTGTACACTGCACGTATTTTGGGCTTATAACTCACATGATCTGTAGACAGACGATTAAAAACACTTGCACTATCTCCTTCATCATAAGTCTTATCATACTCATCGTGTTGGGTGTCCCGCTTCTGTGACGATCGCGGGCCCAAACGTGAATGAACAGAAGTGTGACGTTGAATGTTTTCTTCTTGCTTTCTACTACCAGAATGAACTGGATCATTCCTGGTTCTAGAGTACGTTTTAGCTCTATCTTCAAACACATGCGAGGGCGTACGAGCATGATTTTGAGTATTATAACTCAACACTCGAGGTGCCGGCGAAGCACGGACCTGAGGAGCATTAACCGGAGCTTGAAAAGCTGGAGTTCCAGTCTGAGCACAGAGTTGAGCATACATAGCATTCAAAGCAGTTTGAGATTTGATCAACCACGATAATGGAGTCTCTCCAGGTGGTAAAATTGACGCGACATCAACCTGAGGAGCCACCGGCGTTACTGGAATGCTGGCATGATCTAGATCATACGGAACATCAGCTTCGTCGGACGAATCTTCAACAATTTGTTCGTCGACCTGAGTAGCGCCACCGACGCGACGGATCTCCGATCAAGGACCTGGAAATGATGATCCATCAGCTATGATGTTGTAGATCTGATTGAAACGAAACGAAAAACGAGAAAAGAATCGAAAAACGATGGGCCCCAATGAAGAAGCCCTAGATCAACCAGATCGGAATCTGTGTAGATCTATGAATCGGGCTCTGCATAAAGAGGTTAATCCTTCGTTTGGTTTCGGGAAAGATACTTCGAATGATCCTACAAAACAGAACACCGTCAGCCTCGCCATGGGGAGAAGGGGGTTCTCTCCGTGACCACCCTCCGGCGTGAGAATAAGTACAGGTAGTCGGAAGTAAGTGAAGTAAGAGAGAGACTAAGTGAGAGTGAATAAGTACAGCCTTCTACTTGAAGCCGACAGTCCTTATTTATAGCTGGATTTTGGCGCAAAAAGGAGAGAAGAAAACTTAATGGAATCTTTACCATTCCGTTAAGTGTTATGTTCTCCGTTAGAGCACACGGATCGGCCCTTTATCAACGGCTGGGGTAGAGCCACGTGTCATCGCGAGATTGCTTGTGCTTTCTTGAGGTGAGCATGCCATCATCATGATTTATTGGAATGTCTGTGATGTCGACACGTGGCATTCGTTACTGCAGCAAGGTGATCGTGCACAATGGAATAACTAACTGTTTCTAGAACGTTACAGCTTAAACCCTCTGGGGAGTCGCCACGTGTCTAGTTTGTTATTACAGAAAGATTCCTTTCGCACAGGCTTCTTGCCATTTTGTTCACTCCAAGCTTAACTCTGACCCTACGCGCCCGCACGGGTTTGTTAAATGGAAGTTATTCTTTTGCTTGTTCCTAGCACAAGAATTCCCTGCGCTGCCGCACAGGGTTTTCCTGAGACTAAAATGAATTTCTAAGTTAAGGAGGTATGGTCCTTTGCGCTTCGCGCAAGGTTTTTGGGACCATACTCCTTTAGGCTCAGAAATCAACGTAAAATGATGCAAGACTAAAGATTTGTACCTTTAAAAATAGAAACCCATGAAACTATTTCAAAATTGGAGTCGACAACTACACCATGGATGCTGGATTGTAATAAATCAGAAGAAATTTCCACCGAGGACTTTCGGCTTGAAGCTTCATGGTTCTGATTGTAAAAATTCCATAACATTTGGGATAATAAGAGATTAGAAAAGACAGATGATCAAGAACGAATTAAACATCATTAGGTTTAGCTGTTCTTACCAGGTTATGTAGTAGAATTGAAGACGAACAGACCTAGCGCCATCAGATCTATTGATTACACCACAACTTTTTATGGGTTCATGATAATCTAGCACATACACCACTACATCTAACATCGTCTTCAGATCTGAAAGCCTTGTGACAGTTACCGACGTAGTTGGACCACAACCAAACACCACAAGCATCCGTGCCGGAGTCATGATGGTGGCGGTTCTTACCAAAACCCTAATCATTGGCATGTGCTTGAGTCACCAGAGAGAGAGAGGCGGGTCTGATGGAGTTTGTGAGATGTGTGAGGTGTGAGGTGTGAGAGAGGGGGAAGGGAAAGCTTGATCCATGTGAAGTGCATATGAGCCGTCCAGATCATGATCTGTGTGAAAAAAGTGAAAAAATGAACGGTTGATGATCCGGGTGAAGGGTAAATTGTTTGTGTTTTCTTGTGCTTAAATCTTGTACATTGTGCATTAAATGTGTTTTAAGTACATTGGCAAATTACCTTAAGTTGCCCCTCGGATATCTTTATTATATATAGTATAGATAATTTTCAAAACTTCTAAAACTACGAGGCGATACAAATTTAGAATGCAATCTAACAATTTTTTTTTTGGACGGCAAACAGCTCACTTGGTTAGGGCCGCGGCCAGCGACCTAGCCCCCCGATTCGAATCCACGTGCATGCGGACTGTTTCGACCCTTCGCCCGGAGGCTTTGCATAAATTTGCATACCCCGTGATTCGAACCGACGTCACCCAGACAAAAACTCCGAAGGGAAAACCTTCCCACCTCTCCACAAACCAATTGGTCTGTGGGTCATTGGCAATGGAATCTAACAATTATTTTTGAGTTTATTGATCAACCTTACTGATGTTTGAAAATAAACACTTTCAAACCCATGTAATAGCAAGCAGGTAAAAAGGTAACATCTCAATTTAAGAAAAACATATTCTTTCAATCTCCTAGAAAGAGATCTACTGCAATACCATTATACTTGGTTTTAGATAAAACAAACTTTGAGGCCCACACGACAACAAAATCGATATAAGGAATAGAACATGTACCTTAAGAAAGCCTCATTCATGAACTGAAAATGATATTGCAGCTACCTAGTTTTCATTTGTATACCCCCCCCCCCCCCCCCCACACACACACACATAAGGCTTTCGCTGTAAGAAAAATATAATCTTCTATGCATAGGTGAAGAACCATTAAACAATACTAAAGTGTCTGCCTATATTTTTTTAATAGCAAAGGTTTCTCTACTCTACTTTACACCAAATGATACAGAATGCTCCCCAGCCTATTCTAAACGTTGTTTTTAATCCATTTCATTGAGGTGTGTCCTAATCTTATTTGTGCAACATTATTCATGTAATGTCATTTTATCGAATCAAAACTTTTCAAAATATTACAATCTTCTAATTCTATTTTCTTAAACCAACTAACTGAATCATCTTATTTACCATTAGTGAGCTGTCAATGATTTGAATTACCTTTCAGGTATGTGGGTAAGTTACTCCATGCCATCAGCTGAAGTAAGGGTGGAGATTTTGTTACACATTTCTTCCATCAAATATACAGTTTTTTTTACATTTTTAATGGACTTGTTCTGAAGAGAACCGGTTAGATTAGTTGTATATGTCAAACACTACAATTATTATTTAATAAATAATCTTTGTTGGTTCCTTTCCATTAAATAATTATTGATTTAGATTTATTATTTTCTTTCTGTTTGGGAGTTATGATTCTTTCAAATTGTATTAAAACAATTTATATGTCCAGACTAAAGCTATCATTGATAATTCGCCAACTAAAGTTATCATTGATAGTTCCAATAGTTGTTTAGGTCAGACTTATCATTCATCCAAACATTTAAAATACTTTATCAAAAATATGGTTGATACTTTATCTCAATGGTCGGTATTATTGTTAGTTGTTTAATCTTGTATATCACCCTACTTTGCAACATAAAAAAGTTGATATTTTAAAACATTTAATGGCAATGTTCAATGTTAGTTTATATTTATTAAAGATGATCAAACAAATTCAGAAAAAAAAAAACTAAATAATCAAAATAAAGCTACTAACAAGGAAGTATTTTGTAACATCACACCTCTAAATTGAATTTTTTTATATAAATATAATAATTGCAAATGCATTGTAACAATAAGGGTAGACAGGGTGTAGTTGGGCGGGTTAAATCAGGTAGTACTCACCAACTGGGTACACGGTCGTCGATGTTTCGAATAGGGAGGGCTGGCAGGGAACACGGAAGTATTTGTAACATCACACCTCTAAATTGAATTTTTTTTATATAAATATAATAATTGCAAATGCATAGTAACACTAAGGGTAGACAGGGTGTAGTTGGGCGGGTTGAATCAGGTAGTACTCACCAACCGGGTACACGGTCGTCGATGTTTCGAATAGGGAGGGCTGGCAGGGAACACGGGCTATAGTCACCGATCAAAAATTGTGAAATATAGTCGTTGGGACACCTATATAGCTGTTAAGATTTAGAAATAATATTTTTTATTCCTTACATTTAAATACCACACTTTTACCATTTACTACAAAATTCAAATTATTACACACAAATAAAATGGATGATGATCTAGAGTTATACATTCCACCCGATGATATTCTCAAGCCACAGTAACCTATTATTTTGGTGTTTATTATTAGAATTATGTTATGTTTTAATTTTAATGAGTTCGTGTGTGTTTAAATGTATAATATATTTTTAATGAAATAACTAAGAAAAACAGTTATAGGTTACTTGAAAGTAGGCTTATAAATGAACTGAACGAATAAGAACAGATGCATGTTCGTGTTCATTCATTTAACTTTAATCGAACACAACATATAATCGAATACGTTTTTTTATTCATGTTCGTTTTTAAGAAAATGGACATGTTCGTGTTCGTTTAGGTTCCTTCGTTTAAAACCTAAACGAATAATTAACAAACGTAAGCGAACATAAACAAGCATAATTTATCAAACAATAAACAACACAAATGAACATAATTGAACAAACAAAAATGAACATAATTGACTAAACATAAAGTAAATTTTTATATAAAGTAGTTATTAATTACGATAAATTTCTTTGGAAAACCCAATAATGTTACTAGAAAGCCCAATTAGTTATATTTATATAAGTAGTTAAATAGTTCCTTTTATGTTTAATATTTATATAAATATAACTTATTATGTATTTAAAATGAAATGAACATAAACAAATGTAAATAAATGAACGAACAAAACGTGTGTTCATGTTCGTTCGTTTAATAAATAAAAGAAAAAATGTATTCATGTTCGTTTGTTTATTAAATAAATGAACATAAACGAACTTCCGCCGAATAAGTTTACGAATAATTCATGAACGTTCGATTTATATACTGGTCACCATGAAATAATTAAAAAGGAAGTGGCAGTACATAATTGATAGAATTCAAGGTAGTGAAAACTACTAACAAGGAAGTATTTTGTAACAACACACCTATAAATTGTATTTATTATATAAATAAATATAGTTGCAAACCCATAAATAAAACTATGGGTGGATGGGCTGTAGTCGGGTAGGTGAAATTGGGTTGCACTCTCCAGTAGGGAAAACTGCTATAGTCACCAATGAAAGATTATGAAAAACAGTCATTAGAACAACAATATAGCTGTTAATATATATATATATATATATATATACTACACTATTATCATTATACGATACCAAAATTCAAATATTTCTTCCAAAATTGTACACATAGACAAACAAGATGAATGATGATTTTGGTTATACCATCCATAGGATGATTACGATGATATATTCTCAAACGACAATAGCCTACTATTTTGATGTTTATTGTTTTACTTATGTTATATTTTATTTTTAATGAAAGTTTGGCTTTTTGTGTGTTTTTAAATGTATAATTTATTTTTGATTAAATTAAAAAGAAAAACAGTTCTAGAGTACTTAGAAGATTAAAAATAAGGTGATAATACGGAAAGGACTAAAAATAAGATGGCAATGCAGAACTAATAGATTTAGTACTCTAAAGAAACAACCCCTCCCCTCAATACACAAAAATCTGATGTCGAATAAACCTCGATGTCCCTACATCATTGAAATGCTTAAAAGAGAAATTATTTTAAATAAAAAGATAATCCAATGTATTTAGCCGGTTTTTATAACTTAGAATACTTCTAACGCTTGAAAACCTTATCACATGTCGCCTTGGTTGCATTTGAAATTGGATATCATCACCGGAGGGTGGGGCTCTCTCTCACTCACGTAATCGGAAGAAACAAATACATACACGTGTGTGCGCACACATATATATAAAAATTATGTCTAAAAGTGAACATAGTATTAGATAGTTCAAAATCTAAAGTGAGAGTTGATATCACACGTTGGAAATAGAGGTAGTAGAGGTGCTTTTATAAGTTTATCAAAGGTCAACTTTTAAATATTCTACTTTACTAAATAAAAATTTCGTAATTCATTTTTACTAACAATACTTTTAAACAAGTCTAAACTCACCAAATACTTGTAAATAAATTATTAATTATATATATATATATATTAGGTAAGGTTAATGCGAGAATCACCTTTATTGTGAGAACCACGATAACCACCTTTATTGCAAAATAAAATCTAAAAAATAAAAAAAGCACTTAATTTTTTTTTATTTTTTTTAATATTTTTTAATAAAAATCATTATATTTCGTTACAAAAAAAAAAACTTTTTTTTTCGAGTAACAGTTATCCATACACATGTAGACAATTGCACTTTAATTTATAATACCATCCTTAATACACTCAATTTTACATTAAATGCACATGTGCATTGTTATGTATAACAATTATATACCGTGTTTTGGTACAAAAAGTTTGTGATTTTCAATGATGAAGTAGGCTCATATATATGTTTTTTGGTTAGTTATATCTAGTGGTTGATGGGTTCATTATAGTTGTCACTTTATGAGGTAATATGTTGATTTGATGGTATAAACGGTGTTGATATACATGTAATAAAGTGAAAATATTGGTATTGGTATTGTATTATAAATGGTAGGAGGTAATGGTATTGTATTATGGATGGGAGGAGGTAATAGAAGTGTATTATGGATGATATGATAGATGAAAGAGAAACTGTATTCAAAGTAGTGTACCAAAACACCTTATTTCATGTTGATACATATAGATGCACACGTGCATTTCTTATATTGTAACGTAAAAAGTAGTGTATTACACATGGTAGTGTAAATGAAAGTACAATTGTCTAATGTTTGTAATGTATTACGGAATTTGTCAAAGAAATGATGAAAATGCACATGTGCATAGTAGTGTATTATGGATAGTATGATAGATGAAAAAGAATGTATTCAAGTTAGTGTACCAAAACACCTTATTTCATGTTGATATATATAGATACACATGCGCATTGATAATATTAGTAACGCAAAAAGTAGTGTGTTACATATGGTAGTGTAAATGAAAGTACAATTGTCTAATGTTTGTATGTATTATGGAATTTGTCAAAGAAATGACGAAAATGCACATGTGCATGGATAGTTGGTACTGAATTTTTTTATTTTTATTTTTTTTGAATTTTTTTTTATTATTGAGTAAATATAGCAACTTTTTCAAAAAAATATTAAAAAAAACAAAAAAAATTGGTATTTTTTTGAAATTTTTTAGGTATTACTGTTTGTTTTTACACTGGTTCTCGCGATTCTCACACTAAAGAGTGGTTCCTAACGGATCTTGTCCTATATATATATATATATATATATATATATATATATATATATAATACATGTAAATATGTATCATACTTGTATTTAATTGGTCGAGGGGAGTGATAGAACAATTTGTTGGTACTACATGGCATCTACTATCATTTTTTTGTTCCTTTTTTATATTTATTTTAAGGTATATATATCATATATATATATATATATATAATTATATTTGAAGTATAGAGAGAAAACTCATTTGAGTTGAGAAAACTAAAGAAAACCCTATGTAACATTTTTACTTTTTTCTAAAAAGAATAGGGAATGTAAGTTACATGTTAATGAACATTTTGTAACAAAAAAATAAAAAGCGATGAATGGTTTTTATAATTTTTTTTAAAATTTCAGTGTTTACAAGAAAAATGCTAAAAACCTGAATTTTTGTAAGTTTTTATAAAAAAAATCCACTCGATGTTTTTTTGTTACAAAACGTCCATTAAGATGTAACTTACATTCCTATTTTTTTAGAAAAAAAATAAAAATATTACATAGAGGTTTTCTTGAGTTTTCTCAACTCAAGTGGGTTTTCATTTTATCCTTCCCCTATATATATAGGGTAAAATAAAAACCCACACGACTTGTGAGAACTTAGAGAACTCGATCTTACGAGAGGTTTTTAATTTTTTTTACCAAAAATCATTAAAAAATCAATTTTTCTAGAAAAAAATATTTTCATTTACGGAGCCGTAAATGCTGCAAAAAGTGATGTCATGCTTATGTAATCACCTTTTACAGCCGCTGTAAGGGGCCAAAAACTACGGGTGTGAAAAAAATGAGGGCCAAACTCCCACGGGAAGGTTGAGTTCTCTAAGTTCTTACAAGTTGGGGGAGTTTTCCCTTGATCTTGATCATATATATATATATAATATATATATATATATATATATTGTAACACCCCGAAAAAATTAGAAATTAATATTTATTTACATATGGTATATACGTTGGTCATAACCAAAGAATAATGTGACTAGGATTAATTAACCTAGTTAGAAATATCTAGTGAATAATAAAGAAAACTTGAAATGTTGGTATTTATAAACATGGAAACCTTGAGGGACTAAAAGGGGTGAAACAAGAAAAATGTTTTAAATTAAACAATTAAAGACCAAAACACACACATGTGTGTTTGGTCGACATTTTCACAAGGCGCAAAAGAGGGTCTCTACAAGAACCCTAAACACATAAAAATCCAACAAAATCAAAAGGAAAACGAGCTGGGAAATTGGGGCTTTTACTAAATTTGTGATCACTAGACTAGGAGATCACAAGTTATGTCCAATTCCATCATTTGGTGATATCTTGAAATTTGGATAAACACTCATAATTGAAATTCATGCTTGAATGTTGAATGCATGAGTGATGTTATGTTAAATCCATGTCTAGGAGCAAATCCTAGTCGAAAATTTGGTGATTTAGTGATGAAAGTTATGAAATTGATAATTACCCATACATGTGTTAAGTGGGTGTTGTAACTATGTGATGAACACTGAATTTCAATGTTGAAATAGTGTAGAATTGATGTTATGATGCAAGTCTTGATATTGTTTATGAATGCTAGTCATAAGGACTTGAAGTTTGATGATTGAAACTTAGTTAAAAGTTGAATATATGTTGATATGTTGAAATTATGAAAGAAACACGTAATTGGCTAATTTAACTAATTACGTGTGATATGAAATAGTACGGGTTCTAAACATGATGTTGATTTAAACCTAATTGGGGATATCATATGATCAAAGGTAGTTGACTATTGAAAGACAAACTAACCAATGATGAAGTCGAATAGTAGTTTAGACATAAAATCCATAAGATGGAATAGTCGTAAGTAAGGATGACTAATCTAACTATCTTACGAATTATGGTGATAGTTTGACGCTTGACAAGCTAGGTGGAGGCTTAGGAAAGAAGCGGGGTCAAAAGATCAAGGACGTGGAAAAAGTGCATAATCGGATACAAGGTAAGTAAAGCTTACACCCTTTTTGTAGGATATGTATTTATTTATAAGTTATAAATACAACAAAGGTTATATTAGAAATATAGTTCCAACACGAAATGATACGGGTCGGAACATATCAAAGGATGAAAAACCATGTTTAATGGTAAAAAACGTAGAAATGGTAATTTGGTCATGCGATAACATATATATAAAATGAGTTTTTAAATGGCTACTTCATAAGTGATGAATTCACGCGAACAAAACAAACGATTGAATAAAAGAATAAAGGACTTGGTTGAATAAAAGCGATGGATTTCGCTAAGACGACTAAATAAATCAAAACAAGGTCTTAATGCATACCGGAATGGTTGTTTTGATAACTTCAGTAAAATACCAATAGATGGGTATGATTTCAAATATATGCGTAAACCAAGAAAAGGAACGCGGATTAAAAGTCAAAGACTCAGATTATGAGTTATGACTAAAAGACTAGAATTTCGCAAACATAAATTTTGATAATTATGTTCAAGTATTTGGAAGTTGAATGAGTTGAATAAAGAATAAAGTTTGACTGTCATAAGTGATGAATTTACACGAACAAGTCAAACGGGTTAAATAAAGTATAACGTTTGATAGTGTCAGTAAGCGCAAACCAAATAAATGGGAGCGCAAAATATTAATAAATCTATGCAATGGGTCATGAGAGGAATATAAAAAAACGCAAACCAAGTAACGGGAGCGTTAAAAACATTAAGATAAAAGAACCCGGGTAATGGGTTGTAAAGAAATAAATGTGTGAACCGAATAACGGTAAGTGGAAAAACAAACTGATGCGTAAATGACGTGAGAAGTCATAGAGTCGGAAGATTAGTCCAGAAGGAAAATGAATGTAGCCTTAGACTACGGTCAAGTCGATAGAATTAAAAAGATGAAAATAAATGAATTTAGGCTTAAAAAGGGTGCCATGACACCAAAAATGTATTTTAAGGGCGAAATGACACGAGTAAAAGATGATCTACGGGATCACCATAACCTTTAGGATATAAACAATGTAAAGGTTTAAAGGACTAAATGACCCTCGGGTCACTAATAGAAAAAAAAACTAAAGGGGCCTCACCAAAAAGGGTAAAAATCCTAAAGAAATAGCCTAAGAGGCTAAGCGAAAGAACCTACGGGTCACTTGGGTTAAAGCGTGGGAACTGATTACAATTCCCCGCGTAAAATAATTACGGAAAGGAATAAATCCTTGAACATAAATTCTTTTATATGAGTAAATGATGTAAGACAAAGAGAAAGTTTTAAACTAAAAATTCAGTTTTTAGTCTAAAGCAACGTTTTAATAAACATAAGTAGTATGAGATGGTTTAGGAAATCATAAACACACATAAGGCCGGAGATGGCAATATGGTACACCCGAGTGACGGATATAAAGTGACGCTCACTAATCAGCCCAGCCGGTAAAACCATTCAAGGTCAAAATAGTGTTATGACCTATACAAAATGCTTGTCAATATAAGCTTAACATGAAGTAAACATGTTGACAGACTCATTCGACCGGGTGGTCAAATGACAACTCAGTCAAATAGGCGACGAAGATAAGAATAAAAGATGAAAGTTACGTTCCGTAAGTACTTACTCATGAAAGACACAAATGTCAATACAAAAATTGACCGAAAAGAATGAATGCCTTGAAAATGAAACTAAGTTCTTTTGGTTCAAACCAATGAACTACGTAAATAAAGTGTCGGGGACGAAACCTTTTAAGGGGGTAGACTTGTAACACCCTGAAAACGGGTTTGATAGTCAAACCACGTTAATATTAATGAATGCGTGAAATACCGTTAGTGGTAAAATTTAACCCGGTGAATATTAGGATTTAAATAAATAAACCTAATATTAAATAAAAAGCGAACGAAAGCTTATGAGAAAAAAAATAAGAGACCCGAGTTAACGAGACTTAAAATAAAATGGGTTATAACTCCCGGAACCCACTAAGTAACTAGGAATATCAACCTAGTTAGTTAAGTGTTTTAAAATAATAAAGAAACTTGATTTGGTAACCTTTTTATAACCTTTGTATATTAGAGGGACTAAAAGGGGTAAAATTGGAGAAGAAGGTTTTCAATTAAAAAAAAGAGAGAAGAAAGAAATTAAAAACCAAAACACACACACTATGTGTTCTGGTCGACTGAAAACACAGAGCCAAGGGGAGCTCTTCTCAAAACCCTATACTTTATGAAATCCCCCAAAATCAAGAAGAAAATCGGATCAAAATCAATACCAAGCTGCAATTAGTGACCACTCGAGATAGGGGATCACAAGGTATGTTAAATTTTCATGTTTAGTGAAGTTATGATTGTAACATTCGTCGAAACACGGGTTTTCAAAATCTGCTTCGTTTATCAATCAAATATCCGTTATAAATTTCGATGCGTATTTATGGTTGATATTAATTTTAAACAATACATAATTAATAAATATATTAGAATTTAAAAACCATAATTTATAATTAATAATAAATAATGAATAAAAAAATAAATGGAGACGCCGGGTTTCGAACCCGGGTCACCCACAAATCCAAACACACAACACACCGCTCTGCCACACATTGTTTTTGTAATAAACACGGAAACAAATAGGATTTATAATAAAACCGAAAAGTCAAATCTGCAATCAGCACGCCCAGAAATCGCACTCACCGGAAAAAACCGACGTTCCGCGATTTTGGCTACCTTTCCTTTGACTGAAACGCACAATTTAATCTCGACGCCAGTTATAACCGTTGCCGGCAGTCAATTTCGGTCGTAACCGCCGGAAAACCTTTGACCGCGAACCTTGACCTCGATTTAAACTCAATTCATCCAGTTCCTCCCTATAAATACCCACTCAATCTTCCGGAAATCCTTTCGCTCAGAACCGCACACTTGTTCAAGTTGCAATTCCTCA
The DNA here is from genome assembly GCA_947069175.1 of Scalesia atractyloides. Lineage (NCBI taxonomy): Eukaryota > Viridiplantae > Streptophyta > Magnoliopsida > Asterales > Asteraceae > Scalesia > Scalesia atractyloides. The sequence goes on along the minus strand of CAMTDV010000016.1, from coordinate 18,681,001 downwards.
AAAGCTCGTCGCCGGAGATTTCCAATTTCGCCGGAATCCTGCCGGAATCGCTAGTCAGAAAACCGCGTTCATTCATCGGTCGGTATAACTGTCTAAACTTCTCTCCTATCTCTTAATTTATACTTTAATCGTTCCAACCAATAATCAAAACTGTTAAACAGTTCATACAGCCGGACATCGCAAATCAGAGCCGACGACACTTGCCGGAAAACCGCAGCAAACCCTGTTCTGGTATACCATATCATTTAATTTCTCTGTCCATTTCAATCAAGTATAGGTCGTGAACGATTAAACAAGAACAGTCGGAATCCACTATTCTGTGTTCTTAAACGAAGAAGATGAAGTCGCAAATAAGTATTAGTATAATTAAAATCAGATATTCAAACGGGTTAGACACACAGTCCAGCAGTGGACTGTGTGCACAAACAATACACACGTCCCGAGTTCGAATCGCACACGTACCGACTTTCAGAATTAAAACCAACATTTTTAGAACTGAATCAGAACAAGTCTAGGATGTTTATAAGAGTAATATAATCCATTTGTTAAACAGATTAGACACACAGCCCAACTGGTTGGGCTGTGCGCACTCGAACCGAAGGACCCGAGTTCGACTCCGGGTCCCTGCAACCGGTTCGGCCATATAATCATTTTTAATAAAACCAAATAAGTTTAAAATTAATTAGTATATAAATATAATTAAAACAGAGAATATTCGGGTTAGACACGTAGCTCAGTTGGTAGAGCTGCGTGCACGTATACGAGAGGTCCCGAGTTCGAACCTCACTCAGCGCATAGAAAACACAGTCTGACCGGTCAGACCCGGTCAACGTCAACGGTCAAAAGTCAATTTTTTTTATTTTATTTATTTCTTTTTAGTTATTTATTTAATTAGAAAATTATTTAAAAATACCTAAAAATAAGATTATTAAGGTTAGAAAACTTTCTTAAACTCACAAAAATAAATCTAAAAATCCCATTAAGAGTATGAATTAAAAGTATTAATCTCAAATAAAATCCATTTATTTACCGAATCATTTCGTTATTATTTTAGGTTAGTTTTTCCCTCGTCGATCAAATCCTAAAATTCGTGCGAATCCAAGGTCATCAAAGAACGCACCCATTGTGGGTGAATCTCTATCAATTCCCCGTTTTAATCATGTTTTGGGGTGTATCATGTGTCGTTTAATTCTTTATTATATTTAAACACTTGTGCATACATCATATCCGTGATCAAAAGTGTATCAAATGTGTATCAATTGTTGTGTGGATTATATGTAGTTTGGATTTATCATTTTCAGTGCACGCATTTCATTAGGCTCATCAGTTCCCGTGGGAGACGGGTTGAGCATCAGGTGCCTATAAGATCGGCTCCGTTTGATTGAGCCTTGATCTCACATTCATCATCATTCATATCATATACTCATTCAAAGTGGTTTGTGTTTGTTTACTTATATATGTTTGCTCACATGTGATTGTTGCACAAATTTTCCATATTAAATAAAACAAGAAGTTAATAACAATGTTTTATCAAGGTTCACTCGCCAACTTTTGTTGACCCAAAATATCCCCCGTTTTACACATGATACAGGTGATCCAGCTGAGGCAAGAAACACATAGGAAGGCCTAGAAGAATAAACCAGTTTAAGCTTTGGATTATTTACATAGTTTCATTTCCTTGTAATTGTATGAATTTTGATTTGGATATTTAAGTTGTAATTTGAATTTAATAAATATGAAACATTTTAGTAAACATCATGAGCTTTGGTGATAACCCAATTATGCCCCGACTCTTATTCCGCTGCGGGTCGGGGTATGACAGATTGGTATCAGAGCCATGACTATAGGGATATAGGATAGGTTATTAGACCCTTAGAGCCTATACTATAGTTGATTAAAATTTTAAATTGTTTATGCGTTACATACAAAATTCATGATGTTTATATGCTTTATGTTTATTTTTACACTCAATGTTATGCAAGCATGCTCACAAATACATGTTATTATACAATGCTCATCATAAATCATATCCTCATAACATATCATATCCATGAGAGCACACACCTCACAATTCCCATGATTTTTGCAATGATTTTTGTATTTTCAAATCACATCAAAGTGAGTTCTCATGACGGGCATGTAGTAACTGGAAGGGTACGAGTACCGGTAGTCGGAACGTCATGTCTAGGCTTGGCATTCGTATAAATCCAAAATAAAGGACCAGTTTGCCTACTGGGGACTAACGATGAGAGTACGAAGGACCTATTAGGCCAAAGCATACTATACCAAACGTCGTGTGAGCTAACCCCACTTTGAGTTGTCATTGTGTCTACACCTGGACACCCTCCTACCATACATCTCGCAATCATATTTTACGGTTTTCATTCTGGTGATGCGAGTGTTAATCCGCCAACACCAATGTGAATCCTACCAAGCCCAATAGTCATGGGGGCCCACATGACTACACAGGCGATGGTATGGGGGACATTGGAGGCCCAAACATGAGCAAACCCAAGACATCCTATGGATGTAGTTGCATTATTGTTAGTTATGTTATTTTTATCCTTTTAACGACACATGACACCTAGAAACTTCTTAAACTCACAATCTTCCTATGTATGTTCCAGGAAGATCAAATGAACGCTTGGCCACACAAATTGCTAAACAAATGGCCGCGGTGCTTCCTGACATCGTAATTCAAGTTCAACAAGCTCTTACCGCAAATCCCATCAACCCTCCCAATCAAGAAGACCGGAGCGTCGCCAACCCTCCTTCCAAAAAGTGCTCCTACAAACACTTCAAATCTTGCGATCCCCCAAAGTATGAAGGGACCGAAGGTGTTACCGCGCTCCTTCACTGGTTTGAAGAAATGGAAAACACTTTCCTCAATTGCGATTGTCCCGAGGATCGCAAGGTACGTTATGCAACTGGAAGACTGTTCGGGGTAGCCCTTACCTGGTGGAACACGGAAAAGGGTAAACGAGGAGTTGAAGATGCCATGGCCTTAACATGGGAAGAGTTAAGGGAACTCATGACCAAACGCTTCTGTCCAAGAAGCGAAATCGAAAAGTTGGAATATGAATTCCACGCGCTAAAACAAAAGGAAGGAGATCACACTTCCTATAACAAGAGATTTCTACGAACTAAACCAGATGATCCCTAATTTGTTCACCCCCGTATACCGCTTGGTTGAACACTACATTCGAGGTCTTCCCTCGAAAATTTAGGACTCGGTTCTAAGCACTTCGCCTGCAACACTTGAAGCCAAAATGGAACTAGCTACCGAACTCACTGAGAATCGCATCCGAAACGGCAAATTTAAAGATGATAAGAAGAAAACACCCATAGAGACCTCAACTACCAACCACTCAGTCTCCTCCTCAAAGTTTGCTGGTAAGAGGAAACGAAACAGCAAGAATTTTGCTGTCACTCAAACCAACCCTCCTATCACCGCTGCACCAATCACCCAAATTGCTCCTTCGACTGCACCATTTAAAAAGCCATACACCGGCCCACACCCAAAATGCAAACCGTTGTCAATACCATCACCCTCCCGAAACTCTTTGCCAACATTGCACCAGCTGTGGCCGTGCGGGTCACACCATTCAAACTTGTCGCACTCTGCAACGAATGAACCGCAATCAATCCCCAACCCAAACCCACCATCAGATAGTGGGTCAAGCCCAACAACCCTCACTTGTACCATCTGCACAACACATAGCCTAATCTTACTACCAACCCAACTACCCCATGATGCAACCCATGCGAGCTTGTTACAACTGTGGAGACCCAAACCACTTCAGGAACACTTGTCCACGCTTGGTGAACATCATCCATGCCCAAGCTCAAGCGAACCCAGTAAATCAAGCTAACCAAGCTCCTCCACCTGCCAGAGGAAGAGCTTTCAACATCAATGCCAACCAAGCTAGGGCTGACAACAACGTGGTTAACGGTACGTTTTTCATCAATGGTAGTTATGCATCCATGTTATTCGATACTGGCGCGGATAAGAGTTTTGTGTCCTTAGAATTCGAACCTATCCTCAACCAAACTCGTGATAATCTCATGGAATCTCTAACGGTGGAAGTTGCTGACGGAAAGCCCATTTCATTAAATTCTATTATACGCGATTGTACCCTCACTCTAAACGATCACGATTTTCCAGTTGACCTCATTCCTATGAAGTTGGGAAGTTTCGATGTTATAATCGGTATGGACTGGCTCAGCCAGCATCATGCTGAAGTAGTATGCCGCGAAAAGTTCATTCGCATTCCTCTTGCAGACGGTCAGACCCTACGTATTTTTGGAGAAACCCCTTCGAAAGGACTCAAATTAATGTCCTGCCTTCAAGCCCAAATATCTCCGCAAGAACTACGTCGCATTCCTAACTCACATCGTCAAAAAGGGAAACAAGGAGAAGAAACTCAAAGATATACCAGTTGTGAAAGAATTCCCACAAGTCTTTCCCGACGACATCTCAGGACTCCCTCCAGTGAGAGAAGTCGAATTCCGCATCGATCTTGTACCTGGCGCTACACCAGTCGCAAAATCTCCTTATAGGTTAGCCCCATCCAAAATGCAAGAGCTGGCCAGTCAACTGCAAGAGCTGACTGACAAAGGATTCATACGTCCTAGCTCCTCGCCTTGGGGTGCACCTGTTCTTTTTGTGAAGAAGAAAGATGGAACGTTTCGCATGTGCATTGATTATAGAGAACTCAACAAGCTAACGGTTAAAAATTGCTATCCACTACCTCGCATTGATGACCTCTTAGACCAACTTCAAGGTGCCACCTGTTTCTCAAAAATTGATCTTCGTTCTGGTTATCATCAACTCAGAGTACATGAAGAAGATATCCCAAAGACCGCTTTCCGGACTCGTTATGGTCATTACGAATTCATGGTCATGCCATTCGGTTTAACCAACGCCCCCGCTGTCTTCATGGATCTAATGAATAGGGTATGCAAACCCTACCTGGACCGTTTCGTCATAGTCTTCATCGACGATATTCTTATCTACTCCAAGTCTAAATCCTATCATGAACGACACCTTCGACTCATCCTTACACTTTTAAGGACTGAAAAGCTCTACGCTAAGTTCTCAAAATGCGAATTCTGGTTAAGAGAAGTACAATTCCTTGGACATGTCGTCAATGACAAGGGAATACATGTCGATCCTTCAAAAATCAAGGCAGTACAGGAATGGCAAGCGCCACGTACCCCTACCGAAGTAAGGTCATTTCTTGGTTTGGCTGGTTACCATCGCCGCTTCATTGCCAATGTTTCCCGTATTGCTGTACCACTCACGGCTTTGACTCATAAAGGAAAACCCTTCATATGGGGACCTAAACAAGAAGAAGCCTTCCAAACTCTAAAGCAAAAACTTTGTGACGCACCTATCCTCACACTCCCTGAAGGTTGCGTTGACTTTGTAGTATATTGCGACGCATCAGGGCAAGGGCTAGGCTGTGTATTAATGCAAAGAGGAAAAGTGATAGCCTATGCTTCTAGGCAACTCAAAGTTCATGAGAAGAATTACACCACCCACGACCTGGAACTTGGAGCCGTTGTGTTCGCTCTCAAGATATGGAGACATTACCTCTATGGTACCAAGTGTGAAATATACACTGACCACAAAAGTCTCCAACATATCTTCAACCAAAAGGAGTTGAATATGAGGCAACGAAGATGGGTCGAACTTCTCAACGACTACGACTGTGAAATTCGGTATCATCCTGGCAAGGCAAACGTAGTGGCCGATGCGCTCAGTCGAAAAGGTTATGCGAACTCTATTCGTCTTCTTTTGTTCGCAAATCATAACCGACATCAAAGATCGAATCCGAGCAGCTCAACATGTTTCTGTAACAGAAAATGACGTACGCGATGAGCTGTCATGTGGAGCTGAACTCAAAATCGAAACCAAATCCGACGGTATTCTATACTATTTAAATCGCATATGGATTCCCGATCGCGATAACCTTCGTGATTTCCTCATCAATGAGGCGCACAAAACACGATACTCTGTACACCCAGGAGCCGACAAGATGTATCAAGACCTAAGATACACCTACTGGTGGCTGGGCATGAAAAAGGATATCGCTGTTTTTGTTTCCAAGTGCCTTACCTGTTCCAAAGTAAAAGCTGAACATCAAAGACCTTCAGGACTTCTAGTCCAACCTGAAATACCTGTATGGAAGTGGGAAAACATAACCATGGACTTCATTACCGGGTTACCTCGCACTTCCAGTGGGTATGACACCATATGGGTAATCATTGATCGTCTTACAAAATCAGCTCACTTCATACCATTCGCGAGGACTTCAAAAACGAGAAGTTAGCTCGTATCTACATCAGCGAGATCGTAAGCCGTTATGGTATACCTTTAAGCATCATTTCAGACCGTGATGGTCATTTCACTTCACGAACATGGCGAGCCGTACAAGCCGCCTTGGGTACACGATTAGACCTCAGTACCGCTTTTCATCATCAAACTGATGGACAATCTGAACGCACCATCCAAACTCTTGAAGACATGCTTCGAGCATGTGTCATAGACTTCAAGGGAATTGGGACGCTCATCTACCATTAGTTGAATTTTCGTACAACAATAGCTATCGTTCAAGTATCGGCATGGCTCCTTTCGAAGCTTTATATGGTCGTAAGTGCCGATCTGCAGTATGTTGGCACGAAATTGGGGAATCACAAATCACCGGTCCAGAGTTAATTCAAGAAACAACCGACAAGGTCATTCAAATTCGAAACAATCTTCTAGCGGCTCAAAGTCGTCAAAAGAGTTATGCAGACAAACGACGAAAGCCTTTGGAGTTTGACATTGGGGATCAAGTACTTTTAAAAGTATCACCGTGGAAGGGAGTGGTTCGTTTTGGCCAGAAGGGCAAGCTAGCACCACGCTACGTAGGACCTTTCAAGATACTCGAAAGAGTAGGTCCTGTAGCATACAAGCTTGACCTACCAGAAGAGCTCAACAGAATTCATCCCACATTCCACGTATCAAACTTGAAGAAGTGCCTCGCCGATGAAAACCTCCATATTCCTCTATAAGACATTCAGATCGATGAATCTATGCACTTCAATGAAAGACCAGTAGAAATCATGGACTTCGGAGAGAAGCGTTTAAGACGAAGTCGTATTCTAATTGTCAGGGTCCGTTGGGAGTCAAAACGAGGACCTGAGTTTATTTGGGAACGTGAAGACTCAATGCGCGAGAAATACCCGCATCTTTTTCCTGTTACCACTACTACTTAAATTTCCGGACGAAATTTCTAAAAGTAGGGGATACTGTAACATTCGTCGAAACACGGGTTTTCAAAACCCGCTTCGTTTATCAATCAAATATCCAGTTATAAATTTCGATGTGTATTTATGGTTTATATTAATTTTAAACAATACATAATTAATAAATATATTAGAATTTAAAAACCATAATTTATAATTAATAATAAATAATGAATAAAAAAATAAATGGAGACGCCGGGTTTCGAACCCGGGTCAGCCACAAATCCAAACACACAACACACCGCTCCGCCACACATTGTTTTTGTAATAAACACGGAAACAAATAGGATTTATAATAAAACCAAAAAGTCAAATCTGCAATCAGCGCGCCCAGAACTCGCACTCACCGGAAAAACCGACGTTCCGCGATTTTTGGCTACCTTTCCTTTGACTAAAACGCACGATTTAATCTCGACGCCAGTTATAACCGTTGCCGGCAGTCAATTTCGGTCGTAACCGCCGGAAAACCTTTGACCGCGAACCTTGACCTCGATTTAAACTCAATTCATCCAGTTCCTCCCTATAAATACCCACTCAATCTTCGGAAATCCTTTCGCTCAGAACCGCACACTTGTTCGAAGTTGCAATTCCTCAAAAGCTCGTCGCCAGAGATTTCCAATTTCGCCGGAATCGCTAGTCAGAAAACCGCGTTCATTCATCGGTCGGTATAACTGTCTAAACTTCTCTGCTATCTCTTAATTAATACTTTAATCGTTCCAACCAATAATCAAACTGTTAAACAGTTCATACAGCCGGACATCGCAAATCAGAGCCGACGACACTTGCCGGAAAACCGCAGCAAACCCTGTTCTGGTATATCATATCATCTAATTTCTCTGTCCATTTCAATCAAGTATAGGCCGTGAACGATTAAACAAGAACAATCGGAATCCACTGTTCTGTGTTCTTAAACGAAGAAGATGAAGTCGCAAGTAAGTATTAGTATAATTAAAATCAGATATTCAAACGGGTTAGACACACAGTCCAGCGGTGGACTGTGTGCACAAAAAATACACACGTTCCGAGTTCGAATCGCACACGTACCGACTTTCAGAATTAAAACCAACATTTTTAGAACTGAATCAGAACAAGTCACAGGATGTTTATAAGAGTAATATAATCCATTTGTTAAACAGATTAGACACACAGCCCAACTGGTTGGGCTGTGCGCACTCGAACCGAAGGACCCGAGTTCGACTCCGGGTCCCTGCAACCGGTTCGGCCATATAAATCATTTTTAATAAAACAAAATAAGTTTAAAATTAATTAGTATATAAATATAATTAAAACAGAGAATATTTCGGGTTAGACACGTAGCTCAGTTGGTAGAGCTGCGTGCACGTATACGAGAGGTCCCGAGTTCGAACCTCACTCAGCGCATAGAAAACACAGTCTGACCGGTCAGACCCGGTCAACGGTAAATGGTCAAAAGTCAATTTTTTTTATTTTTTTATTTCTTTTTAGTTATTTATTTAATTAGAAAATTATTTAAAAATACTTAAAAATAAGATTATTAAGGTTAGAAAACTTTCTTAAACTCACAAAAATAAATCTAAAAATCCCATTAAGGGTATGAATTAAAAGTATTAATCTCAAATAAAATCCATTTATTTACCGAATCATTTCGTTATTATTTTAGGTTAGTTTTTCCCTCGTCGATCAAATCCTAAAATTCGTGCGCATCCAACGTCATCAAAGAACGCACCCAATGTGAGTGAATCTATATCAATTCCCCATTTTAATCATGTTTTGGGGTGTATCATGTGTCGTTTAATTCTTTATTATATTTAAACACTTGTGCATACTTCATATCCGTGATCAAATGTGTATCAAATGTGTATCATTGTAGTGTGGATTATATGTAGTTTGGATTTATCATTTTAAGTGCACCTATTTCATTAGGTCCATCAGTTCCCCGTGGGAGACGGGTTGAGCATCAGGTGCCTCATAAGATCGGCTCCGTTTGATTGAGCCTTGATCTCACATTCATCATCATTCATATTATATACTCATTCAAAGTGGTTTGTGTTTGTTTACTTATATATGTTTGCTCACATGTGATTATTGCTCAAATTTTCCATATTAAATAAAACAAGAAGTTAATAACAATGTTTTATCAAGGTTCACTCGCCAACTTTTGTTGACCCAAAATATCCCCCGTTTTACACATGATACAGGTGATCCAGCTGAGGCAAGAAACACATAGGAAGGCCTAGAAGAATAAACCAGTTTAAGCTTTGGATTATTTACATAGTTTTATTTCCTTGTAATTGTATAAATTTTGATTTTGATATTTAAGTTGTAATTTGAATTTAATAAATATGAAACATTTTAGTAAACATCATGAGCTTTGGTGATAACCCAATTATGCCCGACTCTTATTCTGCTTCGGGTCGGGGTGTGACAATGATTCTTTGAGGAACACTCATAAATCGAAATTATGTGATGCATGTTGTATGTATGAGTGATATTGGGTTGAATCCATAGGAACAAACCCTAGTTGAAAACTTGATGTATTAGTGTTGAAAACTAGGAATTTGATGAACACCCGTATATGTGTTAAGTGGGTTTTTATAACAAGATGATGAACACATGAATTTGAATGTTAGATTATGAAAAACTAATGTTATGATGCGAGTCTTGAAAATTGTTTATGAATACTAGACATAAGGGCTTGATTTTGATAACTGAAACTTGGTTAGAAGCTAGTCATGAACTAGACAAAAGATGTATAAAAATCTTGCTCGCAAGGTGTTCGTTAAAATGCCTAAGTGAAATTGCGTGTCTACTCGTTTGAATGTAGAACTTGATCAGATTAGGTATTCGGATGAATGCCTAATAACATGATGAAACGGGTTTCACTTATAGATGAAAACCCATAGATTTTGTGTAGTGAAAGAATAATGTGTCTTTGATAATCGAGAGCTAAGTTAAACTTAGTGGTAATAATACCATGAACTCGGATTAAATATTAGTTAAAATGGTGGCTTAAGAATAGTGCTTATCGATAAATGATGGAACGCCAACATGAGTTTGTTAAACTTAGTTGCTCAATTTCATAAGCTATAAGGCGGTTTGACTTTTAAAAGTCAAACCGACCTATGATAGAGTTCGGCAAGAAAAGTAGTATAAAGGTTCATAAGGTGTAAAGGTTATGACCTAGAACAACTAACCCAACCACCTTGTGAATATTATATGATAGTTTGACGCTTGACAAGCTAGGTGGAGGCTTGGAAAAGAAGCGGGTCAAACGGATCGAGTATGCGCAAAAAGAGCATAATCGAATGCAAGGTAAGTAAAGCTTACACTTTTCTATTAGATCATTTACTTGTTGAAGTTGTTATGATTATGATAAAACCGTAAATTAATTATGGTGATTCGACGCGAAATAATACGGATCTGAATAAGTAAAAAAAGAAGAGGGTAAACGGCAATTCGGTCTTGAATAGACCGAATAAACAATGAGTTTTGAGAAAAGACAAATTATAGGTAAACCATAATGAGTAAAAAGGGTAATATGGTAATTGACCACGAGCTAACGGACCAATAATTGTTTTTTTTAAAAGACGCTCTAAGGCGTAAAACACCATAAGTCAAAAGAATTAAGAAATGATTTTTTTTAGTAATATGATAACATGGTGTAAACCAGAAATGGTACATGAATGGGATGGTAAATAAATACCATCTTACGATGAATAAATGGTCAAATGGATTAAACGGGTCAAAAGTTGATGAAATTACCAATTGACATTAGTGATTAATGTTGTTGTTGAGTTTTATGCTGACAGAAACGAATAGCGCGTGAGATGCCGTTGTTATTAACTAACAACTTATATGATGAGGTATTAAAACGGGTCAATACTTTGATCCGAGCAAGGTACGTATTAGTAAAACTATAGTTAAATGAGAGATTTTAGTCAAATAAATTATTGAAAGTCCTTCATCGTAAAGGGAGGGACTAAAGTTGACCACAACGCCCTCGATTCGATAAACCTGGCAAACGACTCTTAAAGGTTGTTTAGAAATAAGTATGACGATCAAGTAAATCTTTAATAAATGTAAAAGTTATAGACATAAGTCTTTTTGGGTCAAGCGCCTAAAAATTGGTCTTTTCCGTAAAATGATTAACCGAATAGTAGTATTCGGAATAAATGGTTCATTCTATTAAATCCACCACAAAAATAGTTGTGGTAGAATATAAGTAGATATCTTAATGTAGAATTGGGATGTGTGAAAAGAATGAGCGAGATTTAAACTTAATTGTTTAAATCCTCTAAACGGGTCAAAATAAATTATGCGCATAGCTTGGGTATCGGCCGCGTATTTTATAAAAATTGTGATCATGAGTTAAAGTTTTTGAGTTAAAAAGTAGTCCATGATTTTGTGATGATTTAGAAGATAGTTTGTTTAATAAATCATGAAACAGGTCAAAAGTTTAATAATTGAATTTTAAGCCGAGGGCTCAGAATTTAGATTTTCATTAGTTCAGATGTTGATTTTTAACTCCATAAGATGGAGAATCGAATTACGATCACGTAGGATGAAACAGATTGTAAAACGGATATGTATTTTGAAAGTTATGCAAGTTTTTGTGCATAACAAGTTTGAGATAGGATTGCTGGGAATGTGCAGCACCAGTTAAGTAACCTTCTGTCGAAACAGGGATGTCGCGCCCCGCGACAGGTAGGTCCAATCTCGGTCGTGCCCCGCGAGGGCTAGGACGATACCGGTCGCGGCCCGCGAGGGGCTAAAAAGCTGGAAAAAAATTATTTTCTTGTTCGTTTTGGCATTCGGACTTGATTATGCATGTTATAAACTAAGTACGACTAACTCATTTCATGTTTTATGAAAGGTAGGTATATTGTAGGATACCGGAGGACGATCAAGCTCAAAGAAGAACTGAATACGATCAAGATACAAGCTTCCGCATCATGCGTCGTCGTCATCTTTAAACGGCGAGTTACATATATTATTCTGTATTGTATTAAATTTGAAAATGTTTTAATAAAACTCGTATTTTTCAGAAGTATGTGTAATCGTAAATTCACATTTTTAGTCGAAAACTATATGAAAATTGTTAAATAGAATTAAGGGTCTTACAGAGTTAAACGCGTAAGAAACGGATTTAGGAGACATAACTAAATGGTGAGAAACCTGAAATGAGTTACTTAACGGAATGGTAAATAAATACCATATATCGAGTCTTATGCTCACAGGATAAAACGGCTTGTGTTAGCGATGCTATGAATTAGAAAATTATTGAGGCAAGGTATTGAAACGGATCAAAATGCTGACCCGATCCAGGTACGCCTAAATATAATTATAAATTTTGGTCAAATATTTAGTCAAAGTCCTTCGTTGTAAAACGAGGGACTAAAATTGACCAAAACGCCCTTGATGGGTAAATCGGGCAAACGACCCTTATGGGTTGTTAGAAACATATATGATGGTAATATAAACCTAGATAAGCATAAAAGTTATAGGCATAACCTTTCTCGGGTCAAATGCCTAAAATGAGCATTTTTCCGTAAAATGACTAATCGAAGGGTAATATTCGTGACAATTGGTTTATTATATCAAATCCGTCACAATAGTAGTTGTGGTGGAATACAAGTAGATATGTTAATGTGAAAATATAATGCTAGAAATGAATAAGCTTGGTTATGCTTAAAAGCGCTTAAAAACTCTTAACGAGTCAAAATAAGCACATAAGCACAAACGGGTTAATGATGCATAATAACCCGCGATTTGAACCTTGTGTGATAGAAAATGTTTAAAATATGATGTCTAAACAAGTTGGTTTGATAAAAGTATCAACGGGTCAAAAGCTATATCAAAAGAAGTTTAATAATTAATTTATGCCGCGGGTTTAAATTCTAGAAAATTGTTACTCCGGATGTCGGATTTTAACTCCATGTGATGGAGAATCAAATTACGATCGCATAGGAAGAAGAATCGTGTAAAATGAATAAAAATGAGTAAGTTATGACCAATTATGTTAAAATTGGCAATGTTGGGAATATACAGCTCAAAGAAACAAACATTCTGTCGAAACAAGTTTGCCGCGCCTCGCGACAGAACTGAATAAACGGTCGCGCCCCACCAGGGATTGTCGTGCCCCGCAAAAGAAACCAGTGAAGTTGGTCGCGCCCCACGAGGAGCTAAAAAGCTGGCAAAAAATATAATTGTTATCTTGTTCGTTTTGTCATTCGGACTTGATTAGGTACATTATAAACCAAGTATAACTAACTCATTTCATGTTTTATGAAATGTAGGTATAAAGTATGGCACCGGAGAACGATCAAGCTCAATGAAGAACCCAACACAGTCAAAATTCAAGCTTGCGCACTATGTTTAGTCATCATGTTTTGAACGATGACATATTTTTATTACGACGAAATGTTTTAAATTCTTAAAATGATTTAAGAAACTCGTATTTTCAGTTGTATATTTAATCGTATAAACGCATTTATACGCAAAACTTATATAGATGTTGTTAATTAAAGTAAGGGTCTTACATATATATACACACACCCAAGAGATATGTGCTTATATGTACTATAATATAGTTTGTGTATGTGCATATATATTATAGAAATCATTTCTAGAAAACTATAGGGAAGGATTTCAGTATTATCTTTTAATAAAAGTAAATATTATCGACGTATTTTCAGATGTATAATTTGTCAGTGAATGTCCATGGAAGATGCAGTCATTCATTCATCAATGATAAGACAACAATAATCTTTTAGTATAAGCACGTCAGTTCCGACTTCATACATGTTAGTGATACAATCAGTAAGTAACCTAGTGAAATCCGTTGTTAACTCGTAGTCAAATTCTTTATCTACGTCGGTATTTCAATGGAGTATTATCGACGTCACCGACGGTTAGTATATTCAGTGAGGGATCATTAATGGGTGTCTTTGTCGCTGAAACCCATCCCTCCCCTTCCTCAAGCAAATTGTTCACATGTTCAATTAATTTAGGACTTTAAGTCATACGACTTTCAAAAACATATGATACAACCCTTTAAATTATATTGTTGACTTTTAAAACTACTCTCACACGTTTTTAAACAGCCATAACTTGTTCATACATTCACATTTACAAAAGATAAAATACACCACTAAAGCGAGCAATTTATTCTCATTAACTTGAGTTTGATGTTGCAATAGTTTTTTGTAAATTAACAAAACACATATGTATATATACATATACGTATAGGTCAAGTATACCAAGAAATCCTATGTGAGTTCAAAAAATCAAGAAACCCAGTGCATGGATACAATTTTGTCAAGTGTTACAACTTTTTTTCAGAATTATGACATGTAAAAGCTTTTTTTAGGAGAGAGAAAGTTAATATGTTACTCCTCTTTCACTCGTTTACGTAGATGTAACATCACAGGTTACACTTTTCTTGTTTTCAACAACAAATTTTGCAGGTTTTACGAAGTGTAATCTTTTCCAACTTAAATTTTACAAGTTTTCAATACATGTTACATGTTTTTATAGAAAAAAATAGTGTAACAGACAAACCTGTTACATATCGGTGTGTCAAACAGATAAGTGAAAAAGCAAAAAGTTGTTACATGTACTTTTGTCAGTCTGTAACATGATTCTGAGAAGATATTTTTTGTAACATGTAATCTCAACCATATGATTTCTAGATGGATGGTGGAGATTGAGTTTCTTGAACTCGTGAGGATTTTTTATTATCCTTTACACACACACACACATGTTTAGCATATATCTCGTGAAGAAACCAATTAATGCAATCCAATGGTTTAAAAAAAAGAGACGACAATTAGCTAATTTATAAGAATTACTGTAGTATATGTTAGGGCATAGGTTTATTAATTATGGATCATGTATCATGAAGTGGTGCCTGGATCCTTAGCGGATGGTGCAGGGACTCAGAGGATTAAGGATCCTTAACATTACTTATGATTTCTAACAATTGTTCTCTATGTTTTCTAATGTTCATATGCAGGTTATGGACGACGTGGACTAAGTCTTAGCTGGAATCTCGGGCACAAGTCGTTCAAGATGTTGCACGTGATAAATCCCACTAACGATCATGGAGCTTGAACGTGGTCTTCCTTGAATTTCGGACTTAGTTGTTAGGTTGATTCAAAAGGGGTTGATCAAGTGTCAATCATAAAAGTTTTTACGATTATACACACACTGGCATACTTGGCAAACCAGAGCTCTCAACACACTTAGCATTCGATTGTATCACACTTGACCAACATCCAAAGTTGTAGTATTTTTTTTGCAATATAGTTGATAGTGATAGTTTTCACTATCCGATGTTTTATGCCGGCGATCTACTAGTGATCTAGGGGTTTTGCTCGTATAAATCATTGTGTTCATCATTTCATTTATCAAGAAATTCATTTTATCATTGTTCACCACCTAAGCACTCTACCTCACTTTAGAAATTTGATTACATTATCCTCAATCAGAATTTTGACCAAAAGAGTATAATTGTTGTAACTTGAAGATTTCCTTTACTCCTTTTAAGCTACTATAGTTTAAAAGATCACAATGCCACTACACTAAAACCGTATTTGTACATCCTTTATGCGCATTTCTCGTTCTCGGTTCCTCATTCCTAAGATCTATTCAATCACAGTTACCCTTGTTGATAGAACTTCATGAGTCACATTCTTCTTTGGCGAATCTACTAACTACCATCATGGTTGAATTGATCTCCACAAACTGCCATTTAATTAACCATAGCTAGTTACCACTTAATGCACGTGAAACGAAATCAAATGGCCGACTTTGTTTATAAATCAAAAGCTTAAAAATGTTCAGAAAAGAATATAGAATTCAAAAATCAAGAACTAACTTCTAACCTTAACAAGAGAATCCTAAATAGGTTTGTAATATTCTAACCCTAATAAGAGGATACTTTAATAGGTTTGTAATAGAATTAAGAAATAAACAAGCCCCTCCAAGCTGCAGCCGAACCTCATACTCATCATGGCATCTAAAGTCAAATTTAGCTTTAACTTTTTTTATTTATAAGATATAGTGTTGTTAAATGCTAACTTCTCTTTCTTTAACTAACGCTTATGTTAGATCTTGTAAGATGATGAGAAGTGTTTTAAGATGATGTTAGATTGTGTATGAGTCTTCTTATATCATGTTGAACTTATTATAGATATGTTGGATCTGGTTACATAATTTTTAGTTTATAAAAAAGTTGTGGACAAGTTGCAAACTTAATATCCAGGACCTCACTCACCGCCTAATCTCCTTGTAATCACTATTGTTATAAGTGTTAATGAAAAGTGACCTTACTCCATGTCTAGTAATCTATTTTGATCCTCTTGAAAGATTCATGTAAGACCTCAAACCCGAGAAACCTCACAATTGGATCATCGTACTAAAACATAGTTCTAAAACTTATAATAGTCATTAAATAGCAGTGCAAAGGACATCAATAATTTAATACATTAAGTTCAAACATAACATAGCAAATAACGTAGTAGGTCAATTAAGGTTGATAAATGGCTGATATGAAGAATATGGGAGCCTTCAATGATGCGTGAACCTCCTATCAAGCATCAAAAAACCTGACATGTATGCCAAGAAGTCAGGTAAGGTGAGTGAGTCATGGTGTTAATTAAACAAGAAGTTAACACTATGAATAAAATTTTTAGTAGTTATCAGCAAGCCATTATTTAACATCAGACATGCACATCATCTTCAATCGTAAGCAAGCATCAACTCGTGAAGAGAACTTCACCATCATGTATGTGATACTAAGACAGAAAGGTTTAGACTCGTATGAGACTTGATGCCTACTATGTTGTCACACTCGCAAGTCCCCGTCAATAATGCTATATATAACTTTTTAACTATCAATCATTTAATGTTAGTTATCAATCATTTAGACTTACAAACCCGATCAATCAATATTAAGCACATAACATCAATCTATCAACTTAATGCATAAGAATAAGCAAGTACTCTAGTGGGTTACACCATTTAACGTTGTCTGCATATCAACCCAAAATAGTATAAAAAAAAGCTAGGACTCATCAAAAAGTATAGCTATATATACTAGGAACTTTGTGTTTACTTCATTGGACCCAGGATAATCAAGTCAACCATGGTTCATATGTGAAAAGGGTCAAACATACATTTTTGAGAACTAGGCCTCAACCGTGAGTACTTTGAGTATTCGCATATTCCGAAACAATAGTGCATACTCTAACATTTGGGCATAACGCTAATACTAGCTGAACTTATCCCGATCTCCGAGTACTCCAAGTATTCGCATGTGCGGGCGAGAACTTAGCTATGCCTACTGTGCAATGAGTACTATTAAAAAGTAATGTCTGCTTATACTATGGCTACTAGTACTAATATGTGATTACTGCATGCAAGTATCATCTGCGTATACAAGATTAGGCGCAAACTCAAGTTTACGATAACTGACCTTTAAAACCCTAAGAATGATCGATTCTTTGGATTTGAGTTGGTTTTACGCCAAGTTCTGAACTTTAACGTTGAAAACTCATCAATACCATGAAATAACACCATAATAATCATCAAACATAAACAAAATTTGCGATTTTTACGTGATTTACCTTGTTTGCAAGGTGTCACGATCCAAACTCGATCAAGCCGACGTGCAATCCTTTTGAACAGTTTCTCGATCCTCAAACTTGGTTGAACTAGTTGGAAATTGTACCCCAATCATATTCCTTCAATTCCTACTTTTCTCTATCTTGAGTGTGGAAAATGGTAAAAAGATAAACTGGAGGAGGCTCATTAAGACTCCCCACCTTTAAGGTTTCATGCATCAAATTACCTTCCTTCCTTCATGGGCTTGTCACACTCCTTAGTCTACACTTTGCTTTTAAAACCACAGTCCAATTTCCAATTTTCGTCTTTGTTTCATTTAGAAAAAATTGAGGTATTACATTTCAGTTTTCCTATTTAAAAGATAATGTCGGAGACTATAAAAACTAAAAAAGTTCTACTAAAATGGATATGCAATGCTATGGCCTCTGGGTTCTTAATCACGTTTGTGCATGTTTCTTAATCACGTAAAGCATTACTATGGCCTCTGGGTTCAAGTACATCTTTATAGCATAAGAGATTGCTTCTTAATTTCTAACAAATTCCCTAGCATTAAGGGAACTTATGGTTGCTACAAGAACAATCTCCTATTACAAAATTAACTATCAGTACCCGTAGTGATTTGGAGTGTCCTTAAGAAACAGTTGAAAAATATTGTTTATTTTGCGTGTCCAGTGTTTGTTTCCGTCTTTATATTGTCGTTCTTTGAATTACTAACCTCTCTTCTTTTGATCGATATTGACAAATAGGAGAACCGAAACTTTCAAGATGGTACCAAATGGGAATGGGATTCTACATTTTAGCCATTACTTATTACAATTATAGCATGACAACAATGCAAAATTCTAGCACTCTTTTTGTGTGATAATTAGGGTCCATAAGTCTCATATTAGATAAAGGGTGTGTGCGTTGCTGCTAAAAAGATATTTATTTGAAAAGCTATTATGCACTCATTGCTATTTCATGATGCTACCTAAAGAAGACATATTCCTAAACCATATTTGAAACGTTCAATGTGGGCACAGAATTAGCTATAAGTCCATATCAAGTGTTTTATGACCATCAAGAGCTGTGATTCTTGCTTCTAGACTTGAATGGGTGCCCCCAAATCTAACCGATCATTGTTGAAACGTTCAGGGTTTGTTGGAGGACATCAATCCCAAGCCGTCTCCTTCAATTGAAAGGTCATGATCCTAGATTTTATAGGCTGGTCTAACTGGTTTCCCGATAAATTGCAATTTGCCCCACCTCTAATGACACGTTTTTGTGTTCATCTATATTTTTTTGAAACATTATTTCCCTTCTTTTCTATAATCATTGCAAACATACAAATTCCAGATCTGTGTATTTCCTCCCCATATCTTTGCATACAAGTTGATGACTTGTGTAGTTATGTTTTTCAATAATTGTTGGTTTCCAGTATCTTCTTATAATTGTTTACAAGTGGCCAGTGGCCACCAAACTTGAATTCAATAATCAATGACAAGACCTTTATATATACCTAAGGAGGAAAGTTTGAAATGATTTGATGTTACATGGTTGGAAAATCTGAAAATCTAAAAAACTTTATCCTTCTAAATATACATACTCATTTCTCCAAGGACACTGCCCTTAAATGCATGGCAGAGATGGTTTCTGCATGGCTTTTTCAGAAGATAAAAGAGCCATGAAGGTGAAGGTGATGGGTCATTGTATTCAATGATGGAAGATAGGCTATATGTATTGAACAACTAATAGTAGTTTAATGATGGAATGGTCACATCCATAAAAGTCATATAGGGTCATTATAATTTCCTTCTTGTTTCATAATACGAGTGAATAATGTTTTCTTAAGATGGTCGATCAAGACTATCCTATATGCTTTTCGGTATGCCAAAAAAACCATATTTAATTTTTATCTCCTATCTTCAATACCTAATAAATCAAAATAAATTTCGTCACGTGTCTCTCTCTTTTATTTGAACGGAAAATTTCTTTTATTTATGTCGTCTGTAAGACTTGAACTCAAGACCTCTCTCTCAAAATGTTTAAATGTTTTACAATTGCCAATTAATCACCACCCATTAGTCACGTGTCTCTTTCTTAGCCATGTTTTGTAACTTGTCATTTTATTAGCCATCTCATTAAAATTTAAAAATTAGATTCATTTATTTAATTATAAAATAGTGTCCACTAATATTAAAGATCACCACCTTGTTTCCTAATTTATTTATTTATTTATTTTCACGACCTCCACTAATCTAGGAGATTATCTTTTTTTAACGATAAATTTAGATGACTGATGGATCACTGGATTATTATTATGCTATCAATGGAACCACATCATCATATTTCTCTTTACTAGACAATAATTTCTATACACAAATTCAGGAGAAAACCTAATAAATTTGAAAAAAAAACCCTTATGAGAATCGAACCAGTACAATACCTAATAATCCTTAAGCCTTATCACATCCTCCAAGATGTCACTAGGCTATAATGCAATGGGTTAGGAGGGATCACCATCTTATTTCCAAATTTTATCCAGCAGGTTTGTATTTAAAATTTACATGTTTAAACAAAAAGGGATATTAATAAACATGTACATGTTCAATAGAGTAAAGAAAATATACTTATAGTAATAACATGTAGCTAAAATTAACATATATTCCGTAAATATGTTTTTTCCCTCATATGTAACTTTATTGGTTTTGAAATTTTTTAACACATTAATCTATTATTGGTTTTGAAATTTTTAACACATCAATCTAATCTACTCTTGATTTAGTGTCCCCTCCTAGACAATGCCAAAAATAATAATTACATTCTTTTTGTTTGGTAAAACATTTTATTAGTAACCTATTAGAAACTTATTATGTATTACACAAGTAAAATATATAAAAATATATAAAGAAAATTTTCGTTTCACAATTTGGTATGCATTCAACCCGTTATGTATTTAATCCGTGTAATGAAATTCTAACCTCAAAGATAATTACAGCTCAAGCTACTACTTTTTCTACTTTTGGTGTGCATTAGGCTAAACGGTATAGGGGCCGGCATATGTCCGGCAAGGCCCGTCACCGGTCCCTCACACCGCCCCCTATGCCTATCCCCGGCAGGTCCATCCTCCAACTGCCGCTGATGCCGGACCTTATCCCCTCACATACATACATACATACATATATATAAAGGGGTTCATCCTCCATCTCTTAGGTCCATCCCCTTTAGACCTATCCTCACTCCCGTTTACGTGGCGGTCGACGTCACAGCCCATCCCCATGGAGATAACGCTCACCATACCCTTTATACCCTTTAGCGTTACTGGTGTTATGCGAATCTCTAAAACGTCGTTTTCACACTGACAAAGTCGATATAAATATACTATATTAACTATTTGTAAGACCCGAATTACGTTTGATGTCAGAGCCAACAACTTACTACTTATCACTGCACTGAAGTGGGGAAAGATAAAAGCTGAGTCATATATTATATATAATATGTCTTAATATAATAACACAATTAGAGTTTTATAGGAGATCTTGGTTTCTTAAGTCGACACCCTTTATACGAGTGGTATGCCTCTATAAAATTGTATGAGGTATACGACTCGTATATGTTACAAGGTAGTACAATGTCTTTTAACAGTAACAGAAAGTGATGGATGTGATATTACGTCAGTCTTATACGACTCATATAGAGCTATACGAGTTGTATAATATTCTGGTGAATGGTTGGTTTTGCATTGTTTCTCCCATTTAAATGACGAAAGAAGCTCGGGATGTCACACCCCGACCCGCAGCGGAAAAGGTGATCGGGGCATAATTGGGTTATCATCAAAGCTCATGACATTTATTATATGTTTCATATTCATTAATACAATTTAATGGAAATTTACAATAAATGATACAACATGTTCTAACTATCAGTCTAAGCTTCTTGTTTCTCTTCTAAGGCATATCCTATGTTTTCCTTGCTTCAACCTGTCCACCTGTATCATGTGTAAAAAGGTTTTTGGATCAACATAATGTTGGCGAGTGAATCCTATGGAAAAACATTTGAACGAGTTTATCCAATTGATTATAAATAATGTGCATACCTCATATGAGTAAATGTAGATGTAAATTTATTCACACAACACATAATATTGTATATTGAACATACAAACACCAAATGATAGTTTTGAGGCACGCGTTGTTCTCGTCTCACACGAGGAACTGATGGGCCTAATAAATGAGTTTTGAGGCACGCGTTGTTCTTACGAACTGATGGGCCTAATGTATGAGTTTTGAGGCACGCGTTGTTCTCGTCTCACACGAGGAACTGATGGGCCTAATAAATGAGTTTTGAGGCACGCGTTGTTCTTACGAACTGATGGGCCTAAATAAATGAGTTTTGAGGCACGCGTTGTTCTTACGAACTGATGGGCCTAAATAAATGAGTTTTGAGGCACGCGTTGTTCTTACGAACTGATGGGCCTAAATAATTTGTATACAACTTTGACAATATGAAATACATCACAACCAAACAATAGTTACATTCTAATTTAGTTCATATAATGGTATAGCACGAATTTGCATAAGAGAATTAGTTTAAGCGACACATAATACACCCCAAAACATGAATAAAAATGGGAGTTTGTAAGAATTCACTCACATTGGGTGCGTTCGGTTGATGACGTTGAATGCACGCGAAATGGTGTTAACCACGAGTGAAATTAATCCTAGATAAATCGCATAATGGTTCGGTAAGTAAACGGGTTTTATTAATCTATTTTAATAGGATTGTTGGGTGTATTTTTTGTGAGTTTGAGGCTATTTTCTAACCTTAAAAATGTTATTTTTAAGTATTTATAATTGATTTTTAATTAAAATAATTAAATAAAAATAATAAAAAAATATTTTTATGTTTGCTACAGTACGCATTGACCGTTGACTTTGACTATGGTTGACCGGTTTATAGGCATATTGTTGTGCGCTCGGTGAGGCTCGAACCCGAGACCTCCCGTACGCGTGCACGCAGCTCTACCAACTGAGCTACGTGTCTAACCCGTTATATATCCGATTTTAATTATATATATATATTAATTAGATTTAACAGAAATCCTTTATTATTAAAAATGAATTAAATCTCCAGAATCGGTGCGCTCCACAGGTCTCGAACCCGGGACCTGTGGGTTAGCGGACACACACTCTACCACTGGACTGTGTGTCACACTTGGTTATAACTCGGTTATCAATATACTTAACATATACTCAAGGCGACTCCGGTTCAGTTTGCTAAAAATAGGATTTTTATCAAGGCGACGTGTGTGAACCGGAATCGAACTCGTGACCTTAGCGTTAAAAGTGCACACAGTCCACCGCTGGACTGTGTGTCTAACCCGGTAATTATTTTGATTTTAATTATACTTAACCATTACTGAACTTCGTCTTCTTCACCGGTTTTAACCGGAAATGACGACGGACTGGTTCAGAATGTTGATTCATGTTTCTTAAGCGTTTAATGATCAATTACAAATGAGATAAAAGTAAAAAGGGAATGAATTTAAGCGTGAGATATAACCGACTGGTTATACTCTGTTTTCCGGCAGAACTCCGGCGACAGAAACCTTTTTTCCGGCGACAACTTCTTGCAGCAGAGAGTCTTCCGAAAGGTTACAAAGGTGGTGGGTGACTTCGGTGAAGGTTTAGGGGGGTTCAGTAAGCTCAGAGATTACCGATACGGTTTTCCGGCGAAGTATCAAGTACTTCCGGCGAGTGATGTTTCGCTGATAAAGGGTGCGATTTGAGTGTGAAAGACTTCTGGCGAGTTGTGGGTGTATTTATAGGGTAGCAACGAGATGAATGGGGTCTGAATTCGGTCTATATTCGAAGTCAACTGTTCTCCGGCGATTTTGGCAAATGACGCGTTTTCAGACGTTGGCTATAGCTGGCGAGAGTTAATTGATTGATTAAATTGAGCGAAAACGTGTTTTATGGGCGAAGTTGTCGGGATTTCCGACGACAGCTGTTTGGGCGCAAGTTGACGGAATTTGAATTTCCGCACATCATTATTTGATTTAATAATTCCATTAACTTAACAGAAAATCAAAGTGGCGGAGTGGTCTATGATGTGTGAGTTAAGCGTTTGGCTGAACCGGCAGGGACCCGAGTTCGAAACCCGGCATGAGTAAATCATTTTTATTTTGTTATTTTTATCAGTTTTTCAAAAACTAAATATATATCCCCGCATAATAAGTGATTACGGATCGTTTAAAATTATTTTGGGCATTTAATTCGCAACGAAAAATTTGACTGACTGTTCGGTTGATAAACGGAGCGGGTTTGGTAAATCCGTTTTTGACGGATGTTACAGTATCCCCTGCTTTTTTAGAAATTTCGTCCCGAAATTTAATTAGGGATAAAATTGACTAAAAGAATGATGGTGTTGAGTTTGCCGGTTACATTTTTTTGAGAATTAGGGTTTAGGTTTTTGTTTGAGGCGGTAACGTTCCTTGTAAAGGTTAAGTATCCTAATACAGGAATCGCTTTTTGTTGCCTACTGTATAAGTATTGTTAAGCAGGAATGATTCGCTAAAATGATATCACGCATAAAAGTTTGAATATGCTTAGGGTTATATCCTAAGGCAGAAATTCTACAATCTACACAAATAAACACAACAACTAACAATTGTATCCACATTCTGATAGCATATATGTTTGAATGGTGATGGTTCCTCTCTCGTTTGTTATGATGGAGAGGTTAGTCTATATAGAAATGGATCACAATCCAATTCCTTTAACTAGTGAGATGATATTTATATGTAACACAATTTCAACCAAGGCAATACTAAATCCTACATGGAACATCTCATAACCGCCTGATAATGCCTCTGATCCTTTGGCAAGAATACTTATATATAGGAAGTACCAGCGGCGTATCCACCATATTCTTGTCAAATTTTCATTGGTTTTATCAGTGAATTATGATTAGTCCTATAACTCTACAACCAATACATCAAACATAAAAATACTGAAATGAAATATATCTGTGCGATCAAGGCTCAATCAAACGGAGCCGATCGTATTGTATGTATTGAGAATGAAATTGTATGTGTGCTCAAGGCTCAATCAAACGGAGCCGAGCTTATTGCATGTATTGAAAATGAATAACTTAATCACAACAAACAACCTATGCATGGAACCTCTCATAACCGACTGATAATGTCTCCGATCATTTGACAAGAATACTTATATATAGGAAGTACCAGCGGCGTATCCACCATATTCTTGTCAAATTCTCATTGACTTTATCCGCAAGTTATGATTAGTTCTATGCGACTCTACAACACAACAACCAGCGCTTGAGTCTTAATTCTGATAGTATCCGTGTTTGACAAAACCTCTCTCGTTTAATATGATGGAGAGGTTAGTCTATGTAGAAGTGAGACACAACTCAACTTCTTTAAATGATGAAACTGAAATATGCCGTGAAGTATGATGATATGAATAATGAGTATAAAACAAACTGAACTAGTAATTTGCATTAAAATTTCTTGGGTAAAATTCCAACTGAGATACATGAAAATCGAGATATAAACATAAAAACTAAGTGATTGGAGTTGAATCTTGATTCTTGGTGAGAGAAGGCTAGTTAAGTGGTTGGTTTGGTCCGTTAACATCTTCAACAGGATTGGCATTGATGTTATAAACTCTTCCCCTTGCTGGCGGTGGAGCTGGATTTGCTTGGTTTGCTTGGTTAACTGGGTTTGCCTGAGCTTGGGCATTTATTATGTTAACCAAACGAGGGCACGTGTTTCTAAAATGGGTAGGGTCGCCACAATTGAAACAAGCTCGAACATTTGGGTACATGGGGTATTGAGGTTGTTGATATGTTTGGATCATGGGTTGAGTAGGGGTTGAGGTTTGGTTTTGAGGGGTGCGGCAAACGTTGCTCAAATGACCGTAGCGTCCACAATTCGCACATAGTCGACAGGGTAAGGTAGATGGATGGTGATAGAAACAGGTGTTGCATTGAGGGTGAGGTCCAATGTAAGGTTTCTTGTTTGGGTAAGTTGAGTTGGGTGCTACTTGAGCGTTTGGGATAGTTCGAGGAGGTACAACTTGTGAAGCTGGTTGGTTACGTTGGGTGACAGCGAAGATTTGCCCATCACGTTTTCTCTTAGAAATAGGTGGTGTAGAGGATTCGGTTCGGGTGGAGTTTGAGGTTTCGGTTGATGCTTTATCCTTCTTCTTCTCCTCTTTGAAATCTTTATTCCGGATTCGGTTCTCGGTGAGCGCGGTTGCTAGCTCCATTGCTGCTTCCAAAGTTGCAGGTGAGGTGCTTATTACAGGGTCTTGAATTTTTGATGGAAGACCACGAATGTAGTGCTCGATCAAACGGTAGAGGGGAGTGAACAAGTTGGGAACCATTTGATTTAACTCAAGGAATCTCTTGTTGTATGTGGTGTGGTCGCCTTCCTTTTGTTTCAAAGCATGGAACTCATCCTCCAATTTCTTGATTTCACTTCTTGGGCAAAACCGTCTTGTCATGATTCCCTTCAATTCTTCCCAAGTCAAGGTCATAGTTTCTTCAACACCTCGTTTGGTCTTTTCTGTATTCCACCATGTGAGTGCCGTTCCAAGTAAGCGACCGGTAGCATAACGCACTTTGCGATCATCGGGGCAATCGCAATTTAGAAAAGTGTTCTCCATTTCTTCGAACCAATGGAGGAGAGCGGTGACACCTTCAGTACCTTCGTATTTTGGAGGATCGCAGGATTTGAAATGTTTGTAGGTGCATTTAGTGACTGAAGGATTGATAGTGTTTTGATCTTCTTGTTGAGTTGGGTTAACGGAATTAGCGGTAAGGGCTTGTTGAACTTGAACTACGATGTTGGGTATTACGGTCGCCATTTGCTGAGCGATTTGGGTAGCCATGCGTTCACGGGCTTTTCCTGCTCTCATTTTCCTACGAGCGAGGCTAGAAGACATCTACAAGGAATACATGTCAAGAGTATGAGTTGAATGCCCTTGGGATCGTGGGTCGTGTTTGGGATTGAACGTTCATAAAATAATTATAGAAAAATAGCTCTACTACATCCATAGGATGTCTTGGGCTTTGCTTGCTGTTAGGCCCGTCATGCCGCCATACTTTACCTGTGTAATCATGTGGGCCCCCATGAATACCGGTTTTTCATATGGTTCGCACGGTTTCTGCCTGATTGCGTACACAAAACCCGGAGAAAATCGAGAAATATGTATACACGTGTGATATTCGGAATGTGTCCAGGTGTAGACACGGTGACATCTCAAAGGGAGGTTAGTTCGAACGACGTTTGGTGTGGCATGCTTTGGCCTAATAGGTCCGTCGTACTCTCATCGTTAGTCCCCAGGTAGGCAAACTGGTCCGTTATTTTGGATTTATACGAATGCCAACCTAGACAGGACGTTCCGACTACCGGTACTTGTACCCTTCCAGTTACTACATGCCCGTCGCAGAACTTACTTTGATGGGATTTGAAAATTGCATAAAATCTTTGGATACTGAGAGTATGAAAATAAATTGAATACATGAACATCGATATATGTATATATGTATAATGAATGAGCATGTATGTTTGACTGAAATGTAAACAAATATGAAACAAATAAATATCACAAGTTTGTATGTAACCACCTAATCAATTTAAAATTTAGGCAGACTATAATATAGGCTCTAAGGGTCTAATAACCTATCCTATATCCCTATAGTCATGGCTCTGATACCAATCTGTCACACCCCGACCCGCAGCGGAAAAGGTGATCGGGGCATAATTGGGTTATCATCAAAGCTCATGACATTTATTATATGTTTCATATTCATTAATACAATTTAATGGAAATTTACAATAAATGATACAACATGTTCTAACTATCAGTCTAAGCTTCTTGTTTCTCTTCTAAGGCATATCCTATGTTTTCCTTGCTTCAACCTGTCCACCTGTATCATGTGTAAAAAGGTTTTTGGATCAACATAATGTTGGCGAGTGAATCCTATGGAAAAACATTTGAACGAGTTTATCCAATTGATTATAAATAATGTGCATACCTCATATGAGTAAATGTAGATGTAAATTTATTCACACAACACATAATATTGTATATTGAACATACAAACACCAAATGATAGTTTTGAGGCACGCGTTGTTCTCGTCTCACACGAGGAACTGATGGGCCTAATAAATGAGTTTTGAGGCACGCGTTGTTCTTACGAACTGATGGGCCTAATGTATGAGTTTTGAGGCACGCGTTGTTCTCGTCTCACACGAGGAACTGATGGGCCTAATAAATGAGTTTTGAGGCACGCGTTGTTCTTACGAACTGATGGGCCTAAATAAATGAGTTTTGAGGCACGCGTTGTTCTTACGAACTGATGGGCCTAAATAAATGAGTTTTGAGGCACGCGTTGTTCTTACGAACTGATGGGCCTAAATAATTTGTATACAACTTTGACAATATGAAATACATCACAACCAAACAATAGTTACATTCTAATTTAGTTCATATAATGGTATAGCACGAATTTGCATAAGAGAATTAGTTTAAGCGACACATAATACACCCCAAAACATGAATAAAAAGGGGAGTTTGTAAGAATTCACTCACATTGGGTGCGTTCGGTTGATGACGTTGAATGCACGCGAAATGGTGTTAACCACGAGTGAAATTAATCCTAGATAAATCGCATAATGGTTCGGTAAGTAAACGGGTTTTATTAATCTATTTTAATAGGATTGTTGGGTGTATTTTTTGTGAGTTTGAGGCTATTTTCTAACCTTAAAATGTTATTTTTAAGTATTTATAATTGATTTTTAATTAAAATAATTAAATAAAAATAATAAAAAAATATTTTTATGTTTGCTACAGTACGCATTGACCGTTGACTTTGACTATGGTTGACCGGTTTATAGGCATATTGTTGTGCGCTCGGTGAGGCTCGAACCCGAGACCTCCCGTACGCGTGCACGCAGCTCTACCAACTGAGCTACGTGTCTAACCCGTTATATATCCGATTTTAATTATATATATATATTAATTAGATTTAACAGAAATCCTTTATTATTAAAAATGAATTAAATCTCCAGAATCGGTGCGCTCCACAGGTCTCGAACCCGGGACCTGTGGGTTAGCGGACACACACTCCACCACTGGACTGTGTGTCACACTTGGTTATAACTCGGTTATCAATATACTTAACATATACTCAAGGCGACTCCGGTTCAGTTTGCTAAAAATAGGATTTTTATCAAGGCGACGTGTGTGAACCGGAATCGAACTCGTGACCTTAGCGTTAAAAGTGCACACAGTCCACCGCTGGACTGTGTGTCTAACCCGGTAATTATTTTGATTTTAATTATACTTAACCATTACTGAACTTCGTCTTCTTCACCGGTTTTAACCGGAAATGACGACGGACTGGTTCAGAATGTTGATTCATGTTTCTTAAGCGTTTAATGATCAATTACAAATGAGATAAAAGTAAAAAGGGAATGAATTTAAGCGTGAGATATACCGACTGGTTATACTCTGTTTTCCGGCAGAACTCCGGCGACAGAAACCTTTTTCCGGCGACAACTTCTTGCAGCAGAGAGTCTTCCGAAAGGTTACAAAGGTGGTGGGTGACTTCGGTGAAGGTTTAGGGGGGTTCAGTAAGCTCAGAGATTACCGATACGGTTTTCCGGCGAAGTATCAAGTACTTCCGGCGAGTGATGTTTCGCTGATAAAGGGTGCGATTTGAGTGTGAAAGACTTCTGGCGAGTTGTGGGTGTATTTATAGGGTAGCAACGAGATGAATGGGGTCTGAATTCGGTCTATATTCGAAGTCAACTGTTCTCCGGCGATTTTGGCAAATGACGCGTTTTCAGACGTTGGCTATAGCTGGCGAGAGTTAATTGATAGATTAAATTGAGCGAAAACGTGTTTTATGGGCGAAGTCGTCGGGATTTCCGACGACAGCTGTTTGGGCGCAAGTTGACGGAATTTGAATTTCCGCACATCATTATTTGATTTAATAATTCCATTAACTTAACAGAAAATCAAAGTGGCGGAGTGGTCTATGATGTGTGAGTTAAGCGTTTGGCTGAACCGGCAGGGACCCGAGTTCGAAACCCGGCATGAGTAAATCATTTTTATTTTGTTATTTTTATCAGTTTTTCAAAAACTAAATATATATCCCCGCATAATAAGTGATTACGGATCGTTTAAAATTATTTTGGGCATTTAATTCGCAACGAAAAATTTGACTGACTGTTCGGTTGATAAACGGAGCGGGTTTGGTAAATCCGTTTTTGACGGATGTTACACGGGACATTCCTTTCGACAAACAATTCAAGCATTTGATATCTTGGTCTCAGTTACGTTTTTGGTGAATTTTCAGGCAATACGAGCACGTTTATTCCGGAAAATAGTCTAGTATAGTATTTATGAACTTGTTTTGTTTATGAAATAGTTAGCACACCATTATTTTAGGAGGGGTATGGCATCCCTGCTTCTTAGGATGGGAGAGTAATTGATGATCAAGCGGAGGAGGTCGTGTCCACTTTTGTTCTTATCACAAGGAATCGTTGTTGCTAGACCTGAGCGAGGTAAACATTTATTTACTTATTTGAATTAGGTGTAAGATTCACCGTCATCTTTTACCCATTGTTTGTTTTTTCAATTTGTTGTACCTAGCGACGAATACGATTACGGGTGCCCGGGTTACAAAGATGGGTATGAGGCCTCGTACGGACAACAAAACTATGGCAACATCTTTTTCGTTAGTGAGCCCTGATACGGACAACAAGACGTTGGTGAGCCTTATTACGCCCAAGAGTCATTGCTGCATTTGTTCATTTGATTACCATTTGAGTTGCATGTTATTAATTACTCATTTCAAAACAAATAAACAAAAAACCATTTTGATTTGCTCACCAACATTATGTTGACCCAAAAATCATTTTTTCACATGATATAGGTTAACAGGTTCGAAGATTGGATGTCGACACTTAGGGATGATGCCTTAGAGAAATAACCAGATTTATGTTGTATTCATTTATTGTTGATACTTGTGACATTGTCAAACTAAATCATTAATAATATTTGAACTTTTAACTATGTTGTCATAAGCTATGAGCAATCAGATCATGCCCTGGTCAGATATTCCGCTGTGGGTCGGGGTGTGATAGATTGGTATCAGAGCCAATGACTTTAGGGATATATGATAGGTTATTAGACTAGAACCTATACTTTAGTCAACTAGGACCTATGTGCTTATGTGATTTCATGTTTTGTTTAACTTATGACTTGCTAGTGCTCACATATTTATTTTCTTTTCATCTCACACATAAATGCATACAAGCATCCTACTTGTTTCTTGATTACGTGATTCACGCAAGATGTTATAAATATATTAATACAACGTGTATATATTATTTATATATCGCTTCGCACACACAATACATTATATAATATTTATAATATCCTTAATATAAGTTTCAATTCCCTTCAAAATTTTCAAAATATTTTCACTCCAATTTCAAAATGTTACTTTTCATTATTAAAATTATTGAGATGGTTTTATTTCCAAATCCCATCAAAGTAAGTTCACATGACGGGCATGTAGTAACCGGAAGGGTTTGAGTACCGGTAGTCAAGACGTCCTGTTTAGGATTGGCATTCGTATAATTTTGAATTACCGGACCAGTTTTCCTACCTAGGGACTAAAGATGAGAGTACGAAGGACCTATTAGGCCAAAGCATGTCACATCAAACGTTGTGTGAACTAACCCTACTTTGATTTATCACTGTGTCCACCAGAGGCGGTCCTGATGATTAAGGTGCCCTGACCGAACAAAAAAAAATATGCCCCATACCCTTAGGCCTTAAAAAAATTAAATAATGTAATTTTTTATTTTTTTAAACAACCATTAAAATCATAGCAACAAATAATCATTCGCATCTATATATAACCAAGAATTTTTAAAATTTTTGTGCCCCGGGAAGAACGTGCCCCGGCCGAGCGCCCACATTGCCCCTCCTTAGAACGTCCCCTGGTGTCCACACTTGGATACCCTCCGACTTTTATACATTTCATCCATGTTTCTTGATTTTCTCTGGGTTTTAGTGGACGTTATCAGGCTAACACATGCGAACCATATGAAAGCGCGGTAATCATGGCGGCCCACATGATTATGAAGGTGAAGTATGGCGGCATACAAGGCCCAATTACGAGCAAAGCCCAAGAACACTTTAAGTGTTGCATTATCATGAGTTATTGTTTTATAATTCACTCCAAAAGTTTTCATGTTTATTGTACGTTTTATTTCCGCTATTGAATCATCAATTTCATCAAGAATGTGATAATATCGTTTGCGTTGATTCCTGTAGATGTCTTCTAAGCGCCATCACTCTGGAAAACGAACCGGAAACCCTGGTCGACGTTTAGCTGCTCAAATCGCCAAGCAAATGGCCGCCGTGATTCCCAACATCGTAATCCAAGTCCAGAAGCCCTTAAAAACTCTGGCGCAGCTAATCAAATTAAGCAAGTCGACTCTAATGTCGTTTTTACTCCCGCTAATCCTTCCAAGTGCTCCTTCAAGCACTTCAAGTCCTGTGACCCCCCAAAATAAGAAGGAACGAGGGGGCCACTACTCTCCTTCGCTGGTTCGAAGAGATGGAGAGTACCTTCTTGAATTGTGACTTCCCCGATGCAGTAAGGTTCATTACCCTACCTGTCGGCTCATGGGAGTAGCCTTAACTTGGTGGAATGCGAAAAAGAGCAAACGGGGAACCGAAGCTGTCGTGACCCTATCTTGTGGGCATCTTAAAGAACTCATGACTAACGTTTTTGCCCGCGTTGTGAAATCAAGAAATTAGAAGATGAGTTTTGGGATTTAAAGCAAATCAAAGGGACTAGATGAACTACAACAAGCGTTTTCACGAGCTAAATCAGTTGGTCCCTTACCTTTCACCCCTCTCACTCGCCTTATCGAGAAGTACATCAGGGGTCTTCCTTCTAGCATCCAAGACTCGATAATGAGTAGTGTCCCCGCAACTTTGAAGGCTGCCATGGAATTAGCCTCTGAACTCACTGAAAACAAAATCAGAAATGGAGGTTTTGATGAGGAAGGAATAAAGGGCTCAACCAGCAAGGCCCCAACAGATGAAACAAAGATAGCCAAGACTGAACCATCCTCCCATTCCGACTCCAAACAAAAGCGTGATGGTAATAACTATGCCGTTACCTCAACTAACTCACCCTTACAAGCCATACCCCTTCAAGACATTCTAGTCACCCAAGTTGCACCCAACTCAGCTCATCCAACCAAGAAACCCTACACTTGCCCTCACCCTGTAACACCTCGTGTTTTTACGTCCTATAAAATTCCAACACGTGTCCCATTGATTCTCATATGCCTCGTGCTAAGCAAGAGGGACCAAAGTTGCCGTTATGTTAAGTTATGACCTCTGAACGGAACTTATAAAAGTTGAGGGGCTAAACTTGAACAAATGCCAAAATTCAAGTTCTAGGAGGCGGTTGCGGACCGCAACCATATTTGGTTACGGTCCGTAACCAGGGTAAAAACCAGGGGCACTTAGGGGCCTTGTGGACCGTAAGCCTATCTCCATACGGTCCACAAGGGGGTCGCAACTGGCAAAAAATGTGGTAGATTCTGCCTTTGCCACCTTTGTCGCGATTGTCACCATCTTGGCTGGTCTTGCCACGTCCAAAAACACTTGTACACTCCCTATAACAGCCCCTAACACCTGGCAAGCTCCCATGCCTCCTCCTCAAGTATAAATACCCTTGCATCTGCAACAAGGGAACTTGCTCATTTCTTCAATCGTTCCTCTTATCCTCTCTGGAGATTCCTAACTGAAGGGAGTTTCCAAACAGTTCTATTTTCGTGCTAGGACCTTGTGTAAGAGTCCTTAACCTTCCTTTTCAGTTTTATTAGGCTTTTAAGCCAAAGTCAAAGTGTTTACGTAAAAATGCTTTGACCTTGAGCTAAGACCATTATGGTCGAGCCATTGTTCGTTACAAACGTGACTACATGATTGTAATTAGGTAGGTGTTAATCCTTCAAAAGGGCACCTCCTGATTACCACGTTTGCTTGACCTATTGACGGGTCAAAGTTTTATTCATAAAAAGTCAAACGGGTCAGTTTTGAAATAAATTCATATCTAGTAATGTAGATGTTATAAAACATGTTTCAACACTTTAATAACTTAGTAGTAATAGAACATGTATAAACATGTTCGGCACGTCAAGTCTCGGTCTAGAGTCGGTTCGCAACGAAAGTAGCAAAGTTTGACTTCTGCCTTAACTATCAGTTCTGACCCGATTTAGCAACTTAGGCTACTGACCTTAAGTCATTTTAGGACCATGTTATAGTATAGTATAACCTCCTAAAGTTATACTACATGTTTTGTTAGTAATCTGAGTTTTTATGCAAGTTCCGTTATTAAGCTTTAACTTTTACTAAAATGCCCTTTTTATATAAACTAAGGTTTCAAACATTAACCAACATACAAATGAGTTATAAACTGATATGTAAACTTAATCAAATTCTTTTAATGTCATGATTCTGATAATAAACCGTATTTTGATTAAATATCATTAATATAGCTTTAAAAGGACGAAAATGCCCTTTTTGGCATTTTAGAAGGTTTAAACATCATTTCTTCCACCAAACTTCATACCTACTGATGTAATATCATATGAAGGTTATATTGGGATATCAAAACAATATGTAAACTGAGTTGAGGCCTAAGATTCGTAAAATGTCGATAAAGGACCGAATTACCCTTTTCGCATTAAAATGGTTTTAACTAAACTTTTCAAGACCAAATATTTTACCTACTGTTATAACATAACAAATAACTTATTTTAGAATTACAAAAATGGTCACAACTTCAGTTTACCTTAAATACCGAATTAATCGACATTTATCGACTTTATCGCCTTTTCGGCGCATTGTATGGTTTAAAACCATAACTATGAGCCAAGACTTGCTACTTATTGATTTGTAAACTTATTTTTAATAATTTTACAGTAAGTACAAGTCCCGAACTCAGAATCCCAATTATGACTTCAAAGCTATGTGTGAAATTACCCAAATGCCCATACGGGACATAGTTTGGTTTAAAACTATAGAAAACACATAGGTTTGATATCCTACTGATATAACATCATAAAATACACATTTTTACAGAATTTTTATGACCTTGACATGAGTTTACATATAAGCTTCTTCTATAAAGCGTAAAATGACCAAAACGCCCTTTTAAGGTGTAACTCGATTTTAAATCATAAACGGGCATTCATATTAATATCTTACTGATATTAAAACATATTTAAAATATATTGGCATATAGAACTTGTATATGAATCTTTTGGTTACCCGGTTTCGCTTATACACTTACAGTTAAGCATACGTGACTAGTTTACGTAATCTAACCGAAACGGGTTTAACTTTGCTGTTTCCTTATCAAAATCCAGAATGTTATGGGTATGCCCATATTATACAAGTTTAGATACTTGTTGGGTCCCAATTTACATTCTATTCCTGTCACCGCTTAATCTAGCGTATTGTACTGTACTTGTTTAACCTAAGACTAACCGGTTCAAGTCTAAGACTTAGCTAAGGACCCGTTAGCATTCTAATTGGTTAATAATACCATCATTCCAGACTAGACGCCTTCCGGTAGATTGTGCCTGTACTTACCTCTTGATCTACGGCTGAGTTGCGATTTTCTTGAAGATTTAGCTCAGGTAAATACTATTAACCTATTTTCCTTATACGAGCTTGGGATACGGTAAATTATTACCGCTTGGTCGGGTATGGGATCCTGTTTTGTCCAGTTGTGATAATTAACTAAATCACGTACCCGTTTTAATCTGTTTCACATGATAACTTAAACATTGGGGATGGGCTTGATCATGTCTGGGATATCCTTGGCTCACTAAAGTGTTAGTGGCCACAACTTATAGCATGGAGGCATACACCATTCAATTGCATTATTATTATTATCTGCATTCTGAGTGAAAGTTCAGAAGTGGTGTGTTAGTCGATCATGTCTCGGTTTTCATATTGGGCCCCATATGTATTGACAGGCTTATAAATCTGTATACAAGGTCACTTGTACTATCCCAAGTTATTTATGAAAATGTGCCTGGTGCACCTAAAATTATTTTCTAAAAGATTTTCAAAATGAGTCGGTTGATTGTATTTACCAGTGAAAACTGACGTATTTTCAAAAGATTAAGTTACAGGTATAGCACGAAATATGCTGGAAGCTGCGTGGCATTGATACTGAGGATTTGCGACCCTTTAAGTTGTGCCTTTTGAGTCTGTTATCATTTTGTACATTTTCCGATCCGCCTGTGATCTTATTACAAACCTTGTATGTATTTTTGTGTTGAATTTTGGACACTTATGGTTTGTAATAGTTTATTTTAACTCCAAGACTTCCGCCGTGTTGCTCTGTGTTTATTGGTTATGATGATATCAACTATACATAACAATACTCCCCACCGGGCCCACCGGAATACACGTGGAAATCGGGGTGTGACACGCCCTCAATGCAACAACTATCATTACCACCATCAACCCACTGTACCTTGTTGATTGTGTGCTAACTGCGGATGTTATGGTCATTTAAGCAACACTTGTCGTGCTCCTCAAAATCAAGTTCCACCACCACCTACCCAGAACAAGATCCAGACCTACCAACAACCAAATTACCCTATGGTACCCTATGTTAGAGCTTGCTTTAACTGTGGGGACCACACTCATCTCAAAAACTAATGTCTTAGGTTGGTTAACATCATAAATGCCCAAGCCCAAGGCAACCTGGTAAATCAAGCGAACCAGCAAATCCAGCAGCTCCATCAGCAAGGGGTAGAGCTTTCATCAATATAATTCCTACCGAGGCTACCAATGACAATGTGAACGAATAGCTCAACCGATCCTTTTCCCATGAAGATTTAAAGTTCTCATTTCAAATTATCATCATTTTCATGTACTAACATTTCAAATTTATCATCATTTTCATTTCATGTCTTGACATTTCAAGTTGTTATCATTTTTATTTCATGTATTGACATTTCAAGTTATCGCCATTTCATATCATTGTTATTTCATGTTTACAAGTACAATTATCATTTGCAATTTCAATTATGTTTCATGTTGTTACCATTTCATCTCATCATGCATCACGGATAACATCATTTCATAATTTAGGGGACGTGGGAATTGCCTCACTTCTTCATCGGTTGACCTCTTCCTCATAACATGGGATGTAGGATCTGCCATCATTTAGTCTCTCCTTTTTAGCCTCGAGATTCAAGTACTAGTTGTTTGTGTTTGGTTATGTTTGATAGATTTTAGGTCGAGTCAAATAGAACCAATCGTGACTTGATAACAGAGCCGATGAAAATTTGACAAGGGCATGGTGGATACACCGCTGGTACTTCCTATATATTAAGTGTTGTTGACAAATGATCAAAAGCATTGTTAGCCTTGTCATGGGAAGTTCTAAAAGTAGTGTCATTCATGATTCGAATAACGATGTGGATGAAAGTTTGGTAGGGCATGGTGGATATGCCGCTGGTACTTCCTATATATAAGTGTCTCTAACAGATTTTCAAAAGCAACATTAAACTAATCATGAGAGTATATGCTAGTTTGGTTGATATTTTCATTTTTGAGATTTTCATATGTAACCTTATCATTTTGGTTCATTATTCCTCTCCAAATCCCCACTTCGAAATACCAATTCATCATGAGTATGTTTGCGACTTAGACGTAAAACCGAAATAACCAAAAAGCCGAACCGAATAGACGTAAAACCTGAAAAACCCAAATCGTAACGGTTTTAAAAAACCGACGTTTCATTTTTGCCCCAAAACCGAATCGAACCATGCAAACACCTATATATTAACCATAGTGCAACGACTGGATTTGAAATTTAAAAGGAAGTAAAAAAAGAGTGAACGTTTTGAATATATGCACCAAGCAAAACTATTTACCGTAAACAAAACTTGATAATTCTTATATATTAAATTAATTATAAAAATACTTTATTATCTTCTAATCATTTAAATAAATGATTTTATTTAAGTTTCAACTGTAACATCCGTCAAAAAACGGATTAACCAAACCCGCTTCGTTTATTAACCGAACAACCAGTTAAAAATTTCGTTGCGTATTTAATGCTCAAATTAATTTTAAACGATACATAATTAATAAGTATATTAGAATATAAAATTTATAATTGAAAATCTATTAAAAATAATGAAATAAAAATAAAATGCTGAAGCCGGGTTTCGAACCCGGGTCAGCCAGTTATAAGCTTAGCGATTTAACTCACACTCGCCCAACCACTCCGTCACTTGTGTTTCTTGTTGATTATTTGAAACCCAAATTTTTACATAAATTAAAATTGGAAATCAAACCCAGTTACTCAGCGCGCCCCAAATCACTCTCGCCGGAAATCCCGAAAATTCGTCAAACATTGCCGTTTTCTTCTTTGACATAACGGTTACATTTACAGCAACATCGGTTATAACCGAAAAACTCAATAAATTTCATTCATGGACCATAATTCCCGTCGAAACCGAAAATATAATTCAAATCCGGGTTATACTTTATTCATCAGTTGAGCTCACGAATTCATCCAACTTATACTCTCCATTTTTGCTCAGAAAACTTCGCCGCAAGTTGCCGGATTTCTCTGTAAATTAATCGGAAATTATTGCCGGAAAACCGAGTTCATTCCATCCCGTCTGCTTACCCAAAAATAAGATCTTAGAGCTCATACTGACATCACCCACACTCACCTTAAAACCTCTGAA
Organism: Scalesia atractyloides; assembly: GCA_947069175.1. NCBI lineage: Eukaryota > Viridiplantae > Streptophyta > Magnoliopsida > Asterales > Asteraceae > Scalesia > Scalesia atractyloides. Next base: position 18,642,264 of record CAMTDV010000016.1, on the reverse strand, counting down.
GAATCTCTGTCGCAAGAAATTTCACTCGCCGGAATTCTCTGCAAGTCGCCGGAAAACCGAGACTTTCATCTACACGGTAAATACCTCGACTTTTTCTGTTTCATTCCATTATTAGACAAATTCTACATCACTCCATCACCCAGAATCAACCCCAGACGACATTACCGGATTTTCTGTTTTCGCCGGAAAACTTCTGAAAGTTTCAGAATCTCGCTGTTAGCCGGTATGATCATTTAAACCCACTGATAATCGTTGCTCAGTAGTTCAATTTCACATCTAATCCATCCAAACTGTTAATTGATCCTGACAGCCGAAGTTCACAAAACAGAGCCGACGATCTTTGCCGGATTTCTGAAGAAGACAATCTGTTCGGTACTTTCTTTCCCCAAACCCTTCTGTTCAATACTTTTCAATTGTTCATATTATTCGTTAACCGAATTAATCAAGTAACAGCATATGGTTAACCGTTGTCTGTGTTTTGAACGAAGAAGATGAACTCTAGTGTGATTATAAGATTAATTAAAATCGGTATTATAAACGGGTTAGACACACAGTCCAGCGGTGGACTGTGTGCAAACAATACGCATACGTCCCGAGTTCGATCCTTGACACACGCACACTCGCTGTAATAAAAATGTTCTTTTTTAAAACCGAACCGGATCCACACGCAGAATTATGTTAAGTATAATAAAAACCGGAATATTTACCAAGTTAGACACACAGTCCAGCGGTGGACTGTGTGCCAAACTAAACCACAGGTCCCGGGTTCGAGACCTGTGGAGAGCACCGAGTCGATACCATTAAATCCTTTTTAAAAATAAATGATTTTCGGATTAACTTAAATAGTGTATAAATATAATTAAAAACAGAAATATTTCGAGTTAGACACGTAGCTCAGTTGGTAGAGCTGCGTGCACGCGTACGGGAGGTCACGGGTTCGAGTCTCACCTAGCGCACACATACAAACGACCGAACCGGTCAACGGTCAATAGTAATGGTCAACAGTCATGGTCAACGGTCAAAAAGTCAACATTTTTTATTATTTTTATTTATTTATTTTATTTAAAAATACTTAAAAATAACGTTTTTAAAGTTAGAAAATAGCCTTAAAGTCACAAAAATATATCCAATAATCCTACTAAAATTGATTAATAAAATCCGCTTATTTACCGAACCGTTACGTTATTATCTAGGTTAATTTCTCTCGTGGTTAAATCCAATTTCGTGCGCATTCATCATCAATCCAAGAAACGCAACCACTCTGAGTGAATCTTACAACTCCCCTTTTTATTACACGTTTTGGGGTCTATCATGTGTCATTTAAACTAATTCGTTTATTCAAACTCGTGCCATACCATATTATGATTTAAACTTAGAATGTAAATATTGTTTGTAGTTATGTATTACATATTGTCAAGTTGTATGCAAATTATTTGTTAGGTCCATCAGTTCCTCGTGGGAGACGATTGAACAACTCGTGCCTTAAAACTCATTCATTAGCCCATCAGTTCGTAGAACAACGCGTGCCTCAAAACTCATTCATTAGGCCATCAGTTCCTCGTGGGAGACGAGTTGAACAACACGTGCCTCAAAACAATCTATTATTGTATGTGTGTGTATTATTTAATATTAAGTGTTTTGTGAATAATTTTACATCTATATTTACTCATATGTGGTTATGCACTTTATTTTATAATCAATGCAATAAACTTATTTAAATGTTTTTTCATAGGATTCACTCGCCAACTTTTTGTTGATCCAAAAACCATTTTTTTACACATGATACAGGTGAACAGGATGAAGCAAGGAAAACATAGAAAATGCCTTAGAAGAAAATAATGAAGTCTAGAAAGATGTGTAGAACATGTTGTAATTATGATTGTATGATCTTCTTTAAATTGTAATAATAAATATGAAACATTATAATAAATGTCATGAGCTTTGATGAAAACCCAATCATGCCCCGATCACCTTTTCCGCTGCGGGTCGAGGTGTGACATCAACTATTAAGCTATAACTGACCACGTAGAATAAGTCACCAACAAAAGTTCCAAGTTCACTCATGTTGTACCAATCGTTTAAATTCTTGTACTTGACACTATACTATTGATCCAACTTCTAAAAACAATAATAAAAAATGAAAGAGACGAACCAATCATACCTTACCATGTGAACCAATATAGATCCCACTTCTAAAAACAATGGTAGGTTAAAAAAATGTAAAAAAAAATGTGGATCAATTATACCTTGCCATATGAACCAAATATAGATCCAACTTCTAAAAACAATGGTAAAGATTAAAAAATATAACTAAATAAGAAAAGTGGACCAATTATTTCTTACCATGTGAACAAATGGTGAAGATGTATTGTAGATAAAGTTTGGTAATATTGTATGTGTTAGAGCATTTACATCCTATCTCATAAATTATGTGAGAGCATTTTCATACTATAAAAAAGTGAATTTAGGTGGTTCATAGTGAGAAATGTTATTGTTTATTTATATATTGAAAAAATATTGTTTATATCGTATATTTTTAAATATATTTTAAAAATAGTTGTAAGTGGAGAATAATAAAAGATAATGATAATAGTATAAAAAATATTATTTAATTACAATAAGAGAGAAATTAAACTGTTTTTAGTGTAATTACAAAATAGAAAAATATATATAGGATGTGAATGGTATTAGTAATATAATAGTAATTGCCGGTAATATGTCCTTTTCTTACCCGCGTCGCGTTTGTTTTCTTTTTTTTAATGTTACCAATGATTAAAAAAATAAAAATTATATGGTTTCTGTTATTAAATTAACTTTTTGTCCTTATTCTGTACGTCTATACGACACGCTGAGTTGGAGAGGGACGGATGACTAGTGACATGATAGCGATTGTCGGCATTCTCAAATCTTGACACGTGTCGAACTGTTTTTTCGTTAAGTGTAAATATCACTTTCGCAATTTACTTCTTTTGGAAACAAATCTCATCTGATTTTGCGGACCCCACAAATTATGGCCATTTCTTTCACATAATCCCGATTTGTTTTTTAAGAAAGGACATTTCTATTCATACATCTACTTTGTTTATTTATATATTTTTCGGTGTCAGCTGTATTTAAAGCGTGGCGTTTTGGTCCGGTCAATCAGACAAATACTGATAGGTTTCTGACGGGTCTGTTGACCGGAACAAAACGCCGAGCTTTGGTCGCGTTTTGATCCTGTCAACCAGACAAAAGACTAAAGACTGACACCCGGTCAGTCTTTTGTCTGGTTGACAGGACCAAAACGTTGCCAAAGGTCGGCGTTTTGGTCAGATCAACAGACCCTTTAGTCTTTGTCTGTTGACCGAACCAAAACGCCACACTTTAGCTACAGCTCGATACTGAATGTGTGTGAATAGACAAAGTGGATAGATGTGGTGTGTGAATAGCAAGGTCCAGAAAGGACAGATGTCTTATTTCAAAGTTCAAACAGGGACTTACGAATCTTAATTTTAAAAAGTCAATAATTTGGTACTTAAGTTTTGCTTTACAGAAAATAACATTAACCATACTTAAAAAATAAAAGGGTGTTGCTAAAGGCAATCCTATTTTTAAAATTTTACTGGTTGCACTCTCTCACTAAAGTTTATAAATAAAGAGTTAAGTTCCGGTGAAAATAAAATTAACGTATTAAACGTACAATTGAAGGAAAAGTAAAAAAAAAAAAGGTGGCATTTTCGTAAATATATGGTCGTAGGTTAATTATCAAAATTACTCTACAGGATCATTTGTAGAGTGATTTTGGTCTTGTAGAGTAATTTTGTAAAATGTTCATGTAGAGTAATTTATTGTAGATATTGAAAAAAATAACCTAACCTCCCCCCCTCTAAAAAATTAAAAGCTAAAAACTAAACCATAAAGCTAAACCACATAACTAAATGCTAACAAAATTACTTTATAGGATCATTTTACAAAATTACTCTACAAGAACATTTTACAAATTACTCTACAAAAGATCCAAATTACTCTACTAGAACATTTTACAAAATTACTATACAAGACCAAAATCACTCTACAAATGATCCTGTAGAGTAATTTTGAATACCATATATTTACGAAAAATGCCACCGCGTTTCTTTGCTTTTCCTTCAGTTTTTACGTTTTGTACGTTAATTTTATTTGTATTTATCTTTAGTCTATAAATAAATACAATTAACTTTTGCATTTTCTATTTTTTGAAAAACTGTATTAGGAATATTCTTATTTTTTATAAGGGTTTATCTACTCGCTATAATTTGAATATTTAAATATACGTGCAAATACATAACAATTCTAATAAAAAATCACTGATTGAAAGAAGGAGACTAAGAAAGAGTTTGAAGAAACAATTTTTTTCAACTTTGATTTTATCATAGTTTAATTGATTGAGTGTTCTTGGTATGTATTCATCTTAATCTATAATATATTTGTTTAAAAAATATAGAATGCTCAATTCATTATTCTCTTCATTTATTAGATATCAATTTTCACGCAAATTCGCTATTCTATGTTATCACTCTCTAAACTCATTTGCTCTCGATTCCATTTTCTTTTACTGCAAAGAAGTAAGATTCGTTCTTTATATTTTATTTCACTTCATACATGTTAATGTGTTACTAAGAATATAATGTACGGAGTAAGGATCAAATACAAATGGTGAAATAAGTAAAAATGGTAAGAAGGATTTTAGTTTATTGATCTTAGATTTAGGGGGATTGAGATAAATTGTAGAGAAAAAAGATAATAGAAGGGCATAAAGGAAATCCTATATCTATAGATTTTCTTTATCCACATGCAAGACACATGCCAATTCACCCCATCGATTTAAAACGTCCATAACTTTTTCATACGACATTTTAAAAAAAATTTCACCATAATAACGAGCGTTTTTTTTATCTTTAATATGAGCACCATATTATCATATAAAAATAAAATAAAAAATTTCATTTTTACCGGGGTTTTGTTTTTTACATTGTGTTAAAGGTTCAGGTCATGTGTCTTTTAACTGGGTTTTGGTCATTAGTTTTCGTAGGGTTTCGATACATTGTGTTATTATCAAAACCTATAACACAATGTTAATTTTGGTTCCACCCATTGCGTTTTTATAAGAACCTATAACACAATATATGACACAATGAATGTGTTGTATCTGGGTTATCTATAAATTGTGTTTTTGGTTCAGGTTATTGTGTTTAATTTGTTATCCATTATATTTTATTATGTTGTCCATTATGTTTTAATTTCTTGTTTATTGTATTTTAATTTGTTGTGTATTGTGTTTTTAGTTTATTTTCCATTGTGTCTTCATTTGCTTTCTATTGTGTCTTTTATCTGTTGTTATCAATTGTGTCTTTTATCTGTTGTCATCAGTTGTGTTTTTTATTTAGATTGATACTTATTATGTTATATATGGGTTTTCTATAAATTGCGTTATTGGTTCAGGACATTGTGTTTAATCTGTTATCCATTGTATTTTAATATGTTGTCCATTGTGTTTTAATGTCTTGTTCATTGTGTTTTAGTTTGTTGTGTATTATGTTTGTAGTTTGTTTTTCCATTGTGTCTTCATATGCTCTCCAGGGTGTCTTTTATATGTTGTTATCAATTGTGTCTTTTATCTATTGTCATCAGTTGTGTTTTTGTTTAGTTTGATACTTATTGTGTTATACATTATGGCCATTATGTTATACGTCAAGGTCATGGTCATTGTGTTTTAGTCTGTTGTCCATTGTGTTTTTATCTGTTGTTCAATGATTGTGATTTTGATATACTTTACATTGTGTTTTATGTCATGTCCATTGTGTCATACACAACTGGGTTTTTTAATTTTTTTTTGAAAAATATAACGATATGGTACTCATATTAAAGATAAAAAACGCTTTATTTATGGTATAATTTTTTTAAAACAAATGATGTATAAAAAAGTTACGGACGTTTAAAAATTGGAGGGGAAATAACATGTGACTTGCATGTGCATATTCTCTTTCCTCTTGTTGACAAAATTACCATTCCCACTTGAATCATCCTATGACACTTGTCACTCTCTAGTAGCTTCTTACACTTCTTATTTTTATACTTCTTTGTAGAATAACTCAACATATAATGTATGCAATAAGAGAAAATGCATGTGTGAAAGATAACAGTTCCATCGTGGTAGGTAATGAAAATCCTTAATAGGATCAATTATATAAAAGTATTTTTAAAGGGTGGAATTTGAAAAATTATAAAAATGATATTTTTGGAAAAAGGGGTATAAAAAGTAAAAATTGAGGTGCTTTAGCCACACGCTAAAATAGTTATTAAAATACTAAAAAAGATTATGATATTTTCTTTTTCATATAAACTAACGAGGAGAGAAGTTATGCCAAATATCAATACATTCACATCCTTAGGCTACTCGGTGTGGGGGTCGTCCTAGCCACGTCCAGGCTCGGCGACGCCCAAAACACCATTTCCACCCCAGCAGCGTCGTCTTGGACGTCCCCTCCAAGACGTTGGAGACGGGCATGTGAGGACAAAAAGTATATCCTCTCTCTTCTTCTCTATACACACCACACACTAACATACATACTACATACACACACACACCACACACACACACACACACATATATATATATATAATAGATATATCCCTCCTCCATTTCCTAGGTCCATCCCCTTTAGGCCTATCCTCACACACATCCTATGTGGCGCTGACATGGAGGGTCATCCTCCAAGAAGTGCCATCAATCATACCTATAGCCTTACTTTATATATGTTTTAGACATTTGAGCTTACCTTTCTCTTAAAATGTTTCTTTTTAATTATTAGAGTTAATTGCAATTTGGTCTCTGTGTTTTGTAAATCTTGCACGTTTGGTCCTTGACGTTTAATAATTACAAAACTGATCCTAATAGTTTACAACTTATTACTTCAATGTTTTTCATGGTTGAATTTTCTTAACATTGATAGTGCTTGCCATGGATGGTCGCTAGCTTTCTTCGTTAAGTCATAAGTGAGGTGAAATGTCTATTGTATTGTAACCCTGTATAAAAATAAAAACAATTAAAGAAGAATAAAAAATATAATAAATTACTAAACTAATTAAATACCCCACCCTACCACTTTGTAAATGTGTTGATGGTGGTGGTTGTTTGTGAAGGTTATGGATATGTGGTGGTTTGTGGAGGTGGTGGTTGGTTTTGTGCTGTAGAAGAGTAGTAGGGATGGCAGGTGGATATGATTTTATTTTATGTTTATTATATTAACGAAAAAAACGCTCATGATCAATGATGCAATATCTGCGAAACATATGGATGATCCAAGTGATAACTCTAACTTTTTTTTATTATTGTTATATTTTTGTTGTCAATAAATAAATAACTAGCGGGGGAACCCACGGATCACGACGGGGGCGTGAAAACTTTTTAGGCTCGATTTTAACGACGTATACATTCGTGTTAACCCTGCGTAAAAAATTCACGTCGAAACACCGATAAAAATAATCACGTCGCTATGGCAAATCCAGAATTTTATAAAACATCATGATTTAAGGGTAATAGAATGAAAAAAAATGAAACCTAGAAACAACTTGACAACTTGTACGTTTGTACTTCAATGAGTCATGATTCGATTTTGAATAAAATTTACAACAAAACGTCGATAAAAATAAGCACGTCAAAAGGTGTATTCAGAAATTTATAAAATATTATAATTTACAAGTTACAAAAGGAAAACAAAAAGAGTACGTGTAGGCCAAGTGTCACAACAATATATGTTCAATATATATATATATATATATATATATTATAGGATCAATAGAAAACACCTTGAGTTGTGAGAATTTAGAGAACTCCGGCTTCCGTATTAGTTGTGCCCCCATTTTTTTCACACACGTATATTAAAATATTACAAACACAACTCAAGTGCGTTTTCAGACTTTTTACGCTGTTGTTCAACTCCTTAAACAATATATTAATTATTGTAAATAATTAATATCCCTAATATTATACCTCGAATCATGTTTATAAATATATATAACTATTAAATATAATTTTTGTATATGTCCTGCAAGGTGTAACTCTTTGGATCGTACCATGATAGTAACGTTAAAAATTGAGTGCCAGACTAATTCCAACAGTCTCCCACTTGGACGATTCTCAATTACTTGCCCCAAAACGTAGACAATAGTGGACATTTAGATCATACTAATTGCAAAACATGTTATGACTATGATCCATGAATGACGATTTACTTTTGTCAACTATTCTTTGTATCCAAGTGACACGTTACTTGATCAAATGCAATAGCCTTGGTAACCTTATCTAACTTCCTTTCAGTATAGGCATTCATTGAACACAAAATATGGATCATAATTCATTCTCGTCATTTATTCAACTGTTCTTTTCTCATTCTCCGAATCAAATGGTCTGACAAACTTCACCAAGTTTGAGTATGGCCACACGTTTACACCAGTTTGAATCAATGAGGGTACTAGCATGCACCACTCTTTTCGTAAAGGAGAACAAAATCCCTATGACAACATACAACTCCCATTTAATCTCAGACATTTTCCCAACCAAATACCCTTATTTTTGTACTTTCACAATGCAACATTAGGTAAGATCAAAGAACAACCTTTAATTAAATGTTAGTTCCAATACGTCTCTTAGGTCTAAGGACATTTAGATCATACTAATTGCAAAACATGTTATGACTATGATCATGAAGATAGTTTTGAAATGAGTTACGCTCGATATCATTCTCCAATGAATATCAATGAATATTGTCCTTAACACCTTGAGCCTTCATCTCATGAACAACCAATCCTTCATAGTAGTCTTAACTTTGATTAATTCAGTGAAACTAAACGACTACGGACATTCTGAATACTTTATTCAAGGATACTTTAACGTACACAAATGAACATAGCAACATATTTATTATGAATTTAACCATTAAATCAAAATAAAGGAATATGCCATGTTCAAAGCACCAACTACATAATATCAAATCCATTCCCTAGAAAAGCTTAACCCTATCTTCCCTGCATGCTCTTCATGTTTAGCCACATGCATTGGCTTAGTGAATGGGTTTTGATAGATTAAGATCTATGTGAACTTTGTATATCATGAAGTCACCTCGTCCAAATATGTCTCTAATATAATAGAACCTTTTGAGTACGTGCTTCATGTTGTGGTCGACCTTGGTTCCTTTGCTTGCGATATGGCACTATTATTGTGGCACAATATCTCTATGGACTTCCATATGCTGGATACTACTTTGAGATCAGTAATGAACTTCTTCATCCAAGCAGATTCCTTTGCAGCATCAGATGCAGCAATAGACTCTGATTTTGTGGTGGACTGGCAACTACACTTTGTTTGGAACTCCTCCAAGTTATTGCTTCACCATTCAGAATAAAACCATACTGATAACTCTTCTTCCACTCTTCCCTACACCAAGAATATTTCTTTGGTCCTTCTCAGACATTTGAGAATGTTTTTCACAACAGTCCAATAACTCTTCCATGGGTTCTATTAATACTACTAGTCATGCTCAAAGCATGCATGATGGAACTAATCGTGAAGCTATGGAACAATTTCCATTTCCTTCATTTCCTCACTTGTTTGAGGACACTGTCTCTTATTTAGTATTGTTCCATGAAATATATGGACCAATCCTTCTTTGTGTCAATCATTGAGAAACGTTGAAGAACTTTGTCAATGTACGTAGTTTGAGTTAAAGCAATAAGTCGCTTCGATCTATCCCTATATATCTTTATTCCCAGAATATAAGTGGCTTTACCAAGATCCTTCATTGTGAAACATTTTCCAAGACAAGACTTTACATCTTTCAATATAGAAATATTGTTTCCAATGATTAGTGTGTCATCTACATAAAAGATTAGGAAAGTCACATAGCTACCACTTACCTTCATGTACCACACGACTCATCTCCGTTCATGGAGAAACTAAACTCTTAGATTTTCTGATAAAAACAAAGATTCCAGCTTCTAGATGCCTGCTTTAAACATGGATTTATTCATCTTCCAAACTTTATTAGGATTATTTGGATCCTCAAAACCTTCACGTTGCACCATATAAACATCTTCAGTAAGAATAAACATGACATCTTAACCAAAGAATAAAAGGTAGATGAAGCATTCTCCACACAAAGATAGTGAATCTTGAATACTAATAAGAACATCTGTTGAAGACATACTAATATCTGTTCAAGCCTTGGAAACCACTGTTGAAAAAGAACTACGCATTGATCAAGTCCAAAGCCCTGTTGAAGCAAAGATCTGTTCAAGAAGACCAAGCATTTGTTCAAGCCAAATAGATGTTTGGAACAAAGCAACATCGATTTGAAGATCAAAGGTTTCATCAGTATAACAATATTTTACTTGTAACAGATTTTTTGTATATTAGATCAGATGTTAGATTCCCACAAATGTTTCTAACATCTATGGAATCTTTTATGTTAGGAATGTTCGATGTTACTATCAAGGTTGACATACAAATAGATCTCACTTGTTAGAGATCAAGTTATCACTTCAGACACATTCTTTTTTTCACGAACAGATCTGTGAGTGATCAGGCTGCGGGGGAGATTGTATAATCATTATACTATATTTGTAATCATTAGATTTCGATGAAAAACAGGTGTTTATATATCTTCCTACTTGTGTGTTTGCTTGTCTTTCATTTATAAATTGTATGTTCTTAATTTGCTTAAAAAACTACAAGTATCGAACTCAGATCCTGCATGCTCATTTAAGAATGCAATTTTGACATCCATTTCCCATATCTCATAGTTATAATATGCAACAATGGCTAGTAAAATCCTAGTTGACTAAAGCATGGCAGTAGGCAAGAAGGTTTCCTTATAATCAATTCCTTTAGTTTGAGTAAATCCCTTCGCCACGAGCCTTGCTTTAAAAGTTTCACTTTCCCATCCATGTGAGTTTTCTTCTTGAAAACCAACTTGTTTCCTATTGTCCGAAATTTAGGAGGAAGGTCAACTAAGGACCAATTTTTTTTTTGTCATACATGGATTGCATCTCAGCATTCATAGCTCAAGCCATTTCTTAGATTCTGAATCTTTGATTTTAGCTTGATTAGTTTTAGGCTGAGCTTGATCATGTATCAAAATGTCATGGAAACCAATATATCGATCAGGTTCATGATGATCCTTAAGAAATCTACGAACACTCGATATTTCAGCCGACACTTGTATCCTTTTGGATGTGCGGATTTCATCTAAATCCACAATGTTTTCTCTAATCCACGTGCCATGAGTTCATCTTCCAAGAACTCACCTCTATGTTTCATGAAAACTCGGTTTTCTTTAGGATCATAGAAATAGTAACCGATGGTCATCGGATACCCGACGAAAACAACTTTATTGCCTCAAGGATCAAGCTTATCCAAAGAATCACTCGTAACAAATGCGTTACATCTCCATACCCTAAGGTAAGACACTTCGGGCTTTGTCTCATGCCAAATCTCATATGGTGTCTTAAGATCTAATAGCGGCTTCAAGTGTGAATGGCCAAAAGGAGTGCACGAGGTGTCACAACCCCGACCCCACCCTAGGAGCGGGAGCCGTGAACCAGTCAAGTGGTACCGGTGTTTATTAATTACGCAGCAGAAAATATCATCAATATCGTAGTTAGGAAATAATTCAGAGTTTGTAAAACACCAACTTTTATTATTAAATAATGGGTTGAAACCCGTATTTCATATAAATGTTTTTATAGGGATAAACCCTAATTAATAAAATATAAATTTATTCTTTTATTCAGTAATTATAGCCACTTCATTTAAGCCTTCAGTGCTCCATAGTTGGCTTCTATTATCTCTACAGCGAGTTACCTGAAACGCGTTTTAAAAACATTTTATCAGCAAAAAATACTGCTGAGTGCATCCCATTTTAATCAAAACAAGTTTTTATAACTTTACAGTATTGAGAGCATCAGCGATTACAATGTTTATATCTACACAATTACTCATTCAGTACTGTCAACACCTGACTTGTGGGTCATATTACTTTGGGTCCTGTCACCCAACAGTAACGGTTCCTGTCACACCCCTGTGACTATGGACTAGTAATGTATACAAAACCCCAACATACCGGCAGTAATTGTAGAATACATATACTCAATCACTGTTAAGCATAATTAAAACATTTGAGGTTTTGGTAACACATTTTTTACTCACAAAAAGATTTACAAAAAGAGAATGTACTCACTTGGTAACTTTAGGGTCTAACTACAGGCTCCTGGTATAATATTGGCATAACTCCTGAGTTGTTAATAAAATATATAATGCACCCGTATTAAGTATAATAACCCATGTCACATATAACCGAGACAGAACCCCAACGAACTTAGTCGGGCAGAGCCTTAACATGCGTCAGTGGATCCTAAATCAATCGGGTAGGATAACGAATTAGTGATCAGTGGTTAAAACACTTAAAACAGGGCAGGACTTTGAAGTATTTAGGGTGAATAACTAAAGAAAATAGGGTATAATAGAAGCAGAGAGAGACGAGAGGTAGAGAGGGATAGCAGAGAAAAAGGGAACTAGATGTTGATATTTATGCTACAATTTTTTTTCTTCAACTTGGAGGCCACGCTCCTTTGTCCCACGTATACCATTCCATTAAATTCTCATATTTAATTATTTTATTATTATTTATTATAATTAATTAAGCTGCTCAAGTTATTTATCGCTTATAACTCCTAAGATATGACGTTTTATAAAACAATGAATATGCCATTAGAACGAGAATATTTTTATCTACATTTTGACCTAAGTTTTATTAAAAAACGGAGTAAGTTATTAATTATTATTGTAATTTTTAAACTGTTCCTATATTTGTCTAAATATCTTTATTTCTAACCGTCATCTTACCCGTGATCTACCCGTTTAATAATATATATTTTATTTTAAATATAAATAAAATTTTTGGAGATGTTACACGAGGTCTGTACAACACATCATAGATCAAATCATATCTGATAGAGTTCGATTCTTTTTCTCTGATACACCATTTAGTTATGGTGTCCAGGTGGAGTGAGTTGAGAAATGATCTCATATTTCTTTAAATTTTCATCGAACTCTTGACTAAGATATTCTCCTCCTTGATCTGATTGCAAGCTTTTAAATATTTCTACTAAGCTGATTTTGTACTTCGTTTTGATACTCTATGAATGTTTCATGTTTATGCTCCATAAGATAAACATAACCATACCTACTAAAATCATCAGCAAGGTAAAGAAGTATCTTTCTCCATATCTATCCATTGTTCTAAATGGACCACAAACATCAGTATGTATGAGTTCCAATGGATCCTTAGCTCTTTCACCATTCTAGACTGGAGCCTTGGTTAACTTTCCACTTAAACAACATTACACACTTATCAAAATCATTCTTGTCGAAAGAATCTAGATTCCATCAGTTTGAAGTTTCTTTAAGCGATTCTTGTTTATGTGAACAAGTCTACAATCCATAGATATGTATCATTCAAATTAAATCTCATACATTTACCGGAGATTTGGTATAATGTGTTAGAGTTATGGAGCTCTATCTCATATATTCCATTGTGTGGTAGAAACTTTTTATCTTAAGGCAGAAACTAAAATAATGTTCCTAGTCTAATTAGGCACAAAACAAACATTGTCTAAAACGAGTTCTAAACCACCAAGAAGTAAAAGAACATATTCCCCTACTGCCTTCACCACGCCTTTTGCTTATTTCCAACAAATAACTCTAAGTCACCAAGCTTCAGTTTCCTAACCTTCTTTAGTCCCTACAAATCATTATATATGCGTGAGCCACATCCGGTGTCAAACACCTAAGATTTGCTAAATAAAGAAAAGGATTCTATAACCATTCTACATGAAGACCCCTCATTAGCCTTCTTTTGTTTCAGCTCAGCTAGATACTTCTGGCAATTCCTTTTCCAATGCCCTATTTCATCACAATGAAAACATCTAACATCTTTTGAGGGTTTCTTGGAAAATGATTTTCGTTTGTCCTTATAGCTCTTGCCCATCTTGCCATCTTGCCTTTCTCTTGGTTTCTAATTTCTTGACTCGACCACCTCTAATTATCAACACCCCCCTAACTTCTTGGGTATGTTTCCTTCAACAGTTTTAGCATCATATGAAGCTCAAGAATAGTCTTGTCCCATCCATTCATACCATAGTTCAGCACAAACTGATCAGATGACTTAGGCAACAAATAAAGAATCATATCTCCAGCGAGTTCTTTGCTCAATGGGGTCTCAAGGCAAACTAGATGATCAATATACCACTTCATCTTCAGCACATGAGTACTGATTATGAACCTTCTTGCATGTGATATCCCATGAGTGAACTTATCACTTAATATCTCTCATGCCTAGCTTGTTTCTAAAACATAGCTTCAAGTTGGGCCCTTGTGTCATAAGTTGGTAAGTTATCTAACATTTTTTGGAGTTCTGGAATCATGCATGAAAGCATGAGACAAGAAACTTTCAAAGAATCATCAACATGTTTCTCCCAGTTTCTTCGAGTAGGACCAGCTATTTAGGCAGGTTAATCAGGAATTGGTTGACCCAAGACATATTCTTTGGATTCAACCCTGAAATCTTTTTTTTAGATTTTGATACCAATTCATGAAGTTGGTATCGTTAATTTGCTCTTTCTCAAGAATGGACTTAACTGAAAAAGTGGAGTTGGGAGTGTTATTGTTAGACATCTACAAAATTCACAAAATATATTTGGTATTTTCAAGCTTGATTTCCTAATTAATCTTGTGACCCAATAATCAAAAAATATATTTTAGGAATTCGAGATCCTGTTTTCATCATACATAGTGAATGGCTAAGAATTGTTCATATGCACCACTTATCCAGGTGGGTAAAGATTACCGATTGTGTCTCCACACAACTCTCATGATTTTGGGTTGCATGACGAGTATTGTCAAGTATTGATATGTTTGACCCCAACTATGCCCACTAGAATCTCTTTTAGTGACATTGTCCTCTAATGGAAATTTGAGGAACCAGCCCCATGTGACATAGAAACTGCGATTCGACCTTTCTTGAAAAACGTAGTCCCAATGCAGGGTAATCATTAACATAGGGACTCTTAGTGTAACGCCTCGCTTTTTCATACTTTGCATGTTTAGAAAGCTAGTCTTGTATCTCTGTTTTTGAAAACCATTGTATCTCGTATTCGTATTTTCGTTGTAACCTTTGTAATCGAGACTTGAATCATAATGGAACATACATTTTATCTCTATACTTGTTATACACAATCATACATACTTCTACTTGATACACATACTCGTAAACGTGACACACTTGCAATACGTTACATTTATAATTCATACATACATTATACGTGATGCTTACACTCGATCTCGAACATTATATACATACATATACATTATGACATGTCCCATATACTTAAAATGGCTTATGTTATCATAAAATGCTATGAATTAACTCTTGGTCCGTCCCAATTAGCAAAAGAACACAAAAATAAAAGTTTAGCCTTGACCAGGTCCTTACGGACCGCATAGGGAAACCCATACAGTCCGCATGACGTTGGGCGGGGCATAAACCTTCTAGACCGCGGGTTTAAGCACGAATCCACACACAACCCTTCTCCCCAATGCCTTTAACCTCATCAAAACCCTCCTAACCATCTCCTAACTCTACCTTATAAATACCTCCACTAATCCAAGCCATTTCCCACTTTCACAACCCTCTAATCCTTCCCAAATCACTCTCAAATCATCTCAAGAACACTTGCAACATCAGAATTCGGGCAGATTGTACCTCCTTCACTAAAGTGAGCATAACTTGCTCATTTCTTAACGAAATTGCACCATTCTTCTTCCTACATACTTGGATTAACCCTAGGTTTGATCCACGGGTTCTCCTTGGAGGATCTAGACCTGGATATTCACCTAAAGGGCTCCAAACTTTCTGTTTGATTTCAAACTTTTAAAAAATTATGTTTTACCATATACAACTTTGTATTTTTGAGCTCCTAACCAAGTTTATGGTTAGTAAAGCCAAACCAAGTTTGTTTACATGAACTAAGGGCTGTTTAGACACCCTAAATCTTTTGTTTTCATAGAGCTTTAAGCTCACCAGTGATGCCAAGCCAAAAGCTTGTTGATAGTGTGTCTACTTTGGTTAGCTTGGGCTATCCTAAACCTAAGACCACACATCACTTGATCATTTCTCATCATTATCCCAAGCTAGTTTGCTAGTTGTAAAGTAACTCAACCCCGTCTAGCCTTCGACGTGTGTCGACGCCGGCTCACCGGGTTGAAGTTCACTTGGCTACTTGGAATAGTGACCATATTTACCTTCTTGTTAATACTATTGTTCTTGACCCTCCTTGTGTCTATGACACTTGTGTGGTGGTGAATCCAATCGAGGTTCCAAAGTTAACCCTTAATCCTCCCACCTCCTACTTGACTTACATGACACCAAAAGGTTCCAAAGTGGATGGTTATCCTCCCACCTCCTACATGACTATGTAACTATATATAAATCTATGGACTATATAATATATCAAACCGAAACCTTGATGATGAATACATAATCACCTATCAAGTTAATAAGTTTTTACCACTAAAGTGTGTAATTTCTTGTCACGATTCTAATAGGTCTCGAACCTATGAAATCACATCAAACCCATTCGGGTTATCATAGTGTCAAGGACAAGTGCTAGACCTAAGTGATTATTTTCATACCATAATACTTTATTCATATTTCCGTAATCATGCTCGATACTCCAAATCTTCCGTTAAAACTCATACTCATACCTATGTTCTTCTTGTAGAAGGACAAGGTGCCAAACCCTAATCACAACAAGCTCGCGGGATTTCTCTAATGGAACACTTTAGCAAAACCATGAGTACACTCGCCCATTTATCGCTTTCTCACTTTTGGGTTGTAACATGTTTACTTATCAAAATACACTTATCACAAATTCATGCTTTTACATACTCAATCCTTAATACATGATGCTTGTTATGCTTAGAAACCTGCTAGAATTATACATGCTCGATCATTAACTTAGCTAGCCCAACTTGACATATATAGTGCTATAGGAGTAGCACACCACCTGTCGGGGTTATGTTAAGATTATCATACTCATATTAGTCTCGTCGCTTTTGTGACGAGGGAAGCTCGATCTCGTAAACTTTTTGTGGAAACTCGGGGTTTGATCTAGTACCGCATTATTAGTATATTCTTTGCTTACAATTACCATGTGGATTCGAGTTATTCATTTTATACCTATGCTATGTATTCACCAAACTTGTGTACTCGCCTTTGCTTTTGCATTGAACTCGTATTTTTAACATGTTAAAGGTTGAAGAGGATATGCATGATGAAAGCTAGTAGGAATACTTTAGAAACTCATTCTAAACTTACTATATTAGCTTACGTTGTATTTTGTTTCGTAGTTGTAAGTTTAATTGTTGTATTTGCTTCGAATGATGTACTTGACAATTATCTTATGAAATGAAATTTTGTTTAATCAAATATTGTCACAATTTGAATTATGAGCAATGAGCACTCTCTTTCGTCCCGCCTCGATGTTTCCGCCATCGGTTGGGATGTGACAGATTGGTATCAGAGCCATAACTATAGGGAATTAGGTAGAATTGCCATGTTCGACCTAGTCTATAGTTTAAATGTCCATTTTTGACCATTCCTATGCTATGCTTTAAACTTTATTCTTCCTTCATTGCCTATTCCTTTCTTTTAGTCTTAAAACTTACATAATGTCTTTCCTAAGACATTTACATAATACACTTGAAGACATGAAGACACTCATGATGTAAATGAGGCGATTTGCACCAAGATAGGTTCAATGACTTACATGGTGAAACCCTCATTCCGCGTATTCGATTTTTTATGAATTATACCATCAAGCTAGGAGTGATATCCACATCTTGATGGAAAACTTCCATTTCATACTCTAGTGGATCTTACAAACGAGTCGGAATATGCTCCTCGTTTAGTAAGAAACAACCACACTTTGGGTACGAAATCGTCAAGTTAGGGGTTAAACCCGCACCTTTTGATTAAGTCCTGTTCCTCGATTTGCAATCTCGCCAAAGTCTCGAATTTTCGATCGACTAGGGACATGTAGTAACTGGAAGGGTAAAATGCCGTTAATCGCTTCTTGACGAGAGCGTTTTACTTATTAGGCCAAAGCATGTTCTCTAACTCGAAAGATCTTACGAATCACTTTGGAATAGTCGACTGTCACACCCCAACCGATGGCGAAAACATCGGGGGTTAGTGGCACTAGGCGACCAAATTGTCTCACGAGAAATTCCGTAACAATTATCCAACAACATTACTTAACGTTTAACATCCCATACTATTAAACATAATATTTCAAACAACCATTACAGAAATTTTGATTTTCTCATAAAAACAACATGGTTCGATTTCCCTAGATATTTATTACAACCGTTCTAAACAAGATAAGCAAAATACTATATAAAACTACTCCAAAGCAATCCAAGCTAAATCCTCAACCTGTTACATACGTTAAAATACAAGTCAATACAATTAAGTAAAGGTGAGCATACGAGTTTGAATAATACTAGCATAGTCGAGAAAGCGTTTGCGAAACAATATAATTACATATCATGATACACCAAAACACTTAACATAACATAGGCTCATTTCTCATGCTAACTACCGTGAAAAGGCTTGCGCGACCATCCTAACTAGACCCTGTCGGGTGTTAGCCAAACTATAGTACCATACTAGCTAAGGAGGCAAGTTAACGAAAATAAGTCCTAGTCACATGTTTCTAGTATCACGTATCGAGCATATACATTCAGATTATTCGCGTGTGATAAACAATTATGATTTGTGAAGTGATTCTGATAGAGGAACGTATGTAACACCCAAAAAGTGCATTAAAGCGAAAATGGGTCAAGTATACTCACTGTGGGTGCGTTTTGGTAAGACTTAAGATTCTGAGGAGAGTTGCGGAGTGCGTCGGATCAGCCTGTAAACGAACAAAAGTGCATGAGTCTTCCGAAAAGCCGAAATGGTGAAGTTTGAGTTGAGCAGTAGGCAAGTTCGGGCGAACTTGTATGTAAACATACAAGTTCGAGCGAACTTGCATGGTTTTGGTGAGTTGAGAGTCAAGTTCGGGCGAACTTGCAGTTTCTCAAGGAAACTTGACAAGTTGGAGCGAATTTGTGGTTAACCTTGACAGGTGATACAAATTCGGCCGAACTTGTGAAGTTTCCTGAGAAACTTGACAAGTTCGAGCGAACTTGGGGGTTCCTGAAGAGAATTTTGTGAATTTCCACTCAAGTTCGGCCGAACTTGACCCCTAGAGGGCAAGTTCGAGCGAACTTGACTGCTGTGTTGTCAAAAATCAGTGAAATCTCGAGCGAACTTGATGTTTTCGGGTCCAAAATCTTGCGTTTTTGCGTCGTTTGCTGAGTAAATCGAGTGTTCATCCCTCCAACCCTGTGCTACCGAGCAAACTTTGGTCGGAGAGGTCTTTTAGAGCGGTTTTAGCCGTTTTACAAAAGCGTGGGCTAATCCGGGCGAACTCGGGGTTCGTTCGGGTTAGTCCGGCTTGTGTAAACCAATCATAAACGTCCTTGTGCTTCCAGATATGGGATCTTGAATAATAAATGCTTCGTTTCATATCAGAAATTGAACAAAACATCATCAAAAGTCCGTATTTTGTGTAAAAATCAATGTTCAAAAGGTTTTGCTCAGATCTAAGCATAGATATGTGAAAAACAGAAGTTTTATGTAAAAAGATGAAGATTTTCGTAAACAGGAAGATTTGATGAAAACGAAGGCTACGCCTAGTGCCAAAATCGTTGTAAACCTTTGTAAAACGTTGTTGAACATCATTGTAGTTGAAACCGGGTTGATTCTTACTTAGAAATCAGAGGGTTTTGGGTTTCGGGAGCTAGGTATTTATAGGAGAAGGCAAAAAGGTGAGCTGGTGAGTCTAGTTCGGTCGAACTTGATTGAAATTCATGCAAGTTCGGGCGAACTTGCTAGATTTCCAAGAGATAATAGCCAAGTTCGGCCGAACTTGTACATGTGTGTACAAGTTCGAGCGAACTTGAGGATTATGAAGGATCCTTGTGTCATCATCGGGCGAACTTGGGGTAGTCAAGTTCGGCCGAACTTGGCCTGGTGACCAAGTTTCGTTTGCCGATTTCGCGTTTAGTGTTCGTTTGGCTATTCGGTTAATATTAATTAGTTATATTAAGCGTTTTAGGAAAGCGTTAATAGTGACACTTGATATAATAGTGCGAGTTAGTGATTCGAGAGTGCGAGAGCGATGCGATAGCGAGCGTAATCATAATCACAAAAACACATAACACATAAATAACATAAAACCACATAATTAACTGCGATTTGCGATGCGATAAGCGATGCGATTTTAATAAGCGTTTAAATGCAATACAACATACATAAACTTAATTTAATCAACATAAACTTTTCTTATAATTTGAATCTCGGAATAAATGAAAATACAAGGATAAAGATAACAACGAGAAAATCGGAGTTAGTACGAGCAACTTTCATGAAACTTGCAAGACACTGGGTAAACTACGGATGTACTTGTTGATAGCTTTCTCCGTCGTATCAACCTGGCTGGGATAGATGATGCTCAAAATCTTAAATCGAGCAGTAAAACCAGCATGTCGGGACCATCCTGCTTGATACCCCAAAACTCATTCTCGATCTTTTGCATTTCATGCGGAGGACAGAACTCCTTCATCATTACTTCCTTGAGTTCCTCCCAAGATATATTGTAGGCTTCATCATTTCCACGCTTGTTTCTTTCAGCTGTCCACCATCGAGAGCACCAGTCGAGAGCACGGGACTGGAAGACTCCAGTAGCGTTCACGGTGCGGAGGTCATCGGGGCATCCACTTTGCCTAAAAGTGACCTCAATAGCATCGAACCAATGAAACATAGAAGTTGGTCCGTCATTGCCCATGAAGGCGAGAGGTGCACAAGCCTTGAAGTTCTTGAAGCTGATCGCGGCTTGGGATTCTCAGTTTTCGAGTCGACTGATGAGTTACTGCTCACAGCATGAATTTCTGAGATAATTTGCGGAATGACTTTAGCTATCTCCTTGGCTACCATTGTAGCGATACGCTTGTCTCCTTGGAGATTCCTTCGGGTGTGCGATCCCATTGAAGACATCTACACGAAGGATTGAGATTAGATGAGATTCGATTATAATAGAGTTATGTTTAAATATTTTTATTTTATAATTCATTCAAGGCACAAAATCACATAAACACGTAGGCACGTAAACACGTAAGCACGTAAGCACATAAGCACGTAAGCACATAAGCATACACTTTGCACATATTCACCTTCTTATAAGTAAAGCGTAGCGCGTTCGAGATGCGATATAATAGCGAGATATAAGCGATATATATAAGCGAGACAAGCAATATAATACCGCTTATGAGGCACACATGCCCTCATAGGGGTAAGCGAGTTAAGCGTCTTAGTTTGGTTGATGTATTAATTAGCGTTTTAGATTACGAGAGCTGTGCGGTAGTGCATGCGCTTAGGGAGCGTAAAGCGATAAAGCGAGATATCAATAATCGAGAAATAAATAAAGCGAGAAATCGAAATAAGAAAAATTCTCAAAATTTTGAACACATAAATAATAATAAACTTGATGATGCGTAAATCGACGATATAGGCTTAAATCAATTGGGAGTGTCCGGGGTTTTGAGACGTTGACTATACAAAGTGATTCGACTACCCTTTGCATTTGGACCCACGCTTTGGCCTAATAGATAAACGTTCTCACCGCAAGCTGCAAACGACGTTTACCCTTCTAGTTAATACGTGTTCCAAACCATCGGCATAACCGAGACTTTGGTGAGATTGAAAATCGAAGCACGGAATTAGTTATTAAGATGCGGGTTTCACCCCTAACATAACAACATCATTCCTAGTTGTGGCCACGCTCACCGATCGCATCGGGCGTTCCACTAGATAGAAAGGGAGATGTTCGTCGAGGTTTGGATGTCACTCCTAACTCAACGAAGATATCTCGTGATGAGTAATATGCGGTTTGAGTGATCTTATTGAGAGTTCTTAGTTATCACACCTAATCTCAACTTGATCCTCGTTTGTTGGATACGAGCGTTTCATAATCGTGTATATTGTATTAACCTTAGGATAGGCATATTCAAGCATTTATGGCAAGTAGATTAGCATTTATTTCAAAGATTGATCAATCAGGTACTTAAACATGCTACTAGGGCAAACATGGCAATTCTACCTATTATCCTAAGGAATTCGCTCTGAAACCAATCTGTCACACCCCAACCGATGGCGGAAACATCGGGGTTAGTGGCACTAGGCGACCAGATTGTCTCACGAGAAATTCCGTAACAATTATCCAACAACATTACTTAACGTTTAACATCCCATACTATTAAACTTAATATTTCAAAGAACCATTACAGAAATTCTGATTTTCTCATTAAAACAACATGGTTCGATTTCCCCTAGATTTTTATTACAACCGTTCTAAAAAAGATAAGCAAAATACTAAATAAAACTACTCCAAAGAAATCCAAGCTAAATCCTAAACCTGTTACATACGTTAAAATACAAGTCAATACAATTAAGTAAAGGTGAGCATACGAGTTTGAATAATACTAGTATAGTCGAGAAAGCGTTTGCGAAACAATATAATTACATATCATGATACACCAAAACACTTAACATAACATAGGCTCATTTCTCATGCTAACTACCGTGAAAAGGCTTGCGCGACCATCTTAACTAGACCCCGTCGGGTGTTAGCCAAACTATAGTACCATACTAGCTAAGGAGACAAGTTAACGAAAATAAGTCCTAGTCACATGTTTCTAGTATCACGTATCGAGCATATACATTCAGATTATTCGCGTGTGATAAAAAATTATGATTTGTGAAGTGATTCTAATATAGGAACGTATGTAACACCAAAAAGTGCATTAAAGCGAAAATGGGTCAAGTATACTCACTGTGAGTGCGTTTTGGTAAGACTTAAGATTCTGAGGAGAGTTGCGGAGTGCGCCGGATCAGCCTGTAAACGAACATAAGTGCATGAGTCTTCCAAAAAGCCGAAACGGTGAAGTTTGAGTTGAGCAGTAGGCAAGTTCGGGCGAACTTGTATGTAAACATACAAGTTCGAGCGAACTTGTGGTTAACCTTGACAGGTGATACAAATTCGGTCGAACTTGTGAAGTTTCCTGAGAAACTTGACAATGTTCGAGCGAACTTGGGGGTTCCTGAAGAGAATTTTGTGAATTTCCACTCAAGTTTGGCCAAACTTGACCCCTAAAGGGCAAGTTCGAGCGAACCTGACTGCTGTGTTGTCAAAAATCAAGGAAATCTCGAGCGAACTTGATATTTTCGGGTCCAAAATCTTGTTTTCGCGTCGTTTGCTGAGTAAATCGAGTGTTTATCCCTCCAACCCTGTGCTACCGAGCAAACTTAGGTCAGAGGTCTTTTAGAGCGGTTTTAGCCTTTTACAAAAGTGTGGGCTAATCCGGGCGAACCGGGGTTCGCTCGGGTTAGTCCGGCCTATATAAACCAATCATAAACGTCCTTGTGCTTCCAGATCTGGGATCTTGAATGATAAATGCTTCGTTTCATATAGAAAATGAACAAAACATCATCATAAGTCCGTATTTTGTGTAAAAATCAATGTTCAAAAGGTTTTGCTCAGATCTAAGCATAGATCTGTGTGAAAACAGAAGTTTTATGTAAAAAGATGAAGATTTTCGTAAACAATGAAGAATTGATGAAAACGAAGGCTATGCCTTGTGCCAAAATCATTGTAAACCTTTATAAAACGTTGTTGAACATCATTGTAGTTGAAACCGGGTTGATTCTTACTTAGAAATCAGAGGGTTTTGAGTTTCGGGAGCTCTGGGCGAAGTTGCAACAAGTTCAAATGGGAGAACAGAGCTGGGTGTTTATAGGAGAAGGCAAAAAGGTGAGCTGGTGGAGTCAAGTTCGGTCGAACTTGCATGAAATTCATGCAATTTCGGGCGAACTTGCTAGATTTCCAAGAGATAATAGCCAAGTTCGTTCGAAGTTGTACATGTGTGTACAAGTTCGAGTAAACTCAAGGATTATGAAGGATCGTTGTGTCATCAGGCAAGTTCGGGCGAACTTGGGGTAGTCAAGTTTGGCGAACTTGGCCTGGTGACCAAGTTTCTTTGCCGATTTCGCGTTAAGTGTTCGTTTGGCTATTCGGTTAATATTAATTAGTTATATTAAGCGTTTTAGTAAAGCGTTAAGCGTTATACTTGATATAATAGTGCGATTTAGCGATTCGAGAGTGCGAGAGCGATGCGATAGCGAGCGTAATTATAATCACAAAACACATAACACATAAATAACATAAAACCACATAATTAACTGCGATTTGCGATGCGATGAGGTAAACGATACGATTTTAATAAGCGTTTAAATGCGATACAACATACATAAACTTAATTTAATCAACATAAACTTTTCTTATAATTCGAATCTCGGAATAATGAAAATACAAGGATAAAGATAACAACGAGAAAATCGGAGTTGTTACATCGACGTTTCTCTACCCGAAACAATCCCATGTTTTATTGAGCCAATCTTTTATGGTATCTCAACTTTCTATGTGATTTTATACTTGTTACCTTATTCGTTTTGAACCGTTACACAATTCGCACGTCTCCCCAATATAAAACGATAATAATCTCGTGAACAAACTAAATTTATACTCTTTATACGCATCATACGTGGTTATACTTGTTGAATACTCGTTAAATACTCGTCAAAAACATGCAAAATGCGTGAATTACCCATGCTTATACATGCAAAAACTTATTTTTACATTATGATCAAGTCTCATCCTTTTCCTTTCTATTTCAACCCTAGATGTTTTCTCCAAGTTGTTCCAAGAAATCCAAGGGCTCCAAGAGGGGTTCAAACAACCAAGGAGACTCTATCTTCAAGCAGGAATTGGTAGGATTAGTTGTGGAACAAATGGCCGAGCAGATGGCTAAGATCATCCCGAATATAGTAACCCAAATTCAAACCATCCATGAAACCCCAAGTCCTCCGTTGACTCAAAGGTGGACTCTCCCAAAGCAATGTTCCAGTTCAAACAGTTCATGGCTTGTAAGCCCATGGAATTCACTGGTAATAATGGCGCTATCGCCATGATGAACTAGTTCGACGCAATCGAACTCACCTTTTTGCAAAGCGGATGCCCTGATGAGCTTTGAACCTTGAACGCCACCGAGGTCTTTCTGAGAGTGCCCTCGAGTGGTGGACTATTGAAAGAAACAAGCGTGGCAATGAAGCAGCTCACCATTACCTTGGGATTAGCTAAAGCAGCTCATGAAGGACCAATTTGTCCTCCTCACGAGACCCAGAAACTCAAAAACGAGTTCTGGAATCTTACCAACAAGGGAGCGACGCTGAAGGATTGATCACACGCTTCAAACAGTTAAGTATCCTTTACCTGGGCAAGTGGATATCGTGCCCAAGGCAATCGCCAAACTCATTCTTTGCCTCTCGCCGGTATTAACCAACCAAGTTTGTTTACATGAACTAAGGGCTGTTTAGACACCCTAAATCTTCTGTTTTCATAGAGCTTTAAGCTCATAAGTGCTGTCAAGCCACAAGCTTGTTGATAGTGTGTCTACCTTGGTTAGCTTGGGCTATCCTAAACCTTAGACCACACATCACTTGATGATTTCTCATCATTATCCCAAGCTAGTTTGCTAGTTGTAAAGTAACTCAACCTCGTCTAGCCTTCGACGTGTGTCGACCCGGCTCACCGGGTTGATGTTCACTTGGCTACTTGGAATAGTGACAACATTTACATTCTTGTTAATACTATTGTTCATGACCCTCCTTGTGTCTATGACACTTGTGTAGTGGTGAATCCAATCGAGGTTCCAAAGTGGATGGTTAATCATCCCACCTCCTACTTGACTTACATGACACAAGAGGTTCCAAAGTGGATGGTTTATCCTCCCAACTCCTACATGACTATATAACTATATATAAATCTATGGACTATATAATATATCAAACCGAAACCTTGATAATGAATACATAATCACCTATCAAGTTAATAAGTTTTATCACTAAAGTGTGTAGTTCCTTGTCACGATTCTAATAGGTCTCAACCTATTAAATCAAATCAAACCCATTCGGGTTATCATAGTGTCAAGAACAAGTGCTATACCTTAGTGATTATTTTCATACCATGATACTTTATTCTTATTTCCGTAATCATGCTCGATAATCCAATTCTTCCGTTAAAACTCATACTCATGCCTATGTTCTTCTTGTAGAAGGACAAGGTGCCAAACCCTAATCACAACAAGCTCGCGGGATTTCTCTAACTGGAACACTTTAGCAAAACCATGAGTACACTCGACCCATTTATCGCTTTCTCACTTTTGGGTTGTAACATGTTTACTTATCAAAATACACTTATCACAAATTCATGCTTTTACATACTCAATCCTTAATACATGATGTTGTTTTGCTTAGATACATGCTACAATTATACATGCTCGATCATTAACTTAGCTAGCCCAACTTATCATATATAGCGCTATAGGAGTAGCACACCACCCGTCGGGGTTATGTTAAGATTATCATACTCAAATTAGTCTCGTCGTTTTTGCGACGAGGGAAGCTCGATCTCGTAAACTTTTGTGGAAACTCGGGGTTTATCGTATTACATGATTAGTATATTCTTTTCTTACAATTACCATGTGGATTCGAGTTATAAATTTTATACCTATGCTATGTAATCACCAAACTTGTGTACTCACCTTTGCTTTTGCATTGAACTCGTATTTTAACATATTATAGGTTGAAGAGGATATGCATGATGAAAGTAATAGGAATACTTTAGAAACTCATTCTAAACTTGCTAGATTAGCTTACGTTGTATTTTGTTTCGTTGTTGTAATGTTTAGTTGTTGTATTTGCTTCGAATGATGTACTTGACAATTATCTTATGAAATGAAATTATGTTTATCAAATATTATCACAATTAGTATTTATGAGCAATGAGCAATCTCTTTTGTCCCGCCTTAATGTTTGCGCCATCGGTTGGGGTGTGACATCTAGGGCAAAAAAACAAATCTAGTTGGTGACATGTTGATAGGTTTGACGTAAACTTATGAACCCAATATTGTGCGTCATAACTAATGGAATGAATATGTGTTTAGTATCCTGTCTTAATGCTTGTGACATTACAAGTATTCTTACTTTCACATAGAGTAAATGCATTTAGGGTGGGGCAAGGACAAAGGATACAGAGGGCCAGGGGTGCCTCAGGCCTCCACTGTTTTTCACTACAAGAAAATGGGACAATAGCCGCAACGGATGTTGCCGCTATTTGTCCTGATCTGCGCCGCTATTGTTAATAGTGGCTACATGTCGCCGCTAAAGGGTCACTGGTAAAGGTCCTGTTAGGATCTGAGTTTGAATTACTTGTAGTTTTTGTTTCAAAAATGGAAAATGTTTGAATTAAAAGAGATTTGCAGCGGAATAAGATGGAAAACTTTTACTAAAGCAATGGTCGTTTGTTTTCATCATCATCATGTTTTCAAGTTAATTAACTTGCATGTGATTCACAAACTCCCCCTCAGCCTTTGCAATTACAGTTTGTAATGAGAAAATGCAGAGAAGATGATATGCGAAAGTTGATCTTTTAAGAGATAAATTTAAAGGTTACAAGAGTTGCCTATTTATACTAACTATCTAACCTCTGAGCATCTTTGATGACGTCCGAGTTGATAGTGACAGGAAACAATATGTAACTAACTCTAAACACTGCTTATACTAACTACAGTGCTTGGCACTGTTACATTGATTAACTAAGCTAATGACTAAATTCTGATTCCTATCCTCTGTCCTTGTTAACTCTGGCAGACCTTGAAGCTTTGTGAAGGCAGATGATAGGATGAGCAGTCTTTATGGAAAGCAGTGTAAGTACATCAGAGGTTGTAACCTCTGATAGTTGAACCAAAGCTCGGATATGTTGTTTGGCTTTATATCATCTGTTCCTTTCATAGGGTTCAATCCCAACAATCTCCCCCTGGAACAGATGATGCCAAAAACACTTTATTCTTGGTTTTTATTCCTCAGAAGGAATTCTCTTATTTGACCTTTGAATTGAAGTACAAAGTTAAGAGATTCCATGTCGTCAACATCCTTCACCAGCTCTAAACATAGTAGTTCTTTGAAGTCTTCTACTGTAAGCTCATAAGCATCTTCCATGGATAGTTTAGTGGTTGCACCATTAGACTTGAGCAATGTCAATTCATGGGTGTCTTTGTCGACCTTCCATTTTAGAATTATTGGGTCTAATGGTTTTCTTGAAGGAGCCTTTATTGCAGAGGTTTGTAAATGAGCCATCTTTAACAAGTCTTTAGCCAGCTTGGACTTGTATCATCTGTGTGATAATTAATCATATTCTGAATCCCTTCTTTGATAAATGTATCCTCAAACTCTTTGTCAGTCTTTTCATTCATCTCCCCTTGCTTTTTCCTGTGTTGCAGGGCAAGTGTGGAGTGGGCAGATGTTGAGCTGGACCTTTTAGAGAGTTGATCTCTGAGGATAGCATCTTCCTTTGAGTAGTCAGGCTTGGGAGGCATGGATGGATCCGTTTTCCTTCTTTCTTCCAAACTTTTGTAAGTGGCTAACACCCTCACCTCACCCCATCTCATCACTTGGTTTTTGGAACCATAATGATCTTGGATCAGTTCTTGCTTCATTCTCTTCAACTTCAAAGCATTTTCAGTGATATCTTTCTTGTATAAATCCCAGTTGGGAGGAGTTGGCTTTTTTAGAGGGTCTTTCAACATTTCTTGCATTCTATTGATTTCCTTCCTCAGTTCATCTATGCTCCAATCCCTGAACTGTGGCCTTGTTGCCTTATACATCTTCTTTTCCATGATATACTCAATGAGTTCACACTTGAGCAACTTATCTTCCCTTACTGACAACTGGTTGCTCAGATCCTTGACAAAATTTTATAGAATGGTGACTTTAATCAGTTGAAAGGACGTGATAATCTGTATCTTCTATCATTTTTACCAGCTGATTCTCTTTTGGCAATATCCTCTGCTTGCTTCTTTTTCAATTCTAGATAGGCATCAACATTTGCTGGTCTTGGATAGCCATCAAGGGATAGAATTGTTCTTTTGTTAGGGTCATCCTCTGAAAAGAAACTTAGGATCTCTTCCCAGACTGCTGGTAAATCAAGAGGATACAATTTTGATGCAGGAATGACTTTAAGAGTTGAAGAAGTTGTATGTACTGATGTGGGGATCACTGGATAATAGTGGAAGAGGTGCAGAGATCTCATCATCATTTATCACTTTTGTGATTTTCCTCCTTTTAAACCTTAAAGTAGGTGATGGTGGTTGTGGGATTTTTGGTGGTGTGGATAATGGTTGAGTTGATGTGGGAAATGTGATTATGGAAGTGGATAGAGATGCATCTGTTGCAACCTCTAGTGTATCAACAGATGTTGACACAACAGTTGTTGTA
The DNA here is from genome assembly GCA_947069175.1 of Scalesia atractyloides. Classification (NCBI taxonomy): domain Eukaryota; kingdom Viridiplantae; phylum Streptophyta; class Magnoliopsida; order Asterales; family Asteraceae; genus Scalesia; species Scalesia atractyloides. The sequence goes on along the minus strand of CAMTDV010000016.1, from coordinate 18,612,637 downwards.
ACATCTGATTGTGTGGATGCGGGTTGTGGTTTTGAAGATGTGATAAGTTTTTGAGAGGCAGAGGTTTTAATGGTTGGACTGGTTTCAGGCTTAGTTTTAGGAGGTGTGGATGTTGGCTGCCTGGCTTTTCTAGCAGGAGCTCTTTTTGATGAAGTACCAACCTCTCCTTTTTCTTTTTGCTGATCAATCTTTTTCTCAACCAACACTCTGCTCTCCTCAATCACATTCTTCTTGTGACTATCCCTTGCCTTGGCCACTAGTTCTTCAGTTAAATCTATCTTCTTTGAACCATCAGGCCTTGGAATGTTCAAAGTAGGTCTGGCCTTATCATCATCTATTGTTAGCTTCTTTGGACCCAAAGGTTTCTCCCCTTTTTGGCTTCATCTGTTGTAACAAATATAACCGTTGGAGGTGTATGGCCAGTGGTTGTGAGTAGATGTGCTTTGATGGCTTTAATGTCTATTGCAGTGTCTTGATACCTTGATTCAAACATTTTTCAAACATTATTCACATGATGCTTGTGTTGTAAATCCAAATAATGTTGTTGATGTTGAAACAGAGGGTTAAGAGCTTCTTTGAGATCAGCAGTGGATAGAACAGAGGGTTGACTTTTTGTAGCTATCATCTGCTTTCGTAAATATTTGATTTCACCAACAGAGTTTTCTATTCTGGTCACTTTCTCCATCAAATCCTGGTATTTTAGATCATCACCTAATTTAATAGGATCATCTGAACTCCTTCCAATGGTGGTAGTTATATCTATGTTATCATGAGCAGTGGTTTTAGGACCAGCTTCAAACATAGATGCCCCTTTGTCTTGGTACTGGGGACTTCCCACAATAGAGGTAACAGTTGTTGCCTCAGCAGTGGTTGCCTTCAACCAAGTCTTATTAATGAAACCACTGTCCAACTGAGAACTGGGGAGTTCAGCAATTGTAGTGGCTGCTTGTGTTGAAATATCACCAAGGGTTACATGTAACCCAAGGGATGTAGCCTCTTCATTTGCTGATGGGTAGCAATGAATAAAGAATCAGACCCAGCTATTGGATGAAGTATATTCTCAATAATAGGTTGTTGAGAAGTGCTGGTTTGTGTCTGAACTAATTCAATTGCATTCAGCAATGGTACAATTGCGGGTGGAAGTGAAGGTATCGGTGAAGGTGGTTGAGTAGAAAGTGACATTGACCTGGGAGAGGGGTTGTGGAAGATAGATCCAAGTGGATCTAGAGCTTCATAAAGTGGTGTCCCATTGTCTACAACCTTTTCTTTTGTGAGGAAGAAGGAGGAGTTTCAAAGCTGGTGGGAGATCTTTGAACCATCTGCTGTGAAGAAGTAGCAGCAGTGGTTTGTGACTTTGGTGCTATCACAGGGTTAACCTCTGGGATCTCATCTTCCAGAGGGACCCTTTTTGGGTTTGGTGGGCTTTTTGGAGATTGTTTTGGTTTTCTTTTTGGAAATTTTTGGTGTGGGTTTCAGGGCAGCGGTTGTGTTGCCCTGATCACCAAGAGCAGTGGGCTCAGTAGCAAGAGGTTGATATTGAACATTTTGTTCTGGTAAAACTTGCTCATCCTCCTCTACTTGTGTTTTCTCAACTTTATCTTGGTTTGTTATTCTAGTGAAAGTTTCATGATTAAGGTTGCCTAAATTAACCACAGCGCCAATTTTACTTGCAGGACCTTTAATTTGATCCTGTAAGTAAACACTCAAGAAACGTGGATGCATCAAAAAAGCTTTTCTTTTTTCAATATTTTTAAAGTTATTCATCAGATCATTGAACAGTATCTGGGAGTAGTTCAAATTGGTGTCAGTTAAAATTGCATACCCCAGATATTGCATGTTCAATGGGATTTCATTGAAAGCAGTGGATTTTGCTGAAAAATCTCATCTCAGCAGGAATGTTAGGTTTAAAAATGGTCATACCTTTCATCTGGCCGATATAACCTCTTTCCAGAAAACTATGCTTGGATCTCATTAATTGGAAATGACACAGGGTGTTGTATGTCATTTAACTTGAAAACTTGAGAGATCGATTGAGGGCTAATTTGCATCAACACTCCCCCTACTCTTGAAATTATTGTATAAGGAACACCATCAGCAGATGAGTGAACCTTTGCATTTTTCCAGAAATCACGAAGAGCATCAATGTAAATGGGGGCTTTGACGGTTAACATTTGCAAGAATTTAGACTTTTGCAAAATTCGAATCATTGGATGATAGCGAGTAATTGCGTCGTTTTCTTCAAGTATGGCAGTGTAGTTGTGTGGGGTTTTGATTATGAGAGTGAAAGGTGGAGGTTCTTCTTGCGATTTAGCTTTGGATTTTGAAGATTTTGATTTGGGAGCCATGGTGTTTGAGAGAAAAACTGTTTTGAGATTTTGAAATCGACACAGTTTAGGGTAACCACTGGTGAGATAAAACAAGGGTTTTATAAGGGTTTTGAAAAACTGACCAGGACGTGGCATCTGTTGCAAGATCGGATGGCTAACATCTGGCCACGTGTAACCTCTGATGAGAAAAGTAACCGTTGATGTGGCAAAACACTGTTTTAGGACAGTGGTTTGGACAATACTGATTTTGTTAACACTATCAGAGGATAGCCATCAGTGGTTTTGAAGAGGTGAAAAATAGAAGTCAGAGGATACACTGTATCAGTGGATAAGATTTTAAAGCCTATCAGAGGTTTTGAGCAAACAGATGTTGTGATCAGACTTTTAAAGATTTATTGAAAAATTTCAATTTTAAACTACTTTTAAGGAAATTGTGAATTTCTGAAAACATTTTGATGCTATGTACACATGGATTTACAAGAAAACTTTTTTTAATCCATGTTTAGCATACCAAGCCTTGAGATCAATTTTTCAAAGGTAGATGTATCCAATGCCTTGGTTAAAACATCTGCCCATTGATCTGAAGTATGGACATGATGCAAAGAAATCAAACCTTTTTCATAGCAATATCTCACAAAGTGATGTCTGATGTCAATGTGCTTTGTAGTTGAATGAGAAACTGGATTTTTGATAATATTTTCAGCAACTTGACTGTCCAATTTGAGTGGAGTCTTTAGTGCAATGATACCAAAATCCAACAACTGGTTTTGAAGCCACAAGAGTTGAGCAGTGCAGATAACAGCAGCAATATACTCTGCCTCAGCAGTGGATGTTGAAACTGCAGCCTGCTTTTTGCTTTGCCAAGACACTAGACAATCACCTAGGAATTGACACCCTCCTGATGTGGACTTCCTTGTAGTTTTACACCCAGCAAAATCACTATCTGAAAAACCTGAAAGCTCAATATTCCCATTAGCTGGATACCAGATACCAATGTGGGATCACCTTTTATGTATCTGAATATCCTTTTTACAGCAATAAAGTCAGACTTTCTAGGTAATGCCTGTGATCTGGCACAAACACATGTTGCAAACATGATGTCTGGCCTTGATGCAGTTAGGTACAATAAAGACCCAATCATGCTTCTATAAAGAGTTTGATCAACAAGGTCATCTTTACCATTAATGGTGACTAGCTTGGAGGTTGCCATGGGTGTGCTACATGGTTTACAATCATCCATATCAAACTTTTTAAGCAGTTCTTTCACATACTTGTTTTCATGGATAAATGTACCATTGTGCAATTGTTTAACTTGAAGACCAAGAAAACATTGGAGCTCACCATTGCACTCATCTCAAACTCTGCTGCCATGAGTTTTCGAAACTCTTCACACATAGCAGTGCTTGTGGATCCAAAAATGATGTCATCCACATAAATTTGGACAAGCATCAAATATTTTCCTTTCCATTTTAAAAATAGGTTTATCTATTTTGCCTCTAGTAAACCCTATTGATAAGAGAAAAGTGGATAGAGTTTCATATCAGGCTCTTGGTGCTTGTTTCAATACATACAATGCTTTTGTTGAACTTGTAGACATGATCAGGATGGAATGCATCTTCAAAACCTGGAGGTTGACAGACATACACCTCTTCTTTGATTTTTCCATACAAAATATATCCATTTGAAACACCTTTATGTTGTGGTTAGCAGCAAAAGCTAAGAACAGGCGAATAGCTTCCAACCTTGCTACAGGAGCAAAAGTCTCATCATGGTCTATACCTTCTTCCTGTCTGTAGCCTTGAACCACGAGCCTTGCTTTGTTTTTGACAACAATACTCCTTTCATCAGTTTTGTACTTGAAGACCACTTTGTGCCAATTGGACTTACATCTTTTGGTAGTGGCACAAGCTCCCAAACTTGTTGTCTTTTGAACTGAAGGAGTTCTTCTTGCATGGCCTTTACCCAGCTGTTGTCTTCCAGTGCCTCTTGGTACTTGACTGGCTGTATGAGTGATAGAAAACCAGCAAAAAGACAAATATTTTGGGATTGGCTTCGTGTGAGCACCCCAGATTGGTGGATGGCTTTTGAGATAAATCAAATCACCTTGGTATGGAACAATGGCATTTTGAGGGGATGGCTGCAAATGTGTATCATCTGAGCTAATCTCTGCTGGTGAAATTGAAGTATCAGCCACTGATGAGAATGGTGGTGGTGGTATTGGGGATATAGAGGTGACATTCTGATGATTTTGGTGCCCAGATGTAGGACTTTTATCAACAGATGTTTGATTTTGTGAACTGTCAGAGGTTTGAGGATAAACCATTGTTGATCCAGAAGTGGTAGAGTTTACACAAGAGCTTGTAGCACTTGATCCTCTGTTTGAAGAATAGACTTTTGTTTGTGGAAGCACACAGTCGTATCCTTGATCTTGATCTTCTTCAGATGATTGTGGTGTACCTGCATTGTCTAGCTTGATAGAAACATCAGCAAATGTGAATTTATCTAAATCAAAAAGCACTATAGGATTCTAGGATTTTCAGTGATGATAGTTCATTAAACTTCACATTCAAAGTTTCTTCAACACACTTTGTCCTAGAGTTAAGAACTCTGTAGGCTTTGGCAGCGGTTGAGTATCCCAGAAAATAACCACAATCAATTTTGGCTGCAAACTTAGATATAGAATCTTTTAAGTTCAAAATGAAACATGGACAGCCAAAAATTTTAAAATATGAAATCAAAGGTTTGATTTTATACAAAATCTCATAGGCAGTCTTTTGATGCCTAGGGTTAATCAAAACTCTGTTTTGAACATAGCAAGCAGTGTTTACAGCCTCTGCCCAAAAGGACAGGGGTAAACCAGAATCTGCTAGCATAGTTCTTGCTGATTCAATTAAGGTTCTGTTTTTCCTTTCAACCACCCCATTTTGTTCTGGAGTTCTTGGAATGCTATATTGTCTAACAATTCCTTTTGACTCACAAAAAGCATCCAACTCCCTATTTTTAAACTCTGTTCCATTGTCACTTCTAAAGATTTTACGGAAGATCAAATTGCTTTTCTATTTGTTTGACAAAGTTTTGCAAAATGCTTGCAAAAAAGGTCCATGTGAACCTAGAGAAATCATCAACTATCACTAGGCAATACCTTTTATGTTGTTTTGCCTTTTAAACAGGAAACACCAATGTTCATCACAGGAAAATTGCTTGTGAGGCAAGCCTCTTACAAGACTTTGTTTTGAGAGTGTGGTGATAGTTTTAAGATTTGTGTGTCCAAGTCTTCTATGCCATAACTCAGTCTCTTTACAGAAGCAACTGAGAATACACATGTCCCAGACATAGGATTATCTTTTAGCATATCTACCACATACACATTCCCACTTCTGTGTGCAGTGAGTTGTGTTTTGCTCTCAGTAATGATTTGATCAATCCTTTTAACAACCTCTGGTCCCACAATTTGACAAGTTTTCTTAGTGAAGAAGGATCCATATCCTTTGTCTCTCATTTGTGAGACACTCAGCAAGTTAAATTTCAGATTGTTAATCAAATTCACATTTTCAAACTTGAGTTTACCAGCCAGAACCGATCCAGACACTAAAACCTTTCCCTTTGAGTTATTACCAAAAGATATATCACCCCCATGAGCCATGAAGTCCTTGAGAAGGGCTCTACATCCTGTCATGTGCCTGGAACCTCCACTATCTACATACCATAAGCTATCAAGGCAAGTAGAGGGTCCCTGCAAATTTAAGTAAATAGATCAGTTAAGATTGGTCTCCAAAGCCAAAATGGCTTTGGATGGGGTCACAGATGGTCCAGCCTCAAGTCTAGGACAATGGTCAGTGATTTTGAAATTTTCTTGTAACATCTGCTCTTGACCATTACCTATCAGATGATTGTATCCATAAGGGTGCATGTTTACTCTTTGCTTTGAAGGCTTTTTGTAGCCTTCATAAGCATGAGGAACCTTTTTATAAGTAGGTTGGCCATACCCTCTTGGAAATGAGTTTGAAGGTGGGGCATCTGTCACTTGCACCTCTCTTTGAACAGAGGTTTTGGTTAAGGCTTTTGTAACAGATGTTTCAATTGGTTCAAAACTCTGCTTTGATTTATTTCCAACAGAACTTGAACTTTCTCTTTCAAGTGCTTTTGCCTTGATCTCTTTTACCTTTTGTTCATAGTTTTTGAGATAGGCACACTGTTGAGTTGAGTGATTTGTTTTGCTGCAGATGGTGCATTTTGAAGAGGTTTTGATAACACAAGTTTTGTTAATGTCATAGGCTTTTAAAAGAAAACAATCTGCAGCCACATGATTTCTTTTTTCACAAAATTCACAAAACAAGTTTTTAATCTTTACTCTTCTTTTCCTATCAGACTTTTTCTCAGCAGTGGTTGTAACCTCTGCTGGCACATCTTTGATAGGGATCACCAGTGCTTTTAGGGCTTTAATACCATCTGTGGTTGTGAAGTCCATTGGCTTAAAGTTCTCTAAGATATCATATTCATCTGACCAGGTTGGTTTAAACTGATATTTTTCAATTTCTTTATCTTTTGTTGAAACCTCTGATTTTTCCAAAACAATTTTGTTTCCAGCTTTATCTGTGATTCTTATCTCTTTACCAACCAAATTTGTAGGGACAACTTCAACCAACTCAGAATCAATTTCAGCAACATTTTTCTCATTTTGGTCATAGGCTCTAAAACCTACACCAAACTTGATGTTGCTCTTGATCTGAGCATCAAGCATAATTTCATAACCTTTGCAGGACTCAACCCATTTTTCACAAGTGATTTGGGTTTCTTCTAACTCCTTTTTACAAACTTGGTATTTTTCTACCATAGTTTGGAGTTGGTCCTTGGTTATGCTTGATTCATGTCTTAGGCTATTCATTTCAGAATCTTTTTCACTTAACTTTGATTTTAACTCTTTAATCAGTTTTTCAAAATTAAGTTCATCTTCTAAAATTTTGTTTCTTAGGTTTTCATTCACCCTTTTGATGTTTGCAAAAGCAATGATGCATTTGTCAGAACATAGATCTTTAATGATCTGAGGCGATGCCTTTGTAGCATCCATAAGAGCACAATCACACTCATCTACACACACATCAATGTTCCATGGGTCACTAAGAGAGTTCTTTTCCTTATCAGCAGCGTTTTCTCTTTCTTCACTTGAAACCACTGTTTCATCACAAACTTGAACTTCATCAGATTTTGACACTATCTCCACAGATTCAACACCTTCAGCAATTGTCTCTAAGGCCATTAAACAAAATTCTTGTTCAACATCATTTTTGGCCATTAAAGCAAAGTTTTCATCAATCAAATCCTCAGGCAAACTGCTCCAGTCAACATAACTTTGTGTGAAAAAGCTTTGTTGACTAACCTCTGCTTGACTAGCAGTGGTTTGAGCAGGTTGTGTAACAATGGGAGCTTGTTGTACAAGCACTTGAGGATGTGATGGTGCCTGAACATATTGAATTTGTGGAGCAGTGGATTGAACATAATGCACTGGAACAATGGTAGCAGGGTGTGCAAAATGGGCAGTGTTTTGAACATGTTGAGCAGGGGCATATTGGGAATAATGAGCAGTGTTTTGTGTGTGCTGAGGTCTAGGGCCAGGATGAGTCACTATTGGTCCAGAACTTTGAGACCTGCATTCTCTGGCAAAGTGTCCTAGCCTATTACACATATAACACTTGACTTTTATTTATCCAGCCCAACCTTCAACCCCCCATGCAAACCTGGGAATTTTCTACCAGTTCTCTTGTAAAACTTACTAGCCCTAACACTCAATAAGGCCAGTTGGTGCAAAATATCCATTTCTTCAAGATCAGAAGGTTCAATGTGTTGCAAATCATTCAGCTCAAAGGATAGATTGTCAGAGGTTTGGCTTTCCCCACTAGCAGCAAAAGCATAGTTGGGTGCATATGTTTCAGATCCAAAGTTCCCACCAGATGTAATATCTATATAGTGATCATAACTTTGGTCCTTACTGCTGCCAGAACCCTCTTCTTGGCCAAAAAGAGCTGTATTACCCAATGAGTAATCATCAGTCATTTTGCCAGATTCTTGCAACTTCTTTTTCTGGTTCAACTCTCTCTCATAAGTGAGGAGTATCCCACGAAGTTGTGTCAATGACATATCTTTAAACCCAACAGATTTTCTTGTTCCATAAGCTGCAGTCTCCCACTTATCTGGTAACGATCTAAGGAAACGACTATTGACAGTCGAATTAGGTAGAACCACGTTAACCAGTCTAAGGTCACTGATGAGACAGCTATAACGTTCTGTGACATCCCAGCTTTTCAGGCATCTTAAATGCGCTACTTCACGGTTATTCATTCCAATGCTAATTTAATTCGGAGAATTAAATTACACGCTCGCAATAACTACGCTAACTTTGTGAATTCATTGGTGAATTACGTGCTATGTGTTATTAGACGTTTGTAGATTTGGTGGATTATATACACGCTTTGATTTCGCGAATATTAGTTATATAAAAAAAATAATAATAAATAGCCGAACCGAACCGAGTCGCGAAACGTGTCGACCTCACCTCCTTGCGGCCCAAGGAACTAACCTAAACTTGAGGCCCAAGCTACTTACCCAACCCCCCCCCCCTTTTGCGGTCGCGCCCCACCCCTTTCCCCTTCTTTTCCCTTGTGCTATATATGTACATGTATGCAGAAGTTGTGTTTTTTAAAAAAAAAAAACAAGAAACCCTAGTCCTAAGAGAACCGACGGCAGCCCCCCCCTCTCTCACGATCGCAAGCCTCCAACCTTCCGGATTGATTCCAATCTAGTCCCGGTTCGCTAATCATCATCGTTTCAAGGTTAGGGTTTAATTGTTTTGCAAATCACATTAGGGTTTGTGTAATCTTGATCATGATTATGGTAATGGTAGGATCATTGGTATCAAAAGTGTTATGATTTATGATTAGTTCGGATAATTTTGCGAGTTTTTGCGATTGTGATGTTATGATGAATACAAAAATCATAGGCTGCGTTTTAGCGATAAAGATCATGTTATATGATTAGGGTTTGCATGAATATTGATATACATGATGATATTTGACAAATAAACCTGTTCTTGATCATTATTATTAAGCGTCTTGATCGTTTAAGCATGTTCTAATGCGATAAAAGTCGAAAACAGGTTGCTGAATGGCATTTACAGCCAACTTCAGTTGGCTGTAACCTGATCATTATTTATCGAAAAGTGGATTTTCTGAAGCCTAAAACGTGTATTTTTGAAAACCGCTTCTAATGGCGCCGGATTCATATTTTTATGAGGTCGTTTTCTATTTTTAAGTGGTCATTTAGTGCAGCAGCTGAAGCTGCGTAAATTCTGCAAAATTTGCTAGTTGTAAATCAAGTCGGATCTCATAGTCTGTAGAGGGTTGGGTCACGAAATTTGTACAGTAACTGGAGACGGGAATTTCCGGAAAACTCCCACTGGAATTTTGTTAATTGATGAACGATGATTTTTAAATAATTTTTCCCGTGGACTGCAGTCAGAAAGCGACGAATCTGACTGCAGCCTAGTATATAAATGTTTATAAATAATTGGTAAAGTATTAGGACTTGAAAAGTTTACATAAAATTCTACAGTTTAGTTGACACCTCCTGTAAAAAATTTGGAATTTTTGGAACGTTGGAACTATTTTATAAAAATCCTCGAAAACAGCCCAGTTATGAGCGTACAAGCTGAAACATGATAATTTGCGTTTGTGTGTACCAAAGTGTTGTATGAGTTAATCTGTGTTTATGACAAGTTGGTTTGATCATTATTTTGGTATGAAGATACTTTGCATGCATGATTGTGTTTTCGAATTGATTATTGCGTGTGCAGCACTGTGTGTTAGTTATGCGTATGGTTTTGTATCAGTGTGTTCACACACTAACTTTAAATTGGTTGACATGTTAGGACGTGATTAGCGGTCCCATCATTTGCTACTTTTGTGTTACTCTAACCGAGCAATTAAAGGTGAGTTCACGGCCCCTATTTTATCCGGTTTTAAACAACAGGGGGAGAAACATGTATACACTCTATAACTCTATCTTTTACGTTATGCGAAATTAACGTCGTTAAACTACTCGGTAACTAAGTTAATGTTAATGTACGTTATGGTCACTAAGCAGCTATATCACGGAAGTCCTCAACAAACTCTCGGATCGTTAGTATTGGGTTAGATAGCGGGGAAATTATAAGTAGTACTACTGGGCCCGACAAGCCCCACCCGAGCTAGTCGCGCTAGCCGACCGGGTATGGTCAAAGGGTGATTAATTTGGCCTAACTTTCGCCATGGTCAGTGATAGGCCTGGCAACACTGAGGCACAACAGTCAGCTTCGATCGCGAACTCTTATGTGACGTAACTTTAGGCTCGCTACCTACATGTTAACATTGAACTTAATTACGAACCAACATTATTATTCCGGGTTAGGAATAATGGAACCAACATTATTATTCCTGGTTAGGAATAATTGAACTATATCGTTATCCCGGGTTAGGGATAACGGGGGAAACAAAACTTTTAACCGAACTTGTGAACTTATAAAAACCTGTGAACTCACTTTTCTTTAATGTTGACACTTATTTCTTTATATGTTTCTCAGGACGCTAGGAGCGCTAGGTGCACTCACTTGCATTTGATCAAGACATTTTTATCGAGTCTTATTTACGAATATTGTTTGGGATTTTTGGTTTTGGCGTTTATGTTGGCGCCCGTTACTTTACTTTACTCTAATGCTTCCGCTCAACTTTGAAACTAATGCTTCCGCTAAACTTTGAAACTAAGATAATTTGAAAATAACTATTAAAAAATTTACATAAATCATATAGAGTCGTTCGATATTACTAGTGTCTCAGATTCTGGTTTGATCACATGCCTCGCGGTAAAACTCCGCAAGTGGAAATTGAGGGTGTGACACGTTCAAACTGTTGTGTTAGAGACTCTCCTTTCAAGTGATAAAACATTTCATACTGCTGATTTAGAACTTCTCTATTACTTTCTATCACTTCCTCAGTCCCACCGAATTGCTCCTTAAGTGCATCCCATAACTCCTTTGCACTATTGAATGGAGTAGACCAGCATAAATTTCATTGAGTAAGGCCGAAGCAACAATGCTAAATGCCTTAGCATCCAATTCAATTTTCTGGAAATCCTGCTCCGAAAAGTTTTCAGGATTTTTTGGCACTTGTTTGGTTGGATCTTCTATGCTTGGAACCATTGGAACGTGAGGTCCATAAGCAACAGATCTCCAGCAACTGGTGTTTTGCTGGGCAAGGATGTGACCCATCCGTCGTTGCCAAATGAAATATTCATTTCTTTTGAGCATCGGCGGTTTGAACAAGGAACCAGAATTGGCATCCTGTGTGTTTTGAGACATTTTCAGTTGATTTTTTTCACAGATTTTGTTTTAAAAACTTTGAACGTAATAAAACTCTGAATATCAAGCTAAAAACAACCAAACTGATTAGCAAGAGAGCTGATCTGTTCGAACCAAATCGATTATTAGATCGAATTTGATGAATCAAGCTCTGATACCAATTGTTAGGATCTGAGTTTGAATTACTTGTAGTTTTTGTTTGAAAAATGGAAAATGATTGAATTAAAAGAGATTTGCAGCGGAATAAGATGGAAAACTTTTACTACAAGCAATGGTCGTTTGTTTTCATCATCATCATGCTTTCAAGTTAATAAACTTGCATGTGATTCACAAACTCCCCCTCATCCTTTGAATTACAGTTTGGTAATGAGAAAATGCAGAGAAGATGATATGCGAAAGTTGATCTTTTAAGAGATAAGTTTAAAGGTTACAAGAGTTGCCTATTTATACTAACTATCTAACCTCTGAGCATCTTTGATGACGTCAGAGTTACAGGAAACAATATGTAACTAACTCTAAACACTGCTTATACTAACTATCAGTGCTTGGCACTGTTACATTGATTAACTAAGCTAATGACTAAACTCTGATTCCTATCCTCTGTCCTTGTTAACTCTGGCAGACCTTGAAGCTTTGTGAAGGCAGATGATAGGATGAGCAGTCTTTATGGAAAGCAGTGTAAGTACATCAGAGGTTGTAACCTCTAATAGTTGAACCAAAGCTCGGATAGTGTTGTTTGGCTTTATATCATCTGTTCCTTTCATAGGGTTCAATCCCAACAGGTCCTCATGTTGTCGCAATTGCCTCATGTCGCCGCTATTGATATATACCAATAGTGGTGACAGCGTGTCGCTGGTATTGAGTCTCCGCTAAAGGTGTGTATCAATAGCGGCTACATGTGTATCAATAGCGGCTACCTATGTCGCCGCTAAAAGTCGTTTTTTTTCGATAATTTTGCTGAATTTTCAATATTTCTGGTTATATACAATCTGCCAATTTTCCAGTTTTATGCAACACAAATAAACTAAATAAACATAATACTTAACATCCTAAATCGCATAAAATTGCATAATGCTTAATATGTCAATAATAACATCCGAAAACTACAAGATAGTTGTCATACGTCAATAATACTTAATAGTGATCATCATCCTCACCGTACTTGTCAAACATGTCATCATCGTCGTTTTCGGCTTGCTTTCCTTTCGAAGTAAGATAGGAATGTAGTTGATTTAAAAATGTCGGGGTTTGGAACAAACTCGAAACATATTCCTACATTAAAATATATCAAAACCTATGTTAGCATTTAACATACTACCAACATATATTTACCAAAGTTACATGTGTTTGCCAAAGTAACAATATTCATTGTTAAAACTTAAACATATATATATATATATATATATATATATATATATATATATATATATATATATATATATATATATATTAAACTTTTAAGCAATGGCATATCAAATTCACAATATAACAATATTTATTTTTATATCTAAACATAAACACATATATGTCAAACTTAAACATAATACAAACTAACATACAAATTTATACATACTACAAACTTTTAAGCAATGGCATATCAATTTCATATAGATACTAACATATACACATTTACATACAAATATACATTCTTACATACACATTTACATTCCTACACAAACCCAAAATTACACAATTTTTTCAACATTTACATACTAACATACACACATTTTCACCAAATACACATAATTTATACATTCTTACAAACACCTACATACATACATACATACATACATACATACATAACTCTACATACATACATACATACTACAACATCTAATACATACACAATTATAACCAAATACAAATTTATACATGCTTACAAGCTAACATATACACATACATACTAATATACACACATTTCATCAAATACACATAACTTATACATACTTACAAGCTAACATACACATGTAGATACTAACATATACACATACATTGACTTACATACACATATTTTTACCAAGTATACATAAATTATACATTTTCACATACATTTACTAACGTGTACACATTTACATACAACATGCACATTACGTACCTACACAAACCCAAAATTACACAATTTCTTATCTTTGAACAAAAATATATATAAAACTATCCGTAAAAAAATGATGATTCTACTCATGGTGGTGGAGGAGACGTGGTGGGTGACCGGAATTCTCTAGCATATACACATACATACACCCAAAATCAAGATATTAACAAAATGTATACCAAAATCAAGAACACAATCAACTTAAACAAAGAATACTAACCGATTTGGAGCAGATCTTGGTGAAAATTGATGAAGAATGGACGATTTTAGGGATAACCCCGTGAGGGAGATGAAGTGTTTGGTGGGAAAATGGGTTAGTATTCTTGGTGACATGTCGCCACTATTGAGTCTGTTTAACTCCAGCCTTTGGATCAAGATAACAAATGAATGGATGGGGTTTATTAATGGGACACCGCGTCTCGAATCGACCAATAGCGGCGACATATGGCCTATTTCATTCGAAAATTAGTGTAAATTAGTGTAAGTACCGAGTCTCGCACCCACCGAATTGAAAATTATAGGTCTTGTAAGCCCCGCATTAAAAACTTCAAGCTCCACCGTTGGGTGGGAAACCCCCATTCAACTCAACCTATATACGTAATTGTTTTTTTCCAACTTTTCGAAATAGGCACGCTACCCATTTAATGTTAGATTGCCCTTCCAGAATGGCTAAACTAATATTCATTTTCAAGAAAGACCCATATTGATTATAGTTTACCACTCGTCTCTAGCTCTCCAATCTGTGGTTGCTTATTGTTACTTGATTTTAGGTCTTATTACGTTGTTACCCAACTTTACATATTTGTGTATGTATTATATATATTTGACTGACAAGGATTAATTATGTCATGATATATTAGGGTTTTCGTAACAAGTAACCTTAAATTCTATATACACAATTTTGAAATTTTATAATTAGGACAAATTATTGTCACCTTAAATTGATTAAATTATTATTGTAGTTGTAACGATGTAGTTGTAACGTTTCGTGGTGTGTGAAATGTGATTTGTGAAGTGGTTGGAATATTGTTTGGATAGTATTGTGGCATATGTGGTTGTAAAGTTCTGTTTGTGAAGTTCTTAATTGTCTGATAGTTTAATATCCAAGGAAATTATCAAGAAGAATTACGAAAAATCTTGAATTCAACATGTGGCATTTATCTACGAAAGTTTGATTAATTTTATCAATTTAACTATAATAATATTATATATTATAAATATTTTATAATTTAAAATATATATATATATATATATATATATATATATGTGTGTGTGTGAAGTTCTTAATTGTCATGATAGTTTATATCCAAGGAAATTATCAAGAAGAATTACGAAAAATCTTGAATTCAACATGTGGGGTATTTTTATCTTACTGTAAAAGTTTGATTAAAATATATAATTTTATAACAAATTTAAACTAATATATATATATATATACACATACGAGACTCTTTAAAGGACAAAAAAACATACGTCGTATTCTTAATTTGAGATCTTTGGTTACCTTTACATACTAGAGGCAACCCTTCGTGATGCGGTAAGATGGCCAATTCTACTACGATAAAAAATTTAAATTAAGTTAAAATGAAAATAAAAAGATCAATGCATCGGTTATTAGGAAGTTAAATTAACACTATATTGAAGGAAAAAGGTGACTAGTCTTTAGGTTAGAATAATGAAGGATTAAATTTATCACTTTCACTTTATAACAAAATATATTGTATCGTCATAATATAACGTGTAGTATCTCGCGTATTAAAATTCAAGCTTTCACTTTATAACCCAATATAGCGCATTGCCTTAATATCTTTCTTCTTAATATTGTCTTCGTATCGTATCTTAATATCGCTTGGAAATACATGTTTTTTTCTCTAAAGAGTTGTATAATAAATAATAATAAATAATAATAATAATAATAATAATAATAATAATAAATAATAATATAATAATAATAATAATAATAATATAATACAGATAATTAACTAAAAGCTCAACTTTATGAAATTTCACTCTATAATAATACCTTATGTTAATTTATCTTAATATGATTATTTGATTTTTTTTAATTATAAGAAATGCATTATATAGTAGTATAGACTTTGAAAAAATACATGTGAACCGAAGTTGCTCACTGCACTAGTGTTCTATGGTATATTTGAATTTTTTTTTCTTTAGTTGTTGAATTATTCAGTTAAAGGAATGTGCTTATTGGTTGTGGAATGATGAAACGGTACAGAATATACAATCACAAGATGTAATTCATTTTTAATTAAAGTGAAATGATATATATTTTTTAAGTAATTTTATTTTATCCTAGGTTGAATACAATTCTGTTCTACAATTGTATCTTGTGAAGCTGCTATTTTTATTTCGAACATAAAATCCAAAGCTCAAATAACAAACTTACCTCAAAAACACTTGAATAGGTAGTAGGATCACTACACATAGGATTTTTAAACAAAAAAAGAGATCTAATACTGATTTTTTTACACAATTTATAAATTTAGGATTTTTATAACTTTGTCAAAACTCTAAAATTATTACTTCTCCAGTTATGTGTTCCATGTCTTTCGAATACCGTCATATGTTGTCTACTTCCATTTTGTTCATCACATAACTACGTTGATATATTACTAAATAGCAACTTATTTGATTTGTGTTCCTTCTTTCCAATACCATGGATAGTTTACAAAGCAACATGGTTGATTCGCGTTTCTTCTTATGACGTATATGCAGTATTATAAAGCAATTTATTTTCATTTAAATCGTCTATCTTGCAATCTATTATATTTGTTTGGTCTCTTGCGACACATATACACTAGTTGTGAAGCTACTTGTCGAATCTTGTATTATTATTATGAAGAAACACCTGTTCTAATCGCGTGGGGTTAGTTTCAACAAGAGGGTTAATCCTTAATCACTTCTAGATCATAGAACCGATGTAGTCTTAAGAGCTAATATGCAAAACAATAACATTGTGAGCTTGTTACGAGAATGAGAGGTAGGAGATTCTTCTCGTAACCACTATCCGACATGAGAATAAGTATGGCTTTTAGAAGAATAAAGCAAGTGTGTGTTAAGAATGAGAGCGAGAGGGTTGATATGCTTAAACCTTTAGAAGAGTCTGGTATTTATAGTCGAATGATAGGTAGAAGAATGTGTGTTATGGGTCTTAGGCCAGACGTCGCTTTCAGAGAATATCCACTTGTTCCCTCAAACACTCGTTCTAATCAGCACGGGTTAGAACCGAAGTGGTAGTTTTGACAAGAGTGTTAATCCTTAAACACTTCTAGAACACAGAACCGATGCAGTCTTGGAGCTAATCTTCAAAATAATAACACTACGAGCTCGTTACGAGAAGGAGAGGTGGGGGTTCTTCTCGTAGCCACCATCCCACGTGTGAATAAGTAGGGCTTATAGAAGAATAAAGCAAGTGTATGTTAAGAGTGAGAGTGAGAGGGTTCAGATGCTTAAACCTTTGGAAGATTCTAGTATTTATAGCTGAAGAATAGGGAGAAGAATTTCGGTTGAGGGCCTTAGGCCAAACGTCGCTCTCAGAGAATATCCACTTGTTCCTCTCTGACACAACAAGTGGTGTCAACAGAGGTGGAAGCGGCATGGCGCAACGTGATTGGCTGCATGTCATCATCCAAGTGTACTTTTTGTCGAGTCTGTCATCAGCCGTTGGTGGAAATCATGGAGCAGCGAATGGCTACAGCTGATTGATGCTACCTCAATGTCCTTTCGTATGTGTTGTCCCGTGCACGATCCATCCATCGTGGGGGTCATATTCGCAGAGCCTGCCGCAACCTAATTGGTTGCATGCTTCTGCCATATGTACTAATTGTCCATAATGTGAGCTATCATAATGCGCACGTGCAGGGTGTTCATGTATGGAACTCAGGGCTGGCTGAGTGTTTGCTAATTAATGTAAGTTTGGTCATGTGCGCACATGGCCATGTGCACTATTTTAAACCATACCCCTTCATATCCGTATCTCTTTTATGTGAAAAAAGTTTAATTTGTTACGTTGCAATAAAAAACGTCATACAGTTGCAACAAAAAATTCAACTATTCAAAACTCTAGTCATAAAATCTAAACATTACAATAAAAGTCATAACAAGTTATCTAATAAGGTCGTTAGGATACCATACTTAAAGATAAGGTAGTCTTCAATCCGTCCATGGCTTGATAGCCTAGTGGCATTCTGGGGTGGGATAAGACTTTGTGTCACACCCCAACCGTTGGCGGAAACATCGGGATGAGACGAAAACGAGATTACTCATTGCTCACAACACTAATAAATGACATATTAAATTTAATCCGAATTTCAATTCATAACATCGTCAAGTACAACATAAAGCAATACAACAAGTTTATAAATATAACAAAATTCGATACAACATTTATAAATCTAACGTCTAAAATGTGTGTATCTAAATCCTCGCTATTTTGATTTCATAACATCATCTTCATCAACCTGTAACATGTTTTAAAATAAAGTAAATGCAAAAGCAAAGGCGAATACACAAGTTTAAGCACAGCATACGTATACGAATAAAGTTTAAACAATCCTCATGGCAACTATAATCCATACAAGGGCAAAATCAAGGCATGCGATACTACTAGTCAAACCCTTAACGCAACACGTTGTTTTAGCAAGACCTCACGTATAACATGATCGAGGTGGATGCGTGATTTCCTATAGCGCTAAGCATGTCAAACGAAGGCTAAAAATAGTTAATGACTAAAGCATAGCATAACGAATATCCAAGACAAGCATCAAGTATGAGATTCAAGTATTCATGTGTATAACATTGTTTGTGCGTTTCATAAAGTTTAAGTGTTCGTGATTTTTGTATAAGTAAAACATGTTACACCCAAAAGTGTTATAAATGAAAGTGGGTCGAGTGTACTCACAGAATTGCTAAGTCTTCTTTGGTAATCCGCGACGAGTTGATGAGTGGGAGAAAGGGGACATCAAGGTCACCTTAAAAGGCAAACGAATGTGTGTAAGTAAGAGGGAATTAGACGAGGGATTTGAATCGGAGTTGAATGCACGTATATACACATCACATAGCCTACGTTTACGTTCATCAAAAGCATTATAGAAGTGTTTGCCAAAAGTAGTGGTTATATGTATTTTGTCATTTATATAAGTATAAGAAATATATTCTTGTCGAAAAGTATTATATGTATAAACATATATATTGTCGAAATGGGTAATATACATATGTCGAATAGTGTATACACATACATATATATGGTTGTTTAGAGATTATATTTGTCGAAAAGGAATGAGAAATAAATATATATATATATATAATAATATATATATATATCTTTCGTTGCTAAATAAATATATCTTCTTATTGGAAAGTAAATGTTGAAAAGTATAATATAATATATATATATATATATATATATATATATATATATATATTGTCGAAAGGAATAACATACATGCATTTGGTCGCTATATAAATATATTTTGTTGAAAAGACAAGTATGTATATATTTTGTGGTAAATACATATATTTTGACGGAAAAGTGTAACATATATATTTTTGTCGATAAGTGTAATATGTGTGTAATATATATATTCGAAAGTGTATTGTATATATATATATTCGAAAGTGTATTATATATATATATATATTCGAAAGTGTATTATATATATATATATATATATAATATATATATATATATATATATATATATATTGTTGAAAAGTATAGTTTTTTACAAATATATACCTTGTCGATAGATACAAGAAATAAGTATATATTTTGTCGATAAACAGACAGAGTTCCTCTGTTTCTGAAAGATCCTGACAATGCGAGTTGTCGATAATATTGCAAAAACGCAACAATAAACAACGCAATGATCAACGAAACAATATAAATATTTATTTGCATATTCTCTTTATGTTTACAAATCATACAAAGCTCGGTTATGCGATTAAAACAATACATAAATATGAAATAATATAATTGATATGCGCGTCATTATACTGAATCGTGAGTTGACCGAGATTGACCCGAAGTTTAAAGCCGTGCACGAATCTGACTGGTTTGATTGCTTTGACTTGCATTGACCAAACCTGAAACAAAACCGAACGGGACTGAATCAGAGTGTGACCCGAGCCGAACCTAGGTCGAGATTGAACATAACCGAAACAAAACAAGACCTGAACTTAGAAACTGAGCCAACGGAAGTAGCAAACCTATGTAACACTCGAAACATATGAAACTTAAACAAAGAAGTGAAACATGCGGACCGAACCGAGACTAACTAAACCGTGACTGAGAACTGAGTTAAGCCGCTGCCTCGTCGCCGGAAGCGGACCCAACCCAAGCGAGACCACCCCATCGCCGCCTATCCATTGCCGCTGCAGTTGTTAGGCGTTGCAGGCCGTCGATGAGTGCCGTCGGCCAAAACCATAATTAGCGCGACCCTAGGCAGCTACCGCTGCTGCTGTTGCGTGGCCCACTGCCACTGCTGCTCTTGATGTTGAAGGCGACGAGGGAGAGAGGAAGTGAGAGAAGGAGGGATGGCGGTGCGGGTTTCGTCGGAGATGAAGGGTCGCAGGTGGTGGGTTTCATCGGGCAGTGGAGAGAGGAGGGTGGTGTGTTGTTTGGCCAGAGGAGCAGGAAGGGGGTGTTTGGGTAGGTGTGGCTGGTCGGAGGTCAACCAGACCTCGTTTTCCGACGACAGGAGCTGCAAAGGGAATGGGGGAAATGGTGAGTGTATGAGTGTGTGGAGGTGGTGTTTTGGCCAGAAGAATGGTGGTGCCGGAGCTCGCCGGACTTCTGTTCCGGTCCCCGGATTTTAGGTAGGAGTCGGAAAGGTTTAAGAGGGAGGCTAGGGTTAGTGAGTGTAAAGAAGATTAAATAGGCTGGGTTTTGGGCAGCGGTTGGGCTTGAAGCTCGTTAGTGATCCGGTTGCATTTCGAGGCCGTTTTCGTACTCGAATTAAAATAATTAAAAAAATAAATTAAATACAAGGCGTTACAGTCTCCCCTCCTTTAGGAAATTTCGTCCCGAAATTTATTCTAGAGGAAGACTTAAAAGCGAGTTGGCTAAAGATCGAGTCCTGGAAGTTTGGGTACGTGTGGAAAGCATGAAGTCCCAAGCAACGAAAAGTTAGGTTTGCAAAGAGAATTTGCTTGACTGGAATGGCTTATGGCATCAAGCATAAGTAAAAACATATAAGTGTGTATAGACAAGTGGTTTAAACGAGTCTGAATAACTCAGGGATAGGTAATTTAAAATAGCTAGTCATGGAGGTAAGTGGCCAACTAAGTGAGTTCGCACCTAACAAGAACGATAGCTGGTCCCCAAAATAAGGAAGCGTTTAAGGTTCGGATGTTTAAACTGATAGATTGCAAACGAAGTCATATAAAAGACAAGGTTAACGTGGAACACTGAAGCATAAGAGTGAACATTTGATCTAATAAGCGAATACGAATGTGAGTATGTCATGGGTAAACGAGCAATTGAAAACGTCGTTAGGGATAAAGACTCGTCGTGGATTATCAGGTATCGCGCGCTTAGCAATGCCTTTTTAGAGTTGTTAAAGTTTGCATATGAGGTCTTACTATGGTCTGTAAAACACCAAATTTCTCATGACACGTTTTACGAAAGTTTGGCAACATGGTGAAAACACTTATTATATGGAAGTACCAGTGGCGTATCCACCACGTTGCGACCGTTTCGTTACTTGATGCAATGTTACGTTCCGTTTCTTACCATACTCGGTAGTACACTCTATGGTTCTCATGCGCTTATCGCTATAATCCCATGTGCACCTGTGATTATACCGATCATCGTATGATTCGCATAGCTTGTATTAGCGGCGTATGAATTAGGGTATACATAAATTCTGAAAATAAGTTTGTGTGCGTGTAAAAATGTAGTATGTAAACAGGTTTGCGTGAAATTAAACATGTGGCCCACATAAGCGAATCCCTCGGGTTTCGCTCGCGTACAGGCACGATTGTATGAATACGAGTTTAAGTATAAATATGAGTATAAGTATAAGCATAAGTATGTGCATAATTGTAAGCATGGACATAAGGCGTATATGCATGAATGCAAGTATAAGTATGATGGTTAGCACGTATGTTCATGGATATGAATATGTGTATATGTATGAATACCAGCAAGTGTAAAAGACGATGATTGTGCGTATGATATGAAGAATGCAGCGAACTTGTTTACATGAAGTAATCGAGAAAGCAGGGTATGAAAAATGAATGATATAAATGAAATTGTCGTGCGAGATTTCGACTAAATCACGAACGACGATATGCATGTATAGTTGTTTTGAGCAAAACGTTGTCTTTATCAAATCGAAATAGGTTTAAGTTTGACTTAGAATGTAGAACCTAGTTCGTGAATGTAAAAAATATAAAGTACTTATTGGTCATGCGTGACGTATTTTGTATTTGATTATGTTGTTTGATATCACAATAATCAGATAATCAACTATTTGTGTGTTTGGCAAATATATATATATATATATATGTATATATAATATAAGTTATAAATAGATGAACTTTGATCTATACAAAACGTAAAACATGTCATTTTTTTGTTAATTATTTACCAAATACTCAAAACAAATTAGATTTTTTTTCTTTCATAACACAGAAAAAAAATCAGGTTGCAAAAGCAATCCCAAACCCACCCTTAGTAAAACGATCCCATAAAGCCTATAAGATATTGGTTTGATTTTTTGCTTATAAAATGAGAGTCCTTAGTATCATGATGTCACGTAGCGTGTTTAAGTGGTTATGTTAAACATAAGATTTATGGGCAAGGTATTCATTAGACCGATTAAGGTGGCATTCCGTCAAGCTTTGGAAATCGTGAAACAAAACGTTTCATGCGGCGACCTAGTATATGCGAATGTGATTTATATGAAATAGATTACAGGATAAGAAAGACGTTTGATAAAATAGTACGTTTTGAAATTCGCCTAAGTGATAATTTGACAATACGATAAAAGATTCGGGATGCAATTTAAACGCGTGGTTTGTATAATAAAATCTCCAAGAAGGAGGGTTTGGCAACAATCACCGAGGTATGGGAATCACCCCTAACCCATTGGTGAGGTCGTTTTTTAAAGAAAGAAAGAGACGGAGTTTGATTGTCAAGGTAAGGAAATCACTCCTATCTTGACGACGGGTCTCCATTTCGGGATTTTCGAGAAATATATGTATAGTTGATGACGTTTAGAAATCATGCATGCAAATAATGTATGAGTGTATGAAAGGTTTAATATGAATTGCGTAAAAACTTGTAATAATTTGAAATTTGAAAAGAATAGGTAACAAGTATATAAAAGATAAAAGATCGCATATAAATTGAAATAGTATAAAAGAGAGGATTATAAAGTATTAGATTGTTTCGGATAGAGAAACGTCGACCATTCCAAAGTGAGTCGAAGATCCTTTCGAATTAGAGGAACGTGCTTTGGCCTATAGGTAAAATGCTCTCGTCAAGAAGCAATTAACGGCATTTCACCCTTCCAGTTACTACATGCCTCTAATCGACTAGAAAATCGAGACTTTGGCGAGATTGAAAATCGAGATATGGGACTCAGTCGACAAGGTGCGGGTTTCACCTCTAGCTTGACGATTTCATACCCTACGTGTGGTTGGTACTTACCAAACAAAGAGCAAATTCCGATTCGTTGGTAAGGGTCCACTAGAGTTTGAATTGAAAATTTTCCATTAAGTTGTGGATTTCACTAAAAGCTTAATGGCGTAATTTTGTGCAAAAAGAATAAGGTAAGCGGATTGAGAGTCGTTCACCAAATTATGGTTTTTACGCCTATTTTAGTGAAGTCGTCCTGTTTATGTAACATGAGTGTTTCGCGCTTAGTAAAAATCGAGTAAATGAATTGGGAGAAGCATATGTTTGGAATAGTACAACAAGTATGT
This sequence comes from Scalesia atractyloides, assembly GCA_947069175.1. Lineage (NCBI taxonomy): Eukaryota > Viridiplantae > Streptophyta > Magnoliopsida > Asterales > Asteraceae > Scalesia > Scalesia atractyloides. The sequence continues at coordinate 18,588,883 of CAMTDV010000016.1, read as the reverse complement.
ACACGTAAGGCATTTTATGAATTTAGCACATAAGAGACGTTTCAAGAAATTAGCATATGAATCACGTATGGTCGAATACGGTGCTAAACTATAGACTAGGTAGAAAGCATGGCAATTCTACCTAATTCCCTATAGTTATGGCTTGATACCAATCTGTCACACCCAACCGATGGCGGAAACATCGGGATGAGACGAAAACGAGATTGCTCATTGCTCACAACACTAATAAATGACAATATTAAATTTAATCTGAATTTCAATTCATAACATCGTCAAGTACAACATAAAGCAATACAACAAGTTTATAAAATATAACAAAATTCGATACCACATTTATAAATCTAACGTCTAAAATGTGTGTATCTAAATCCTCGCTATTTTGATTTCATAACATCATCTTCATCAACCTGTAACATGTTTTAAAATAAAGTAAATGCAAAAGCAAAGGCGAATACACAAGTTTAAGCACAGCATACGTATACGAATAAAGTTTAAACAATCCTCATGGCAACTATAATCCATACAAGGGCAAAATCAAGGCATGCGATACTACTAGTCAAACCCTTAACGCAACACGTTGTTTTAGCAAGACCTCACGTATAACATGATCGAGGTGGATGCGTGATTTCCTATAGCGCTAAGCATGTCAAACGAAGGCTAAAATAGTTAATGACTAAAGCATAGCATAACGAATATCCAAGACAAGCATCAAGTATGAGATTCAAGTATTCATGTGTATAAGATTGTTTGTGCGTCTCATAAAGTTTAAGTGTTCGTGATTTTTGTATAAGTAAAACATGTTACACCCAAAAGTGCTATAAATGAAAGTGGATCGAGTGTACTCACAGAATTGCTAAGTCTTCTTTGGTAATCCGCGACGAGTTGATGAGTGGGAGAAAGGGGAGATCAAGGTCACCTTAAAAGGCAAACGAATGTGTGTAAGTAAGCGGGAATTAGATGAGGGATTGTATTGGAGTTGAATGCACGTATATACACATAACATAGTTTACGTTTACGTTCACCAAAAGCATTATAGAAGTGTTTGCCAAAAGTAGTGGTTATATGTAGTTTGTCATTTAGATAAGTATAATAAATATATTCTTGTCGAAAAGTATTATATGTATAAACATATATATTGTCGAAATGGGTAATATACATATGTCGAATAATGTATACACATACATATATGTGGTCGTTTAGAGATTAATCGTCGAAAAGGAATGTGAAATAAATATACATATCCTTCGTCGCTAAATAAATATATCTTCTTATTGGAAAGTATAATGTTAAAATGTATAATAATATATATATATATATATATATATATGTTGTCGAAAGGAATTACATACATGTATTTGGTCGCTATATAAATATATTTTGTTGAAAAGAAAAGTATGTATATATTTTGTCGTAAATACATATATTTTGACGGAAAAGTGTAACATATATATATATATATATATATATATATATAATCTATATATATATATATATCTATATATATATATATATATTCGAAAGAGTATTGTATATATATATTTTTTGTTGAAAAATGTAGTTTTTTATAAATATATACCTTGTCGATAGATACAAGAAATAAGTATATATTTTGTCGATAAACGGGCAGAGTTTTCTCTGTTTTTGAACGATCCCGACAATGCGAATTGTCGATAATATTGCCAAAACGCAACAATAAACAACGCAATGATCAATGAAACAATATAAATATTTATTTGCATATTCTCTTTATGTTTACAAATCATACAAAGCTCAGTTATGTGATTAAAACAATACATAAATATGAAATAATATAATTGATATGCGCGTCATTATACCGAATCGTGAGTTGACCGAGATTGACCCGAACTTTGAAGCCGTGCACGAATCTGACCGGTTTGACCTATGTTGACTGCTTTGACTTGTGTTGACCGAACCCGAAACAAAACCGAACGGGACTGAATCGGAGTGTGACCCGAGCCGAACCTAGGTAGAAATTGAACATAACCGAAACAAAACAAGACCTGAACTTAGAAACTGAGCCAACGGAAGTAGCAAACCTATGTAACACTCGAAACATAAGAAACTGAAACAAAGAAATGAAACATGCGGACCGAACAGAGACTGAGAACTGAGTTAAGCCGCTGCCTCGTCGCTGGAATCGGACCCAACCCGAGCCGAGACCACCCCACCGGCGCCTATCCACTGCCGCTGCAGTTGTTAGGCGTTGCCGGCCGTCGATGAGTGCCACCAGGCAAAACCCTAATTGGCGCGGCCCTAGGCAGCTACCGCTGCTGTTGTTGCGTGGCCTACTGCCACTGCTGCTCTTGCTGTTGAAGGCGACGAGGGAGAGAGGATGTGAGAGAATGAGGTATGGCGGTGGCGGGTTTCGTCGGAGATAAAGGGGCGCCGGTGGTGGGTTTCGTCGGGTAGTGGAGAGAGGAGGGTGGTGTGTTATTTGGCCAGAGGAGCAGGAAGGGGGTGTTTGGGTAGGTGTGGCTGGCCGGAGGTCAACCAGACCTCAGTTTCCGGCGACAGGAGCTGCAAAGGGGAATGGGGGGACATGGTGAGTGTATGAGTGTGTGGAGGTGGTGTTTGGCCGGAAGAAGGGTGGTGCCTGAGCTCGCCGGACTTCTGTTCCGGTCACAGAATTTTAGGTAGGAGGGGGAAAGGTTTAAGAGGGAGGCTAGGGTTAGTGAGTGTAAAGAAGATTAAATAGGCTAGGGTTTGGAGCGGTTGGGCTTGAAGCCCGTTAGTGATCCGGTTGCATTTCCAGGCCCATTTTCGTACTCGAATTATAATAATAAAAATAAATAAATTAAATACGAGGTGTTACACTTTCGGACCAATAGTGTCACACCTCAACCGATGGCGGAATCATCGGGCGCAACACTAGGCGAATCAGATTGCTCAAGAGATTCCATAACAACTATTTAAGCAATAATATTTAAACGTTCAATATCTCATACTATCAAACATAAAATCCTCAAACAATTATTACAATATCCAAACAATCTCTCAAACAAATTCCAATATGATCTTCCCTAGATTTCTATTACATGCGTTTCTAGAAATAAAATCCTACGTCCATTTGCAGCAAGTAGAAATCATTAACCTGCAACATACGTTAAAATAATGTCAATACAAATGTATTGGCAAGCATACAGGTTTTGATATAATAGCATAGTAGATAAAAGTGTCGCGAATGTACACATACATAAACATGATCCACATAACATATAAACTCACAAGACAAATTCCATATATTAAGCTCTCGAAAAGGCTGCGAAGCGCGATGTGTCCTTCCTAACTAGACCTCGTCGGGTATTAGCCAAACTATAGTACCATACTAGCTAAGGTGGAGTCAACAAAAAAGTGTCCTAGGTTACATGTTCCTAGCATCAGTATCAATATGTATAACATATATTCGCGTGTGATAAACTCACTTTAGCGTGTATTGTGTACTTTGATAGGAACGTATACTACACCCAAAAAGTGCATTAAAGCGAAAATGGGTCAAGTATACTCACAGTTGGTGCGTAAAAGGGGAGAGACGGGATCCGATGTAGATGGAATGGAGCGCCAGGATCAGCCTGTAAACGAACTAAAGTGCATCAGTCTTCCGAAGTGCTGAAACGGTCGAAACGTGAAGGAGCAGAGGACAAGTTCGGGCGAAGTTGTGCCAAATCTCCTGGATTTGGTACAAGTTCGAGCAAACTTGCTTAAATGCCATGGATTTTTATAAGTTCGGGCGAACTTGGTACCTTTTCTTAGAAAAATGTACAAGTTCGGGCGAACTTGACTGAAGTTCTTAGGGTTGATACAAGTTCGGGCAAACTTGTCTAGTTTTCCTTGGAAACTATACAAGTTCGGGCGAACTTGGTTGAAATTCTTGAGATTTGGACAAGTTCGGCCGAAGTTGGTCACCAATCTGGTGACAACTTCGAGTGAACTTGCTCTATTTGGAGCGAACTTGACTGTTTTGGTCACCAAATCGTGCGTTTTCGCGTCGTTTGCTGAGGAAATCGAGTGTCCATCCCTCCAACCTTAAGCTACTGAGCAAAACCTAGGCTGGAGAGGTCTTTTGGAGTGAGTTTTAGCCACTTCACAGAAACTCGGGCTAATCCGGGAGAACTTGATGGTTCGTACGGGTTAGTCCAGCTCGTGCAAGGTGACGACATAGTCCTTGTGCTTCCGGATTTGAGATCTTGCTTGACAACGCCTCGTTCCACTTCATAGTGAACGAAACATACGTCATTTAGTCCGAATTTTGTGTAAAAATCGATGTTTAAAAGGTTTACTTGGATCTAAGTGAAAAAAGAGAAGTTTTGTAGAAAAAGATGAAGGTTTTCGTAAACAGAAGAGTTTTGATGAAATTGAAGGTAAAAACCTTGTGAGAAATCGTTGTAAAACGTTGTTGTTTGCATGGAATCGGGTTGATTCTTACTTGGAAATCAAAGGTATTCGGTTTTGGGAGCTTTCGGGCGAACTTGCAGCAAGAGGTGCATGAATGGAGGTGCTGGGTATTTATAGGTGAAGGAGAAACAGGCTGATGGAGACCAAGTTCGGCTGAACTTGGCATAAGTTCGAGCGAACTTGGCACAAGTTCGGGCGAACTTGGGCCCGTTCAGCTGGAACTCATGCAAGTTCGAGCGAACTTGAGGGTTATTAAGGGAAATTCATTCTGGTTCACCACTAGTCAAGTTCGGCCGAACTTGGCCTGTTGGCTAAGTTTTGTTCGTTATTTCAGCGTTAGGTGCTCGTTTGTCGATTCGGTTCGTATTAGATAGTTATATTAAGCGTTTTAGCAAAGCGTCAAGCGTATTAATCCGTTAAATTAGATTAAATTAGATAAAAGAGCGAGATAGCATACGGCTTAGCTCCCAAGTCTTGCGAGAGTCGCGTTGTAGTTTAAGCGAGCAGATAGACTTGGAACTTCACGCAAAGTTTATAGTATTTAGCGAGTACGATATAAGCGTAAGCGTTGTGAAGTGCGATGTGGTGCGAAATATGTGATATAGCGTAGTAAGCGATTTAGTTTTCATTATGATCCGAATCTCTGGTGCTAGGCGTAACGAGCTGCGAAGAAGCGGGTTGTTACAATAAGTCCTGGGTTCGATTCCCACAAAGGGGGGTTTTTCCCATATTTATTGGGTTTCCTCCTGAATTGGTGTATAGGCATTATGCCTAGTGGAGATGGATATGATCGGGTGGTTCCGCTGGTGGCACGATGATATCACAATGGTTCGTCAGTGATCCAAATTTGGCGTTTAAAAAAAAGGTAGTCTTCAATCCATGTCAGATGACTACTTATTAAGCATTAATACTGATTAACTTGAGATACATGTAAAATCACATTTTAACATCAATTAAGCATGTCAACTTCAATCGTAATATAAACATCAGTTTGTGAAGCAAACTTCACCATAACTACTTGTTACAAAGTCAAGCAGGTTTATCTCGACATAAGACTTTATCAATCTTAAATACCTGCTACGCTAATGCATTCACATGGTCCATCAATACATTTCTAGTAATATATACTAGACATCAATCATTCTAGTAACCAATGCTAGACGTCAACAATTTATGGCCAGTTCATTTACTTAACCTCGATCACATAACGTCACTCACTGGAACATCAAGTATATGCACATAGTACTAGTAGCTATCAAGCATGCCAAACATATAATTATACAGTTGCACGCACATCAGCCTAAAATAGTATAGAAATAGGGTGTCCAGAACTCACATGGGAATTAGCTTTCTTATTGTTTACAACGTATGATCTAACCCTTGAACACTTATCAACTGGTAAAAGATGTATATACTACAATTACAGCTTTTCGCATCAATATTACCTAGCAAAATGTGGGGATTTTCGCTCAAGCAGAATTTCGTTGCACACGTAACACTTTTTGCTACATAAACTTTTCAAAAATTATACTTTTCGCTATATCACAACCAACGAAATGTACTACTTTTCGTGCTAAGTGCTAAGCAAAACTGTAAAGTGAAAGCTAAAACGATTTATGTGAAATGCGCCTCATGTCATGTCACCAATCATACACGAAAAGGTCGGGAGAAAAGTATCAAAAAAGCCTAGTCGTGAAACAATGGTGGCTGTGACCGAATAATCAATTTATAACATCATTTCAAACTTCAAACATAAAAAACTCTATGAACTTTACACGATTCTTATCTCCTTTTCACAAACCCTAACCTAGAGCATGAATGCTTTAAACCGGGAAGAAAAAACAAGGAAACATGTTATTGTCGATCTTAGATGGAGAAACTAGCTCGATATCATGCACCAACAAGGTGAAACACACACTTCGTACGATTTATGGCTAGTTTCACGGTTTCTCTCTATTTTAGTAAATAAAGAGGTTGATCCTAGCCTTTTATCCATATTAGAATTTTCATATGCATTTACCATTGTGGCCTTACCAAGTTATTATCCTTTTTGGACCTTTATACCATAATCCATGTCACCTACTTAATCCATATATAACTCATAATGGGGTGTTTAATAGTACACTATTTTCTTTTTACATTTTGTTGGTATAAAAAAATATTATATTTCAAAACACAGCGCAGAATAGTTGTAAGTAAAAAAGTAAGCATATTTATAATTTCCTTTGTATTTTCGTAAAAGTGATTACATACTTTTAAATAGTCATTAAACATGAAGTGTGTATATATAGGATCATTTAAGAAAAATTTAACTAAGAAAAAAAATTGTACAATTGTAAAATATTAAATAGTTTTTTCTCTTTTTCATTTATTATTATGTCTGACTTAGTCATAACGACTATCATCTTCTACACTATTTTTTTTCTACATACATCAAAATTTATTGTATACAAATTAAATACAAATTGTGACAACTTAGGGAACTCGGTCTTACACTACATATATAAATATATATGGTTAGTATAAAATAAAAACAATTACGAATTGTGAGAACTTAGGGAAGTTGGTCTTACAAAAGGTTTTTCAAAAACATCTTTTTTACCAAATTCCTAAAAAACAACTTTTACAAAAAAAAATCAGTTTTGGTTATTTACATCACCGTAAAAATCCCCAAATAGGGTGTAAATGCCGATTCATGCTTGTGTCAGCAGCTTTTTACAGTAGCGTATAAAGGCTAAAAACACCGCTTCAATTATTTTTACAGCCGTGTTTATAATATCTTAATTTACGTGCATGCAAAAATTATGGCAAAACTCACACGGAAATTCGGAGTTCTCTAAGTTCTCACAACTCAAGGGGTTTTGATCTTTTGATCTTGATATATATATATATATATATATATATATATATATATATATATATATATATATATATATGACTCGGTTTAGTTAAGAACCACCACGGGTTATGAGAACTCCTACTTCCCATGCGAGTTGGACCACCCTTTTTGCACTATAAAGACATTTGTAAAAAAACAAAAAAAAAGTTCGTTGAGTCGTTAGTTACGCGTGATATAAAATTTGTTTATGGTGATGTAATTTTTTTACTTCAGCAATAAAAAATTTACACCTAAAGTAAATTTAACTTGCGACATTTTTTTTTATTTTTCCTCTGGAACAAGTGATTGTTTTAAAGATTTTTAGAAATTTTTTTGGAAAATTTGATTTTTTTAGGATTTTTGTTAAAAATTTTTTTTGAAAAAACCTTTCTTAAGGCCGAGTTTTCTAAGTTCTCACAACTCGTACGAGTTTTCATTTTACCCTAACCCTATATATATATATATATATACATAAAAAGCCAAAAAAACACACCATTTTTTTAGTTTACATTTTTTTATAAAAATCGCTATTTGTTATGTACAAATAATATTTCTAATTTTTAGCGTTAGGGTTTAGGTTTTGTTTAGCTTTTATTTGTAGGGTTAGGTTTTTGGTGTGTTTAGGTTTAGGGTTAGGTTTTTAGGTGTGAGGGATGGGAGGTTTAGATTTTTTTTTTTGTGGGGGGGGGGGGGGGGTGGTTAGGTTTTTTGGAGATGGTGAGTTTAGGTTTTTGGGGGTTTAGGTTTTTTTTCGTATTAATTCACATGGGTAGAACTTATTTTAATAAATTAAAAATAGCGAATTTTATGATAAAAAATTTGTGTTTTTTTAGGCTTAGGTAGTTTTTTGGTTTTCTCATTGTGCGTTGCTGCGGAGTCGATAATATGGGCCTAGAACATAATTCAAACCTAAAAACGTAAAAATCATATATAAGTTTTGTGTGTGTATTTATATAAAATTTTAATTTACGTGTATGCAAAAATTATGGCAAAACTCAAACGGAAATTCGGAGTTCTCTAAGTTCTCACAACTCATGGGGTTGTCTTTTGATCTATATATATATTATATATAAATGACTCAGTTTAATTAAGAACCACCGTGCGAGTTGGGCCACCCTTTTTGCACAAACATAGATTAAAATGTTATAAAGACATTTGTAAAAAAACAAAAAAAAGTTTGTTGAGTTGTTAGTTACGCGTGATGTAAAATTTGTTTATGGTGAGGTAATTTTTTTATTTCAGCAATAAAAAAATTTACACCTAAAGTAAATTTTACATGCGACATCTTTTTATTTTTCCTCTGGAACAAGTGATTGTTTTAAAGATTTTTTGGAATTTTTTTGGAAAAGTTGATTTTTTAGGATTTTTGTTAAAAAAATTTTTTTTGAAAAAACCATTCGTAAGGCCGAGTTTTCTAAGTTCTCACAACTCGTATGAGTTTTCATTATATATATATATATTTCATTATATATATATATATATATATATTATGGGAGGGTTTAAATGAGAACACTCATTTTTTTGTGAGAACCATGAGAACAAATCTCAGTCACTCATTTATATCCCTTGTGTTTTAATGAAAAGGGTAACTTGGTAATTTTACCATTTTCTATTCCATTAAAGTCAATATCAATTAAGAACCTAGAATAAAATCACGCTCTTACCAGATGAATCACAGAGAGGATTAGATTGCTGATGATTAGGGCGCAAATCTGAAACCTTTAACGTTTTCTTCAATCTTTTGATTCTTAAATCTTTTGATTCCTTCAACAACTTTAGGGCTTATAAAATCTTCAATCCGTTCCGAAGTTATATTCATCAATTTCCCAGTGATTTGCAGGTATCAATTCAGGTTTTCAGTTATCATTAATTCAATTTTGATCTTCAATGATTGTTGATTTTGTTACATGTTAATTAAATTTCGACTTTTGATGATTATTGTTAATTTTGTTTCATATATTCCACGATTTCAATTTGAATCTATGTGTTTTATATGCTTTTTCTTATTCACCTAATGGCAGATGTGTAACTGCTAATGGCTTGCATTCAACATGTTCATATACGTGTGTTGTTCTATTTTGTGTGTTATTGATGTTAAAACTTTTTCGTATCATCCTGTTCGGATTTACACATGTGTAACTATTGTTTTACACATGTGTAAGTGTTCATTGTGACTTTTTTGTTTATGATTTTCATACGTTTAGGGGTGTTACACATGTGTAAATATTGTTCCTATCAGTTATATGTTTCAGTTTTACACATTTTCAACTGATATACACATGTGTAAATTGTTGTTTTTACACAATTTCAACTGAATTACGCATGTGTAAACAGTTACCTATCAATAATTTGGTTATGTTTTACCTATTTTAGCCTAATTACACGTGTGTAAATTGTTTCGTGGTCACTTAATAGTTTATATTTTACACATTTTCAGCTCATTTAGACATGTGTAAATTGTTCCCTATCAATTAATTGTTTCTGTTTTACACATGTGCAGCTCATTTACACATGTGTAAACTGTGAATTAAACAAGATATTATCTTATTAAAAGGGAACGACACCCCTTGTTTAACCAATAATTTTCTGCAGGTTACGGTTACAACGAGATAAGATCCAATGTTTCTGCAACCACTTGTTAAACAAACAACAACAAATTTTCTACGACCACATGTCTGACTAAGATCCAACGCCTTTATCTCATCCTGACCCCGACTAGTTTTCGAACATGTTTGACCCGTTACCCAGCCCACTCCGACCCATTTTACCCGGTATATGTCTACACAAGAATCCATAAGATAAATAATCATCCTAAATTACAAAAATGCCACCAACAACGTTTCTAATTCGTGCACTTTGTGATGTTGCTTTTTTTTCTGCAGGTCGACGAAAGGGGATAAAATTTGTCAGCTTTGATGATTTGTTTAGCTATGTTTGTGAATGTAGTTGCTATATACAGTGATGCATATGCATTTTTCAAGAGAAACTCGTCTCCTCGTGCGTAAGTTTTCTGGCGCCGATGGAGCCAAACATTGTATAAAATGATTGTTTATTCAAACATGTTTTGTTAAGTGTGAGAGAACTTGCTTCAGCATGATGTTTGTAATATATAGTTGTACTAAAGAAATCATATTGTTGTTGAATTCATAGGCTTGCACGTTGACGTGCAATGAGAATACCTGCTTTTGAATAATCAGTTACTCTGTACCGAGTCTTTTTCAAAGCGAGTCAACAAAACCATCAACTTTTTGGAAACATACCTCCCACACCAATACAATTGCATAATACATGGATTAAATTGAAAGCCATCCGACCCAAACAAACACAAAGATAACAAGAAAAATAATTTTACCAAATATCAACATTAATGGTCAGAATTACAAATGTTTTTTAATTTCCAAACCAACGCAGCAAAAGAAACCTGTTTGGTCTGCACGATAACATAAAAAAACAAATTTCGTACTTCAAAATATTAACTAGTGTTATAGATCACAAATTCTCTGTGAATATTTGCTTTGGAAAGCAAAATCTTAACAACATATTTTTGTCTAAGGAACCTCAATTGTCCGTTTTGTTTCTTGCATTTCTCCATTTTGAAACCGCTACGCGACTTTCCATATAGGTCTCCATGTGTCTCATCACAAATACTCCACAATCAATGCCATTTTCCTTTGTTGCTCAAGCCAACTTTATTTTTTAAGGTTTCACAGATTCCATGTCTTTCCATTTTGCGTGACCTGCTGAGTTCAAGTAGACTATACACATGTGTTTCTGTTTCAACAAAGAGCATCTGTAAGTTTTTTTATTTATAATTTGTCAATTAACAGAAGGTCCACTATCAAGTAGACTATAAACAAATAAAAATTATGTTTTACACATGTGTAAGTTTCTGTTATACACATGTGTAAATTGTTAGTTACACATGTGTAAATTTGTTTAAATTGTGTAAGTTTCTGTTTTACACATGTGTAAATTCTCAGTTACACATGTGTAAGTTTCTGTTTTGCACATGTCTTTTTCATAGTATTCCTCGTTATCTTATAGACAAGACTTACCACTTTCAGCACAATGTCATTTTTATTCATCATGAAACTTGTCTACATGATACCTACATGTATTTATACAAAAAGTTGTTAAGGGTTAATATATTGTTGAGACACTATTATGAACTATTAGGATATTGTACATGCTTAATAAATTATTTACTTCTATAACCAACCGAAATATGAGACGACTAAAACGTCGTGGTCTCTTAAGTCTTACCCACTAAATCGCCCCTAAATTGAACGTAATGATAATTAGCGACTAAACTTCATGAGCACAAGTACACTACGCAGCAAAACTTGTACATCTTTTAGAAACAATGAGTTGGAATTCCCTATTAACAATAATGGTAATGCATCACAACGACAAGAATAAAACCATCTCCTATGTCTCTCTCCTCATCATCATCATCTCTTTCATCACCACCCTATACCTCCCACCCTTAAACTCTCTCTCATACTAATCCACAATCCACACATTACAAGCTCACAATCCACCAACCCATTAATTCAAACACTAATTCATCTTTCATTTTCTTCATTACCCAGAGCCCATTATCTAAAACACCCTAAAGATAACTCCTTTGTTACTAATTCTCAAATTAGTTCACAAATTCCATTGTTTCCATGGAGTTATGGTGCATACTCTACACTCTGGTACTAAGTCTCAATTTAGTTCTCATATCCACCCACCTATGGTGAGACAAACAAAAGTGTTTACACAAAATACACATACTAATCAATAACTAAACACTTATGCTTTTACACATTAATCAAACTCTAAACAAAACAACTGTGCTAAAACATTCAGATCAAATCGAAGTTACGAAATTGAATGACGATTATCTATAACAAGTGAGTGAGGGTTACCGTCGTGGATGGATCGGTGGAATTGACAGATCGACAAAGAACGGAGATATAGGCGCCTAGGCGGTCACCGGAAAAAGGCGTGATATGATCGATTCTCGAGACTAATCTTTGAAATTGAAGGGTTTCAATCGATTGATGGAAAGGTTTTGATACTGATTGTGTGTGTTAGTTGAGGGGATTTTTGAGGGTTTTTTTTTTTTTTTTTTTTGAGTTTTGAAAATAATACTCCTATATGTTTTAATTTGGGTTTCATCCTCATTTAAACTCATCTAATCTTGGCCTTTAATTTAGGATGATCTATGGATGGAAATTGTTCCTAGTGTTCTAACAAAATTTCATGTTCTCAAGATAATCCTCCCCTATATATATATATATATATATATACACACACCACATAACAAAGCCAAAAAAACACATAAAAACTACAAAAAAAAAAAATCGCTATTTGTTATATATAAAAAATATTTCAAAAAAAGAAAAATAGTACTGCTTTAAGGCTTAGGGTTTAGGTTTTGTTTAGCTTTTAGGTGTAGGGTTAGGTTTTTGGTGTGTTTAGGTTTAGGGTTAGGTTTTTAGGTGTGGGGATGGGAGGTTTAGGGGTTTTTTTTTTTGGGGGGGGGGGGGGGTTAGGTTTTTTGGAGGTGGGTGAGTTTAGGTTTTTTGGAGGTGGGTGAGTTTAGGTTTTTCGGGGTGGGGGGGTTTAGGTTTTTTCGTATTAATTCACATGGGTAGAACTTATTTTAATAAATTAAAAATAGCGAATTTTAAGATAAAAAATTTGTGTGTTTTTAAGGATTAGGTAGTTTTTTGGTTTTCTCATTGTGCGTTGCTGCGGAGTCGATAATATGGGCCTAGAACATAATTCAAACCTAAAAACGTAAAAATCATATATAAGTTGTGTGTATTTATATAAAATTTTAATTTACGTGTATGCAAAAATTATGGCAAAACTCACACGGAAATTCGGAGTTCTCTAAGTTCTCACAACTTAAGGGGTTGTCTTTTGATCTTATTAAGAACCACCACGGGTTATGAGAACTCCTACTTCCCGTGTGAGTTGGGCCACCCTTTTTGCACAAACATAGATTAAAATGTTATAAAGACATTTGTAAGAAAACAAAAAAAAAAAGTTCGTTGAGTCGTTAGTTACGCGTGATGTAAAATTTGTTAATGGTGATGTAATTTTTTTTACTTCAGCACTAAAAAAAATTTACACCTAAAGTAAATTTTTACATGCGACATTTTTTTATTTTTCTCTTGGAACAAGTGATTGTTTTAAAGATTTTTGGGAATTTTTTTTGGAAAAGTTGATTTTTTTAGGATTTTTGTTAAGAAATTTTTGAAAAACCTTGGTAAGGCCGAGTTTTCTAAGTTCTCACAACTCGTATGAGTTTTCATTTTACCCGAACCATATATATATATATATGTATATATATATATACATACATATATATATATGTTATATATATATGTATATATATATATACATATATATATATATATGTATGTATACAAATATAAAAGACAAAAAAAAACACACCAATTTTTTAGTTTATATATTTTTTTAAATCGCTATTTATATGTATAAATATTTCAAACTTTTAGCCTTAGGGTTTAGGTTTTGTTTAGCTTATAGGTGTAGGTTAGGTTTTTGGTGTGTTTAGGTTTAGGGTTAGGTTTTTAGGTGTGTGGGATGGGAGGTTTAGGTTTTTTTTTTAGGGGAGGGGGGGGAGTGGTTAGGTTTTTTGGAGGTGGGTGAGTTTAGGTTTTTGGGGTGGGTTCGGGGGTTTAGATTTTTTCGTATTAATTCACATGGGTAGAACTTATTTTAATAAATTAAAAATAGCGAATTTTATAATAAAAAATTATGTGTTTTTAAGGCTTAGGTAGTTTTTTGGTTTTCTCGTTGTGCGTTGCTGCGAAATCGATAATATGGGCCTATAACATAATTCAAACCTAAAAACGTAAAAATCATATATAAGTTGTGTGTGTGTATTTATATAAAATTTTAATTTATGTGTATGCAAAAATTATGGCAAAACTCACACGAATATTCAGAGTTCTCTTAGTTCTCATAACTCAAGGGGTTGTCTTTTAATCTTATATATATATATATATATATATATATTATATATATATATATATATATATATATATATAACTCGGTTTAATTAAGAACCACCACGGGTTATGAAAACTCCTACTTCACGTGCGAGTTGGGCCATCCTTTTTGCACAAACATAGATTAAAATGTTATAAAGACATTTGTAAAAAACAAAAAAAAAGTTCGTTGAGTCGTTAGTTACGCGTGATATAAAATTTGTTTATTGTGATGTAATTTTTTTTACTTTGGCAATAAAAAAAATTTACACCTAAAGTAAATTTTTACATGCGACATTTTTTTTTAATTTTTCCTCTGGAACAAGTGATTGTTTTAAAGATTTTTGGGAATTTTTGGAAAAGTTGATTTTTTTTAGGATTTTTGTTAAAAATTCTTTTTTTCAAAAACCTTTCGTAGGGCCGACTTTTCAAAGTTCTCACAACTCGTATGAGTTTTCATTTTACCCTAACCCTATATATATATATGTATGTATATATATATGTATATATGTATATTATATATATAGGGTGGCCCAACTCGCACGGGAAGTGGAGTTCTCATAACCCATGGTGGTTCTTAATTAAACCGAGTCATATATATATATATATATATATATATATATATATATATATATATATATATATATATATTTTATAAAAGCCAAAAAAAAACACACCAGTTTTTTAGTTTACATTTTTTTATAAAAATCGCTTTTCGTTATGTAAAAAAATATTTCAAAAAAAGAAAAATAGTACTGCTTTTAGCCTTAGGGTTTAGGTTTTGTTTAGCTTTTAGGTGTAGGGTTAGGTTTTTGGTGTGTGTTTAGGTTTAGGGTTAGGTTTTTAGGTGTGGGAGATGGGAGGTTTAGGTTTTTTTTTTGGGTGGTTAGGTTTTTTGGAGGTGGGTGAGTTTAGGTTTTTGGGGGTGGGTTTTGGGTTTTATGTTTTTTCGTATTAATTTACATGGGTAGACCTTATTTTAAAAAAATTAAAAATAGCGAATTTTATGAAGAAATATTTGTGTGTTTTTTAGGCTTAGGTAGTTTTTTGGTTTTTTCATTGTGCGTTGCTGCGGAGTCGATAATGTGGGCCTAGAACATAATTCAAACCTAAAAACGTAAAAATCATATATAAGTTGTGTGTGTGTATTTATATAAAATTTTAATTTACGTGTATGCAAAAATTATGGAAAACTCATACGGAAATTCGGAGTTCTCTAAGTTCTCACAACTCAAGGGGTTGTCTTTTGATCTTAATATATATATATATATATATATATATATATATATATATATATATATATATATATATATATATATGACTCGGTTTAATTAAGAACCACCATGGTTATGAGAACTCCACTTCCCGTGCGAGTTGGGCCACCATTTTTGCACAAACATAGATTAAAATGTTATAAAGACATTTGTAAAAAAAACAAAAAAAAAAAGTTCGTTGAGTCGTTAGTTACGCGTGATGTAAAATTTGTTTACGGTGATGTAATTTTTTTTACTTCAGCAATAAAAAATTTACACCTAAAGTAAATTTTACATGCGACATTTTTTTTTATTTTTCCTCTGGAACAAGTGATTGTTTTAAAGTTTTTTGGGAGTTCTTTTTGGAAAAGTTGATTATTTTAGGATTTTTGTTAAATTTTTTTTTTTTGAAAAACCCATTCGTAAGGCCGAGTTTTCTAAGTTCTCACAACTCGTATGAGTTTTCATTTTACCCTAACCCTATATATATATATATATATATATATATATATATATATATATATAAGCCAAAAAAGAACACCAATTTTTTAGTTTACATTTTTTATAAAAATCCCTATTTGTTATGTATAAAAAAATATTTCAGAAAAAGAAAAATAGTACTGCTTTTAGCCTTAGTGTTTAGGTTTTGTTTAGCTTTTAGGTGTAGGGTTAGGTTTTTTGTGTGGGTTTAGGGTTAGGTTTTTAGGTCTTGGGATGGGACGTTTCGGTTTTTTTTTGGGGGGGGGGGGGTCGGGGTGGTAAGGTTTTTTGGAGGTGGGTGAGTTTAGGTTTTTGAGGGTGGGTATGGGGGGTTTATGTTTTTTCGTATTAATTCACATGGGTATAACTTATTTTAATAAATAAAAAATAGCGAATTTTATGATAAAATATTTGTGTTTTTTAGGCTTAGGTGGTTTTTTGGTTTTTCATTGTGCGTTTCTGCGGAGTCGATAATATGGGCCTAGAACACAATTCAAACCTAAAAATGTAAAATTCATATATAAGTTGTGTGTGTTTATTCATATAAAATTTTAATTTACGTGTATGCAAAAATTATGGCAAAATTCATACGGAAATTCGGAGTTCTCTAAGTTCTCACAACTCAAGGGGTTGTCTTTTGATCTTAATACATTATATATATATATATATATATATTAATTAAGAAACACCACGGGTTATGAGAACTCCACTTCCCGTGCGAGTTGGGCCACCCTTTTTGAACAAACATAGATTAAAATGTTATAAAGACATTTGTAAAAAAAAAAAAAAAGTTTGTTGAGTCGTTAGTTACGCGTGATGTAAAATTTGTTTATGGTGATGTAATTTTTTTTACTTCAGTAATAAATAAATTTACACCTAAAGTAAATTTTACATGCGACATTTTTTTTATTTTTTCTCTGGAACAAGTGATTGTTTTAAAGATTTTTGGGAATTTTTTTTGGAAAAGTTTATTCTTTTAGGATTTTTGTTAAAAAAAATTTTTGAAAAAAATTCGTAAGGCCGAGTTTTCTAAGTTCTCAAAACTCGTATGAGTTTTCATTTTACCCTAACCCTATATATATACACACACACACACACACATAAAAAAGCCAAAAAACACACCAATTTTTTAGTTTACATTTTTTTTTATAAAATCGCTATTTGTTATATTTAAAATATTTCAAAAAAAGAAAAATAATACTGCTTTTAGCCTTAGGCTTTAGGTTTTGTTTAGCTTTTAGGTGTAGGGTGAGGTTTTTAGTTGTGGGGGATCGGAGGTTTAGGTTTTTTTTTTTTTTGGGGGGGGGGGGGGGGGGGGGCGGGTGGTTAGGTTTTTTGGAGGTGGGTAAGTTTAGGTTTTTGGGGGTGGGTTTGGGGGTTTAGGTTATTTCGTATTAATTCACATGGGTAGAACTTATTTTAATAAATTGAAAATAGCGAATTTTATGATAAAAAATTTATGTGTTTTTTAGGCTTAGGTAGTGTTTTGGTTTTCTCATTGTGCGTTGCTGCGAAGTCGATAATATGGACCAAGAACATAATTCAGACCTAAAAACGGAAAAATCATAACCTAAAAACGGAAAAAATCATATATAAGTTGTGTGTGTGTATTTATATAAAATTTTAATTTACGTATATGCAAAAAATATGGCAAAACTCACACGGAAATTCGGAGTTCTCTAAGTTCCCATAACTCAAGGGGTTGTCTTTTGTTCTTAATATATATATATATATATATATATATATATATAAGAACCACCACAGGTTATGAGAAATCCTACTTCCCGTGCGAGTTGGGCCACCCTTTTTGCACAAACATAGATTAAAATGTTATAAAGACATTTGTAAAAAAACAAAAAAAAATTTCGTTGAGTCGTTAGTTACGCGTGATGTAAAATTTGTTTACGGTGATGTAATTTTTTTTACTTCAGCAATAAAAAAATTTACACCTAAAGTAAATTTTACATGCGACATTTTTTTTTATTTTTCCTCTGGAACAAGTGATTGTTTTAAAGTTTTTTGGGAATTCTTTTTGGAAAAGTTGATTATTTTAGGATATTTGTTAAATTTTTTTTTTTGAAAAACCCATTCGTAACGCCGAGTTTTCTAAGTTCTCACAACTCGTATGAGTTTTCATTTTACCCTAACCCTATATATATATACATATATATATATATATACATATATATATATATATACATATATATATATATACATATATATATATATAAAAAGCCAAAAAAGAACACCAATTTTTTAGTTTACATTTTTTTATTAAAATCCCTATTTGTTATGTATAAAAAATATTTCAAAAAAAGAAAAATAGTACTGCTTTTAGCCTTAGTGTTTAGGTTTTGTTTAGCTTTTAGGTCTAGGGTTAGGTTTTTTGTGTGTTTAGGTTTAGGGTTAGGTTTTTAGGTCTGGGGATGGGAGGTTTCGGTTTTTTTTTTTTTTTTGGGGGGGGGGGGGTCGGGGTGGTAAGGTTTTTTGGAGGTGGTGAGTTTAGGTTTTTGAGGGAGGGTATGGGGGGTTTATGTTTTTTCGTATTAATTCACATGGGTATAACTTATTTTAATAAATAAAAATAGCGAATTTTATGATAAAATATTTGTGTTTTTTAGGCTTAGGTAGTTTTTTTGGTTTTTCATTGTGCGTTTCTGCGGAGTCGATAATATGGGCCTAGAACACAATTCAAACCTAAAAATGTAAAATTCATATATAAGTTGTGTGTATTTATTCATATAAAATTTTAATTTACGTGTATGCAAAAATTATGGCAAAATTCATACGGAAATTCGGAGTTCTCTAGTTCTCACAACTCAAGGGGTTGTCTTTTGATCTTAATACATACATACATATATATATATATATATATATATATATATATATTAATTAAGAAACACCACGGGTTATGAGAACTCCACTTCCCGTGCGAGTTGGGCCACCCTTTTTGAACAAACATAGATTAAAATGTTATAAAAGACATTTGTAAAAAAAAAAAAGTTTGTTGAGTCGTTAGTTACGCGTGATGTAAAATTTGTTTATGGTGATGTAATTTTTTTTACTTCAGTAATAAATAAATTTACACCTAAAGTAAATTTTACATGCGATATTTTTTTTTTATTTTTTCTCTGGAACAAGTGATTGTTTTAAAGATTTTTGGGAATTTTTTTTTGGAAAAGTTTATTTTTTAGGATTTTTGTTAAAAAAAATTTTTTTTGAAAAAACATTCGTAAGGCCGAGTTTTCTAAGTTCTAAAAACTCGTATGAGTTTTCATTTTACCCTAACCCTATATATATATACACACACACACACACACATAAAAAAGCCAAAAAACACACCAATTTTTTAGTTTACATTTTTTTTATAAAATCGTTATTTGTTATATTTAAAAATATTTCAAAAAAAAGAAAAATAGTACTGCTTTTAGCCTTAGGCTTTAGGTTTTGTTTAGCTTTTAGGTGTAGGGTGAGGTTTTTAGTTGTGGGGGATCATAGGTTTTATTTTTTTTGGGGGGGGGGGGGTGGTTAGGTTTTTTGGAGGTGGGTAAGTTTAGGTTTTTGGGGGTGGGTTTGGGGGTTTAGGTTATTTCGTATTAATTCACATGGGTAGAACTTATTTTAATAAATTAAAAATAGCGAATTTTATGATAAAAAATTTATGTGTTTTTTAGGCTTAGGTAGTGTTTTGGTTTTCTCATTGTGCGTTGCTGCGGAGTCGATAATATGGACCTTGAACATAATTCAAACCTAAAAACGGAAAAATCAATATAAGTTGTGTGTGTGTATTTATATAAAATTTTAATTTACGTATATGCAAATATTATGGCAAAACTCACACGGAAATTCGGAGTTCTCTAAGTTCTCATAACTCAAGGGGTTGTCTTTTGTTCTTAATATATATATTATATTAATATATATTATATATATATATATGACTCGGTTTAATTAAGAACCACCACGGGTTATGAGAACTCCTACTTCCCGTGCGAGTTGGGTCACCCTTTTTGCACAAACATAGATTAAAATGTTATAAAGACATTTGTAAAAAAACAAAAAAAAAGTTCGTTGAGTCGTTAGTTACGCGTGATGTAAAATTTGTTTATGGTGATGTAATTTTTTTTACTTCAGCAATAAAAAAATTTACACCTAAAGTAAATTTTACATGCGACATTTTTTTTTATTTTTCCTCTGGAACAAGTGATTGTTTTAAAGTTTTTTGGGAATTCTTTTTGGAAAAGTTGATTATTTTAGGATTTTTGTTAAAAAAATTTTTTTTTGAAAAACCCATTCGTAACGCCGAGTTTTCTAAGTTCTCACAACTCGTATGAGTTTTCATTTTACCCTAACCCTATATATATATATATATATATATGATATATATATATTATATTTTATAATATATAAAAGCCAAAAAAGAACACCAATTTTTTAGTTTACATTTTTTTTATTAAAAATCCCTATTTGTTATGTATAAAAAATATTTCAAAAAAGAAAAATAGTACTGCTTTTAGCCTTAGTGTTTAGGTTTTGTTTAGCTTTTAGGTGTAGGGTTAGGTTTTTTGTGTGTTTAGGTTTAGGGTTAGGTTTTTAGGTCTGGGGATGGGAGGTTTCGGTTTTTTTTTTGGGGGGGGGGGGGGGTCGGGGTGGTAAGGTTTTTTGGAGGTGGGTGAGTTTCGGTTTTTGAGGGTGGGTATGGGGGGTTTATGTTTTTTCGTATTAATTCACATGGGTATAACTTATTTTAATAAATCAAAAATAGCGAATTTTATGATAAAATATTTGTGTTTTTTAGGCTTAGGTAGTTTTTTGGTTTTTCATTGTGCGTTTCTGCGGAGTCGATAATATGGGCCTAGAACACAATTCAAACCTAAAAATGTAAAATTCATATATAAGTTGTGTGTATTTATTCATATAAAATTTTAATTTACGTGTATGCAAAAATTATGGCAAAATTCATACGGAAATTCGGAGTTCTCTAAGTTCTCACAACTCAAGGGTTGTTTCTTTTGATCTATATATATACATATATATATATATATTAAGAAACACCAGGGTTATGAGAACTCCACTTCCCGTGCGAGTTGGGCACCTTTTTGAACAAACATAGATTAAAATGTTATAAAGACATTTGTAAAAAAAAAAAAAGTTTGTTGAGTCGTTAGTTACGGTGATGTAAATTTGTTTATGGTGATGTATTTTTTTTAATTCAGTAATAAATAAATTTACCTAAAGTAAATTTTGCATGCGATATTTTTTTTTATTTTTTCTCGGAACAAGTGATTGTTTTAAAGTTTTGGGAATTTTTTGGAAAAGTTTATTTTTTTAGGATTTTGTTAGAAACATTTTTTTTGAAAAAATTCGTAAGGCCGAGTTTTCTAAGTTCTCAAAAACTCGTATGAGTTTTCATTTTACCCTAACATTTATTATATTTGTCACACACACACCAACATAAAAAAGCCAAAAAAACAACCAATTTTAGTTTACATTTTTTTATAAAATCGTATTTGTTATATTTAAAAATATTTCAAAAAGAAAATAGTATGCTTTTAGCCTTAGGCTTTGGTTTTGTTTAGCTTTTAGGTGTAGGTGAGTTTTTAGTTGTGGGATCGGATTAGTTTTTTTTTTTTGGGGGGGGGTGTTAGGTTTTTTGGAGGTGGGTAAGTTTAGTTTTTGGGGGTGGGTTTTGGGGGTTTAGGTATTTCGTATTAATTCACATGGGTAGAACTTATTTTAATAAATTAAAAATAGCGAATTTATGATAAAAATTATGTGTTTTTTAGCGTTCTTAGGTAGTGTTTTGGTTTTCATTGTTGCGTCTGGTGAGTCGATAATATGGACATGAACATAATTCAAACCTAAAACGGAAAAATCATATATAAGTTGTGTGTGGGATATTATATAAAATTTTAATTTAGTATATGAAAATTATGGCAAAACTCACGGAATTCGGAGTTTTCTAAGTTCTCATAAACTCAAGGGTTGTCTTTTGTTCTTAATATATATATATATATATATATATATATATATATATATATATATATGATCGTTAATTAAGAACCACACGGGTTATGAGAACTCCTACTTCCCGTGCGAGTTGGGCACCTTTTTGCACAAACATAGATTAATATATTATAAAGACATTTGTAAAAAAAACAAAAAAAAGTTCGTTGTAGTCGTTGTTTACGGTGATGTAAATTTGTTTATGTGTGTAATTTTTGGTTTTCAGCATAAAAAAATTTACACGAAAGGTAATTTTCGGAATTTTTTTATTTGTTCCTTGGAACAAGTGATTGTTTGTAAGGTTTTTTTTTGGAAAGTTGATTTTTTAGTTTTTGTAATTTTTGAAAACATTAGCGAGTTTTAGTTACAATGAGAGTTTTTTTTCTACCTAAATATAATATAATTATATAATTATATATTTAAAGCAAAAGAACAATTTTTTAGTTATTTTTATAAATCCATTGTATGTATAAAAATTTCAAAAGAAAAATGTATGCTTTTGCTAGTGTTAGTTTGTGCTTGGTAGGTAGGTTTTTGTGTTGGTGGTAGGTTTAGTTGGGAGGAGGTTCGGTTTTTTTTGGGGGGGGGGGGGGGGGGTGTAGGTTTTGAGTGGTGAGTTTCGGTTTTTGAGGGTGGGTATGGGGGGTTTATGTTTTTTCGTATTAATTCACATGGGTATAACTTATTTTAATAAATCAAAAATAGCGAATTTTATGATAAAATATTTGTGTTTTTTAGGCTTAGGTAGTTTTTTGGTTTTTCATTGTGCGTTTCTGCGGAGTCGATAATATGGGCCTAGAACACAATTCAAACCTAAAAATGTAAAATTCATATATAAGTTGTGTGTATTTATTCATATAAAATTTTAATTTACGTGTATGCAAAAATTATGGCAAAATTCATACGGAAATTCGGAGTTCTCTAAGTTCTCACAACTCAAGGGGTTGTCTTTTGATCTTAATACATAATATATAATATATATTAAGAAACACCACGGGTTATGAGAACTCCACTTCCCGTGCGAGTTGGGCCACCCTTTTTGAACAAACATAGATTAAAATGTTATAAAGACATTTGTAAAAAAAAAAAGTTTGTTGAGTCGTTAGTTACGCGTGATGTAAAATTTGTTTATGGTGATGTAATTTTTTTTAATTCAGTAATAAATAAATTTACACCTAAAGTAAATTTTGCATGCGATATTTTTTTTTATTTTTTCTCTGGAACAAGTGATTGTTTTAAAGATTTTGGGAATTTTTTGGAAAAGTTTATTTTTTTAGGATTTTTGTTAGAAACATTTTTTTTGAAAAAACATTCGTAAGCCGAGTTTTCTAAGTTCTCAAACTCGTATGAGTTTTCATTTTACCCTAACACTATATATATATAGACACACACACACACACATAAAAAAGCCAAAAAAACAAACCAATTTTTTAGTTTACATTTTTTTTATAAAATCGCTATTTGTTATATTTAAAAATATTTCAAAAAAGAAAAATAGTACTGCTTTTAGCCTTAGGCTTTAGGTTTTGTTTAGCTTTTAGGTGTAGGGTGAGGTTTTTAGTTGTGGGGGATCGGAGGTTTAGGTTTTTTTTTTTTTTTGGGGGGGGGGGGGTGGTTAGGTTTTTTGGAGGTGGGTAAGTTTAGGTTTTTGGGGGTGGGTTTTGGGGGTTTAGGTTATTTCGTATTAATTCACATGGGTAGAACTTATTTTAATAAATTAAAAATAGCGAATTTTATGATAAAAAAATTATGTGTTTTTTAGGCTTAGGTAGTGTTTTGGTTTTCTCATTGTGCGTTTCTGCGGAGTCGATAATATGGACCTAGAACATAATTCAAACCTAAAAACGGAAAAATCATATATAAGTTTGTGTGTGTGTATTCATATAAAATTTTAATTTACGTATATGCAAAAATTATGGCAAAACTCACACGGAAATTCGGAGTTTTCTAAGTTCTCATAACTCAAGGGGTTGTCTTTTGTTCTTAATATATATATATATATATATATATATATATATATATATATATATATATATATATGACTCGGTTTAATTAAGAACCACCACGGGTTATGAGAACTCCTACTTCCCGTGCGAGTTGGGCCACCCTTTTTGCACAAACATAGATTAAAATGTTATAAAGACATTTGTAAAAAAAACAAAAAAAAGTTCGTTGAGTCGTTAGTTACGCGTGATGTAAAATTTGTTTATGGTGATGTAATTTTTTTTACTTCAGCAATAAAAAATTTACACCAAAGTAAATTTTACATGCGACATTTTTTTTTATTTTTCCTCTGGAACAAGTGATTGTTTTAAAGTTTTTTGGGAATTCTTTTTGGAAAAGTTGATTATTTTAGGATTTTTGTTAATTTTTTTTTTTGAAAAACCGATTCGTAACGCCGAGTTTTCTAAGTTCTCACAACTCGTATGAGTTTTCATTTTACCCTAACCCTATATATATACATATATATATATATATATATATATATATATATATATATATATATATATATATATATATAAAAGCCAAAAAAGAACACCAATTTTTTAGTTTACATTTTTTTATAAAAATCCTATTTGTCATGTATAAAAAATATTTCAAAAAAAGAAAAATAGTACTGCTTTTAGCCTTAGTGTTTAGGTTTTGTTTAGCTTTTAGGTGTAGGGTTAGGTTTTTTGTGTGTTTAGGTTTAGGGTTAGGTTTTTAGGTCTGGGGATGG
This sequence comes from Scalesia atractyloides, assembly GCA_947069175.1. NCBI lineage: Eukaryota > Viridiplantae > Streptophyta > Magnoliopsida > Asterales > Asteraceae > Scalesia > Scalesia atractyloides. The sequence goes on along the minus strand of CAMTDV010000016.1, from coordinate 18,564,124 downwards.
GAGGTTTCGGTTTTTTTTTTTTGGGGGGGGGGGGGGGGTCGGGGTGGTAAGGTTTTTTGGAGGTGGGTGAGTTTAGGGTTTTGAGGGTGGGTATGGGGGTTTATGTTTTTTCGTATTAATTCACATGGGTATAACTTATTTTAATAAATCAAAAATAGCGAATTTTATGATAAAATATTTGTGTTTTTTAGGCTTAGGTAGTTTTTTGGTTTTTCATTGTGCGTTTCTGCGGAGTCGATAATATGGGCCTAGAACACAATTCAAACCTAAAAATGTAAAATTCATATATAAGTTGTGTGTATTTATTCATATAAAATTTTAATTTACGTGTATGCAAAAATTATGGCAAAATTCATACGGAAATTCGGAGTTCTCTAAGTTCTCACAACTCAAGGGGTTGTCTTTTGATCTTAATACATATATATATATATATATATATATATATATTAATTAAGAAACACCACGGGTTATGAGAACTCCACTTCCCATGCGAGTTGGGCCACCCTTTTTGAACAAACATAGATTAAAATGTTATAAAGACATTTGTAAAAAAAAAAGTTTGTTGAGTCGTTAGTTATGCGTGATGTAAAATTTGTTTATGGTGATGTAATTTTTTTTACTTCAGTAATAAATAAATTTACACCTAAAGTAAATTTTACGTGCGACATTTTTTTTAATTTTTTCTCTGGAACAAGTGATTGTTTTAAAGATTTTTGGGAATTTTTTTGGAAAAGTTTATTTTTTAGGATTTTTGTTAAAAAAATTTTTTTTGAAAAAAACATTCGTAAGACCGAGTTTTCTAAGTTCTCAAAACTCGTATGAGTTTTCGTTTTACCCTAACCCTATATATATATATATATATATACACACACACATAAAAAAGCCAAAAAACACACCAATTTTTTAGTTTACATTTTTTTTATAAAATCGCTATTTGTTATATTTAAAAATATTTCAAAAAAAGAAAAATAGTACTGCTTTTAGCCTTAGGCTTCAGGTTTTGTTTAGCTTTTAGGTGTAGGGTGAGGTTTTTAGTTGTGGGGGATCGGAGGTTTAGGTTTTTTTTTTTTTGGGGGGGGGTGGGTGGTTAGGTTTTTTGGAGGTGGGTAAGTTTAGGTTTTTGGGGGTGGGTTTGGGGGTTTAGGTTATTTCGTATTAATTCACATGGGTAGAACTTATTTTAATAAATTAAAAATAGCGAATTTTATGATAAAAAATTTATGTGTTTTTTAGGCTTAGGTAGTGTTTGGTTTTCTCATTGTGCGTTGCTGCGGAGTCGATAATATGGACCTAGAACATAATTCAAACCTAAAAACGGAAAAATCATATATAAGTTGTGTGTGGTATTTATATAAAATTTTAATTTACGTATATGCAAAAATTATGGCAAACTCACACGGAAATTCGGAGTTCTCTAAGTTCTCACAACTTAAGGGGTTGTCTTTTGATCTATATATATATATATATATATATATATATATATATATATATGACTCGGTTTAATTAAGAACCACCACAGGTTATGAGAACTCCTACTTCCCGTGCGAGTTGGGCCACCCTTTTGCACAAACATAGATTAAAATGTTATAAAGACATTTGTAAAAAAACAAAAAAAAAGTTCGTTGAGTCGTTAGTTACGCGTGATGTAAAATTTGTTTATGGTGATGTAATTTTTTTTACTTCAGCAATAAAAAAATTTACACCTAAAGTAAATTTTTACATGCAACATTTTTTTTCTTTTCCTCTGGAACAAGTGATTGTTTTAAAGATTTTTGGGATTTTTTTTGGAAAAGTTGATTTTTTAAGAATTTTTGCTAAAAATTTTTTTTTGTAAAAACCTTTCGTAAGGCCGAGTTTTCAAAGTTCTCACAACTCGTATGAGTTTTCATTTTATATATATATATATGTACACACACATAAAAAAGCCAAAAAAAACACATAAAAGCTACATAAAAAGCCAAAAAAACACACCAATTTTTTGTTTGCATTTTTTTATAAAAATCGCTATTTGTTATGTATAAAAAATATTTCAGAAAAAGAAAAATAGTACTGCTTTTAGCCTTAGGGTTTAGGTTTTGTTTATCTTTTAGGTGTAGGGTTAGGTTTTTGGTGTGTTTAGGTTTAGGGTTAGGTTTTTAGGTGTGGGGATGGGAGGTTTAGGTTTTTTTTTTTTTGAGGGGGGTGGTTAGGTTTTTTGGAGGTGGGTGAGTTTAGGTTTTTGGGGGTGGGTTTGGGGGTTTAGGTTTTTTCGTTTTAATTCACATGGGTTAAACTTATTTTAATAAATTAAAAATAACGAATTTTATGATAAAATTTTTTTGTGTTTTTTAGGCTTAGGTAGTTTTTTGGTTTTCTCATTGTACGTTGCTGCGGAGTCGATAATATGGGCCTAAGACATAATTCAAACCTAAAAACGTAAAAATCATATATAAGTTGTGTGTGTGTATTTATATAAAAGCGCTTCATGGCTGCTACGCGTTGGAAACCCTTATGATAAACATTATTTAGTAAAATGCAACATTTTTTATCTTGTGGGAAACCCCGCGTTGCGGCAGAGTTGACAATTTACATCATTGTACTTGTTTTTTTTTAGTTTACCATTCGTTTTGTTTTATGTTAGATTATGAACGACTTAATAGTGTTAGTAATACCATAAGTAAAATTATTTCTTAGACCATCATAGTACATAAGAAATATTATCTTGTGAGTGGAAACAATGTAGATAGAAAGATTAGATACCTTGTTCCACAAAAAGAGTTTTTAACCAGCTTTATTTGGATTCGAACTTAATTGTTAACTTATAAGATCACCTTTCTTTAAACGAAAAAGAAGAAGAAGACAAGCAATCAAACCAAAACAAACTAACCTTTACTTTCCTAGATGGTTCTACCCTTATACATATCTCTTTGTCAGTCATTTCCAATGTTCTTTTTCTACTGGTTGGAGTAGATTGTTTACTTTTATTTAAAAAATGTAAGACATAGCATCACATATATACACATTATTTTATTATAAATAGCCCTCTCATTATCGCATATAGATCATATACTCAAACAAAACCAAGGTAAATCCACACCTTTATACACATATAACACCATCAAATTCATGACCAGCTGTTATAATAAAATCATTTAGAATATTTAAATTTATAAAAACACACACAACACAAATTGTTATTGTGTATACTGAATCTCTATATTTTTACGTAACTTCTCTAAAATTACAAAACACATTTTATGTAAAATTTGATTAATTTTGATTCACTAATTAGTCCTTTAGTCGAAATACACAAAATTACAATAGAATGTATTTTTAATTGCATGTTCTTGATGATCCCAAAATATCGTGTAACAATTTACGTAGAATGTGATGAGTTTATTATCCATATGCTTATTCTTTTTATTATTTATAAATAATATTAAATATATAGTATAAGTTTATTAAATATAAATTTATTGATCAAAGGAAGAGGGATAGAATGTAAGAAATTAACAAAAAAATTTAGCATTTCAACTTTGACTTTCATAGACCATGTAAAAAAATTAAACATATATTTTATACATATATTAAAAACAAAAGTCAATGAATAGTGTTTATAATATTATATATATAGTTTTTTCTAATACTTCTATAATTTTAATATTATGGTAATAGTTATTTTCTTTATCTTTTAAGTTGGATAAGCTCGGTGTCAACTGGTAATGGTATCAAAAATACCCGTACAGTCCGGTTCGTTATCGGTACATGAAGGTAAAAACCTGCACCAGCCTGGTATAGAAAACGTCAAAAGTCGGTATCGAAATGATTTTGAAAATCTTTTAGTTAGGAATTTCGGTACTTCTACCCGGTACCATTTGCTCATCGCTGATCACGGGTACCGTACGAATAACAACGGTATCGTGCAACTTTTTTTGTTGATTTTCTTCAACTTTTAATGATTTCTTTTTTTTAGTTTCAGGGGTAGGTAGAGCTCGGTGTCAAACGATACCGAATCGGTACTGGAACTGAAAATACCAGTTACGGTACCGGTATATGAAGGTAAAAACCGGTAAGCGCCAAAAGTCGGTACCGAATTTGTTATTAAGATCTTTCGACTTGGGAAATTCGGTACCGGTACCCAGTACCATTTGCTTATCTCTGACCACGGGTTTCATACGAACATTATTACCATACAACTGTTTCGATTGATTTTCTTTCGGTTATCTTTTAGTTTTTTTCTATATTTTCTTTTTATTCTTGTCGGTGGTTCCGTACACAACGCGCTCTTAGTGATTTCAAAATAATGTAAACACAAACTAAATAAGAAAAGAAGTTCGCCGCAACACGGCGATTGTGAAAAAAAAAACATAGTTGATATGAATTTACTACTTTATGGTAAATGCTGTAAAGATTAACATTTTACATTTTACTTTGCTTTCATCAAATTGCCCATGTTAAGAATGGATCGATCTTAAAGGTAAGTTGAATTATTATCTGAAAAGTAGAAAATAATGATTTAGAACACAAATCATGAGAAAGAAACCTCATGTTTACTATGAAAAATGAGAACGACATTATGAACTTAGTCAATATCATGTCAATATACAAAAACCAAATTATCAATAAATACAAATCGGCTTAGGTGTAGAATTTCATTATGGAAAATTAGTTATTACTTACATGTCATCCATTATTTATTATTTTTATATTCTCTTTTAAAAGAAAGTCAACAGCTAAACCATCGATTTTGATTATTGATTATGTGAAGGCAATATCTTCTTTTTTTTAATTGTGTTTTGGGTTAATGCATAAAAACTAAAAACTAAAATGCTTATTCTTTTCATAAAAAAAATCCATACATCTAATTAACCAAATTTTTATATATTTAAGCTCTTTAACTTATTTAAAATACACATACATGTGAAGTTCTTTTTTTTTAAGATAACATTTTACTCCCAAAAAGGTTCTAGATTTGATCAAGTGGTATTTCAGTTATTCAAAAGTGTTGATGTCATAACCTTTTTACATGTGTATTTAAATTGGTTAATTGATATAATAACGATGTTGTATGTCACCTAAAACGTCTACATGTTATCCATTATAATAAAATTTGTTTACATAGCATCCACATAATTATAGAATGAATATTACTAATTGATGTTTATAAGAAAAAAAATCATAAGTACGTATATTGAAAATATGTTTAAGCGCTTTAATATTAAAATAAGGTTTCATATTTTCGATACAAAAATTAGAAGGTATGTTGTTTTAATGGTACTAAATTTTTGTATTTTTTATGAGGATTCGTTAGTTTAGTTGTGCATAGGCTATTTTTAAGGTAACGGTCTTTGACCCAATAGTACGAGTATTGTTTTCATGATTGAACATTTTTTTAGGAAGATAACATTTTACCCCTTAAAAGGTTCAAGATTGATCAAGTGGTATTTCAGGTGTTACAAATACATCAGAAACATTTAAATAATAATCAAAAAAAGGTCAATCAATAAAAATACGGTTACAAAATGGTGGCAAGTTTATGACAAAAAAAGTTAGGTGAGAGTTACAACCACAATCGTTCAGTTTGCGACCATCTCAACGGCCGCAATATTTAGTAAAAAATTATGCAAGATATAATCAATTTTAGTGGGCGTAATGATCGGAGTGTCGTGATCCGGTCAAATATAATATTTCTAAGCCCAAATGACCTTGAACAAAAGTTAGTGGTAGTCGTTGGTCGAACAATGAAGAGTTTGTGGTTTATGTCCAAATTTGATCGATTATCAAAAGTGGAACAATTTATGAAGCTTGCAAATTATAATTAATTCTTTTGTTTGTTTGTTTGGAAAAAGGTGTAGGAATTGACCGACAAGTAGACTAAAACTTATGAAAGCAGATTACTCAAATTGCACATGAATTGGTTTCTTGATTTTAAAACAATAATTAAAGAACAAATTACACACCCGGTTCAATAAATGTAAGACCTAAGGTTTCTACACGTTTTAACTGGATTTAGTTGCATTGGATAGTTAACAAATTTAGGGTCACGTGACTTAGGTGACAAGAGCTATCACCGTTTCGAATGGACCGCAATGCACTTTGTCATCAAGAACATGTAAATTCTAACCTATGACAAGGCATAATTGCACATAAACATTTCGCAAAGTCAAATTTAATCTTCACTCAATAATTCACGAATTCAATACAAATGCAAGACAATTGTCAAATGTTTCAAACTAGTAACATCACCCGCGCTACGCTGCGGGGTTTCGTACGATATCTATTTTGGTTTAGTATAGCAACCGAAAGAAATATGTACAAAAGAATATTGACACATGTTTTACATTGACCAAAAACCATAAAAGCAAATTTAAATTGGGACAGCCTGGTTTTAGATTAATTGTAAATGGAAACGTAAATGTTATCTTAAATATAAGTTTGATTAAAAAAGGAACCAAAAACTAAAACACTAAACATAAAGAAAAGAAAAAAAACAAAAATAATAAAATCCAGAAAAAAAATCAAGAAAGAAATAAAAAAGTCAATAGGATAAAAACATTATTAACACAACTTGCTAATTGTAATTTACGTCAAAACATAGACCAACTGAAAACGTTCATAAAATAAACACAAAAACTAATTATATCTGACCCAAAATATTTCCGAAGAAAATTTTCGTAAAATCGTAAATCAACTTGAATTTATACTGACACGTTCATAAAAATAAACATGTAAGAGAATAGTTACGACACGTTGTCGAAACGTAAAGTGACTCGAATTTATACGATTTAATGAAAATATATTATATTTGACCCGACTCGTTTACAAATAAAATTTACGTTAAAACATACATAGACAATTTGAAAACGTACATAAAAATAAGCATAAAATGTATTATATTTGACGCCACTCTTTTTTGAAAAAAAAATAAAATTTATATCAAAAAGTGAACCAACTGAAAACATACATAATAATAAGCATAAAAACATATTATATTTGACCCAACTTATTATCAGAAAATTTGTACGTCTAACATAAATCAATTTAAATTTATACCAGCATGTACATAAAAATAAATACATAAAACTTGATTATAAAGTTTTAATAAAGTCAAGAGATTGTAATTATTAATGTTGAAAGTTGAGAGGTAAAAGTATAAAATAAATAAATAAATAAATAAAAGACAAAAGAAAAAAAGTCAAAAGAAAAGACAAAAGACAAAAAAAAATCAAAAAAGCAAGTCAGTGTTCATATAACTTGCAAATGTATATATGTATAATATCATAATCAACTTGTCACAAAACCAATTTAAGCACAACGTTTAATGTCACACCCCAACCGATGGCGGAAACATCGGGATGAGACGAACAAATCGTTCAAAAGCATCATAACACTACTTTGTGACAATATGTAATTAAGCAAAATTTCATTTCATAATAAAATTGTCAAGTACAACATAATTCAAGGAAATACGACAATACAACAAGTTTGACAAATAACAACATAACAAAATTGATACAACAATAATAAACCTAACGTCTATGTGTGTATCTAGCGTCATTCACTACTTCTTTTCATAGCATCATCTCCTCATCCTGTAACATGTTTAAAATACGAGTTCAATGCAAAAGCAAAGGCGAGTATACAAGTTTGAGTATAGCGTAAGTATAAGCATATGTTTAAACAAATCCACATGGCAACAAGAATACATACGAGCATACACTAGACATGTGATATTTCTAGTCAACCCTCTGTTTACGCAACTAGTATAAATAATTCAACATGACCAACGTTCACAGGCGGTGCGTTACTCCTATAGCGCTATACATGTCAAATGGAGGCTAAAAATAAGCTAATGTCTATAGTATCACATACGTTCAATCCCTAGTATAAGCATCACATAAGTATGAAGCGTTCATGTATATGGGATTGTTTTGTGCAAGTAATAAAGCATAAGTTTAGTGTTGTTTTGATACGTAACATGTTACACCCCAAAAGTGTTTAAACGAAAAAAAGGGGATTCGAGTATACTCACAGTTTGTTTTTGGGTCTTTTCTACACTTGAACAATTCCGTGAAGATGTTGGTTCGTGGGAGGAAACGCCGAGTTATCCTACAAGAGGAAAGGAGGCGTATGAGTAACGAGTTAACGGTGGATTTGGAGTATTCGGGTAAATGTAAGAATAATCTACGGAAAAGTATTATAACATGAAAAATAGTCACTAGACATAGCACTTGTCATCGACTCTATAGCAAATCCGTAAGGATTGAATGTGTTTTCATAGGTTCAAGACCTATTAGAATCGTGACAAGGAACTACATACAATAGCGACGAAACTTAATAACTCAACGAATGATTCACTGTCATTTATCAAGGGTTCGGTTTCTAAGTTTATTATTTAGTTCATATACATAATTAGTCCTATAGTCATGTAAGAGGTGGGATGATAATTCATCCACTTTGGTACCTCTTGAATCAAGTAAGTCAAGTAGGAGGTGGGAGGATTAACCATCCACTTAGGAACCTCTAGGTTTGTTCACTACTACACAGGTCACCATAGGTGACAAGGAGGGTTCAAGAACATAATGTACAAAATGTAAATATGGTGTCATCTAGATACCAAGTAGCCAAGTGTGAGTCAACCCGAAGAGCACACGAGAACAATGGTCAACGGCTATGTGGGGTTGTGACACTTTAGGTCTAGCAAACTAGCTTGGGATCTTGATGAAAAACATCAAGTGATTTGTGGTCTCAAAAGGTTTAGGATAGCCAAAGCTAACCAAGGTGGACACACATGAACAAGTCTTAACCTTGCATCACTTGTGAGCTAAAAGCTCTATGAAAACAGAAAGTTTGGAGTGTTTAACACTCCTATTTACATGTATAACAACCTAGGTTAGTCTCCTTAATCACAAGATTGATTAGAAGCTCAAGAACACTAGGATGGTTTGAAGAAAACATAAGTTTTGGAAAAATTTGTTTTAAAACATGGAATTTCTTGCACTTCAACCTCAATATAAAGGAGTTCCATCTAGGTTTTCCATGAAAGAACCTAAGGAAACAATCCTAGAGGTGTCCCAAGTGCTAAGGAAGAAGAAACAATGAGAAAGGTGAAGTAGAAGTGAGCTAGAACTCACTATGAGGGCTTTGAACTTTCTGCTCAATTTCTGAGTTTACCACCTGATTTCAAGTGTTTAGAGAGTGAGATTAGAGTGTTTGTAAAGTGGAGGAAGTGTGGGAATGGGTTGGTTTTATAGGAGGTGATTTGGGTTAGTTAGGTGAGCATTTAGTGCAAGAAACACAATCCTTGTGCACTAAAAATGACCAATAATGAGCCAAAATCACTTTCTACCGAAATGGGTGGCTAGCGGGCCGTGAGAAGGGAAGGAAGACACGCTGGCGGCCCTCGAGAGGCTGGGATAAGTTTCATTTTTGGCAAAACAGCCCCCTGGGGTCTATATTTAGGGATTTGGGGTGTTTTTAAGCATAAAAAGTGCATTTTCAGGGGTTTTAAGTCAGTTTATCGCAAGAATAAGTATGAGCAAGTATAATTGTATATATGTATCATGTATAAGTATCGTATAATGTATGTATGTCATGTATTTGCAAGTTCACCACACGTTTTATGAATATCACAAGTATGCGTTACATGTTTGAATGTATGAGTATAAAATGTTTATGATCAAGTATAACATGAATAAAATATGAATTTTCATTATGATTCAAGTCTCGGATTACAATGGTTTACAACAAAGAATGATTACAAGATACAACGTTTCCCAAAATAGAAATACAACGTGAGCTTGCTATAAATAGAAAGTATGGAAACGCGAGGCGTTACACTCTCCCCTCCTTTAGGAAATTTCGTCTCGAAATTTAGGAAGATGCAACGAATAGATGCGGATACTTAGTCTTTATATCACTCTCGAGTTCCCAAGTAAATTCAGTGCCACGCTTACCTTCCCATCGAACCTTGACGATAGGAATTCGACTGCGCCTTAATTGCTTGATTCCTCGGTCCATGATTCAACTGGTTTCTCCACAAAATGCAAGGTCTCATTGATTTGAAGATCTTCGAGTGGAACTTGAAGTCCTTCTTCAGCTAGACACTTCTTTAGGTTTGAAACATGAAAGACAAGATGAACGTTGTTGAGCACTTGAGGCAGATCCAGACGATACGCTACCTTGCCAATCCTCTCGAGAATCTTGAAAGGACCTACATAGCGAGGAGCGAGCTCGCCTTTCTTACCAAATCAAACAACACCTTTCCAAGGGGATACCTTGAGAAGTACATTATCATCCACGTTAAATTCCAAGGGCTTACATCTTTTGTCAGCGTAGCTCTTTTGTCGGCTTCGGGCTTTGAGTAAGTTGTCACGAATCTGTAGGATCTTGTCCGTTGTATCTTGTATTAATTCGGGACCAGTGATCTGAACATCTCCGATCTCGTGCCAACAAATAGGCGAACGACACTTGCGACCATATAAAGCTTCAAATGGAGCCATTTGAATACAGCGTGATAACTATTGTTGTACGAGAATTCTACCAATGGTAAGTGCGAATCCCAATTGCCGCCAAAATCGATTACGCATGACCGAAGCATATCCTCCAAGGTTTGATAGTACGCTCAGTTTGACCGTCGGATTGAGGATGGAAAGCGGTGCTAAGGTTAAGACGAGTGCCAAGGGCGGATTGAAATGTTTGCCAAAGGCGGGAGGTGAAACGAGCATCGCGATCGGAAATGATGTCAACGGGATTACCATGACGACTGATGATTTCATCCGTGTAGATACGGGCCAATTTCTCGACCTTGTAATCTTCACGAATGGCAAGGAAATGAGCGGATTTGGTCAATCGGTCAATGATAACCCATATATTGTCATGACCAGACGAAGTACGAGGAAGCTTGGTAATGAAATCCTTAGCAATACTCTCCTATTTCCAGACGGGATTTTCTGGTTGTTCGAGTAAGACAGAGGGGCGTTGATGTTCAGCTTTCACCTTAGAACAAGTAAGGCAATTCGAGACGTAGAGAGCGAAGCCACCAATAAGATGCACGAAGGTCATGGTACATTTTGTCGGTGCCAGGATGAATGGAGTATCGGGATTTGTGGGCCTCATCCATCAAGGTGTTTCGAAGGTTAAGACGATTGGGAATCCAAATGCGATCATGGTAGTAAAGGATACCATCGGGTTTAGCTACGAGTGGGTTTTCGACTCCACAATTTAATTCGTTATCGAGGTTACCCACGTTAATGACGGCAAATTGCGCTTGGCGAATTAGCTCATGAAGTTTTCCCACGATTTGGTAGCAACGAACACTCTTTACATGAGTCTTACGACTAAGTGCATCGGCCACAACATTTGCCTTGCAAGGATGGTAGCGAATGTCACATTCGTAGTCGTTTAACAATTCTACCCAACGACGTTGACGCATGTTGAGTTCCTTTTGATCAAAGATATGTTGAAGGCTCTTATGGTCGGTGAAGACCGTACACTTTGTACCATAAAGGTAGTGTCGCCAAATCTTTAACGCAAAAACAACTGCACCAAGTTCAAGGTCGTGCGTAGTATAGTTTTTCTCATGAATCTTGAGTTGTCTCGACGCGTAAGCGATAACCTTGTCCCGTTGCATAAGAACGCAACCAAACCTTGGTTTGAAGCATCGCAATACACGACGAAATCGTCGTTTCCATCAGGGAGGGTAAGGATAGGAGCATTACAGAGCATGTCCTTGAGGGTTTGAAAAGACTCCTCTTGTTCAGGACCCCAAACAAAAGGTTTATCTTTTTGAGTCAACGAAGTTAAAGGAACGGCAATCTTGGAGAAGTTCGAGATGAAACGACGATAATACCCAGCTAGGCCAAGAAATGAACGAATTTCAGAAGGCGATTTAGGTGCAATCCATTTCTTCACAGCTTCTATCTTTGCGGGGTCAACATGAATACCGAGTTCATTGACGGTGTGACCAAGGAATTGAACCTCTTTTAGCCAAAATTCACACTTGGAGAATTTGGCGTAAAGACGTTCGGTTCATAAAAGTTGAAGGATAAGTTGCAAATGCCGCCCATGTTCTTCTTTTGTCTTAGAGTAGATGAGAATATCGTCGATGAATACGATTACGAATTGATCGAGGAAAGGTTTACACACGCGGTTCATGAGATCCATAAACACTGCAGGCGCGTTAGTCAAACCAAAAGGCATGACCACGAACTCATAGTGTCCATAACGTGTGCGAAAGGCAGTCTTAGGTACATCTCCCTTGAAAACTCGAAGTTGATGGTAGCCAGAACGGAGATCGATTTTCGAGAAACAAGTCGCACCTTGAAGTTGATCAAAGAGATCGTCAATACGAGGAAGTGGGTATCGGTTCTTGACTGTAAGTTTATTAGTTCACGATAGTCAATGCAAATCCGAAAGACCCATCTTTCTTCTTGACGAACAAAACGGGAGCGCCCCAAGGGGAAGTACTAGGGCGTATAATGTCACACCCCGACCCGCAGCGGAAAAGGTGATCGGGGCATGATTGGGTTATCATCAAAGCTCATGACATTTATTATGCGTTTCATATTCATTAAATACAATTTAATGGAAATTTACAATAAATGTTACAATATGTTCTAGCTATCAATCTAAGCATCTTTGTTCTCTTCTAAGGCATTTCCTATGTTTTCTTTGCTTCAACCTGTTCACCTGTATCATGTGTAAAAAGGTTTTGGATCAACATAAAGTTGGCGAGTGAATCCTATGGAAAACATTTGAACAAGTTTATTTGAATTGATTATGAAATATGTGCACAACCAAACATGAGTAAAAATAGATGTAAACTTATTCAACAATCATAAGATATTAAATAAAACACACATGAACAATAATGGAACATTTAGAGGCACGCGATGCTCAACTCGTCTCTCACGAGGAACTGAGGGGCCTAATGAATGAATTGCATAAACATGATAATATGAATGACACAACTACAAACAATATAAACTCAATGATACACACATGAACAATAATGAATTTGATTTGAGGCACGCGTTGTTCAACTCGTCTCCCACGAGGAACTGATGGGCTTAATGAATGAGTTTCATATAATTTGACAAAAGGAAATAAGTAATCACAACAATATAACAATCTAAGTTTAGATCATGATGTGGTATGGCACAAGTTTAAATAAACAAGTTAATTATTTTTATAACACATGACACACCCCAAAACGTGTAATTTAAAAGGGGGGAGTTGTAAGATTCACTCACAGTGGGTGCGTTCGGTTGATGATGTTGAATGCACGCGAAGTGGTTTTAACCACGAGTGAGATTAACCTAGATAAATCGCATTATGGGTTGGTAAGTAAACGGATTTTATTAATCTATTTTAGTAGGATTGTTGGGTGTATTTTTGTGAGTTTGAGGCTATTTTCTAACCTTAAAAATGTTATTTTAAGTATTTTTAATTGATTTTTAATTAAAAAAATTAAATAAAAATAATAAAAAAATTTGATTTTTTTCTGACCGTTGACTTGACCATTGACCGTTGACCTGACCGTTGACCGGTTCGTATGCGTAATGTTGTGCGCTGAGTGAGGCTCGAACCCGAGACCTCCCGTACGCGTGCACGCAGCTCTACCAACTTAGCTACGTGTCTAACCCGTCATATATCCGATTTTAATTATATTTTATATATTAATTATGTTAAACAGAAAATCCTTTTATTTTAAAAACAATTTAAGCGAATCGGACGGTGCGCTCCACAGGTCTCGAACCCAGGACCTGGGCTTAAACTAACACACACTCCACCGCTGGACTGTGTGTTTAACATGTTATATAATCCAATTTTTATTATAGTTAAATACAAACTATTTGTTTTCATTTCTGACTTTATTTAAAAAGGTTAATAATTGTCCGGGTCGATGCAGAAGACCGGACTCGAACTCGTGACGTGCGACTTAAACATACACACAGTCCACCGCTGGACTGTGTGTCTAACTTGGTTATTATTCCGATTATTAATATACTTAACATATACCTGTGGCGACTCCGATTCGGTTAATAAAAAAAAATCATTTTTATTAAGGCCGCGTGTGTGGAACAGGATTCGAACTCGAGACGTTAGTATTAATATGCACACAGTCCACCGCTGGACTGTGTGTCTAACCCGAGTAATTTCTGGATTTAAATTAAACTTATAAGATTACCGAACTTCATCTTCTTCGTTGAGTGTTAACCAAAATCGATAACTGACTGGTTCAAGTTTTTTAATCGGTTTCTTAACGTGTTTTAGTTCATTACGGTGAGATATAAGTGAAAAGAAAAGAAATTAGGCGGAGAGGTATACCGACTATCTTCCTCTGTTTTCCGGCGGAACTCCAGCGACAGCAATACCTTCCGGCGATGAGTGTCTTGCAGCAGAGAAACTTCAGAAAGCTTACAAAATATGTGGGTGACTTCGGTATAAGTTCAAATGGCTTAGTAAGGCTCGGAAATGAGGAAACCGGTTTTCCGGCGACGAACAGAATAATTCCGGCGAGTGGAATTACGTCCGGTAAAGGTGTGGTTTTGAGCGAAAAGGTTTGCAGTGGGTTGTGGGTGAATTTATAGGGAGAAACCGAGATGTATTTGGCCCGATTTCCAACTGGATTCATCGGTTATGAAAACTCCGGCGGTTATAACTTTGGTCGCGGACCCAGACGTCGGTTATAACCGATGTCTTAGTAATGGTTTACGTTATAACGGAAGTTGTCGTTAAATACTCGCGAGATTGCCGGGATTTCCGACAACTGAACTATTGGGCGCCGGTTTTGAATTCGTAACGTCATGATATCAATTAAATGATTTCAATATTTAACAAACAAAACAAGTGGCGCAGTGGTTTGTGTGTGTGTGTTAAGTTTGTTTGCTGGATCGGTACTGACCCGGGTTCGAAACCCGGCAGGAACAATTTATTTTTATTTTGCGATTTTTAACAGTTTTTCAAAAACTAATAATATATTCCCGTATAATAATTGATTATGTATCGTTTAAAATTATTTTGGGCATTTAATTCGCAACGAAAATTTTAACTGACTGTTCGGTTGATAAACGGAGCGGGTTTGGTAAATCCGTTTTTTGACGGATGTTACAGTATCCCCTGCTTTTTAGAAATTTCGTCCCGAAATTTAAATAGTGTTATATTTGACTAAAAGAATGATGGTGTTTAGTTTGTCAGTTACTTGCTTAGAAAAAAAAGTAAGGGTTTGAGTTTTTGTTTGAGGCGGTAACTTTCCTTGTAAGGGTTAAGTACCCTATTACAGGAATCGCTTTTTGTTGCCTACTGTATAAGTATTGATAAGCAGGAATGATTCGCTAAAAAATGATATCATGAATAAGAGTTTAGGTACGTTTGGAAAAGTATGGTTATATCCTAAGGCAAAACTTCTAACACTACAACCTACATGGAAACATAAATAAAACACAACAGCTGATATTTGAACATAATTAAGCACAACAGCTAATATTTGAATCCACATTCTGATAGCATATATGTTTGAATGGTGGAAGTTCCTCTCTCGTTTGTTATGATGGAGAGGTTGGTTTATGTAGAAATGGAACACAATCAAATCTCTTTAAATAGCAAGATGATATAAATGTAACACAAATTCCAACCAAGGCAATACTAAATCCTACATGGAACTTCTCATAACCGCCTGATAATGCCTCTGATCCTTTGGCAAGAATACTTATATATAGGAAGTACCAGCGGCGTATCCACCATATTCTTGCCAAATTTTCATTAGTTTTATCCACAAGTTATGATTAGTTACCAAGAAACTAATAAATCCTACATAGAACTTCTCATAACCGTCCGATAATGCCTCTGATCCTTTGACAAGAATACTTATATATAGGAAGTACCAGCGGCGTATCCACCATATTCTTGTCAAATTTTCATTGGTTTTATCAGTGAATTATGATTAGTCCTATATAACTCTACAACCAATACAACAAACATAAAATACTGAAATGAAATATATCTGTGCGATCAAGGCTCAATCAAACGGAGCCGATCGTATTGTATGTACTGAAAATGAAATTGTCTGTGTGCTCAAGGCTCAATCAAACGGAGCCGAGCGTATTGCATGTACCGAAAATGAATAACTTAATCACACCAACAGCCTATGCATGGAACCTCTCATAACCGCCTGATAATGCCTCCGATCATTTGACAAGAATACTTATATATAGGAAGTACCAGCGGCGTATCCACCATATCCTTGTCAAATTCACATTGACTTTATTCGCAAGTTATGATTAGTTCTATGCGACTCTACAATAAACACAACAACCACAAGATACTGATAATGAAATTGTCTGTGCGCTCAAGGCTCAATCAAACGGAGCCGAACGTATTGCATGTACTGAAAATGAAATTGTATGTACGCTCAAGGCTCAATCAAACGGAGCCGAACGTATTGCATGTACTGAAAATGAATAACTTAATCTAAACAACAATCACACAAACAGCCTATGCATGGAACCTCTCATAACCGCCTGATAATGCCTCCGATCATTTGACAAGAATACTTATATATAGGAAGTACCAGCGGCGTATCCACCATATTCTTGTCAAATTCTCATTGACTTTATCCGCAAGTTATGATTAGTTCTATACGACTCTACTACAAACACCACAACCACAAGATACTGATAATGAAATTGTCTGTGCGCTCAAGGCTCAATCAAACGGAGCCGAACGTATTCCATGAACTGGAAATGTAAATTGAACTGTGCGATCAAGGCTCAATCAAACGGAGCCGATCGTATTGCATGTATTGAAATGTAAAATGAAATGAGCGATCAAGGCTCAATCAAACGGAGCCGATCGTGCGGGCACGCCACTGATCAACCGCATAATAAAATGGGGATCAAGCTCAACCTCATAAATGGGGGGCTGCGGCCTCGGCAAATGCATATACTGAAAATAATAAACAATAATTATTCTAACAGTCTACACATGGAACCTCTCATAACCGCCAGATAATGCTTCTGATCCTTTGACAAGAATACTTATATATAGGAAGTACCAGCGGCGTATCCACCGTACTCTTGTCAGAGTTTCATTGGCTTTATCCTTAAGTTATGATTGGTTCGATGTGATAAAGAAAAACATAAAACTAAACGATAGAAGTTGAATCTGGATCTTCGGCGAAGAGGACTAGTTGGGTATCTTCGTTTGGGCCGTCATTATCTTCGACAGGATTGGCGTTAATATTGAAGACTCTTCCTCTTGTTGGTGGCATAGTGGTTGGGTTTTCTTGGTTTACTTGGTTAACTGGGTTTGATTGGGCTTGAGTGTTGATGACGTTAACCAATTGAGGGCATGTGTTTCTAAAGTGGGTAGGGTCGCCACAATTGAAACAAGCTCGAGCATATGGGAACACGGGTATTGGGGTTGATGATAAGTTTGGGCCATGTTTTGAGTAGGGGAAAAGGTTTGGTTTTGGAAGGTGCGACAAACCTTGCTCAAATGACCATAGCGTCCACAAGTTGCACATAGACGACAAGGTAGGTTATAGGGATGGTGATAAAAACAGTTGTTGCATCGAGGGTGAGGTCCAAGATATGGTTTCTTATTTGGGTAAGTTGAGTTGGGTGCCACTTGAGTGATTGGGATAGCTTGGAGGGGTATGGCGTGTAAAACTGGTTGATTTCGTTGGGTAGCAGCGAAAAGTTGCCCGTCTCTTCTTCTCTTAGGATTGGGTTGAGAAGGGGATTCGGTTTGGGTGTAGTCGGAGGTTTCAGTCGATTCTTTATCCTTCTTCTTCTCCTCCTTGAAGTCTTTGTTTCGGATTCGATTCTCGGTAAGCTCTGTTGCTAGCTCCATTGCTGCTTCCAAAGTTGCAGGCTTGGTACTTATTACAGGGTCTTGGATCTTTGACGGAAGGCCACGAATGTAGTGCTCGATCAAACGGTAGAGGGGAGTGAACATGTTGGGAACCATTTGATGTAACTCGAGGAATCTTTTGTTGTATGTAGTGTGGTCTCCTTCCTTTTGCTTTAATGAGTAAAATTCATCTTCTAATTTCTTGATTTCGCTCCTTGGGCAAAATCGTCTGGTCATGATTTCCTTCAATTCGTTCCAAGTTAAGGTCATAGCATCGTCAACGCCTCGTTTGGCCTTCTCTGTATTCCACCAAGTAAGTGCTATCCCATATAATCGACCGGTAGCATAACGCACTTTGCGATCATCAGGGCAATCGCAATTTAGAAAAGTGTTCTCCATTTCTTCAAACCAATGGAGGAGAGCGGTGACGCCTTCAGTCCCTTTGTATTTCGGAGGGTCGCATGATTTGAAATGCTTGTAGGTGCATTTAGTGGTATTTGGGGGAGAGTTGATAATGTTTTGGTTTGCTTGATTGACAGGATTAGCGGTAAGTGCTTGTTGAACTTGGATTACAATGTTGGGTATTACGGCAGCCATTTGTTGAGCGATTAAGGCAGCCATGCGTTCGCGGGCTTTTCTTGCTCTCGTCTTCCCACGGGCGAGGTTAGAAGACATCTACAAGGAATACATGACAAGAGTATGAGTTGGATGCTTTTGGGATCATGGGTCGCATTCAGGAATGAACATTCATAAAATAATTATAGAAAAATAAATCTACTACATCCATAGGATGTCTTGGGTTTTGCTCGCTGTTAGGCCCTACATGCCGCCATACTTTACCTGTGTAATCATGTGGGCCCCCATGAATACCGGTTTTTCATATGGTTCGCACGGGTTTGCCAGGTTGCGTACACAAAAACCCGGAGAAAATCGAGAAATATGTATACAACGTGTGATATTCGGAATGTGTCCAGGTGTAGACACGGTGACACCTCAAAGTAGGGTTAGTTCGAACGACGTTTGGTGTGGCATGCTTTGGCCTAATAGGTCCTTCGTACTCTCATCGTTGGTCCCCAGGTAGGCAAACTGGTCCGTTATATTGGATTTATACGAATGCCAACCTAGACAGGACGTTCCGACTACCGGTACTTGTACCCTTCCAGTTACTACATGCCCGTCGCAGAACTTACTTTGATGAGATTTGAAAATTGCACAAAATCTTTGGATAATGAGAGTATGAAAATAAATTGAATACATGAACATCGATATATGTATAATTGAATACAGAACTTACCACCGCTGGACTGTGTGTTTAACATGTTATATAATCCAATTTTTATTATACTTAAATACAAACTATTTGTTTTCATTTCTGACTTTATTTAAAAAGGTTAATAATTGTCCGGGTCGATGCAGAAGACCGGACTCGAACTCGTGACGTGCGACTTAAACATACACACAGTCCACCGCTGGACTGTGTGTCTAACTTGGTTATTATTTCGATTATTAATATACTTAACATATACCTGTGGCGACTCCGATTCGGTTAATAAAAAAAAATCATTTTTATTAAGGCCGCGTGTGTGGAACAGGATTCGAACTCGAGACGTTAGTATTAATATGCACACAGTCCACCGCTGGACTGTGTGTCTAACCCGAGTAATTTCTGGATTTAAATTAAACTTATAAGATTACCGAACTTCATCTTCTTCGTTGAGTGTTAACCAAAATCGATAACTGACTGGTTCAAGTTTTTTAATCGGTTTCTTAACGTGTTTCAGTTCATTACGGTGAGATATAAGTGAAAAGAAAAGAAATTAGGCGGAGAGGTATACTGACTATCTTCCTCTGTTTTCCGGCGGAACTCCGGCGACAGCAATACCTTCCGGCGACGAGTGTCTTGCAGCAGAGAAACTTCAGAAAGCTTACAAAATATGTGGGTGACTTCGGTATAAGTTCAAATGGTTTAGTAAGGCTCGGAAATGAGGAAACCGGTTTTCCGGCGACGAACAGAATAATTCCGGCGAGTGGAATTATGTCCGGTAAAGGTGTGGTTTTGAGCGAAAAGGTTTGCAGTGGGTTGTGGGTGAATTTATAGGGAGAAACCGAGATGTATTTGGCCCGATTTCCAACTGGATTCATCGGTTATGAAAACTCCGGCGGTTATAACTTTGGTCGCGGACCCAGACGTCGGTTATAACCGATGTCTTAGTAATGGTTTACGTTATAACGGAAGTTGTCGTTAAATACTCGCGAGATTGCCGGGATTTCCGACGACTGAACTATTGGGCGCCGGTTTTGAATTCGTAACGTCATGATATCAATTAAATGATTTCAATATTTAACAAACAAAACAAGTGGCGCAGTGGTTTGTGTGTGTGTGTTAAGTTTGTTTGCTGGATCGGTACTGACCCGGGTTCGAAACCCGGCAGGAACAATTTATTTTTATTTTGCGATTTTTAACAGTTTTTCAAAAACTAATTATATATTCCCGTATAATAATTGATTATGTATCGTTTAAAATTATTTTGGGCATTTAATTCGCAACGAAAATTTTAACTGACTGTTCGGTTGATAAACGGAGCGGGTTTGGTAAATCCGTTTTTTGACGGATGTTACATATAAAGCCTTTATCAAGAAGCTCTTGAAGTTGGCTAGATGTCTCTTGCATCTCTGAGGGTGCTAAACGATAGGGAGCTTTCGCAATATGTGTCTCTTGCGCCAGGGATGAGGTCAATACGAAAGTCAACAGATCGAGGAGGCGAGGACCAGGAAGATCCTCTGGAAAGACATCAGGGAAATCGCAAACAACAGGAACGTCGCTCATGCTCGGGCCTTTGTCTTTCTTTTCCACAACATGGGCCAGAAAGGCAAAGTACTCCTTGCGCAAATATTTGTTTGCTTGAATACACGACATGAGCTTGAGACCTTCAGAAGGTTTCTCGTCGTAGACGTGTAAGGAACCATTGCTAGGAAGGGGAAGGCGAATGAACTTTTCTGAACAAACAACTTCGGCACGAACTCGCTTAAGCCAATCCATGCCTACTATGACATCGAAACTACCCATTTGCATAAGTATAAGGTCGATCGAAAACATATGATCGTTTAGAATCAAGGAGCAATTAGTAAGGATGGAATCAACAGAGACGGTTTTACCGACAACGAAAGGATTAGGCAATTTGGAACGTGCACACTTAAGTAATGGTTCAAATTCAATTGACGTAAAACTCTTATCAGCGCCTGTATCAAATAGACATGAAGCATAAACATGGTTCACAAGGAATGTACCAGTGATGACGTCGTTTGAACTTTGAGCTTGAGCGGGGTAAGCATAAAAGCTTGTCCTTTAGCTGGCTGAGTCTGCTGGTTGACGTTACGCTGAGGGCAGACGTTAGCAAGATGATTTGGATCACCACACTTAAAACACGCTCGCACAGGAGCATTCTGAAAATGAGGGTGAGCAGGGTTAGGCATGAGGGCTTGGTTGGTTTGGGTTTGGGGGTTGCTGCGGCATTGGCTAGCAAAGTGCCCGAATCTGTGGCATTGGGCACATTTGCGACATGAGGTGCCAGTGGGATGATGGTGTGAGCAGGTGTTACATTGGGGATGTGACCCAACGTAGCCCAATCTTGGTGCTTGAGGGTTGGCTGGGGTAATGGCTACAACTGCTTGGATGGGTTGTGGGTTCGGCAGAGTAACAACCGCGCAATTTTGACCAGAAGCCTTCCGCTTCTTGTTCTTGGGGTTGTTGTTGTTTCTGGGGTTTTTACGTGAGGGTTCAACAGTGGCAGGTTCGGCGGTGGCTTGGTGCGCGCTTTTCAGCGAGGCCTTCGCGGCATTCCTGCGCTCGACCTGGTTGCTGTTAAGGCGAGCAACCAAGCGGTAGGTTTCCTCGATAGTTGCTGGGAAGGCAGCTTCCACGAGGTTCATGAAGGAGTCGGGTAGGCAATGGATGTATTTGTTGATAGCCTTCTCGGTGGTATCAACTTGGGTGGGACAAAGGATACTAAGCTGCTTGAAGCATTGGGTTAAACCATCATTATCATCCCCATTTTGCTTGAGGTACCAAAACTCTTGTTCTAGCTTCCTAAGCTCATGTGGAGGGCAGAATTCGTCTTTCATGATCTTCTTCAATGCGGCCCATGGCAAGGCGTGGGCTGCATCATCCCCTCGAGTGCTGCGTTCGGAGGTCCGCCAATCGAGAGCTCTCGATCGAAACACCCATGTGGCGTTTTAGGTACGCAGATCTTCGGGGCAGCCACTGTGACGGAACGTGAGTTCCATGTCTTCGAACCAAGTTAACAACGTTGTGGCGCCATCCTTGCCTGTAAACGCTAGGAGTTTACAAGCTATGAAGTGCTTGAAGAGGAATTGCGGCTTGGGTTTCTCCACCTTGGAGTCGATCGAACCATGAAGCGATTCAGTGTTCGATTGGATCTTACTAACGATATCAGGCATAATTCAGGCCATGTGGTCGGCCATTTGCTCAGCAACAATGTTAGCGAGTTCTTTTTTGGAGTTGGAACGTGAGTCCTTCTTGCTCTTCTTGTGTTCACCGGATGAGCTTGGAGATGCCATCTAGAAGTTCGAAAGGAAAAGAAAGGATGAGACTTGATCATAATGTAAAAATAAGTTTGGCATGTATAAGTATGTAAGCATGGTGTAGCACATAGAGTTCATATAAATAGCATGAATTTAACAAGTATGGCATGTATAAACACATATGAATGCGTATAGGAGTATAAATTTAGTTTGTTCACAAGGATTATTATTGTTTTTTTTATTGCGATAACGTGCGAATTGTGTAACGGTATATAATGACCGAGGTAACAAGTATTAAAACGCATAAAAATTGAGCCACATAAAACGAAAGGCTTATAAAACATGGGAATGATTCGGGTAGAGAATCGTCGACAATTCCAAAGTGAATCGAAGTCCTTTCGAATTAGAGGAACGTGCTTCGGCCTATAGGTAAAATACTCTCATCGAGAAGCGACTAACGGTATTTTACCCTTCCAGTTACTACACGTATCTAATCGATTGGAAAATCGAGACTTTGGCGAGAGCGAAAATCAAGGAATGGGACTTAATCAACAAAGTACGGGTTTCACCCATAACTTGAAGATTTTGTACCCTAAGTGTGGTTGGTACTTACCAAAACGAAGAGCAAATTCCAATTCGTTGGTAAGGGCCCACTAGAATTTGAGTTGGAATTTTTTTCCATTTAAGTTGTGGATTTCATTCCTAGCTTAATGGCATAAATTCGTGCAAAATAACAAGAATGGCGGATTGAGAGACTTTCACCAAATTGCAGTTTTCACACCTATTTTAGTGAAGTCGTCTCGTTTGTATTACGAGTGTCTTCAAGCGTCCAATCGTGTATTGTGTAAAAATGTCTTAGGAAAGACATTGTAAATATGTATTAAGTCCAAAAGAAAGAGAAAGAAGCAAAGTAGAAAGCATAGTATTTTAAGTATAACAAGAATGGTCAAAACGGGTACTTAGAACTATAGACTAGGTCGAACATGGCAATTCTACCTAATTCCCTATAGTTATGGCTCTGATACCAATCTGTCACACCCCAACCGATGGCGGAAACATCGGGATGAGACGAACAAATCGTTCAAAAGCATCATAACACTACTTTGTGACAATATGTAATTAAGCAAAATTTCATTTCATAATAAAATTGTCAAGTACAACATAATTCAAGGAAATACGACAATACAACAAGTTTGACAAATAATAACATAACAAAATTGATACAACAATAATAAACCTAACGTCTATGTGTGTATCTAGCGTCATTCGCTTCTTCTTTTCATAGCATCATCTCCTCATCCTGTAACATGTTTAAAATACGAGTTCAATGCAAAAGCAAAGGCGAGTATACAAGTTTGAGTATAGCGTAAGTATAAGCATATGTTTAAACAAATACACATGGCAACAAGAATACATACGAGCATACACTAGGCATGTGATATTTCTAGTCAACCCTCTGTTTACGCAACTAGTATAAATAATTCAACATGACCAACGTTCACAGGCGGTGAGTTACTCCTATAGCGCTATACATGTCAAATGGAGGCTAAAAATAAGCTAATGTCTATAGTATCACATACGTTCAATCCCTAGTATAAGCATCACATAAGTATTAAGCGTTCATGTATATTGGATTGTTTTGTGCAAGTAATAAAGCATAAGTTTAGTGTTGTTTTGATACGTAACATGTTACACCCCAAAAGTGTTTAAACGAAAAAGGGGGATTCGAGTAGACTCACGGTTTGTTTTTGGGTCTTTTCTACACTTGAACAATTCCGTGAAGATGTTGGTTCGTGGGAGGAAACGCCGAGTTATCCTACAAGAGGAAAGGAGGCGTATGAGTAACGAGTTAACGGTGGATTTGGAGTATTCGGGTAAATGTAAGAATAATGTATGGAAAACTATTTTAACATGAAAAATAGTCACTAGACATAGCACTTGTCATCGACACTTTAGCAAATCCGTAAGGATTGAATGTGTTTTCATAGGTTCAAGACCTATTAGAATCGTCACAAGGAACTACATACAATAGCGACGAAACTTAATAACTTAACGAATGATTCACTTAGTCATTTATCAAGGTTCGGTTTCTAAGTTTATTATTTAGTTCATATACATAATTAGTCCTATAGTCATGTAAGAGGTGGGATGGTAATTCATCCACTTTGGTACCTCTTGAATCAAGTAAGTCAAGTAGGAGGTGGGAGGATTAACCATCCACTTAGGAACCTCTAGGTTTGTTCACCACTACACAAGTCACCATAGGTGACAAGGAGGGTTCAAGAACATAATGTACAAAATGTAAATATGGTGTCATCTAGATACCAAGTAGCCAAGTGTGAGTCAACCCGAAGAGCACACGAGAACAATGGTCAACGGCTATGTGGGGTTGTGACACTTTAGGTCTAGCAAACTAGTTTGGGATCTTGATGAAAAACATCAAGTGATGTGTGGTCTCAAAAGGTTTAGGATAGCCCAAGCTAACCAAGGTGGACACGCATGAACAAGTCTTAACCTTGCATCACTTGTGAGCTAAAAGCTCTATGAAAACAGAAAGTTTGGAGTGTTTAACACTCCTATTTACATGTATAACAACCTAGGTTAGTCTCCTTAATCACAAGATTGATTAGAAGCTCAAGAACACTAGGATGGTTTGAAGTAAACATAAGTTTTGGAAAAGTTTGTTTTAAAACAGGGAATTTCTTGCACTTCAACCTCAATATAAAGGAGTTCCATCTAGGTTTTCCATGAAAGAACCTAAGGAAATAATCCTAGAGGTATCCCAAGTGCTAAGGAAGAAGAAACAATGAGAAAGGTGAAGTAGAAGTGAGCTAGAACTCACTATGAGAGCTTTGAACTTTCTGCTCAATTTCTGAGTTTACCAACTGATTTCAAGTGTTTAGAGAGTGAGATTAGAGTGTTTGTAAAGTGGAGGAAGTGTGGGAATGGGTTGGTTTTAGGAGGTGATTTGGTTTAGTTAGGTGAGCATTTAGTGCAAGAAACACAATCCTTATGCATTAAAATTGACCAATAATGAGCCAAAATCACTTTCTGCCGAAATGGGTGGCTGGTGGGCCACGAGAAGGGAAGGAGGACACGCTGGCGGCCCGCGAGAGGCTGGGATAAGTTTCATTTTTAGCAAAACAGCCCCCTGGGGTCTATATTTAGGGGTTTGGGGTGTTTTTAAGCATAAAAAGTGCATTTTCAGGGGTTTTAAGTCAGTTTATCGCAAGAATTAGTATGAATTGTATATATGTATCATGTATAAGTATCGTATAATGTATGTACGTATTTGCAAGTTCACCACACGTTTTATGAATATCACAAGTATGCGTTACATGTTTGAATGTATGAGTATAAAATGCTTATGATCAAGTATAACATGAATAAAATATGAATTTTCATTATGATTCAAGTCTCGGATTACAATGGTTTACAACGAAGAATGATTACAAGATACAACATTTCCCAAAATAGAAATACAACGTGAGCTTGCTATAAATAGAAAGTATGGAAACACGAGGCGTTACATTTAAACCCTAGAAAATCTTACAAAAATCTACACTAGGGTGAAACCTGAAGATACTAGGCGCTCATGTTTGATTAATCACAAACATTGGATGATGAGTATGAGCACCTAGCCATGATCTTGAGTCTTCGAGAAATGATGAAGGTTAGGGTTAGGGTTTGATGATGATTGTGGATTTGATGGATGATGATGGATTGATAATGATTAGGGTTTAGGATTAGATGGATGATGGTTGGGATGATTGGTGATTCATAGAGGTTAGAGATGATGATTGTGATGTAAAAAGGTTCCAAGAACTGATAACCGTGTTTGAAACTCGTAACTCCTGTTTTATTCCCCTCAAATTCGGTCAAAACAAGCCAAGAAACAAAAATCACCGTCAGAACAATAGAGGGTGCGTCGGCGACGAGCAAAGCCCGTGTCAACGATGCAAAGTGTTACGTGGCTTTTGTGTTGACCCGTTGCGCTACTGCCTACGTGCATTTTCTGTTGATGTGGCGTGTCAGTGACGGGTCGTTATGCCATCTGCGACGCCATGTTCAGCTCCAGCTTCCAGTTTTGTTCATTTCGTGTGTCCGGTTGATCCCGATCGCTTCCCGATGCTCCGTAAAGCTCCCAAATAGCTCCTTAAACCCTGTTAGACCTGCAAAATATAAGTCATATCAAAGTAGGCTATTCGAGACTCAAAATCATACAAATACATAAAATTTAAAACAATTAAGCAACAGTTTTCAACCAAGTATCACATAACATTACACTAAGGTTTTGTATTGAACTTTGCTCCTAAAAATTAAGCAGTTGTTTCCTTAATCACTGGCAACGATCTCCTCTCAATCGTTCGAATCATGTGACACCCCACCCGATATGGATGCCAAATGTGCAATTGATATCAACTTACAGTGGAAACGTTTATTTTTTAACACAAACTAGAAGGTACAAAAGTTGGAACTAAAAAGTATAAAACAACTTAATCAGACTATTCCTAGCCCGAGATACAAGAGTTCCACCATATCACACAGGATTGGGATACACTATTCCACCGGCCACACAAGTCTGGGATAAATAGCACGCCTAAGAACTAACCATCATTACGAGTGACACATGCTTAAAAGACATGCCAGCTATTGTTGGTGACTTCATGAATATACACAGGTTGTAAATCACATTATTTCCAATCATTATAACCGCCCCATGTCCTTATAACGGCTTCGTAACAGTGTTACTCCATGACTTCAAACATCATAAAGTCAATGCCCACTATACCACAAATATGGTACCGAAAAATCACGCCATAGCGGCACGTATAAAGGACCACAAATATTATTTGTACTTGTGAATAGGTTTTATACATGCGTTACACAACCATGAGTACATTTATAACAATTACAAGTTAGGACAAACATGTTCACATTTGGAAAACATTCATAAAACTCAGATGTGTTACACTTGCTAGCAGAACCATGTAACAATTGCTAATACAATTAGATAATAGGTGCTAGCATAATCAAACAATATCTATGGATCCTGATACAACATAAGCAATCCTAGGTTAGGTTATGGTACATCTAACTAGTTATTATCATGATTGGATATTGGTTAAAGTTGCCTTCTTTTAGCACGGTTGATCAGTCCATGCCTAACTAAAGCTATACTATCTAATACCCGCCTTTGAAAAAACTCGAATACCTCAAATAATAACCTTAATACTTATACAAATAATAATAAAAATAAATAAGTAACTAGTCATAAATTTAAACAAGAACATACCTGAATATTATCTATGAAGAATTTGTGTAAAGTCTCTCCTACTCGTGCTGGCTTAACAACGCCTAATAAGGTATTAAAGGCTTGTGCTTCTTTTTATCCTACTCGTGTTGGCTTGACAACGCCCAATTTAGTCATTTCACACACACTTAACTGACAAAACTAACCCGCATCCGCTTTAGCGACTATCCGAGAACGATTGTGCATAAGTTGGAAACTATAGCTGTAATTTTAGAAGTGTATAGACTATAGGTGAAAACGAAGCAAACTACATAGACTATCCGGACATTTTTCTCTTCATTGTATGATCCAAAAATATTTTTTTATATTATAAATTATACTTTAATTGTCATTTTTTATTAATGGGTATATCAAACACACATGAGCACGTTATCAAAGAAATTTAAAAAACTTTAAACTTAAATGTTATTTTAAAGTTTTATAGATAATATTTTATTTGTAATAAAATATTATTTAAGAAACATCAGAACTTATTAATAGAGTAGATATAATAGTTAATAAAATGATAAACAAGAAAAGTAAAAGAAAAAAAAAGAAAACGGAAAATGTTTACAATAATACTGCTGCTTTGAGCTTTCTCGTGTCGAGAGAGAGATTTAGCTTTATCAAGACCGTAGAAATTAAATAAAGCTAATAGTTAAATGTTAACTAGTGGTTAAAATATTAACTGAAGTTTGAAAATGGACTCAAAAGGATTTTGCAAGTTTACTTTTTAACCGTTTCCGATGCTTACTATTATTATAATTTTTTTTTTGTGCCAGCAAAATGGAGCATGAATTAAGTAAGAATCGCAGCCCTTAGCAACAAGCTAAAGACACACCCACACAACATAAAACCAGGACCTAGTACAACATACACACTAAATGTGCATCAACTTTTCCAGGTTAGAGGTTAAATTCTGAATCCTTGACATACTTTTTACTCACAAAAACGATAAGGTTTTTATATCCTCTAACTATTATTATAATAATAACTTATAACTTCATTTTCTCCGTCTTATCCCGTTGCAACTTCAAGTTTCCGTCTAAAATTTCTTTCCTGTTGACCTGAAACCCTTTTTTCATCTCATCTTCACCTACACTTAGAGGCATCCTAATATTTACTCAGAGGTATCCCCGATACATAAAACGAAAATTTGAAGAGAGGAGATCGAGTTGAGAAAATTAATACAGAAAAAAGTTACATATTATATTCATTAGATTTTGATTAGTAATTCATATAGATGCTTATGATCTTTAACAGATGGCTTATTGAAAACAACTAGAATTGATTCCCCGCATTGCTGGTCGTTTTTTAACTAATTTGAACGTATGTAGTTCTTTTTTCACTTGCTTACCGATCAAACATAGACAACTTAAAACGTTCATAAAAATAAGCTTAAAACATATAATATGTGGCATGACTCATTTTCATAAAAAAAAATAAATCAACTTGAATTTATACCAGCACGTTCATAAAATAAGCACGTAAAACTCGAGACGGATCAAAATGTCATTATGTCGAAACATATACCAATTTGAATTTATATCGACACGTGCATAAACGTCAAAAAGTAGACCAATAGAAAATTTTGATAAAAATAAGCATCAAAACGTACTGTATTTAACATCATGTAAAATAACCCGAATTTATACCGTCTAATGAAAACGTATTATATTTGGCATGACTCGTTCTAAAAAAATATATATGCCGAAATGTAAATTAACTTTAATTTATATCGACATATACATAAATATAAACACAAGGTGAAAACATTTTTACAACATGTTAAAGAAAAATAATATTAAGGATACAAACTTAAAAAGACAGTCTATGAAAAAAAAAAAGATGGAGTCAAACTTACTGTAGTTTAATAGTCCACAATTTATATATATAATAATATGTTGCCTATATGCTGTAGGATAAGAAAATAGATGATCACTAGAGAATTGATTGGGTGTTTTTTTTTGTCAAACAAGAAGGTCCCATATTAAAGTATGTATATGAGACTAATTAAAACTTAAAAAAGGGAATGAACTTTGCATAATCTACCAAAATGTTTTAATCAATCAATTTTTGACGCCTACCTAGTTTTTGTTCACCTATCTTATCCAACGTCCATTTCACTCACTTCTCCATAATTATGTTGGAAAATTTTAAAAAATGGTAATTTTCACAATTATAGGAAATGCATTTTCTAGATTTTGGACGATAAATATATAATAGAAACTGAGGTTATTTTATATATTTATTTGTGGGTTTGTAATCTATGTTGGAAGGCCTTCACAACGAGCCAAACCGCGTTCAAAATGAGCTAAGATGAATGGGATATCGAATCTCAAAGTTGGGTGTTTGAAGCATTGAATGCTGAAATGATGAAGTGGAATGGGAAAGTAGCACCATTGTCCCACATAGGAGAAGTGATAAAACTTAAATGGGTATTTAAGTGGAGACACTCCTTCCTTATTGTTTCAATGGAAGCACACACTAGTGTCCTCGCGAAGGGTGCGAAGCACCCTAACTCGCACTCGTCACACGCGCGCGCTAGGGACAGAGGTTGCAAGGACCAATGGTTGATGAGGCATGCGCAGGGGCGCAAGGTACAAGTCCAGGATGCGCGGACTCCTAGTGTGCACCTGAGTGATGCACGCGCAGGGCACTAAAGTGAGCTAATGCTGTGCGACTGTGTGGTGCGCAGGTATAGGCTCACATATGGCCCCGCGCGCGTGTGCCTGCGCGTGCGCACGCATGGCTTCGCAGCAGCTTCCAGACTTCAGCAGTTTCATATATGCAGCTGAAACAGACGCATTAACAGCTTTGACTAGGAGTTACGTGACGAATTAAAGTGCATTAAAGACGTTTAATGCAGTTTAATTCTTTCATTTAACTCAGTTTTGTTGTTTCAACCAAGCTCCACTATAAATAGAGGACTTGGGATGCCGAAGAAGACACACCAGAACACATAGAACTTCATGCAAATTGTTCTTACCTCTCTGATCTTCGTTCTTCTTGTTTCGAGGTATTATTCGGGTCCTGAGCCTTCTCCGGCAGTACATACTACTCCGGCTGTTGTACCCTGGGAAACAAAACGAGTTCTCTCGGGAGACTCAGATTTTATTTTAAGGGACCGTGTTAAACACGATCCTCAGCCACCGGCGTTCTCCGGCGTTTATTTTTCTTCATCAAGTTCTTGTATTTTGTTATTTATTTCAGTTTAATCAGTACTTGTAATTTACTGCTTTCTTTATTTCTATTGTAATCGTAATAAAAATTGTTTTAGTTTTAATTTGCACGAACGGTTCCTACAATCTTAAAACAAATTTTAAAACACCGTTCGTGTAATATTCAAAACATTCCGTTTTAGTGATCTCAAACAAGTTTTGTTATCACTCGGTTTGTGTTTTAAAAACAGTTTTTTTTTCTTTTCTATTTTCTTCTTCAAAGGAGCGACTTTGGTTGAAAATAGATTGGCGGGTTTTACAGAACTTTCTGTTTGGTCTTCAAAGTTGGACTTAGAAGCCTAACATTTTTGGTTTTTAAAATCTGGACTAAAAAATCTACTTGACATTAAAATAAAATAAGTTAATATTCTGTTTGAGCGTAAACAGTAAACTTGATATTAAATATAACTTGGACGGTTTTTATTTCAGAATGTCGACCGAAAATGTTACCTCGAATGTCGTGACCGGAACACCGTTGACGGCTAACACGGTGGGAGCGTCCACTGTGGCCAATCACGCCGAAAAACCTGAGAAGTTCTCGGGTTTACACTTTAAAAGGTGGCAACAAAAGATGTTCTTTTACTTGACCACCATGAACCTTGCGAGGTTCTTAAGTGAAACCGCTCCCCAACCTGCGGAAGGGGAGACCGACGCACAAGCACAGTGCCGGTAGATGCGTGGAAGCATTCGGATTTCATTTGTCGAGGCTACGTGTTGAATGGCCTTTCGGATGCGTTGTATAATGTGTACTATAATGTCAAGACGACCAAAGATTTGTGGACGCCTGACAAAAAGTACAAAACGGAGGATGCTGGAACAAAGAAATTTGTTGTAGCCCGTTTCTTGGAGTATAAAATGGAAGACGGAAAACCGTCATGAATCAAGTCCAAGAATTACAAATTATACTACACGACATCTTTGCGGAAGGCATGACACTTAGCGAGACATTTCAAGTGGCGGCATGGATTGAAAAGTTACCTCCTAGTTGGTTGGACTTTAAGAATTATCTTAAACACAAAGAAAGGAGATGACTATAGAGGACCTTATTGTTCGTCTTCGGATTGAAGAGGACAATAGAATTGCTCAAAAGGGAACTATTGCAAAGGCCTCGGTAGCGCAAACATAGTTGAACATGGGCAATCCTCTAAGGCCAAAGGCAAGGGTAAGGACAAAGGGAAAGAGAAAGCAAAGGTGAACAAGCTTGGACCAAAAAAAAGGGTTGTGGAAAAGAAGCCTCAATCATCGTTCCAAGGAAATTGTTACAACTGTGACGAACCGGGTCATCGTGCAAACCAATGCAAGAAGCCAAAGCACGAGCGCGCGCACATGGTTGATGAAGATGGAATTCCTTTGGTGGCAATGATTTCCGACCTAACCGCAATGATGGAAGAAGTCAACATTGTGACTAACACTCCAAAAGGATGGTGGGTTGATACGGGTGCGACCCGTCATGTTTGCCCGGATAAGACCATGTTCAGTACCTTCAAAGAGCTTGCGGGTGACGAGAAGCTCTACATGGGAAATGCGGCTACCGCAGACATCAAGGGTGAAGGAAATATGATCTTGAAGTGGACTTCTGGAAGGAGCTCACGCTAAGTAACGTGTTGTATGTTCCGGACTTGCGCAAGATCCTAGTTTCGGGATGGTTGCTTAATAAGTTTGGTTTTCGTTTAGTGTTTGAAAGTGACAAGTTTGTCCTCACTAAAAGGGTATGTATGTTGGTAAGGGCTATGCCCAAAATGGCATGTTCAAACTAAATGTAATGGCTATCAAGAAAGACATGAATAAGATTACTACTACTTCTACTTATATGCTTGAGTTTTCCGATTCTAAGAAATGGCATGGTAGATTAGGTCACGAAAATTTTAATTCAATTCTCCGTTTAATAAATTTAAATAGCAAAAGCAACATTCCATATCGACACACCTTCAAAATGCGAAACTTGTGTAGAATCCAAACTTACAAGATCATCATCTAAATCGTTGAACGAATAACCAAACCCCTTGATTTAATTCATACCGATGTGTGTGATTTAAAAGTAATTCCCACACTTGGAGGAAACAAGTACTTTATCACGTTCATTGATGATTGTACAAAATATTGCTATGTGTATTTACTTAAAAGTAAAGACGAAGCAATAAGTAAGTTTATCTTGTATAAAAATGAAGTTGAGAATCAACTTAAAACAAAGATAAAAGCCGTACGAAGTGATCAAGGAGGTGAATATGTTGCACCTTTTGCGGGTTTATGCGCAAAAAGTGGCATTGTACATGAGTGTACATCTCCTTACTCTCCACAATCAAATGGCGTGGCGGAATGTAAGAACTGTACATTAAAAGAAATGATGAACACCATGTTGATTAGCTCGGGAGTGAGCCAGAAATGTGGGGGGATGCCATTCTCTCGGCTAATTATCTTTTAAACAAGATACCACTCAAGAAGAGGGACGTAACTCCATATGAGTTATTGAAAGGAAAGGATCCTTCATAGAAATACTTGAAAGTGTGGGGGTGCCTAGCAAAGGTGATGGTGCCACCTCCTAAGGCTCTTAGGATAGGACCCAAAACGGTGGAATTGCATATTTATTGGGTATGCGCACCAAAGTACAGCGCATAGATTTCTTGTGTGTGACTCCAAGAACCCAAATGTGCAAAACAAGACTTTCATGGAGGCAAATCCGAACATTGTGTCATACTTTGAAAATGTGTTTCCTATGCTACGACAAACACATGCAACTTCATCAACACCAAATTTCAAAGTAGGTGAAAGCTTATCTACACAAGTTGATGATGTGATCAATGATAACACACATGTACAACCCGAGGTTGACGAGGGTAACCTTAGACGAAGCAAAAGGCCAAGGGTTGATAAATCATTTGGTTAGGACTTCGTGAGTTACATGGTTGAGGGCGAGCCCAATACCTATCGCGAAGCGGTTTCTTCCTCGGAAGGACCTCAATGGAAAGAAGCAATAAAGAATGAAATATAGTCAATATTGCAAAATCACACTTGGGAGCTAGTAGATCTTCCACCGGGTTGCAAAGCACTTGGATATCGTTGGATATTAAAAGGAAGATGAAACTGATAGAAGTATTGATAAATACAAGGCTAGGTTGGTGATATAAGGATTTAGACAAAAAGAAGGTCTATATTACTTTGACAAATACTCGCCTGTGACACGTATAACTTCCATCAGATTGGTGATTGCTATAGCGGCTTTAAGAAATTTGGAAATTCACCAAATGGATGTTAAAACCGCATTTCTAAATGGCGATTTAGAAGAAGAGATTTACATGGAGCAACCGGAAGGTTTCTCTGCCCCAGGACAAGAGGGTAAAGTATGTAAACTCATCAAGTCTTTGTATGGCTTGAAGCAAGCTCCAAAACAATGGCACCAAAAGTTTGATCATGTAATGATTAACAACGGTTTCAAAATAAATGAGTGTGATAAATTTGTTTATTTCAAAGACACAAATGAAAATGTGATCTTATGTCTTTATGTAGATGATATGCTTATAGTTGGGAGTAATGATAAAATGATCAAAGCTACAAAACACATGTTGAAAGCGAGATTTGACATGAAAGACATGGGTTTGGCGGATGTGATTCTTGGAGTAAAAATCATTAAAACCCAAAATGGTCTTGTGTTAAGTCAATCTCATTATGTGGATAAAATTCTTGAAAAGTTCAATTCAGGAGATACGAGTGTAGCTCGAACTCTGGTTGATACTTCCCTACATCTAAGTAAAAATAGAGGAGAGGGGGTTGCTCAGTTAGAGTATTCAAGAATTATTGGCAGTCTAATGTATCTAATGACATGTACTAGACCCGACTTAGCATACGCGGTAAGTAGGCTAAGTAGATATACTAGTAATCCAAGTCATGACCATTGGAAAAGTATAACAAGGGTGCTAAGATACATAAGATACACAAGAGACTATGGACTGCACTATAAAAACCAGCAGTGATCGAAGGATACACTGATGCGAACTGGATATCGGATAGTAAAGATTCCAAATCAACAAGTGGTTACATGTTTACGCTTGGGGAGCAGCTATAGCTTGGAAGTCTTCGAAGCAAACTGTTATAGCAAGATCTACCATGGAATATGAATTTATCGCCTTGGATAAGTCAGGAGAGGAGGCGGAATGGCTACGTCAATTTGTGGAAAACATTCCAAGATGGCCAAAACCATTGCCAGCGATTTGCATACATTGTGACAGCCAATCAGCGATTGGTAGAGCTCAAAGCTCAATGTACAATGGAAGGTCAAGGCACATCCGACGTAGATTTAACACGGTACGACAACTACTCTCAACGGGTGTTATCATAATTGATTATGTGAGATCAGAGGATAACATTGCGGACCCGTTTACGAAAGGCTTAAGCAGAGAGTTAGTTAATAAGTCGTCAATAGGAATGGGACTAAAGCCCGTGAAAATAACGGAAATATGAGGGAAGCCTAATTTAAATTGACTGGAGATCCCAAGATCTAAGTTCAATAGCAAACTTAATCATATTACCTAAGAGGAGTAACTGTGGGGGAGTACCCCAAATCCAAATAAAAGGAGGTTTAAACTTCCTAGCCCATTCCAATCAGTGACATTGGTACGAGGTTAAGCATATTTAGTTTAACAATTTGTGAAAATCAAATAAACTATGATGCTTTTTTATGATTCATAGGAATCACCTATGTGAGAGAGAAGTAGGGTCGCTTCGAATGGCATTGTGGGGTGCACAATCCTAGAGCTCTCGCAGAACCAGGCAAGTGTTCCAGGACCATAATAGGACACGACAATGAGGGGTTGGCCAGACTAGGGAGAGTATTGTGTGAAGCATATTGTCGTTTACATAAACAAGGGTATGTCAAAGACATCGCGTCTACATATCACTAGTAAGCTAAGTATAAGTCACAAAAGAAGGTTCAAAGGCAAAACCTACCTATCTTGCATTACTCAACTATCGAATTATATTGTTGAAACTTGTAAGAGAAGATCGATTTCTATTCATGTGGGGGATTGTTGGAAAATTTGTGAAAATGGTAATTTTCACAATTATAGGAAATGCATTTTCCTAGATTTTGGACGATAAATATATAATAGAAACTGAGGTTATTTTATATATTTATTTGTGGGTTTGTAATCTATGTTGGAAGGCCTTTCGCAACGAGCCAAACCGCGTCCAAAATAGAGCTAAGATGAATGAGATATCGAAGCTCAAAGTTGGGTGTTTGAAGCATTGAATGCTGAAATGATGAAATGGAATGGGAAAAGTAGCACCTTGTCCCACATAGGAGGCGTGATGAAACTTAAATGGGTATTTAAGTGGAGACACTCCTTCTTATTGTTTCATGGAAGCACACACTAGTGTCCTCGCGAAGGGTGCGGAGCACCCTAACTCGCCGCATCGCACAAGCGCGCGCATGGCGTGCGCGTGGGCGTTGAGGCGCAATGTGGCGCCTTTGCACTTCGCATCGCAGCGAGCTGCCTTTGTATTTTTGTCCGCGCACGCGTGGCTAGGGACAGAGGTTGCGAGGACCAATGGTTGATGAGGCATGCGCGGGGGCGCAAGGGTACAAGTCCAGGATGTGCGGACTCCTGGTGTGCACCTGAGTGATGCGCGTGCAGGGCACTGAAGTGAGCAATGCTGCGCGACTGTGTGGCGCGCAGGTATAGGCTCACATATGGCCGTCGCGCGCGTGTCCTGCTGTGGGTGCGCGCACCTCGCAACCAAGGAAGCCAGCAACTGGTACAACAGTGCTTTCGCGCGCGCACATGGCTTCGCAGTGGCTTCCAGACTTCAGCAACTGGAGCACCGGTGCCTTCGCGTGCCCGCGCATGGCTTCGCAGCAGCTTCCAGACTTCAGCAACTGGAGCGCCAGTGCTGCTCGGCGCCGCATGGCTTCGCAGCAGCTTCCAGACTTCAGCAGTTTCATATCTACAGCTGAAACAATCGCATTAAGAGCTTTGACTGGGAGTTACGTGACGAATTAAAGTGCATTAAAGACGTTTAATGCAGTTTAATTCTCTCATTTAACTCAGTTTTGCTGTTTCAACCAAGCTCCA
Organism: Scalesia atractyloides; assembly: GCA_947069175.1. Classification (NCBI taxonomy): domain Eukaryota; kingdom Viridiplantae; phylum Streptophyta; class Magnoliopsida; order Asterales; family Asteraceae; genus Scalesia; species Scalesia atractyloides. The sequence continues at coordinate 18,527,168 of CAMTDV010000016.1, read as the reverse complement.
CTATAAATAGAGGACTTGGGATGCTGAAGAAGACACACCAGAACACATAGCAACTTCATGCAAATTGTTCTTACCTCTCTGATCTTTGTTCTTCTTGTTTCAAGGTATTATTCGGGTCCTCGAGCCTTCTCCGGCAGTACATACTACCCCGAATGTTGTACCCTGGGAAACAAAATGAGTTCTCTCGGAGGCTCGGAATTTGTTTTAAGGGACCCATGTTAAACACGATCCTCAGCCACCGGCGTTCTCCGGCGTTTATTTTTCTTCATCAAGTTCTTGTATTTGTTATTTATTTCAGTTGTAATCAGTACTTGTAATTTACTGCATTCATTTATTTCCTATTGTAATCGTAATAAAAATTGTTTTATTTTTAATTTGCACGAACGGTTCCTACAAATCGCAGTCTTGTATCACAATAATGGTTCATGGATACGTGTTGTGTTATGATCGCGGATTTCTCTTCAAAAGAAGGTTACAGGTTCAAATCAAAGTAAAGAGAAGTTTAGAATAATTGGTGTAGAGTAGAATGTGAGGATAATTTACCATTTAAAACAAAACTAGAACACCAATGTCACCAACATCGATGTTACAACGTGTTAATACGAAGAAATTGGACCAAAACGTAAAATAGAGAAAAAAATAAATAAGTCAATCTAGGACCCACACGTTGCGACGAACCTGTGAAAAAGGAAAAAAATAGACATAAAAACGTTGAATTTTACACTCATGTTCCGTTGTGTCAACTCACAAAATTTAGAACGAAACGTGAAAAGGTTGAATCACACATGCATGTTATGACGTGTTAACCTGCAAAATTTTGAACGAAACGTAAAACGAAAATTTGCGAAAGATGAAAGTATACAAGACCAAAGTATTGTGAGATAAATTGCAAAAGATAAAAGTTTTTTGTTAAAAGTAAAAATCTTTTTTTAATAACACCCTAAACATAAGATACAACACCATTATGCGGTTCAACGTTCTCACATTTCGTTCTAAATTTTCCGAGTTAACACGATGCAACGTGCATGTGAGGTTCAACGTTTTTACGTCTATTATTCCTTGTTTGGCAGGTTTGTCGCAACGTGTGGGTCCTAGATCGACTTAGTTATTTTTTTTCTATATTTTACATTTTGGTCTAATTTCTTTATATTAACACACAGTAACATCAGTGTTGGTGTGGTCACTAAAGGTGGTGCGACTATTTAGCATGTTTGTAATTTTACGCGCCGTCGCACCGCCCCCGGGGGGGGTATTTCTATTTTTTAACGGTAAATCATACTTATATTCTACTTTACACCAATTATTTAAACTCTCTCAAAATATGAAAAGTTTTGCGTTGAAAAGCACTCTGAGTTAGACCGCGGGGTGTGGGGGGCTTGGGTTGGGGGCATTGCTCGAAACGTGGCGAGTGTAGGCTCCATAAGGTAATTCTTGAAAACAAGGGGTGGGTCTAGGGTGGCGTGGCTTCGGCTGGCGTGGCCAGCCATGTGAATTTTCCTATTTCTTTTTTTTTTTAACTATTTAAAATTTCATTTAATTAAATTAACACACTAGCTAAAATAGAAGATTGCTTATAATATTTTTAAAAACTACAAAAAATTAAAAAGAACTACATAAAATAAAAAAAAAATTAAAACTTCATGATTTCTCCATGTTATATTTTTTAAGATTTCTTGTTTCATTTCCAACACCATTGCCAATTTTATGTTGGTAAGGTGATCGACGTTCATGGCGAGAAACTTAATATCATTAAGTTTTTCTTTTTGAGATGCCTTTTTGTCGAACGAAATAATTTTGTTTTTAAATAAAGTAGTCGTTTGGTAACGGCTAGCCACAACTTGGGGTGCAAATGAGCCGAGCCGAGACCGAGCCTTACCTTAATCGAGCTAGGCTCGTAACAACTTTCTGAAGCTCGAGCTCAGCCCGATTCGAGCCTTGGATTTTGGGCTCGAGCTCGGCTCGTTAGTAAAACTTAATACTTGAGCTCTGCTCAAAAGCTCGATCTAAGTATCTATGGCGCGAGTTAAAACAAGCTAAGCTCGACTCGAGGTCGTTTTTGGCTGTTAATGAGCAAAGGCTCGACTCAAGCTCGGCTCGATAGTTTGAGAACTCAATTTAAAAAAAACATATAATCATTCAAAAAGTAATACATAGTTTAAACCCTAAAGCATACTAAGCTCGATAAGGCTCGTCGAGCCTAAACGAGCTACACGTAGGCTCAAGCTCGGGCTCGATATCTAATCGATCCTAATTTCAAGCTCGGGCTTGGGCTCGAGCTCGATAAGGCTCCGCTCGTTCGAGCTTTTTATCGAGCCGATCTCGAGTAGCTCGCGAGCCGCTCGGCTCGTTTGCACCCCTAGCCACAACGGTCGTCTCTCCCAGCCAATCCAAGGTAGCCACCTCACCTCTCCCCCCCCCCCCCCTCACCCCCCGACCCACGCCAGGGTTCAAACTCACGCCAGCGGGGCAACGCTGTGACCAACGTTAGCCCGTTGTGGTTTAGCAAGCGTTGCTTGGCAACCCCCGTCCCAACCAACGCCCATACCCCTTATCCTTAGAGTACCCTAAAATTAATACTATGTGAATTACTGGTTAGGAGGGTTGTGGCCCACCGAACCAAAGGCTGGCCTGGTTTCTAATGTTTTTGACGTCGGGTTCCTGTCATCCTGTGAACACTTGTTTTATGATGTAAAGATTTCTTGAGCTTAGTTGTGTACAGCTTGCGCATTGCATGACATTTATGGATTGTACGTCCCCACTTTCTTTAGGGCTAAAAGACCTGTACATGTGGATGTTGGCATGTTGGTACACATATATTTAATGGGAAAATTACACAAATATAGTAATAACACTTTTTTTCTAAAATAGTCACGGAATCTTAGCTTTTGTTAGTAGTCAACTCTTATTCCCAACAATCAAAAACCGTTACGTCAAATCCTTCGGCTAAGATAGCTAGGTGTAATCTTACATTTTTGGCTGCCGGTTAAGGCTTAGCTTGCAGACAATACTAGAAAATCTGAAACTTCTTACACCAGTTTTCTTAGGAAAGGCGTTATAAAACTGAATTTCCTACGCATTTATGACAAACACCTGATGTAGGAAAACAGCTCATAGGAAACCTGTTTCCTACGCATCTTTCTACACATTTCCTACAAAACTACTACGTCGCAAATTGCTACGAATCTCCTACAATATATTTAATTATTATCTTTTAGGGTTTATTTTTTTAATTACACATTTCTGACAAAAAAAATAACAAAAAAATAACAAGTTTTATTAAACATTATTTGTGACCCAATTTCGACAAATAAATAAGACGTGTTTTTACGAATTTTTGACACAAAAAACAAAAAATAAAAATCACATAATTTTGTGATAGATTTCTGAGGAAACTAAGTTTTTTTGTGACAGATTTCCGAGGAAACTCATTTTTTTGACAGTTTTCGAGGAAACTGAGGTTTTTTTGTGACTGTTTTTCGAGGAAACTTGGTTTTTTGTGACAGTTTTCCGAGGAAATTGAGGTTTTTCGTGACTGTTTTCAGAGGAAACTGAGTATTTTTCGTGACAGTTTTATGAGGAAACTGAGTATTCGCTGTGACAGTTTTCCGAGGAAAGTGGGTATTTTTTGTGACAAATTTCTGACAAAAAAAATGAGTATTGACGTGATGTCGAAGTCTCACTCAAATTTAATCCAATTACTACTAACTAGCTAGCGGTAAGTGGGTATCGAACTCAGGGAGTTCGTGAAAAATGTGTTTGTTATGTAGCCTTTTGATTAACTAAATTAAACTAAATTGCAGAAAATTATTTCAGAAATTTGGATTGTTTGATTTTGAACTAAGATTAATTAATTAATTTGCAAAAGAGAGATTTGGTTTTTAAACAATTTAGAGACAAATGACCATCTTAAGTTTCCAGTTTGCTTTGATATTCATGCTAACATTTAACTAGAAAGAACCACATAGAAATGGTTCATGTGTGATTACTTGTTGTGATAAAAGGGAACTAGGTACTCATATTCCTAGAATGCGAGGTTGTTACCCGATGACCAATCAATCAACACCCAATCCTAATTCCACCCATGATATCTCAATAGCCAACGGCACCAAGAACGTATGGTTTCGACTAAGATTACATATAAATTAACAATTTACGAACAAGTAAACGCACACCATAATAAACAAACCAAAGGAGCAAGTTTATTATTCTAGAAATTTAAATCAAAGCATAAATATCTCAGACAAACCTTCATCTAAAGATGATCACCATAAGTTTAGCCACTCATGACTTGGACAATCATCATAACACACATATCAATGTTCACAGGAATTAAAAACACTAATTAGATGTTTAGAAATTGTTTCAAGCCCTCAAGAACACCCAAAATTCGTCTCTAGCTTCCTAGTAACCGAATGGCAATCATTGGTAGTGAAAAGACCTCATAAAAACTCATTAAAATGGCAGTTACGAAGTTCACGCTAGCCGCCACCGTAGCCTACGGTGGCCAGCAAACATCCTACGGTAGCATGAACCTGTCTTACGGCGAAGAAAATACTCCCAGCTTCCACCGTAGCGTACGGTGGTCGATGGCTTCACTTGAATTTTGTTGTGTCATCATTTCAAGACTCCATTGCAACTCCCAGCACGAGCTTCATCCAAACATAATAACATCTCTTCTTTATGCTCTTTAGACCTGCAATAACACACCGTAATTATCTAATTCCACTAATTAATCGAGTTAAGCATGAGATGTTTATCATTTTAGAGCATTTAAAAGGTGTCCTACGGATCACCCGTCACATCCCACACTTAACTGTTGCTTGCCTTATAAGTGATCGATACAAACCAAGCAACCAAATGTCCTTATTTACTAATTTTTCTTAGAACCGCACATAACACACCCCTCACAAAAACTCTCCTCTTGGTGACAAGTAATAACTAGCAAAGATAAGCTAGATCACACTTTAAGCAAACCGGTGGTTGTACAACAATAAGCTTGTAGTTAAATCGGTCTTTCGCCTAAGTAACTTACTAAACATGCACGTGAATCAAAGGTGCTTAGAGGTTGTAACGTGGCTACGCAAATGGGTAGGAAATGGAAATATATATGCAAAGTAGCTAACAATTCAACCCGGTCTTTATTTCTACTAACAGAACATTAACAACTAAGTACATACTAACTAACTCAACTTTTTTTAGATTGCTTTTTCTCTTTTCTGATTTTTCTCTTTCTTTTATGTTTTTTTTTAACATACTACAATTGCAATACAACCAAACATACTAAAACAAGATAATCAAACTAAACAAGCTAATAGACTGGGTTAAATAAAGATTATTTTTTAATAGAAATTCGATACGAGAAACAAATGATCGGCTTAAAGCTCAAATGGGATACTAAAGTCCAAACCCCCGTCCTTCTCACTACCATGCTCATATATATAATTTATGAGGTCCAACCCCCAAATCCCACACTCACACTCACCATGACGAGGCTACCTAATTGCCCTTATCCTTTTCACATGCATATCAAGCTAAGGCCTTAAACTGCATTCAAGCACAAGTTCTAACATACCCCCCACCCATTGCTACTCTCATCAAGGAAGATATATACTAAAAGTCCAACGAAATGGCTCAAACTCTCACCACAAAAAAGGGAATATGGGTTGATGATGTGTCATGCGGTTTAGTACTTAAATGGTCAATTTGGACCATTTTTCGCTTGATTTTTTTTCTTCAAAAATTTCCCCTCATCCCCACACTTGGGATACATTGTCCCCAATGTATGGCTTTAAAGGGCAGGTCATTTAAACACCAAAACATCCACTTTTACTATAACGTCTTGCACCATCCCCCGTGGCAATTTATGAGACAAATCGGCCAAAACCACTGTTGTCTCAACCCGCGCTAATGGACAAAAATCATATTGGTCATATAATCCCCCAGTAAAATACTCACTCCGGCTCCAAGATCTAACAACGCCTTCGATATTGGAAAATTTCCAACTTGAATGTTTATTAACGATGTTCCCGGATCTTGGAGCTTAGGAGGAAGATCCCCTTTAAGCACCGCGCTTACTTGACCGGTAAACCCACTTAGGCATCTTTTTCTTTTGTTGCCTCTTATGTGTGCATAATTCTTTTAAAAATTTTGCATAAGCGGGTACCTGCTTAATTGCATCAAGCAACGGAATATTAACTTTAACTTGCCTAAACACATCCAACATTTCCTCTTTTTGAGGACCCCTAGTTGAAATAAATTTTTTCTTACCCGGGTCAAGTAAAGCCGAAGGAAATGGAGGCTAGGTCCCCCTTCCTCATTTTTATCTTGTAAAATTTCACCCAACCCCGGTTTTTTAATTACCTTTTCAACATTAGGGTCCTTAGGCACAATTGAGGGTGACCCCTCATCCTCATCACTTTCATTATCCGTAAATCCTCAACCACCCTATCAACCTAACCCGGTGATAAATTTGCCTTAAATTCTTTACCACTTCTTAAGACACTAACATGGTTAATAGGAATATTATGTGAATTATTATGAGAAGGATTTACCTTGGTGTCACTAGGAAGTTGCCCTTTACCTTTTTTCAATTCCGCTACCTCGGATGCAAGTTGACCCATTTGAGTGGTCAACGTTTGGATGCTTTTATCACGAACCTCATCCTTTTGCATCCGGACCTCATCGAGTTGGTTCCTTTTTTTCCATGTCTTGTTACATCATCCTAAGCATGTTCATAACTTCGTTTCCACTCGACGAAGGTTGACCCGAAGAACCACTTTGACCACCACCCGGTTGTTGATATTGACCTTGGCAACCTTGATTGTTCCTGCTTCTAAAATTACCTTGATTGTATTGTTGACACGGAACAAAATTTCCTTGAGCCCCTTGGAAATTTGGGTTAACTTGATTCGTCGGGTTCCCATAACGAAGGTTTGGATGATTCCTTAACGCGGGGTGGTATGTGTTCGAGTTCATGCCAAAATTTTTACCACCCCCTTGAATAGCATTCACCTCCTCCTCTTGACCTTCAACACATGCCGCCACACAAATATCCGCGCATGCCCTATCTCATTGCAATTAATACACACATTAAAAACTTTATTTGTAGGGTGTACCTCTACATCCTCCACGGCGTTGATTTGTGGTCTTGTAACTACATGCTTTTTTCCTCTTGATGCTTGCGTTTTCCTTTTAGAATTGAATGACATTTGCTCCAAAAAGGCCCAATCGTCTTGCTCGAAATTGGTACCAAAAGTACCATTTGTGACCGGCATTAAGTCACGAGCATCCCCATCACTCAACCCTTCATGAAAGGCATGTAACAACTCCCAAAGAGCAATTCCATGATGTGGACAGTTTTTCAACATCATGTTAAACCTCTCAAATGCCTCATGAAACATCTCTCCCACTTGTTGTTTAAAACCCCGAATACTCCTTCTCGTCTCATTAGTCTTTTGGGCGGTGAAAAACTCCTCTAAAAATCTTTATTGCATTTCTGCCCATGTATACACTGATGCGGAAGGTAACGTGTAAAACCACCTTTTTGCTTTGTCTTCCAATGAAAATTGGAAAAGAACCAACTTTACATCACCGGCTGAAAATCCTTGACCTCCAATAGTGTTGCAAATGGAGTCATAAGCCTCCAAATGAAAATAGGGCTCTTCTGTGCTAGCCATTTATACTTTGGTAAACTTTGAAAAGCATTAGTTCTAACTTCAAATGTCCTTCCATCCAGATGGTGAGGAATTACCACCGGATAAGGATTGTTGGTAATGACCGGCCGGAAGTGAGCTTCAACCCCTCGTACCACTTCTCTATTTTATCTTTGTGGAGCACCAAATGGTACTCTTGGTCGACCCGCTTGACCTTGCACCGCCCCTTGAGGTGCAAATTGTTGGTATTGAGGTTGCACTTGTTGCGGAATCGGCCTTTGAAATGGTTGAGGTGGCTGAAATTGGGGTTGTACTTGTTGTAGAGGCATTGGCCGTTGAAACTGTGGCCCATATGGACGAACTTGTTGTACCCCTGTTGGTTGCCTAATGTCACACCCCGATTTCCATGTGTAACCGGTGGGCCCGGTTGGGGAATATCGTGACATAGTTGATAACATCATAACCAAACAAACACATGCACAACGGAAGTCTGGATTTAAATTACTATTACAAACCGAATGTCCAAAGTTCAAAATAAATTACAAGGCTTGTAATGAAAAAATCCACAGGCGGATCGAATAAAATATACAGAGTATTGTTCGACAGACTTTAAGAAACCTAGAGACTTGCAAATTCCTCTATTGTCACTATAGCGCAGCTCCCGATCTATTGCGTGTTGCCACCTGTAACTTGGTCTTTTGAAAATAAATCAGTTTTCACTGGTAAATACTAATAACCGACTCCTTTTTGAAAACATTTATTTAAGATGATTTTTGGTGCACTTGGCACATTTTAGAAATAACTTGGGATAGTTCAAAATGACCTTTTTTAAGTTTTACATGTTTGTCAATACATATGGGGTCCGGTGCAGAAACCGAATAACCTGATTAACCGACACGCCACTTAAATAATCCACCAGTGGGATTTAATATTTTATTAGCATTAGCGTCTGTCGGGTGTATGCCTACATCCCGCGCTTAAGGTCGTGGCCATTAGTAACTTAAATGAGCCAAGGATATCCCAGACACGGTCGAATTAACCACCAATGTTTAAGTTATCAAACAATATAGAATAAAACAGGTTATAAGGATTTAGTAAATCACAATCCAATAACATTATCCCATACCCGACCAAGCAGTATTATTATACCGTATCCCAAGCCCGTATAGGGAAAATAAGTTAAAAGTATTTACCTGAGCAAAATTTTCAAATAAGATAAGTAACTCAGTCGAATATTCAAAAAGTAAGCTTAGATGGCAATCTACCAGGAGGCTCTTAGTCAGGAAATGATTGTGTTTATAACCAATTAGAATGCTAACGGGTCCTATCTATTTTGTAGACTCGAACCGGGTAGCTTAAGATAATAACGGTACTAAACGCTAGATTAAGCGATGATCGGAATAGAATGTAGTTTAAACCCGACAAGTACGAAGACTCGTTTAATATGGGTAAATATGTTACATTCTGGATTTTGAAGATAAAATGATAAGGTTAAACCCGTTTTGGTTAAATTACGTAAACTAGTTACGTAGGCCGAACCATACGCATATAAGCGAAACCGGGTAACCGGGTGATCCCTATACAAGTTCCATATGCCATTTTATTTTAAATATGTTGTAACATCAGTGAATTATCAACACGTTGGTCCATTATGGTTTTAAAATACATTTATGTCTTAAAATGGCATTTTGGTCATTTTACGGCTTATAAAAAGACTTCATGAGCAAACTTATATAATGGTTATAAACTTACTGTAAAAATAGTTTAACTATGATGTTATATCAGTAGGATATCAAGTATATGTGTGGTTTTAGAGTTTAAGACCAAACTATTCCTCGAAAGGGTATTTTGGTCATTTCACACATCACATGACAAATTATTTAGGAATCTAAGTTTAGATTATGTACCTACTGTGAATATGTTGAAAATAAGTTTTGAAATCAGTAGGTATCAAGTCTCGATGCTTTAATATGGTTTTAAACCATACTATGCGCCGAAACGGCGATTAAGTCGCTAAATGACGATTTAAATGGTGTTGGAGTGAAGCTGATGTTATGAACAGATTTGTATGATGAAAATATGTTATATACTGTAATACATAAGTAGATAATAGGTTTTGTTCATTAAAAATGGTTAAAACTCCTTTTTGGTGCCAAAAAGGGCAATATCGTCATTTAAGGACTTAATACATGGACTTGTATATAAACCCAAGTTATAATCTGAATTGACATCCCAAAAAATCCTAATTATTATATTACATAAGTATGTAAAGAGTTTTGAGGCCAAAGTTATGTTTTAATGCCATTTATGTGTTAAAAGGTAATTTGGTCGCAAAATGCGTAAACTATGCGAAATAACCATTTCTTGGATTTAAATCAGAAAATTGGCCTCAACATAAGTTCAATAACTTAGTACACCAGTTTATAACTCATTTTTATGCTCATGTATGGTTTAACTTGTTTTTATGCTCATGTATGGACCTTTTATGCAAAATTCGGCATATTATGTGGAAGCTTGCATAAATACTCGGATTACTAAGCAACCATGTCATATAACACCAGAGGTTATAGTAAAATATACCATGGTCACAAGGCAACCTAATATCAGTAGCTCAGGTTGCTAAATCGGGCCAGAACTGAAAGTCAAAGCAAAAGTCAGCTTTTGCGACTTTCGGTTGCGAACCGACCTTAAACCTGGACTTGACGGGCTGAACACGTTTAGACATGTTCTAATACTTATTACCAAGTTATTAAAGTGTTGAAACTGATTTTATAGCACTTACATTGCTAGATATGAATTTTCTTCAAAACTGACCCGTTTGACTTTTTATTAATATAACTTTGATCCGTCAATTGACCAAGCAAACGTGATAATCAGGAGGTGCCTCTTGAGGGTTTAAGACCTTCCTAATTACGATCACATAGCCACATTCGCTACGAGCGTGGACTGGACCGTAATGGTCTTAGCCGAAAGTCAAAGCGTTTTTACGTCAACGCTTTGACTTTGGCTCAAAGCCTAATAAAACTGAACAAGGAGGGCTAGGAACACTTACACAAGGTCCTAGCACAAAAATAACTTGATTAGGAAGTCCCTTTTAAGGTCAGGAACCTCCAGAAGAGAAGTAGAGAAGATTGTGTAAGAATGAGCAAGGAATGGAGTTGAAGTTCACTCCTATTTATACCCAAGGATCAAGACTCGGGTAATGCCAGGTGTTAGCAGGTGCCATGAGAGTTAAACAAGTGTTTTGGGACATGTAAAGAGCAGGGGAATGGGTGGCATTGCGCACAAGGTGGCAGAACAGGAGTCTGTCAAGAAATCACTCGCTGGCGACCACTTGCGGACCGTAAGGCATCTTCCTTACGGTCCGTAAGGATCTTCTGGCACGCGTAATTCAAAGGTGGTTACGGACCGTAACCGAAAAGGTCTTGCGGTCTATAACCGACTCCCAGAACTTGAAAATTTTCCATTTTTGCACTTTTGGTACCTCGACTTCATGGCTTGTCGTTCAGAGGTTATAATTTAACATGTTGGCAAGTTTAGTCCCTCTCGTTAAGCATGCGGCATTCGAGGATCAGCGGGACACATGTCGGAATTTTACAGGACGGGTTTTTACGAGGTGTTACATCCTCACCCCCTTAAAAGAAATCTCGACCTCGAGATTTAATTTAAAAGATAAGGGTAATTTTGTCGCATAGAAGACTCAACCTCCCAAGTGTACTCGGGGCCTCGGCGGGAATCCCATTTAACCTTCACAATAGGCACGTGCTTTCTACGGAGCTTCTTAACTTGATGATCTTCGATCGCAATTGGTTTTTCCACGAAACGCAGGTTTTCATCAATCTGAACGTCATCGTGAGGCATTGCTAGCGACTTATCCGCTAGGCATTTCTTTAGGTTGGAAATGTGAAACACATCATGTATTCCACTCAACTTTTCGGGTAGCTTAAGCTTGTAAGCCACTGAACTGATACATTCGATGATTTCGAATGGACCTACATATCTTGGGCCTAGCTTACCCTTTTTACCAAAACGCATTACACCTTTCCAAGGTGATACCTTTAGCATAACCTTGTCCCCTACTTGGAACTTCAAAGATTTGCGTCTCTTGTCAGCGTAACTGTTATGTCGATCTCGTGCAGCTTTTAGGCGGTCAAGGATTTGTCCAACTTTTTATGTTGTTTCTAGAACGATCTCTGGGCCTGTTAGTTGGGCTTCCCCAACTTCGGCCCAACAAATAGGTGTTCGGCATTTTCTCCCATATAAGGCCTCAAAAGGTGCGGCTTTAATGCTCGTATGATAACTATTGTTATAGGAGAATTCAATCAAAGGTAGGTGATCGTCCTAACTACCACCTAAATCAATCACACATGCTCGAAGCATGTCCTCAAGCGTTTGAATAGTTCGCTCACTTTGTCCGTCAGTCTATGGATGATAAGTCGTACTAAAGTTCACACGAGTGCCTAGAGACTGCTGGAAGATTTTCCAAAAATGAGAGGTGTATCTTGTATCTCTATCGGATACGATAGACACCGGCTCTCCGTGTAAAGACAAAATTTTGTCCACATACATCTTTGCCAATTTGTCCGAACTAGAAGTTTCCTTTATTGGTAAAAACTGTGTTGACTTAGTCAGTCTATCGACGATGAACCAAATGGTGTCGTTTCCGCTTTTAGTCTTGGGTAGCTTGGTTATGAAATCCATGGTTATTAGTTCCCATTTCCATGTGGGAATCTCCAATTGTTGTAGGAGTCCTGACGGTTTTTGGTGTTCGGCTTTCACTTGCGAACACGTCAGACACCTTGATACATGAGTGGCTATGGATTTCTTCAAACCCATCCACCAGTAGTTAGACTTCAAGTCTTGGTACATCTTGTCACCTCCTGGGTGAACGGAGTACTTGGAACTATGTGCTTCCTGGAGGATCAATTCTCTAAGTCCTCCAAAGACTGGAACCCAAATTCGCCCATTGAATATGAGGATTCCATCATCACCAGGTGTTAACTGTTCAACAGTTCCACCTAATCCCTCATTGGCAATATTAGCCTCCCTCAAGGCTTGCTTCTGCGCATCAAGAAGCCTTTTGTTCAAACTATTTCTGACTTTGATGCTTTTGGCGTTAATCCTCGAGGGTTTACTCCTTTCTTTGCGACTAAGCGCATCAGCGACCACATTTGCTTTGTCGGGATGGTATCGGATTTCACAATCATAATCATTAAGGGTTTCCATCCAACGGCGTTGTCGCATGTTTAAGTCCCTCTGATTAAACAGATGTTGTAGGCTTTTGTGGTCAGTGTATATGATACACTTTGTTCCATATAGGTAATGCCTCACAACTTAAGTGCAAATACAAAGGCACCCAATTCCAAATCAAGGGTGGTGTAGTTCTTTTCATGCACCTTTAGCTAACGCGATGCATAGGCAATCACGTTGCCTCTTTGCATAAGCACATAACCCATGCATGTGTGTGACACATCGTAGTACACTACAAATTCTTCAATGCCTTCCGGTAAAGTTAATACTGGAGCATTGCTTAATTTCTGTTTCAAGGTCTCAAAAGACTCTTGTTGCTTTGGTCCCCAATCAAACTTGATATTCTTGCGAGTCAGAGCAGTTAGGGGAGTGGCTATCCTGGAGAAATTCTCAATAAACCTTCTATAGTAACCAGCCAGTCCTAGGAAACTGCGTACTTCAGAAGGGGTTCTTGGTGCTTCCCAATTCATGATAGCTTCAATCTTAGTGGGATCCACTTGGATACCACGCGTACTTACTACATGTCCGAGGAATTGGACCTCGCGAAGCCAGAATTCGCATTTGGAGAATTTAGCATACAACTTCTCTTTTTGTAGCAATTCCAGAATGCACCTAAGATGTTTCTCTTGATCGGATTGATTATGAGAATAGATAAGTATGTCATCAATGAAGACTATGACAAACTTATCTAAGTAAGGCTTGCAGACTCTATTCATAAGGTCCATGAATGTTGCGGGTGCATTGGTAAGCCCAAAGGGCATCACTAGGAATTCATAATGTCCATATCGTGTTCTGAATGCGGTCTTGGGAACATCTTCACTCCTAACCTTCAACTGATGATATCCTGATCTTAAATCTATCTTCAAAAAGTAACTTGCTCCTTGAAGTTGATCGAATAAATCGTCGATCCTAGGCAAAGGGTATCGATTCTTGATCGTTATTTTGTTAAGCTCACGGTAATCAATGCACATACGCATTGAACCATCCTTTTTTTTTAACGAATAAGATCGGAGCTCCCCATGGTGATGAACTAGGCTGAATGAAGCCTTTTTCTAAAAGTTCATCGAGTTGGGTTCTCAGTTCTTTCATTTCTGTTGGGGCTAAACGATAAGGCGCTCTTGCAATAGGTACAGATCCAGGCAAGATGTCAATCCTAAACTCAACTTGTCTATTAGGGGGTAAACCGGGTAATTCCTCAGGGAAGACATCTGGGCAATCCGAAATAACGGGTATGTCTTCAATCTTCGGCTTAGGTTCATCAACGGTTACTTGCGCCATATAAATGACACAACCTCTCTTCATACATCGGGAGGCCTTAAGCATGGCAACTTGTTCTAGCAATATATCTCCGTATATGGTGAGCATTTCTCCAGATGGGGTTTTGATCTCGATTAGTTTCTTATCACAGGAAATGCGGGCTTGGTTATGGGATAACCAATCCATACCTAAGACTATATCAAACCCCGCTAATTTCATTGGCAGAAGAGAGATAGGAATCAAATGATTCTTGATGGATATAAAACATCCATCCAGAAGTGAAGAAGTGGTTTCAATGGTTCCATCAGCAAGTTCTACCTCGTATGATATGTCTAGAGTTCTTATGGGCAAGTTTAATAGTTTGCTAAACTTAGGGTCAACAAACGACTTATCAGCTCCCGAATCAAACAGAACTCTAGTAAAAAAGTGTCGTTGATGAGGAAAGTACTTGTTATGATGTTGTTGCCATTGACAGCTTCTCGAGCACACATCTGAAAGGCTCGAGCATTGGTTTTCTTAGCTCCACTAGATTTTGCATTTTCATCTTTTGCACTCTTGGAGCAGTTAGTCTTTATGTGGCCTTTCTCACCATATTTGAATCAAGTCGCATCCTTGATATCCCTGCAATCAAGGGTTTTGTGTCCCATCTTTTTACAAATACCACAAGGTTTCGCTTGTGGATCAAACCGGCACTGTCCACCGTGTCGTTTCTTGCAGATTTTACATTCAGCCTTATCCCCAGGCCTACTTTGGTTCTTGTTGGATCCAAACTTTCCTTTCTTTTTGAACCTCTAGGAGTTGTCATCCTCCATTTTCCTTTTTCCCTCTGCTTCCTTTCGAGCTGACACTCTCCTCACATAGTCTTGAGTGAGAGACAGAGCTAGCTCAACGACAAATTTGTATGTGCTAGGCTGAACAGCCTTAACTAAGCTCCTGATCTCTGGAGCTAAAGCATTAATGAAGCGTGCGATGCGCTTAGGTTCTGGCGTGACCAGATAAGGTACTAGCCGAGAGTATGAATCGAAGTCGGTAACAAACTTCCAACAATTGAGGTTTTTCATCGTTAGAGCCAGAAAATCCATCTTTATCTTTTCCACCTCATGAGGTGGGCAGTATGTGTCCTTAACAAGGTCCACGAATTGGGACCATCCCAAGTTATATAGGTGGACTTTTCCTAAGGATTGCATTAAAGCCTTCCACCATATTAAGGCGCTACCCTTAAATGACTGTGATACAAACTTCACGATATCTTTATCAGCGTAGCCACTGATATCAACTACTGTTTCGATCTCATCGAGCCATCTCAGGGTCTCAATGGCTCCTTTTTCCCCATTAAAATCTCGTGTCTTGCATGTGACAAAGTATTTGTATGAGCATCCATATTTGGATGTATTAGTCTTATCCCGGGTCTCTTGCTTTTTAGACTCGTCCCTCATATTTGAGGGGTGCTCTGAACTCTCCTTTTTATTAGAGGTAGGAGGTTTCGAGGGCGGTTTGAATACAGTCATAGAATGCGAGGCACTCGTCCTATTAAATTTTTCGAAGGCTTTTTCCATAGCCTTACCCACGGCTGCCTCAATGCGAGCCTGGAAGTCGTCCTCGTTGATGACTATATTTGCTTTGTTTCGGCTGTCATTGTTGTGATTACTGCTTGCGCCGTCAGAATTTGCCATCTTAGATTCTATGTGTTGTATACCGAAATGGGTAATTCATATGTTATTCATGGTATGGTTAAACCATCCAAACTTTTTAACAAAACTAAGAGTATATAACCTAGTCCTCAAAAGGACCATCACATGTATTTTAGGATTTTGGACGTAGTCCAAAAAATTCTTGATAGCGGATCATAACGTCGCGTCTATCATTGTTTCATAAGGTTTACTCGAGAGCTTGTCACAAGGACGAAAGAGATGGCACAAGAGCCCTTGTCACGTAGACTAATAAGATTTGAACAGAGAGTCAGGGACTACAACTGGTACTGTCACTAATGGACATAGAACACAGATGACCCGTGGGCACTATATCACCCTCTAATGGGTGTTAGAACGCTTATCCTCATAATGATGACGTTATTCTTGACCACAATGATCGTTTAGACTTATAATATTTGAATCAAAGTTCAACTATTTTGATGGCTGGTGTGGTTCCTCACGCCGCACTGCCAGGAGTGTTAATATTACTTGAATATTAACATAGAATGACGTCTTAAAATGGTTTAACAAGTTAACCATGATCGCATTGACCATAGGGGCTTGGAAGTTTAAGCATGGTTACTACCTCTCGATAGAAGGGATAATCTTCCTTAACTATCATGGTAGAAGATTATTCCATCTTAACTACCATCTATTTTTCCAATTAACGTGACATAATCACTTAGCATGTATTAACCATCAAGAAGGTCTTTTGGAATTTATAGCGGAGCGATAAAATCGAATTAAAATTGAGACGCTCGAATGAACAAATGTTAGGATCTGAGTTTGAATTACTTGTAGTGTTTGTTTCAAAAAAGGAAAATGATTGAACTAAAAGAGATTTGCAGAGGAATAAGATGGAAAACTTTTACTACAAGCAATGGTCGTTTGTTTTCATCATCATCATGCTTTCAAGTTGATTAACTTGCATGTGATTCACAAACTCCCCTCAGCCTTTGCAATTACAGTTTGGTAATGAGAAAATGCAGAGAAGATGATATGCGAAAGTTGATCTTTTAAGAGACAAGTTTAAAGGTTACAAGAGTTGCCTATTTATACTAACTATCTAACCTCTAAGCATCTTTGATGACATCAGGGTTGATAGTGACAAGAAACAATATGTAACTAACTCTAAACACTGCTTATACTAACTACCAGTGCTTGGCACTGTTACATTGATTAACTAAGCTAATGACTAAACTCTGATTCCTATCCTATGTCCTTATTAACTCTGGCAGACCTTGAAGCTTTGTGAAGGCAGATGATAGGATGAGCAGTCTTTATGGAAAGCATTGTAAGTACATCAGAGGATGTAACCTCTGATAGTTGACAAAGCTCGGATAGTGTTGTTTGGCTTTTTATCATATGTTCCTTTCATAGGATTCAATCCCAACAATCTCCCCTTGGAACAGATGATGCCAAAAACACTTTATTCTTGGTTTTTATTCTTCAGAATGAATTCTCTTATTTGACCTTTGAATTGAAGTTAAAAGTTAAGAGATTCCATGTCATCAGCATCCTACACCAGCTCTAAACATAGTAGTTCTTGGAAGTCTTCTACTGTAAGCTCATAAGCATATTCCATGGATAGTTTAGTGGCTGCACCATCAGACTTGAGCAATGTCAATTCATGGGTGTCTTTGTCGACCTTCCATTTTAGAATTTTTGGGTTTGATGGTTTTCTAAAAGGAGCCTTTATTGCTGAGGTTTATGAATGAGCTAACATTGATAAGTCTTTAGCCAGCTTGGCACTTGTATCATCTGTGTGATAATTAATCATATTCTGAATCCCTTCTTTGATAAATTTATCCTCAAACTCTTTGTCAGTCTTTTCATTCATCTCCCCTTGCTTTTTCCTGTGTTGCAGGGCAAGTGTGGAGTGGGCAGATGTTGAGCTGGACCTTTTAGAGAGTTGAGCTCTGAAGATAGCATCTTCCTTTGAGTAGTCAGGTTTGGGAGGCATGGATGGATCCTTTTTCCTTCTTTCTTCCAAACTTTTGTAAGTGTCTAACACCCTCACCTCACCCCATCTCATCACTTGGTTTTTGGAACCATAATGATTTTGGATCAGTTATTGCTTCATTCTCTTCAACTTCAAGACATTTTCAGAGATATCTTTCTTGTATAAATCCTAGTTGGGAGGAGTTGGCTTTTTGAGAGGATCTTTCAACATGTCTTGCATTCCATTGATTTCTTCTCTCAGCTCATCTATGCTCCAATCCCTGAACTGAGGCCTTGTTGCCTTATACATCTTCTTTTCCATGATATACTCAATGAGTTCACTCTTGAGCAACTTATCTTCCCTTACTGACAACTGGTTGCTCAGATCCTTGACAAAGTTTTGCAGAATGGTGACCTTACTCAGTTGGAAGGACATGATAATCTGTATTTCTCTATCATTTTTACCAGTTGATTCTCTTTTGGCAATATCCTCTGCTTGCTTCTTTTTTAATTCTAGATAGGCATCAACATTTGCTGGTCTTGGATAGCCATCAAGGGATAGAATTGTTCTTTTGTCAGGGTCCTCCTCTGAAAAGAAACTTAGAATCTCTTCCCTGACTGCTGGTAAATCAAGAGGGTACACCTTTGCTGCAGGAATGACTTTCAGAGTTGAAGAATTTGTAAGCTCTAATGTGGGGATCATTGGTGTTGATGATAGTGGAAGAGGTGCAGAGATCTCATCATCATTTATCACTTTTGTGACTTTCCTCCTTTTAAACCTTAAAGTAGGTGATGGTGGTTGTGGGATTTTTGGTGGTGTGGATAATGGTTGAGTTGATGTGGAAATGTGATTATGGCAGTGGATAGAGATGCATTTGTTGCAACCTCTGCTGTATCAACAGATGTTGACACAACAATTGCTGTAACATCTGCTTGTGTGGATGTGGGTTGTGGTTTTGAAGATGTGATAGGTTTTTGAGAGGCAGAGGTTTTAATGGTTGGACTGGTTTCAGGCTTAGTTTTATGAGGTGTGGATGTTGGTTGCCTGGCTTTTCTAGCAGGAGCTCTTTTAATGAAGTACCAACCTCTCCTTTTTCTTTTTGCTGATCAATCTTTTTCTCAACCAACACTCTGCTCTCCTCAATCACATCCTTCTTGTGACTAGCCGTTGCCTTGGCCACTAGTTCTTCAGTTAAATCTATCTTCTTTGAACCATCAGGCCTTAGAATGTTCAATGTAGGTCTGGCCTTAGCATCATCTATTGTTAGCTTCTTTGGACCCAAAGGTTTCTCCCCCTTTTTGGCTTCATCTGTTGTAACAAATATAACTGTTGGAGGTGCATGGCCAGTGGTTGTGAGTAGATGTGCTTTGATGGCTTTAATGTCTGCTGCAGTGTCTTGATACCTTGATTCAAACATGTTTCGAACATTATTCACATGATGCTTGTGTTGTAAATCCAAATAATGTTGTTGATGTTGAAACAGAGGGTTAAGAGCTTCTTTGAGATCAACAGTGGATAGAACAGAGGGTTGACTTTTTGTAGCTATCATCTGCTTTAGTAAATCTTTGATTTCACCAACAGAGTTTTCTATTCTGGTCACTCTTTCTGTTAAATCCTGGTATTTTAGATCATCACCTAATTTAATAGGATCATCTGAACTCCTACCAGTGGTGGTAGTTATATCTATGTTATCATGAGCAGTGGTTTTAAGACCAGCTTCAAACATAGATGCCCCTTTGTCTTGGTACTGGGGACTTCCCACAATAGAGGTAATAGTTGTTGCCTCAGCAGTGGTTGCCTTCAACCAAGTCTTATTAATGAAACCACTGTCCAACTGAGAACCAGGGAGTTCAGCAATTGTAGTGGCTGCTTGTGTTGAAATATCACCAAGGGTTACATGTAACCCAAGGGATGTAGCCTCTTCATTTGCTGATGGGCTAGCAATGAATAAAGAATCAGACCCAGCTATTGGATGAAGTATATTCTCAATAATAGGTTGTTGAGAAGTGCTGGTTTGTGTCTGAACTAACTCAATTGCATTCAGCAATGGTACAATTGCGGGTGGAAGTGAAGGTATCGGTGAAGGTGGTTGAGTAGAAAACGACATTGCCCTGGGAGAGGGGTTGTGGAAGATAGATCCAAGTGGATCTAGAGCTTCATAAAGTGGTGTCCCATTGTCTACAACCTTTTCCTTTTGTGAGGAAGAAGGAGGAGTTTCAAAGCCGGTGGGAGATCTTTGAACCATCTGCTGTGAAGAAGTAGCAGCAGTGGTTTGTGACTTTGGTGCTGTCACAGGGTTAACCTCTGGGATCTCATCTTCTAGAGGACCCTTTTTGGGTTTGGTGGGCTTTTTGGAGATTGTTTTGGTTTTCTTTTTGGAAATTTTTGTTGTAGGTTTCAGGGCAGCGGTTGTGTTGCCCTAATCACCAAGAGCAGTGGGCTCAGTAGCAAGAGGTTGAGATTGAACATTTTGTTCTGGTAAAACTTGCTCATCCTCCTCTACTTGTGTTTTCTCAACTTTATCTTGGTTTGTTATTCTGGTGAAAGTTTCATGATTAAGGCTGCCTGGATTAACCACAGCGCCAATTTTACTTGCAGGACCTTTAATTTGATCCTGTAAGTAAACACTCAAGAAACGTGGATGCATCAAAAAAACTTTTCTTTTTTCAATATTTTTAAAGTTATTCACAAGATCATTGAACAGTATCTGGGAGTAGTTCAAATTGGTGTTAGTTAAAATTGCATACCCCAGATATTGCATGTTCAATGGGATTTCATTGAAAGCAGTGGATTTTGCTGAGAGACAAGTAAGAATGGTGTGAAAGAAAAATCTCATCTCAGCAGGAAAGTTAGGTTTAAAAATAGTCATACCTTTCATCTGGCCGATATAACCTCTTTCCAGAAATTCTACTTAGATCTCATTAATTGGAAATGACACAGGGTGTTGTATGTCATTTAATTTGAAAACTTGAGAGATCGATTGGGGGCTAATTTGCATCAACACCCCCTTACTCTTGAAATTATTGTATAAGGAACACCATCAGCAGATGAGTGAACCTTTGCATTTTTTTCAGAAATCACGAAGAGCATCAATGCAAATGGGGGCTTTGACGGTTAACATGTGCAAGAATTTAGACTTTTTCAAAATTCGAATCATTGGATGATAGCAAGTATTTGCGTTGTTTTCTTCAAGTATGGCAATGTAATTGTGTGGGGTTTTGATTATGAGAGTGAAATGTGGAGGTTCTTCTTGCGATTTAGCTTTGGATTTTGAAGATTTTGATTTGGGAGCCATGGAGAGAAAAACTGTTTTGAGATTTTGAAATCGACACAGTTTAGGGGAACCACTGGTGAGATAAAACAGGGGTTTTATAAGGGTTTTGAAAAAGTGAACATGACGTGGCATCTGTTGCAAGATCTGATGGCTAACATCTGGCCACGTGTAACCTCTGATGAGAAAAGTAACCGTTGATGTGGCAAAACACTGTTTTAGGACAGTGGTTTGGACAATATTTATTTTGTTAACACTATCAGAGGATAGCCATCAGTGGTTTTGAAGAGGTGAAAAATAGAAGTCAGAGGATACACTGTATCAGTGGATAAGATTTTAAAGCCTATCAGAGGTTTTGAGCAAACTGATGTTGTGATCAGACTTTTAAAGATTTATTGAAAAAATTCAATTTAAACTATTTTTAAGGAATTTGTGAATTTATGAAAACATTTTGATGCTATGTACACATGGATTTACAAGAAACTTGTTTTTAATCCATGTTTAGCATACCAAGCCTTGAGATCAATTTTTCAAAGGTAGATGTATCCAATGCCTTGGTTAAAACATCTGCCCATTGATCTGAAGTATGGACATGATGTAAAGAAATCAAACCTTTTTCATAGCAATCTCTCACAAAGTGATGTCTGATGTCAATGTGCTTTGTAGTTGAATGAGAAACTGGATTTGTGATGATATTTTCAGCAGCTTGACTGTCCAATTTGAGTGGATTCTTTAGTGCAATGATACCAAAATCCAATAACTGGTTTTGAAGTCACAAGAGTTGAGCAGTGCAGCTAGCAGCAGCAATATACTCTGTCTGCAGTGGATGTTGAAACTGCAACCTGCTTTTTGCTTTGCCAAGACACTAGACAATCACCTAGGAATTGACATCCTCCTGATGTGGACTTCCTTGTAGTTTTACACCCAGCAAAAACACTATCTGAAAAACCTGAAAGCTCAATATTCCCATTAGCTGGATACCAGATACCAAGTGTGGGAGCACCTTTTATGTATCTTAATATCCTTTTTACAGCAATAAGGTCAGACTTTCTAGGTATTGCATGTGATCTGGCACAAACACATGTTGCAAACATGATGTCTGGCCTTGATGCAGTTAGGTACAATAAAGACCCAATCATGCTTCTATATAGAGTTTGATCAACAAGGTCATCTTTACCATCAATAGTGACTAGCTTGGAGGTTGCCATGGGTGTGCTACATGGTTTACAATCATCCATATCAAACCTTTTAAGCAGTTCTTTCACATACTTGTTTTGATGGATAAATATACCATTGTGCAAATGTTTAACTTGAAGACCAAGAAATCATTGGAGCTCACCCATTGCACTCGTCTCAAACTCTGCGGCCATGAGTTTTTGAAACTCTTCACACATAGCAGTGCTTGTGGATCCAAAAATGATGTCATCCACATAAATTTGGACAAGCATCAAATCTTTCCCTTTCCATTTTAAAAACATGGTTTTATCTATTTTGCCTCTAGTAAACCCTATTGATAAGAGAAAAGTGGATAGAGTTTCATACCAGGCTCGTGGTGCTTGTTTTAAGCCATACAATGCTTTGTTGAGCTTTTAGACATGATCAGGATGGAATGCATCATCAAAACCTGGAGGTTGACAGACATACACCTCTTCTTTGATTTTTCCATACAAAAATGCACTCTTTATATCCATTTGAAACACCTTTATGTTGTGGTTAGTAGCAAAAGTTAAAATAAGAGAATAGCTTCCAACCTTGCTACAAGAGCAAAAGTCTCATCATAGTATATACCTTTTTCATGTCTGTAGCCTTGAACCACGAG
Source organism: Scalesia atractyloides (assembly GCA_947069175.1). NCBI lineage: Eukaryota > Viridiplantae > Streptophyta > Magnoliopsida > Asterales > Asteraceae > Scalesia > Scalesia atractyloides. The sequence goes on along the minus strand of CAMTDV010000016.1, from coordinate 18,504,286 downwards.
CCTTGCTTTGTTTTTGACAACAATACCCCTTTCATCAGTTTTGTTCTTGAAGACCCACTTTTTGCCAATTGGACTTACATCTTTTGGCAGTGGCACAAGCTCCCTAACTTGTTGTCTTTTGAACTGAAGGAGTTCTTCTTGCATTGCCTTTACCAAGCTGTTGTCTTTCAGTGCCTCTTGGTACTTGACTGGCAGAGTTTACACAAGAGCTTGTAGCATTTGATCCTTTGCTTGAAGAATAGACTTTTGTTTGTGGAAGCACACAGTCATATCCTTGATCTTGATCTTCTTCAGATGATTGTGGTGTACTTGCATTGTCTAGCTTGATAGAAACATCAGCAAATGTGAATTTATCTAAATCAAAAAGCTCTGCAGGATTTGCTGGGATTTTCAGTGATGATAGTTCATTGAACTTCACATTCAAAGTTTCTTCAACACACTTTGTCCTAGAGTTAAAAACTCTGTAGGCTTTGGCAGTGGTTGAGTATCCCAGAAAATAACCACAATCAATTTTGGCTTAAAACTTAGATATAGAATCTTTTAAGTTCAAAATGAAACATGGACAGCCAAAAATTTTAAAATATGAAATCAGAGGTTTGATTTTATACAAAATCTCATAGGCAGTCTTTTGATGCCTGGGGTTAATCAAAACTCTGTTTTGAGCATAGCAAGCAGTGTTTACAGCCTCTGCCCAAAAGGACAGGGGTAAACCAGAATCTGCTAGCATAGTTCTTGCTGATTCAATTAAGGTTCTGTTTTTTCCTTTCAACCACCCCATTTTGTTCTGGAGTTCTTGGAATGCTATATTATCTAACAATTCCTTTTGACTCACAAAAAGCATTCAACTCCCTATTTTTAAACTCTGTTCCATTGTCACTTCTAAAGATTTTTACTGGAAGATCAAATTGCTTTTCTACTTGTTTGACAAAGTTTTGCAAAATGCTTGCAGTTTCATCTTAGAATGAAGAAAGAAGGTCCATGTAAACCTAGAGAAATCATCAACTATCACTAGGCAATACCTTTTGTGTTTTAAGCTCATGATTTGCACTGGGCCAAACAAGTCCATGTGCAACAGTTGTAAACACTGGCTTGTTTTGGACTCTTCAATTGGTTTGAACGAACTTTTATGTTGTTTGCCTTTTAAACAGGAAACACAATGTTCATCACAGGAAAATTGCTTGTGAGGCAAACCTCTTACAAGACTTTGTTTTGAGAGTGTGGTGATAGTTTTAAGATTTGTGTGTCCAATTCTTCTATGCCATAACTCAGTCTCTTTGCTAGAAGCAACTGAGAATAGGCATGTTCCAGACATAGGATTATCTTTTAACATATCAACCACATACACATTCCCACTTCTATGTGCAGTGAGTTGTGCTTTGCTCTCAGCAATGATTTGATCAATCTTTTTGACAACCTCTGGTCCCACAATTTGACAAGTTTTCTTAGTGAAGAGGATCCATATCCTCTGTCACTCATTTATGAGACACTCAGCAGGTTAAATTTCAGATTGTCAATCAAATTCACATTTTCAAACTTGAGTTTACCAGCCAGAACCGATCCAGACCCTAAAACCTTCCCCTTTGAGTTATTACCAAAAGATATATCACCCCCCCATGAGCCATGAAGTCCTTGAGAAGGGCTCTACATCCTGTCATGTGCCTGGAACCTCCATTATCTACATACCATAAGTTATCAAGGCAAGTAGAGGATCCATGCACATCTAAGTAAATAGATCAGTTAAGATTGGTCTCCAAAGCCAAAATGGCTTTGGATGCGGTCACAGATGGTCCAGCCTCAAGTCTAGGACAATGGTCAGTGGTTTTGAAATTTTCTTGTAACATCTGCTCTTGACCATTACCTATCATATGATTGTATCCATAAGGGTGCCTGTTTACTCTTTTCTTTGAAGGCTTTTTGTAGCCTTCATAAGCATGAGGAACCTTTTTATAAGTAGGTTGGCCATACCCTCTTGGAAATGAGTTCGAAGGTGGGGCATCTGTCACTTGCACCTCTCTTTGAACAGAGGTTTTGGTTAAGGCTTTTGTAATAGATGTTTCAAATAGTTCAAAACTCTGCTTGGATTTATTTCCAACAGAACTTGAACTTTCTCTTTCAAGTGCTTTTGCCGATCTCTCTTACCTTTTGTTCATAGTTAGGCACACTGTTGAGTTGAGTGATTTGTTTTGCTGCAGATGGTGCATTTTGAAGAGTTTTTGATAACACAAGTTTTGTTAATGTCATAGGCTTTTAAAAGAAAACAATCTGCAGCCACATGATTCTTTTTTCACAAAATTCACAAAACAAGTTTTTAATCTTTACTCTTCTTCTCCTATCAGACTTTTTCTCAGCAGTGGTTGTAACCTCTGCTGGCACATCTTTGATAGGGATCACCAGAGCTTTTAGGGCTTTAATACCATCAGTGGTTGTGAAGTCCATTGGCTTAAAGTTCTCTAAGATATCACATTCATCTGACCAGGTTGGTTTAAACTGATATTTTTCAATTTCTTTATCTTTTGTTGAAACCTCTGGTTTTTCCAAAACAATTTTGTTTCCAGCTTTATCTGTCATTTTTATCTCTTCACCAGCCAAATTTGTAGGGACAACTTCAACCAACTCAGAATCAATTTCAGCAACATTTTTCTCATTTTGGTCATAGGCTCTAAAACCTACACCAAACTTGATGTTGCTCTTGATCTGAGCATCAAGCATAATGTCATAACCTTTGCAGGACTCAACCCATTTTTCACAAGTGATTTGGGTTTCTTCTAACTCCTTTTTACAAACTTGGTATTTTTCTACCATAGTTTGGAGTTGGTCCTTGGTTATGCTTGATTCATGTCTTAGGCTACTCATTTCAGAATCTTTTTCACTTAACTTTGATTTTAACTCTTTAATCAGTTTTTCAAAATTAAGTTCATCTTCTAAATTTTGTTTCTCAGGTTTTCATTCACCTTTTTGATGTTTGCAAAAGCAATGATGCATTTGTCAGAACATAGATCTTTAAGGATCTGAGGTGATACCTTTGTAGCAGCCATAAGAGCACAGTCACACTCATCTTCACACACATAAATGTTCCATGGGTCAGTAGGAGAGTTCTTTTCCTTATCAGCAGCGTTTTCTCTTTCTTCACTTGAAACCACTATTTCATCAAAAACTTGAACTTCATCAGATTTTGACACTATCTCCACAGATTCAACACCTTCAGCAATTGTCTCTAAGGCCATTAAACAAAATTCTTGTTCAACATCATTTTTGGACATTAAAGCAAAGTTTTCATCAGTCAAATCCCCAGGCAAACTGCTCCAGTCAACATATTTGTGTGAAAAAGCTTTGTTGACCAACCTCTGCTTGACTAGCAGTGGTTTGAGCAGGTTGTGTAACAATGGGTGCTTGTTGTACAAGCACTTGAGGATGTGATGATGCCTGAACATACTGAATTTGTGGAGCAGTGGATTGAACATAATGCACTGGAGCAGTGGTAGCAGGGTGTTCAAAATGGGTAGTGTTTTGAACATGTTGAGCAGGGGCATATTGGGAATAATGAGCAGTGTTTTGTGTGTGCTGAGTCTAGGCCCAGGATGAGTCACTATTGGTTCAGAACTTTGAGACCTGCATTCTTTGGCAAAGTGTCCTTGTAACATTTGTAAAAATCGGGTCTCCAAAACCCGCTCCGTTTTGTAATCAAGTACCAAGTTATAAAAGTTGCATAAATTATTTATGATTATTTTGAGTTAAAACGATACATAATTAATAAATAAACTAAACTATAAAAATTATATTTGATAAAAAGTTAAAATAAAATAAATAAAAAATATATGAAGCTGCCGGGAGTCGAACCCGGGTCAGCCAAGACTCGTTAGCAACTTAACATTTATTCCCTAAACCACTCCGCCACAATGTGTTTTCTGTTAACTCTAGGAACACAAATGAAACTTATACACAAACTCAGTTGAACCGATGGTGCCATCTGAAAAACGGTAATCGGCAAACCAATCGTCAAATCGTTGTTTAATTCACTTGTTCAGCTTATAACCGATGTATGACGGTTTCTAATCAAGTTAAAATTGATTGAACTTTAAGTCTCATCATTTTCGGTTTTTGAAACCGAAAGTCCATCAAAGTTCTGATTTAACTCAAGCTTCAGACCATTCTCGCGATTCAGAGCTATCATATCAATACTCAATTTCAATTTCGTCGCATTTTTGGACCACCAGATCATCTGAATCAGTTCGCCGGAAAATTTCTGCAAGTCACCGGAAAACCGGGACTCACATTCTCACGGTATTTCCTCTGACTCTTTCTGTTTAAATCATGTGATTAATCAGTCTCTAACACAACTCCACCATCAGAATCGATCCTAGGCAACGGTTATCGAAAATCTTATCTTCGCCGGAAAACTTCTGAAACTGCCGGAATCACACTGTGAACTGGTATGATATCCTAAACTTCTTTTAAACCTTGTTTAAGTGACTCAACTTCATAAATAATCGATCAACGCTGTTAATTGGTTTCAACAGCCGGAGTTCACTTTCAGTACCGACGAACCTTCGCCGGATTTCTGTGAACAACATCAATCGGTATATTCTTTTCCTTAAACTCTCTCCATTCTCTACTTTTGAATTACTGTTAATGTCTGAAAATTTTATAAGTCATAAATCAATCATAACAAGTCGGATTATGCTGTCTGTGTAAATCCGCGAAGATGATGAAGTCCTAACACAACATAAGATTAATTAAAAACGGTATTTTAAACGGGTTAGACACACAGTCCAGCGGTGGACTGTGTGCAAATTTCACACCACACGTCCCGAGTTCGATCCCTGCTACACGCACGCCTTGTGTAATAACATGCCTTTTTGATCAAGAACTAAACCGGGTTAAAACAGATAGTTGTTAAGTATAATAAAAACCAAGATAATAACCGGGTTAGACACAACAGTCCAGCGGTGGACTGTGTGCAACATGAACTACACGTCGCGCGTTCGAAACTCGTCACGAGCACCGGTCCGATTGAATTAAAACGTTTTTGCAAATAAAGGAAATTTCGGTTAATTCAAATAAGTGTATAAATATAATTAAAAACGAGTTTATTTCGGGTTAGACACGTAGCTCAGTTGGTAGAGCTGCGTGCACGCGAACGGGAGGTCGCCGGTTCGAATCCCACCCGGCGCAGGTTTATTCGCTGACCGTACCGGTCAACGATCAACGGTCAACGGTCAACGCTCAAAAAAATAATATTTTTTTTTTATTTTATTTATTTAATTTAAGTTAAAAATCAATTAAAAATACTTAAAAATAACATTTTTAAAGATAGAAAATAGCCATAAACTCACAAAAATATATCTAAAAATTTCATTAAAATCCTTAATAAAATCCATCCATTTATTATATTTTTCCTTTTATTATCTAGGTTAGTATTCCTCGTTGATCCGCTCATCTAAATCGTGCGCATCTCACCATCTCCAATCCAATGCACCCAACGTGAGTGAATCTTACAAATTCCCCGTTTTAATCACGTTTTTGGGGTGTATCATGTGTCTTTGTTTATATACATATTATAACTAAACCATTGTGCATACATCATATCATGAACATGTGTATTTAGTTGTTGCTGTTAAGTAGTTATTATTGGATGCAATTTATTATTTCAGTACATGCAATTGCCGAGGCCGCCGCCGCTCCCCATTTATGAGTGTTGAGCCTGTTCCCCATTTTATTATGCGGTTGAAACCCGGTGTGCCCGCATACGATCGGCTCCGTTTGATTGAGCCTTGATCGCACAGTTCATTTTACATTTTCAGTACATGCAATACGATCGGCTTTGTTTGATTGAGCCTTGATCGCGCAGTTCATTTTACATTTTCAGTACATGCAATACGATCGGCTCCGTTTGATTGAGCCTTGATCGCACAGTTCATTTATGTTAGTTATCGTATGATATTGGTATGTTCATGTATGCTATCAAGTGTTATTGTATGTTATAATTGTAACTGCTATTTGCCAATGCTTGATTACTTACATTTGCTCATTTATGATTATGCACAATATTTCATTGATAAACTAACCATAAAATCATTATCAAATGTTTATCTAATAAGGTTCACTCGCCAACTTATCTTGACCCAAAAACTCCCATTTTACACATGATACAGGTGAACCAGCAGCAGCTAGGAACACATAGGACCTGGATTAGAAGAATAAAACGATTTAGTATTGGGATTGTTATGTTTGGTTATTTCCTTTGTATTAAATGAACATGTTTGGATGTTTGAAAATGTAACTTTGACTTTATTAATTATGAAACATAATAGTAAATGTCATGTGCTTTGGTGATAACCCAATTATGCCCCGACTCTTATTTCCGCTGCGGGTCGGGGTGTGACAGTCCTAGCCTATTACACTATAAACTTGACTTTTGATTTATCCAGCCCAACCTTCAACCCCCCATGCAAACCTGGGAATTTTCTACCAGTTCTCTTGTAAAACACTAGCCCTAACACTCAATAAGGCTAGTTGGTGCAAAATATCCATTTCTTCAAGATCAGAAGATTCAATGTGTTGCAAATCATTCAGCTCAAAGGATAGATTGTCAGAGGTTTGCCTTTCCCTGTCACACCCCGACCCGCAGCGGAATAAGAGTCGGGGCATAATTGGGTTATCACCAAAACTCATGATGTTTACTAATATGAAATTACATCCTCAATATTCCAAACAAGTTCGTACAATTACAAAGAAAAGTAACTAACTAAACAATCCAAAGTCTAAACCAATTTATTCTTATAAGCCATCCTATATGTTTCTTGCTGCCACTGGATCACCTGTATCATGTGTAAAATTGGGGTTTTTGGATCAACATAAGTTGGCGAGTGAACCTTGTTAGAAAACATTTATTATTGATTTCTTGTTATATTTAATATGGAAAGATTGTGCAATAATCATATGTGAGCAAATGTAAATAAACATACAATAACAATAACAATAACAATCCACCTTGCATGACTGTATAACATGAATGATAATGTATATGTTGGCAACGTCACGTTCACGCTCATAGGTAATGGGGAACAGACGGCCTATGATGATGTATGTGCGATCAAGGCTCAATCAAACGGAGCCAATCGTATGTTGGCAACGCCTCGTTCACGCTCATAGGTAATGGGGAGCGGCGGCCTGTGATAATGTATGTACTGAAAATGATAACTTTAATCTAAACATTAACCACGCAAACAGTTGATACATAATGAATACACATTTGATCATTGATATGATGGATGCACAAGTGTTTAAATGAAATAAATAATATGACACATGATACACCCCAAAAACGTGATTAAAACGGGAAATTTGTAGAGATTCACTCACATTGGGTGCGTTCGTTTGATAATGTTGAATGCGCACGAGTTTAGAGGATTGATCGACGAGGAACAACTAACCTAATTAATAACGAAAAGGTACGGTAAATAAGTGGATTTTATTAACAATTTTAATAGGATTTTTGGATATATTTTTGTGAGTTTAAGGCTATTTTCTAACTTTAAAAACATTATTTTTAAGTATTTTTAATTGATTTTTTTAAATTAAATAAATAAATAAAAATATAAAAAAATGTTGACTTTTTGACTTTGACCGTTGACCGTTGACCATGACTGTTGACCGGTTCGGTCGTGTATATATTTGCACTGAGTGAGGTTCGAACTTGTGACCTCCCGTACGCGTGCACGCAGCTCATCCTACCAACTGAGCTACGTGTTCTAACCCGAAATATTTATGTTTTAATTATATTTATATACTATTTAATTTATTTAAAATTCTTTTATTTTAAAAAGATTTTAATTCTATCGAAACCGGTGCGCATAACAGGTCTCGAACCGGGACCTGTTGTTTAACATTGCACACAGTCCACCGCTGGACTGTGTTCTAACCTGGTTAAAAACTCTTGTTTTTATTTCTCTTATATACTAACTGAAAGTTTCCATATTTGGGTTTTATAAAAAGTCTGAATATTGTGACGAATCGGAACAGGACAGACTCTAACCCGGGACACTATGATTCAAATGCACACAGTCCACCGCTGGACTGTGTGTCTAACCCGAAATATAACCCGATTTATATTTAGTAGATACACAGACTAGACTTCATCTTCTCCGTTAAACCACACAGACAACGATTATTCTACTCATCTTGTTCAATTCAATTAACGGACATATGACTGATTAAAATGAAATGGACAGGGAAGGTTTTGGGAATGAACGTACCGGAATGATGACTTTTCTCAGAACTCCGGCGAAGTCGTCGGCTCTGTTTTATGAACTCCGTCTGAGCGGACCAATTAACAGTCTTGATTATCAAATTGTGAAATTAAATGACTAAACAAGAGTTATCAGAAGGTTTAAATGATTATACCGTTTCACAGCGAAATTTAGGAATTTTCAGAAGTTTTCCGGCGACTGCAGATTGTCCGATATCGTCGTCTGGGACCGATTCTAATTGGAGGGTTTGAGTTAGTAAAAGTCTAACAACAGATAGAAGATGAAAGAATTGAGAAATTTACCGTTTTGATGAAAGACACGGTTTTCCGGCGAAAGTCCGGCGAGTTTAGAAAGCGTTTCCGACGAACAGAAAATAGAGCGAAAGTGAAATTGGAGGTTCTGTGAGTGTTTTTGAGTCGCGAGATGATGATATTGCCGGTGTAACTCAGGAAGTAAATGATTTCGGTTATTAAACCCGAAAATCATATGAATTCAAGTTCAATAAAGGCTGAATTGATTGAGATCGTGCGTCGTAATGTTTTCATCGGTTATTATCAGTATTAACGATCACTCAATCGTCTGGAATGTTGAAAGCCGATATCGGTTTCAGTTTTGGCGCAAACAGGTGATTTCACAGGTGAACTTATGTTTTATTTGTTTCCTAAATTTCACAAAGACATCAAGTGGCGGAGTGGTTAATTGTTTGGTGTTAAGGTCTTCCGGCTGACAGGGGTTCGAAACCCGGCAGCCCCTTTTCATTTTTAAATGCTTTATTTTTATTTTTTTACAATTTTAATTTCCATATTCTAAAATGTTTATTAGTTATGTGTTGTTTAAAATTAAAATAAGCATTAAATGAGCAATGAAAATTTGAAACTGATTATTCGATTAATAAACGAAGCGGGTTTGAAAACCCGTTTTTCGACGGATGTTACATTCCCAACTAGCAGCAAAAGCATAGTTGGGTGCATATGTTTCAGATCCAAAGTTCCCACCAGATGTAATATCTATATAGTGATCATAACTTTGGTCCTTACTGCAGCCAGGACCCTCTTCTTGGCCAAAAAGAGCTGTATTACCCAATGAGTAATTATCAGTCATTTTGCCAGAATCTTGCAACTTCTTTTTCTGGTTTAACTCTCTCTCATAAGTGAGGAGTATCCCATGAAGTTGAGTCAACGACATTTCTTTAAACCCAACAGATTTTCGCGTTACATAAGCTACCGTCTCCCACTTATCTGGTAACGATCTTAGGAAACGGCTATTGACAGTCGAATTAGGAAAAACCACGTTAACCAGTCTAAGTTCACTGATGAGACAGTTGTAACGTTCAAATTGTTGTGTTAGAGACTCTCCTTTCAAGTGACAAAACGTTTCATACTGCTGATTTAGAACTTCTATATTACTTTTTATCACTTCCTTAGTCCCACCAAATTTCTCCTTAAGTGCATCCCATAACTCCTTTGCACTATTGCAATGGAGTAGACCAGCATAAATTTCATCGGGTAAGGCCGAAGCAACTATGCTAAATGCCTTAGCATCCAATTCAATTTTCTGGAAATCCTGCTCCGAAAAGTTTCCAGGATTTTTTGGGACTTGTTTGGTTGGATCTTCTGTGCTTGGAACCATTGGAACGCGAGGTCCATAAGCAACAGATCTCCAGCAACCGGTATTTTGATGGGCAAGGGTGTGACCCATCCGTCGTTGCCAAATGAAATATTCATTTCTTTTGAGCATTGGTGGTTTAACAAGGATCCAGAATTGGCATCCTGTGTGTTTTGAGACATTTTCAGTTGATTTTTTTCAGATTTTGTTTTTAAACACTTTGAACGTAGTAAAAGCTCTGAATATCAAACAAAAACAACCAAACTGATTAGCAAGAGAGCTGATCTGTTCGAACCAAATCGTTTGTTAGATCGAATTTGATGAATCAAGCTCTGATACCAATTGTTAGGATCTGAATTTGAATTACTTGTAGTTTTTGTTTCAAAAATGGAAAATGATTGAATTAAAAGAGATTTGCAGCGGAATAAGATGGAAAACTTTTACTACAAGCAATGGTCGTTTGTTTTCATCATCATCATGCTTTCAAGTTGATTAACTTGCATGTGATTCACAAACTCCCCTCAGCCTTTGCAATTAGAGTTTGGTAATGAGAAAATGCAGAGAAGATGATATGCGAAAGTTGATCTTTTAAGAGACAAGTTTAAAGGTTACAAGAGTTGCCTATTTATACTAACTATCTAACCTCTGAGCATCTTTGATGAAGTCAGGGTTGATAGTGACAGGAAACAATATGTAACTAACTCTAAACACTGCTTATGCTAACTATCAGTGCTTGGCATTGTTAATTGATTAATTAAGCTAATGACTAAACTCTGATACCTATCCTCTGTCTTTGTTAACTATAGCAGACCTTGAAGCTTTGTGAAGGCAGATGATAGGATGAGCAGTCTTTATGGAAAGCAGTGTAAGTATATCAGAGGATGTAACCTCTGATAGTTGAACCAAAGCTCGAATAGTGTTGTTTGGATTTATATCATATGTTCCTTTCATAGGGTTCAATCCCAACAACAAAGGAAGTAACAAGAATGCACTTTAAAGCAGAATTCCAAAATTTCACTAAAAACGATAAGGATTACATATTTTTCCTCTAAAGAGGTCTCAATACAAAAATCTTGTACGCACAGGGACTTATTACAAGAAAAACATACCCACGCAGGGCTTAATAGAAATAACAATGTCCACGCAGGGACTTTTTGGAATTTAAATTACATAATTGAAACAAAAACTACTCATCCTTTCTCCCTTTTAGGTCTTTATAATGTTTCTTGATAAATTTGGTCGTTTTCTTCTCCGACTTCTTAACTTGTTGCCGCATTTCCCTGACCTGATCTAAGGCCTCATTAATGGCCTCGAGTTGTGCTTGTGGTTGGGGTTGAGGCTGAGGTGGAGGTGGTTGCGGCTGAGGCGCAACTGGATATGGATATACGTAAGGTGGATACCCGGTAGTGGCATAAGGAGGTGGGTAATTAGGGTAAGAAGAATGATAGAGGTTATTATGAATAACTGCATCATAATAAGGATCCTGTTCCAGCCCATGGTGGATGTAGTTATACAAACCAGGAGGGTCAACAGAGAAAACCTGACGGGCCTATGTAAGCAGGTATTAGGTTAGCAAAATCCGGTGGTGGTAGTGATGGTTGAGGTTGAGGTTCAACAGTTGGTTGTGGCAGGGGTTCCACCACTGGCGATGTGTTCGAGGGCCCATCCATTTGCTATTTAATTATATTTATATACTATTTAATTTATTCAAAATTCATTTATTTTAAAAAGGATTTTAATTCTATCGAACCGGTGCGCATAACAGGTTTCGACTGGGACCTGTTGTTTAACATTGCACACAGTCCATCGCTGGACTGTGTGTCTAACCTGGTTAAAACTCTTGTTTTTATTTCTCTTATATACTAACTGGAAGTTTCCATATTTGGGTTTTATAAAAAGTCTGAATATTGTGACGAATCGGAACAAGGACAGACTCGAACCCGGGACACTATGATTCAAATGCACACAGTCCACCGCTGGACTGTGTGTCTAACCCAAAATATAACCCGATTTATATTAAGTATATACACAGACTAGACTTCATCTTCTCCGTTAACCACACAGACAACGATTATTCTACTGATCTTGTTCAATTCAATTAACGGACATATGACTGATTAAAATGAAATGGACAGGGAAGGTTTTGGGAATGAACGTACCGGAATGATGACTTTTCTCAGAACTCCGGCGAAGTCGTCGGCTCTGTTTTATGAACTCCGTCTGAGCGGACCAATTAACAGTCTTGATTAACAAATTGTGAAATTAAATGACTAAACAAGAGTTATCAGAAGGTTTAAATGATTATACCGTTTCACAGCGAAATTTAGGAATTTTCAGAAGTTTTCCGGCAACTACAGATTATCCGATATCGTCGTCTGGGACCGATTCTGATTGGAGGGTTTGAGTTAGTAAAAGTCTAACAACAGATAGAAGATGAAAGAATTGAGAAATTTACCGTTTTGATGAAAGACACGGTTTTTCGGCGAAAGTCCGGCGAGTTCAGAAAGCGTTTCCGACGAACAGAAAATAGAGCGAAAGTGAAATTGGAGGTTCTGTGAGTGTTTTTGAGTCGCGAGATGATGATATTGCCGGTGTAACTCAGGAAGTAAATGATTTCGGTTATTAAACCCGAAAATCATATGAATTCAAGTTCAATAAAGGCTGAATTGATTGAGATCATGCGTCGTAATGTTTTCATCGGTTATTATCAGTATTAACGATCACTCAATCGTCTGGAATGTTGAAAGCCGATATCGGTTTCAGTTTTGGCGCAAACAGGTGATTTCACAGGTGAACTTATGTTTTATTTGTTTCCTAAATTTCACAAAGACATCAAGTGGCGGAGTGGTTAATTGTTTGGTGTTAAGGTCTTCCGGCTAACCGGGGTTCGAAACCCGGCAGCCCCTTTTCATTTTTAAATGCTTTATTTTTATTTTTTTACAATTTTAATTTCCATATTCTAAAATGTTTATTAGTTATGTGTTGTTTAAAATTAAAATAAGCATTAAATGAGCAACGAAAATTTGAAACTGATTATTCGATTAATAAATGAAGCGGGTTTTGAAAACCCGTTTTTCGACGGATGTTACAGTATCCCCTACTTTTAGAAATTTCGTCCTGAAATTTAAGTAGTAGTGGTAATAGGAAAAAGATGCGGGTATTTTTCGCGCATTGAGTCTTCACGTTCCCAAGTAAACTCAGGTCCCCGTTTTGACTCCCAGCGTACCCTAACAATTGGAATACGACTCCGTCTTAAACGTTTTTCTCCGAAGTCCATGATCTCTACTGGTCTTTCAATGAAATGCATAGATTCATCAATCTGAATATCTTCCAGGGGAATATGGAGGTTTTCATCGGCGAGACACTTCTTTAAGTTTGATACGTGGAATGTGGGGTGAATTTTGTTGAGTTCTTCTGGTAGGTCAAGCTTGTATGCTACAGGTCCTACTCTTTCGAGTATCTTGAAAGGTCCTACGTAGCGTGGTGCTAGCTTGCCCTTCTGGCCAAAACGAACTACTCCCTTCCACAGTGATACTTTTAAAAGTACATGATCACCAATGTTAAACTCCAAAGGCTTTCGTCGTTTGACTGCATAACTCTTTTGACGACTTTGTGCCGCTAGAAGATTGTTTCGAATTTGATGGATCTTGTTTGTTGTTTCTTGAATTAGTTCTGGACCGGTGATTTGAGCTTCTCCAATTTCGTGCCAACATACTGGAGATCGGCACTTACGACCATATAAAGCTTCGAAAGGTGCCATGCCGATACTGGAATGATAGCTGTTGTTGTATGAAAATTCAACTAATGGTAGATGAGCATCCCAATTTTTCTTGAAGTCTATGACACATGCTCGAAGCATATCTTCAAGAGTTTGGATAGTGCGTTCAGATTGCCCATCAGTTTGAGGATGATAAGCGATACTAAGGTCTAATCGTGTACCCAAAGCGGCTTGTACGGCTTGCCATGTTCGTGAAGTGAAATGACCATCACGATCGGAAATAATGCTTAATGGTACACCATGACGGCTTACGATTTCGCTTATGTAGATACGAGCTAACTTCTCGTTCTTGAAATCTTCGCGGATCGGAATGAAGTGAGCTGATTTTGTAAGACGATCAATGATTACCCATATAGTGTCATACCCACCATAAGTGCGAGGTAACCCGGTAATGAAGTCCATGGTTATGTTTTCCCACTTCCATACAGGTATTTCAAGTTGGACCAGAACTCCTGAGGGTCTTTGATGTTCAGCTTTTACTTTGGAACATGTAAGGCACTTGGAAACGAAAACAGCGATATCCTTCTTCATGCCAGGCCACCAGTAGTTGTATCGAAGGTCTTGATACATCTTTTCGGCCCTGGGTGTACAGAGTATCGTGTTTTGTGCGCCTCATTCATAAGAAAATCACGAAGGTTGTTGTGATCGGGAATCCATATGCGATCTAGATAGTACAGAATACAAGACAGCTCCTTTCGAACATCGTTTTCCGTTACTGAAACATGTTGGGCTTCTCGAATTTGATCTTTGATGTCGGTTACGATTTGCGAACATAGAAGACAAATGGAGTTCGCATAACCCTTTCGACTGAGCGCATCGGCCACCACATTTGCCTTGCCAGGATGATACCGAATTTCACAGTCGTAGTCATTAAGAAGTTCGACCCATCTCCGTTGCCTCATGTTTAACTCCTTTTGGTTGAAGATATGTTGGAGACTCTTGTGGTCAGTGTATATTTCACACTTAGTACCGTAGAGGTAATGTCTCCATATCTTAAGAGCGAACACAACGGCTCCAAGTTCTAGGTCGTGGGTAGTGTAGTTCTTCTCATGAGTTTTGAGTTGTCTAGAAGCATAAGCTATCACTTTTCCTCTTTACATTAGAACACAGCCTAGTCCTTGCCCTGACTCGTCGCAATAAACCATCAAGTCATCACAACCTTCAGGAAGAGTGAGAATAGGTGTGTGACAGAGTTTCTGTTTAAGGGTTTGGAAGGCTTCTTCTTGTTTGGGTCCCCATATGAAGGGTTTTCCTTTATGTGTTAAAGCCGTGAGTGGTACAGCGATGCGGGAGAAATTTGCAATGAAACGGCGATAATAACCAGCCAAACCAAGGAATGATCTTACTTCGGTTGGTGTACGTGGCGCTTGCCATTCTTGTACTGCTTTGATCTTTGAGGGGTCGACATGTATTCCCTTGTCATTGACGACATGTCCAAGGAATTGTACCTCTTTTAACAAGAATTCGCATTTGGAGAATTTGGCGTAGAGCTTTTCATTCCCTAAGAGTGTAAGGATGAGTCGAAGGTGTCGTTCATGATCAGAATTAGACTTTGAGTAAATGAGAATATCGTCTATGAAGACTATAACAAAGCGATCGAGATAGGGTTTGCAGACTCTGTTCATTAGATCCATGAAGACAGCTGGAGCGTTGGTTAGACCAAATGGCATGACCATGAATTCATAATGACCATAACGAGTTCGGAAGGTGGTCTTTGGGACGTCTTCTTCATGTACTCTGAGTTGATGATAACCAGAACGAAGGTCGATTTTTGAAAAACAACTGGCGCCTTGAAGTTGGTCAAGAAGATCATCGATGCGAGGTAATGGGTAGCGGTTCTTAACCGTTAACTTGTTGAGTTCTCTGTAGTCGATACACATGCAAAGCGTTCCATCTTTCTTCTTCACAAAAAGGACAGGTGCACCCCAAGGCGATGAGCTAGGACGTATGAATCCTTTGTCAGTCAACTCTTGCAATTGACTGGCTAGCTCTTGCATTTCGGATGGGGCTAACCGATAAGGAGATTTTGCAACTGGTGTAGCTCCAGGTATAAGATCAATGCGAAATTCGACTTCTCTCACTGGAGGAAGTCCTGAAATGTCGTCAGGAAAAACTTGCGGAAAATCTTTTACTACTGGGATGTCTTCAAGTTTCTTCTCCTTGGTTCCCTTTTTGATGACATGAGTTAGAAATGCGACATAATTCTTACGGAGATATTTTCGAGCTTGAAGGCAGGACATTAATTTGAGCCCTTTCGAAGGGGTTTCTCCAAAGATTCGTAGAGTCTGACCGTTTGCAAGAGGAATGCGAATAAACTTTTCGCGGCATACAACTTCAGCATGATGTTGGCTGAGCCAGTCCATACCAATAATAATGCCAAAGCTTCCCAACTTCATAGGAATGAGATCAACTGGAAAATCGTGATCGTTTAGGGTGAGAGTACAATTGCGTATAATAGAGTTTAATGAGACCGGTTTTCCGTCAGCAACTTCTACCGTTATGGATTCCATGAGTTTATCTCGAGCTTGGTTGAGGATGGGTTCAAATTCTAAGGACACAAAACTTTTATCCGCGCCAGTATCAAATAACATGGATGCATAACTACCATTGATGAGACCCGTTAACCACATTGTTGTCAGCCCTAGCTTGATTGGCGTTGATGTTAAAAGCTCTTCCTCTTGCAGATGGAGGAGCTTGGTTAGCCTAGTTTACTGGATTAGCTTGAGCTTGGGCATGGATGATATTCACCAGGCGTGGACAGGTGTTCCTGAAGTGGTTCGGGTCTCCACAGTTGTAACAAGCTGCATAGGTTGCACCATGGGATAGTTGGGTTGGTAGTAGGATTGGGCTACATGTTGGGTAGGTGGTAGTAGTAATGGTTGTTGGGCTTGACCCATTATCTGATGGTGGGCTTGGGTTGAGGGCTGATGGCGGTTCGTTCGCTGAGGTACGCGACAGGTTTGAATGGTGTGACCTGCGCGACCACAGCCGGTGCAATGTTGGCAGGGATGATCAGGAAAATGATGGTATTGGCAACGGTTGCACTTTGTGTATGGGCCGGAGTATGGCCTTTTATATGGTGCAGGTGAGGGGGCAACTTGAGTGATGGGTGCAGCAGGGATAGGGAAATTTGTTTATGTGACAGGTTTCGTTTCCTCTTATTAGCAAACTTTGAGGAGGAGGTGGAATGGTTTGAAGTTTGGCCCTCAACAGGGGTTTTCTTTTTCTCGTCCTTAAATTTTCCGTTGCGAATACGATTCTCGGTAAGCTCGGTAGCTAGTTCCATAGCAGCTTCGAGTGTTGCAGGCGAAGTGCTGAGAACTGAGTCTTGAATTTTCGAGGGGAGGCCTCGAATATAGTGTTCGACTAAGTGGTAAACTGGGGTGAACAAGTTAAGGACCATTTGGTTCAACTCTAAAAACCTCTTGTTGTAGGAAGTACGATCTCCCTCCTTTTGCTTCAACGAATGAAATTCATCCTCTAACTTTTTGATCTCGCTTCTTGGACAGAAGCGTCTCGTCATGATTTCCCTTAACTCCTCCCACGTTAAGGCCATTGCATCTTCGATTCCTCTCTTACCCTTTTCAGTATTCCACCAGGTAAGAGCTACCCCAAATAGCCTCCCGGTTGCGTAACGTACCTTGCGATCCTCGGGACAATCGCAGTTGAGGAAGGTGATTTCCATTTCCTCAAACCAGTGGAGGAGAGCAGTGACACCTTCGGTCCCTTCAAATTTCGGGGGATCGCAAGACTTGAAATGTTTGTATGAGCACTTTTTGGAGGGAGGGTTGTCACCATTCTGGTCTTCTTGCTGGGTAGGATTGATGGGATTTGCGGCGAGAGCTTGTTGGACTTGAACTACGATGTCAGGAAGCACCGCGGCCATTTGTTTTGCGATTTGGGTGGCCAAGCGTTCGTTTGACCTTCCTGACCTTCTACCCCCACGTTGTTGCCTAGCCGACATCTACAGAAATATACATAAGAAGATTGTGAGTTTAAGGAGTCTTTTTAGGTGTCATGTGTCTTAAAAAAATAAAATGACATAAACATCAATAATGCAACTACATCCATAGGATGTCTTGGGTTTGCTCATGTTTGGGCCTCAAATGTCCCCCATACCTTCACCTGTATAGTCATGTGGGCCCCCATGACTATTGGCTTAGTAGGATTCACATTGGTATTGGCGGTTTAACACTCGCATCACCCAAATGAAAACCATGAAATATGTTTGCGAGATGTATGGTCGGAGGGTGTCCAGGTGTAGACACAATGACAACTCAAAGTGGGGTTAGCTCACACGACGTTTGGTATAGCATGCTTTGGCCTAATAGGTCCTTCGTACTCTCATCGTTAGTCCCCGGGTAGGCAAACTGGTCCTTTATTTTGGATTTATACGAATGCCAAGCCTAGACAGGACGTTCCGACTACCGGTACTTGTACCCTTCCAGTTACTACATGCCCGTCATGAGAACTCACTTTGATATGATTTGAAAATACAAAAATCGTTGCAAAAGTCATGGAAATTGTGTGGTGTGTGCTCTCATGGATATGAAATGTTATGAGGATATGATTCATGATAGGCATTGTATAATAATATGTACTTATGAACATGCTTGCATAACATTGAATGTAACAATAAACATAAAGCATATAAACATCATGAATTTTGCATGTAACACACAAACAATTTAAAAATTCTAATCAACTATAGTATAGGCTCTAAAGGTCTAATAACCTATCCTATATCCCTATAGTCATGGCTCCGATACCAATCTGTCACACCCCGACCCGCAGCGGAATAAGAGTCGGGGCATAATTGGGTTATCACCAAAGCTCATGATGTTTACTAATATGTTTCATATTTATTAAATTTAAAATTACATCCTCAATATTCCAAACAAGTTCGTACAATTACAAAGAAAAGTAACTAACTAAACAATCCAAAGTCTAAACCGATTTATTCTTCTAAGCCATCCTTTATGTTTCTTGCTGCCACTGGATCACCTGTATCATGTGTAAAATGGGGGTTTTTGGGTCAACATAAGTTGGCGAGTGAACCTTGTTAGAAAACATTTATTATTGATTTCTTGTTATATTTAATATGGAAAGATTGTGCAATAATCATATGTGAGCAAATGTAAATAAACATACAATAACAATAACAATAACAATCCACTTTGCATGACTGTATAACATGAATGATAATGTATATGTTGGCAAAGTCACGTTCACGCTCATAGGTAATGGGGAACGGAAGGCCTATGATGATGTATGTGCGATCAAGGCTCAATCAAATGGAGCCGATCGTATGTTGGCAACGCCTCGTTCACGCTCATAGGTAATGGGGAACAGCTCACGCTCATAGGTAATGGGGAGCGGCGGCCTATGATAATGTATGTACTGAAAATGATAACTTTAATCTAAACATTAACCACGCAAACAGTTGATACATAATGAATACACATTTGATCATTGATATGATGGATGCACAAGTGTTTAAATGAAATAAATAATATGACACATGATACACCCAAAAACGTGATTAAAACGGGGAATTTGTAGAGATTCACTCACATTGGGTGCGTTCGTTTGATAATGTTGAATGCGCACGAGTTTAGAGGATTGATCGACGAGGAATAACTAACCTAATTAATAACGAAAAGGTACGGTAAATAAGTGGATTTTATTAACAATTTTAATAGGATTTTTGGATATATTTTTGTGAGTTTAAGGCTATTTTCTAACTTTAAAAACATTATTTTTAAGTATTTTTAATTGATTTTTTTAAATTAAATAAATAAATAAAAATATAAAAAATTGTTGACTTTTTGACTTTGACCGTTGACCGTTGACCATGACTGTTGACCGGTTCGGTCGTGTATATATTTGCACTGAGTGAGGTTCGAACTTGTGACCTCCCGTACGCGTGGACGCAGCTCTACCAACTGAGCTACGTGTCTAACCCGAAATATTTCTGTTTTTAATTATATTTATATACTATTTAATTTATTCAAAATTCATTTATTTTAAAAAGGATTTTAATTCTATCGAACCGGTGCGCATAACAGGTCTCGAACCCGGGACCTGTTGTTTCACATTGCACACAATCCACCGCTGGACTGTGTGTCTAACCTGGTTAAAACTCTTGTTTTTATTTCTCTTATATACTAACTGGAAGTTTCCATATTTTGGTTTTATAAAAAGTCTGAATATTGTGACGAATCGGAACAAGGACAGACTCAAACCCGGGACACTATGATTCAAATGCACACAGTCCATCGCTGGACTGTGTGTCTAACCCGAAATATAACCCGATTTATATTTAGTATATACACAGACTAGACTTCATCTTCTCCGTTAAACCACACAGACAACGATTATTCTACTCATCTTGTTCAGTTCAATTAACGGACATATGACTGATTAAAATGAAATGGACAGGGAAGGTTTTGGGAATGAACGTACCGGAACGATGACTTTTCTCAGAACTCCGGCGAAGTCGTCGGCGCTGTTTTATGAACTCCGTCTGAGCGGACCAACTAACAGTCTTGATTAACAAATTGTGAAATTAAATGACTAAACAAGAGTTATCAGAAGGTTTAAATGATTATACC
The DNA here is from genome assembly GCA_947069175.1 of Scalesia atractyloides. Taxonomy (NCBI): domain Eukaryota; kingdom Viridiplantae; phylum Streptophyta; class Magnoliopsida; order Asterales; family Asteraceae; genus Scalesia; species Scalesia atractyloides. The sequence continues at coordinate 18,484,040 of CAMTDV010000016.1, read as the reverse complement.
GTTTCACAGCAAAATTTAGGAATTTTCAGAAGTTTTCCGGCGACTGCAGATTGTCCGATATCGTCGTCTGGGACCGATTCTGATTGGAGGGTTTGAGTTAGTAAAAGTCTAACAACAGATAGAAGATGAAAGAATTGAGAAATTTACCGTTTTGATGAAAGACACGGTTTTCCGGCGAAAGTCCGGCGAGTTCAGAAAGCGTTTCCGACGAACAGAAAATAGAGCGAAAGTGAAATTGGAGGTTCTGTGAGTGTTTTTGAGTCGCGAGATGATGATATTGCCGGTGTAACTCAGGAAGTAAATGATTTCGGTTATTAAACCCGAAAATCATATGAATTCAAGTTCAATAAAGGATGAATTGATTGAGATCGTGCGTCGTAATGTTTTCATCGGTTAATATTAGTATTAACGATCACTCAATCGTCTGGAATGTTGAAAGCCGATATCGGTTTCAGTTTTGGCGCAAACAGGTGATTTCACAGGTGAACTTATGTTTTATTTGTTTCCTAAATTTCACAAAGACATCAAGTGGCGGAGTGGTTAATTGTTTGGTGTTAAGGTCTTCCGGCTGACCCGGGTTCGAAACCCGGCAGCCCCTTTTCATTTTTAAATGCTTTATTTTTATTTTTTTACAATTTTAATTTCCATATTCTAAAATGTTTATTAGTTATGTATTGTTTAAAATGAAAATAAGCATTAAATGAGCAACGAATATTTGAAACTGATTATTCGATTAATAAACGAAGCGGGTTTTGAAAACCTGTTTTTCGACGGATGTTACAGTATCCCCTACTTTTAGAAATTTCGTCCCGAAATTTAAGTAGTAGTGGTAATAGGAAAAAGATGCGGGTATTTTTCGCGCATTGAGTCTTCACGTTCCCAAGTAAACTCAGGTCCCCGTTTCGACTCCCAGCGTACCCTAACAATTGGAATACGACTCCGTCACGTTTTTCTCCGAAGTCCATGATCTCTACTGGTCTTTCAATGAAATGCATAGATTCATCGATCTGAATATCTTCCAGGGGAATATGGAGGTTTTCATCGGCGAGACACTTCTTTAAGTTTGATACGTGGAATGTGGGGTGAATTTTGTTGAGTTCTTCTGGTAGGTCAAGCTTGTATGCTACAGGTCCTACTCTTTCGAGTATCTTGAAAGGTCCTACGTAGCGTGGTGCTAGCTTGCCCTTCTAGCCAAAACGAACTACTCCCTTCCACGGTGATACTTTTAAAAGTACATGATCACCAATGTTAAACTCCAAAGGCTTTCGTCGTTTGTGTGCATAACTCTTTTGACGACTTTGTGCCGCTAGAAGATTGTTTCGAATTTGATAGATCTTGTCTGTTGTTTCTTGAATTAGTTCTGGACCGGTGATTTGAGCTTCTCCAATATCGTGCCAACATACTGGAGATCGGCACTTACGACCATATAAAGCTTCGAAAGGTGCCATGCCGATACTGGAATGATAGCTGTTGTTGTACGAAAATTCAACTAATGGTAGATGAGCATCCCAATTTCCCTTGAAGTCTATGACACATGCTCGAAGCATATCTTCAAGAGTTTGGATAGTGCGTTCAGATTGCCCATCAGTTTGAGGATGATAAGCGGTACTAAGGTCTAATCGTGTACCCAAAGCGGCTTGTACGGCTTGCCATGTTCGTGAAGTGAAACGACCATCACGATCGGAAATAATGCTTAATGGTACACCATGACGGCTTACGATTATTCGATTAAATGAGCAACGAAAATTTGAAACTGATTATTCGATTAATAAACGAAGCGGGTTTTGAAAACCCGTTTTTTGACGGATGTTACATTCCCAACTAGTAGCAAAAGCATAGTTGGGTGCATATGTTTCAGATCCAAAGTTCCCACCAGATGTAATATCTATATAGTGATCATAACTTTCGTCCTTACTGCAGCCAGAACCCTCTTCTTGGCCAAAAAGAGCTGTATTACCCAATGAGTAATCATCAGTCATTTTGCCAGAATCTTGCAACTTCTGTTTCTGGTTTAACTCTCTCTCATAAGTGAGGAGTATCCCATGAAGTTGTGTCAACGACATTTCTTTAAACCCAACAGATTTTCGCGTTACATAAGCTACCGTCTCCCACTTATCTGGTAACGATCTAAGGAAACTGCTATTGACAGTCGAATTAGGAAAAACCACGTTAACCAGTCTAAGTTCACTGATGAGACAGTTGTAACGTTCAAATTGTTGTGTTAGAGACTCTCCTTTCAAGTGACAAAACGTTTCATACTGCTGATTTAGAACTTCTCTATTACTTTCTATCACTTCCTTAGTCCCACCAAATTTCTCCTTAAGTGCATCCCATAACTCCTTTGCACTATTGCAATGGAGTAGACCAGCATAAATTTCATTGGGTAAGGACGAAGCAACTATGCTAAATGCCTTAGCATCCAATTCAATTTTCTGGAAATCCTGCTCCGAAAAGTTTCCAGGATTTTTTGGGACTTGTTTGGTTGGATCTTCTGTGCTTGGAACCATTGGAACGCGAGGTCCATAAGCAACAGATCTCCAGCAACCGGTATTTTGATGGGCAAGGATGTGACCCATCCGTCGTTGCCAAATGAAATATTCATTTCTTTTGAGCATCGGTGGTTTGAACAAGGATCCAGAATTGGCATCCTGTGTGTTTTGAGACATTTTCAGTTGATTTTTTTCAGATTTTGTTTTTAAACACTTTGAACGTAGTAAAAGCTCTGAATATCAAACAAAAACAACCAAACTGATTAGCAAGAGAGCTGATCTGTTCGAACCAAATCGATTGTTAGATCGAATTTGATGAATCAAGCTCTGATACCAATTGTTAGGATCTGAATTTGAATTACTTGTAGTTTTTGTTTCAAAAATGGAAAATGATTGAATTAAAAGAGATTTGCAGCGGAATAAGATGGAAAACTTTTATTACAAGCAATGGTCGTTTGTTTCATCATCATCATGCTTTCAAGTTGATTAACTTGCATGTGATTCACAAACTCCCCCTCAGCCTTTGCAATTAGAGTTTGGTAATGAGAAAATGCAGAGAAGATGATATGCGAAAGTTGATCTTTTAAGAGACAAGTTTAAAGGTTACAAGAGTTGCCTATTTATACTAACTATCTAACCTCTGAGCATCTTTGATGAAGTCAGGGTTGATAGTGACAGGAAACAATATGTAACTAACTCTAAACACTGCTTATGCTAACTATCAGTGCTTGGCACTGTTAATTGATTAACTAAGCTAATGACTAAACTCTGATTCCTATCCTCTGTCTTTGTTAACTCTAGCAGACCTTGAAGCTTTGTGAAGGCAGATGATAGGATGAGCAGTCTTTATGGAAAGCAGTGTAAGTACATCAGAGGATGTAACCTCTGATAGTTGAACCAAAGCTCGGATAGTGTTGTTTGGATTTATATCATATGTTCCTTTCATAGGGTTCAATCCCAACAACAAAGGAAGTAACAAGAATGCACTTTAAAGAAGAATTCCAAAATTTCACTAAAAACGATAAGGATTACATATTTTTCCTCTAAAGAGGTCTCAATACAAAAATCTTGTCCGCACAGGGACTTATTACAAGAAAAACATACCCACGCAGGGGCTTAATAGAAATAACAATGTCCACGCAGGGACTTTTTGGAATTTAAATTACATAATTGAAACAAAAACTGCTCATCCTTTCTCCCTTTTAGGGCTTTATAATGTTTCTTGATAAATTTGGTCGTTTTCTTCTCCGACTTCTTAACTTGTTGCCGCATTTCCCTGGCCTGATCTAAGGCCTCATTAATGGCCTCGAGTTGTGCTTGGGGTTGGGGTTGAGGCTGAGGTGGAGGTGATTGCGGCTGAGGCGCAACTGGATATGGATATACGTAAGGTGGATACCCGGTAGTGGCATAAGGAGGTGGGTGATTAGGGTAAGAAGAATGATAGAGGTTATTATGAATAACTGCGTCATAATAAGGATCCTGTTCCAGCCCATGGTGGATGTAGTTATACAAACCAGGAGGGTCAACAGAGAAAACCCTGACGGGCCTATGTAAGCAGGTATTAGGTTAGCAAAATCCGGTGGTGGTAGTGATGGTTGAGGTTGAGGTTCAACAGTTGGTTGTGGCGGGGTTCCATCACTGGCGATGTGTTCGAGGGCCCACCCATTTGCGGGTCCTCCGGGATGACTGGGTATGATGGTGGCAAAGGTGGTAACGAACCCGACCTCTGACCAGCACGCACCGACATGCGTGCCCCACGCCTTCGGCATGATGATGACTCAGGTGGTGGCTGAGGTTGGTCCACCTGTTGCATTTCTACATCCTCGGCTTGAGGATGTAGTGATGGGTTATGGTGTTGGGGAGTGCTATGGTGAGAGGTTGTATTGACGAACACGTACTGAGCCCATCATTGTTCATAGTCATCAGGACCTCGAAACGGAGACCATGCCAAGGAGTTTGAGCCACTAGACAGCTCGATGGGATGACCATACGATCCGGTTTGTGGAAATTCCTCCGGATCAGAATCTTCCTCCATATGCGTTGGTGAGTCAATTGGAGGGGTTTCAGGTGAGGGTTGGTTAACAAGGTTGTCATAGTTAAAGTTAAAGTATTCTTGGTGAGAATGGGAATGAGAATGGTGTGATTGGTGGGAGTGGTGAGAATGAGTGTGAGAATGGTAGGAATGTTGGGAATGTGATTGAGGTGGAGAATATTCGTGTGAAATCAAATGTCTATATGGTTCGAAAGGGGACGAAGAATCTTCGGATCCTTCGTAAGGGTTATGCTCAGGCAGATTAGCTACTCCAGCTAGAGAGGGTCAGAATGGTGGTCTAAAAGATGGTCCAGTCATAGAGGGTCCGCCCTCATGGGTCCTTTGCCCTTGCCTCGCGTCTGAATTTTGGCGGCATATTTCCTGCTTCAACAACGAGTTAAAATAAAGCGAAACAATAATAATAACTTAAGAATGAAATGAGTACTCTTAGGTCAAAGCCTAGACTTGGAAGTCTAAGGAATGTACTATTGTGTATTTTCGAGATTAAACACAAAGGCTAGTGTTTAATTCACTCGAACGTTGGCTCTGATACCAACCTGTCACACCCTGATTTCCACGTGTAACCCGGTGGGCCCGGATGGGGAATATCATGACGTAGTTGATAACATCATAACCAAACACCATGCACAGCGGAAGTCTTGGATTTAAATTACTATTACAAACCGAATGTCCAAAGTTCAAAATAAATTACAAGGCTCGTAATGAAAAGATCCATAGGCGGATCGAATAAAATATACAAAGTATTGTTCGACAGACTTTAAGCAACCTAGAGACTTGCAAATTCCTCTATTGTCACTATAGCACAGCTCCTGATCTATTGCGTGCTGCCACCTGTAACTTGGTCTTTTGAAAATACGTCAGTTTTCACTGGTAAATACTAATAACCGACTCCTTTTTGAAAACATTTATTTAAGATGATTTTTGTTGCACTTGGCACGTTTTGTAAATAACTTGGGATAGTTCAAAATGACCTTGTTTACAGTTTTACATGTTTGTCAATACATATGGGGTCCTGTGCAGAAACCGAATAACCTGATTAACCAACACGCCACTTAAATAATCCACCAGTGGGATTCAATATTTTATTAGCATTAGCGTCTGTCGGGTGTATGCCTACACCCCGCACTTAAGGTCATGGCCATTAGTAACTTAAATAGCCAAGGATATCCCAGACATGGTCGAATTAACCCCCAATGTTTAAGTTATCAAACAATACAGAATAAAATGGGTTATAAGGATTTAGTATATCACAATCTGATAACATGATCTGATACCCAACCAAGCGGTATTATTATACCGTATCCCAAGCCCGTATAGGGAAAATAAGTTAAAGGTATTTACCTGAGCAAATTTTTCAAATAAGATAAGTAACTAGCCGAATATTCAAAAAGTAAGCTTAGATGGCAATCTACCGGGAGGCTCTTAGTCTGGATATGATTGTGTTTATAACCAATTAGAATGCTAACGGGTCCTATCTACTTTGTGACTCGAACCGGGTTGCTTAAAGATAATAACGGTACTAAACGCTAGATTAAGCGATGACCGGAATAGAATGTAGTTTAAACCCGACAAGTACGAAGACTCGTTTAATATGGGTAAACATGTTACATTCTGGATTTTGAATATAAAATGATAAGGTTAAACCCATTTTGGTTAAATTACGTAAACTAGTTACGTAGGCCGAACCATACGCATATAAGAGAAATCGGGTAACCGGGTGAGTCCTATACAAGTTCCATATGCCATTTTACTTTAAATATGTTGTAACATCAGTGAGTTATCAACACATTGGTCCGTTATGGTTTTAAAATCCATTTATGCCTTAAAAGGGCATTTTGATCATTTTACGGCTTATAAAAAGACTTCATGAGCAAACTGATATAATGGTTATAAACTTACTGTAAAAATCAGTTTAACTATGATGTTATATCAGTACAATATCAAGTATAGTGTGGTTTTAGAGTTTAAGACCAAACTATGCCTCGAAAGGGTATTTTGGTCATTTCACACATCACATGACAAATTATTTGGGAATCTTAGTTTAGATTATGTACCTACTGTGAATATGTTGAAAAAAGTTTTGAAATCAATAGGTATCAAGTCTCGATGCTTTAATATGGTTTTAAACCATACCATGCGCCGAAACGGCGATTAAGTCGCTAAATGACGATTTAAATGGTGTTTGAGTGAAGCTGATGTAAAGAACATATTTGTATGATGCAAATATGTTGTATGATGTAATACATAAGTAGATAATAGGTTTTGTTCATTAAAAATGGTTAAAACTCCTTTTTGGTGCCGAAAAGGGCAATATCGTCATTTAAGGACTTAATACATGGACTTGTTATAAACCCAAGTTATAATATGAATTGACATCCCAAATAATCCTATTATGATATTACATCAGTGTGTAAAGAGTTTTGAGGCCAAAGTTATGTTTTAATGCCATTTATGAGTTAAAAGGTAATTTGGTCGCAAAATGCGTAAACTATGCGAAATAACCATTTCTTGGATTTAAATCAGAAAATTGGCCTCAACATAAGTTCAATAACTTAGTGCATCAGTTTATAACTCATTTTTATGCTCATGTAGTGATTTAACTTGTTTTTAAGCTCTTAGGGACCTTTTAGCAAAATTCAGCATATTATGTGGAAGCTTGCATAAATACTCGGAATTACTGAGCAAACATGTCATATAACACCAGAGGTTATAGTACAATATATCATGGTCACAAGACAACCTAATTTCAATAGCTAAGGTTGCTAAATCGGGCCAGTAACTGAAAGTCAAAGCAAAAGTCAGCTTTTGCGACTTTCGGTTGCGAACCGACCTTAAACCTGGACTTGACGGGCCGAACACGTTTAGACATGTTCTAATACTTATTACCAAGTTATTAAAGTGTTGAAACTGATTTTATAGCACCGACATTGCTAGATATGAATTTTCTTCAAAACTGACCGTTTGACTTTTTATTAATATAACTTTGACCCGTCAATTGACCAAGCAAACATGGTAATCAGGAGGTGCCCTCTTGAGAGTTTAACACCTACCTAATTACGATCACATAGCCACATTCATTACGAGCTGGCTGACCGTAATGGTCTTAGCCGAAAGTCAAAGCGTTTTTACGTCAACGCTTTGACTTTGGCTCAAAGCCTAATAAAACTGAACAAGGAGGGCTAGGAACACTTACACAAGGTCCTAGCACGAAAATAACTTGATTAGGAAGTCCCTTTATGGTCAGGAACCTCCAGAAGAGAAGTAGAGAAGATTGTGTAAGAATGAGCAAGGAATGGAGTTGAAGTTCACTCCTATTTATACCCAAGGATCAAGACTCAGGTAATGCCAGGTGTTAGCAGGTGCCATGAGAGTTAAACAAGTGTTTTGGGACATGTAAAGAGCAGGGGAATGGGTGGCATTGCGCACAAGGTGGCAGAACAGGAGGCTGTCAAGAAATCACTCGCTGGCGACCACTTGCGGACCGTAAGGCATCTGCCTTGCGGTCCGATAAGGATCTTCTGGCACGCGTAATTCAAAGGTGGTTACGGACCATAACCGAAAAGGTCTTGCGGTCCGTAACCGCCTCCCAGAACTTGAAAATTTTTCATTTTTGCACTTTTGGTCCCTCGACTTCATGGCTTGCCGTTCAGAGGTTATAATTTAACATGTTGGCAAGTTTAGTCCCTCTTGTTAAGCATGCGGCATTCAAGGATCAGCGGGACACGTGTCGGAATTTTACAGGACGGGTTTTTACGAGGTGTTACACCTACTTTTTGAATTGGCTCCAATTGTTGCCTTTGTTGAATCATACCTCCTTGAGGTCCCAAGTTGCCTCCATCTCCCCTATAATAGTACCCTTCCTCTTCATATCCTCTAAATTCCTCCTCATACCCATCATCAAAGCTATATCCTCCAATACCCAAAGATTGCACATACTGAGAAGACGGTTGATGAAAACCCGTTTGATATGAAGGTTGGAAAGTGGATGTGGTATGGACAATAGTTGAACTTGGTTGGAACTGATTTGGTGATATTTGTTGAGTGGAAGATGATTGACCGCAGTTGGGAAAAAGGATGAAAACGGTGACCCAATTTGACAAATAAATAAGACGTATTTTTACGAATTTTTGACTCAAAAAACAAAAAATGAAAATAAAAATCACATAATTTTGTGATAGATTTCCGAGGAAACTAAGTTTTTTTTGTGACAGATTTCCGAGGAAACTAAGTTTTTTTTGTGACAGATTTCCGAGGAAACTAGGTTTTTTTGTGACTGTTTTTCGAGGAAACTGAGGTTTTTTTGTGACTGTTTTTCCGAGGAAATGAGTTTTTTGTGACTGTTTTCCGAGGACTGAGTATTTTTTGTGACTGTTTTCCAAGGAAACTGAGAATTTTTCGTGACATTTTTATGAGGAAACTGAGTATTCGTTGTGACAGTTTTCCGAGGAAAGAGGGTATTTTTGTGACAAATTTCTGACCAAAAAAATGAGTATTGACGTGATGTCGAAGTCTCACTCAAATTTAATCCAATTACTACTAACTAGCTAGCGGTAAGTGGGTATCGAACTCAGGGAGTTTGTGGAAAATGTGTTTGTTATGTAGCCTTTTGATTAACTAAACTAAACTAAATTGAAGAAAATTATTTCAGAGATTTGGATTGTTTGATTTTGAACTAAGATTAACTAATTAATTGCAAAAGAGAGATTTGGTTTTTAAACAATTTAGAGACAAATGACCATCTTAGGTTTCCAGTTTGCTTTGACATTCATGCTAACATTTAACTAGAAAGAACCACATAGACATGGTTCATGTGTGATTACTTGTTGTGATAAAAGGGAACTAAGTACTTGGATTTCTAGAATGCGAGGTTGTTACCCGATGACCAATCAATCAATACCCAATCCTAATTCCACCCATGATATCTCAATTGCCAACGGCACCAAGAACGTATGGTTTCGACTAAGATTAGATATAAATTCACAATTTAGAACAAGTAAACACACACCATAATTAACAAACCAAAGGAGCAAGTTTATTATTCTATAAATATAAATCAAAGCATAAATATCTCAGAAAAACCTTCAACTAAAGATGATCACCATAAGTTTAGCCACTCATGACTTGGACAATCATCATAACACACATATCAATGTTCATTGGAATTAAAAACACTAATTAGATGTTTAGAAATTGTTTCAAGCCCTCAAGAACACCCAAAATTCGTCTCTAGCTTCCTGGTAACCGAATGGCAATCATTGGTAGTGAAAAGACCTCATAAAAACTCATTATGGCAGTTACGAAGTTAACGCTAGCCGCCACCGTAAGCTACGGTGCCACCGTAGCCTACGGTGGCCAGCAAACATCCTACGGTAGCATGAACCTGTCTTACGGCGAAGAAAATACTCCCAGCTTCCACCGTAAGCTACGGTGCCACTGTAGCCTATGGTGGTCGCTGGCTTCACTTGAATTTTGTTGTGTCATCATTTCAAGTCTCCATTGCAACTCCCAGCACGAGCTTCATCCAAACATAATAACATCTCTTCTTTATGCTCTTTAGACCTGCTATAACGAACACACCATAGTTATCTACTTCCACAAATTAATCAAGTTAAGCATGAGATGTTTATCATTTTAGACATTTAAAAGGTGTCCTACGGATCACCCTCAAGTATTCGTTGTGACAGTTTTCCGAGGAAAGTGGGTATTTTTTGTGACAAATTTCTGACCAAATAAAAATTTACAGGTTTACTATTTTTGTGACAAATTTTTGGTGGCGACACATTTCCAACAACCTAATCTATTAAAAAAACTGCAAAAAAAATAAATAATTTCTGCATTTTTTGGCAAAAAATCCAGAAATAATTTGTAATACCAATAACCTGTTTTACAAAAGTTCACCTAAGTTACGATGACACGAATTCAAAAATCATGCGTCACAACGCAAGTTCCAATATGTTTAAACCCGTAAGCTAACACAATTCAACATAATTCCAAAAAGATATCAAAAACTACAACTAAATACACACATGTGCATATACGTATACACCCGCATACTGAACTGAAAGTACCGGTACTGAAAACGCAAAAAAGTGGGTACCGATTTAGTACCGAAAAATCAGTACGAAAAATTCATGGTAACGGTACCAAGTACCAAATGCTCATCCCTACACATAGGTAGGCACATACTTTTAATAAAATAAGAATTATTATAAGGGTTGTTTCCTACATATTTGTGACAAATACTATAAAATCGTCGATAATGTGTCACAACTTGGGACGGATTTCCAACGGAATAAAAATTTTGTCAAAAATGCGTAGGAAATGACTACCGACTACCTATAGAACTTTGACGAAAGATTTTTATATTTCATCTTTCTAAAGTCCAATATCTGTTTTTTTCAATCAATCTCTGGTACAACCTTATTATACATGAAATACTTTTGTTTTACAAAGCTATACCTATTATTTTTCTAGATACCTAACAATCAATCTTTCGTACAACTTTATTATACATAAAATAGTTTTTTTTAGAAAGCTATTTTATTATGCCTATACGTAATGCATATGCACTTCCAGACCCATAACACAAAATATATTTTTTCAATATGTATAAGTACATACGTACATATTCGCATACATACGTACGTACGTACATACATACAAAATATAATTTGTCAATATGTATAAGTACATACGTACATATACACAAATACATATATACATACTCACATTATACTCATATGAATACACCCATGTGCATATATGCATACATACGTAGGTACGTACATACATACGTACATATATAGATAACCCAAATACACAAATACATATATACATACTCACATTATACTCATATGCATACGTCCACATAGTTATGTACACTTAATATTTAAAATAAGAATAACTATATAGGTCGTTTCTTACACATTTGTGACAAGTCCTTAAATGTCTTAAAAAATGTGTCACAACTGCAATGGATTTAAGCATTTTGTCATAAATGCATAGGAAATTGTATTCACGCATGGATTCTTTCCTACGCCTTTGTGACAATTATATTTAAAAATAAGCATTTTGTTATAAATGTATAGGAAATATGTTTATTTTATAATTATTTACAAATATAATAGTATATATCCTAGTATTTATGTTTAATACAAGGATATTTGTCGGAAATATGTCACAAGTTGTGACGCAATTCCATCGGATGGTTTATGTTAATTAATAAATAAATATTTTGTCAGAATTGTGTAACAAATGTTATTATTTCCCCGAATTTATTTTGCATATATTAATATTTATTCGGTAAACAACAATATTTAATCTTTTGTAGATTATTTCTGACATATTTGTGACGCAACTGTCAATTAATTAGGTTTTCTTATTTTTTATCAGAAACGTGTCACAAGTTGCGATGCAATTCCGATAGATGGCTTAAGTTAATTAAAAAATAAATATTTCGTCATAAATATGTAGGAAACGATATTATTTTCCTTATTATTTTTTCTTATATAAATATTTATTCGATAAACAATAATAATAACCTTTTGTACATTATTTCCGACAGATTTGTGACGCAACTGTCAATTAATTAGGGTTTTTTATCTTTCGTCATGGATGCGTAAAAAATTGTCATAAAATCTTGAAAAAAAAATTGTAGGAAATTCGTCAAAAAGTGTTGGAATCTGTGACGAAAAAAATTAGGTAGGAAATTTCTGTTAGAAATTATCCCCTTTTCTAATAGTAAGATATAGCAACCTAGGTTGCGGTTTTAGCGGCTTGGCTTAGAGACAACTTGACTTTTGGTAATTATCTTTTTCTTTTTACTCTCTAATCCATTCATCTTTTACTTAATTTTACCATTGTTTATTATTTGTTAGTTTTAATATTGATTTAATTGCTTCAACTACTTTCTATTATCTCAACCAATCACGCTTAGGTAAGGGCAAAGCCTTCATTCTAGGATGAGTATTTGATACTGGGTATCGGTACCGTATTATACCTGGTATATTCGATACTCGTACCTATTTTTCCCATTTTCGGTACTATTACGTATCAGTAGTTAAGGGTAAAACACTGGTAAATACCGATACCAATTTTCTCCGTTTTTCGGTAACAATACTTTCACTACCAAACAGGTACCATGCTCATCCCTGCTACATAGGCATCACATAAGCCATATAGGCTTCCACATCACAAAAGGCATGGGTGGCCAAAGACAAGGGCAAAACCCCATATATTTTTTATCAAATCATTTATTTAATTCATGTTATTAAAAAAATATAAAACAATTAAATAAAAAATTAAAGATTCAACACACAGTTAATTAATACACGCCTGTCCAGCCTCTCGTGTCAACATCAATAACTGGAGCTTTCAAATGATGGATAAACCATTTCCTCATTCGACCTTGGTATGTATTCCGCATTGGGGTCGGTGTCGTAGACTTGGCCCAGTTGGGAATTCTTGTTTCGGATTAGGGTTTGTTATTGTAGAAGTGTTTGTCGTCGGATGATGAGAACCCTCCCTAATTCTTATTCTTCATAATTGTAGTTGACTAATGGTATAATCATATATCCAAATCAACCCTTCCACAGTCGAATCGCTAGGACGCTTTGGATGGTAGACTTCAAAAACTAGAGGCGGTGGGTTTGAAGGTTTAGGATTTGCATGACGACGTGTTGATCATCAGCAGTTTGAAGGTGGAGAGTTTATACGGCGGCGTGTTGATCTTTGATGGTTTGAAGGTTCTGTCGATTCAATCGGAAACGGATAACCCCCCCCCCCCCCCCCCATTGATGATCCAGTATGGTAAAATTTGTGTTAAAATGGAGATAGTAAAATAAAAGTGGTGAAATGGTAGAGATCGTGAATTGGTTGAGTGACAATTCTATAGTATAAGATGGAGTAAATAATTTATATTAAAAAAATAAACTAGCCGTTGCCAAAGCCATTTTAATTAAACTCCAAAAAGAAATAACCATTTTCTTAAAAGAGGGCCAATCCCTTGGAGTCTGAGTGTGAGAAAAAAAAAACGTTGTTTGCTTTCTCACAATCACATGCCACAGTTCTTTTTTAGATGTTCTCGTGTCTTCTAGTTCGGCTTGCTCAGCCGACATTCAAAATATATTGTAGGCTACTATCATCTGACAATAACACATCTGGAATATTGAACGCTAGAGTAAAAAAAATAGTGAGACATGATGTAAAAAAATTTGGGTGAGAATGAATGTATAAAGATGAGAGTATGCGAGACTTTGTTGTTGAATTTTTGTAATTTTGGTGTGATATATATATGTATTTATAAGGATTAAATAAATTAAAAATAAAATTAAATAAATTAACGATAAAATTGTTTTTTGAAAACATGCGACAACCACCTAGACCCAATCCTACAAGCCAGGCACCACCCGCATGACTAACGTCGGTGTGACACTCGCTCCCAAAAGTCTGGGTGAGCCGCTCCCCTTTGTAATATATTCATCTTCTTATCACAATAAAACGGTAAAGTTCGAAAACTAAAAAAATTGAAAATTTTGGCAAAGCATTAGCCAATCAAAAAAAAAAACAATCAAGTCAATATCTGAACTGGAATCAATCTGAAGTGTTTCACATGTTGGGAAAATTTAAATTTGTTTGGATAAATCTGAAGTCATGTAATCACTTTCAGATCAAACAATTGGAGTGGCTACCAATCTTTGATCGGATAAAATCAGATTTGATTCTAGATTTCTGTATGTGATTTTGATTGTGAGATTTTGGGGATTAGTTACGAATCAAATTTGTCAAGGGTTTTTCTCTAAAAATTTAGGAGCGTATTTTCAGTTTTTCACAACTGCTTGCAGTTTCAATTTTGAACAAAACACGTTTAGTCCCTCAAGTTTCAAAATTGCACATTTAGCCCAAAATGAGTTTCTGTTGCATTTTTTATAAAGGAATTTTGTCCAAAATAAAAAATTCCCAAGCTGACCTGGCAGCTCGACCCCAGTCAGGGGCTCTGCCCCTTGGACCCTGCTCCCAGGGGCGCTGCCCCCTTGGATCCCCCGTTAGTCCCGATGACATTCAAATAAGCGTGCACTCTTATTTGACCGTCACAGCAATCTCAAATTACACTAAAATATCCAACATACCTCCCCCATTTTAGTGTATTCAAAGATTACATAACTTGTTCACAGCAATCAAACAAACTAATGCATAAATGAAATTTCGTGACGATTGAATTTCATATTAGTATATTACACATTCCAAATATTCGAATTTAAGGGTGTCTCAGTATTGAACCCTTAATATCCATACTGAATACATGAAGATAATATACACATTAGTTTACATACATAGATCTAACTTGACACTATCTTTTACTAGCCTATGTCCCTATCCTTCATAAGCATATCAAAGCCAAGTCCAAGCTTCTTGAAGCAGCTAAACTTCATGCTCATATAGGTAGCTCTTTTACTCTTGCACCTGCAAATGCAATTTTTCAAAAGAGCTATTAAGAAGATATACCTCAACCTTACTTAACTTGCAGATCTAAACACATACCTTTAGGATAATTTTAATGTTGTGTTCCAAACTCTAGATGTTAAGCTTTCCACATTAAATTCTGCACCTAACGTCATATTAGGTGGGAATTGGGTATCTTAACATGAGAGTTTTCAGATGGACTTTAACCCTAATCCCACAGCTGATCCTTTCACGAGATCTCTAATTAACCCTTTGGTTAAGTGATCAGCTAAGTTATGTTGAGTTCTCACATACTCAACTGAAATCACACCATGCATGATGAGCTCACGAACCATGCTATGTCTCACACCTAAGTGTCTTGACTTGCCATTATACACTTGACTATACACCTTAGCTAGTATAGCTTCACTATCACACCTTATAGAAATGGGAGCCATTGGTTTTGGCCACAATGGAATCTCATAAATCAAGTTTCTTAGCCACTCAGCTTCTTTGCCAGCTGCGGCTAATGCTACAAACTCAGACTCCATTGTTGAATCAGTTATGCAAGTCTGTTTCTTTGAAGCCCAAGAAATGGCACCTCCCCCAAGTAGGAATACCCAACCACTTGTGGAAGAATGATCTTCCTTATTGGTTATCCAACTTGCATCTGAATATCCTTCAATCACTGAAGGAAATCCAATGTAAGTTAGACCATAATCCATGGTTCCTTTCAAGTATTTGAATACTCGACCTAGTGCTTGCTAGTGATGAGTACTATGATTGCTAGTAAACCTACTAAGTTTTCCAACAGCATACGCTATATCTGGTCTGGTGCAGATCATAGCGTACATAAGTGATCCAATCGCTCTTGAGTACTCAAGTGGAGATATTGCAATGCCTTTATTAGGTAATAGCTTCAGACTAGGATCAACAGGAGTACTTGCGGGAGAATAATCCTTGAAATTGAACTTGTTCAAGATCTTCTCAATATAGTGTGATTGAGAGATTGAAATGCTCATGTTCTCACGTTTGATTTTAATACCTAAAATCACCTTAGCCTCCCCCATATCTTTCATAGCAAACATAGATGATAAAAATTCTTTTGTTCTATTCACTTGATCTTGGTTGGTGCCAAAAATCAACATATCATCTACATACAAACAGATCAAGACTCCGTTCCAGAAGCATCAAACTTGCTATAAACACATTTATCTGCTTGGTTTAAAGCAAAACCATTAGACAATACAATCTCATCAAACTTTTGATGCCACTGTTTGGGTGCTTGCTTCAAACCATAAAGAGATTTAATTAGCTTACACACCTTGTTTTCACTTCCAGGCATAACAAACCCTTCTGGCTGTTTCATGTAAATCTCCTCATCTAATTCACCATTTAGAAATGCAGTTTTCACATCCATTTGGTGAATTACAAGATTATGTATAGTAGCAAGTGCTAATAATAATCTAATGGTGGATATCCTTGCTACAGGAGTATATGTATCAAAGAAGTCAATACCCTCATTTTGTCTAAACCCTTGGATTACTAATATGGCTTTGAACTTATCAATAGTACCATCCACCTTTATCTTCCTCTTGAAGATCCATTTACTTCCCAATGGTTTACAACCAGGAGGTAAATCCACCAATTTCCAAGTGTTATTTTGCAAAATAGAATCCATTTCATCTTAGATGGCTTCTTTCCAAAATGAAACATCCGTGAAGCCATTGCTTCACTATATGTCTTTGGATCCTCATCAACATGGAAGCAATATTGATATTGAAAATCAATATCAATCCTAGATCCCTCAACTAAGTAGAGTTGAAAATCGTCACCATAAGACTTGGCCTTTCTTTCTCTTGAACTCCTTCTTGGTTCAGTGCTAGTTGAAGGCATGATTTCCTTTCACTAGAAATCTTAAGAGAAGGATTCATATCCTTTGGCCTAGGTATAGATGTGAATCTTTCTTCATCATATTCTATATTTCCACTTCTTGCCTCAATGACCGTATGTACTTAAACGTGGTCATTTGGTTCTATTACATAGAACCTGTGAGAAAATGAGTGCTCGGCATATCCAATGAAAATGCATTCTATACCTCTTTCCCCTAAGTTTCTTATCTTAGGATCATTGAGCCTAACCACGGCTCTACAACCCCAAACTCTTAGTTTTTGCAACTCGGGTGGCTTTTTATACCAAAGCTCAAAAGGGGTTGTTTTGTTCCTTTTATTAGGAACCCGATTTAACAAATAACAGGCTGTCAACATAGCCTCTCCCCAAAACCCATTATTTAAACCCGAATGGGACAGCATGGTATTAACCATCTCTTTTAGCGTCCTATTCTTCCTTTCCGCCACACCATTTTGTTCCGGTGTGTAAGGAGATGTGGTAAGGTGTATTATTCCAGTTGATTGGAAATATTCCGGATCAAAATACTCACCACCTCTATCCGTATGTAGGGTTTTGATCAATTCACTTCGATGAAGCTCCACTTCTTGTTTATAGATTTTAAACTTTTCCAGAGCTTCATCTTTTGCATGTAATAAGTAAACGTAACAGAATCTAGTAGCATCATCTATAAAGGTTACAACATACTTCTTGTTACCTAATGATGGTGTACCATGAAAATCACATAGATCACTATGTATCAAATCTAATAGTTTACTATCTCTAGTAACATGTTGCATGAATGGTTTTCTAGTTATTTTATTCAACTTGCAGATATGGCATTTTTCATTTGTTAAGTTAATTGCCGGAATTAAGCTCATTTTAGACATTTCCATAAATCGTTTATAATGTACATGTCCTAGTCTAGCATGCCATAATTCAGATTTTGACGAATTTATACTAGATGACGAATCATCATACAAATAGAATTATCACTAAACGACACTTCTAGATTTAACATAATCATACCATTAACCAAATCCGATAAAAGAACCATGTCTTGACAAGATAACTTGTCACATTCTAACACTTGTTTGTACCCGCAATTATTTAATACAATACCGGATAACAAGTTTTTCCGAATGCCGGGTACAAACAATACATTACTTAAACTTATAGTGTTTCCCGAAGTAAATACTAGTACTACACTTCCAATTCCGTGGATTGGCTCGGTTGCAACATTTCCCATCTTTAAAACAGATCCATCTTCAATTAATTAAGGTCCTTGAACCATCTTCGATCCTTACATACGTGACTTGTTGCTCCCGAGTCGTACCACCAAGCAACAGAATCATCCTGCACATAAAATGCTTCAGAAATTAGTGACACATAATTCACATCCGAATTATAATTAAACTTTAATTTCTGACCTTGTTGCTTTGGATCCTTCGAGGATCCACTAGTACCAGCTTCATTCTTGGCTTTACTAACACGACAATCTCTCTTGAAGTGTCCCGGTTTACCACACTTCCAACAACCTTGATCCTTAGTCTGTTTTGCATACTTCATAGCCTTGTTCTTCTTGTTAGGCCCACTTTGGAACTTCCTTTTGTTGTTTCCCTTGTTAGAACTTTTAAAACTAGGACCACTTTCTTCAACCATGTTAACAAAGACCCACCAACGTGTTTATCTTTGTTAACATTTTCCATGGCCCGACAAGACTCCTCAATTCGAAAAAACTTCCAAGTTCAACCAGATTCATTTCCTCCTTCTTATGTTTTAAAGTATGTTTAAAATCTTTCCATGAAGGAGGAAGTTTATCAATGATAGATGGAACAGAAATTGCTTCATCCATCTTCAAACCATGTTGTTCAATTGACCCATAATTCTTAGACATTCATTGTATTGTTCCATGATGGGTCTACCATCAAGCATTTTATAATTCATAAAATTACTAACTAAGAATTTCTTACTAGATATGTTTCAGCCATGTATTTGGCCTCTAGTAATTCCCACAGTTCTTTTGCAGATTCAACATTTTGATGAAATATCGAAAAGAGAGTCACACATACCATTCAGAATATGCCCACGACAGATTTAATCAGCATTCAACCACTTTCCAACGCTTCCTAGTTTGTTCCAGCGGTTCATCCACCACTTCCTCGGGCATCGGGGTACTCAGAACGTACACCACTTTCAAAGTCGTCAACAGAAAATGCATCTTCTTTTGCCAGCGACGAAAGTCTTGCCTTTCAAACTTGTCCAATTTCGCAAATTTGTTCGTCATAGCCTTCGAAGATTCACCACCGCTTGTCATCTTCACTGAAATTGTTTGATCTTTGTTGGGAAAATCGAAATTTGCTTGGATAAATCTGAAGTTGTGTAATCACTTTCAGATCAAACAATTGGAGTGGCTACCAATCTATGATCGGATAAAATCAGATTTGATTCTAGATTTCTGTATGAGATTTTGATTGTGAGATTTTGGGGATTAGTTACGAATCAAAATTCGTCCAGGGTTTTTCTCTAAAAATTTGGGAGCGTATTTTCAGTTTTTCACAACTGCTTGCAGTTTCATTTTGAACAAAAACACCTTTAGTCCCTCAAGTTTCAAAATTGCACATTTAGCCCAAAATGAGTTTCTGTTGCATTTTTTATAAGGAATTTTGTCCAAAATAAAAAATTCCCAAGATGACCTGGCAGCTCGACCCCAGCCAGGGGCTCTGCCCCTTAGACCCTGCTCCCAGGGGCTGCCGACCCCGCCTGCTTGGATCCCCCGTTAGTCCCGATGACATTCAAATAAGCGTGCACTCTTATTTGAACGTCACACGCAATCTCAAATTACACTAAAATATCCAACAGCACACGTGAATTCAGTTTCTGAATTTTGGTCAGACTGCACTAAAACCCTGGTATACGTCCCTATGTATTGGACTTTTGGATCAATACAAGATCAATGTAGGACACATGGAACAAACGTAACAGCTAACAAGCTGATTTTTTTAACGGCAAAGAACGGCATGTCAACCACCGTAATGCCGGGTGATGTGGCCAAGGTCGACTACTCGACCGCCGCCAGCCCCTTGGCTCTCTCTGATGCGCGGAAAACCGACTTTCACCCATCCGAAGGCACGACAATTGAATAATTGGTAAAACCTCGTCTCTCATCCAAGACGAACCGGCCCATCCGTATTAGCCCTTCACCTGGATGCCGCATAAAATAATGGGGAGAGTAAGTCAAACCTGAGTCACAAGGAACACCAAGTCTTTCCCCAACCACTCCACCACTATCTCGTTGGCAACAAGCTGATTTTACCCATGATTTTTATGTGGATTGCAGGATAGCTATACTGTTACAAATTAAATTTTAAATCATATATACTAGGTTAGAACCCGTGTTTTACACGGTTTGCATAAATGTAATTATATATAATAAATAGTAAAAAAGATACATATTAAAAAAACTCGTATATTGCACGTGTTGAATAAAATACAATATCATATGATAACACAAACAGTCGTTACGATTTATCTTTTAAAAATAATATTCCAAACCATTATAGTTATACGTCTAAAAACACTTACAATTTGATAGAAGCATACGCCTGACCTAGAATAAGTTTTTAATTTTAGTGAAAATAAAAAAGACAATAATATAATGATTATTAAGTATATATCAAACGGGAACCTTTGATTCCTAATTTACCATACTTTCAATCACCAAGCTCCAAAGTATATATCTAAATTTACCATATTTCAATCATCGAGCTCCAAAGTATATATGTCTACTCATAATATCTAAAGTTTTTGTTTAAAATTATTTACAGAAAAAACAAATATTTATTCTTATCTTATTTTTTGTTTAAAATTATTATTATTTAATATATTATAATAAAAATAAATGTTTATCCTTATCTTACTTTTTGTTTAAAATTATTTATTGAAAAACAAATATTTATTCTTATAATATTTTGTTTAAAATTATTATTATTATAATTTAATATGAAAGATAAATAGGAAAATAAGGTGAGAAAACACCAAAAATGACACGTATCAAAAAAGATTTTCATTTATTATTATATAAGTAAGATGTAAGAAACCCGATATATATGAGATAAAGTTGATTGTTTCATTAAATCATATATATATATATATATATATATATATATATGTAAGAAACCCGATATATTTGATATAAAGTTGATTGTTTCAAAATGTTGCCAAACCTTTATAAATTTGTTTAAGCAAATCTAAATTGCTCGACTTTAAAAACATTTATTGTTATATTTTGGATAAATTGTTGGACAATTTATATACTGATTTTAGATCAATTGTTGGACAATTTATATACTGAAACTATTACCATTTTTTTTAAATAGTCATGAATTTAAGTGTTTAAAATATAGTAACAAGTGTTATAAGTTTATTTAACTTCTTGTAATTGGTCTATAAAAAAATTATAGAAATGCCTACTCAAAACAAATATGTGTTATATCAAATTTACCAACATCTATCTATACTATATAATAAAAGAAACCATTAAAATGACACTTGTCATCATATTAGGCCCTGTCTTATGGTATTTTTTATTTTAGTTTAATTGTTCTAATTAATTATAGATAACACTCCTATTAAATATTATTTGGTTTAATATCTTATGAATAATTATTGTTTAGTTTAATATCTTCTAATTATTTATAGATAACTCTCATACTAAATATTATTTTGTTTAATCTCTTTCTACTTAACTATAGATAATTATTATTTCGTTTAAATTATCTATACTATATAATAAAAGAAACCATTAAAATGTCACTTTCATCATATTATCCCTAGTCTTAGAATAATTATTATTTTAGTTTAATCTCTTCTAATTAATTATAGATAACCCTCCTATTAAATATTGTTTGGTTTAATATCTTATGGATAATTTTTATTTAGTTTAGTCTCTTCTAATTAATTTGATAATAATACTATCATATTAAATTATAATATTATTTGTTTAATCTCTTCTATTTAAATAATTATTATTTCGTTTAAATTTAATTTATACTTCTCATTTACAATATTATTTATTTGATTTTCTACATTATATGACAGACACATACTTTTTATTTGTAATATACAAATTTACTCTTATTCTTTTCGATGAAGTAATTATCTTTAATAAACTTTAAACTTTACCATAGTATATATAATGCTAGACATAGAATTGAAAAACATTTTGGATAACATCAATAACTTAAGACATAATATAATTATATGTATAATATGATTTTTAATAAAACAATACCAAACAAAATTACAAATATAAAATCATTGATTTTACTAATAATAACAAAGTCTTAGTTTTTTTAAATTAGATTTAATACGGATTTTTTTAAATATAAGTTATATTTTATCATTCAAATGGGTGCTTATTTGTTTCTTAAATAACATGTTTGACCATGTATCTTCTTTTCAATAATCATCTTCGCAATCACCATATCTATCGCGTACCGAGTATATCCATTAGTTTTTCTTTAAATATTATTTTTTTATTATTTGGTATATAAAATCATATTATTCAAGCCTGTAATACACGAGGGTTTTAAAAATATAACTTTTTTATTATTTAGCAAACAATATTACATTTTTTTCACCCCATGTACTACATCTGGTTTTAAAGATATAACTTTTTTATTATTTGGTATATAAAATTACTTTTATTCAACCCATATAATATGATTCTTATAGATAAATCTTTTTTAATATATAAAATTACATTTATTCATCTCATGCAATAAATGGGGGTTTAAAGATATATTGTTTTATTATTTAGTATATAAAATTCATTTATTTAACCCGTGTAATACACGGGGTTATAATCTAGTTTTCTTATAAAAGAGAACAATGCGAGTTTATAAACATATTTTTTGATGATATATTATATTTCATGAAATATAATTATACAAAACGATATACATGAAATTAGTATAATATAGCACATAGCAGGCACCTTACGGTAGTTTGTTTCTGAAAATAAAAAAGAAGATAAAAACACAACACGACAATAGAGGGTGTTTGGGTTAGCTTATTTTGGAATAACTTTTAACTTATTTGACTTATAAAGTTAATAAGTTATTTTTGTAGTGTTTGGATAACAAGTTGAAAAGAAATTTGGTGTGTTGAAAAGTTGAAAAGAAGAAGTTAGTTTCGTGAACTTATCGTAGTATAATTTAAAGATCAAATGGTGTTGCATAGTTTTTGATATTGGAGCAATTTAAAGCATGTGGTGTTTAGTTAAAGTTGGAGTCATGGGTCAACCGGTGCTAAATGAACGTAGGTTCCTAACTTGAAGCACCAGATTTATGAATTTGGTATATCGAGTCATCGTTTGTGGTACAAGATTCACGACTCACACATTTGTATCAAGCCCATCCTAGAACTCTCTAGACCCAACAATCTCACAAACTGCTCAAAACACACCATTCGGGCCCATTTATTTTGCCTCATGGGCATGTCAACACCCCAAATCCTCACATTTTGGGCTAACCATGGTTTTTTCTTATACGTGTTAACACATAGATTCACGGCTAGAGGTGCACAAAAAACTCGAACTCGAAAAAAAAAAACCTCGAACCCGGGTGTTAGAAAAAACAGGTGTTTTAAACCCGAACTTGAACCTACCCGTAGGTAGGGACTGGGTATGCATATTTTGTTCAATACCCGAACCCGGGTTTTTTCATACCCAGGTTTCCATAAAACCAATACTCGGGTTTTCGCAATACCCATAACCAAGTTTTCGACATGGACCCGTTGTGAGCTTGTGTGAAGCTTTTTTGGACAGATTTGAAGGCATACAATAAGTATAAATAAAGGTTTCCATTATATTTATATGTTTTATGCCGAAAAACTGAATCGAAAAACCCGATCTATACCCAAACCTGAACCACACCTGACCAACACCCGAACCCTATTGAAAACCCGAACCCGAGTACACAGAATATAGATTTTCTAACCAATACCTGGACCCAAACCCTACTCGAACCTGGGTACACAGAGTATAGATTTTCTAACCAATACCTGGACCCAAACCCAACCCAGGGATGGCCAATGCCCGAAAAGTCAAAACTCGGTTATACCCTAGTATTACCAACAAACTACTTTTGGTGAATAATTACAAAACTCCACTGCTATCTACTCGGGTTTATACCCGAACCCGGGTATTAAAAAAAAACCCAGTTTGTACACCTCTATTCACGGCTACCGAGCCAACTGCCATGGCATCCGATAATCATATTTGTATGGTTCAGAATGCAACACCATTTCTATTGCTCTTGACATTTCACATCTCAATCAATACGTGATCTTATTCTCTCAACATACTCTTTGGGATGGCAATGGACCGAGTATCGATAATCACTGTCTCAACCCTGGTTGTAAACCGCGTCCCATACTCGGCCTGAAACCCGTGGGGTATATGTCAAGTTTCGGGCATATACGGGCGGTTTAGGTATACCTGTTAGTTTCTTAAAAAATACTAGTTAAGATTTCTGAATACATTTTTTTCTTACCATTCAAATTATGATATAATTTTATATTCTTAATATAAGTTAAAATATGATTAATTTTATCTGGCACACATTGTCTACGAATGTTCCTCATCTCTCACACTAGTGGTACCTCTTTGTTATCTTACAACTTACTAGCCTTAGTTAATTTCGACCTTTGTTTACTAATGTGGCTTTTGGGCGTTTATTATCACAACATTCTTCTCTATCTCTTATTGATCATTTACTATGTTGTAGCATTGTCAGTGGAACCCTTGAGTACCTTTTTTTGACTTATCCAGGGTTTGCTTATTCTATCGGTAAGAATTTATCAATTTATCCATAAAAATTACTAACCGATAAAATGTTACTTTCAAAGGTACACTTAAGTACCTTATGGGTATAGTTAATCATGGATTAACTATTACCGGTCTTCGACACTTGTTATTCATGCTTCTGATGATGGTGATTGGGTTGGTTGTCAAGATGAACATCAATTTACTGCTAGTTACACTTTGGTTTTCTTACCCAGCCTCCTCATCCGGAGCCAAAAATATAGGACCGTGGTACATGTTAAGCACGCCCTGCAACATGTGTATACTTGGAATTTGTAACATGCCAAACTTCATTTGAAATATTATATTATGATATTTGATCGGTGTAGTATAGGTATATTTTATTTATATTAATAACAAAATAAATGCATATATTTTAGTACAAAATATATTAATTTAATCAGTCTTTATATTTAGTGGGTTACGAAGAAAATGAGCTAAATTAAACGAGCACAACGATTAACTATAAATCTATAATATTAATTTATAAACACATTAAAGACCAAAAAATAATTAAAATGGGGATTGTTAAATTTGTGGGTAAGGTAATATTAGTTGTGTTTAAAATACTTAAAATGAGCCTAATCGAAATCTAACTTTTATTATTTGCACCTCACTATGGATGTTGGGGATTAAAAAGGAATGAAAATAGGGAACAGTTATCGTACAAATAGCATTGTCATACAAAACATTTGAAAGACATGAAAAAATAAAATAAAAACGCGGTGTTATTTTTATAATTATTTACTCGTAGAGTAATTATCAAAATTATCCTACAAATGATATTGTAGGATAATTTTGTAAAATGTGTTTATAGGGTAATTATCAAAATTACTCTACTATTTATCAAATAACATACAATTCAAAATTAACCTACAATCAAATTACCTTACAAGATCATTTATAGAGTAATTATGATACTCTACAAAATTACCCTAAAAAGATCAAAATTACCCTACAAGATCGTTTTACAAATTACCCTACAATATCAAAATTACCCTACAAGATTATTTGTAGGGTAATTTTGATAATTACTCTAAGAGTAAATAATTACAAAAATACCGCTGCGTTTTTTAACAAAACCTTCAGTTTATTCGTTGTATACGTTAAAGATATTTGTATTTAATCTTTTTCTATGTAAATAAGATTAGCACCGTAGCAACTCACGAAAGAAAGAGAAGAGCAAAAGAAAAGAATTAACATTGGACTTACACGTAACCACAATTCAAGTGGGCTAAAAATAATAACTAGTTGGACTAAGTTGGCCATAAAAAAAGTAGTCTACAAGAAATTAAAAGGCTTCGAAGAAGGGTTTTTGGGAATTGAACCTCAATTGTTTGGAGCGCATGGCAACGAGGACTGCCCTTTGGGCTTTGGCTGTTGGCATTCCACAAAGGAGAGGAATGTATTTGACCGAGAAGCAGAAAGAAAAAACAAGCAAAACAAGCACGAACGATAGAGTTGTCGAATAAAAAAAAACGTGAGGAAGACACCAAGGCCGGCCTGTAAGGGATGCAGGATAGGCGACGGCACAACGCCTAAACCCTCCGAGGGCTCAAATCTTTTTAGTTTTGTATAGAATTTACGTTGTATAAGATAGAATATATATGCATTGAATCGAGAGATAATATAAATGAACCCTTGTACTAGTGAAAACTGTCTTGCTTAAACAACAAGAAGACGTGGGTTCTAATCCCGCTGTCTCCAAATTCTTTGATTTAGCTTATTTTTGTTTTTTTGTTTTTTTTTAGTGGCATTTAATGCTTAAATTTGTTAACTGTATTTTTCCTTTTAATTAATAAATTACTTCCTAAAATTAGATAAAAATAACTATTTAAATTATTTCTACATAAATTTTAGTGATTATTGAGTTTATATTAAATGGAGATTTTCAAATAGAACCCAAAATTTTTATCTCGCACAAGGCTTTTTTTGTGATTTTCGGAGACGGCCCTGGAAGATACCACAGCGTTAGTGGTGGAACAATACGGGGCGGTATGACAACTTTTGTATGATCGGGATATGAAGGCGTTTACTAAGCCACATGACCATGCTTCACCCGAAATGTTGCCGTTTATTCTAGCCCAAAACGGGAGATCACGAAAAAATATAATTAGCCATGTCCTTTCTATTTTTTTGTATTGTGGTTGGGTTTTTATTTTCATAGTTTTAATTTAATGAATGTCTATTTTAATTAAATGTAATTTTATTTTGTCTAAAATATGTTTTATTTAATCTATTCATTTAATTTAATGCATAACTTGCATAACTAAAAAAATAAAAAGAAAAAGAAAAAGAAATGAACTCCCCACGTGGGAAGCACCCATAGTGTTTGAATGTAGAGTAAACTGTCATTTTAATCTCTGTGGTTTGGCTAGTTTTGGCACTTTAGTCCAAATCTTAAAGTTTTGCATCTGGGTCCCTGTGGTTTCATTTTGTTGCAATTTTGGTCCAAAAATAAATCAGGTCAGATTTCTAAAAAAAAACTGGCTTTTTGTCCTTTTCCCCAGTTTAATGAAAGGTAAAATGGTCATTTTGCCCACCTACACCCCCACCCCACCCCTCTCATTTTCTTCTCACTTTCCCCTTCTTATCACATGACCAAACCACCATCACCACCTCCACTCCGGCACTTGCTCCGACGTTGCGGCCACCACCACCGTCGTCCATCAAAATCATAAACCCTAAATCACAATTTGTATCATTACATACAAATTTCATCTTATTGTTACCATCAAACCCTAAATCATGTTCGACGATCCATTCTTCAAAGCCTATCTATCCAGTCCGGTCCAACAAAACCAGCAGTCCACCTCACCGGAAGTGATACAAATACCGGTTCACTTCTTTTCATCCAAACAACCACAAAAACCGTCATCACTCTCCACCAAATCAGCAGTAGCGTTGAAGATTCAGTCACTGTTCAGAGGATTTTTTTAGTGAGAAAAAGCGTGAATAAGATCTCTTCAATCAGAAATCAGGTATGTGAAGTTGAAACCAGCGCTGAATTGATTCGAACAAATGTAAAGGAGCGGTTGAGAGTGAATGAAGCCCTAATGTTGTTGCTGTTGAAGCTGGATTCGATTCGCGTGTTGATTTCGGTGTTAGAGAGTTCAGAAAAGTGTTATTAATAGAGGATTGCGGTACAGGAGATTCGGGATTCTGTTGTGGATGAAGCGGTTGGATCTGTAACTCAACAGGTTACTGATACGGATTTTGTGATGAATGTTGGTGTAGTTGATGTGGGGGTGGTGTGGGTGTGGGGGTGCGAGAGGGTGGTACACGAGATTCGGGATTCTGTTGTGGATGAAGCGGTTCGATCTGTAACTCAACAGGTTACTGATACGGATTTGTGATGAATGTTGGTGTAGTTGATGTGGGGGTGGTGTGGGTGTGGGGGTGCGAGAGGGTGGTGTGTAACATTCCGTACTTTCGCGTTTTCTTATTTTGGCATATCAAGTTGTACTTTCCTTATTTGATACTGGTACTCTCGTTGTAACGTTTTTTGTTTCAGTTATAATCCTAGACTTTTGATCATAATGAAAAACGAGACTTTCATAACTGTTTACGTATATTTGTGCAATTACTCAAATGTCTGGAACGTTTAAAACATTATGTTTGTGAATCTTGAATCTCGATTTAACACATGAAACATGTTAAACAACTTAAGAACATCGGATCCTAACTCGTGAACGAGAATCGCTAAAAATCCGTATCGTTAAAACACGTTTATTTCTATCTTGTCATTTATTTATCCTTTTATTTTTATTTTTGATCTACTTATTTAATTATTAAACTATCAATCATTTACTTATTAATTAATTAATTATTCTTTCTATTTATTTTATAAATATAAACATTTATTCATTTAATTACTTGACTATTTTATTTAAACAAACATAAAGGGTTTAACTTAGTTAAGTTAATAGAATTAACCTAGTTAACTATTAAGTTAATAGGTTAAGGGGTTAAAAGTGCATTTTATTGAAACTATACTACAAGGGCTAATTGTGTCATTTCTGAAAACTATTTAATCAAAAAGAAGTAAAAAGGTGAGGCCGCCGGGTCTCGAACCCGCGACAACAACTTATCACGCAAATCTCAAGCGGTGTTGCCACGACCCAGAGGACGTGATTACTTGGAATTAAATTTATGCGCATTTTCGAATTGAAAACTCTTCCCCTTCCCGCCGAACGAACCTGCAACTCTCGACCTTTACAACTTCCTTAACTCTCCGACTTCTTGCCTGTAAATTCCGTAACCGATTGAATTAATTTGAAACATTTATCTCGGTTATTCCTTATAAACCGATTCATTCTTCATTTTTTTTCGCTTTCACATAACTCCCACACCTCTCGCGAATCACTCTCTTCCTATCAGTTAGCACCTCGCCGGAGAAAACCTCTGCCGTCGCCTTCGTAGTCGCCGGAAACCAGCACTCCTCCGGAACCGTCGCCGGAGAATCACGCAACGTCTCGCCGCTTCGTGACCGGTACTTCGCCTCGTCCCTATTTTGTTTAACCAGTTGTATGTTTTCTGGATTACGTATGTATATATATAAATATAAAACCTGCAACTCTGCTTGTTCAATTGAAGAAGATGACGAATTTTGATTTGATTTATATGAAATACAAACATAAACTCAACACCAAACTGGACTTAGTTCAATCGTGTTGAGCGCGCTTGTTTACTCGGAGTGCCTGGGTTCGACCCTTGGCCTTGCCTGGTTTCTTCGCTGTTATCTGTTGTCTGAGTCTGTTAATGGGCCGGGTGGGCCAAACACTTTTTATTCTTTTGGTTGTTTTCACTTTGGGCCGAAGTAACGGGCCAAGTCACCATGGGCCAAAGACTTTTGTTATCTGATTTATATATATCTGAATTATAACTAAATCAGTAAAATTATAATTATAATTATTATTATTTATGAAATCAGTTTATTATTATTACTATCATTATTTATAAAATTGGTTTTATTATTAAAATTATCCATTACTGTTAATATTACTAGAAATATTAATATTATTATTATTATTGTCGTCGTTATTCAATATTTTATTTTTTTTACAAAGTCTAACCATGAGCAAGAGCGAATAATTAAATGATCCCTAAAACCCTATTCAAGTCTAACCATGAGGAAGGTTAGGGTTTGCAATTCAGAAAGGATTGGGGCGGCGCAGCTTGTTGCCTGACTACCTTCTGTTTTGATGTAACTTGGCAAGTTTTTTGGCTTATATATGAATTAAGATATTTGATTGTTTAAAAAAAAGTCCATAACCAATAACGAATCTATGCTTGTATTCTAGGTTAATCATTTTCGTTTGATACTTCCTCATCGTGTGTTTATTCCAAGAAATCAATTTGCAATCTAAGGTGAGTATATTTGATCCTCTTTTTGTGTTTAAACACTTTGGGTGCAACATGTATTTGTATCAAAACACACCATCACATGAGACTTTTTTATTCACCTCTATTCATAATTTTTAAACATGAAAACATGTGATACTTGTGAATCTTATATGCTATGTAAACACTTCATGTCTATATGCTCATTAACTTTGCTAGCCTACCTTAACAATTATAGCGTTATAGGATTAACGCACCGCCCTTGAGTCTTGGGGTATTGTTAAGTAAAACATATTAACCTCCCTTGAGTCTTGGGGAAAGGCACATTGCGTTGGAAGCTTGGGTTTGACATATAGTGACATCGTTTCAGCATATCAGTAACTTGTATTATGTTATCATGTTGGATATGAGCGTTCAAACATTTTTATTTTATTATGATATGTATCAAACCTGTATACTCGTCAACCTTTGTTGATAATATTTTAATACATGTTGCAGGTTAACAGTTAAGTTGAAGATGAAACAAGGTAGGATGGCCTAGAAACCCATCTATTTAATAAATTATGTTTGGAACTTGTTTAAAGTTTATTTGAGACAATGTATGAATTTTAGACAATTTATGAAATGGAATTTAATTATATTGTCACATTTAGTGTTATGATGTTTTGAGCAATTTGTTCGTCTCATCCCGATGTTTCTGCCATCGGTTGGGGTGTGTGACATGGTGCTTGTGGCGGCAGGTGGAGGTTTGCCCGTTGGAGAGAGATAGTAGAGAGAGGGAGTGTATTAGTAAGAGCAGGTGATCGATTAATTTGTATATATATATATGTATTAATGTTTAAAATGACCATTTTGCTCCTGAGGAAAAGGACAAAAAACCAAGTTTTTTTTGAGAAATCTGACCTGATTTCACTTTTGGACCAAAATGGCAATAAAAATGAAACCACATGGAACCAGATGCAAAAACTTTAAGATTTAGACTAAAGTGGCAAAACTAGTCAAACCACAGAGACCAAAATGACAGTTTACTCTTGAATGTAAAATGGAACCCAGGACCTATTGATGGCAAAGCCTTATCAAACCCCAAAGATGTCACTAGGCTATAAAGCCATAGACGGTTATGTCTATATAACCTTTCAAGTTGGTAAATCAATCTAGGTTATACACGGTGCTTCTGATTCAGAAACCTAGCTAGGATGATCATATTCTTTAGTTTCAATTTTAATTAATCAAATCCAAAGTTCAGTTTTAAGTGAAATATTTAGTATAAATAATCAAATCCAAAGTTCAGTTTTAAGTGAAATATTTAGTATAAATAATCAAAGGGAAAGCCTTTTCCAAATAAATATTGTGACAATTTTTGTTTACTTTTATACAGCCTCATACTACTTTCTTAAACATTTATAGTGTGACCGTTGTTGCAATCGTTTTTATTTTACCTTTTTGAGATTGATTTTATGACCCTACTTCACTTTTTTTTTTCTAAAAGAGTAAATTGTTAAAATCTTCCTTAAAGTTTGGGTATATTTGTCATTTTCATCCAAAACAATTTTTTTGTACAATACAGTCCTTCACTTTTGGGATTTTTTGTCATTTTCATCCAAACATCTAATTTGCTTTAATTTTTTCTATCAAACATTTGGATGAAAATGACAAAAAATCTCAAATCTTAGGGACGATTTTGGCAAAAAAAATATGGCGTTTCAATAAAAATGACAAAAAATTCCGAAAAGTGAAAGACTATATGTTACAAAAAAGTTGTTTTTGGATGAAAATAGCAAAAATGTCTAAACCTCATGGACGATTTTAACAATTTACTCTTTCTAAAAAGATATGGTCTCCAATTTTGTGACATTTTTATTATATTTTTATTATTTTGTGAAAATAGCAAACTGTCACTACAAGAAGAGGGTAGGTTTAGTGGCGATGGCTGTCGCCGCTATTGGTCCCTCCTGTCGCCGCTATGGACCTTTAGCGGCGACACGTGGCCGCTAAAGCGTCGCCGCTATTACTGGCCGCTATTTGTCAGTTGTCGCCGCTAAAGGTATATGTCGCCGCTAATGCCCTATTTTGTCTTTAGTGGTTTTGGAGGACTACCTATCGTCGCTAAAAGTCAAATTTTTTTTTAACAACAGCTAAAAACAGCTGCCAAACCTGTTTCCGATCAAAAAAACACAACCTGTATCAAACCGCAACCTGGAAACAACTTCATTCTAATTTATCAAACTCCAACAACACATACAAAACGTAATAAAGTTATAAACAACATTTAAGTCCTACATTATCATCCTAAAACGATAAAAATAACAACCCATACTTCGAAATCATCAATCTTCGTCATCTTCTTCGTTATCAAAAAAAGGGTTGTAACAGTCGTCGTCGTCGTTTCCCGGTGCTTTTCCTTTTGAACTTAGGTAGTCGTCAAGTCGATTCCGGAAAGCCGAGCTTTGGAACAAGTTGTCAACAAATCCCTACAATAATAAATATCAAAACGTATATTAGCATATTAATTAACGCTACCAACATATATTTAACAAGGAAACACGCGTTCGTTTATCATTTTATAAATTGTGTAGTTTACCTGAGAAAAGGGTTCTTGAGTCTCAGGTTGGGAAGCCGACAAATTCGGGGGCGTATTTGAAGACGGTTTATGCCCCATCCGCCGGTACCATCCTCTCCGCTCTCCCAAGGCTTTCTGAAATGGGGCAAGCGGAGGACCATCATCGTGCCACTCGTTTGTGGCCTCTTCTAAGTTCAGCTGTATATTACGAAGATGATTAAATATATTTCTCTCTCTTTCTCTCTCTCTCTCTCTCTCTCTCTCTATATATATATATATATATATATATATATATATATATATATGTATTTGTTTGTTTGTTATAGAAAAATATACTTAAAAGAAAATACTTACGTAGTTTTGTTCGGCAACGGGGTCAACCCAAAGCCCCTCCCTATCCTGGTGGGTTTTTGCGTACGTAGGTAGCCAATCTATATCCTGTTGGACATTAAACTTATATTAGACATTAAATAAACAAAAGCTTACACAAACACATATATAAAACATTACATTTTTGTAGGTTGTGTTGCCATATGACGCCGTCCCCCGCGGAATGGGAATTGTTGTTTCGCGCGGACACCATTGTTAGCCTCGCATCGTTTGATATATTTTTCGTCTAAAAATCCGTCGACTGCTTTCACCCAGTTATCATAGGGCATATCTTTTCGGACGAGTATTTTATTAGCAGGGATTGTTTTAAATAATGATTTCAATTTTGGCGGGTATTTTCGATGTTCGTTATGTTTTAAATGATGATTTTAATTTAAGGAGGGTATTTACTAACTAATATATATCTGGCGAGTCTTTTATTAGCTCCTTTTCTTTTAAATAAAGATTTCAATTTTGGCGGGTATTTTCTATGTTCGTTATGGTTTAAATGATGATTTTAATTTAAGGAGGGTATTTCCTAACTAATATATATTTATCAAACTTACATAAACATAGAAATTATCAAAATTGAACTTTTTTTTTTCAAACCTACACATAAACATTCAAATTATGAAGTTAAATATATTTTTTTCTCAAACCTAAACATAAACATAGAAATTATCAAGTTAAACATATATTTTTTTTCAAACATAACCATAAACATAGAAATCATGAAATTTAAACATAATTTATACTACCAACACATATACATACTTATAAACATACATACTAGCATACACATTTTTTACCAATTGCAAACATTTAGATGCACAATTGTTCATCAATTACATACACCTACATACTAACATACAACTATATACATTCATTCATAGACTTACATACACATAAACATTCATCCTTACATACACCTACATCAACAAATATATAGATTTCCATATACACATTTTCACCAAACACACCTACATTATACATTTTACATACAAACATTCATCCTTACATACACCTACATCAACAAATACATAGATTTTTACAAACACATTTTCACCAAACACACCCACATTATACATTTTACATATAAACATTCATCCTTACATACATAGATTTTTACAAACACATTTCAAACACACCTACATTATACATTTTACATACAAACATCCATCCTTACATACACCTACATCAACAAATACATAGATTTTTACATACACATTTTCACCAAACACACCTAAATTATACATTTTTACATACAAAAATTCATCCTTCCATACACATTTACATACCTAAACAAAAAATTATACAATTTCTAAACAAAAAAAAACATATAAAACTAACATTTTTTTAAAGTTTCAAGGAAACGAAGACCGCAAAGAAGAGGTGGTGTCGGAGAAATGATGGTGGTGACCGGAGAAGAGAGGTGGTGATTCGAGTTTTCCCCACAAACACAAAAATACACAAAAACGCGCAAAAATTAAAGCCTATAACATGAATATAACAAATGTAGATAAGAAATTTAACATAAAGAGAGTTAAACTAACCGATTTGGGCAAAAAAACGGGGGTCTCCGACGGTGCTCAGGCGACTTTTGGGGGGAAAATGAAGAAGGAGGGAAGAAACAGCGCTGTGTAGGGAATGGTACGTCGACACATTTAGCGGCGACGGCGGGTCGCCGGTATTGATATTGTGTCGCCGCAATTGGGTTAACTTGGATAAGATTTATGTGGCTAGGGTTTATTGTGGTTAAGGGACCTTTAGTGGAGACGCCGTCGCCGCTAATGGCCATATATATGTCGCCGCTATTGCTTGTTAAATCCCCAACCGTCAGATCTTGAAAATGATCAACGGCTGGGGTTTGGACTGAGAGCTCGGGACACGGATCGACCAATAGCGGCGACGCTTTGGCTGTCGCCGCTAAAGGGGGGTATTTCTTGTAGTGTGTTCGCTAAACGTTCGGTTTATTTACAGCCCTAAAAGTACGGATCTTGTCCATGACTCTTAAATACTAAAAGTGTTGAACACTAGGTAAATAATGGCAAAACTGTAGCCGTTAAAAGATCCTGATTTCACTAGTTAAGTCGAAATAACCTTTTTTTAGTAATAGATTTGCATGTGTTCAGTGGAAAACGTGATATCCAGTTTTTTTAAGCAGCAACGATGCATATTTTTATATTTAAAGGTGTCTCTAGCAAGAAGCTATAATCTCCCCCAACGACTCTTGATTCGGATGGATAAATGCCGTTAAAGATCGTTTTGTTGCACGCCCTCCAACTGAACCGGAAAATATACTTTGAATAGTCGTTTTATTGAGACGGAATGATTGGCAGCTTCAAAAGTTCTTCCACAGTAGGATGGCAATGGGTCGGGTTTGAGACAGGTTTAAGTAATCCCAAACCCAAACTCGGTTAGATAAGTTTGTCTTAAACCCGTCTCAAAACCCGTCGGGTTTCTAGCGGGTAATACCCGTCGGGTATCGGGTATACCCGCTGGTTTGGGATAAACCTGTTAATTTAAAAAAAATACCCGTTGGGTATACCTAACCCAAAACCCATCGGGTATCTATCGGGAAACTACTACTTAGTTATATTAAATATTATCAGTATAAAAATGTATGAAATAATTATAATATATGCGGAATAAAATATCTATACGTATAAAAAATGGTTGTATCATATATATACATCTTTAAAAATATAAAAGAAATTATGACGGGTATACAATCGGGTAAACGGGTACACTTTATCGGGTAATCGAGTCGGGTAAATGGGTTATCACCAAATCCCAAACCCGTCCCGTACCCGTGAAAAAATAAAAACTAATCCCAAACCCGATTATCCGACCCCAAACCCGTCTCAAATGAGTCGGATTTCAGGTTTACCTATCGGGTTCAGATTTGATTGCCATCCCTATTCCACAGTGGCACCATTTGAGTATCGGAAGGTTGCACACCATGCTATAATGGATAACCTGGTTCCAAATGGAACAGTTTTAGCTAAAATAATGATCATTTGACGGCTTATCGACTATGCGTTATCTATTTAATTGTTTTATTATACTATATATTAAATTGCATCCTTAGCTACACTAATTAATATCCTCTTTCTTTTTCTTATAGTTACAAAAATGACATGCACTCAAATATTTAATATTTTCTTCTTCATAACATTTTTGTAACTACCTTCTCTTTGAGTGACATTTTTAACCACCTCACAATAATTCTTTTTTGACCACCAAGGTTTTGTTACTTACTACTTTTACCCCTCAACTTTTTTAGTTTTTTTTAAAACAACTTACATTCCCACCCCTTAATTTTAGTTAATTTATTAAGTGCCCCTCAACTTTTGTTAGTTTTTTTTAAACAACTTACACTCCTACCCTTAAATTTTAACTAATTTATTAAGTGTCCCTCAACTTTGTTAGATTTTTTTAAAACAACTTACATTCATACCCCTTGAATTTAACTAAATTTATTAAGTGTCCCCTCAACTTTTGTTAGTTTTTTTAAACAACTTACATTCCTACTTCTTGAATATATATTGTAACACAATATAACTCCTTTAAAAACTGATTTTTCCGTTTGGTTGATACATGGATTTTCCGCCACAACGTGCAATAGAGAAATTCTAGTTATTATTAACAAATTGTTTTCCATCTCCATATTACCAAATTTATCTAAACCCGACCATTAATTGCCAAAAACAATCTATACAAATACCTAACTATTAGTCAAATGTTAGACCACGCTATTGGCAAACTGGGTATGTATCAAAGTGTCATTGGCCTAATGATATTATGGTGCGTAAATTGGTGTTCTGTTCTCATGAGTCATGGGTTTGAGTCCATTGGTAGACCAAGGCCAGTCTAATGTTTTTGGAGGCCCTAAACAAAGTACAAAGTCAGGGCCCTTGTGAGACTTAAACCTAAAAAGATATCAAACGGCAATAGCAAAGCGCAATATCAAGTCGTAAGATCGTGAATATCAAATCACAAAATTGTTTTTCTATAGTTATTGATCAATCGCAAATCGCACCATCGGCAGCAATCGATTACCTATACTTTCTCCCCATCGACAGAGGATGCATAATTACGTTAAAAAAGGACCTGGTAACTTATTGATTCAAGAAAAAAAAAAGGAATTGGGCCAATAATCCTTCATGTTTTTGGTGTAGACTATTTATTTGTTTGGGTCATTATGTGTTTATTCATTTAGGCCAAATACACATACATATCATCATGTAATATATGGAAAAAAATTTGGAGGCCCCTATTTTTTGGTGGCCTTAGGCCATTGCTTAGAATGCTAAGGCTATCAGTCCGGCCCTGCGATAGACCGTGGTGTAGAATTAGGTGTGGATTAGATTCAGTGGTGAAGCCTGAGATTTCCGGCCGGGGGTCGAAACGCATATACAAAAAAAAATTATAAAACATGGGGGTCAAAAACGTATATACCCAAAAAAATTATACGAAAACTACATACTCTTCACTACTGAGCGAAAAGTTCGGGGGTCGGCCGTCCCCTCCCGCCCCCACTATGCTATGCCCATGGTTAGATTGTTGTTTAAAAAACATGGTATTTACGATTGCCATGTCGGTGGTAACGCAAATCGGTCACAAGAGGCATTTTAGCAACCGAAATATATGTAGGTAATCCCATTTTGTGACCGTGAATTATTGTACAACCATATTTTTGCAACTAGTTTGCGACCGCCCTAATTTGTGTTTGCATGCAAATTTTGCGACCAAGTTTCAAGCAGTTGTAAATTTCCGACTGTTTTGAGACACTTGTTATGTAGTGGAATTTAAGAACTAATATGAAACCATGTTATATAATAATGAATATTGTAATGAGGATCAAGGAGCGCATATTAGTTTATACTCGACATTCAAACTCGTTTTTTTCTTGATGGACGTGGAATCTTGTTTCTTTATATGTAACATGTGAACGACTATCCCCGTGTTATATATACACAAAAAGATTTGATGAAAAAAACGATCATATTCTAATCTTATTAAATATGATTATTATTTGGATTCTAATGAGTAAATAATAATCTCTTATGTGGAAAAGAGGAGCTAAGAAGAAGCTAACCTTGTGGAAATCAAAGATTCCATTTGCATGATTCGTTTTGGAGAGGTTACATTTTAGCCCCGTGAAAGAAAAAAACTAATTCTAATTATTTTCTAAAAACTCGAAGAAGAGGGACAAGTTCTCGAACAGTTAGATTTGTAAGTTAGCAGGGATTTACCTGTCTGATCATCCTATTCCTCAAGAGGGGACTGCAATGATTTATGTTGATAGTATTAACTAATTTCCAATAAATATCGATAATTGCAATTTTAGAACATTGATGTTATTTGCATTTTTTCGCTACATGTCCGTCACATCACCAAAGCCATTTCACATGATAAAATGGCTTGTAGTGTTTCACCCTCCACTTCACTAATTACGTATTAACTACCTAATGATTATTATTTATTTTTGAGTAAACTGTCATTTTGGTCCCTGAGGTTTGGCCAATTTTGCCAGTCCAAATTTCAAACTTTTTGCATCTAGGGCCCTGCGGTTTAAGTTTTATGGCCATTTTGGTCCAAATCTCAAATCAGGTCAGATTTCTCAAATAAAACCATGCTATTTTGTCCTTTTCCTCAGGGGTATTTTAGTCATTTAAATCATTATTAAACCGCAACACCCCTAAAACTCACTTTGCACACACACACACTCTCTCTCTCCAAACACCCATCTCTCTCTTCTCTCTCACTCCTCTCTGTCGAACACCACCACCACCGCCTCCTTGAACACCACCACCACCACCGTGATTCTGTAACATTTTGA
Organism: Scalesia atractyloides; assembly: GCA_947069175.1. Classification (NCBI taxonomy): domain Eukaryota; kingdom Viridiplantae; phylum Streptophyta; class Magnoliopsida; order Asterales; family Asteraceae; genus Scalesia; species Scalesia atractyloides. The sequence continues at coordinate 18,445,187 of CAMTDV010000016.1, read as the reverse complement.
TGCAATTCTGTAATTCTGTAACATTTATTGCCATTTTGATGCAATTCTGTAACATTTCCTTGATCTGCTCTTGACCTAGATACGTATCGGTAGAAGTAACATCGGTTGCTTGCGGAAACGCAACAGGTTTCAGGCGGTTGGCAGCAGCACGGGCGGCACGTGCTTCAGCACGCTCGAGTTTATCATCGTTGGAGCCCAAAAAGAGAGTTCGGTCCGACGATATGACCGGCGCTCGCTGTTTGAAGCCCGGAGTACGGCTAGGGCTTAGGATTTCAGCCATTTTTGAAGTACAGTTGCTGGATCTGTGGAGAATTAACGCGTTAGGGTTTGCGGCTGAAGGTTGGTTAACTCGCTATGGCGCCGGTGGAGTTCACGGTGTTCACGGAGGCGGTGGTGTTGTTCACGGAGGCGGTGGTGGTGGTGTTCGACAGAGAGGAGTGAGGGAGAATAGAGAGATCGGTGTTTGGAGAGAGAGGGGGGGTGTGTGTGTGTGCATAGTGAGTTTTAGGGGTGTTTGGGGTTAATAATGCTTAAAATGACAAAAATTGTAACATCCATCAAAAACGGATTTACCAAACCCGCTCCGTTTATCAACCGAACAGTCAGTCAAAAAATTTCGTTGCGAATTAAATGCCCAAAATATTTTTAAACGATACGTAATCAATTATTATACGGGAATATATATTTAGTTTTTGAAAAACTGTTGAAAATCGCAAAATAAAAACAAAATGATCCAGCCGGGTTTCGAACCCGGGTCACTCGCCGAGTCACTTAGCGCCTTATCTCACACACACAAACCACTGCGCCACTTGCTTTGTTTGTTAAATGATGAAATCATTTAAATCATAAAGTAACGTTACGAATTCAAAACCGGCGCCCATTAGTTCAGTCGTCGGAATCCCGGTAATCTCGCGAACTTTTAACACCACTTTCAGTTATAACGTAAACTAGTATTAAGACATCGGTTATAACCGATGTTTGAAGTCCGCGACCAAACCATAACCGCCGGAAATTTAAATCAATGAACTCAGTCGGAAATCAGACCAAATACATCTCGATTTTCCCCTATAAATTCACCCTCAACCCATTGAAAACCTTTTCGCTCAAAACCACACTCTTTCTCGGCGAAAACTCCCTCGCCGGAACTTTTCTGTTCGTCGCCGGAAAACCGATTTCCTTATTTCTGAACCTCACTAAATCTTTTAAACTTATACCGGAGTCACCCATACCTTCTTCAAACCTTCTGGGGACTCGCTGCTGCAAGACACCTGACGCCGGAGCTTATTACTGTCGCCGGAGTTCTGCCGGAAAACAGAGGGTCCAGTCGGTATACTTCTCCGCCCAATTTCTTTTCCTTTTCACATTTATCTCACCGTAATGAACTGAAAAACACTAAAAAACCGATAAAAACTTTGAACCAGTCGATTTCCGAACTCTGGTTCTATCTTGATGAAGAAGACGATGTATTTCCGTATCTTATAAGTATAATTAAAATCAGGATATTAATCGGGTTAGACACACAGTCCAGCGGTGGTCTGTGTGCACATAAAACGCAAAGGTCACGAGTTCGAATCCGGTTTCACACACGCTGCCTAAATAAAAATCAAATTTTTGTTTAACTGAACCGGAGTCGCCACAGTTATATGTTAAGTATATTAATAATCGGAATAATAACCAAGTTAGACACACAGTCCAGCGGTGGACTGTGTGTTTGTTTATATCACAGGTCACGGGTTCGAGTCCGGTCTTCTGCACCGACTCGAACAATTATCTATTCTTTTTAATAAGGCAGAAAAGGAAATAACTAAATTGTATTTAAGTATAATAAAAACCAAATTATATAACATGTTAAACACACAGTCCAGCGGTGGACTGTGTGTTAGATTAAACCACAGGTCCCGGGTTCGAGACCTGTGGAGTGCATGTCCGATTCGCTTAAAACTATTTTTAAAAAATAAAATGATTTTCGGTTTAAACTAATTAATATATATATATACAATTAGAATCAGATATATAACGGGTTAGACACGTAGCTCAGTTGGTAGAGCTGCGTGCACGCGTACGGGAGGTCTCGGGTTCGAGCCTCACTCAGCGCACTTGTATTCCGAATTGAACCGGTCAACGGTCAGAAAAAAATCAATTTTTTTTATTATTTTTTATTTAATTATTTTAATTAAAAATCAATTAAAAATACTTAAAAATAACATTTTTAAGGTTAGAAAATAGCCTCAAACTCACAAAAATACACCCAACAATCCTACTAAAATAGATTAATAAAATCCGTTTACTTACCAAACCATAATGCGATTTATCTAGGTTAAATCTCACTCGTGGTTAAAACCACCTCGCGTGCATTCAACGTCATCAACCGAACGCACCCACTGTGAGTGAATCTTACAACTCCCCCTTTTAAATTACACGTTTTTGGGTGTGTCATGTGTTATGAAAATAATTAATTTATTTATTTAAACTTGTGCCATACCACATCATGACCTAAACTTAGATTGTTTTTTTTTATGGTTGTGATTTACTTATTGCCTTTTGTCAAGTTATAAGAAACTCATACATTAAGCCCATCAGTTCCTCGTGGGAGACGAGTAGAACATCGTGTGCTTCAAATCAAATTCATTATTGTTCATGTGTGTATCATTGAGTTTATATTGTTTGTAGTTGTGTCATTCATATTATCATGTTTATGCAATTTATTCATTAGGCCCCTCAGTTCCTCGTGAGAGACGAGTTGAGCATCGCGTGCCTCTAATTGTTCCATTATTGTTCATGAGTGTTTCATTTAATATCTTATGATTGTTGTTTAAGTTACATCTAACTTTACTCATGTTTGGTTGTGCACCTATTTCATAATCAATTTAAATAAATTTGTTCAAATGTTTTCCATAGGATTCACTCGCCAACATTATGTTGATCCAAAAACCCTTTTACACATGATACAGGTGAACAGGTTGAAGCAAGGAAAACATAGGATATGCCTTAGAAGAGAACAAAGAAGTTTAGATTGTTAGTTAGATCATGTTGTAACATTTATTGTAAATTTCCATTTAATTTGTATTAATGAGTATGAAACGCTTAATAAATGTCATGAGCTTTGATGATAACCCAATCATGCCCCGATCACCTTTTCCGCTGCGGGTCGGGGTGTGACAAAAATACCCCTGAGGAAAAGGACAAAATAGCGGGGTTTTATTTGAGAAATCTGACCTGATTTGAGATTTGGACCAAAATGGCCATAAAACTTAAACCGTAGGGCTCTAGATGCAAAAGGTTTGAAATTTGGACTAAAGTGATAAAACTGGCCAAACCTCAGGGACCAAAATGACAGTTTACTCTTTATTTTTTATTTATAATCCTTTAACATTATAAAAAAAGTATCAAAACAATATAAAAAAGTTTCATTAAACTAGAATTAAAAAGATTACCGTCGACTAAATTAGAAATAATACATAAAAACTAGAATAAACGATTGTTTAAATGTGCACGTGAAATTCTCCAGCCGTAAGATAACGGAAGCTTGTGTTCTGATGTGTTTCGTACTTGACACGCAACGCCTTAATCGCTTCATCTTCAGTCATGCCCTTTTTGCGAAATGGCATTGATAAAGAGTCTCTCAAAAACCCACAACTTGCTCGCATCGTAATAATCTTCCAATAATGTGATTCAAATTACGATTGTTTGCACCAACTTAATGACGAAAGTGTGTCAAAATCACGTTCCAAATAGTAGCATTATTTGTAGGGTGCCCTAACTCCACAACATGCACCCAATTCGTTGCCAAACCGATATCTTCTTCCTCGGCCCATCAGTTCGCCATGAAATTTGATGAAAATATGAAAGAGATAATATTTTTGTAGTGTTTGTAAATAAGTTAGTGAGTTAGAATGGTAGAAAGGGTATGTATTTATAGTATTAACAATAAAAGAAATTGTTTTTTTCCTATTTAAAGGTAGTTACCGTTTGCAACGGTAAGTTACCCGATTAACTTAACAAGAACTCATGGTATGAAGCACGAGCCGCACCTATTTTTGTCCAACCACGTGCAAGGGGCAGCGTTCCCTCGTGGTTGATGCATTCCAAGCGCAATAACGAGACCATTACGCATGGTCTTAGAGACATTTTTCATCATTTTAGAGTTCTTCAACTGATGTTTTTTTTCTCTCTCTCATGTTAAATTATGATATTAAAAAATGTAATTTTAAATATTTAATATATAATTAGTTATGGATTATGGCTAAGAGTTTGCTACAAAGTTAAAAGGTGTAAGATGTCTAAATAGGCATTGTGTTTAGATTTTTTTGGCATGGATATTACATAGAAAGATATAAAACGTAGCAATTTAAAACACAATGAAATATATTCTAGGCATGAAAATTAAACACAATGTTTTAAATTTCATGCAATACATGTCATTGTGTTTTAAATTAGTACATTTGATATTTTTCTATATAATACAATGCCAAAAAAAATTAAAACATCATGTTTAAAATTTAAAACACCCCTATATAGATTTCTTACAATTTTTTTTAAGAGTCTTAAATTTTGTAACCAAACCCTACCTGATGGATACTTATTATTTAATAATAAATGGTTATTTCTGACTAACTATTTTTAAGTCTCCAAATGACTAAAGAACTTGTTATCTTAAACTTAAAAGCTTCTAGTTAATCATCAAAAGTTTCAAAATTATGTTTGTAAAAATATTTAAAAAAAGGAAGAAAAATAATAATAAATGTTTATTAGTGATTTATAAAAAACTTTAAATATATAGCTGTACAGTTTCATTGGTAAAAATAGAATATATCAAATAATTATAAAGATAGGTGGTATAAAAAATACAAGTTTTACTTCCTAGTTTATTATAAGTTAATTTAAATGTGTTAAAAGATATCTAAAAGACTACACTTTAATGGAATTAACATTTATTAATTACATAAAAATAGTATATAATTGAAAAAAAATATGTTTAAAATTAACTTAACAAAATTTATAACTGTCGCTGAAGAAACCCTAGATCAACTAGACAGATCTATGGAATGGGCTCTGCATAAAAGGGTTAACCCTTCGTTTGGTTTCACGATGAATGAGGAATAAACAGTACTCCGGCTGATCCTGCAAAACAGAACACCGTTAGCTCGCCACGGGAGAAGGGGGTTCTCTCCGTGACCACCCTCCGGCGTGAATAGTACAGGTAGTCGGAAGTAAAGTATTGTAAGAGAGAGAGCAGTTGAGAGTAAAACATTTCCTTGAACTCCAAGTTACTTATTTATAGCCGGTGTTTGGCGCCAAAAGAGAGATTGTTAACTTTAACGGAATCTTCTCCTATTCCGTTAATGTTTGTTGGCAATCCGTTAGTGCACACGGATCGTGAGCTCATCAGCGGTTAGGGAGGTGCCACGTGTCAACATGAGATCACTACATTTTATAAATGTGGGCATGCCATCACCGTGATCTTCCTCAGCCGTCCAGATGCTGCCATGTAGTAATTGGTTATAACCGAAAAGATTCTTGCACGATTGGGTGTTAGTGGCTTCTAGAAGATTTCACAGCTGTTACCATTGTTGTTCGCCACGTGTACATTCTGTTACAACAGAAAAGATTCCCTTTGCTTCTGTACCAAGTCAAGGATTTTGCTAAGGGAAAGTTTCTCAGGATTAACTGTTTCCTTACGCGAGAAGCGCAAGTAAGTTAACTGGTCTTCTTTCTTCTCCTTGCTGCTTAGCGTAACGTTTGGTGGATACTTGCTTTGATATAAATATCCGTGCAAAGTTTGTGCATGAAGCATTATCAAACGAGATTATTCAAGGTTAACTTTGAACCTTGCGCGAGCCCGCCAAGTGTAGGTCTGTTGTACGGATCGTTCGGGCACTAATCTGACAAACCTAAGGTAAACGTGCAGAATCCGTTTGCTTGGGCGATATTGGATACACTCATTTGTTTCTATTTAATCACCGTTTCATTAATATTCAACGTTACAGATCCTGGAAACACTTTGACAGAGCTTCGCCTCTGTCGTGACAAAATCTCTGAATTTTCAAATGAAACATCAAAGCTCCTATTTATACTAACACAAGTTCGCTGGTGGGAGTGCAAGTTCGGGCGAACTAGCTTAGTCAAGTTCGGCCGAACTTGACTACAACAATACCATTTCAAGCGAACTTGTCACTAAATATACATAAACTTCGACATTTCGCTCCTAAATACTGACTCGATATTATACGATGACGTAGGCAACAGACATATGCATCAACAGACTCCCCCTTGGATGTTGTCGTAGTCATCATTCTTCAATTAAGTTCCTGAGTCTTTAATGTTCTCTTGATCTTTATATCTTGAATAACTTTAACATCCATGCTCCCCCTTGCTTTGAGCTTTCTGGTATCTTTAATCAACATGTTTATCTAGCTCCCCTTAAATGATGCTCTGAATCTCTAAGATTGGACGATTAAGAACAATCACACGTATCCACACACAAACAGTTTCTTATCAGTCTCGTTGGTCCAGCTCACATTCAACATTATCAGGTTACCATGAAGATTTTGAAAGAAAATCTTTTTGGATTTTTAATATTGAATGTAGAAATGTAAACAAACTAAAATGTAATTTTACAGTTTATATTTTTGTAAGAAAACGTGCTAGAGGATCATATCAGTTTTTGAGACATACCACCAGTACCGTTGACATTTTAATGACTTTAAGTTTTAAACTTGTTTACCTAGATTGTCGATATGTTTATCCACCTAAACTTCACCACATTTTTTAACTGTTTCAAGATATGTTAAGGTAGAATTCATGAAACTTGACTTATCTGTGGTTCCCACTTCTTGAATATACTCTCGTATCAAAATTCTCTAGATTTCATCTTAAGGTGAATATAGGTAATTGATATCTGTATCTAGTTGTGCGATGCCTTGAGAGCTCAGGTTAGTACTACCGTACAGACAAAGAATGAAGGCTTGACTTTAAGGTGTGTTCCATTTAAGGAATCTATTTAGCACTGCAAATGATTTGATCTTTCGATTCTTTTCAATATTGCAGCAGTTTAGGGGTTTATTGCAAAAGTATTATAGAAGTTCTAGGCTATTGCTTTCGCAAAATCAGAAGAACTTGTATAATACCCCAGAAATCAACTATCTATAAAGACCTCGTATCTCAGAATCAGGCAATCTCTCAAACGAAATTTCGGAGTACTAAGTCCACATATCCAAGATATGTTAATCCACAAGTTTATGCAGTTGTAAAATTTAGTTTATATCCCTGAAACAATTTACTAAACATGTAAAGCCTATCGACACATCCACATAAGACTTGTTTATAACTTTTTAAACTTTACAAATATTTAGCGTACTGTGATAGTCCACTGATGTACTATCATTTCCTTTTTGCGCACAAGTAATCTCATTTTTCATTTTTCAATGTTTTTGAACATTTTGAATTTTTATATGTTTTTGGGTTTTAAAATTTTTCAAATGTTTTTTTTCTCTAACATTTTAAAAATTTTCAAATGTTTTTGTATTTTCTCTAACATTTCTCCCCCTAAAATCAAAAACATCTTTTCGGATTTTAGTTTTTAATAAAATTCTAAACGAGAAAGATATTTACAAACCAATGTGGATCACGCGAACTCGTCATCCGATCCATATTCAACCTCAGCATCCGCACCTGTCAGCAAATTTTTCATACCGTTAATTCTCAACAAGTATTTAAACCATGATAATGAAAATGGTTTGGTATAAAAAATCAGCCTTTTATTTGTCGGTGTGGATTTTTTCTATTCGTACCAATTTCTTTTCGTAGCAATCACGAATGAAATGATAACGAATTTCAATGTGTTTTGTGCGTGAGTGATGAACCGAATTTTTAGTTATATCGATGGCTGCCTTGTTATCAACATACAGCGGAGTGTCTAGAAATTGCAGACCATAGTCTCTCATCTGTTGTTGAATCCACAGAATCTGTGAACAACAGCTGGAGGCCGAGATATACTCAGCTTCACAGGTAGAGAGAGCGACCGTAGTCTGTTTCTTACACTGCCAGGTTACCATTCTTGTTCCGAAGAACTGGCATCCCGCTGTAGTTGATTTAGAATTCAACTTATCTACACCAAAATTGGAATCAGCATAGTCTGTGAGGTCAAAATTGTCGTTCTTCGGGTACCACAAGCCGGTGCTTGGGCATCCTTTCAGATATCTGAAGATACGCTTCACGATCTGCATGTGTAAGATCCTCGAGCTTGACTGATATCTGGCGCATAGGCAGGGTTGGATACATAATATCTGGACGCGATGCCGTCAGATACATCAGTGATCCAATCATCGATCTGTATAACGTCTCGTCAACTTTGGCTCCGTCTCGTCAACACAAATGCCATGATTTAGAGCGAGAGGCGTAGATAGAGGCTTCAAGCTTTCCATTCCAAACTTCTTCAAGATGTCGTGAACATACTTATTCTAATGAATGAAAATACCATCCGGAAGCTGATCTACTTGCAAACCAAGAAAGAACTTCATTTCGCCCATCGAGGACATTTCGAATTTCTTTTTCATGATTCCATCAAACTCTTTGCAGAGACTATCGTTTGTAGATCCAAAGATGATATCGTCAACGTAGCTTTGAACTATAATTAGATGGCCATCAACTTCTCTGGTGAAAAGAGTACTATCCACAGTTCCTCTGGTAAAGTCATTTCTGACGAGATGTTGCGTTAACGTCTCGTACCAAGCTCTCGGGGCTTGGTGTAGACCATAAAGTGCTTTATCCAGTAAGTACACTTTCTTCTTGTTAAGTGGATCGACAAACCCGGTGGTTGTCCAACTACACCTTCTCGCGTAATTTGCCATATAGAAAAGCTGATTTGACATCAAATTGATAGACCTTAAATCATTTCCATGATGCAAAAGCTAGAAATATTCGAATAGATTCCAATCGAGCTACTGGTGTATAGACTTTCGTGTAGTCTATACCTTCCTGCTGGTGAAATCCCTTGACAACAAGCCTAGCTTTGTTATGTACAATAACTCCTCTATCATACGTTTACACTTAAAGACCCATTTTGTATTAATTGCTTTCTGATTTTCTGGTAGATCTTCCTTCCATACACCCAACTTCTCAAACTGCAATAATTCTTCTTGCATTCTTGTACCCAGTTTTCATCTGCTAAAGCTTCATTAACTGTCTTAGGCTCAATCTGAGAGATGAAACAAGAATGAAAACAATAGTTCTATGTTGTAGCAACACGTGTGTAGAAACCACTGGTGCTTTATTGATTTGCCCTCGAGTTCTAACACAGTTTAAAGTTCTCTGATAATATTTGTTGACGGATGATAGGAATATGATCGCGGCAATTCTTCACTTGGAATATCTACTGAGTTTTGTTGATTCGTGATATTGAGATCAACAACCAATTCAATGTTTGGAGAGCTTGATGAAGCTTCATTTCTGTTGTTCGGGACTGCAGATTGATTAAGAAGACTTGTTATCTGCTCCACTTCTTCATCTGAAGAAGATAATTCCCCATCACATCAAATGTTGGTGCTTCATCTGAATCAGAATCTTGATTCGAGGCATATTAGGCTCCATTGTTGTATTCATTGGTTCAGTAGAGGCATTTGTGGGAAGAGTAGTGGGTGATGATAATGTTTCAGAAACATTTTCAGCCGGAACACCACTATTTTTGAACTTGCGCCAGAAGAAGATGGATCCAACGTGGGTTGATTAACCACAATTGGTCAAACAATTTGCTCTTGATTCGGTGACTGGTGAAGATAATATAACGCTGCAACTTCTTCATCAGTTAGTTCTTTGGGCAAGTCAAATGACTTCCAAAGGTCTTGATAGTTAAACAGCCACGCGTCACCTTTCCTTTGAATAGGATCCGTGTAATTGAAACAATCCACGTGCTGTGCTTCAATAACCTTTCGCAATGAAGGAACATATACTCTTCTCAACGGACTCGCATATCCGACAAAGAAACCTTCGAGAGATTTAGCTCTGAATTTGCCATCTTGGTCTATTACGGTACAAGGTGCACTGAATGGTTCTAAGAATTTCAAATTTGGCTTCCGTCGGTTTATCATCTCAAAACATGTTTTCTTTGCTGGTTTGACAGTGAGAACTATGTTTAGCGTGTAGCAAGCTGCAACAACTGCTTCACTCCAGAAACTGATTGGAAGTTTAGAATATGCAAGCTTGGTTCTCGCAGTTTCAATCAAAGTTTGGTTCTTTCGTTCAGCAACTCCATTTTGCTGTGGAGTATAGGGAGCACTAAACTCGTGCAGAATCCCTTTTGCGTTGCAGAATCCTTCTTTTTGTTATTCTTAAACTCTGTGCCGGTGTCACTTCTAATGCGTCTGACGGCAGATGATAAATGTTCTCGAGTTTCTTGAATAGAATAACCAAGTTCTCGAACGTTTCGTATTTTGATTCTTGAAAGAATACCCACAAATATCTCGAATAGTCATCTGTCATGACCAAGCAATATAAGTCTCCTGATATGCTTCGAACATTTACAGGACCAAATAAATCCATGTGGAGACGTTCTAAAGGCAACTTGATTGAGTTTAGAATTTTCTTCGGATGAGATTTCTTGATCTGCTTTCCTTTCTTGCATTCTAAGCAATGATCAGACATCTGAAAACTTCGAAGATTTACGCCTTCTACAAGATCATTATGAACCAAGAAATTCATTTTTCACAAATGAATATGCCCCATCTTTCGATCCCAAAGAATAGAATCTTTTTCAGTAGCCTTTGATACAAAACATTGTGCTGATTGTGATGAAGTGGTAGCAACAACCATATCAAGTACATATAAGTCATTCTCTCAGTGGTGCTCGCATCAGAATCCACTCATCTGGAATTTTGAATCTCGGCTTCAAGATAATACACTCTTTATCATTGAAATGGACTGTGAATTTCTTGTCACAAATCTGCGATATACTCAGAAGATTGTTCTCAAGCTCTGCAATATAGTTCACACGATCAAATGAAACTACGCATTTGAGAGTTTTCCCTCGGCGACTATCCTTCCACCTTGATTTCCTGCAAATCCAACATATCCACCATTAATAGCTTTAATTTCGAATAGCAATGCTTTCATTTCGTCATGTGCCTGGATGCTCCACTATCCAAAATCCACTTTGAAAGTACGGATCTTTGGAGCCCCTACAAAATTCAGAAATTAGGTGAAAAGCTCTACCCAAGCTTTCTTGGTCTTGGGTTTTACTGGATAACCATCAACAAAAGCATATTCAAGCTCATCAACATTATCAAACTCAAATTCATCATCTGTTTCAATAATGTTAATGTTTGAAAATTTCACTTTTTTCTTATCTTTTACAGATTTGACATTATTGTTTTTAATTCATGTTTTAATTTCTTTCATATTTTCACTAGTCTTCACTTGCTCAGACTTAGTGATTTCAGTCTTTGATTCCTTTGTGTTGTTAGTCTTTACCAGCTCAGACTTAACAACACCAGATGTTGTTGACCTTTTCTTGGCAATCTAGGTTTGAGATTTGATATTAGCCCTTTTGATGTAAAACTTGTTTTCATTAGACCTAGAAGTTTCACCTTTTTCGAAAATGGAATTTTCAAAAATCTTTTCAGATTTTGGTTTAACTCTGGTTTTGATTCATTTCGTTTCAAAATCTTTACAGGTTTTACAAACACTGGTTGCTTTGGTTTCACAACATTAGAATCTCTTCTTCGAGGATAAGCCGATTTTGATTTCGGACAATGTCGTGCCATATGACCAATTTCATTGCACTTGAAACATGTCCGATTATCAAGTGGATGTCCTTTAACCGGTGGTTTTACCCTACTAGAGATTTTGGCACCACTTATAACCTTGGCTTTATCTCGAAGTTCTTTCTCCTTCTTGAACTTATCATTTGATTGCTTACCAATCAAATTCTCCTCATGAACTGTATTCGTCCCATATACAAACTTCATGTTTTTGTTTTTATATTCATGAAATGGTGACGGTTTCTTTACAGATTCATCAGTTTCTTCTTCTAAATATGTTTGTACATAGTTTACATTGCTTATTTCATTATATTTTAGCTTTACAGATTAAAATCAAAAAGATTTTCGGTGTGTTTTAGCATAAACTTACAAAAATACAAAAAGATTTTGTTTCTACATTGTTTTCAGCAAACCAAAGTTGGAGAACGGATCTTCGAAGTCTGGTAAGATGCTAGAACTGGTGGGAATCTCTTTGACAATGGGCTGGGAGCTAATCTGTTAAAATCTGAAAAGTTAAAACGATGAAAAGTTCATTAATTTGAAACTTTGATTTTGAAAATATCAACAGTTTGTTCGTAACGGGTCAAACCGGGGTCATTAACTTGGACTCGGCAGACAAATCGGTTAATCAAGGTCATTAGCTTGGACTTGGTCAACTGAGTGGATTTTCATAACTAGTAAGAAGTTGGAAAGTTCAGGGTTAAAAAAGGAAAATATTGAAAAAGTTTGAAATTTTGAAGTTTGGCAAGTTCGGCCGAACTTGCTAAATAATTCAAGTTTAACAAACAGCAAGTTCGACCGAACTTGCAGAGGATTGTTTGTTAGTTTTACAGATAAGTTCGCTCGAACTTAGTTTGGGCCTTCATGTTGGGCTTAAAAAGTTCGCCCGAACTTGACATGGTATAAATACCATTCAAGTTCGGCCGAACTCATTTACTTGTTATCAGAACACTTGACGAACTTGAGCTTTTTGAGAGAATTTGTGAGAAATTATCGCTTTTAAGCCGTTATACTTTCCGATTGAAGTTAGTTTTTGGTGATTAGCATACCAATTACTATGGCAGAGGTACTAATTTGAGAATAATCCATGAATAGAACTGTTAACAAACAAAACCAAATCTAAAAACTTAAAATCGAATAGTTTTAGGTGTTATTGGACAAAATTGAACATAGATCTATGATCTACACTTAAAATCGACCGTGAAATCGATTTTGATTGAACTAAATACATGTTTTGAGAGAATTTGTGAGAAATTGTCACTTTTAAGCCGTTATACTTTCCGATTGAAGTTAGTTTTTGGTGATTAGCATACCAATTACTATGGCAGAGGTACTAATTTGAGAATAATCCATGAATAGAACTGTTAAAAAACAAAACCAAATCTAAAAACTTAAAATCGAATAGTTTTAGGTGTTATTGGACAAAATTGAACATAGATCTATGATCTACACTTAAAATCGACCGTGAAATCGATTTTGATTGAACTAAATACATGTTTTGCATGTTTGAACTTAGTTGATCAGTTGAAGAAGACGACAAGTTCGGCCGAACTTGTTGTCAAGTTCGACCGGACTTGTCCAAAACACAACTAAATGAATCAGAAACATGTTCGACCGAACTTGAGTGTTGAAATATTTTTTATCTAAACATGTTCGACTGAACTTATGTTAACTAAAAGTGATTTGTTTGTATTGTAAGTTCGACCGAACTTGTTCTTTAACATGAAACATGTGTCTCATACATGTTCGGCCGAACTTAGGAAAAATTGAATAATAAAACTGTAAGTTCGCCCGAACTTGCATTAGGAAAAAGTTGAACATGTTTGTTACATGTTCGGGCGAACTTGTTAAAATCATAGTGTTTAACATTAATCAAGTTCGCCCGAACTTGATTAAAGTGTTAGAAAAAAATTTTATTTTTCCTTGAAAAGCAAGCTAATTGTTTTATGTCGTTTTTCATGCACAGGTTCCAGCGCGTGTTATCTCAGTTGAGTTTTCCAAAACTCACAACACATGTATCATGCTTGACAAGTCTATTTGTCCGTCACTGAAGGAATATGACAGCATTTTTAAGTTTCTTGAAGATAGTCATATTCGCCGTGCAATTACTGAGCGCATTGTATCTTATCAATCTCATGTTATTCACTTCTGGATTAACGCGAATCTAAGTGCTGATGAGAAGACAATCTCTTCTATAGTACAGGTTGGTGATGAGATAAAGCCGATTACAGTTACTGAAGGCGATATTCGAAGAATTTTAGAGCTTAAAGATAAAAAGATGATCCGATTCATCTAGATGAGAAGATGGTTCGCGGATGTTTCTTCCGCATGGGTTATAAGGGGAGTGTGAATAAACCAACGCTGAAGAAAGGGGAAGTGCCAAACCCCTATAAACTTTTGTTGCATGCTCTAATTCACACGTTCAGCCATCGCAAAGCCGGTTTAGATGATGTTCAAGATTATTTGGCTAGCATGGCAACGACGCTTATTTTGAAGAAGTCGTTCAATGTTTCTAAAATGGTGTTCATTCACATGTCGAAGAATATGGAGGATTCAAGATTGTGTTTATATCCAAGACTTATTCAGATGCTAATCGATGAGAAATATCCCAACATTGCTCGAGATCCTAATGATATTCTTTATCTGGTTCATCTCGACGAAACCACAGTGAAGAAGCTTATCAAGTTTCAGAAAGAAGCTTCAGCTCCTATTGCCAAACCAGTATTCGGAGCAATTAAAGATTCAGATTATGTATCGCCACCTGGAAACAAATGGAGAAAAGAAGGTAGCGACGATGAGAATGAGCTTAAAGCTGAACGAGAGTGGTTTAAAGAATTCAAACCGAAGGTAACGAGTGAATGGTTTTTGAAAGCTGAAGCTGATAAACCAAAGAAGAAGCGAGCTTCAAAGAAAGTTGAAACATTGCTTGTTGATGAGGAGGAGACTGAGAATGTTGAGGCAGTGGCTGGATCTAGCGCTGCAGTTGTTAATGAGAGTCAAGAAACAGTGAAGTCGACTCAAGAAGAAGTAATTTCTGCTACGTCTGAAAATGAAGAATCTGATAAAGAGCCTGAAAAGACAGAGGCTGAAATAAGAGCAGAAAAACAAAGGAGACTTGATGCAGATTTTGATCCGAATGCAGAAAAAGAATCTGATGAGGAGAGGCCTAAGAAAAAGGCAAAGCGTACAAAATCTCCTGCAATCGAAATATCTAAGAAAACTACAGGGTCACCGCACACTAAAGGGAAACGAAAGGATAAGAAAGCTCAAAAAGTGGTGAGCAAAAGATACAAGAGCAAAGTTCAAAGCACAGAAGCCACACAAGAACCTTCTGGTGCTCAGGAGAAAGGAGCCACACAAGAACCTCCTCCACAAGAACCTCCTGTTATCATTCATGATGAAGCTGAAAGACAAGGAGTTACACAAGAACCTCTTGTGTCTGAATTTGTTGAAGTTCTAATCGCTGAATCGTCGAGTGCTCAAAAGACTTCTATTCCTGAAAGCTCTATGCCAAAGAAGTCTACACCGAAAACTACAACACCAAAAGACTCAACACCAAAGACACCAAGGGGAAGTATGTTTGGTGATATGCCACACGGTCCTATAAGTCTTGAAGATTTGGATGAATTTTTCCCTGAAACGAATGCTGAAATGTTAGAGAAATGTGTGAAGATTTTGGAAGATAAAGTTGTGCATATTGAGTTAGAAAAGGCTGAGCTTGTAAAGAAGGTAAATCAAAGTGAAGTCGAAAGAGAAATTCTTGATGATAGAGTGAAGGTGCTTGAAAATGAACGAGAATATTACAAGTCGTTGATAGAAAGTCTGCAGGACTCCAATGAAAAATTACAAACAGAGATTGCAGAATTGAAGAAAATTCAAGCTCTGAATGATAGAAGATTCATCATATTACAAAAGGTGTTATCCAATAATCTGAATATTGATTTTATCGCCGAATACGATCGTCTGGATCGTCAAGAAGCCAAAGAACGTGCTGAAAGAGAATTGGATGAGGGTGGTAAAGGGAAGCCGGTAGAGGGAGAAGCCCCTAAATCTACTACTGAGAAATATTCTGATGTTCCCGAGAAGTCTACTGAAGATGTTTCAAAAGCTTCTGAGTATGATATCCAAAAGGTTGACGAATCTGTCAAGCCTTCTGATCCTATTGTCGTTACTGAAGAAAAAGACGATGATGAAGCCGAGAAAGATGATAAGAATGAGGATGAAGAAGAGGAAGGATATGAAGATTGGAATGTAGGGTATGATGATGACGATTTTGATCAGGGTGATGATGATTTTGATCAGGGTGGTACTGGCTTAAAGATCAATGAAGCTAAAGTTTCTGATGAATTTGACTTTTCTGATCTAATGGACGATGAATCTAATCGAATGGAAGATAAAAGCCAGGGGGAGTCAGGGCAAAAAGTTCCTTCAGATGATATTGATATGTTAAATGTTGATCGTTTTGTGAAGCCTATGACTGCAGTACCTACGAAACCTTTAATACTGATGTTGGAACACAATGTTGAAGAAGGTGAGTTTGTACATAATTACACGAAAGAAGATCTGGCGAAGCTAGTTGAAGCTGAGGTTGAAAACTTGGAGTTTAATTTTGAGGAGATAATGAATGTCGATACATTTGAGCCAAAAGAGTATCAGTACGAAAGAAGATTCAAAGCTGATGAATACAACCGTGTGATTGTTGAAGACTGGTCCTCAGATGATGAAACAGAAAAGAAAAATAAGTATGTTGGTCAGGATTCAGAAAGTTTTCCTACATTCGAAGAAATGTATAAATAGTTAAATGAAGATATGTTGAAAGATAGAATTTCTGAAGAGTTACGAGAAGGAAAAATTCCTAGGCCAATGACCAAAGAGGAGATAGCTGAAGCTAGAAAGGCCTGGTTCAAGGAGATGCCTCGTGAACGTAAGTTTCGACGTCCACTAGCATTCTTCACCAGAGATAAAGATGTTTCTTTGGGAGATATATTGAGTTGGGGATGGTTTAAGGAGCTCAACGTATATGCAATCAAAAGAGAGTTTGGAGTGCAATACTTCAAATATCTTGCTGATTTAAAGACTTTGTCGTATTGGGATATGGAAGAGCTGGTGCAAACAGTGAATGTTACTTATCAGATGAAGACAGTTGATCAAATGTTATGGAAGATGATAAAGTACGAAGCTGAAAAAGGTTGGAATCACTGGAAGCCGTTTATTCCGAGATGCAGAATAAAGATTAACAAGGTTACAGGGGAAAGGGACATAACGTTGATTATGAAACGTCCTAGATCCATGAGGAATATGCCGTTTATGCCGATTGAACAAAACTTTTATCCTTTATTCAAGTGGTGGCAGATTGATTCAGCTACATGTGAAGCAGTGATTGTATTAAAGTTTGAAGATCACTTGGATATTGCTAAGGAACGAGTTGAAGTGATGGGTTATCAGGGTATGAGAGGATTGTGGAGGAAAATAAGGATTCTAGATCCTATGTGGTTGGTAAACTGCTCGAGAGAAGATATAAAATGCCTTTTCTACAGCAAGATTGTTTCTGAAGAAAGAGAAAAGGTACAAGCGATGCAGTATCAGAAAGTTGTCAACGTTTGCTATGCACGTGAAGTGAATTCAGGGAAGATGTGGTAGACGAAGTGGAGGGATCTGGAAAGAGTTGAATTTCTTAAAAAGGAAATCAGAAGTGAGACGATTAATGAAAAGATGGAAAAAGCGGTAAGAGAAAGTTCGCTCAGAATGGCTAACTTTAAAAGACCACCGCCAACTGATCAGACGTCGGATCCGAAACAAGAGAGACGAAAGAAGCCGTACAAGAACTTCTTTGGTCGGGTACGTTAATGTATATATGAAGACAGAGTTTTGAAGACTGATAAAAGACGAAGACGATATCCAAGGGGGATCTGTTGGTGCATAATGTCTATGTCTTAGTCTTATATCGAGTCTGTATTGTATAGAGCTGGATAGGCTAGGTTAAGAAGTATTTATGAAGAGTCTTAGCCAAGTTCGCCCATGTGATGACATGTTTAAGCATGTTTGGCCGAACTTGCATAGGCAAGTTCGGGCAAACTTACACATGTTGGGCCGAACTTGTAAACCTATAAATACCTAGCTTGTGTGTCTCTTTTGTAACTTTGGCATTGTAGAGGCGAAGCTCTGTCAGTCTGTAATCTGAACATTTAATCAATGAAACTGACGATTAACTGATTAAATCTTGTATATTGGTAACACGACGTAATATTTCCGCTATTATGGACGTTAGATATCAAATTTAGGTTCCTAAGCATCGAGGATCGGTCCTACAATATGCACCAACAACAAGGTAGTTAAATGAAACATTTATCCAAAGAGAATGTTTAGGCTTTTAACTTTGAACCTTGCGCGAGCCCGCGCAAGGTAGTTATATGATCCTTTCCTCTCTTGTATATTTGGCGCAGAGTTCTAATAAATCTCATTTTGGCAAAGAAGTCTGCGCGAAGTTTCCTTAGTAGTTAAAGTTCAATTTTTAAAGACACATTTTAATGATTGTATGTGATAATAGATCAAAATATATTTTGTTTAATTCTTGTATTACACGTGTTTATTCAACCCGTACAATACATGGGGTTTTTTAAAAATCCAACTTTTGTATTGTTAGTAATAATAATTTTACATTTACTCAATTAGAGTAATACACAACATTTTGTATGTGTGTGTATTAAAGAGTTCAAATAAGCTGATAGTTTTTTACTTTTTTTGCATTTAATGTTACTTTAAGATACATTGATAATTTCAATAAACTGATTAACTTATTGATATCCTGTAATTTAGTTAAAAAGAATTATTTGATTTTCAAAATATACTAATTCATATTAACCGCAAAACATATTTGAGGGGAGGTTATATCTAGAGGGTTCGGATGGTTAAAAAATAGGTCCTCTTTCAATTCTATTTGTTGGGAGGATTTCTTTAAATACCCTTTGTACATGTTGTAATTTATGTGTCTTTTGCCGTCATGCCAATTGCTGAGGGTGAGGACACATGTTTCTCGCAAATCTTGGGGAACTTTGAGCTGCCCAAGAAGGAGGATCTAGAGGCGCAACCGTCTTCTACAACTGGTAATTAAATTCTTACAAGGCCTAAGTTGATATTGCAATATTACTCTTGAACATAATTTCTAAGTAATATTGCAATATAACTAATGGCGCAACCTTTGTTCAATATGATTGACTATGTAGGTGATTTGCTAAACTTGGGCTTAGGCCCTGACTCGAAGAAGAAGAAGAAGAAGAAGAAACCAACTGCTGCCGCAGCTGCTGCACCTCCCCCTTCTAAACCAGATCAAAAAACCAAGCCATCAGCTACTGCGAAAGCTGAGGGTAAGAAAGGTACGCATCTCGTATATGACTCTTGGTGTGATTATGTGGTGGTGTCGGACTCACTGGAGGGTCTTGCGCCTGTAGGTTTGAGGAAACCAAAGCCAGAACCCATTGACACCTCCTCTCTTCCTGCTTCGAACCTCGATGATCCCTTGGAAATACCCTCAAGCCCGGAAGAGGCGTTGAAGCGCACTTCCAAGAAGAGGAAAGAGGCTGAAACTAAACCTCCTGTTCCAACAAAAGTTGTGTGCCCACGCATTGGCAAGAAGGGCAATCTGGATGTCTTTGCAAAGAAGTTCTCACCTGGTATGTTCAGTTTGTTGCGCATTTCTGTCAGAAAATTTGCGCAGAATCTTATACTTGGTATTTGTTAATATGCTTTGCAGAGAAAATGGTGAAGGCTGCGCCGGCTACCTCATTTGCTATACCATCGCCACGCAGGCCTGAAAACGTTGAGGAGGGAGATATGGAGCGAGAGGCACCTGTTTTTGACTCTGACCCCATCATCCCAGAAAATATTGAGAAGGTGGCTCAAGAAGAAGAGCCTAAAAAAGTTGATGCTGAGAATCCTGCTGGCGAGCAGGTTAAAGATACTGTGACAGATACTACAAGGAATCCTGCTGAAGAGCAGGTTAAAGATATTGTTTCAGATCGTGGGGTGAAAGATACCGCAACTGCGGAGCAAGAGAAGATATCTACCCATGTGTCGGAGCCTTCAAAGTTGATATCTAAGGGAGCTGGCCCTTCGACACAAAGCGAAGGCTTTATCTCTTTTGATGATTCTGATGAGGAGTCGCCCATTCGCCCAGAGGAGACGCTTGCGGATTACTATTATCGCTCTTATACTGAGAAACGGGCCTCTGCGATCCATCAGCTGTGTGGAAGGTTAAGCAGTGTGATGTTTTAACGGATTGGCACTCCTACAGGGAGTGGTATAAAGGCATCTTCTCTCCGGCGAGGTGAAGCGCCAAGAAGAGAAAGACCACGAGGCTACTTATGAGTCATATTTGCAAAAGTCTGCCCTTGCCTCTTCCACAATAAACAGGATTGTGCGCAAATGGTGCAGTGTGAAAAGGAATGGGATGAAGTTGAGATTGATAAGGCGAAGGCCAAACTTGAGAAAGAGAAGATGTTAAAGATGATCGTCGATTTTGAGGCTGAAAAAGCCAAGTTTGAGAAGGAGAAGAAGACTGAGGAGTGGTTTGCGCTGTCTTGGAAGCACAAATGTGAGGCCTCTGCTGTGCAACATGCGGACGAGCGCAAGCGCTTTTTGGAGGCATGCGATCGCGATAACAAAGAAAAGATATCTCTGCGCAATGAAATTGAGAAGCTTAAGAAAGAGAAAGCTGATGCAGTTGCGGCAGCAGAAGAGGCGCGCTCACATAGGGAAAGGAGCGAGCAGAATGAGGTATCAACCAAAATGACTATCATTCTTAAGAATAAAGAGATTGATGATCTAACGTCTATGCTATTTGACCAGGCGCGGCTGCAAGATGAGGTTGATATTTTGAAAAAAGATATCAACCTTCACCTGTCACACCCAGACCCGCAGCGGAAATGGTGATCGGGGCATGATTGGGTTTTCATCAAAGCTCATGACATTTACTATAAAGTTTCATATTTATTATTTCCTTTTAAAGGAGAACATTACAATCAACATACAAGTACAACATGTTCTATACATTTATCAAGACTTCATTATTATTCTTCTAAGGCAATTTCCTATGTGTTCCTTGCTTCAACCTGTCCACCTGTATCATGTGTAAAAGTAGGGTTTTGGGTCAACAAAAAGTTGGCGAGTGAATCTTATTTAAACATTTGAAAGGATTAGTTATGTTGGTTATTTGGATAAAATTGTGCATAACCAAATATGAGTAAACGTAAATGTAAATTTAATCACAAAACACATAATATCAAATAATGCACACGCACACACCAAATGATGAACAATGAGATCAAGGCTCAATCAAACGGAGCCGATCGAATGAGGCACCTGATGCTCAACTCGTCTCCCACGAGGAATTGATGGGCCTAATGAATGATTTGCACACAACTTGACAAAAATATAAACACACATCACAAACAACAACATAATCACATAAATCTCAATTAATGCACAAGCACGCACCAAATGATGAACAATGAGGCACCTGATGCTCAACCCGTCTCCAACGAGGAACTGATGGGCCTAATGAATGATTTGCACGCAACTTGACAAAATGTAAACACGCATCACAACAACAATATTTACATCTCGAGTTTAGATCATATAATGGTAATAGCACGAGTTTAAATAAATGGAATAGTTAAAGCGACACATGATACACCCCAAAACATGAATAAAAAGGGGAATTTGTAAGGATTCACTCACAGTGGGTGCGTTTCTTTGATGACGTTGGATGCGCACGAATTTTAGGATTTGATCGACGAGGAAAAACTAATCTAAAATAATAACGAAATGGTTCGGTAAATAAGTGGATTTTATTTGAGATTAATACTTTTAATTCATAATCTTAATAGGATTTTTAGATTTATTTTTGTGAGTTTAAGGACATTTTCTAACTTTAAAAATATTATTTTTAAGTATTTAAATAATTTTCTGATTAAATAAAAAAAATAAATAAAAAAAAATGTTGACTTTTTGACTCTGTTGACTGTTGACCATTGACCGTTGACCGGTCGGACTGTTTTAATTATATGCGCTGAGTGAGGTTCGAACTCGCGACCTCTCGTATACGTGCACGCAGCTCTACCAATTGAGCTACGTGTCTAACCCGAAATATTTCTGATTTTAATTATATTTATATACTTATTAGTTTTAAACTTATTTGGTTTTATTTAAAAATGGTTTTAAATGGCCGAATCGACTTCAGTGACCCGGAGTCGAACTCGAGACGTTCGGTTCGAGTACGCACAACCCAACCAGTTGGGCTGTGTGCTTAACCTGTTTAATTACTGAATTATATTATATTTATATACATGTTGAAAGGTGATCTGAATAGGTTTAAAAAGGATTTGTTTTATTTCTGAAATTCGGTAACGTGTGCGATTCGAACCCGGGACGTGTGCATTGTTTATGCACACAGTCCACCGCTGGACTGTGTGTCTAACCCGTTTGAATATCTGATTTTAATTATACTTATACTTATATGCGACTTCATCTTCTTCGTTAAAGAACACAGAACAGTTTCCGATTGTTCTTGTTTGGTCGTTCACGATTTAAACTTGATTGAAATGAACAGAGAAATTAAATGATATGATGTACCAGAACAGCGGGTTTGCTTCGGTTTTCCGGCAAGTGTCGTCGGCTCCGATTTGCGATGTCCGGCTGTATGAACTGTTTAGCAGTTTTGATTATTGATTTGAACGATTAAAGTATGAATTAAGAGATAGCAGAGAAGTTTTAGATAGATATACCGGTTGAGGAATGAATACGGTTTTCTGATCAAGGATTTCCGGCAATGTTCCGGCGAAATTGGAAATCTCCGGCGACGAGCTTCTGAGAACTTCAACTACGAGAAAGTGTGCGGTCTTGAGCGAAAGGATTCCCGGAGGGTTGAGGGGGGTATTTATAGGGTAAAACAGGATGTATTGGGTCTGAATTTGGTCTTGAATTCGCGGTCAAAGTTTTTCCGGCGGTTACGACTGAATTTAAGGGTTAGACATCGGTTATAACCGATGTCGAATTTAGTTCACGCGTTTCAGTCAAAGAAAACAGTCGTGATTTGCGAAATCATCGGTTTTTCCGGCGACTGCGGATTGGGCGCACTGATTTCCGGATTTTGATTTTCTAGTTTTTGTATATATGTTATTTTTTTCCTTGTGTATTACAAAATCGTGTGTGGCGGAGTGGTGTGTTGTGCGTTTGTTCATCCGGGTGACCCGGGTTCGAAACCCGGCGTCTCCTTTTATTTTTTTTATTCATTATTTATTATTAATTTTCAATTATAGATTTTAAATTCTAATATATTTATTAATTATGTATTGTTTAAAATTAATATGAACCAAAAATACGCAACGAACTTTATAAACTGAATGTTTGACTGATAAACGAAGCGGGTTTTGGAAACCCGTTTTTCGACGGATGTTACATCACCGAACAGAGAAAGCCGAGTTGACCCGCCGTTTAACTGAAGGTGAACAAAAACTTAACGACACGGAGGTCACTCGCGCTACAGCAGAAAGCCTGACCGAATCCCTCATGAACCAGCTTACCTAGTTGCGGGAGTATGGGATTGTGGAGGTAATATTCCCTTTTCTTTATACATGTCTGGTTCGATCATCATAACATATACTGATTGTATTTGTATACAGATCGCAAATGCCATCCTTAATTCCACGGAGTTGGATGAGAGAGTGGCAGAATTGGTGATGGCTGCACGCAGTGACGGGCATGCCGACGGCTATAAAGAGTGCACTTTGCACGTGGCACATGCGTTGAAGACCGAATGGGATACAAGCCGGGCTGCCACGCATGGGTTAAATACTGCTGCCATTTATTCTGCTGCTAAAGAAAAATATGATCAGTTGCAGATTCCGATTATGGACCTTGTGGATGCTGCGCTGCAGCAAGATGATTTTGTTGATAAACTAGAGGAAATCTTCTCAACAACAGAGAAGTAGGCGGGCACAAAATCCATAGAATAGGAAATTTGTAATTCTTTATATTGTAATTACTTGTAACGTTGCGCTGCTGCGCAAGTACTGTTGATGTGAATATAATATATTTAGCTTTACAATGTTTGCATGGGACCAATTACTTATGTAGGATAGACAAATGAACAATTTCTTTTCTCATGTGTGAGCGTAAGTATTAAGTTAGCTTGTGGCTCATGAGTTTGTGTTTTTGTTTATCCAAAGGAATTGCATGCATTTATAAATGAACATATACAAGACTGTAAGTAGTGACAGAGTATTTTATTCATACTGATAAAGCGTAAAGCTATGGCTACCACTAAGATTACATAAGAAATAAAGTAAGCAGTCTCGTTACGCAACGCCCAAAAGTTTCTTAGAGAACTGAGATTACATATAACATCGGCGTAGTTGTTGGGCGTTCCAGGTTCGAGGAACGCTGGATCCGTCCATACGCTTCAGAGTGTACGCGCCTTTTCCCAATGCTTTATTTATCACGTACGGACCTTCCCATCGCAGGGCTAACTTCCCCGGTTTTTCGGCATTCGACGCTTCATTATCGCGAAGAACAAAGTCACCAGGCAAAAAGGAGCAGATGCGTACCCTTTTGTTGTAATACTTTTCAAGCTGAGACTTGTACTTAGCTTCGCCAATCGCGGCATTTCTCGTCGTTCTTCCAATAAGTCTAGGTCGATGCGCCTTTGTTCTTCGTTATCTTGTTTTTCCAAAGCTAGCATTCTTGGAGATGGTACCTCAATTTCGGCAGGAATCACAGCCTCCGTGCCGTAAAGGCTAAAAGGAGTTTCTCCAGTGCTAGTCTTGGGCATAGTTCGGTGTGCCACAAGATGCTAGGCAATTCATCAACCCACCCCCGCCGTGCCGTGCTGAGGCGGGCTTTGATACCGTCGACCAACTGCTTGTTTATGCTTTCAACTTGACCGTTTGCTTGTGGATGCGCAACAGAAGCAAAGACATGCTGCATTCCCATTTCGGTCATCCACGTTTGCAACTCTTCAGCTGTTAAGTTTGGAAGGTTGTCTATAATAATGCGCATAGGCAGACCAAAACGGAAAATAATGTATTCCCATATGAATTTGCGAATTACCATCGTTGTAGTAGAAGCTAAGGGTTTGGCTTCAACCCATTTGGTGAAGTAATCGACCGCAACAATGATGAACTTGACTGCGCCGGGCGCATCTGGAAATGGTCCCACTAAATCAATGGCCCATTGTTGAAAAGGCCAAGCTGTAGTGACGGGTACCAAAGGATTCTTTAGGCGCAACGTTTTAGGGGCATGCCTTTGGCAAGACATGCATTTGCGCAAGATCTCTACAGCATCAACGTACATTCCGGGCCAATAATACCCTGCGCTTTTCACTTTGGCTACTACCATGCGCGGCCCAGAATATATACCACATAGCCCCTCATGAATCTCCCTGATTAGGTACTGTGCATCATGTTTGCTAACATAGCGGAGCGAAGGACCCATGTAAGAGCGCCGGTACAGAATACCGTCAACCATCTCGTAATTGAAGGCTTTGCACGTAACTTACGTGCTTGCACTTTATCTTCTGGTAAAGAACCATGTAACAAATACATCATTATTGGAGACATACATGATGGATCTCCTACTTCGACCATTGTTACTTGTCTGAGAGGGACTGATGGATTACTTAAAACTTCAATGCGAACTTCCTTTGCCAAATGTTTGAAACTAGTTGCTGCTAGTTTACTTAGAGCGTCAGCATGTTTGTTCTCGCTTTGCTTGACGTGTGTGACTTTAAATTGTTGGAAATGTGCTATAAGAGCCTTGGCTTGTGCCAAGTACAAAGCCATGATATCTCCTTTTGCATCGTACGTTCCAATTACTTGCTTAGCAACTAGTAATGAATCAACATGGGCTTCTAAATTTGTTGCACCCATTTTGATATAGAGGCGTAAGCCTGCTAGGAAAGCTTCATATTCGGCCTCGTTGTTGGTGCTTTTAAAATCCAACCGAATTGCATATGTGAATTCTGCTCCCTCTGGGCTCATTAATCGAAGACCTGCTCCAGCCCCATCACTGTTTGATGCGCCATCTGTAAACAGTGTCCAGGCTCAATTGTCTATGATTAGGATTAGGTTTTGAATTGCTTGGAATTCTTCAAGTTTATCAGCAGGAATTTCAGCGATGAAATCTGCCAAAACTTGGCCTTTGATAGCTGGTCTAGGTTTATAACAGATGTTATAACCCCCCCAATTTTATTGCCCACTTTGCAAGTCATCCAGAAACATCTGGCTTGGTCAAGACTTGGCTAATGTGAAAATTTGTTAAAACTGTAATAACATGTCCTGAAAAGTATCTTCGCAGCCTGCGCGAGGCGTGGACCAATGCTAAAAGTAATTTCTCCATAATTGAATACCTTGTCTCTGGATCGTTCAACATCTTGCTGATATAATAAATTGGAGACTGGACCCCTTCACGTTCTACCAACAAGACAGCACCTACTGCTACCTCAGATGCAGCAAGATATAAGACCATGGGTTCTTTTTCACGAGGAGCAGTAACTGTGGGAAGTACAACTAAACAATCTTTCATTTGCTGGAAAGCTTGATCAGCTTCAGGAGTCCATGTGAACTCTTTGCTCTTCGTACAATTGCGTAAGGTTCGAATAAATGGATAAGACTTTGCAGCATGATTGGCGAGGAAGCGGTTTAGCGCAGCTAACCTTCCAGCCAAACGTTGCATCTCTTTGATGGTATTAGGAGAAGAAATTTTTTGTATTGCTTCGACCTTCTCAAGATTAACTTTGAAACCGTCCTTGATGACGATGAAACCCAAAAATTTGCCCTCCTCCATACCGAAGGAGCATTTGCTTGGATTTAACTTTAGATTTACCTTTCGCAGAGAGTCAAAAGTTCGTTGGATGTTGTCTAACATAGTGTCTTATAAATTACTCATAATGACCAAATCATCAATGTAGACTTCCACAGTTTTCCCGAAATCATCTCCAAAAACTGTATCCATCAATCTTTGATAAGTAGCTCCCGCATTGCAGAGACCAAAAGGCATCTTGGTATAACAAAAAATGTCCTTCTCCATGCGAAAAGCTGTTTTATCTTTGTCCTCTTTTTTCATCAAGACTTGATGATAACCTTTATAACAATCTAGAAAACATTTCCAGCGAAAGGAAGCTAAGGAGTCAACCTTTTTGTCAATCTCGGGAAGAGAATAACAATCTTTCGGACGCGCCTTGTTTAAATCTTTAAAATCTACGCACATCCGCCATCCGCCATTATGTTTCTTTACCATGACTGGGTTTGCCACGCAGGCCTGGTATTTGACTTCGCGCAGAATACCAGCCTTTAATAACTCGATGACTTGTTCGTTCATCGCCTCTGTCTTTTCTGACCCGAGGCTGCGCTTTTTCTGTACAACTGGTTCTGTTGATGGAAATACATTCAGACAATGTTTCGCAACGTTGCGCGGGACGCCGGCCATGTCGGCAGGTGTCCAGGAGAAAATGTCTTTGTTGTGAAACAACAGTAGTTTAAGTTTGGCGCGAATTTCAATACTGACTGCAGGCCCTAACAAGATTGTTTGCTCAGGATACTTATTGTTGAGTACCCATTTTTCTGGTTCGTTATTTGGCAATGTCTTGACAGCCTTCATAACTGGTTCTTCAATTGACATGATTTCCTTCCGCGCGTAAAGTATAGCTATACCATTTGGTGTCGGAAAACCACAAGCAGCATGTGGAGGGAAGGTAATCATACTAAAATCACGCTGCGCGCGGCGTCCCAATAGTACATCGTGACGGGAATTTGTCAGCATCACCATGAAGTTGACATTACTCGTTCGAGAACACCTCCCATCAGATAAAGTAACAGGAAAAAGGTTTGTCCTAGAGGAAAGACAGCCTCATTGCAGAACCCAGTTAATGGAATATCAACTGGTTCCAAGCGTGCCTTATCCTCAGGATCTAGCTTCTTGAAGCACTGTTCATACATAATATCCATGGAACTACCAGGATCTATAAACATATAATATGTTTGGTAGTGCCCAAAGATATACCGGTGATAACTACTGGCCGGTCTTCTTGAGGACCTCCTGGAACGATACGAAAAATGACTTGCTGCTCGCGCCATGTGTTGTTTTGAAAGTGTTGAAGATTACGCTTGCGCGACGGACCTCCTTGAATCATGGAAACATGCTGTTTCATTTTCTTGTTGCTAGGCCCTTCGTCCCCGCGCGTAATCTGTTTAATCTCTTTGCGCACATTCTGGAGTAGATGTGTAAGCTTCCCACTCTTTAATGCTTTTTCAATCTTCGTGCGCAGACTGATGCAGTTATCTGTTGTGTGGCCTATGTCTCTATGATAGTCACATAACAAATTTGGGTCTTGCCCTTTTTTGTTTTTCATTGGTTGTGGCTGCTTGAACTGATAATTTCTCAGTGCTGAGAACTTCAGCCGGAGATTTCGTTAAGGGAGTCCACTGGCGTTCCCTATTCTCTTGTTTAATCGCTTTTTGAGTTGTTATCTTGTTGATTGTTGCGCGCGCATCAACTGGTGAATAAGGAGAGTACGAATTCTGACTTAACTCTTTCCATTTTCTCTTATACTTGTGACTACCTCTACTCAGGTCTTGCGGACGATTCTGAGGTAGAGGAGGCCTGTTAGAATTTAAGTTACGCTCAGTCTGGGCGTAGACTTTGGCTGCCGCCATGAGTTTATCCCAGCTTTTTGGAAGGTCAGTTGTACCGGACAACACTTTAATCATTTCGTCACACCTTACCGCATACTTGAACTGCGCACGTATAAGGTCTTTATGAACATCTCCAATCTCCAACACCTCTTTATTGTAACGCGTTATAAAATCTTCGAGGTTCTCATCGTCCCTCTGCCAGATGTTCATTACATCTGAGGAGTCGCGCACGTATCGCCGTTGCTGACTGAAGTGTGTAAGAAAATTTTCTTTTAAGTCATTCCAAGAGGAAAGTTTACCTGTCGGCAAATTATCAAACCAAAGGCGTGCAGCACCGGTAAGGGTCTGTACAAATAAGTGACACCACATTGGCAATGTCCAGCACCCAGGTAACCCTGATCCGGTAAAGAGGCGCATGTGATCATCAGGATCGGTTAAACCGTTAAACTTTCCAACGTTGGATGGTAATTTCGCTCGCTCCAACGGAGCTAGTGCTATCTCTCTGGCAAATTTTGATTGTTCAGCTGCTTCGGTTGGGCGATACACCAAATTGTAATCATGCTCAGCTTCTGGATTGTATACTGCACGTACTTTTGGCTTGTAACTAGCATGATCTGCAGATATTCGATTGAAAATACTTGCACTATCCCCTTCTTCATAGGTCTTATCGAGCTCATCGTGTTGGGTGTCCCGCTTCTGTGAAGACGCGGGCCCAAACGACAGTGGACAGATGCACGCCGCTGAACGTTGTCTTCTTGCCTTCTATTACCAGAATGAACATGATCATTCCTGGTTTTAGAATACATTTTTGTTCCATCTTCAGGCATGTGCGAAGGGGAACGAGCATGACTTTGACTAATATAACTCAAAACTCGAGGTGTCAATGAAGCACGGACCTGAGGAGCGTTAACCGGAGCTTGAAAAGCTGGAGTTCCGGTTTGGGCACATAACTGAGCATACATAGCGTTTAGAGCCACTTGAGATTTGATTAACCACGATAATTGTCACACCCCGACCTGCAGCGGAAAAGGTGATCGGGGCATGATTGGGTTTTCATCAAAGCTCATGACATTTATTATAACGTTTCATATTTATCATCACAATTTTAAAGAAGATCATACAATCATTTCATACAAGTTCAACATGTCCTATACATCTTTCTAGGCTTCATTATTTTTCTTCTAAGGCACTTTCCTATATGTTCCTTGCTTCATCCTGTCCACCTGTATCATGTGTAAAAATGGTTTTGGATCAACAAAAAGTTGGCGAGTGAATCCTATGAAAAACATTTAAACAAGTTTATTGAATTGATTATAAAATAAAGTGCATAACCACATATGAGTAAATGTAGATGTAATTTTATTCACAAATCACTTAATATTAAATAATGCACACATATACAATAATAGATTGTTTTGAGGCACGCGTTGTTCAACTCGTCTCCCACGAGGAACTGATGGGCCTAATGAATGAGTTTTGAGGCACGCGTTGTTCTACGAACTGATGGGCCTAATGAATGAGTTTTAAGGCACGCGTTGTTCAACTCGTCTCCCACGAGGAACTGATGGGCCTAACAAATAGTTTGCATACAACTTGACAATATATAATACATAACAACAAACAATATTTACATTCTAAGTTTAGATCATAATATGGTATAGCACGAGTTTGAATAAGCGAATTAGTTTAAGTGACACATGATACACCCCAAAACATGAATAAAAAGGGGAATTTGTAAGAATTCACTCACAGTTGTTGCGTTTATTGGATTGATGATGTATGCGCACGAATTTGGATTTAACCACGAGAGAAAAATAACCTAGATAATAACATAACGGTTCGGTAAATAAGCGGATTTTATTAATCAATTTTAATAGGATTTTTGGATATATTTTTGTGAGTTTAAGGCTATTTTCTGACTTTAAAAACATTATTTTTAAGTATTTTTAATTGATTTTTAAATTAAATAAATAAATCAAAATAATAAAAAAATGTTGACTTTTTGACTTTGACCGTTGACCATGACTGTTGACCGTTGACCGGTTCGGTCGGTTATATAGTTGCACTGAGTGAGGTTCGAACCGGTGACCTCTCGTACGCGTGCACGCAGCTCTACCAACTGAGCTACGTGTCTAACCCGAAATATTTCTGTTTTTAATTATATTTATACACTATTTAAGTTAATCCGAAAATCATTTATTTTAAAAAGGGATTTAATTGTATCGAACCGGTGATCTCCACAGGTCTCGAACCCAGGACCTGTGGTTTAGTTTGGCACACAGTCCACCGCTGGACTGTGTGTCTAACCTGGTTAATATTCTGCTTTATATTATACTTAACATCTTATATTGAGTTAACCCGGTTCGGTTTCAAAAAAAACATTTTTATTTCCAATGATAGGGTCGTGATAGGGATCGAACTCGAGACGTATATGTATTGTTTGCACACAGTCCACCGCTGGACTGTGTGTCTAACCCGCTTATTATCATGTTTTTAATTAATCTTATACACCAGTTCGAACTCATCTTCTTCGTTCAAAACACAGTCAATGGTTAACCAAACTGTTTCTTGTTTAATTCGATTAACGAACCTTATAAGCAATTGAAAGGTAATGAACGGAGAGGGTTTGGGGAAAGAATGTACCGAACAGGTGTCTTTCTCATAACTCCGGCAAGGATTCGTCGGCGCTGTTTGTGAACTTGGTCTGTTCGGATCAAGTAACAGTTTTGATTGATTAGATGTGAAATTGAATTACTGAACAACGATTAGCAGAAGGTTTAGGTGATTATACCGATTCACAGCGAGATTCTAGAAATTCCAGAAGTTTTTCAGCGAAAACAGAATATTCGGCAACGTCGTCTGGGATTGATTCTGGGTGATGGATTGATGTTAGTATTGGTCTAACAATGGATTGAAACAGAAAATTCGAGGTATTTACCGTGTAGATGAAAGTCTCGGTTTTCCGGCGACTTGCAGAGAATTCCGGCGATGTATTTTCTTGCGACAGAGATTCTTCAGGGAGTTTAAGGTGAGTGTGGGTGATGTCGGTATGAGCTCTAGAATCTTATTTTGGAGTAAGCAGAAGGGATGGAATGAATTCGGTTTTCCGGCGATAATTTCCGGTTAACTTGCAGAGGATTCCGGCGACTTGCGGCGAGGTTTTCTGAGCGAATTGAAGAGCGTAAGGTTGATAAACTCGCAAGCTTAACTGACGAATAAAGTATAACTCAGATTTATTTGCATTTCCGGTTTCGAATTCAAAATTATTCGGTTATGGTTTGATGGTTTGAATTAGTGACCTTAAAGTTTTTCAGTTATAACCGGCGCTGCTGTAATTGCATCCGTTATGTCAAAAGAAAACGTCAATGATTGACGAATTCGTCGGAATTTCCGGCGAGAGTGATTTGGGCGTGCTGTTGACTGGGTTTGATTTTCTAGTTTTGTTATATCTATTAATTGTTTCAATATGTTATCAAATAACACAAGTGGCGGAGTGGTTGGATGTGTGTGTGTGTTAAGTCGCTAAGCTTATATCCGGCTGACCCGGGTTCGAAACCCGGCATCAGCATTTAATTTTTATTTCATTATTTTTAACAAATTTTCAAATATAAATTTTATATTCTAATATACTTATTAATTATGTATCGTTTAAAATTAATTTGAGCATTAAATACGCAACGAAATTTTTAACTGGATGTTCGGTTAATAAACGAAGCGGGTTTGGTTAACCCGATTTTTTACGGATGTTATAGTATCCCCTACTTTTAGAAATTTCGTCCCGAAATTTAAGTAGTGGCATGTGTGACTCAAAAGGGTGGTGTTTTAGTATGGCAATTGCATACTTAAAAGAGGGTAAGAGTTTAATTTTTGTTTGAGGCGGTAACGTTCCTTGTAAGGGTGGAGTACCCTGCTACAGGAATTGCTTTTTGGTGCCTGCGATAAAGAATATTGGTATACTGAGTTGATTCACTAAGTATGATTTCATGCGCAAGAGTTTTGATATGCTTGGAAAGATAAGGTTATATCCTAAAACAAAACTTCTACTACTAA
The DNA here is from genome assembly GCA_947069175.1 of Scalesia atractyloides. Lineage (NCBI taxonomy): Eukaryota > Viridiplantae > Streptophyta > Magnoliopsida > Asterales > Asteraceae > Scalesia > Scalesia atractyloides. The sequence goes on along the minus strand of CAMTDV010000016.1, from coordinate 18,412,699 downwards.
GACCTACATGGAACTTCTCATAACCGCCTGGACAATGCCTCTGATCCTTTGGCAAGAATACTTATATATAGGAAGTACCAGCGGCGTATCCACCATATTCTTGTCAAATTTTCATTGGGTTTATCAGTAAGTCATGATTGGTTCTATGATATGACTCTAGAACATAAACAAACACAACAACCAAAGCCTGAGTCCTAATTCTGATAATATACATTTTTGAATGGTGACAGTACCTCTCTCGTTTGTTATGATGGAGAGGTTAGTCTACGTAGAAATGGAACACAATCCCATTTCTTTAAATGACGAGATGATATGAATGCTAAATCAGTGAGTATAAAACAAACTTCAACCATGACATTACTAAATCCTACATGGAACTTCTCATAACCGCCTGACAATGCCTCTGATCCTTTGGCAAGAATACTTATATATAGGAAGTACCAGCGGCGTATCCACCATATTATTGTCAAATTTTCATTGGCTTTATCCGTAAGTTATGATTAGTTCTATGTGACTCTAAAACATAAACAAACACAATCAACCAAAGCTTGAGTCTTAATTCTGATAGTATACATGTTTGAATGATGACAGTACCTCTCTCGTTTGTTATGATGGAGAGGTTAGTCTATGTAGAAGTGAGACACAACCCAACTTCTTTAAATGATGAGGCTGAGATATGTCGTGAAGTATGATGATATGAATGTTAAATCAATGAGTATAAAACAAAACTGAAATAGTACTTCGCATTAAGATTCTTTGGATAAAATTCCAATTTATAATTGAGATACGTGAAAACTGATATAATATAAAGAAAAACATGAAAACTAAACGGTTGGAGTTGAATCTTGATGTTTGGTGAAGGAGACTAGTTGGGTGGTTCGTCATTATCTTCAACAGGATTGGCGTTGATGTTGAAAACTCTTCCTCTTGCTGGTGGCCTAGTGGTTAGGTTTTCTTGATTTGCTTGGTTAACTGGGTTTGCTTGAGCTTGGGCGTTTATGATGTTAACCAATCGAGGGCACGTGTTTCTAAAATGGGTAGGGTCGCCACAATTAAAACAAGCTCGAATATAAGGAAACATGGGGTATTGGGGTTGTTGATATGTTTGGATCATGTTTTGAGTAGGGGGTGAGATTTGGTTTTGAGAGGTGCGGCAAGCCTTGCTCAAATGACCATAGCGTCCACAATTTGCACATAGTCGACAAGGTAAGGTAGATGGATGGTGATAAAAACAGGTGTTACATTGAGGGTGAGGTCCAAGGTAAGGTTTTTTTATTTGGGTAAGTTGAGTTGGGTGCTACTTGAGTGATTGGGATAGCTTGGAGGGGTACGGCTTGTGCAGCTGATTGATTGCGTTGGGTGACAGCGAAAAGTTGCCCATCTCGTTTTCTCTTAGAAATGGGTTGAGAAGGGGATTCGGTTTGAGTGGAGTTTGAGGTTTCAGTTGATGCTTTATCCTTCTTCTTCTCCTCCGTGAAGTCCTTATTCCGTATGCGGTTCTCGGTGAGCTCTGTAGCTAACTCCATTGCTGCTTCCAAAGTTGCAGGTGTGGTACTTATTACAGAGTCTTGAATTTTTGAAGGAAGACCTCGAATGTAGTGCTCAATCAAACGGTAAAGAGGAGTGAACAGGTTGGGAACCATTTGATTTAACTCGAGGAATCTCTTGTTGTATGTGGTGTGGTCGCCTTCCTTTTGTTTCAAAGAATAGAACTCATCCCCTAATTTCTTGATTTCACTCCTTGGGCAAAACCGTCTTGTCATGATTTCCTTCAACTCTTCCCAAGTCAAAGTCATAGCATCTTCAACACCTCGTTTGGCCTTCTCTGTATTCCACCATGTAAGTGCTATTCCAAGTAAGCGACCAGTAGCATATCGCACTTTGCAATCATTTGGACAATCGCAATTTAGAAAAGTGTTTTCCATTTCTTCAAACCAATGGAGGAGAGCGGTGACACCTTCAGTCCCTTCGTATTTTGGAGGGTCGCAGGATTTGAAATGCTTGAAGGTGCATTTAGTGGTATTTGGGGGAGGGTTGACAACATTTTGATCTTCTTGATTGACGGGATTAGCGGTAAGGGCTTGCTGGACTTGAACTACAATGTTGGGTATTACGGCAGCCATTTGTTGAGCGATTTGGGCAGCCATGCGCTCGCGGGCTTTTCCTGATCTCATCTTCCTACGAGCGAGGCTAGAAGACATTTACAAGGAATACATATCAAGAGTATGAGTTGGATGTTTTAGGGATCATGTGTCGTATTTAGGAATGAATATTCATAAAATAAATATAGAATAATAAATCTACTACATCCATAGGATGTCTTGGGCTTTGCTCGTAATTGGGCCTTGCATGCCGCCATACTTCACCTTCGTAATCATGTGGGCCCCCATGATTACCGGGTTTTTCATATGGTTCACATATGTTAGCCTGGTTACATACGCTAAAACCCGGAGAAAATCGAGAAATATGTATGTAACGTATGATAATCGTAATGTATCCAGGTGTGGACACGGTGACACCTCAAAGTGGGGTTTGTTCGAACGACGTTTGGTGTGGCATGATTTGGCCTAATAGGTCCTTCGTACTCTCATCATTAGTCCCCAGGTAGGCAAACTGGTCCGTTATATTGGATTTATACGAATGCCAACCTAGACAGGACGTTCCGACTACCGGTACTTGTACCCTTACAGTTACTACATGCCCGTCGTAGAACTCACTCTGATGAGATTTGAAAAATGAAAAATGCGACAAAATCTTGAATAACGGAAGTATGAAGATGATTTGAATATGTGAACATTGAAATATGTATGATGAGTGTGTATGTAATTATGTATGCTTGACTGTAAGTGTAATTCACTATGTATCACAAAATGTAGTATCGGAAGTGCTTGCATGCATTTGTGTATGTAATAAATATGAAAGAAATAAACATCATGAGTTTGCATGTAACCACATAAACAATTTAAAATCTAATCAACTATAGTATAGGCTCTAAGGGTCTAATAACCTATCCTATATCCCTATAGTCAAAAGCTCTGACACCAATCTGTCACACCCCGACCCGCAGCGGAAAAGGTGATCGGGGCATGATTGGGTTTTCATCAAAGCTCATGACATTTATTATAACGTTTCATATTTATTATCACAATTTTAAAGAAGATCATACAATCATTTCATACAAGTTCAACATGTCCTATACATCTTTCTATGCTTCATTATTTTTCTTCTAAGGCACTTTCCTATGTGTTCCTTGCTTCATCATGTCCACCTGTATCATGTGTAAAAATGGTTTTTGGATCAACAAAAAGTTGGCGAGTGAATCCTATGAAAAACATTTAAACAAGTTTATTGAATTGATTATAAAATAAAGTGCATAACCACATATGAGTAAATGTAGATGTAATTTTATTCACAAATCACTTAATATTAAATAATGCACACATATACAATAATAGATTGTTTTGAGGCACGCGTTGTTCAACTCGTCTCCCACGAGGAACTGAAGGGCCTAATGAATGAGTTTTGAGGCACGCGTTGTTCTACTAACTGATGGGCCTAATGAATGAGTTTTAAGGCACGCGTTGTTCAACTCGTCTCCCACGAGGAACTGATAGGCCTAACAAATAGTTTGCATACAACTTGACAATATATAATACATAACAACAAACAATATTTACATTCTAAGTTTAGATCATAATATGGTATAGCACGAGTTTGAATAAGTGAATTAGTTTAAGTAACACATGATACACCCCAAAATATGAATAAAAAGGGGAATTTGTAAGAATTCACTCACAGTGGTTGCGTTTCTTGGATTGATGATGTTTGCGCACGAATTTGGATTTAACCACGAGAGAAACTAACCTAGAAAATAACATAACGGTTCGGTAAATAAGCGGATTTTATTAATCAATTTTAATAGGATTTTTGGATATATTTTTGTGAGTTTAAGGCTATTTTCTGACTTTAAAAACATTATTTTTAAGTATTTTTAATTGATTTTTAAATTAAATAAATAAATAAAAATAATAAAAAAAATGTTGACTTTTTTACTTTGACCGTTGACCATGACTGTTGACCGGTTCGGTCGGTTATATAGTTGCACTGAGTGAGGTTCGAACCGGTGACCTCTCGTACGGTGCACGCAGCTCTACCAACTGAGCTACGTGTCTAACCCGAAATATTTCTGTTTTTAATTATATTTATACACTATTTAAGTTAATCCGAAAATCATTTATTTTAAAAAGGGATTTAATTGTATCGAACCGGTGATCTCCACAGGTCTCGAACCCGGGACCTGTGGTTTAGTTTGGCACACAGTCCACCGCTGGACTGTGTGTCTAACCTGGTTAATATTCTGCTTTATATTATACTTAACATCTTATATTGAGTTAACCCGGTTCGGTTTCAAAAAAAACATTTTTATTTCCGATGATAGGGTCGTGATAGGGATCGAACTCGAGACGTATATGTATTGTTTGCACACAGTCCACCGCTGGACTGTGTGTCTAACCCGCTTATTATCCTGTTTTTAATTAATCTTATACACCAGTTCGAACTCATCTTCTTCGTTCAAAACACAGTCAATGGTTAACCAAACTGTTTCTTGTTTAATTCGATTAACGAACCTTATAAGCAATTGAAAGGTAATGAACGGAGAGGGTTTGGGGAAAGAATGTACCGAACAGGTGTCTTTCTCAGAACTCCGGCAAGGATTCGTCGGCTCTGTTTGTGAACTTGGTCTGTTCGGATCAAGTAACAATTTTGATTGATTAGATGTGAAATTGAATTACTGAACAACGATTAGCAGAAGGTTTAGGTGATTATACCGATTCACAGCGAGATTCTGGAAATTCCAGAAGTTTTCCGGCGAAAACAGAATATTCGGCAACGTCGTCTGGGATTGATTCTGGGTGATGTATTGATGTTAGTATTGGTCTAACAATGGATTGAAACAGAAAATTCGAGGTATTTACCGTGTAGATGAAAGTCTCGGTTTTCCGGCGACTTGCAGAGAATTCCGGCGATGTATTTTCTTGCGACAGAGATTCTTCAGGGAGTTAAAGGTGAGTGTGGGTGATGTCGATATGAGCTCTAGAATCTTATTTTGGAGTAAGCAGAAGGGATGGAATGAATTCGGTTTTCCGGCGATAATTTCCGGTTAACTTGCACAGGATTCCGGCGTCTTGCGGCGAGGTTTTCTGAGCGAATTGAAGAGTGTAAGGTTGATAAACTCGCGAGCTTAACTGACGAATAAAGTATAACTCAGATTTATTTGCATTTCCGGTTTCGAATTCAAAATTATTCGGTTACGGTTTGATGATTTGAATGAGTGACCTTAAAGTTTTTCAGTTATAACCGGCGCTGCTGTAATTGCATCCGTTATGTCAAAAGAAAACGTCAATGATTGACGAATTCGTCGGAATTTCCGGCGAGAGTGATTTGGGCGCGCTGTTGACTGGGTTTTGATTTTCTAGTTTTGTTATATCTATTAATTGTTTCAATATGTTATCAAATAACACAAGTGGCGGAGTGGTTGGATGTGTGTGTGTTAAGTCGCTAAGCTTATATCCGGCTGACCCGGGTTCGAAACCCGGCATCAGCATTTAATTTTTATTTCATTATTTTTAACAAATTTTCAAATATAAATTTTATATTCTAATATACTTATTAATTATGTATCGTTTAAAATTAATTTGAGCATTAAATACGCAACGAAATTTTTAACTGGATGTTCGGTTAATAAACGAAGCGGGTTTGGTTAACCCGGTTTTTTACGGATGTTACAATAATGGAGTCTCTCCAGGTGGTAAAATCAACGTAACATCAACCTGAGGAGCTGCCGGTGTTACTGGAATACTCGCATGATCGGGATCATACTGAGCATTAGCTTCACCGGAGGAATCCTCAACTATTTGTCCGTCGATCTGAGGTCCGACAACGACGCGGCGGATCTCTGATCGAGGACCTTGAAAAGACGATCCCTCAGCCATGATGCTGCAGATCTGGGTGAAACGAAACAAAAGATGAGAAAAAGAATTGAAATCGGTGGGCGCCAATGAAGAAACCCTAGATCAACTAGACCGGAATCTAAGTAGATCTATGGAATGGGCTCTGCATAAAAGGGTTAACCCTTTGTTTGGTTTCACGATGAATGAGGAATAAACAGTACCTCCGGCTGATCCTGCAAAACAGAACACCGTTAGCTCGCCACGGGGAGAAGGGGGGTTCTCTCCGTGACCACCCTCCGGCGTGAGAATAAGTACAGGTAGTCGGAAGTAAAGTATTGTAAGAGAGAGAGTAGTTGAGAGTGAATACCTTTCCTTGAACTCCAAGTTACTTATTTATAGCCGGTGTTTGGCGCCAAAAGGAGAGATTGTTAACTTAAACCGAATCTTCTGCTATTCCGTTAATGTTTGTTGGCAATCCGTTAGTGCACACGGATCGTGAGCTCATCAGCGGTTAAGGAGGTGCCACGTGTCAACATGAGATCACTACATTTTATAAATGTGAGCATGCCATCACCGTGATCTTCCTCAGCCGTCCAGATGCTGCATGTGGCAATTGGTTATAACCGAAAAGATGCTTGCACGATTGGGTGTTAGTGGCTTCTAGAAGATTTCACAGTTGTTACCCATCTGTTGTTCGCCACGTGTACATTCTGTTACAACTAAAAAGATTCCCTTTGCTTCTGTACCAAGTCAATGATTTTGCTAAGGGAAAGTTTCTCAGGATTAACTGTTTCCTTGCGCGAGAAGCGCAAGTAAGTTAACTGATCTTCTTCTTCTCCTTGCTGCTTAGCGTAACGTTTGGTGGATATTTGCTTTGATATAAATATCCGCGCAAGGTTTGTGCATGAAGCATTATCAAACGAGATTATTCAAGGTTAACTTTGAACCTTGCGCGAGCCCGCGCAAGGTAGTTAAATGAAGCATTTATCCAGAGAGAATGTTTAGGTTTTTAATTTTGAACCTTGGGCGAGCCCGCACAAGGTAGTTATATGATCCTTTCCTCTCTTGTATATTTGGCGCAGAGTTCTAATAAATCTCATTTTGGGAAAGAAGTCTACGTAAAGTTTCCTTAGTAGTTAAAGTTCAATTTTTAAAGACAATTTTAATGATTGTATGTGTTAATAGATCAAATTATATTTTGTTTAATTCTTGTATTACGCGTGTTTATTCAACCCGTATAATACATGGGTTTTTAAAAATCTAACTTTTGTATTGTTAAGAATAATAATTTTACATTTACTCAACTAGACTGAATACACAACATTTTGTATGTGTGTGTATTAAAGAGTTCAAATAAGTGATAGTTTTTTTTACTTTTCTTTAAGATATATTGGTAATTTCAATAAACTGATTAACTTATTGATATCCTGTAATATTAGTTAAAAAGAATTATTTGATTTTCAAAATATACTAATTCATATTAACCGCAAAACATATTTGAGGGAGGTTATATCTAGAGGGTTCGGATGGTTAAAAATAGGTCGTCTTTCAATTCTATTTGTTGGAGGATTTGTTTAAATACCCTTTGTACATGTTGTAATTTGTGTGTCTTTTGCCCATTTGGGTCGGAGGCATGTTTGTTTTTGTTAGTCTTTTACCCTTTTGGGTCGGATGCGGTTATAAACTTTATTTTTCAAAAAAAAATAAAAAAAAAACTAATTCATATTAACCCTAAAATTCGAGGGAAGCTTGTGATCTTCAAATATTACGAGAAAATTCATCAAATTCTCTTTAGAAACGATAGAGAATTAATGTCTGTTTCGATATTATAGGATAAGTTTCATACGTGTGTTATAGTTTTTGATGTGTGTAACCCTAACAAACTCTACCTATAGCAATATCTTCAGGTTCACAACTTAATGATGTAAATTATTATAATTATTTAACACTCTGTAACATATTAAACTTTACTCTTCTAAAAAATTTGAACGGATTACTCTTAAATTACATTAAATTGTACCTGATAAAGAACTGAAAAAAACTCTGAAAATAACCCTGATCTTCTCCCCTAATAACTAAGTCTTTATAACTCAGAAAATAACTCTTAGAAAAATATTCAATCATAAAAGTGCTATAATTAAATTTATTCAGTACCAAAACTAAATATCAGTGTTGGCAAAATCGCGATTGATCGGCGACTAGTCGCCGATATCATTAGTCGGCCTTCTACTGAGTAATTTTTGTTAATCAATCTATTATCGCTAGTAGGCCTGAAATCGGCCTTAGTTGGCCGAAAAATCGGGAAAATCGGCAAAAACCGAAAAAAAATCAGAAAAAATCGAAAAAAAAAACACAACCTGCCATATTCCAGTCAAAACTTGTCTACTTAAAAAATTTATGCATAAAAATATGTGTATGTATGTATGAAACTTAAAATTATACTAAAAAGGTCCGACCGATTATCCTGATTAATCCGATAATCAGTAGTCTCCACCCAACCGGCCGACTAGGCCTAGCGAATTCTACAACCATGGTAAATATATTATAAGGTTAAAATGCAACATGGCATATAAAACAAAGCTTTTCAAATAAGGGATTGCTTCAAAAAACCTAAGTCAAATTAATGACACGTGTATGACGCATCCACAGTGTATATATTGAAAACTTGAAGATACAAGACAAATGTGTCAAAAACAATGAGAGGCAGACTAAGTGAATTGTGGAAATTAAAAATATAAAATATACATGGGTTTACCATGACCGGCATTATTATAGTCGGTTTACTCTATATATTTTTTAAGTTCTAACGTCAGATAATATTATATTTCAACTCAAGACTATGGGCTATGTGTGTTCTTGTTATAAGCAACAACGATAAACACAGACTGACATTGGTATAAACTTACTGAAGGCAACTTTAAATTTGTAAGATTCACTTTGTATTTTCTAGTAACATATCCGGTTTGATATATAGATATAAACACGTATATATGGCATATCTTGTACAAAGGCCAGGCGTTGATATAGCGCAGTTGAACATTGCATCGACCGTACTTCTTCTGAATTTGTGTCTCTCACAAATATATAAGTCCGGTTGATGCGTCCAAAACACTGATTCTAAACCGTATGAAGGATATGCAAATTCATATTTATGTTTAGATTTAACATCAATGTTATTTATAACATTCATAATAATTACATCGAGATAGAAGGTAAACGGGCAACAAGCTGCGTCGCTACCCCTTTCTGAATAGCAAACTAAGTCTTTTAAAAACTACATCCATAGATCTTAGGGTCATAACATTGCTATGCAAGGATATTAAGATTCTAAACCGTATCAAGGATACTAATGTTAGTTTTGTCTTAAATAAGGGGAGAGAAACTAATGTTACAATATCAAGCATCTTTCTTTTACCACACATTTACCCTCTTGTTTCTTTTTGGAACCTTAAGAGATCTTACTATTTAAAAAGGTAGTCTCTTAATGGGTCAGCATATTTCAAAACTTACTCATTCAAAGGCTTTACAAGCTATTAAGATGTGTCTTGTAAGTAAACAATCACACTCTACCAAGCAGGCTCTTACACGATTTTACTTGTTTCAATTTAAAACGCTCCCATTAAGGAAGATTCCACTTTTTTTTGAACGACAACTTTCATTACGAAAACAAGCTACTAGCAGGGAGCTAGAGCAAAACAGCAAACAAACAAAAGCATTAAAACGCTACATTATTTCGTTTGACTCAAAAATATACTATGTATACTTCTTTTATAAAAATCATATGGCTTTATATAAATTATTTGTGAATATTATTTTGTGTTCACGTTATTATACTCTTGTGACAATATTAACATACATCCCTTGTCATGGAGTGCGTACTAGATTCTTCTTCCTTGTTGATTTATAAATTCAATAACTTGCTAATAGAAACCAAAAGAACCACTATAATTCATTTGTAACACTTGTGAATGTACGTATAAACCAGATTCTGTGTTCATTGATGCCTAGGTTGTCAAATTCCAATTCCATTCGGCCACCGAAATCCAGATATATTATGAAAATATATTCATAAGTTTCTTTAACCAACAGAAAGTACCAATGTCCATATAGTGATGGTCATATTGGAATTATTTATTAGTTACTTTTGTTGGTTTAAATGTAAAATCTGAACTCATCCTGTCTTCTAGTAAAAATGGATTCCACCAATAAAGATACCTTTTTAATTATAAGTGATCATGTTTCAAAACCCTTTATAAACCCTGGCACATCCTTCTCCTTAGTACCACAAATATGAAAGCAAGTCTAAGCTTTTTAATTACCCTCCAATGGCTTCTTTGATTCCTACATCCGCCACAAAAAACTCCGGTTATTCATCTATCATGGCGATCCCCGACGATGCTAGGGTTTTGTCCATCTTTGGGAAACCTATGGTTTCTACAAAGAAAACTAAAACTACCATTGTGAATGTGGCCACCAATATGCCAGGGACAGCCCATTCTCCGCTTCAAAAAGAAGTCGTAGATGAGCGGAAACTAGTGGCGTGGACTAGTGTTCGGCAAGAACAGTGGGAAGGCGAGCTTGTCGTCGAAGGAGAAATACCTAGATGGCTGGTATATAAATATATATATGATAACTAACTATATATGATCATTTTACTTATGTTTTATCATCAACATATCAAGACATAGTTACACATATAAAACAATGGGAAAACTGTTCAAACTCTACACTTTGGAAACAAGGAGAGATTGTGTCTTAGTTAATTTTTATTATTATTTATATCATGCGTGATCCTTTAATCTATAATATGAGTTCGGAACCAAAAAAACCATATAACATATTGTTTTAAATATGATCATATTACGTAACTACCAGTTTTTCTGATGCGGTTATCTATTATTCACTATTATTATATTATGTGCACAAACTATATTATAAAATATAAATATATTGTTTGTTCAACAAACCTGTTCCATCACCACACCTTCTTAAAAAATAATAATAATAAATAATAATAATATAACTTGTTGATTTAAAAACCACATTAAAATAAGCATGCATCACATGAAATAGAACAAAGTATCTAATTGTATGCTGACTGTGCCCTAATATTCATACAAAATGGAACGTACTTAAGAAACGGACCAGGGTTATGGCATCTCGGCGACTACAACTTCCGCCACCTCTTCGACGGCTACGCCACCCTCGTCCGCCTCGCCTTCGACAAAGGCCGCCTCGTAATGGGCCACCGGCAAATCGAATCAACGCCTACAAAGCAGCAAAAAAGAACAACAAACTTTGCTACCGTGAGTTTTCTGAAGTCCCTAAACACGACAATTTCCTAGCCTACATTGGCGATTTAGCGAACCTATTCTCCGGTGCATCGTTAACCGACAATGCCAACACCGGAGTTGTCAAACTAGCCGATGGACGAGTTGTTTGATTAACTGAAACCATCAAAGGGTCGATTGTGATCGACCCTAATACATTGGATACGTTGGAAAAGTTTGAGTACACTGACTCGTGGGGAGGGTTGATTCATTCAGCCCACCCCATAGTCACTGACTCAGAGTTTTTGACATTGTCTGCCGGATTTGTTGAACCCGGGTTATATGGTGGCAAGGATGGACCCGGGGACGATGAGAGGAAGGTGATTGGTCGGGTTGATTGTCGAGGTGGGCCGTCTCCCGGGTGGGTGCACTCGTTTCCTGTGACCGAACATATGTGATTGTGCCGGAGATGCCGTTGAGGTATTGTGCTAAGAATTTGTTGAAAGCTGAACCTACGCCATTGTATAAGTTTAGATGGTGTCCGGAATCTAAAGGGTTTATGCATGTTATGTGCGAAGCTAGTGGAAAGATTGTAAGTTACTCTAGCTACTTTTTATACTAGAAAACCGGGTAATTTTTTGCGACAAATTCTGTCGGAAAAAGCGTAGAAAATACTTCTGACACTTTTCCGACAAAGAAAAAGAGGTTTTGTTGGAAATATGTAGGAAATTTCCAAACCTTTTTCCAACGGATTTTGGGTCATGCTATTCCCACACCGTTCATTGAATCCTCAAACGTTCGTTTTAAAGGAAGGGGCTGTGACACAAGCCTTAACTTTCAAAAGGCCGTTCAATATCCTCAAACGGTCATTTAAAGGTATGGGAGTTATGACGCAAGCCATAAGTGTCAAACGGCTGTTTGGGGCAATCTCAAATAGCCTATAGAAAATGTTGTGGGATTAAAAAGCAAAGGGTGTGGGTATAGCGTGCCCCAACTTATTTTTTGTTCGTATATGGTAAGTATGTGGTCGCTAATTAGGGTTTTCTATGTAGTCGGTATTCATCGGAAATGTGTAGGATTTGTGACTCAATTTTTTTAGAAAAATTATAGGAAGTTTCGCATAGGTTCTAAATGATGGAAATCGCGTCCGGCATTGAGACAAACTGCCTATAGCTGTTTTTCACATGTTTCGGCCCGTTGAAACATTTCCATCCATTACTTAAGGGTCAAGTAACTCCAGACTTGGCTCAAAAAAAATTCTTTTTTGTAAGTCCTTTATAGCTTGTCGTATGATTTGGATTTGTAGAGTTGGGCGATTTAGGATACCACTCGATGGTAGCGAAAAAGGAGAACTATATGCAGCATTGAACCCGGATGAACATGAAGAGGGATGGATATGTGTAGCATCAACCCTAACTTTTTAGGGAAACAATATAGATATGCTTATGCTTGTGGTGCTCAGAGACCTTGTAACTTCCCCAACACCCTCACCAAGGTAGGTACAACTAATTTAGTGGAACAAAGTACAACTTTGTTAACTTTTTTTATCTTTAACTAGTTACAAATATTGATGTTAATGGTATACAGATAGACTTGGTTGAGGGAACGGCGAAAAACTGGTATGACGAGGGTGCTGTCCCCTCCTAACCATATTTTGTGGCTCGTCCTGGTGCAACTGAAGAAGATGATGGTGAGTTTGTAGTAACCTTGTTTCATAAAAATGTCAACAATAATAACATTATTTGCTTTGTATTTGTTTCATGTTCATGTTGATGGTTCATATATATATAAACATGAGTCGTGATATCTATGATAAGCGATAAAAATGGGGAAGGATACGCGTTGATCTTAGACGGAACAACATTTGAAGAAATCGCAAGAGCAAAGTTTCCATACCGGCTTCCATATGGACTTCATGGATGTTGGGTTCCTAAGAATTAGGATCAAAGGATTTCGAAAATGGAATTGAAAATGTCGAGGATTGCTAGTGTATTTAGTTGGGTCTACTACGCGTGATTAGTAAAGCCTAGTTATAGTTGAAAAAGTAGCCCGAATGCAACCGATCTTGAGACTCAAAAGAAATGTAATAGCGCGTAAAATCTGGCTACTATATTGTGTTACAGTGTTACATAGTGTGTGTTAGTCATTTGTTCACAAATGGAATAATTTGTTCTATGTATAAGTATTTTGTTAGTATTAGTATCATTAGAGAAAATTATTTAGTTCTTCAAGTGTGATTCATGAAAGTTGCAAGATATGATTCCAACAGTTGGTACTAAGACTATGTTCAATGTAACAACATGCTATGCTTCATGTATTTAAGGTGTTCCCCCAAAGTGGTTAACTATTTTACAAAATTAATTAACTATTTTACAAAATTAATAATAAAATGGTACAAGTGTTTTGGTAGGGGCGACTACAAAATTTTCCATGAGATGCCAAAACAATTAAAGTACTATAAAAATTGGATCATGAGTCAAAATTGATCAAAGATCTATATTTAATTCAAAAAAGGGTCAAACTATTTTACGATATAAAAATGAGGAAATGGGTCAAATAATAATGTGTAATGATATAAATCTTTTGGTTGTCTGATCTAGAAATTTCGTCACAACAGCATGCTTATTAAAAAAATAAAACTAACTTCTAAAAACGTTATTAGAATTATCTCATTAAAACCAAACAAGTGTCAGTTTTTTTTAAGTTCGTTCATTGAACTAAACTATTTATAGTTGTTACTAATACGTCATGTATTTTTTTTTTGAACGGAGACTTTCTTTTTGAGTGATCCAATGTCACACCGCCTAAACGGCGGCCCTAGCCAAGATCTGTCCAGACTACGTTGTCTTAACCGGGTCCGCGCTGGGTTGGTCAAACTTAGTTACGGCGTTCCCCCGGAAACCGGACTGCCTCCACACGAGTTGCCTCGCTAAAGTAACAGCCGGATGAAAACTGAGGTGCAGCTCAGAATCAAACCTCCCTCGGTGGGTTTGTCACCGTCATTGCCCAACCACTGAGCTATAAGCCCAGGGTTATATCCACCCTAATATGACACAAGTGAGAATTGAACTTGAGTCTCAATTGGAAAACCCAAGTCTCCTACTACTAGACCACAGTGGGGGATAATATGTCATGTATCTAATTTGTTAAATAGTTAAACAAAATAAAAATAAAGTATATTTTAAATTTTATAAAAAAAAATATGTAGATGTATGATGCACATATTATAATTTACAACTACTCTTCAAGTACTATCCAACAACAAACGGTCAAAACACAATCAATAAATCACAAAAATGAACAGAAAAATAACAACTCAAAAGTAGTTTAATTATTCTTAGAAAAATTGACTGTCTTGAGTTCTCATATTAATAATACAAAATTGTACAAATGTTTGTCAAATGCATATATATAGTTCTGGACACCTTATTTAATCATCTCTGATCAGTATATACAGCATCAACATCATCAAGATCAAGTAAATTTGACATCAGTTCCTTGTTCAGCTCCATAGCCTCATCATCCACCTGCATTTTACCAACAAATTTCAAGATTTTCAGCTTTAAACAATCAGACCACCAAACTATATTACAAGTTTGATCTGTTTAACTTTCATACATCTAAGGGTCGTCGCGTAAAAGTTGTAAAGCGGCAATAAATGTCTAAACTACCCTTCAATAGTGACATAACAGAAGAATCTTGAAGACTAAAATCAATGCGGCAATCGAAACAGTCGTATCTAAGATGGCGATGAACTTATGAACGACGAATATATCCTATAACTTTTATCATCTTGGAATGTCCCAGTTGTGTTTCCTGCCAGAGATTCAAGCAAAGTTGACCTATTTGCCCCTCTGGCTATAAGAAATTGGTCAGCAGGAGTCCATTCATTTCTTAATAAGATAAGGGTACTTGAGGCCTATGTTGTCAAAGACGCAAGCGAGGCGCATAGGCCTCGCCCGGAGCCTAGGCTAAAGGCGCAAAAAAAGCGTGGACTTTTTTAAGAAAACCACACATAGAGAAAAAAAAATATAAAAAATATGTTATTTAAGATCATGTAGCTAATAGTTAGTACCAAAAGTTTAAAAACTTTAAAAATAACACTAAAAATATGGTTTACAGCTATAAAAAGCCTCTGATAGAATTAAGCCCGCGCTTTTTACTCGTTGCGCCTTAGTGCGCCTTAGTCCGGGGCGCGCGCCTGAGCACCGCTTTAACAAAAAAAGCCCATATTTGCGCCTAAGCTACCACCAGGCGCTATAGCTGCGCCTCGCTGCGCCCTAGGCGCGCGCCCGGCACGCTTTTGACAACATAGCTTGAGGCATTTCTATATATGGTCAACCGCCTATGGAAACATCTAAGTCATCATTGCTACTCTTAACAGGATATATATATATATATATATATGATTCTGGACCACACATTTTCTCTAAGCAAAAAAAACAAAACAAAAATTCTTTTTTTACTTCTAATCTTGGTTTTAAATTGCGTGATGCGCTCCGATGCGTTTGATCCGAAAATCTGATGCGTGATGCGCTCCGATGCGTTTGATCCGAAAATCTGATGCGTGATGCGCAATGCGCGCGCATCACGTATGCGATGCGCTCTTTATAAAAAAATTGAAAGATTATTTATACATAAAAACTTATAAAAAAACATACCTGAACTAAAATATCTGACGTCATAAGAAGATAAGATTTGTGCTTTTGGTTCAAATCAAGCATATTAAAATGTTTCTAGAACCACAATAAGTGTTTAGGAACCAATGTTTTTAAAACCGGACCGGTGGTTGAACCGGTTTTGCTAACCGGTCGAACCGTTTTTAAGAACCGGGTTAAATTATTATATAACATATTAAATATAAAAGATAAAAAACAAAATATATACAATTTCACATATAAAACAAGTTCAACTTGCATGTGTTTGATTTAATGTAATAACTACTTTTATTATATGAAAGATTAATAGGAAAAAAAACGTAATTCATGTATAGTAATATAATTCGGCATTGATATTTGTAAAAGTAAATTTGTCAGCATACCACAACTACTTTTTCTTAAATGCTACCCATCCCCAATGAGTCAAATATCGAGGTAAAAAAATATATGGTTGGAGAGTGAAGAAGATGAAGAAGCTTATCTAGTATCTACCCTTCTTCTGTATACCGGAGCTCCGACGACGACCGGCTTAATCTCCGACCACAAATATGAAAATATGAAGGTTTAAGCACTTCCACCGCCACATTCTACTCCCCTTCCGGCCACCTCTACTCACCGTCGCTCAAACACCTCATCCTCCGACCAGTTTGCTTTTTTCCTTGATGTTGCCGGCAACCGGTCCAACCCTTTCCGTTACGGTATACCGGCCGAACCGCGGCCACCGGTCGAACCTGCCGGTTGTTTGCAGATCCGATCCAACATTGCGGACCGGCCCGGAAACACCAACGGTCACCGGTCGGGCCGGTCGGACCGGCCGGCCCGGTCTAGGTTTAAAAACACTGTTAGGAACCATAATGGTTCAAATCAAGCATACTAAGATATTAAAATAATTATTGAAAAAACCCAACCCATTTCATAAATTCTGGAAAAATAAACATAACAAACAATGTTGCTTGCATCGGACCGCATTATGCGTAATCGGCACAATATTCTCGCATCCCCGTAAACGCAACGCATCAGCTGTGACGATGCGTTCTCATCAGGGCATCGGGCAACCAGTCTTCTAATTGCACGTTTTTAAGAGTTTTTTTTTTTATATCTACATATGTGTATATTGTCAATTTTTTAATTATACACACTTATATAAATATATGTATAGTTAAAGATTGACAATATACACATGTATATATCCAAAAAAAACTGAAAGAAAAAGCTGAGATTTTTCCAACAAAAAAAATTGCATTTTTTTGCACTTTATTGCATTTTTGCTAAGGAAAAATGTGGTCCAGAATTGTTTTCAATTACCCTAGTGATTCTCACATGACTATAAAAGAAAAGAATTTTTATAATCATTAAACAGTTTGGAATCCTTTGGGCTGTTGTCACCAATTGTACTGATTTGGTTTTATGCTACTCTTGTTCCTTAAATAAACAGCAACAGGGGTATCATGATTCATGCTATACTTGATGTAAGCAAGGCTCCAAAACTAACACAACAAACGAATGAGGTGCCAAAGCTTTTCTTTATTTTTTATTCTTTCAAATATATATAGCGATTAAATTCAGCTATAAAATAGTTGGATTTTAGGTTTTTGTTAAATATATATGTAAAATAACGTATATACCAGGGGATTTTAATATAATAGAGTAAACTGCCATCTTGGTCCCTGAGGTTTGGTCAGTTTTGCCACTTTAGTCCAAATCTCAAACCTTTTGCATCTAGGGCCCTGTGGTTTCGTTTTTGTTGCCATTTTAGTCCAAAAGCAAAATCAACTCAGATTTTTTTTTAAAAAAAGCCATCTATTTTGTCCTTTTCCTCAAGGGCAAAATAGTCATTACCCTTTTGTTGTCTCCCTCTGCAGATATCACCACCACTACTATTTTCAGAAAACCGCCATCTCCCTTTGCTCTCTCTCTCTCTCTCTCTCTCTAAACACCCCTATATCTATCTCTCTACTCTCTATCTAATTACCATTGCTAACATGTGTCTGTATGTATATACAGATAACAATTTCTATTCATAACATGGGTAATTAACTACCAAATTCCATATAACCCACAAATCCGAAAACAAACAAATTAATAGAAATAATACACATAGATCTAAAACCAACCTCCGGAGAAAGACACTGGCTACACCGGGGTGCAAAAAAAATCAACAAAGATGTAATCAAACGAAGAAATTGCGGCATCGAAATTGGATTCATCGAGCTCCAACACCTTCCCCTTTGCCTCAAATTCATGGCAGGAGAT
The DNA here is from genome assembly GCA_947069175.1 of Scalesia atractyloides. Lineage (NCBI taxonomy): Eukaryota > Viridiplantae > Streptophyta > Magnoliopsida > Asterales > Asteraceae > Scalesia > Scalesia atractyloides. Next base: position 18,394,567 of record CAMTDV010000016.1, on the reverse strand, counting down.
CAAGGGGATGATACAGAGTGCGATTATTAAGAGGATACATGACATCTTTCAAGAATTTATTCAAAGATCAAGTGATATTTTGCTTTTCTTTTGGTATGTAGTTCCTGATCTGGTTATGGTTAGGGTTAGGGTTTTGTCAACGAAAAATGAGATCAGACAAATCAGTGTTTGTTGAATTTGGTAGCTAGCCGGCCGTTCTTATGAACCATTCTCAAGAACGGTGACAGTCGTGGTGACGGTGATTGATGGTGGCAGTCGTGGTTGAGGCGGTGACAGTCGTGGTTGAGGCGGTGGTGGATGGTGGTGCTGATGGTCTGCAGGTTTTAATTAAGTTTTATTACTTTTAATTGATAATAAATAATAATAAAACAAAAATGACAAAACTACCCCTGAGGAAAAGGACAAAACATGGGGTTTAATTTAGGGAATCTAGCCAAATTTCACTTTTGGACTAAAATGGCAACAAAAACAAAACCACAGGGCCCTAGATGCAAAAGGTTTGAAATTTGGACTAAAGTGGCAAAACTAGCCAAACCACAGGGACCAAAATGGCAGTTTACTCGATATAATATACATATAAATTCTTTAAAACTTTTTCCTAGTGTATCACTATTTATAAAATAGTGCCCGGTATTTATCACTATTCGCTATGTTGCATATAGGTAACTTATCGCTATTTGCCGCTATTCGCCATTAATAACTATGTTACCGATACACTAGAAAAAAAATTAGAAATATATTATAGGTATATTTTTATCAAAATACGCTATATATTTCATCCAAATATTTATACTAAATAGTTATATTAAAACAGAAAAAAAAACCTGAAGGGCATCGCTATTTATATTAAAACAAAAAATAAATAAATTAAAACCTAAATTCCCGCTATATTCACGCCGTGGAGTCGCTAATTATCAGGTTGCGAGATATGGTCGCTTCACTATGAAGCGCGCGATAAAGTTGTTATGTTAATTTTTAATCAATTATCAACCATATGTAAAATGTCCTAAAACAAACATTGTAATTGACTGGCATTTTGTGACGTGCAAGAAAAAGCATATATGTAACCTGTGAGATTAGATTATTTGTATACCTCAATCATATTCAGTGGAAGTAACTCAGAGCCGTTATCTTGCTCGAACGTGATTCCTTCCTCACGCAGTTTTGATAATATTTCCGCATAATTCTCTGACGAGCTTACAATTTTATAGTATCTAAAAAAATTTTAATAGCATTAAACTATGTTAAACAAGCATACCCCTAAACTCTTTCAAATATAAAACCACCATAAAAAATATAGAGTAACATGCCGTTTTCGTTCCTGACGTTTGGCCAGTTTAGCGACTTTTGTCCAAAGGTTTGTTTTTCCGCATCTGGATCCAAAAGGTTTGAAATCTTGTCATCTTCATCCGGCTCGTTAACTCCATCTAATTTTCTCCATTGAGTCACAAGTATTTCCGTCTTTTTTGCTAACTTAAAGGGCAAATCGGTCTTTTTACAAGGGTATTCGGTCTTTTTACATAGAGTGAAAAAGACCAAATGGCCCTTTAAGTTAGCTAAAAAGACAGAAATACCTCTGACTTAACGGAGAAAAAATGGATGGAGTTAACGAGCCAGATGAACATGGCAAGATTTCAAACCTTTTGGCTCCAAATGCGGGAAAAAAAAAAAAAACTTTTGGACGAAAATCAGAAAACTGACCAAAGCTCAGGGACGAAAATGGCATTTTACATAAAAAATATATAAAGACATTTTTTTAAAGACAGATAGTACCTCTCGGGCTTATCTTCTTCAGAGTCGTCATTATCATCCATGGAAGGTTCAATGACATCATCAGCACCGGCATCTAACGCAATGGTAAGTAGCTGGTCCTTATCCGCATCCGTAACTTTTACATTCACAACGCGGGCCCGTTTGAATTTAAAAATAATCGATCCGGGGTCCGCCATCTTTCCACCACAATCCTTAACCACTTCTCTAACACGTGCCACCCGACCTGTTGATTTTATCGGTTGAAACCTCAACTATTATACCAACTCCACCGTAACCGTATACCTCGTATACTTTCTCAATGTATGCTTCTTGGTTTTTATCGGAAGCTCTCTTGATGTTTCGTTCTAAGATATCCTTTGGCACATCGAGCTCCTTAGCTTTCTCGAGAATGGATGCGAGAGCCGTATTTGATATTGGGCTTGGACCCCCTTTCTTCACACTAAACAATCTAATTATTCATAACATGTTCTATGTTCCACGAGGGTAGATAAGTGAATAATCTAAAAACTTACGCAGATACAACTTCCTTTCCGACTTTTGCATAGAGCTTAGCTTTCTTTGCATCTTGAACCCCCTGCATTCAGGCCTAATAATGAATACAGAAACAGGATTAAGCAATAAAAACCTTACTCCAGCTAACAGTAATGTCAAACTTCATTGCTATATCATCTCAAGTTAGACAACGGTTATATTATCACAAATTCAGTTTACGGTTCCAACGTTTCCAATTTGGTTCAAACAGAAAAACCTGTAATATACATACACACACACACACACACACACATATATTTGCGTGTAACCCCTTGCCATGGTTTATACATTATTCTGTTGAAATGGTTGAAAACATAGTTGTTAATGGCGAATAGCGACAAATAGCGATAAGGTACCTATATGCTGCATAGCGACAAATAGCGGGTGGCTATTTTATAAATAGCGATACACTAGAAAAAAGTTAAAAATTTTACATGTATATTATATCAAAATGCCTTGGTATATATGCTATTTTACATGTATATTTAACAAAAACCTGAAATCCAGCTATTTTATAGCTATATTTAATCGCTATTTATATTAAAAAAACAAAATAAATAAATAAACTGTCGCTATTATCGCTATCTATTGCCACAACCCTAATAGCGAGCCTAGACCTGTACGCTATGTAGCGCGCTATAGCGATCGCTACGCTCGCTATTGACAAGTATGGTTGAAAACATGTCTGATCGGTCAAAAACCAAAAACCGAACCAAATTCTAATTCGGTTTCAGCCTAACTGAATTCAGTTTGGTTTTCGATGCCACCCAAAAAAGCTGTCAAATCGAACAATCCGAACCAAGGAAACCGATTAACCCGGAAACCGAACCAATAAATACCCTTACTTCTTCAAGTCAAATCTATTACCTTCCACATTCAAAACACAACTAGTTTTTCTAACAAAATGAATAGAAGCAACATTTTCTAACAACCTAAGTTAATGTTTTAGGAGTTGACTTTTATATATTTGACCTAACTAACCTTTCTACCTGCAATTTTGCAGGACCTTCTTCCCATACACAGAGGACCTCGAGTCCAAAACCTTCTAACCGAATTCGCATACCGAAACTCAACCGGAGCGAAAACGTTCGCACAAGATGAGTACAATGACGAAGATGATAGATTCTTATCTAACCTAACACCACCTACAACCAAAAAACAACAACAATAAACATCTACAAATAATAATAATTAACAATAATAAAATCGAACTTCAAATGTATTCAATTTACATCAAAAGAGATATTAGGCATCAAAAAGAGAAGGGTTTAACCTTGAATATTGAATGAATTGGGGGATTTGAGAGGGATGCTGGTGGAGAATCTGTGTAGAAGTGCAGTGAAAGCTCTTGTTGAAGAACTCATAGTGATTTGATTGAATGAGTTTTGATTTGTTTGTTTTGGTTGCAGGTTTTTAGGGCTCAAAGATGCTTTGGAGAAGATAGAAGAACATGATTGGGATTTTTGGGTTTTGGAAGGGTCAATTTAACCCCCTAGGGAGTTATTGATTTGCATTTTTTAGGTTATGTTTGTATGTCGTCACGGTTCGGTTTTGAATAAAATTGTATGTTTGTAAAGATGCAAAATATGTTTCATCGATCAAAAACCGTAAATGTGAGTAATGATATTGATTTTGATAATCATGGTATCGGTATAGATGTTGTTTAGTCGGTATTGGTTTGGGTGTGTTTTGTTACTGACATACCGGTATGGTACGACAATCGGTATAGTTTACGACATAAAAATACATTATTTTGAATACAACTTCCGTTTGGCACATTGCTTATGAATCGTTTTCATCTTCCTTTCAAATTTGGCATGAAAGCATTCCTGTAATACCAAACACCTTCGACTCGACGTTCTGACCCTCAAAAGACTAGAGTTATTTGAATAAACTAGGCCGAAAACAAGGATGAGCATTTCGTACCGAGTACATGTATCGTATCGTACTGTATCGGTAGATTCGGTATGGTATTATGTACCCACTTTTGCAAAAATTCGGTATCGGTACAATCCGGTACCAATACCATATAGAGAGAGCATTTTGTAACAAGCACAGGTTATGTTTCAATAATGTATTGGTACCGTACAATAGATTTGGTACGGTATTTGATACCCGCTTTTCCATAAATCGGTATCAGTATTTTCGGTACCGACGATATAGATCTCATCACTAGCCGAAAAGACAGTAAAGTGAATGATAACCATGGGGCATTCATGTCCAATATCAACTGTCTTAATATAATAGAAGTCGGAGATTTATGGTGCATTCATGTCCAATATCAACTGGCTTGTTTTGCAAATGATAAAAATTGGATCATAAAGTCAAATAGATAACTATATGATATTTAGAATGGCTCCATACTCTTTGAAACAACCAAATGGAACCAAAGATGGATCTTTGAAGAAGTATAATTTAATAAATTTTTTCACAGTCTTATAATGCATTTGCTACATGATAAAGGATGCCAACCAGTGGCGGATCTAGAAAAAACGTTAAGGGGCAACGTTTTAAAAAAAGGTAACGAGATCGAAAAAAACGTCAATTTTTTCTAAAATTTACACCATCACCGGAGCGTCAAGGGGTAGCGGGGGCTACCCTATCCAAAGGCTATATCCACCACTGATGCCAACTCCTAACAACTACAAATGCTAGGATATCATAGGTTTAATTAATGTGTTTATTAGCAAAGTGTGATGTGTTTTATCTTAAATATGTAGAACTTGAATTCGTAAACCCTAAGTGATGTACAGAGTGTCCCCAAGAGACATGGTGTAGTGGTAAGGTTCTTTCCCTCTGTCCAAGAGGTGAAAGATACAAATCCTACAATGTAAAAGTATAAGAGTATTTTAGGAATATGTTAGTTCGTCGTTCAAAAAAAAAGTGATGTCCATACTGATTACTCTTAGATTACGTTCAAAAAAAGTTCAATTGTAATTCAATAGTAATTAATATTTTTAAGTTTAGTCCAAGTTTTATTAACCTTCAGACACCATAAAACCTATTGTGAACCGATCATTATAGCATATCCATCTAAAGAAGCTCACAAGACTACACTACCAAAAAACTGATTATTTTTCAACGTCGTTTTTTCATGGGAAAGTCGTCGGAAACTCACTACATTATTTAATCTTCCTATAAACACTTAGCAAACTTTAAGCAAATTACAAAGTACAATACAAATCTTGTTTTGACAATTAACAATTTCAAATCACAAAGTAGCTACTACCTACATGCTTTCAAAATTTTCAACTAATTTCACGGTTCACAAACTTAAGGTTCATTAGTTAACAAATCGAAATAATAATAATAATAATAATAATAATAATAATAATAATAATAATAATAATAAGAAAAGAGAAGAAGAAAAGAAGAAGAAGAAGAATATATCACCAAGTCACTAGAAATTGTAATTGGTTCATTCCAAATAAATAATTTATTGTTTTAAATATTGCTTTAAATTAATCAACTGATTATGACACAGAAAGAGAATTATTGATGATACGAAACTAATGTTTTTCACCATAAATCATAGAATTCAAGACATTGTTATAAACATTAAACCAAACACAACTAATTAACATCAATTTCCACAATAACATTCTTAACCATGTTGTCATCTTCACCAACATAAGCCGACAGGTTAAGATACTTGTCTTCTTGTTTTGTCTCTCTCCACCTTGCTCTACAAATCACACAAGTTCTCGACCTTTTACTCTTCCATGCCATCAAACACACCACATGAATCGGATTCTTACACACACCACACGCCACCACTCGCCGACGACCCACCCCGAACTCCTCCAAACAAACCGGACACGTAGAACCATCCTCTACATGCACAAACAACTTCCCACCGTTCGAATGACGGTACAACTCATGGAAACGCCTTCTTATCTGTGCACTAGCGACTGCTTCGATGGAGACTTTGGTGGAGAGGAGGCGTGTGAGTTGACATGGACGTAGAGTGCGACGATGGAGACATGGGTTGTTGAGGGGAAGTGAGAGAGCGTGTACGTAGAGAAAATGAATGTGTTTGCATGGTACGGTGGGGTCGGGGCACGTGCATGTGGGTGTTGTGGCGAGGGTGACGGTGTAGACGTTTCCGGTGGTGTCGAGGATGAAGAATGTGGCGTTGGAACGGTGGAGGAGGCGGATGCGGGTGATGTGTTGTGGTGGAGGTGAAAGGGGAGATTGTTGCATTTTGAGGTGTACAAATAGTACAAATGAATGTTAGTGAGAATTTATGTTACATTTATATGATAATGGGTTAGAGGCAACGTTTAAAAAAAGGTAACGGAATCGAAGAAACCGTTAGTTTTTTTCAAAATTTATATTACCGTCGGAGCGTTAAGATATTTGGTATTTAGTGTTCATTGATAAGTTAATTTGAGACATGTTTATGTGAATTAAAATGAGTTGCTAAATTTAGTGTGTTGACTTTGTTAAGGTTGAAGAAATTGATTTCCTAGATTTATGGGTAAGTTATAAAAAAAATTGGATGAATTTTTTGGTTATGTTTTGAAGTAAGGAATATGGAGGGGAACAAGGCGGCAAAGATGGGAATGTTGATTGTTTAGATGGTTTTCTGTGGAAGTGGATTTCAGGTACTCAACAAGCGATGTCAACTTGTACCTTATAAATTATTAGAGCATCCACAATAAGCATCCGTTTTTTCATGTTTTTAGGGTGTCATGTTAGCATTGCCCAACCAATAACAAAGATTCTCTCTCTTTTACCTCTCTCACGACCATAAAAACAACAATCTTCTCTTTCCTCTCTCCTCTCTCTTCCTTCCCCCACTCACAAACTTATTTTTTCTCATATTTCCTCACAAATAATCAATACCTTCTCTCCTCCACCTCACCACTCTCTTTCCCACATGGCTTCTAAAAATAAGAAAGAATCCCTATTATGGATGCTGTTAGACCATGGGGTATGGTGGGGCGGGAAGGTTTGGGGCATGGGTTGACTCGTGGGCTGGTGGGCTCCACTGGAAAAAACCCAAAAAATGAGGGTATGGTGGGACTTGGGATTGGGCATGGCTTAGCCAAATTCCTTTTATTTTTTCTTTTTTTTAAATTAATGGATAAACCTATAGGTATGGTGCACCCAATGTTAGGGGTGTGCAAAAAGCCAAACTAATCGAACCATAACCGAATTAACCGACAAAACTGAACTGAAAAAACCGAACCAAATCAAAAACCGGTGGGTCGGTTAATAGTTTTTTTGAAAACCGAAAGTAGCGGGTCGGTTATGGTTATCAATGTTTCAATACCCACCATAACCGAAACCGAACCGGCATGTAATAAATCTTTATAGGATTTAGGACTTTTCATCATTTTTTTAATATTTGATGTTTTTTATTAAAAAAGTATTTAAAGGTATTTCATATCGTTTTGTGGCTTTGGTTGAATGTATATTTGAATTTATGGAATATATCACGTCACTTTATTTGAATATACGGTAATAATCGGTATTAATATTATAGATTATATGTATTTTTGATACTATGTAATATACTAATACATACAAATATGCCATAACAATTTGTTTTATGTTAAAAAATTAAGCTTAATTTATTTTTAGCTAGGCTAAATACATGGTTAACCACCCATAACCGACCCGCTATAATCATCAAAATCGATTAACCATAACCACCATAACCGATCGGTTATGGATATGGTTATCCATTAACTCATATCACGGTTATGGTTATGGTTTTAGGCCAAAACCGACCCAAACCGACCAATGCACACCCCTACCCAATGTTCACCCGTCAGCTCAGATTAGTAGCCCCGTCCAACGTCTAGGCTGAAACCCCCGCCCAAAGGGCCACGCCCAAACCCAAACCCACCTGGGGTGGTCACATGGGCGTTTCCCCCAACCACGCCCAAACATCCGCCCCATACCACATAGACTTAGTTAGTTGTAGACTTGTAGGTGTCATGTCAACTGTCAAATTAGTTATATGTACCGAGAAACATACATATACACTTCGTATTGCAATATTTGTGTCTATATATTGGAAACTATGAGTTCTTGAATTGTTTTTGATTATCAAGATGAAATGTCACTCATTAGTATATTACTCTAACGGATCATGCTTAGTTGCGATTTATATATCTATGGTCGACAACGTGCATTAATGATATTTGAGACGTCACACTTCTAATCATGATAACGTCTTTTATAGGTGTTACAACTACCCATTCCAGGGCCGGCCCGGAGGAGGTGCGGGGTGGGCCACCGCTGAGGGCCCAACCTTTCCGGGGGTCCGAAATATTTTTTTAAGAAAGTTTATATATATTGGATGTGTATATATACAATCTGTTTCAAAATAATTAAGAATAGGAATAGGAATAGGAATTTATGCTTTGATGGACCTTGCTTTGTAATTAAAACATTTTCAATTCAATGACGCTGGAGTTCGAATCCCACAACATGACCTTTCATTCTTTTTTTTTTAACCTTTACTTCCTTTACTTTCCCACTAGTTTTTCTATATTGTTTTTTATTTTGTTTTCTTTCCATTTCCATTGTTTTTTTTTTCGTTTTCTTCTCATTTCCGGTTCTAGTTTTCTTCTTTTGATTTAAAACTGAAATCGTACATTATTTACTTTTTTATTTTGTTTATTATTTGAATTAAATACAACTAAACAACTTTTAAAATGTTTTTTTTCCTTTTTCTTATAAAAAACTTAATAAAGTGAACATGTCTTGAACTAAGACTATACTTTTTTATTTTATTTATTTCGTACGCAATAATGAGTGTATAAAAATAGATATAGTTTTCATCCCGCAAACGATAGGTTTGATCCCACTAGTTTGTACATATTTGTAATTTTTTTATATATTTAACTTTAAAAAAAGTTATATTTTAGCGACCCATATTTTTATATATTCTTATGTTTTCTATTTTCTATTAGATACAATGTACTTATTCAAATATATTTATCTATTCTTTTTTAAATTGAGTTATTCGATTTATATTACAGGGGCCCGTTTTCTTCTACGCGTCCAGGGCCAAAAAATTCCGAAATTTTTCGAAGACGGCCCTGACCCATTCTTATGGATCCTTCTTTCTCAATGAGATTTGCCCGCCACCATTATGGATGTGTAGGCTTCTTCTAAGGTGTTCCAAACACACATGGGGACTCATTGTCTTTGACGAGGTTTGCCCTACCATCCTGAAAGGCACGAAAGACTCTACTAACATTTGTAATTTTTGACATCTCATATTATTCAACATTGCCATTTTTGCCAACTAGGATCTTAAGGCTTTGTTTTTTTTATATGGGCGGAGACTTTGTGGGGTGGTGTGAAAACAAAGTTTTATCGTAAAAGAAAGAAAAAACCTAAATATTAACGACTATGATACTATATTACATCAATAACCAAAATTCACTTCATCCTTACAACACCTCACAGTGGAAGCTCTTAAAAGCGTCTCCACGTAGATACTTGTCCAAAACCCCTCTCACAACTAAAAACACGTCATTTCTTCTAGCCTCCTATTGTCACATAATTCCTAAATGAGCATTTATACACAAAAAAATGCTACTATTTCTTTCCACCACATCAGTCGCATCTCGTTTCCCCCTCTTTAACATGAACTCAAAAACACTCTAAAGACATGTAGGTCCACTCGGAGGATCAAGTATAACCTACTTCCTTGTTATTTAACACACACTCGAGTGTAGAATTTAAGTGTATATGCAAACCAAAGCAAGAGCACAACCTATGCCTGTCACACCCCAACCGATGGCGGAATCATCGGGGTAGTGGCACTAGGCGAATCAGATTGATCAAGAGATTCCATGTTAAAATTAAAAAGATATCAAAGAATAAGTTTGGAAGAAATTTGCGGGATCAGTTAAACATCATTTCCCATTTTAAGAGGGTCAAAGACAGCCATTAACCAGCCTTAATCCCAGCCCGTAAACAGCTCACTTTCTATGTTTAGATTGTTCTTCTTTAGCTATAAATTGTATGTATTTTTCCCTGTAATGTACAAAGAAAATAATACAACAATTCTACTTTTCAATCATCTTTGTTAACATGGTATCAGAGCAGCTTATACGGTTCTAAACCGACCTGCTTACCATCATCTACCTTTGTCTCCGGGTCTATTGTTGGAGAGCTGCCATGTCCGAAGACGGTAGCTCAACAAACGACCTCTCAATTCAAATAGCCAACCTGTTGAGAAATGGTCTCAATACCCAAAACACAAAACAAAATCTTTTCGACAGCCTCAAGATCAGCCTCAAACTCAACAATCAGAATTACGCCTTATGGACTCGAATGATTCGGGTCGCCATAGGCGGTAAATCGAAAGCCCTTCTGGGTCATTTATCAACCAATCCACCAAACCAAACCAGTGAAGAGTATGAACAATGGGAACAAGACGACCTAGTCAGCTTCTCATGGCTCATACAAAACATTGAACCAACCCTCGCCAGCAATCTAACCGAGTTTCCAACAGCAAAATCGCTGTGGGATGCCCTGGTTATAACGTATAGCAATGGTAAAGACAAGCTTCAAACTTTTAACCTAAATGTCAAAGCCAATGAAGTCAAGCAAAACGGAGTACCACTTGAAGAATTCTGGATAGTGATGCAGGGTATTTGGGGAGAGATCGAACGAATCGACCCCAATCCCATGACATGTGCATCCGATATCAACACTTACACAAAAATAAGGTCAGAACAAAAGCTGTTTCAATTTCTTAATGCTTTGGACAGGAAATATGACCATATAAAACGAGAAGTTTTAAGAATGGATCCCTTACCCTCTCCGGAAGGTGCCTACGCCGTTGTCCGAAAAGAAGCCGCCCACCAAAAAATTTTGGGTTCAGTTTCTGACAATACACCGAACAGGGCGTGGCGGCCGGGCTTGTTACCGTCGAACCAAGAGAACCCATCGGAGCCGGGTTAGCCTCTAAAGGGCAACGACACTCATCAGGAAGACTTGCTGGAACCGTGTCTAAGCCCGACAAGTCTCACCTCAAATGTAGTCATTGTGGTCTATCGAAACACACTAAAGAGCAATGCTTCAAGATCGTGGGATATCCAGAGTGGTGGAACGATGGACACAAACGGGGACAGGCAGCTACCGCCGTAGGTAGCTCTACCGGCGCCGCCCAACAAGTGACCGGAGGTACTGGTTTCGGCGGGATGGCAGACGCAAAAGGAGAAAAGCAGTGACAGGTAACGGTTTGGGGCTGCTCCCTCAAACCCTTTGCTATTTAACCCTAATTCCAAAATAAATATGTCACATTTAGTCCCTGGAAATAGTGGAAATGCTAATATGGCCTAAGTACACCATAAAAAACAAAAACTATGGATCTTTGATTGTGGCGCGACCGACACAATGACTTATGAGTTATCGGATATTATTTCAACAACCAAACCAGAAAAAACACATATTCAAACGGCGAATGGGGGATAATGGATGTAAAATCGGGAGGGACTATTGAGATTTCACCCACAATAAAAATCTCTAATTGTCTTTATGTTCCCTCGTTGTCACATAAGTTGCTTTCCATTAGCCACGTCACAAAATAACTCAACTGTACCGTCCTAATGCACCCTACGTTTTGTATTTTACAGGATATCAGGACGGGAGTGATCATTGGGCGTGGCACTGAAAATCAAGGGTTGTATTATGTGACGAGGTGACTCAAAGTGGTACTGTGATGTTGGCTCATGGGACATCGGAACGAGAAGCTTGGCTATGGCACCGAAGATTAGGTCATCCTTCTACAAGTTATTTGCATATTTTATTTCCAAAACTATTTCCAGTTAATGCTATGTCACATTGTGAAACATGCGTTTTAGCAAAGAGCCACAGAAAAACTTTTAAACCCAATAACACTAAGGTTGCTTTGCCATTTTCATTAATCCATTCTGACGTATGGGGTCCTGCCCCAGTTCTTGGGGGGCAAAACTTTCGTTACTTTGTGATGTTTGTTGATGATTGTACCCGAATGACCTGGGTTTATTTTTTGAAGAACAAATCCGAAGTCTTTGAAAAATTCACTATGTTTTACGCCATGATCCAAACCCAATTTCAAACAAACATCCAGATTTTTCGATCCGATAATGGCGGTGAGTTTGTTAATACCTCTTTTAAATCTTTTTTCCAAAACAAGGGAATAATTCACCAAACTACATGCCCAAACACCCCAGAACAAAACGGTGTCGCCGAAAGGAAGAATCGCATTTTGCTGGAAATGACAAGAGCCCTCCTAATTGAATCCCAAGTCCCGAAATATTTTTGGCCTGAAGCCCTTGCTACCGCTACCTATCTTCTCAACCGACTTCCAACAAATACCCTCAAACTTAACACTCCATTACAAACCCTTTCAGAATTTTCCAAACTAACCCCGGCCCTTACTCTTCAACCACGAATCTTTGGATGTACCGCCTTTGTTCACATACCTAAATCAGATCGAACCAAATTTGACCCTTGTGCTGAAAAATGTGTCTTTGTTGGTATGGAATAAATCAAAAAGGATACAGATGCTATAACCCAAAGACACGTCATATGTTCACCACAATGAATTGTGACTTCCTTGAAACCGAGTATTACTACAATTCCCAACTCAGTGGTCAGGGGGAGAAGGAATGTTTAGACACACTAAGTTGGTTGAAATATGTTCCCTATGTACCAACTACAGAGTCACCAGAGTCCAATTTCAGTGCCACTGAAGGCCCTAATGTTCCTCCTAACCTGGTGTCTGAGGTAAGTAATACTCACCCTATTCAGTCTGGTGATACTTTTGAAGTTTCTAATGACTCCGAAGATACCAATACTTCTAACCATGAAACTGCCACAGAACAAGCTGAAACTTTGCAGGCAGATGAATCCATACAAGAAGAACCACCATCAAGATATGTGTTACCCCCTAGAACAAACAGAGGGGTTCCTCCGAAACGATATTATCCTTCAAAAGAGCCAAAAAGATCCAGTTATCCTATAGCTAATGTGGCTAATGGAAATTTCCATATGGAAGCAGTTTGGAGAATTATTAGATATCTCAAAGGAACAGTGGGTCATGGAGTCCTGTTTCAATCACATGGACACCTAAATGTTCAAATCTACACTGATGCAGACTGGGCAGGAGATAAGGGAAGTCGGAGGTCAACAACAGGCTACTTCACTTTAGTCGGTGGGAATCTTGTCACTTGGAGAAGTAAAAAACAAAAGGTGGTTGCCCTTTCAAGTGCAGAAGCTGAATTTAGAGGCATAGCTCGAGTTTTAACAGAAGCCATGTGGATGCGAAGACTCTTAGCTGAGATTGGCTTTCCTTCAAAAGAAACAAGTAAGATTATGTGTGATAATAAAGCTGCAATTCAGATTTCAGAAAACCCAGTACAACATGATCGAACTAAACACGTAGAAGTTGATAGGAACTTCATCAAAGAAAAATTCGAAGATGGTACGATTGAACTACCGTTTGTTCGATCAAAGGATCAGCTCGCTGACATTCTAACAAAGGCAGTTAACGGGAAAATCTTCAGCGATTGTTTAGTCAAGTTGAATTTTGGAAATCCGACTACTCAACTTAAGGGGGAGTGTTAAAATTAAAAAGATATCAAAGAATAAGTTTGGAAGAAATTTGCGGGATCAGTTAAACATCATTTCCCATTTTAAGAGGGTCAAAGACAGCCATTAACCAGCCTTAATCCCAGCCCGTAAACAGCTCACTTTCTATGTTTAGGTTGTTCTTCTTTAGCTATAAATTGTATGTATTTTTCCCTGTAATGTACATAGAAAATAATACAACAATTCTACTTTTCAATCATCTTTGTTAACATTCCATAATAGCCATTTCAAAGATAATAATGAACATTCAATTTCCCATACTATCAAACTCATAAACCTTCAAAACAACCATTACATTTCAACAAAATCCCTTAACCATAATCCAATTCGATCTCCCCTAGATTTTTATTACAACCGTTCTAAACAAGATAAGCAAAATACTAAATAAAACTACTCCAAAGCAATCCAAGCTAATTCATCAACCTGTTACATACGTTAAAATACAAGTCAATACAATTAAGTAAAGGTGAGCATACGAGTTTGAATAGTACTAGCATAGTCGAGAAAACGTTTGCGAAACAATCTAATTACATATCATGATACACAAAAGCACTTAACATAACATAGGCTCATTTCTCATGCTAACTACCGTGAAAAGGCCTGCGCGACCATCCTAACTAGATCACGTCGGGTGTTAGCCAAACTATAGTACCATACTAGCTAAGGAGGCAAGTTAACGAAATAAGTCCTAGTCACATGTTTCTAGTATCACGTATCGAGCATATACAATCAGATTATTCGCATGTGATAAACAGTTTTGATTTGTGAAGTGATTTTGATATAGGAACGTATGTAACACCCAAAAAGTGCATTAAAGCGAAAATGGATCAAGTATACTCACTGTGGGTGCGTTTAGGTAAGATTAGAGGATCTGAGGAGAGTTGCGGAGAGCGCCAGATCAGCCTGCATACGCGAACGAAAGTGCATCAGTCTCCGAAAAGCTGAAACGGTTAAGCTTTGGTTAGGCAGTAGCCAAGTTCGGCTGAACTTGTATGTAAACATACAATTTCGAGCGAACTTGCATGGTTTTTGTCGCAACCCCCGACCCCACCCCGGGAGCGGGAGCCGTGAACCAGTCAAGTGGTACCGGTGTTTATTAATTTTGCAGCGGAATTTAAAGATCAGGATCGTAGTTAGGAAATATATTTCAGAGTTTAAATACCATATATTATTGATAAACTAAAGGGATAAAACCCTTATTTTATTCATAACAACGTTGTAGGGGTAAACCCTAATTTCTGAAAACATAAACTTTTATGTAAGTAACTTTTATAGCCACTTTCTTTAAGCCTTCAGTGCTCCATAGCTGGCTTTTTATAGCTTCATATTAAGTTACCTGAAACGCGTTTTAAAAAGATTTTTATCAGCAAGAAATACTGGCGAGTACATTCCATTTTACACAATGACACAATATTATACTTCACAGTATTAAGAGCGATTACAATGTTTACTTCTACCCAAGTACTCATTCAATATTTGTCATGTTGACTGTTGTCATATTACTATTGGCTAACTCGTCGTCCAATAGCAACGCTATATTCAGTCGTGTATACAAAACCCCACATACCGGCAGCATTGGTAAAACACAAAGACTCAATCACTGTTAAGTATAATTAAAACATTTGAGGTTTTGTAAAACAATTCAGTAGAAAAAGACTCACAAACTGTGAGAAAAAGATAAATGACTCACAAACTGTGAGAAAAAGAGAAATGACTCACATTGGTATCTTTGGTTATCCTACTGGTTTTCTGGCAACTGTTCCTGATTGTTATTTATTAAAAACACACAATGCACACGTGTTAGTAAAATAACCCAAGTCACATTAATCCATACATCGCGGGACAGAACTCCAATGGCTTAGTCTGACAGAGCCTCGACATACACATTGGGTCCTATGTCAACCGGGTAGGATAAGTCACTTTTAGCCATACATCACGAGACAGAACTCCAACGGCTTAGTCTGACAGAGCCTCGACATACACCGTTGGGTCCTATGTCAACCAGGTAGGGTGACAAATCAATGAACAGGGGTTACCGTACTTACAACGTAGCAGAGCTTTGCTATTTAGGGGTATTATATCGGGCAACGTTTAGTTATTGTAGGGACTGAGGGAAAGAAAAGAATTGAACAATGAAACTGAGGCCAGAGGCCTCCTTTTATAGGCTGATCCGAGGTCGGCTCACGCCCCGCGACCGGTGAGGCCTGGCCTCTCGCGGCCCGCGAGGGAACCCTAGCTATGGCTAGGTTTGACCAGTCACCAATATAGGTCATTCGGGTGTCGTGCCACGTGGCACCTTGTGGTGTCCCCGCTCATCTCCGGGTCGCGGTCCGCGAGGCCCAGAGGAAGTCCCGTCGCGGCCTGCGAGCGGCCCTTATTATTTGTTTTTATTTGTATTTTTATTCTGAATTTAAGTTTCTGAAGCATTTTTCTTATAAAGGACTTCGTCTAAAATAAAGGACTTCAACCCCATCCAGGGGCTCTGCCCCTTGGACCCTGCTAGGGGTTGTCGCCCCTAGGACCCTGCTTCTCAGGGGCGCTGCCCCCGAACCCCGCCAAGATGGCGTGTGAGATTATTTGGTTGTTGTTACATCCTCCTCACCTTTTTTGAATCTCGTCCTCGAGATTACTGGAATAGATGTGGATGCTTGCGCTTCATTTCTGATTCTAACTCCCTGGTGTATTCTGGTCCTCTTTTTTATTCCCATTTCACTTTAACCAGAACTAATCTCTTTCGCTTCAGATTCTTGATTTTTCTGTCCTCAATATGAATGGGTTTTTCTACAAACTCGAGTTTCTCATTTACCTCTATATCTTGAAGAGGTATTACCAATGATTCATCTGCTAAGCATTTCTTGAGATTACAGACATGAAACACGTTATGTATTCCGGCCATTTCCTCTGGCAAGTGGAGTTGATATGCTACTGGTCCAATCCTTCTGGTAATTTTAAAAGGTCCAACATATAGCTTTCCTCTTTTACCGAACCTGACAATTCCTTTCCATGGAGAAGCCTTTAATAATACCCTATCTCCAACCTGAAATTCCAAGGGTTTACGTCTGTTATCAGCGTAACTCTTTTGACGATCCCGTGCTGCTTTTAGTCTTTCTTTGATTTGAATAACTTTATCGGTTGTTTCTTGCACGATTTCCGGACCTGATAGTTGTGATTCTCCTACTTCTGCCCAACATACTGGTGTTCGGCATTTCCGTCCATAGAGTGCTTCGAAAGGTGCAACATTGATGCTGGTATGATAGCTGTTGTTGTAGGAAAATTCTATCAAAGGTAAGTGTTCGTCCCAATTTCCTCCAAAATCAATCACACAAGCTCTGAGCATATCTTCCATTGTTTGGATTGTCCTTTCACTCTGACCATCAGTTTGAGGATGATATGATGTACTTAGATTTAACTTAGTTCCCATGGCCTTCTGGAAACTGGTCCAAAAATGAGAAGTAAAACGGCTGTCTCTATCAGACATGATTAACAAAGGAATTCCATGTAATGAAACTACTTCATTTACATATAACTTTGCTAACTGTTCCATACTGAAAGTTTCCTTTATTGGTAAGAAATGGGCAGATTTGGTTAATCTGTCTACAATCACCCAGATTGCATCATTACCTTTTCGGGTCTTGGGTAGCTTAGTAACAAAATCCATTGTTATTAACTCCCATTTCCAAACAGGCATTTCCAGTTGTTCCAATAATCCTGAAGGCTTCTGATGCTTAACCTGTGAACAGGTTAGACATTTCGCAACATAGCTTGCTACATCCTTTTTCATTCCTATCCACCAGAAATTCTTTCTTAAATCCTTATACATCTTATCACTTCCTGGATGCATTGTATACTTAGTCTTATGAGCTTCTTCTAAAATTCGGTTTCTTAAGTTTCCTTGAATAGGAATCCAAATTCTTTTCTTATGGAATCTCCAGATTCCATCTGCTCCTTTCTCTAATTCCTTAATCATTCCCTTCAATCCTTCAGCATCATCCTTGATAACTATTTCCTGCGTTTGCTTAATTTGCTCATTTAAATCTATCTGCAGGTTTAATCTAAGTGAACGTACTCTTTTTGGCTTTTCATGATATTTTCGACTTAAGGCATCAGCGACTACATTTGCTTTTCCTTCATGATATTGGATGTCACAATCATAATCACTAAGGGTTTCCATCCAACGTCTTTGCCTCATGTTCAATTCCTTTTGCCCGAAAATATATCTTAAACTCTTATGATCAGTGAAGACAGTAAACTTACTACCGTAAAGATAATGTCTCCAAATTTTAAGGGCAAAAATTATAGCTCCTAACTCCAAATCATGAGTCGTGTAGTTTTCTTCATGCTTCTTAAGTTGTCTTGAGGCATAAGCAATCACCTTCTGTCGTTGCATCATCACACATCCGAATCCTAGTTTTGATGCATCACAATAAACTACGAAGTCTTTAGTTCCTTCTGGCAAAGCAACCACTGGTGCATTGGTTAGCTTTTGTTTCAAAATTCTGAATGCTTCCTCCTGTTTTGGTCCCCATTCAAACTTAACTGATTTGCAAGTCAGTTTGGTTAACGAAATGGCTACTCTAGAAAAATCTGAATAAAACGTCTATAATATCCTGCCAAGCCAAGAAAACTTTGTACTTCTGTGGGTGACTCAGGAACCTTCCATTTAGTAATAGCCTTGATCTTTGTGGGATCCACATGAATTCCTTCTTGGTTGACCAAATGTCCAAGGAATTGTACTTCTTGCAACCAGAATTCACATTTTGAAAACTTGGCATACAACTTTTCCTTTCTTAGCAGTGTCAAGAGTATATGCGAATGCTCTGCATGTTCTTTCTTACTCTTAGAGTAAATCAGAATATCATCTATAAAGACAATTATGAATTTATCCAGGTATGGTTTACATATCCTGTTCATCATGTCCATAAATGCGGCGGGAGCATTGATTAACCCAAATGGCATAACGGTAAATTCTTAATGACCGTATCTTGTTCGGAACGTTGTTTTAGGAATGTCCTCTTCCTGTACCTTTAATTGATGATATCCTGAGCGTAAGTCAATCTTAGAAAAGAACCGGGCTCCTTGGAGTTGATCAAACAGATCATTGATTCTTGGTAATGGGTACCGATTTTTAATCGTAACCTTATTCAATTCTCGGTAGTCAATGCACATACGCATCGATCCGTCCTTCTTTTTGACAAATAATATCGGTGCTCCCCATGGTGACGAGCTAGGTTGTATGAAGCCTTTTTTTAACAATTCGTCCAGTTGGTTCTTCAGCTCTTGCATTTCCGTCGGTGCTAGCCGATAGGGTGCTTTGGCAATTGGTGTCGTTCCTGGTATTAGGTGAATTATAAATCCAACCTCTCGATCTGGCGGTAATCCAGGCAATTCTTTTGGGAAGACATCAGGGAATTTAGATAGTACAGGAATATCTTTTAATTCTTTTCCTTTAGGGTTAATGATTATGGAAATCATATACATCATTCCTCCTTTTCGGGTATAACTTGCAGCTTTCATTACAGAGATGAACTTGGTTGATCTTGTTGACTTGTCTCCCTTAATTGTGATCAGTTCACCAGTTGGTGTCTTAACTTCAACAGACTTTTGATCACATAATATTTGCGCCTGATTGGCTACTAACCAATCCATTCCTAACACGACATCGAATCCGGCTAGATTCATTGGGAAAAGATTAGCAATAAGGTTATGCCTTAAAATTTGTATCCTTAGTTCTTGTAGGATTTCGCTTATTTTGATAGAAGTTCCATTTGCCGTTTCCACCAGGCAGTCTTGGTGGAGTTTAGTTAATGGATGATTGAGAAGTTTGCAAAAAGAAGTATTTATAAAACTTTGGTTTGCACCAGAGTCAAATAATACTTTAGCATAAACATCATTAACTAAAAATGTACCGGCAATCACATCTGGAATCATCTTGGCTTCTTCAGCGGTCAGCACAAATGGTCTGGCATTCTTTTTAGGTCCTTATGTTGTCTTTACTTTGTTGGTTGCTACTAGAGCTAGTTTTGGACAGTTCGATTTGATGTGACCTGCTTCTCCACAGTTGTAACATGTCCTAAGGCTGGCTTTCTTCCTGCAGTCTTCTTCCTTATGCCCTGATAGTTTGCAGAAGTTGCAGTATATCAAGCATCTACCGGAGTGTTTCCTTTTACAGCACTTACATGGAGGTGAAGAGGAAGAGCCTGCTCCTTTCTTGTGATAAGAATTACCATAACGGAGTTCTTGGGTAATCTTTTAAGCTAGGTTCTTTTTCTGGTTTTCCTCTTGCGTCCTTACCAATTCATCTGTCAAGGTGTTAGCTAGTTCTACGGATTCTTCTATGGTTTGTGGTCTAGCTACCCAGACTACATGTCTGATTTCACTGTTTAATCCCCAGATGTAACGGGAGATTAATACTGGTTCTGGTGAGGCTAAGGTTGGTACTACCCTTGCATATTCAAAGAATACAGTAGTATATTCTCTGCAGTCCACTCCTATCATTTTGAGGTTTAGGAATTTATTGGCAATATGTTCCTTTTCATTAGGAGGACATAATTTCATTTCAACTATTTCCTTGAAGTTGTTCCATCCCAAACTGTAAACTCTGTCACTTCCCTTGGACTGAAGAATGGTATTCCACCACTCTAAAGCTGCATTCTGGAAAAGATTAGAAGCATACATAATCTTATCCTCATCTGAACATTTACTTATCTTTAAGACTGCTTCTGTCTTTTCTATCCAGCACAAGGCTGAAATAGCTCCTTCAGTGCCCGAGAATTCTATTGGTTTACATGCTAGGAATTCTTTGTAAGAACAACCATATGAGATGGTTCTTCTTCTTTTCGGAAATGGACCTTGGAGAAATTGTCCATGGTTTCCATTCACACTGTGGTGGGGTTCCTAAGAATTGTTATTTTCTGCCTTTTTAAAAGTGCGAGAATATAGGGCATAGCATCTATGATTCCTTGGGCAATTATGTTTTGGATAGCACTTTTATCTGCTTGGTTTCCATTATCGTTATTGTTATTCTGGCTTTCCTGATTTACTTCGTTTGACATCTGAATTACAAACATTTATCAGTTATTACTATCACAGAATCAGGTAAATAACAAATACTCAAGCATTTTAAACCAAAATTGTCGAGCATTGCGACCTTTACTCTTTTTCCATACTTATATGTGTCTATTACAAGTACAACTGGAATTTAACAAAAACTAATAACCATGCATCGATATTATATATATATATATATATATATATATATATATATATATATATATATATATTATATATATATATATATATATATATATATATATATATAGGTATTATGTTATATCTATTTTTTTTTCTAAATAACAAAATTACACACATATATGCTATATATATTATGCATCCATTAACTTAGAACTAGTATTCCCTCTCGTCATATTTACAGACGAGTTTTTCTCCTATTTGGCGAATCCGATTCCCTTCTTCCACTAACTCAACCCCAGCAAGGGGCTCTGCCCCTTGGACCCTGCTTCTCAGGGGCGCTGCCCCCGAACCCCGGCAAGATGGCGTGTGAGATTATTGAGTTGTTATAGTTTTGGTGAGTTGAGAGTCAAGTTCGGGCGAACTTGCAAGTTTCTCAAGGAAACTTGACAAATTCGATCGAACTTGTAGTTAACCTTGATAGGTGAGACAAGTTCGGCCGAACTTGTGAAGTTTCCTGAGAAACTTGACAAGTTCGAGCAAACTTGGGGGTTCCTGAAGAGAATTTTGTGCATTTCCACTCAACTTCAGCCGAAGTTGACCTTTAGAGGGCAAGTTCGAGCGAACTTGACTACTGTGTTTGTCAAAAATCAGTAATCTCGAGCGAACTTGATGTTGTCGGGTCCAAAATCTTGCATTTTTGCGTCGTTTGCTGAGGAAATCGAGTGTTCATCCCTCCAACCTGTGCTACTGAGCAAACTTAGGTCGGAGAGGTCTTTTAGAGCGGTTTTACAAAAGCGTGGGCTAATCCGGGCAAACTCGGGGTTCGTTCGGGTTAGTCCGGCTTGTGTAAACCAACATAAACGTCCTTGTACTTCCAGATCTGGGATCTTGGATGATAAATGCTACGTTTCGTATCAGAAAATGAACAAAACATCATCAAAAGTCCGTATTTTGTGTCAAAATCAATGTTTAAAAGGTTTTGCTCAGATCCAAGTATGGATCTGAGTGATAAACAGAAGTTTTATGGGAAAAAGATGAAGATTTCGTAAACAGAGAAGATTTGTTGAAAACGAAGGCTATGCCTTGTGCCAAAATCGTTGTAAACCTTTGTAAATCGTTGATAGACGTTGTTGGAGTTGAAATCAGGTTGATTCTTACTTAGAACACGAAGGTTTCGTGTTTTGAGAGCTCTGGGCAAACTAACAGCAAGTTCAAATGAGAGGAATGAGCTGGGTATTTATAGGAGAAGGCGAAAATGAAGCTGATGGGAGTCAAGTTCGGCCGAACTTGCATGGAATCATGCAAGTTCGCGCGAACTTGTAAGAAACTGAGGAAATGATGAGCTAAGTTCGACTAAACTTGACCTCCTTGAGGTGAAGTTTGAGCGAACTAGAAGATCGGAAGAACAAAGTTGGGCCAGTCAAGTTCGGCCGAACTTGGTAACACCAAGTTCGAGTGAACTTGACCCAAAAGTTGGGTTTCTTCGTTTATTTCACGTTAAGAGTTCGCTTGTCGATTTGGTTCGTATTAATTAGTTATATTAAGCGTTTTAGTAAAGAGTTAAGCATTATAATTGATATAATAGTGCGATTTAGCAATTCGAGAGTGCGAGAGCGATGCGATAGCGAGCGTAATCATAACCACGAACACACATAACACATAAATAATATAAAACCACATAAATAATTGCGATTTGCGATGCGATGAGATTAGTGATGCGATTTAATAAGCGATTAGATGCGATAATAATGTACAACACCATGATTAATTAACATAAACTTTATTATTGACCGAATCTCGGGATTACAAGGGTAGATAAATGGGAAAACAAAATGAAAATATAACAACGAATTTTTTGAGTTGTTACGGTCTCCCCTACTTTAGGGAGTTTCTTCCTGAAATCCAAGTAGTAGCTATAACAAAAAGATGCGGGTACTTGGCCTTCATGTCGCTTTCCAACTCCCAAGTAAACTCGGCGTCGCGTTTGCCTTCTCATCAGACCTTCACGATAGGGATGCGAGAGCGTCGGAGTTTCTTGGTCTCTCAGTCTATGATTTCCACAGGCTTTTCCACGAAATGGAGAGTCTCATTGATTTGCAGATCTTCTAGAGGTACATGGAAATTTTCTTTGGCTAAGCACTTTTTGAGATTGGACACGTGGAAAGTCGGATGTACATTGTTGAGTTCCTCATGTCATTCGAGTCGATAGGCTACTTTATCGATCCTTTCCAGAATCTTAAAGGGTCTACGTATCGTGGTGCTAGCTTTCCTTTCTTGCCGAAGCGGACCACTCCCTTCCAAGGTGCAACCTTTAGGAGAACGTGATCTCCTACTTTGAACTATAGGGGTTTGCGTCGTTTGTCGGCATAACTCTTTTGACGACTCCGAGCTTTCAAGAGATTGTCTCTAATCTGGAGGATCTTGTCCGTCGTTTCTTGAATTAGCTCGGGACCGGTGATTTGTGCTTCTCTGATCTCGTGCCATGCAATAGGCGATCAACCTTTTCTTCCATACAATGCCTCAAAAGGAGCCATTTGAATGCTGGTATGATAATTATTATTGTACGAGAATTCGATTAAAGATAAATGCGTATCCCAGTTATCACCGAAATCTATGATGCTCGCACGAAGCATGTCTTCGAGGGTGCGGATCGTGCGCTCAGTCTGACCGTCGGTTTGAGGGTGAAAAGCGGTACATAGATTAAGCGTAGTACCGAGGGCGGATTGAAAGTCTCCCAGAGACGTGAAGTAAAGCGACCGTCTCGGTCAGAGATGATGTCACGAGGCGTATCGTGTCGACATATAACTTCGTCGGTATAGATTCGGGCTAACCGTTCGACCTTAAAGTCTTCTCGTATTGCAATAAAGTGCACAGATTTGGTAAGACGATCAACGATGACCCAAATGCTATCGTGACCAGATGAAGTACGCGGGAGTTTGGTAATAAAGTCCATAGCTATACTCTCTCACTTCCACATCGGGATTTCGGGTTGTTCGAGTAAGCCAGGGCCTTTGATGTTCGGCTTTAACTTTCGAGCAAGTTAAGCATTTTAAGGCGTACACGGCGACACCAATACTTAGGAAGAAGGTCCTGGTACATCTTGTCGGCACCGGGGTGAATGGAATATCGAGATTTATGAGCTTCGGTCATTAGCAATTCACTTAGATTGTCACGGCTGGGAATTCAAATACGATCGAGATAATAATAAATACTATTAGACTTAGATACGAGCTGAGTTTCGGCACCACATTTCATTTCATCTTCTAAAGTATTCTTGTTAAAACAGGCGAATTGAGGAGAACGAATCATGATTTCGAGATCATTCAAAGCTTGAGAGTCACGAACACTATACACATAGCTTCGTCGACTTAGAGCATCGGCGACGACGTTTGCTTTGCCGGGATGGTAGCGTATCTCGCAATCGTAATCGTTGAGAAGTTCAACCCATCGACGTTGTTGCATATTTAGTTCTTTTTTATTAAAGATATGTTGTAAGCTCTTATGGTCGGTGAAGACCGTACACTTTGTACCGTAAAGGTAGTGTCGCCATATCTTTAATGCAAAAACAACTGCACCGATTTCGAGGTCGTGGGTTGTGTAATTCTTCTCGTGGATCTTGAGTTGTCGAGACGCATACGCGATAACCATGTCTCGTTGCATGAGAACACAACCAAGACCAAGGTTTGAGGCATCACAATAAACAACGAAATCGTCATTTCCGTCGGGTAAAGCGAGAACGGGAGCATTACATAGCATACGCTTGAGAGTTTGAAACGCTTCCTCTTGCTTGGAATCCCAAACAAAAGGTTTGTCTTTATGAGTTAAAGCGGTAAGCGGAACGGCGATTTTTGAGAAGTCGGCGATCAATCGACGGTAGTAACCCGCCAATCCAAGGAATGAACGGATTTCGGAAGCATTCTTCGGTGTAATCCAACTCTTGACGGCTTCAATCTTTGCAGGGTCGACGTGAATTCCTTGACTATTAACGATGTGGCTGAGAAATTGGACTTCTTCGAGCCAGAATTCACATTTGGAGAACTTAGCATAAAGGCGATTTCCTTGAAGAAGTTCGAGGACTAAATGGAGATGACGCGCTTGCTGGCCTCTCGACTTCGAATAGATAAGGATATCATCGATGAAAACAATGACGAAACGATCTAAGAAAGCTTTACACACACGGTTCATCAAATCCTTGAAGACCGCGGGCGCATTTGTAAGACCAAAAGGCATGACCACGAATTCGAAATGGCCATAGCGAGTACGAAAGGCAGTTTTCAGAATATCTTCTTCTAATACACGTAACTGATGATAGCCGGAACGTAAATCGATCTTAGAAAAACAAGTAGCACCTCGAAGCTGATCAAATAAGTCGTCGATACGAGGAAGAGGATAGCGGTTCTTTATCGTGATTTGTTAAGTTCACGATAAACGATGCACATTCGGAACGATCCATCCTTCTTTTTCACGAAAAGGACGGGTGCGCCCCATGGCAAAGTGCTCGGGCGTATGAAACCTTTATCAAGAAGCTCTTGAAGTTGGCTTGATAGCTCGCGCATTTGGGATGGTGCGAGACGATAAGGAGCTTTAGCAACTGGAGTAGCTCTGGAACTAAATCGATACGGAATTCGACATCTCGAGTAGGGTAAACCGGGTAAATTGTCGGGAAAGACCTTAGGAAATTCACAAACAACGGGAACGTCTTTATAAGTCTTCTTTTCTTTCTCTGTGTTCACGATATGGGCGAGGAAAGCAACACATCGCTTTTACAAGCATTTGTGTGCTCGAGTACATGATAAAAGCATCAACTTCTTCGAGGGAGTTTCACCATAAACATGAAGTTGATCACCGTTTGGGAGAGGGAAGCGAATCATTTTATCGAAGCATACAACTTCAGCATGGTTCTCACGAAGAAAATCCATGCCTACTATGGTATCGAAGCTACCTAACTGCATAGGAATGAGATTCATCGAGAAGACATGGTTGTTGAGATCGAGATTACAACCACGTATGACGGAATTAACGGTAACGGTTCTTCCGGTGGCGACTTCCACATCAAAAGTCTTTGGGAGTTTAGCGCGCTTACATTTTAAAACCCTTTCGAATTCTAACGATACAAAACAATTATCGGTACCAGTATCAAATAAACATGAAGCATAAACACCATTAACGAGAAACGTACCATTGACAACATTGTTGTCATTCTGGGCCTGGCTTTGATTGAGGTTAAAGGCTCTGCCACGCGCAGCTTGTGGTTGCTGTTGTTACGGCTAAGGCTGTTGCTGAGGCTGCGGTGCTGGCTGCTCTTGCTTGACAGGACGATTAGGGCAGACATTGGCGAAATGATTCGGATCACCACACACATAGCACACACGTGATTTTGAAGCTTGCTGCTGATTGGTTTAAGGAGGAGTGGGTATAGCTGGAGCTGCTGGAGCCTGAGGAGCAGACTGACGAGGACCTGATCGGCAACTCACAGTAATGGGCCGTAGATATTACAGTTTGTGAAAAAACGGTAGTTGCCACCAACGGCATGATGATAAGTTCACTTAGTGCACAGAGGGTGAGGTCCGGTATACGCACGCTTAGCTGGGGGTGCGTTCGGAGCGGCTGACTGAAGCGGCTGAGGGTTTGCTGGAGCGGCGAGAGCATAGTTCTTACTCGGGTTTCCTCTTTTGCGTCCCTGATGCTTTCCCTTTGGGTCGTTGGATGATTCGGTAGCAGCGGTTGGTTCGACGACGGCTTAATTGGCGACTTTAGCAGAGTTCTTGAAATAACCATCCTGAACTCGCTGATCGTTGATCTCAGCGGCGAGCATGTAGGTCTCCTCGATGGTTGTAGTACGAGCAACTTTCATGAAACTTGCAACACACTCGGGTAAACCACGGATGTACTTGTTGATATCTTTCTCCGTCGTATCAACCTGGCTGGGACAGATGATGCTCAAAATCTTAAACCGAGCAATAAAACCAGCATTGTCGGGACCATCCTGTTTGATACCCCAGAACTCATTCTTGAGCTTTTGCATTTCATGCGGAGGACAGAACTCCTTGATCATTACTTCCTTGAGTTCCTCCCAAGATAGACTGTAGGCTTCATCATTTCCACGCTTGTTTCTTTCGGCTGTCCACCACTCGAGAGCACGGGACTGGAAGACTCCGGTAGCGTTCACGGTGCGGAGGTCATCGGGGCATCCACTTTGCCTAAAAGTGACCTCAATAGCATCGAACCAGTGAAACAAAGAAGTCGGTCCGTCATTGCCCGTGAAGGCGAGAGGTGCACAAGCCTTGAAGTTCTTGAAGCTGAATCGCGGCCTGGGATTCTCAGTTTTCGAGTCGACCGAGGAGTTGCTGCTCACAGCATGGATTTCCGAGACGATTTGCTGAATGACTTTTGCTATCTCCTTGGCCACCATTGTAGCGATACGCTTGTCGGTGTTGCTGCGCTGGAGATTCCTTCGAGTGTGCGATCCCATTGAAGACATCTACACGAAGGATTTAGATTAGATGAGATTCGATTATAATAGAGTTATGTTTAAATATTTATTATATTATTCATACAAGGCACAAAAACACATAAGCACGTATCCACATAAGCACATAAGCACGTAAGCACATAAGCACGTAAGCACATAAGCATACACTTTGCACATATTTACCTTCTTATAAGTAAAGCGTAGCGCGTTCGAGATGCGATATAATAGCGAGATATAAGCGATATATATAAGTGAGATAATACCGCGCATGAGGTACACATGTCCTCATAGGCGTAAGCGAGTTAAGCGATTAGTTTGGTTGGTGTATTAATTTAGCGTTTTAGATTTCAGAGCTGTGCGAGTAGTGCGTGCGTTCATGGAACGTAAAGCGATAAAGCGAGAAATCGATAATGCGAGAAATAAATAAAGCGAGAAATCGAATAAAGCGAAAATTCTCAAAATTTTAAACACATAAATAATAATAAACTCGATGATGCGTAAATCGACGATATAGGCTTAAATCAATTGGGAGTGTCCGGGGTTTTGCAACGTTGACTATCCAAAGTGATTCGACTACCCTTTGCATTTGGACCCATGCTTTGGCCTAATAGATAAACGTTCTCACCGCAAGCGGCTAATGATGTTTACCCTTCCAGTTAATACGTGTTCCAAACCATCGGCATAACCGAGACTTTGGTGAGATTGAAAATCGAAGCACGGAATTAGTTATTAAGATGCGGGTTTCACCCCTAACTTAACAACATCATTCCTAGTTGTGGCCACACTCACCGATCACATTGGGCATTCCACTAGATAGAAAGGGAGATGTTCGTCGAGGTTTTGATGTCACTCCTTACTCAACGAAGATATCTCGTGATGAGTAATACGCGTAATGAGCGATCTTATTGAGAGTTCTTGGTTATCACACCTAGTCTCAACTTGATCCTCGTTTGTGGGATATGAGCGTTTCATAATCGTGTATATTGTATTAGCCTTTGGAAAGGCACATTTAAGCATTTATGGCAAGTAGTTTAACATTTAGGTCAAAGATAGCTCAATTGGGTACTTAAACATGCTACTAGGTCGAACATGGCAATTCTACCTATTATCATATGGTTATGGCGCTCTAATACCAATCTGTCACACCCCAACCGATGGCTGAATCATCGGGGTAGTGGCACTAGGCGAATCAGATTGATCAAGAGATTCCATAACAGCCATTTCAAAGATAATAATCAACATTCAATATCCCATACTATCAAACTCATAAAGCTTCAAAACAACCATTACATTTCAACAAAATCCGTTAACCATAATCCAATTCGATCTCCCCTAGATTTTTATTACAACCGTTCTAAACAAGATAAGCAAAATACTAAATAAAACTACTCCAAAGCAATCCAAGCTAAATCCTCAAGCTGTTACATACGTTAAAATACAAGTCAATACAATTAAGTAAAGATGAGCATACGAGTTTGAATAATACTAGCATAGTCGAGAAAACGTTTGCGAAACAATCTAATTACATATCATGATACACAAAAACACTTAACATAACATAGGCTCATTTCTCATGCTAACTACCGTGAAAAGGCTTTTGCGACCATCCTAGCTAGACCCCGTCGGATGTTAGCCAAACTATAGTACCATACTAGCTAAGGAGGCAAGTTAATGAAAATAAGTCATAGTCATATGTTTCTAGTATCATGTATCACGTATCACGTATCAAGCATATACAATCAGCTTATTCGCATGTGATAAACAGTTTTGATTTGTGAATTGATTTTGATATAGGAACGTATGTAACACCCAAAAAGTGC
The DNA here is from genome assembly GCA_947069175.1 of Scalesia atractyloides. NCBI lineage: Eukaryota > Viridiplantae > Streptophyta > Magnoliopsida > Asterales > Asteraceae > Scalesia > Scalesia atractyloides. The sequence continues at coordinate 18,365,170 of CAMTDV010000016.1, read as the reverse complement.
ATTAAAGCAAAAATGGGTCAAGTATACTCACTGTGGGTGCGTTTAGGTAAGATTAGAGGATCCGAGGAGAGTTGCGGAGAGCGCCGGATCAGCCTGCATACGCGAATGGAAGTGCATCAGTCTTCGAAAAGCTGAAACGGTTAAGCTTTGGTTGGGCAGTAGCCAAGTTCGGCCGAACTTGTATGTAAACATACAAGTTCGACCGAACTTGCATGGTTTTGGTGAGTTGAGAGTCAAGTTCGGGCGAACTTGCAAGTCTCTCAAGGAAACTTGACAAGTTCGAGCGAATTTGTAGTTAACCTTGATAGGTGAGACAAGTTCGGCCGAACTTGTGAAGTTTCCTGAGAAACTTGACAAGTTCAAGCGAACTTGGGGATTCCTGAAGAGAATTTTGTGCATTTCCACTCAAGTTCTGTAATATTCGTGTAAAACGGGTTTCAAAAACCCGCTCCGTTTGAAGTCTCAAGTAATTATTCATTATGCATTTATTGGTATTAATTAATTTATTTAGTTTATAACCAATATTTATAAATAAAATACATACTTAATTAATAATCAATAAAAGAAAAAAATATTTAAATGTTATATAACTAAATAATAAAAATAAAAGACGGGGCACCGGAATCGAACCCGGGGTCCCCCGCATACTCGCACATTCCAAAACACCACATGTCTACACTAACATTTGTGAGATTAAGCCGACGTAAATAAAGTTTATACTAAATCCAGATTTGAACCAGTTCAAGTTTCACCGCCCAAAATCACGGCAGATTGTAGCCTTCAATCCGAAGAAAATGACGGTTATCTTCAAAACAGAAACCGAAACCCCAATCATGTTTCCGTTACCAATCATGGAGGATATCCAATCATAACGGAAATCTTTTAATCGATTTCCGAAATTTTTCCCTTGCGATATCTATAAATAGAGGGCATACAGTGTTGAAAAACTCGCTCAGTCTTTCGCCTGGAATCTCACAATTCACTGCACCCCTCTCTGCGTCTAATTGTTGCATCGCCGGAATTTTCTGTCAACATCAGAAATCAACCGGAATTCTGTTCAGAGTTAAACCGAAAGGTCTAGCACCTCGCCCAATCGGTACAAACATTCAACCTTCCTCAATACTGTTTATATGTATTTGTTTAAAACTGGGAATCGAAATTATGTGGGTTAACAGTCGGGTTTAGAGTTCTGGGTTGTTTTGATAAAGAAGATGAAGTTTGAGTTGAATATATACTTAATTAAAATCGGGTTTTTAATTGGGTTAGACACACAGTCCAGTGATGGACTGTGTGCATAATTAGCATGCATGTCCGAGTTCGAGCCTAGTGCCACACCGGTTTTCCTGAAATAAAATGTTCCTTTTTAAACAAGCTTAATCAGATTCGTTTCAGTATGTGTATAAATATAAAAGAAATTCAGTTTATTATGGGTTAGACACCCAGCCCAGTTGGTTGGGCTAGGTGCAAGTTGTTGGTGTGATCGCGGGTTCGAGACTCGTAACCCTCCCCGATTCAATAATTAAAATTCTTTTTAAAATTAAATAATTTCTGGATAAAGCTAACTAGTGTATAAAAATAATTAAAATAGAGAATCCAACGGGTTAGACACGTAGCTCAGTTGGAAGAGCTGCGTGCACGCAACTGAGAGGTCACGAGTTCGAGTCCCACCGCACGTTACCAATATCATGCATGAACCGGTCAGACCCCCCCGCCCCTTGTCAGGTCTGACAAGTTTTTTTTTAATTATTATTTTATCTTATATTATTTTTACATATATATTTTGCTTAAAAACTAATTAAAAACACTTAAAGACACGGTTTTGTAGTTTTAAAAAAAATCTCAATCAACATCATAAAAATAACCTAAAAATCAAACAAAAAGTATTAAGTCAAGATATTAATTTCGTTATATTTATCGAATTACCGCATTATTATTTTATGTTAGTATTCTTTCGTCGGTCAAATTCTCAACTCGTGCGCATCCATCATCAAGCAAAGACCGCACCCACTGTGAGTGAATCTCTACAAATTCCCCGTTTTAATTACGTTTTGGGGTGTATCATGTGTCGTACCATTCCTTTATTTTATTTAAACACTTGTGCTTATATCATTTTGTGATCAAATGTGAATTGCTTGTTGTGTGGTTTATATGATATGTGGATTCAATTTATCATTTCAGTGCACTCATTTCATTAGGCCCATCAGTTCCTCGTGAGATACGGGTTGAGCATCAGGTGCCTCATTAGATCGGCTCCGTTTGATTGAGCCTTGATCTCAGATACATCATCATTCATGTCATATATTCATTCAATGTGGTTTGTGATTGGTTACATATCTATATTTGCTCACATGTGATTTATGCACAATTTTCTTTAAACAAAATAAGCAATTATATAAATGTTTTATCAAAGGTTCACTCGCCAACTTTTGTTGACCCAAAATCTCCTCTGTTTTACACATGATACAGGTGATCAAGTTGAGGAAAGAAACACTTAAGATGGCCTAGAAGAATAAACAAGTTATTGCGTTGGAACAAACATTTAGATTTTTATTTTATTTGTATGGATTTTGTTTGTTGGATATTTAAATTGTAATTTGAATTTTAATAAATATGAAACTTCTTAGTAAATATCATGAGCTTTGGTGATAACCCAATCATGCCCCATCTTTTATTCCGCTGCGAGTCGGGGTGTGACAAGTTCGACCGAACTTGACCCCTAGAGGGCAAGTTCAAGCGAACTTGACTGATGTGTTTGTCAAAAATCAGTAAAATCTCGAGCGAACTTGATATTGTCGGGTCCAAAATCTTGCGTTTTGCGTCGTTTGCTGAGGAAATCGAGTGTTCATCCCTCCAACCCTGTGCTACTGAGCAAACTTAGGTCGGAGAGGTCTTTTAGAGCGGTTTTAGTTGTTTTACAAAAGCGTGGGCTAATCCGGGCGAACTCGGGGTTCGTTCGGGTTCGTCCGGCTTGTGTAAACCAACATAAACATCCTTGTGCTTCCAGATATGGGATCTTGGATGATAAATGCTTCGTTTCATATCAGAAAATGAACAAAACATCATCAAAATGTCCGTATTTTGTGACAAAATCAATGTTTAAAAGGTTTTGCTCAGATCCAAGTATGGATCTGAGTGATAAACAGAAGTTTTATGGGAAAAAGATGAACATTTTCGTAAAAAGAGAAGATTTGTTGAAAACGAAGGCTATGCCTTGTGCCAAAATCGTTGTAAACCTTTGTAAATCGTTGATAGACGTTGTTGTAGTTGAAATCGGGTTGATTCTTACTTAGAACACGAAGGTTTCGTGTTTTGAGAGCTCTATGCGAACTTACAGCAAGTTCAAATGAGAGGAATGAGCTGGGTATTTATAGGAGAATGCGAAAATGAAGCTGATGGGAGTCAAGTTCGGCCTAACTTGCATGGAATCATGCAAGTTCGCGCGAACTTGTAAGAAACTGAGGAAATGATGAGCTAAGTTCGACCGAACTTGACCCAAAAGTTGGGCTTTCTTCGTTTATTTCGTGTTAAGAGTTCGTTTGGCGATTTGGTTCGTATTAATTAGTTATATTAAGCGTTTTAGTAAAGCGTTAAGCGTTATAATTGATATAATAGTGCGATTTAGCGATTCGAGAGTGCGAGAGCGATGCGATAGCGAGCGTAATCATAACCACGAACACACATAACACATAAATAATATAAAACCACATAAATAATTGCGATTTGCGATGCGATGAGATTAGCGATGCGATTTTATAAGCGATTAGATGCGATAATAACGTACAACACCATGATTAATTAACATAAACTTTATTATTAACCGAATCTCGGGATTACAAGGGTAGATAAACGGGAAAACAAAATGAAAAGATAACAACGAATTTTTCGAGTTGTTACATATGCAGTTAATAGCGGTGCTATATGATGCGGTTAGCGGACCTCAGGGTGTGTAGCGGCCCAAATAGAAGTGGCCTACAGCGGTTCCCCTATTAGCGGCACTAAATACCACTATTTGGCCGCTATGGCCGCCATTTGGAAACCTATATATCAGTTATAGCAGTAACGCAATAGAATGAGGCAACACAGTAACGCAGGTAGGTGTTTGATTGTGTTAATTCTTAAATTAAATACTTCATAGTTACTAGAGTTAATTGCCCGGATAGTCCCCTGGTTTCTCATTTTTTCACCTTTAGTCCCCACCTTTTCAAAATAGCATGTGTGTTCCCTATGGTTTGCTCAATTGTTACTCGGGTAGTCCCTACACTGGATGTCCACTAACTTATTCAGTTAAGGACATGTGAAATTACAAAAATTCCTTACTACTAAAAATAAAAATAATAAAAAAGAAATTTATTTAAACTCAAGTTGGCCCCTTTTATATAATAGGGGATGGATCATGAAAAAGCTAATTTAAATGAGAAAACCAAAAAACTAACTAAAAAACCAACAAAAAACATATCAATTTTTTTTTATTTTTTATTAAAATTCGTTATATATATTATATAAAAAAACTTTTTTAAAAAAATTTAAAAAAAAACATATAATGCACATGTGCAACATAAACATATAATGCACATGTGTAGTACAAATATAATGATGGAAAAACACATGTGTACTACACATACAGTGCAATGTGCAGTACAAGTTTTTTTTTTCTTGAAAAAAAAGTTTTTTTATAATAAATCCAGCGATTTTTTATAAAAAAATTTAAAAAAAGTATTGTATGTTTTTTATGTTTTTTTTTAAGTTAATTTTTAGTTTTCTCATTTATATCTAGTTTTCTCATGTTGTCTTCCTTATGTAATAAAAACAAATAAAGAAAAATTCTTAAACCCTACCCTAGCCCCCTGCCCGTCTCCCCCTTTCTTCACCTGCACATCACCACCATGAACTATCGACAACACCAGTCACCTCCACCAATTTATAATGAGTTGATTTCTTAATCAATTCAACTAGCACACCCAAAATGAAATACAAATTAGCATCCTTCTTTGCTGGCAATTTAAACTCAAATCTCAAAGAAATCACATCCAATACATTCAAATCACCATGGATCCGGCCACCAGAAACCACGGCGAATCATACGTTTCCGGTGACGATGAAGATGGGGTGGGGATAATACGTTTGATTTTGTGTTCTTCGGTGCCCACGACGGATCGGAAAAAAAAAACAAGGGAGTGGACGGTTAAACGGAAGGTTATTTCGTTCTTGATACAACATTTAAAGATACTTATAGTTTCATTTCTTTTCTTTCTTTATTCAATTGTTGTAAATTCATAAGTTCGAGACATCTAGGTGGATTAGGATCTGAAATTCATGAAGTTGTGCTGAAGAAAGTAAACAAAATTTAATTTAAGAAGAAAACAGAGCAATTTTATGTGGAAAATGCTCTACTTCTGGTAATAAACAAGATTTGTTTAAGAAAGTTGTCGTGCATTACTTTGTTGCCATATGTTGCGTGGGTGAAAAACGAGACTTTGGTGTTTGAATTAACCAAACCCTGGGGATGAGAACGTGAGCGAGGTAGAGGAATGGGGCCGATTCCACCGATGAAATCGGGTGGTGGATTGTGGGTTCTGTTAATGAAATTAAAGGCTTTGATTCTTCACTTTCAAATCCATCTCCTGTGTTGGAACATCAAGATTCGTCACATTCAAATCTATCTCCAATTATGGTTACCGGAAAATTGTGGTCGTCGGAAAAGGGATGCTCGCCGGAGGAAGGGATGATACCTGCGACGAAGAAGATGGGTTGGGGTGGGGTGTGGTTATTTGTATAAAAAAGGGGGCCTACCTGAATTACATATAACTAATGTTTTAATTATATTTTCATAGTAAGGGTAATTTAGTCATTTATTATTAACTTAACTGGAAAAGCTAACATTCATCAGTTCAAGGACCATCCGAGTAACAAGTGAGCAAACCACACACACATGCTATTTTGAAAAGGTGGGAACTAAAGGTGAAAAAATGAGAAACCACGGGGACTATCAGGGCAATTAACTCTAGTTACCATTATGTTAGATTTGCAACAGGTTTTTGATAATAGAATAATATTACTATGAATTTTGATATTACTATTAATATTTTTCAAAGATATATTAATATATATATATATATATATATATATATAAATAATACATAAATTATGCATGTATAAAAAAGTTACCAGCTATAACCTATATTTTCATATAGCGGACCTTGACACTATTCGATTTTGGACCGCTATAACTACTTAGAGCACAACCAATATAACAAAATATATAACTTCAAAGATTCACTATATTGATTTTTAGAGAGACCTAGTGAAGAAACCCTAGATCAAATAGACCGGAATCAAGTAGATCTATGGAATAGGCTCTGCATAAAAGGGTTAACTCTCCCTTTGGTTTCACGATGGATGATGAATAGAACAATATTCCGGCTGATCCTGCAAAACAGAACACCGTTAGCTCGCCACAGGGAGAAGGGGGTTCTCTCCGTGACCACCCTCCGGCGTGAGAATAAGTACAGGTAGTCGGAAGTAAGTATTGTAAGAGAGGGAGAAGTTGAGAGTGAATACCTTTCCTTGAACTCCAAGTTACTTATTTATAGCCGGTGTTTGGCGCCAAAAGGAGATATTGTTAACTTTAACGGAATCTTTTGCTATTCCGTTAATGTTTGTTAGTAATCCGTTAGTGCACACGGATCGTGAGCTCATTAGCGGTTAAGGAGGTGCCACGTGTCAACATGAGATCACTACATCTTATAATTGTGAGCATGCCATCACCGTGATCTTCCTCGGCCGTCCAGATGCTGCCATATGGCAATTGGTTATAACCGAAAAGATGCTTACACGATTGGGTGTTAATGGCTTCTAGAAGGTTTCACAGCTGTTACCCATCTATTATTTGCCATTGTACATTTTGTTATAACAGAAAATATTCACTTTGCTTCTGCACCAAGTTAAGGATTTTGCTAAGGGAAAGTTTCTCAGGATTTACTGTTTCCTTGCGCGAGAAGCGCTAGTTAACTGATATTCCCTTTTCTCCTTGCTGCTTAGCGCAACGTTTGGTGGATACTTGCTTTGATATAAATATCTGCGCAGGGTTTGTGCATGAAGCATTATCCAACGAGAATGTTCAAGGTTAACTTTGAACCTTGCGCGAGCCCGCGCAAGGTAGTTAAATGAAGCATTATCAAACAAGAGTGTTCAAGATTAACTTTGAACCTTGCGCGAGCCCGCACAAGGTAGTTAAATGAAGCATTTATTCAAAGAGAATGTTTAGGCTTTTAACTTTGAACTTTGCGCGAGCCCGCGCAAGGTAGTTATATGATCCTTTCCTCTCTTGGATATTTGGAGCAGAGTTCTAATAAATCTTATTTTGGCAAATAAGTCTGCGTGCAGTTTTCTTAGAAGTTATTAATTTATATGGTTTCCTTGATTGGCGCAAGGTTTTTAGGACCATACCCATTCACCCAGTACATACACTCTTGAATCAAACTGCTTATCTCTCACTCTGCACACTTTTAGAACCAAATACATATGTGGGTATTTATAGGCCATGACCCAGTACATACCACGAAGAAAAAGCATGTGCCACGCAGAACCTTTAGATCCACGAAGGATAGGTTCTTCGTAGTCCATATCCTACAAACAACTACTTTGCCATGAAAAACCAATAATATCCCATGAAGAACAGGCCACGCCCACGAAGAAGGAGGTTCTTCGTGGCCTGACCTACGAACAACATGGAGCCTCACGAAGAATTACTTAACCTACGAAGAACCATGCAAATATTAGTAAACATGGGTTCTTCGTGGAAAGTTGAATGAAGACATGATAACTTGCATTTTAAACTGCGTCATCATGACATCATCATCATATGTCATGATGATGTCATCTCGCACATCTTCGTTCACGCATCGCAAATGTCGGTTTGTACGACGGAGGAATGTCGTGACGTCGGTCTTGAACCAAACCAAACTGAGCCAAGCCGAATCGAACTGAACCACATCCACACAATTATGCATCAACAAGACAGCTATTATCTTAAAAACTTAAGAAAAATTAACCAAACTCACAATCCGAATCATAGGTTTCTAGAAAATGAGATTTAAATTTGCTCAAATATACAAAAAGGATATCAACCGTCATTTCCCCAGACAAACCTAGGGGTGTTTTTCAAGTTGTTTTTTTAGGTTTTGGGTTTTTTGGGTTGGGTTATTTGGATATTTGGCTGGAGAAAAGGTACCCGATAACCGATCCATTTAAAGTTCGGGTTAGTTTGGGTTAGAATGTTTTGTTTTCAGGTTTATATATACAATGAAAAAAGGGTTCTTTTTAAAAAAAAATTATATTGCTACTAAAAATATTAACAAAATTCAACCATAATTTGACAATATAATATGATAAAGTTCAAAAATTCCAAAACTTAATGTTTCAAATACTAAAGACTCCAAACCAAAACACATCTATAAAAACAATAAAAGTTCGAGGTTTTTCTATTTCAGGTTTCGTGTTTTATCAGGCCGGATTGTTCAGGTTTTTGGTTGAAAAAAGCGACTAGATAACCATCCCATATAAGGTTCAGGTTAATAACGTTTGGGTTTTTCGAGCATTCAATTCTGTTGGCTTGAAATTCGGGTCAGATTTTGGATTCTGGGTAAAAATGGACAGGCCTACCACAAGCTCTCCCTAAAGTCCTAAGACCGCAGGGTGTGGGCGGCATTTTGGGCGTGGGTTGGGGGGGCAACGCCAGCTTTTCCACCCTGGCTTAGCGTTGGGCTGAGTGTTGCCCCTTTGGCGTGGGACGGAGGGGGGGAGGGCAAAAGGAACTGGCTGGCTTTGATTGGCTGGTCCAACATGATTGACTTTAGTTGGCTATTTTAGGGTGACCCAAGCCCCACACCGAGCAGTCTAAACCCTTCTTCGTCCTATCTACATCCGTAACCCTAACAAACCCTCGAAAACATTTCACAATCATCATCAATGGCGTCTCGATACCGCTCAATCTGTAAACCAGCTTCAACAATCTTCAAATCCATGAGAACCCCATCTCCTAAACCCACTTCAATTCCATCCCTCACTCCTCATTCATCCCCAACAACATCATCTCTAACAAGGTAAACCCCATCCAAATTCACTCAATTTCCAACTCCATATTTTAGGGTTTTTTTTATGTTTTAGACATCTTGAAACAGTGATTCAGTTGAAATTCATAAGTTGAAGCAAATATAACTGCTTTTTGTTGCAGGGCATTTGGTCGAACAGGTTGTGTGCAATCTTTGTTGCCGTTACATACAGCGGTGTCGTCTGCTCGGCTGACGTCTTGTCTTGGGATTGACTCGAAAGGGTCGAGGTCTTTGTCTCAGGGTATGCTTTCCAGTGCAAATCCGGGAGTTTGATATTTTCTCTCTTATGTTTATCTGTAAGCATACTACTTTGTTATATTTTGTCACTTTATGACATTTTTTTTGTATAGTTAGAATTAGTTGTTTGAGGGTTGGATGGAATGTGATTGTTGACATGTGTATGGACTGGATAGTTTTATAGGATTTGAATGATGTGGTTCAGATATATTGAGGCAGAGAGATAGAAGCAATAGAAGATGATTAGGAAGCTTTTTGCGAGTTTAATTTATTTCATAACTTAAAATACGACTACCAGGCGGTTCAGGCTTTGTATAGCCTTTACGTCGCAGGAATAAAAGAACTGGAAATAAGGAAATAAATAATTACTCTAGCTCTACTACTATGGCCACTACGAAAAACCACCTGGAACTAAAAGAAAGAAAATGCAGGATAATGGGAACGTGGGACGTGGATTGTTGACTGGGAGAATCGGTTGCAGGGTCACGTGGGGTTGGGAAACGTTTCCCCTGCTCGAGTGATCCTTGTCCTCAACGATAAACTGGAATGAGTCAGGGTGAATTACCACGGTGGCCGACACTTGCTTCTTCTCGTGGCGTTTGGAGAGGTATTGTCGGAGTCACGGTGGATGCCACTCAATCACTCCAATGGCATCTTCTACCGGTGTTCTCTTTTTCGGCACAATATTTTTCATCACAGCTAGCTGAAGTGAGCTCCTAACCTTCTAAGGACTACTAAATACAAGTTATGGTGGAAGCGGCAATGGATCTTGCAAGGGTGTGGAGTCGTGGAGATGATGGTGTTTGGTGGGTTTCGGTTAGTTTGTACAACGAAGGCATAACCGTGGGTCGTGTTGGAACAGCTTCATGGGCTGGTTTCAGTTCGGAAAAAGGGAAACGAGTCCGGGTGGTGGTTTGGGGACAGATGGCTTGGGTTTTTGAACAGTTTTTGGTACAGGTTTAGGGGATGTTGTAGGATTTTGGACTGTTTTAGCTCTAGGCGGAGCTGCTGGTGGCCCAGTGGCGGAAGCGGCAGTTGGTGTTTTTTCTGGAGTCAAGGGGAAATGTTAACGGAGTGGTCTGGCCTTGGGGGGGGGGGGGTGTGATGGCGCCTTAGTAATACAATTCTTTTATTCAAAAGTTGATGGGCAATCGGAGTGGATTATTGTAAATCTTGAAGCTTTGATTGTAAAAACTAAGTGAACCCCATAACAAATGATAAATACAAAGGCACTACAATTGTTGATAAAGATCTGATGGGTATCACCAACGACTGTAAAGACGACACAAACGAAGAATAACTTTAAACATGTGATCAAAGAAACCTGAAATTTTAATTCTCAGAAAGTCATTTGAAGCAATATAATAAAGACCTACTTAAAGAAACTTAATAGTTATAGAATTAGAAAACTACTTTTACCTAGGTAATCGAAGGCGCTAGGTGCGCTTTAATAAACGAGGGCTTATTTAAGCAAGATGTACAACATAAATAGACTATTTTTAGGAGCCTTAGACATGTTTTAGGGCTAGTTTAAGGCTGGTTCCAGACCACTGTCAACTGTTCAGATCTGTTCAAGTCGGAATTGCAGAATCTGTCTAGAATGTTGTTGGACCGTCTTGATTGCCGCCAGGCATTTTGGCTGCGCTCTCACCTGGGTCCGTTGACTATAGAGACGTTTACTATATAAAAACTAGAAAACAACTACAATAAGAAAGGTATCAAAAATCTTATATGCAGCTACACATTCCAGAATTACCCTTCTGCAAATTAATACTCATTACAAATATTAACAGATTGATTTAAGCTATAATCTAAGCACTAATAGTTGGAAGGTTTCTTAACTTTCCATAAACCTGCTATAACTAGACAATTAGTTACGATGTGCCTAAACTGTAGATTCTTTACGCCCGTTACAAACAAATCATATTGTTACTCATATGACAGACACTATAACAAGTTTCTTCTTTTTAAAGCACACAACTTCACTTCTGTTGGCATCATATCAATGCATGGAGGTGTAAAACGCTTGGTGGTTAATTATATTAATTCTATGCATCTCAAATGTGCATTTTAATCTTAAATGATGCACTTTCTGACCCTTTTTTTTTTCTTCCAGAGATGGGTCTCAGCGTGCCTCGATAGCGAAGGACCATGCACGGAAGACGACATTTTGATTTTACAAGACTTTTTAGCAACAGTTTCGCATAACGTGGCAATATCTTTGCAACACTCTTATCATTCGTTGTCCTCAAAATTCATCCTATAATATTATTGTTTCATTTTCCAGACTTGTCTTGCTATATTTTGTTCGTTGAGTTTGGTTATTTATGAAGATTTAAAAATGAAGCATACCATGGTCTTTTTGTTGAGTTGCTTCTTGAGAATACCTGTTTTGAGATATGATCTTGGATTTACAGTTGATCCAGTCGATTTGTTGGATTTTAGGTGAGTCATGGCATGATCCGTTGGTTGGGGTTTGGTAACAGGTTATGAAAGTGACGCTTGAGGGGTAGCAAGATCGGCCGGTTTGGGTTTGGTAATAGGCCAACATGAGCTTAGATTAAAAGGCGTGTCTGAGGGGCGTTTAGGTGCGCCTAGAAACAAGTTGCCCTCATGTGGGAAAAGTGTCGCCTTTGACGGTGGAAGGCAACAGGTCCACTAGAGGCGCGGCACTTGTACATGGTAGATTGTGCATCGACAGATTTAATAGAAATCTATCAAAAATTTAAATTATGTTACATAAATATTTTGCGTCTCGTGTACGTGATTCACGCGTCTTCGTGTTTACACCGACGACCTATTGCTTCGGTGTGAATCCCTCGGAATGCATATGTAACTTACTACTAGGTGACTTATTTCTCGCCGATTAAGTTACTACTAAGCAATGGTAACTGAGTATTTAGCATCAACCGAGCAACAACTACTATGGCAGTAGTAACTAGTAGCAAGATGGTTGCTACTGATCTTGTTTCTTTAAAGTTTAAACTAATATAACTACTTAACTAGTAACTGTCAACAATTATAAACATTATACTTTTCACAGAGAGTTGCAACGTTTGAAATCAATCATTGTGATGGTTTAACCCCTGTAAAGGAATTCTTTTGGGTTGTTATAACACTGAAAAATCAAAACTTCGTTTTTCCAATAAAGTTTGTTGTTATGTTGCAAAATACTATGTTATCCTATTATTGATTTTGTATACTCGATATCCCTTAATCCGATAATGAAACACACATGATTAAAAAACTATTCAAGTTATTTGAAATTACGAAATCAACAATTTCTAGGCACTCCAATGCATCCACTTTCAAACGTTGACACATCAGATCTCCACTTATATTCAGACACATTTATTATCTCTCCAATGCTACGTCCACTTTCAAACAATCATGTTTTAAAAGAAAAACTTACAATAGCAATATGTATGTATTAAATAAGTTTTAAATGTGTGAGAGGGAGGCCCACCCCCACTCATCTAGATGTGTTCGAAAATCCGGATGCCCTCACAAACTAATATTTCCGGATGGTTACTCCAATGGTGATGTTTGATCGAGGACGCCACCCAACTCAGGCGTCATGTAACCTTCCGTTTTTACTTTTTACCGATAAGAGGTGCTCTCAATTGTTTAAGAGTAACTTATGTAAATCTGATTCACATTTCAGTACTTGTTTATTAATTAAAATCTCAAGTAAGAACTTGTTAAACACTGAAAAACTAACTTTTTGATCATATAAATAACAGAATATATATATATATATATTTGAAAGATTGAAAAGTGTTTTGGTGTCCATGTATGTGAGTCACGCGTGTGGGGTCAGCAAAGCAAAGAAATATATGTTTTGAATCCTGTCTCACGTAAAGCGCACGCCATACACCACTACCTGCTAGTCAACCATCTTTCAAACAAAAGTCAAAATTCTAAATTCTAAATTCAAAATGTTTTCTCCACCCTTTCTCTAGTTGCATTCTTAAACCATTTCATAAATTAAAATTTCTTGTTTCATCATTACATAAAAATATTATAATTATGATGTGAAAACAAGATTATATGTATCATTGCAAAAATTAAACATGTTCTCTCTCTCTTACATTCAATATGTTTGATTCAAATTTTTTACTGTTATATGTAGGTGTATTTGGACATGGCACATGTAGAAATTTCTCCATCGAACCTGTAGAATCCTTTAAATCAAACCCTGAAAAATTTCCAAACCCGTAGAAAAAAATTTTAGCTACGCCCCTCGTAATGCATATTGTGTTTACTTTACGTGATTTTACGTGTACTCGGGTTAGAGTTGATATTTTTACCTGAAAATATGTGTTTTGTGTTACGGTTCATCAATTCTACGCGTGAACATAACACGATTATTAACCCATGTTCATTATTTTTTTAATAATTGTTTATCAATCATCCAAATTATGTTAGTTCACTATTTCTAATATGATATTTTTCTATTAAAGACTACATAAAAAATAAATTAGAATAGTTAATCATTATTATACTAACATAAGACCATGCAATTAAATGTAAAACCATGCTTTTATCGTACCCTTATGTGAAAATGGGTAATGTGCATCATGGCATATAATTAGCTTTTCATGTTACCAAAGCTATACAAAAACCATATACAATTTATATCTTTAGTAGAGTAAATAAGTATGCAAATTTTATAGGTAATACAAGACAATATTTTCATATGAAGTGTAAGTCACAATATGGTTATCACAAGTGTTCTTTTAAATTTAAAGAGAGAAGGGTATTATGGTCTTTTCACTATTGAACCTACTTCACCCCCAATTTTCAAATGTTATAACTTTTTTATACGATAATTTTTTTAAATTATATCGTATTAACGAACATTTCATTCTCTTTAATTTGAGCAGACTATTGCTATAATTTTCTTAATTTTTAATAATTATATTTTATAAACTATAAAATTACGTGATTTGTGTAACGCTACGTGATTATGCTCCAGTACGTAATTACGTACCATATGTGTAAGCAGTAACAAATGGTCAATCTGACCCTACATCTATAATCATGTACCGTATGTAACAAGTGTAATATCACGTGAATATATATCAATACATAATTGAGTTAATATAGTTTTTTTGATTGTTTAATTTTTCCCTTAAGTTATATTTATTACATGATTATACAATGAGAACTTAATTGTTTTATGCTATTACGTGATTAAATCTGTAATATAAGTTGTTACGTGATATAGTTTATAGATATAGTGTTGCATTAAGCATTTGTTACTACTTGCATACATGGTACGTGATTATTACATCGAACATTTGTTACTGCTTTGCACACATGGTACGTGATTATTACATTGAGTATTTGTTACTGCTTTTGCACACATGATACGTGATTCTAGAGTTAGGTATACATTTGAGTACTGGTACGTGAGTTAGATATTCATTGATCATTTTGGTACGTGATTATAGATGAAGTGTTACATTGAGAATTTGTTACTGCTTCATATGGTATGTGATTTAATTATTTATTGATTATGTTCTAGTATGTTACTCGAACATAATCACGTAACTTTATAGCTTGTAACATTAAAATATTTTTAAAATTAAGAAAACTATAGCAATATCATACTCAAATTAAAGAGAATGAAATGGCCGTTTATACGGTGTACTAAAAAAATATTATCTTATGAAAACGTTATAGTCGTTTGAAAATTAAGGAGGAACGACTTCAAGAGATAAAAGACTAGAATACCCTTTTTGTATTTATTATTTCAATTGTAGAATTATGTTATTTACAAAATTGTCACCTTTTCATTTTAAGTTGTGATTTTGGAAATTAATGGTTGAGATTGTTTCCTATACTTCTCACACAAATACTCACTAAAGAGAGACTCTTTTATTATAACTATTAATATAATTGTTGAGTTATATGTAATATCATATTTAGAATAATTGTTGAGTTATATGTAATATCATATTTAGAATATAGGGACGGATCTTTTGAGAAGACAATTTAATGCGAGAACAAAAAAGAGAGACGTTAGCAATAGATTAAATGAAACCAATATATATGATCAATTAATTCAATACTATGTTATAGTCTCATGTATTACACAGGTGAGGTATAAAAATGATATAGTTAATAACTTTGTAAATAATTATTATAAATGAAATTACATTAAATATTTATACCTATTATAAATTAGTAATACTATGATGCATAGAGAAGTTGTAACATATGCTTATGGAGATTTTCAAAAACAAAAAGTATGATATTACACTTTTAACCCAAACCTACTTTTGTTTTTTACTTTTAACCCAAAAGTCTTAAATCTTTCCCAATTTAACCTCATAACTTTTTTACTTTCAACTTTAATCCTCTATATTTTTCATATTTCACGAAAAATTTGTTTTGCGTTTTGTTCTAAAGTTTACGTTTTGGTCGAAAATCTCAAACTTCGCCACTTTTTACGTCCACACCACAACACTTTAATACTAGTTAGATATAATAAAGAAAAAAATACAATTATAATTCGCAACTATGTTAGGACTTTTAAAAATTAAAAATCGATGCTAAATAGATACACATCTGAAAACCATTACAAAATTTGAACACTTAAAAGTCATTTGATTAATTGTAAATTGAGTTATAGCGGTTTAGAAGGAAAATCCCAACTTTAGATGTTGTCACTGAATGTCACGTGTCCCTAACTTTTTTTTATTTTTTATAAATTAACAAATTAACTTAGTTTTAATTAGGGTAGAGACACAATATGTAGGACTTTAATATGAAATTACTATAACGCCATACGTAATGGTTAATGTCCTCTAAGGAGTATTTCCGTCACATCAATATTATAATGCTTCTCAAGAAAATGTGTAATGGTTAATGTCCTTAATGCCTCAATTCGATCATTACTTTTCAATTTTGTTATCTTTATTAGGCATTATACTATAAATGCCCCTTCCTATTCATACCCATATAAAGCTCATAGAGGTGGTGCTGGGAGCATTATCAAACCAATTCACGCCCTATAATGCCCATTCTCATGGTCTAATAAATGATCATCACTTAACCAAGATTTCTCCTAATATTCTCTTTTAACGTCATAACTTCTCTTTGTATTTCTCATCTTAAATTAAATTGAACCGATTTTTTTAATATTCACTGAATTTATTTTACTATACCGATTATCAAACACAGTGGCGAAGCTTGCCGTCGAAAACCAGGGGGCGAAAACGTATATACTCAAAAATTTCTATAGAACCGGGTGGGATGGGGGGCGAAAACGTATATATCCAAAAATTTCTATACGAAAACTACATTATATAACACTACTGGGCGAAAAGTTCAGGGGGACGGGCGCCCCCTCCCGCCCCGCCCCTGATCAAAACATGGGTTTGACTCTATAATTTTAACTTAGGTTATTTTTTATTTACAAATAAAATTGGATTATTAGATTAGATAAATGATTTAAATATAGTACTATTTGGAAAATAGAGAAGGTACTGTGTAGGATTTTTGTAGGCTATTGTTACTTAGGTAAAACAACCAGTTGTGGTTTAGTTTTCCTGCGTCAAAGGTGGTCGTTCGGAAGGGTTTGACAACACACATTGGGGTGGTGCAACAATGGAATGATTAATAGTCGTAGACTAGCAGTGTTACGAAACAGCTACACCTGAATGCCCAGTCTTTCTTTGTTGTCAACTCAACGTCGTCGTCACCTGCAAGATAAGGCCTAAAATTTGACTTTAGTAACCAAGCAAGAAAAACCTATTGTTTCTGCGTAGTTTTTAAATGATATGGAATGTTGTTATGTGTTGGTAGAATAGTGTGTATGTGTAGATAGATGTGTAGGAAGAATATTTATATGAGTTTTTATCAGTGTTCTTGAATTTGATTTATTTAAGCTAGCTAATTTAATTAAATGTTGTAAATTGATGATTTATATAAAATTATTCATGTACCCTTAGAATATAATTAAATACAAAACTATAGAGCATGCTTATTAGTTTTTTGTTATTCTAATGACAACACTTGCACACCATAAGGATTGAACCCCTGACCTCTTTTATTTAAAACTCTATCAAATTCACCAACACTAGGCTATTCCTAAGTGGATATACTTATTACTTGATTCTTGTTCTTTTTCATCTTACATGTTAAATTTATTTTTCTCATTTTAACCCTTCAGTTTAGAATATATGTTTAACAATATATACATTTAATATAAATATGTTTTTATAACATTTACATACTATTGGAAATGAGTTACAATATATATTCTTTTTACATTTTACCTAGTAATTTGGAAAGTGAATGTGAGTGCTTAAATTGCAAGACTTGAGAAAAGGGCACTCAAATTGGTCTGCCATTACTTTATTTTTTTAGTTAACAAGTAAAGCTCGACATACTTGACACATACATTAAAGAGTTACATTATTTTAACTATGTTTTATTAGAAGCATGTGAATAACCTTTTTAATCTAAAAGAATACAAGAGTAGAAATAGGGGTGTTTATCGAATTGAATATCAAATTTTCTGATTACTTGAATGAAACTTTTCGAATAATTTATTTTT
Organism: Scalesia atractyloides; assembly: GCA_947069175.1. Lineage (NCBI taxonomy): Eukaryota > Viridiplantae > Streptophyta > Magnoliopsida > Asterales > Asteraceae > Scalesia > Scalesia atractyloides. The sequence continues at coordinate 18,347,254 of CAMTDV010000016.1, read as the reverse complement.
TTGCGTGAATCTGTATTCGATTAAGAACCAGCGAATTCGATTAAAAATTCGAATCAAATTCGAATAAATTCGTTTTGCTAAATGCATGCATTTGTAGATAGAGAATGGAGTTTGTGAGTAGTAAGGTATTAAACAAAGAAAAGAAAAGTGTGATGAGATTGAATAGTGACATTATGTGACAATATTTTTTTGCAAGAATTTTGCATTTGCATTGGAGATGGTCTTAAGCAAACTTTTTTTTTTTGAACGGCGAAACTTTTATGTATAGATATAGAGCCCAACAAAAAACTGAAAACAATACAACCAAAAGCGAAAAGAAAAGCCGAGGCCGACAACCCGGCCAAGGCCAACTTACAACAACAATTGGTCCATTTCTCCCAGGCCATCGAGGGAAAGTTGGACCTATGACACACCAAGAGTCTTCTTTAATTAAGTCCACCGTACGGAGAACCGGGATGAACTCCTCTAAGAAGGCCTTTTGATTTCGTGCAACTTATTTAAATTTAAATGATTATAAAATAATTTAAACTTTTTTTTCTAAATATAAAAATCACTAAAGTTATAATATTTTTACATTGTTTTAAAAATTTTCATAATTGTTTATAATAGATGACCTGCCCCGCTTGCGGTGTGTACATATAATGTATATATGTGTGGGCGGTCGGGGGGGCAAAAGTAAATGGTACTAACTTTAACATTATTTTACTAATTTCGTGAAAATAACGATAAAAGAGGCGGATGGTTAATCATGCATCATGTGGTGGCGTTGATAGCTGAAAGACACGAGAGTACATGCATAGTCAGTCTTTGTACCTATTGATTGAGTGTTAGGTGCCTTAGGTCCAAGGCTTGATACAAACTACAATCGAGCCGGGGTCTCACTGGAAGCGGCCTCTCTATTCTTACGGGGTAGAGGCTGTCTACATCTACCCTCCCTAGACCCTACCTTAGCCTTTGCTATTGATGGGATTTACCGAGTATGATGATGATGATGAAGATGACCTAGGGACCTTATGCCTTTGTAGAACTTCTTAGCTTCAGGAGCGGACTTAAGTGAAGGCTTGGGTGGGCAAGCGTCCCCTTTAAAAATTAGTGTATTTTATAGGCAAAAGTCCTTAAAAAAAACCTCGAATACGCCATTGCGTAGCTTCATAAACACCTTAGCGCCAGTGGTGAACCTTGAGATTTCCAACGAGGGGGGGTCTGAAAACGTATATACCCAAAAATTTCTATAGAACCAGAGGGTCGAATACTTATATACACAAAAATTTCTATAAAAAACTACCTATATAGTTCACCCTGCTTAGCCCATCCTTTCCATAAACATCATTTATGGATGGTATCATGTCTGTAACTAGTTAACCACAAACGCCTAGGATAGGTAACACTAAAAAACCCTTTTGTTAATGAAAGTGACACATAACACACATATATATATATATATATTATATATAAAATTAAAGATTTGTAAAATAAATTTTAAACTTATTAATTAAAGAGTTTATATACTATTAAACTTTTATAGCAAAATTAATAAAAAAATTATAAGGTTTAGGAGTTTCCACAATTTATTTATAAATATATGAGCTTATAAAACTTATATAATATCAATTTATACATATTTGATAATTTGTAAAAACTGAAACACTTATATATGTACACACAAACTTATTAAACTTTCAAATATATTTTATTTTTAATTACGGAATATTTTGTCACTGTTATTTTTATTTTATGAAAATAAAAACTAAATAGTTAGTTATAATATATACTATGGTTATGAAAAATAAATATATATAAAAGGTGGAGATGGTATGAAAATAGAAGGGCGATGCTTTGCGTAGGAAATGTGTGTTTTTAAGCATAGATGATTTGCATATATAGCAAGTGACTAGACATGTCTTTGAAAAACTACATTGTTCATGTCCTAAATAAAAACAATTATGAAACAATCTATAAATTCTTATTAAAAATTACTTCATACTTCAGCTTAAACTTGAAAGGAATAACCATTAAACAATAATCAAATTTCTTTTGTGTTCCATTTAAATCACTCTATATTAACATTTTTATAAAATAATGGAAAAATGTTAAGCATTAACTAGTTTTCGTTATTTGAAAAAAATATTTAATTATCTTAATAAACGACAAGTAAACTTAATAAACATATTCTCTTCTTGTTAATTGTTATTGTCCCTCCAAGCTATTTGGTATAGGGATATAGAAAATGAAGAATTTGAATTAGGTCTTGTGTGAGGTTTTCAGTTTGATTCTCGAGCTCAACCGGATTTTCGTCTCATCGTGTGTTACGCCAGATAGTTCTGCTCTTGTGGGGGCACAACGACTATCAAGTGGCAACCGACGGTATGGTTTCCTGGCGGAACCCCTAAAAAAGCCAAAATTTGAAGTCAACATGGGCCCGGATAAGACGATATAGTCTGGCGAGAGTAGGGCAATACGGGACTCTCCGATTTGGGGAGTGCAGTAACTTATACATGAAGTTCACCGTTAAGAAAAAAGCTGTTTGGTAGAGGTTGATTTTTGTTTATAAAAGTTGCTTAAAAAGTTTTCCAAACTATATAAATAAACCAGGTTTTAAATCTATAGTAGTTACAACTAAAATTTAACATCATCTCAATAGTCATTGTCAAATTATCTTCGTCTGTGATCCAAATTTACTTATAGAAAAAAAAAGCCAAAGAGATCTTATTTTTTATTACAATGGTTACAATAAATTCCCATAGATACCATGAATCCTTGTTAGGAAAAGAACATGTTGTGTAATGGATGGGTCATATGAACATGATGGAATGTTGACACGAACACCTCAAAATGATGACGTTGATCTGATGCTATTTGTGATGATGATATGTTTCTCAAATTTATTGTTTTTCATGGCGAAATTTTTTTTAAATGTAGCTGTTTTTTAGAATTAAATAATCTCAAGAGTAAAATGCAATTTGCGCCCCTGTGGTATGAGCGAAACATCAACTTGAGTCCCTAAAATCTTTTTTTGCTTTTTGAGCTCCTGGACTTATAAATTCATAACACTTTGCGTCCCTCCGTCAGTTTTCCGTCTGTTTGACTATATGAGCCAGGGGTAAGACCGTCTTTTGGCATATATTCCCTTCTAAAAAACCCCAAATAACACTATGAGACCCTAATTTTATCCGTCAAAATAGATTGACACCATTTACACACTGTGAAATACCTCGTGAATCCGTTGTTGAAGAGCCTCTAATCGATGGTGTTCATATGGCGAGTTTGTCCTGAGGGTGAATACTACGATCCGGAACATATATATGGTAAGTTTGTGTCTTTTACATTTGTTATTGAGCCAATATATAGTCGGTTACTAAAGTTTGATGTTTTGATCATTTGTGTTAACAGAGAATGAATCCACACTATTTTCGATAAAGATTAACCATGGAGGTGAGTTTACTGATTATCCAGGAAGTGAGTATGTCAACGGTAAGGTTAGTTACATTGACTGGGTTGAATTTGATGAGTTAAGTGTTGGTGTTCTTGGTGAAATGCTGAATGATATAGGTTACTCTATGGATGATGTGTTCAACTATTTTGTTAAAGATCCTAATGTGTGTTTGGATTTTGGTCTTAGACACTTGACTGATGATGATGAGTTAGAGTATGCGTATGACCAAGTTAGAAAAGGATGCAAGTTAGTAGATTTGTATGTTGAAATTGGAGACTACAATCAAGGGTTTAACTGCAATGTTGTATTTACTAGATAATGTGGTTGAGGGTGAGTCACAAAGTAGTGAGGCAGTTTCTGAGGGTGAGTCACAAAGTAGTGATGAAGAGAACAGTGAGAAGAGGATCCTGATTACACATTTGATCAGGAACTAGATAATGTAGTGTTTGATTATTAAGTAGGTATGAGTCGATTCAATGCATGTGTTGACTTTGATCCTGATGAAGTCAATGAGACAATTAAGGATGCTAGAAATGAGAATAGTCATGAAGAACTTAGGCAGGATGATATAACCTGTGATCATGAGGATTTTAGTGATAAAGATGATAACCGTACACTGCTGGACAAAGTTGCGAAGAAGGTAAGAAAGAAGAGAAAAAATAAAGGTCATGTTAGTGACTCATACCTCCCATTGTCAATTGGTCAATTAATACCAGATAAACATAGTTGAATCACATGGTTAAGACATATGCTGTTAAGAGTAGAAGGCAGATTTATATATTAAAATATGATAAGTTGAGGTTGTGAGTTATTTGTCTTGGGACTAATCCTACTTTGGGTTCTGGTTCAAAACAAGATAAAAGGCTGAATAGTGAGGGCTAAATAGTAAATTTAGAGGGCTAGGGTTAAAACAAGATAAAAGGCACTTGAAGCCCACTTGTCCTTGGGCAGTTCAGATCTCTAGGAGAACTGAAAAAGAATCTTGGTGTGTGAAAACCATTAACTCACAACATCATTTCCTCCAAACAAGAGAAGTGGACCTGTACAACATGTCTTAGATAGCTAATGAGATCCAACCCATGATTGAGTCAAACCTGAGATGCCTTTGCCAGCCATACAGGATATGCTTGTGAAGAACCATCAGGTGAATGTTTCAATCCAGAAAGTGTTTAGGGCTAAAAGAATTGCTACAACAAGGATCATTGGAGATTATAGAGAGCAGTATGGTATCCTAAGGTCTTATTGTGAAGCACCGCTGAGGGAAAATCCAGGTAGCACAATTAAAATTGATACTGAACCCTACGCTAACCCTAGTATTCCTACTAGGAAATTCAAGAGATGTTATGTTTGTTTTGCTTCGATTATGAGGGGGTTCAAGATGTGTGGTAGAGAAATATTGGGACTAGATGGATGTTTTATGAAAGGTCCATTTCCTGGACAGATTCTTACTGCATTTGGTGTAGACGGCAACAACTGTATATATCCTGTAGCATATGCTTTAGTGGAGGCTGAAACTTTTAAATCTTAGGAATAGTTTTTGGAATTACTCAAAGATGATCTTGGCTTAGCAAACAGTACCAACTTCACTTTCATCTCAGATAGGCAAAAGGTATGGCATTTTATCATTTAAATGTTTATGGCATTTTATCATATCTAACTTACATTGTCTGATGCAGGGACTACTTCCTGCATTATCACAAGTGTTCCCATGCACTGAACACAGGTTCTGTTTAAGACATATCCACCAGAATTTGAAGAAGGATTGGCCTTGTGACATATTGTTGAATAATGAAGATTGCAGAGCCTGGTTTCCATGAAAAGCTATCACATATCCCAACAAGCAGTTTGTCATAAGCACACTTCTCATGTAGGCCAAATGTGACATATTGTTGAATAATATATGTGAAGTGTTCAATAAGCAGTTAATAGGAGCCAGAGACAAACCTGTAATCACATGTTTAGAGTTCATAAGAGTGTACATGACCAAAAGAATTGTGAATATAAATAAGATTCAAGCTAAAGCTCATGGTCCATTAACTCCTCATACTCAAGAAGTGTTTAATCAGATCAAAGAAGAAGCCTCACAGCTCAATGTTCTAATGTGGATGCAGTACAGTACCACGTAAATTGCAATGTTGTCATAAGACCTTTTAAATGTTGTATTACAGTTTGACCATTTCAATGTTGCATACTGATTTTGTGTAGGTGAATAGCTCAAGATCCCAGTGTGTTATTAATGTGAAGAACAAAACATGCACCTGCAGAAAGTGGGATTTAACTAGCATGCCATGTAAACATGTAGTGGCTGCTATCGATGATATGGCCAGGAATGATATTAGGATAGGGGTGCCCGAAGAATGGGTTGATGAAGTGTATTGGTTATCCACATAGAAGAAGGTTTATGAGAATGTGATTAATCCAATCCCAGGGACTAAGAATTGGATACCCTCACAATGTCCCACCACAGTTGTGCCTCCCAAACACCATAAGCAGGTTAGTGGTTTTTAATAGGTCATCTCATTTATAACAGTTTACCTTTTCTATTTTTAATTGTAGTATAATGAAAAATAGGTTGGGAGGCCACAAAAGAAGAGAAAGAAATCAGTTGGTGAGGCTGAAGTTGAAGCTCATTTTGATAGTGAAGGAAAAATGACCAGGAAGGGCAATACAACCAAGTGCAGTAAGTGCGAAAATTTGGGACACAACAGTAGGACATGCAAGGGGCAGGGTGGGGAGAATGTTGTAGATGCACCAAGTGAGGATCAAGTTGCAGGTGGAGAAAACAAAACCCGAAGGGAAAAATGCTCAAGTGTAGCAAGTGTGGAACCTTGGGTCACAACAGTAGGACATGCAAAGGCCAGGGAGGGGAGAATGTTCAAGAATCTCAAACTGCAACACAAGGTGCACCAAGTTCGATTGAAGCTTAGTTAGGTTAATTTTATGGTTTAAAGACTTGTTTATGTTTTGTGAAGTACTATTTGATGTGTGGTAAACTGCGGTTAATGTTATGGTTTAAAGACTTGTTTATATTATACTATCTACTATCAAAATCAAACTGCCAAACAACCATTTGTTACTTGTAAATTGTCAAAACCAACTACATCAAACATATCAATTACATCAAACACAACTAAATTTCATTAAAGACATCAAACACATGCAATCGTCTCATCCAATCGGTCAATACAAACATTTAAAACCCTAACAATCTACTTCCAATGAGCATTATCATTTGACCATTCTTAGTCAGAAGAATGCTCCCCGGGTGCGGATCATGGTACCAATCATCCTCCTCTGGTTGAACTGCACATTCCCACCTAGCCCATTCCAACACTTCTGAGTCGTAGCCCACTTCTGGATCTAGAAGAGACGCTTCATACTTTACTTTCAACACTTCAATCACAGCATCGTAGTCATCAAACCACTCCTGCAGCATAGACGACACTAAGTCCAACTCATTGTTAGCCACTTCCTCAACCAATTCGTTATTCTACACATCAACGGAAACAATATAAATATTAACAACAACGATATCTTGTTGAATGTATCAACAACATTCATAGCATTAAAAAGTTCATTACATTAACCAAAATAGACATCAATAACTTGTTCAAACTAAACTGATACTGAATTTCTAAAACTTAAACTAAAAATACACATAAACCACCACAATCATTAACCAAGTAAACAATAAACACGTCTTCAAAAACATCACTTCCTTAGCTTTCTTAATTGCCAAATCATCTTTGTTTTCTATGCTCCTTAACAATACTGGTATTACCTTCTCACAACCAGGGCATGAAGATGAAGGTGGAGTTGAAGATGAAGGTGTATCAGCCCACCGTATAAAACCACAATCTTGCTTCTGTAAAAAAAACACAGTAATAAGGAAATAGCAATATAATTAACTTCAATCAACTATAATTTTAACTTACACAACATAAGAACCGTCGATTTGGATTAGCGTCAGTCTTTGAAACCTTGTACCAAGTCGCCGCACCACATGAACAGATGAATTGAGAAGCTTCCCCGCCCTGAGATGATTTCTTGGAAGAGGAGCTTGCAGTGAATTTTTGAGACATCTTCACTTGAGCTTGTTGGATCGATTTGGGATTTATGCCTGAGTCAATATCGGGAATTAGGGTTCGTATGAAATCAGGGAAATTATACTGAGTCTAAGCCTTCTCTAAGATTTATATCTGTTTATTATTAAGGGTATAAAGGACATTTCACAATTTTTAAACAGTCAAACAGACGGAAAACTGACGAACGGACGCAAAGTGCTATGAATTTATAAGTTCAGGGGCTCAAAAAAAAAAAAAAAAAAAAAGAATTTAGGCGCTCAAGTTGATGTCGCTCATACCACAGGAAGACAAATTGCATTTTACTCTAATCTCAATCACAGAATATAGAATATGTGCATTAAAAATCATTAACAAATTTCTAGATTTACCTTTCTAATAATGATAAAAGTTCTTTTTGAAATAATATGTACCTCGTTTTTTTATTTTTTTTTATATCATGAAATCAGTTTTCTATAAAAAGAATGTTTGTATTTACAAAGTATAAAGCAATTTAAGTGCCAATGAGCTGTTGGTGGAGTGGTAAAAGAGAGATGTGGTGTTTTAAATAACTCAGGTAGCACCTGGGGATGATGGAAGACTACGTGGGTATGTGGCGATCGCTAGTTCGATCTTTGAACTGAGCGAGTTTTACCTCATTGCAATGTCATGCCTTTGGGTGAGTGTTCACGGGCTTCGGCCCTAGGTGAGGGTTTTTCCAAGTTTGGAGGGGAGTGTATCCCGATGTGGTGGATTTCGCCAATAGCTCATTTAAAGGATTCATTGGCTGTTAAAAAAATAAAGCATTTTGAGTTTTATGTTTTTTTTTAAGTTATGATGCTATAAATCAAGTGAATAAATAAATAAATCATGATTTCAACTATAAAATTATATTTGTATCTTAACATCAAAAAATTATTAGATTGTAGGTTTCTTTTTCTATAATTTATAGGTATAAATAAACATTGATATTATACGAAAAATTGTAGAGTTTAGCTTTTCTGTAATTTATAGGTATAAATAAACATTGCTATCAAAAAAAAAATTTGTAGAGTTTAGCTTTTAAGAATATTAAATAAAGGGATATTGGATTTGAATAATCTAAATTTTCACATATTGGTCGATAACATTCTGAACTTTCAATTTGGACAGCAGCACTCCAACTTTCAACTTATTGACCGATAACACTCAAAAACTAGTGCCACGTCAGCAATTGGGAGTGCTATTGGCCAATAAGTTGAAAGTTGGGAGTCCTGCTGTCCAAACTGAAAGTTCAGAGTGTTATCGGCCAATATGTGAAAGTTGGGATTATTTAAATCCAATATCCCTTAAATAAATATTAATATAAAACAAGTCATATGTAATCATGTTTTAAAACTAAAATAAATAATCCGATATTAAACTTCTAACTGATCAAGTACCCTCTTTTAGATGTTTTAAAATTGGAAAACTTTATAAGCTTATAAACTTTTATACATTATAATTTTTGCTCAATAGCATTTATTTTTAATTACTGTTAAGAAGCAATGTTGTTTCACATTTATACAGATTAAATGAGTTCTCAATTTGGACAAACCTACTTATAAGACTATAGTTTCTAACATAACCAAATACAAAAATTGAAGAAATCCTAGATCAACTAGATCGGAATCTAAGTAGATCTATGGAATGAGCTCTGCATAAAAGGGTTAACCCTCCGCTTGGTTTCACGATGGATGATGAATAGAACAATATTCCGGCTGATCCTGCAAAATAGAACACCGTTAGCTCGCCACAGGGAGAAGGGGGGTTCTCTCCGTGACCATCCTCCGGCGTGAGAATAAGTACAGGTAGTCGGAAGTGAGTATTGTAAGAGAGAGAGTAGTTAAGAGTGAATACCTTTCCTTGAACTCTAAGTTACTTATTTATAGCCGTTGTTTGGCGCCAAAAGGAGAGATTGTTAACTTTAACGGAATCTTTTGTTATTCCGTTAACGTTTGTTGGCAATCCGTTAGTGCACACGGATCGTGAGCTCATCAGCGGTTAGGGAGGTGCCACGTGTCAACATGAGATCACTACATCTTATAAATGTGAGCATGCCATCACTGTGATCTTCCTCGGCGTCCAGATGTTGCCATGTGGCAGTTGGTTATAACCGAAAAGATGCTTGCACGATTGGGTGTTAATGGCTTCTAGAAGGTTTCACAGCTGTTATCCATCTATTATTCGCCACGTGTACATTCTGTATAACAGAAAAGATTCCCTTTGCTTCTGCACCAAGTCAAGGATTTTGCTAATGGAAAGTTTCTCAGGATTTACTGTTTTCTTGCGCGAGAAGCGCAAGTTAGTTAACTGATCTTCCTTCTTCTCCTTGCTGCTTAGCGCAACGTTTGGTGGATACTTGCTTTGATATAAATATCTGCGCAACGTTTTGCATGAAGCATTATCCAATGAGAATGTTCAAGGTTAACTTTGAACCTTGCGCGAGCCCGCACAAAGTAGTTAAATGAAGCATTATCAAACGAGAATGTTCAAGGTTAACTTTAAACCTTGCGCGAGCCCGCACAAGGTAGTTAAATGAAGCATTTATCCCAAGAGAATGTTTAGGCTTTTAACTTTAAACCTTGCGCGAGCCCGCGCAAGGTAGTTATATGATCCTTTCCTCTCTTGGATATTTGGCGCAGAGTTCTAATAAATCTTATTTTGAGAAAGAAGTATGCGCGCAGTTTTCTTAGAAGTTATTAATGAGTATGGTTTCCTTGATTGGCGCAAGGTTTTTGGGACCATACCCCTTCAAGTCCCCCCAGTCCAGTGTTGCTCCTATGTAAGAATAGAAAGTAGGTGGAGCACTGGACTTAAGATAAATGTGCTGCGCTAGGTAAGGACTAGCTTTTTGTTACTTTATGCATCTTGGTGACGGGTCGTAAATGAATTTTGAAAAAGTATTTGAATTTCAAATATACTTAGACATGTGTCACTTATCTGGATGGTGTAGTTGGTGACGACGCACGTTCTTGAGACGTGGTGGTACTGTTGACAGGTTGTCAACAGTACATGTCTTACCGTATTTAATGCTTTTCGGCGACACTCGCGCGCGTGGGGCGGTTACTGTTCCCCACTCGCCCTTGCGGTTACTTGGGGATACGTGACGGTCGCAAAAGTCGCTGCAGTCAAATCGTGCATTAATTGCGGTTAGTATATAAAGGGATCAACGATCCAGTTGCTTCCTAACCCAATTACAACTTGAGAGAAATTTGTATTTAAAAATTCCGGCGACCTTCAAAGTTTTCTAAGTTTTCTTCAAAGTTCGAGTTATGGCCACCGGTGCAAGTTCTGCTGAGATGTCGTCGTCAAGTTTGCCATCGCTAAAGTGGTCGAAGAAAGATTTCGATAATCTTGCAACCAACTTTCTTTTGCTCCGTCCTGGAAAGCGTTTTTTCCGGTGGCGAATGCCACGACAGCTGATGCGTCGGCCGACTACATTACATTATTTTACGATTATTTGCCGAAGGGAATTTCCGGCTTCCGGTGACCCATTTCTTGCTGGAAATTCTTGGTTTTTACAAGATTCAAATTTCTCAGTTGAACCCGATGGGAATGGTGAGGATCCGGAATTTTGAGTTCGTTTGCCGATCGATGCAGATCGTGCTGTCGGTCGAGAAGTTTAGAGTTTTCTACCAACTGCACTGCTCGTTGGGTTTTTATTCATTCCAACAGCGTGTGCAAGCCAAAGATTGCTGTTAGTGCCGCCGAAGTCCTACCACGACTGGAAGCAGAAGTTCTTCTTTATCAAGGCGGCGGTGATCCCGATGAAGATGGCATTCCGGGCCGGTGATGAGATCGAACTGGAGACCCTTCCCATACCTGCGGATGAGGTGTGGTATAAGATATTAAAGATGTGCCCAATATCGCTTTGCCGGAGAGGGCCCTCATCGCCGCTGGGATGAGTATTTTTTGGAAGAAAGAACGCCGGGAAAAACCGGTGTATACCGAAGATGGAACTGGTATGTAACCTTTTAGCTTCCTAGCAATATCTTTCAATAGATATGGACTGATGCAAAAATGTTTGTTATGTAGCTGCGCCTCTCTACTTGGTCTCTTTCAAAAGAGAGAAAGGGAAAATGGCCGTCGTGCCTCTTGCTGATGGTGAGGAAACTTGGTTCTCACAAATCTTGTGGAACTTTGAGTTGTCCAAGAAGGAGGATCTGGAGGCGCAACCATCTTCGAAAACTGGTAACTAAGCTATTACAAAGCCTAAGTTGATATTGCAATATTGCTCTTGAACATTTTTTCTAAGTACTATTTCAATATAACTAATGGCGCAACCTTTGCTCAATATAATTGATTATGTAGGTGATTTGCTAAACTTGGGCGTAGGCCCTGATTCGAAGAAGAAGAAGAAACCAACTGCTGCTGCAGCTGCTGCGCCTCCCCCTTCCAACCCAGAGCAAAAAACCAAGCCATCAGCTGCTGCGAAAGCTGAGGGAAAGAAAGGTACGCGTCTCGTATCTGACTCTTGGTGCAATTATGTGGTGGTGTCGGACTCATTGGAAGGTCTTGCGCCTGTAGGTTTGAAGAAACCAAAGCCCGAACCCATTGACACCTCCTCTCTTCCTGCTGCGAACCCAGATGATCCTTTGGAAGTACCTTCTAGCCCGGAAGAGGCGTTGAAGCGCACTTCTAAGAAGAGGAAGGAGGCAGAGACTAAAACTCCCGCGCCAACAAAAGTTGCGCGCCCGCGCATTGGCAAGAAGGGCAATCTGGATGCCTTTGCAAAGAATTTCTCACCTGGTACGTTTAGTTTGTTGCGCATTTCTGTCACAAAAGTTGCGCAGAATCTTATACTTGGTATTTGTTAATATGCTTTCCAGAGAAAATGGTGAAGGCTGCGCCGGCCACCTCTCTGCTATACCATCACCGCGCAGGCCTGAGAACGTTGAGGAGGGAGATGCGGGGCAAGAAACTCCTGTTCTTGATGCCGACCCCATCATCCCGGAAAATGTTGAGAAAGTGGCTCCGGAAGAAGAGCCAAAAATTTTGATGCTGAGAATCCTGCTGGCGAGCAGGTTAAAGATACGGCTACAGATGTTGGGGAAGCGTCAAAGTTGATATCCAAGGGAGCCGGTCCTTCAACACAAAGCGAAGGCTTTGGGTTTGTTGAGGATTCGGAGGAGGAGTCGCCTATTCGCTCAGAGGAGACGCATGGGGATTATTATTATCGCTCTTATTCTGAGAGGCGGGCCTCTGCGATTCATCAGCCCGTGTTGAAAGTTAAGCAGGGTGATGTTTTCACTGATTGCACCCTGTAGGGAGTGGTGTAAGGGCATCTTCCCGCCAGCGGAGGTGAAGCGCCAGGAAGAAAAAGACCACGAGGCTACCTACGAGTCATATCTGCAAGAGTCTACCCTTGCCTCTTCCACAATGAATAGGATCGTGCGCGAATGGCGCAGCATGAACAAGGAGTGGGATGAGGTTGAGCTCAAAAAGGCGAAGGCCAAACTTGAGAAGGAGAAGACGTTGAAGATGCTCGTCGATTTTGAGGCGGAAAAGGCCCAATTTGAGGAGGAGAAGAAGACTGAAGAGTGGGCCATGCTGTCATGGGAGCGCAAGTGTGAGGCCTCTGCTGCGCAATATGCGGACGAGCGCAAGCGCTTTGTGGAGGCTTGTGATCGCGATAACAAAGAAAAAATTTCTCTGCGCAAGAAATTGAGAAACTCAAGAAAGAGAAAGCTGATGTAGTTGCGGCAGCAGAAGAGGCGCGCTCACACAGAGAAAGGAGCGAGCAGAATGAGGTATCAACCAAAATGACTCTACTTCTTAAGAATAAAGAAATTGATGATCTAACTGCTATGCTATTTGACCAGGCGCGGCTGCAAGATGAGGTTGATAGTCTGAAAAAAGATATCAACCTTCACCGAACAGAAAAAGCCGAGTTGATCCGCCGTTTGACTGAAGGCGAACAAAAAATTAACGACACGAGGTCGTTCGCGCTACAGCAGAAAGCCTAACCGAGTCCCTCATGAACCCGCTTACCTTGTTGCGGGAGTACGGGATTGTGGAGGTAATATTCCCTTATCTTTATACATGACTGGTTTGATTGTTGCAACATATACTGATTGTGCCATCCTTAATTCTACGGAGTTGGATGAGAGAGTGGCAGAGTTGATGATGGAGGCGCGCAATGACGAGCATGCCGAGGGCTATAGGGAGCGTACTTTGCACGTGGCACATGCGCTGAAGACCGAATGGGACACAAGCCGTGCTGCCACACATGGGCTAAATACTGCCGCCATTTACTCTGCCGCTAAAGAGAAATATGATCAATTGCAAATTCCGATTATGGACCTTGTGGAAGCCGCGCTGCAGCAAGACGACTTTGTTGATAAATTAAAGGAGATATTTTCTTCAACAGAGAGGCAGGCGGGAACCAAATCCATAGAATAGGAAATTTGTAATTTTTCACTTTGTGATAACCTGTAATGTTGCGTTGCTGCGCAAGTACTATGGATGTGAATATAATATATTTCAGTTTTACAATGTTTGCATGGGACCAATTACTTGTGTAGGATAGACAAATGAACAATTTCTGTTCTCATGTGTGAGCGTAAGTATTAAGTTAGCTTGTGGCTCATGAGTTTGTGTTTTTGTTTATCCCAAGGAATTGCATGCATTTGTAAATGAATATATACAAGACTGTAATGTAACATCCGTCAAAAACCGGATTTACCAAACCCGCTCCGTTTATTAACCGAACAATCAGTTAAAAATTTCGTTGCGTATATAATGCCCAAACTATTTTTAAACGATACATAATTAATAAGTATATTGGAATATATAATTTATATTTAAAAAAGTACTTAAAATAAGAAAATAAAAATAAAAGGACTGCTGCCGGGTTTCAAACCCGGGTCAGCCAGCGATTTCAGCAAAGACTTAACAGTTATCCATCAAACCACTGCGCCACTTGTGTTTCTTGTTCAATAATGGAAACAATTAATTCATAACATAAATATCGAATTCAAAACCGACGCGCCTAATCACAGTCGTCGGAAATCCCGACGATTTCGCCGAGATTGGACGGTTGCTTCAGTTTTAACCGAAGCCTTAACTACTACATCGGTTATAACCGACGTCTGAACCCGCGACGCAAGTCATAACCGCCGGAAAACGTAATGACCGACGAATCAAGACGGAAAACGGACTAAATACGTCGATGTTCTGCCCTATAAATACCCCCTCTAACCTCTGTTAGCTTTTTCGCTCACAATCACACATTTTCCCGACGTAATTCCACTCGCCGGAAATTTCTACAACTCGCCGGAAAACCGAACCTTTCACCTCTGTGCCTTACTGAACCCCCAGAACTCATACCGAAGCCACCCACACTCATCTCAAGCTCGCTGAAGACCCTCTGCCGCAGGACACACGTCGCCGGAATAGCTTGCTGTCACCGGAGTTTCGCCGGCGAAACAGAGGAGTCCAGTTCGGTATACCTTACACTTAATCTCTCATTCTTTTTATTAATCTCACATACAATTAATCGCAACACACTACAGAACATGATTAAGTCGTCGAACCAGTCAGACTCCGTTTCTGGTTGAGTCCAACGAAGAAGATGAAGTCTTAGTATCGTATAAGTTTAATTAAAATCAAGATATATCTCGGGTTAGACACACAGTCCAGCGGTGGACTGTGTGCAAATAAACACGCTTACGTCCCGAGTTCGATTCTTGTCCCTCGCACCCTCGCCTTAATAAAAATGTTTTTTTTCTTAACTGAACCGGATCCACTACTTAAAGATGTTAAGTTTAATAAAAACCGGAATAATAACCAAGATAGACACACAGTCCAGTGGTGGACTGTGTGAATGTTTAATCACACGTCACGAGTTCGAGTCCGGACTACCGCACCGGTCCGGACAATTATCAAACTTTTTATTTAAGACAGAAATGAAAATATTTAGTTTGTATATAAGTATAATAAAAATCAGATTATTTAACAAGTTAGACACACAGTCCAGGGTGGACTGTGTGTTAACCTAAACCACAGGTCCCGGGTTCGAGACCTGTGGCGAGCACCGAGTTATGCAATTAAATCGTTTTTAAATAAATGATTTTCGGATTAATCTATTTAGTATATAAATATAATTAAAAATAGAAATATATCGGGTTAGACACGTAGCTCAGTTGGTAGAGCTGCGTGCACGCGTACGGGAGGTCTCGGGTTCGAGCCTCACCCAGCACATACATACACACATACGAACCGGTCAACAGTCAACAGTCAAAGTCAACGGTCAAAAGTCAACAATTTTTTTTATTATTTTTACTTATTTATTTTATTTAAAAATCAATTAAAAATACTTAAAAATAACATTTTTAAGGTTAGAAAATAGCCTTAAACTCACAAAAATACATCCAACAATTCTACTAAAATTGATTAATAAAACCCGTTTACTTACCGAACCATTATGCCATTATCTAGGTTAGTTTAACTCGTGGTTAAAACCAACTTCGTGCGCATTCAACATCATCAACCGAACGCACCCAATGTGAGTGAATCTTACAACTCCCCTTTTTAATTACACGTTTTGGGATGTGTCATGTGTCACCAAAATTAACTCGTTTATTTAAACTTGTGCCATACCATATTGTGATCTAAACTTAGATTGTATATATCGTTTGTAGTTATGTATTTCATATTGTCAAGTTATATGCAATTCATTCATTAGGCCCATCAGTTCCTCGTGGGAGACGAGTTGAGCAACGCGTGCCTCAAAACAAATCCATTATTGTTCGTGTGTGTATTATTTAGTTTATATTGTTTGTAGTTATGTATTTCATATTGTCAAGTATATGCAAATCATTCATTAGGCCCATCAGTTCCTCGTGGGAGACGAGTTGAGCAACGTGTGCCTCAAAACGATCCATTATTGTTCATGTGTGCATTATTTAATATTAAATGATTGGTGAATAAGTTTACATCTATTTTTACTCATGTGTGGTTGTGCACTTTATTTTATAATCAATTAAATAAACTTGTTCAAATGTTTTTCATAGGATTCACTCGCCAACTTTTTGTTGATCCAAAAACCATTTTTACACATGATACAGGTGAACAGGATGAAGCAAGGAAACATAGGAAATGCCTTAGAAGAAAACAATGAAGCCTAGATTGATGTTTAGGACATGATGTAATTATGATTGTATATTTCCCATTAAAATGTATTAATGAATATGAAACGTTATAATAAATGTCATGAGCTTTGATGATAACCCAATCATGCGTCGATCACCTTTTCCGCTGCGGGTCGGGGTGTGACATGTAAGTAGTGGCAGAGTATCTTATTCATACTGATAAAGCGCAAACTATGGCTGCCACTAAGATTACATAATAAAATAAAGTAAGCAGTATCGTTACGCAACGCTCAGAAGTTGCTTAGAGGAATAAGACTACATATAACATCGGCGTAGTTGTTGGGCGTTCCAGGTTCGAGGAACGCTGGATCCGTCCATACGCTTCAGAGTGTACGCGCCTTTTCCCAATACTTCATTTATTATGTACGGACCTTCCCATCGCGGGGCTAACTTCCCCGGTTTTTCGGCATTCGACGCTTCATTATCGCGAAGAACAAAGTCACCAGGCAAAAAGGAACAAATGCGCACCCTTTTGTTGTAATATTTTTCAAGCTGGGACTTGTATTTAGCTTCGCGAATCGCTGCATTTTCTCGTCGTTCTTCCAATAAGTCTAGGTCGATGCGCCTTTGTTCTTCGTTATTTTGTTTTTCCAAAGCTAGCATTCTTGGAGATGGTAACCCAATTTCGGCAGGAATTACTGCCTCTGTGCCGTACACAAGGCTAAAAGGAGTTTCTCCAGTGCTAGTCTTGGGCATAGTTCGGTGTGCCCACAAGATGCTAGGCAACTCGTCAACCCACCCCCGCAGTGCTGTGCCAAGGCGGGCCTTGATACCATCGACCAACTGTTTGTTTATGCTTTCAACTTGACCATTTGCTTGTGGGTGCGCAACGGAAGCGAAAACATGCTGGATTTCCATTTCGGTCATCCATGTTTGCAATTCTTCAGCCGTTAAATTTGGACAGTCGTCTGTAAAAATGCGCATGGGCAGACCAAAACGGCAAATAATGTATTCCCATATGAATTTGCGAATTACCATCGCTGTAGTAGAAGCTAAAGGTTTGGCTTCAACCCATTTGGTGAAGTTATCGACCGCAACAATGATAAACTTTACTGCGCCGGGCGCATCCGGAAATGGTCCCACTAAATCAATGGCCCATTGTTGAAATGGCCAAGCTGTTGTGACGGGTACCAAAGGATTCTTTGGGCGCAACGTTTTAGGGGCATGCCTTTGGTAGGACATGCATTTGCGCAAGATCTCTACCGCGTCAACGTACATTCCGGGCCAATAATACCCTGCACTTTTCACTTTGGCTACTACCATGCGCGGCCCAAAATGTATACCACATAGCCCTTCATGAACCTCCCTGATCAGGTATTGCGCATCATGCTTGTTAACGCAGCGGAGCGAAGGACCCATGTAAGAGCGTCGGTACAGAATACCGTCAACCATTTCGTAATTGAGGGCTTTGCATCGTAACTTACGTGCTTGCGCTTTATCTTCTGGTAAAGACCCATGTAACAAATACATCATTATTGGAGACATCCAAGATGGATCTCCTACTTCGACCATTGTCACTTGTCTGAGAGGGACTGATGGATTACTTAAAACCTCGATGCGAACTTCTTTTGCAAAATGCTTGAAACTAGTTGCAGCGAGTTTGCTTAGAGCGTCAGCATGTTTGTTTTCGCTTTGCTTAACGTGTGTGATTTTAAATTGTTGGAATTGTGCTATAAGAGCCTTGGCTTGCGCCAAGTATAGAGCCATGATATCTCCTTTTGCATCGTACGTTCCAACTACTTGCTCAACAACTAGTAATGAATCAACATGGGCTTCTAAATTTGTTGCACCCATTTTGATAGCGAGGCGTAAGCCTGCTAGGAAAGCTTCATATTCGGCCTCGTTGTTGGTGCTTTTAAAATCCAGCCGAATTGCATATGTGAATTCTGCTCCCTCTGGACTCATTAATCGAAGACCTGCTCCAGCCCCATCACTGTTTGATGCGCTATCTGTAAACAATGTCCAGGCTGTATTGTCGATGACTGGGACTGGGTTTTGGATTGCTTGGCATTCTTCAAGTTTATCGGTGGGAATTTCAAGGATGAAATCTGCCAAAACTTTGCCTTTGATAGCTGGTCTAGGTTTATAACAGATGTTATAACCTCCCAATTCTATTGCCCATTTCGCAAGTCGTCCAGAAACATCTGGTTTGGCCAGGACTTGGCCAATGTGAAAATTTGTTAAAACTGTAATAACATGTCCAGAAAAGTATCTTCGCAGCCTTCGCGAAGAGTGGACCAATGCTAAAACTAAATTCTCCATAATTGAATACCTTGTTTCTGGATCGTTCAACATCTTGTTGATATAATAAATTGGAGACTGGACCCCTGCGCGTTCTACCAACAAGACTGCACCTACTGCTACCTCAGCTGCAGCAAGATATAAGACCATGGGTTCTTTTTCACGAGGAGCAGTAAGTGTGGGAAGTTGAACTACACAATCTTTCATCTGCTGGAAAGCTTGATCAGCTTCAGGAGTCCATGCGAACTCTTTGCTCTTCGTACAATTGCGTAAGGTTCGAATAAATGGATAAGACTTTGCAGCATGATTGGCGAGAAAGCGGTTTAGCGCAGCTAACCTTCCAGCCAAACGTTGCATCTCTTTGATGGTAGTAGGAGAAGACATTTTTTGTATTGCCTCGACCTTCTCAGGATTAACTTTGAAACCGTCTTTGGTGACGATGAAACCCAAAAATTTGCCCTCCTCCATGCCGAAAGAGCATTTGCTGGGATTTAACTTTAGATTTACCTTTCGCAAGGAATCAAAAGTTCGTTGCATGTTGTCTAACATAGTGTCTTCTGAATTGCTCATAATGACCAAATCATCAATGTAGACATCCACAGTTTTCCCGATATCATCTCCAAACACTGTATCCATCAATCTTTGATAAGTAGCTCCCGCATTGCGGAGACCAAAAGGCATTTTGGTATAACAAAAAATGCCATTCTCCGTGCGAAAAGCGGTTTTATCTTCGTCTTCTTTTTTCATCAAGACTTGATGATAACCTTTATAACAATCTAGAAAACATTTCCAGCGGAAGGAAGCTAATGAGTCAACCTTTTTGTCAATCTCAGGAAGAGAATAACAACCTTTTGGACACCCTTGTTTAGATCTTTAAAATCTATGCACATTCGCCATCCGCCATTATGTTTCTTTACCATGACTGGGTTTGCCACCCAGGTCTGGTATTTGACTTCGCACAGAATACCAGCATTTAATAACTCGGTGACTTGTTCGTTCATTGCCTCTGTCTTTTTTGACCCGAGGCTGCGCTTTTTCTGCACAACTGGTTCTGCTGATGGAAATACATTCAGGCAATGTTCCGCAACGTCGCACGGGACACCAACCATGTCGGCAGGTGCCCAGGCGAAAATGTCTTTGTTGCGAAATAACAGTAGTTTAAGCTTTGCGTGAATTTCAATACTGACTGCAGGCCCTAATAAGATTGTCTGCTCAGGGTACTTATTGTTGAGTACCCACTTTTCTGGTTCGTTGCTTGGCAATGTCTTGCCAGCCTTCATAACTGGTTCCTCAATTGACATGATTTCTTTCTGCGCATAAAGTATAGCTACACCATTTGGTGTCGGAAAACCACAAGCAGCATGCGGAGCAGAGGTAATCATACTAAAATCACGCTGCGCGCAACGTCCCAATAGTACATCATGACGGGAATTTGCCGGCATCACCATGAAGTTGACATTACTCGTTCGAGAACACCTCCTATCAGATAAAGTAACAGGAAAAAGGATTTGTCCTAGAGGAAAGACAACCTCATTGCAGAACCCAGTTAATGGAAAATCAACTGGTTCTAAGCGTGCCTTATCCTCAGGATCTAGCTGCTTGAAGCACTGCTCATACATAATATCCATAGAACTACCAGGATCTATAAACATATAGTCTGTTTGGTAGTGTCCAAAGATACCGGTGATAACTACTGGCGGTCTTCTTGAGGACCTCCTGGAACGATAGGGAAAATGACTTGCTGTTCGCGCCAAGTGTTGTTTTGAAAATGTTGAAGGCTACGCTTGCGCGATGATCCACCTTGAATCATGGAAACGTGCTGTTTCATTTTCTTGTTGCTAGACCCTTCGTTCTCGCGCGTAATCTGTTTAATCTCTTTGCGCACATTCTGGACTAGATGTGTAAGCTTCCCACTCTTTAATGCTTTTTCAATCTCCGTGCGCAGACTGATGCAGTTATCTGTTGTGTGGCCTGTGTCTCTATGATAGTCACAGAACAAATTTGGGTCTTGCCCTTTTTTGTTTTTTATTGGTTGCGGCTGTTTGAACTGATAATTCTCAGTGCTGAGAACCTCAGCCGGAGATTTCATCAAGGGAGTCAACTGGCATTCCCTATTCTCTTGTTTAATCGCTTTTTGAGTTACTATCTTGTTGATTGTTGCTCGCGCATCAATTGGTGAATAAGAAGAATACGAATTCTGACTTGACTATTTCCAATTTCTCTTATACTTGCGACTACCTATACTCAGGTCTTGCGGACGGTTCTGAGGTAGAGGTGGCCTGTTAGAACTTAAGTTGCGCTCAGTTTGGGCGTAGACCTTGGCTGCCGCCATGAGTTTATCCCAGTTTTTTGGAAGGCCAGTTGTACCGGACAACACTTTAATCATTTCGTCGCACCTTACCGCATACTTGAACTGCGCGCGTATAAGGTCTTCATGAACATCTCCAATCTCCAACACCTCTTTATTGTAAGTGTTATAAAATCTTCGAGGCATTCATCGTCTCCTCCGCCAGATGTTCATTACATCTGAGGAGTCGCGCACGTATCGCCGTTGCTGGCTAAAGTGTGTAAGAAAATTTTCTTTTAAGTCGTTCAAAGAGGAAAGTTTACCTGCCGGCAAATTATCAAACCAAAGGCGCGCAACGCCAGTAAGGGTCTGTACAAATAGGTGACACCACATTGGCAATGTCCAGCACCCAAGTAACCCTGCACCGGTAAAGAGGCGCATGTGATCATCAGGATCGGTCAAACCGTTAAACTTTCCAACGTTGGATGGTAATTTCGCTCGCTCCAACGGAGCCAGTGCTATCTCTCTGGTAAACTTTGATTGCTCAGCTGCTTCGGTTGGGCGATACACCAGTAATCATGCTCCGCTTCTGGATTGTATACTGCACGTATTGGCTGTAACTAGCATGATCCGCAGATAGTCGATTGAAAATACTTGCACTATCCTCCTCCTCATAGGTTCTATCAAGCTCATAGTGTTGGGTGTCCCGTTTCTACGAAGACCGCGGACCCAAACGAGAGTGGACAGATGCGCGACGCTGAACGTTGTCTTCTTGCCTTCTATTACCAGAATGAACAAGATCATTCCTGGTTTTAGAATACAGTTATGTTCCATCTTCAGGCATGTGCGAAGGGGAACGAGCATGAATTTGAGTATTATAACTCAAAACTCGAGGTGCCGGCGAAGCACGGACCTGAGGAGCATTAACCGGAGCTTGAAAAGCTGGAGTTCCGGTTTGAGCACATAACTGAGCATACATAGCGTTTAGCGTCGCTTGAGATTTGATTAACCACGATAATGGAGTCTCTCCATGTGGTAAAATCGACGTAACATCAACCTGAGGAGCCGCCAGCGTTACAGGAATACTCGCATGATTAGGATCATACTGAGCATTAGCTTCGCCGGAAGAATCCTCAACTATTTGTCCGTCGACCTGAGGTCCAACAACAACGCGTCGAATCCCTGATCGAGGACCATTGAAAAGATGATCCGTCAGCCATGATGCTGCAGATCTAAGTGAATCGAAACAAAAGGTGAGAAAGAATCGAAATCGGTGGGCACCAATGAAGAAACCCTAGATCAACTAGATCGGAATCTAAGTAGATCTATGGAATGGGCTCTGCATAAAAGGGTTAACCCTCCGCTTGGTTTCACGATGGATGATGAATAGAACAATATTCCGGCTGATCCTCTAAAACAGAACACCGTTAGCTCGCCACGGGGAGAAGGGGGTTCTCTCCGTGACCATTCCTCCGGCGTGAGAATAAGTACAGGTAGTCGGAAGTGAGTATTGTAAGAGAGAGAGTAGTTGAGAGTGAATACCTTTCCTTAAACTCTAAGTTACTTATTTATAGCCGGTGTTTGGCGCCAAAAAGAGAGATTGTTAACTTTAACGGAATCTTTTGTTATTCCGTTAACGTTTGTTGGCAATCCGTTAGTGCACACGGATCGTGAGCTCATCAGCGGTTAGGGAGGTGCCACGTGTCAACATGAGATCACTACATCTTATAAATGTGAGCATGCCATCACTGTGATCTTCCTCGGCCGTCCAGATGCTGCCATGTGGCAGTTGGTTATAACCGAAAAGATGCTTGCACGATTGGGTGTTAATGGCTTCTAGAAGTTTTCACAGCTGTTATCCATCTATTATTCGCCACGTGTACATTCTGTATAACAGAAAAGATTCCCTTTGCTTCCGCACCAAGTCAAGGATTTTGCCAAGGGAAAGTTTCTTAGGATTTACTGTTTCCTTGCGCGAGAAGCGCAAGTTAGTTAACTGATCTTCCTTTTTCTCCTTGCTGCTTAGCGCAACGTTTGGTGGATACTTGCTTTGATATAAATATCTACGCAAGGTTTTGCATGAAGCATTATCCAAGGTAGTTAAATGAAGCATTATCAAACGAGAATGTTCAAGGTTAACTTTGAACCTTGCGCGAGCCCGCGCAAGGTAGTTAAATGAAGCATTATCAAACGAGAATGTTCAAGGTTAACTTTGAACCTTGCGCGAGCCCGCGCAAGGTAAATAAATGAAGCATTTATCCCAAGAGAATGTTTAGGCTTTTAACTTTGAACCTTGCGCGAGCCCGCGCAAGGTAGTTATATGATCATTTCCTCTCTTGGATATTTGGCGCAGAGTTCTAATAAATCTTATTTTGACAAAGAAGTCTGGCACAGTTTTCTTAGAAGTTATTAATGGGTATGGTTTCCTTGATTGGCGCAAGGTTTTTGGGACCATACTCCTTCAAAAATGATTCGACACAATTTGACAATATAATATATTTTACACAATTTGACAATATGATATTATAGAAAGCAAAAATATTAACAGCTTGTTTTTCATAGAATTATAATTATATTATATAAAGAATATTAAATAACAACTTGTTTACGTTAATCGACAACGAGTTATGAGTTTCTTGTATAAAAACAGAATAAATGGTTTATTTTCTTACATTCATACGATTTGCGTTTATCCATGCTTTATTTCATTGATTTACTTTCTTATATTTTTTTTCCTAGAGCAAAGCCATTACAATATATTGACCAATCAAATATGAGATTATAGGTTCAAATTCTTTAAAGTACAAAATAAAAATAGAATTAAGGTGTTCAAAAATTGTCGTTAAAAAAATAGATTGAAACAAACAATTAAATGCGGTACACCAATCTGTAATAAAATATCATTAGTATGTGGAAGAAATATAAAATAGGCTCTTATTTGTCTTTAAGAATAAATTAAACTATTTAAACTAACTACAGTTTATAACTATAGTGTGTTTAAAACAAAACTAAAAGTAAGTTAAGAAGTGTAAAACAACATAATACACATGTACATGTACATAGTGTTTTATAAATATAATAAAAGTTAGAAAGAATTGTGCAAGTGATTATATACAATCGTCAAATACATAACAAAACAATTAAAGCAAATATACAAAAGTTTATTCGGCTTTGACGAATTTCTACTTCAAATTTGATACCGCATTTAACGATCCTCTGAATATGTGTGTATAAATTAATATGATAAGAGATCATGTATAAGAGAGATTTATTGTAAGAAGTGTAGAAGACAAGCTTAACCATTGATCTCTCAAGATCAATGGTTCAAAACTAGGCGCTGACATTTTCGTAAATATGAGGTTCAAACAATTGAAGAAACAAATAGATAAAGGGTGGTCCTTTCCTATTTGAACTTCTTCGCTCTTCGATTTTCAAATGCCTTTAATTTTTTCATACGTTAATATTTAGTTATAACATATCATATTAAATGTGTAATCATGTAATGAGTATTCAAAATCACGTAGTCATGTGTTGAGTATTCAAAATCACGTAATCACGTAATGAACCGAGGATTATTCAAAATCATGTAAAAGTTATAGACGTTTGAAAATTAAGGGGGGGGGAGTTGTTCATTTGAGAAATGATTAGAATACCCTTCAAGCCAATGACACTTGTCAATTTCTCATTTTTACGTATACTTCGTATAAATTTGTTGTCTTATATATGATCCTTTCTCAATTTAATATATTATCTAAAACATAAAGTCTTTTAAATTACATATAATACCATTATACACATCATAAACATGTATTGATCCCAACGTATTAATCTAAACATACTAACACAGAGATTGAGACCCCCATCAAATCTAAAAAAACGTCAAGAAAGAAAATTTTGATTATCTTTGAATTAGTTAAATCTAGATTATCTTTGAATTAGTTAAATCTATTGGCACATGTATTTATATTTTATAAAATAAATAAATAAGAGGTTGATAGAAAATTAACACTATAACGTAAATTATTACGGTCTTTTTCTTTGAAAGACAACCATGTTTAATAAAATCCCACACAAAGGCAAATTAACGGTGAAGTTTGAGAAGGGTGAGATGTCAGCAAGTCTTATCGCTATACTAATGGACATAGATACTACTTCTGCTAAGACCCTCAACTCCACAGAGAGGCTGATCCCCACCCTTTTTTTCTCTTTTCTATTTATTAATTTCATTAAAACGATTAATAATGAAGTTTGAACAAAATCATTGAAACTAAACACAGAAACATTTTTTCCTTGAGAATTGTGTGCCCCGCGACACGAGGAGCTAACTCTCCCTTTCACATGTCACATGGGAGGCTAATTTGACTTTTTCTGTTGACTGGTTCCCTTGCGACATGCGAAGGAGCCTCGTCTCTCCTTCGCGTGTCACGGGGAGGTCATTTTCCAGAAAGTTGCCAGTGTTACTAAATTTCCCACAAATTTTTTTAACTTTTCACCAAGTTTGTCTTCAGGTTGGTCCAAACCCAAATTATTTCACTTGGAATTTTTTCCTTCAAGTTTTAAATCCGTAATCAATTACCCGGACCCGAATTCTTTAAATTTCACTTCCTTTATTCAGTTTTAGTATTTTTTACCCGAACCTACCTGTTAAGAGGCATTCTAGCTTATGTCTCATATATTCTTGTCAAGGTTTTTCCTCGTTTTCTCCCTACAGCCACAATTATGGTTGGTTCTTTGGACAAACCTTAGCGTTCCAATACCATCTTTCGGTTTGATATTTTACCAAAACGATCCATTATGAGACTTTAAACATTTTAGCTTAAGCCTCCTATATTCTTTACAAAAAGTAAATTTAAAGCAATTAATTAAATAATTAAAGTACTATAAATAAAATAATAGCTAGTGTAGTGAATTATATAATCTCATGTGCAATTAAATAATGAATTGATTAGGAGAAATTTATTAAACGAGATCAAAAAACTATTGCATATGACACTTGTACCTTTTGTTTGGAAGGTTGTAATAGACGTGTTAAAAAGTTTGTGAAATTACAATGTTGTCCAAAGATATGCTTTATAAGGTAACTAGGCCCATTCAAAAAGCTCGTGGCTCGGAATTCGCTCGAATCTCGCTTGAAAAAAGCTAGCTCGATATGGCTCGGTTTGAAACTGAGCCAAGCCCGGCTCAATTGGAAAGTGAGCTTAGCTCGGCTTGGCTCGTAATGAGCCGGTTTGGCTTGGTTTGGTAGCACATCTCAGATTATTTTACATATAATATATTTTATTTTTATATAAATTATAATATATTACAAAACACTAATTATTATTTACATGTATTTTGTAGTGTTATTTGATTTCTACGACATATTTGAAGTTTGATTACCAAGCTACTTAACTAACATTGTATTTCGTTGAAATTTAAAACTTATTTTGTGTTGTTGAACATGCTTTTGGCTTGTAATGTATTAGGTTGAACTTACTTTGTATATGTTCTTTTGAACTATTGAATAATATTTTAGACTACTAAATTTTGAGAGCTATGTATTTTTTTTAAATCAAGTTGAGCCAACTCGGTTTAAAACCAAGCCGAGCCCGAGCTTAGATTTTCGGATCAGTTTCAAATCTGAGCTGAGCCGAGCCAGCTCAGTTTATAATTGAGCCTAGCCTAAGCTTGCCCAAGCTCGGCTCAAGAAAAACCCTAAAGGTAACTAGAGGGAACCTACATGATGTGACAGAGTAGACAATTTTGCTACATTAATAAAAAATTAAAGAATTTCAAAACATGAAAAAATAAGATGAAGGAGTCAACTATTAGGAGGTTAAACAACCACTATATTGAAGGGAAGGAGATGATCGGTCAACGGTTTTTTAGTTTTGAATGATGGAGGATTAAAATAATTGTTTTTCTTTATAACCCAATGATATCATATCTATTTTAATATCATCGTATTAATTTCAAATTTCAATGTAATCAATTTCATATCGTTCGCGTCTTAATATTGTCTTCATATCGTGTCTTAATTTGCTTGGAACTCAACTTTTTTTTTATCTCAAAGAGTTGTATGTTGATATAGCGTAGATAATAGAGATACAACTATATGATATATTGGTCATACATGATATAACTTTGTCGGTAGTCACACTAGTTACTTTTGTTTCCGTCAAAACACATCATACAAACCGTATGATTTGACAAATACCACCTAATATAGATTCTCATAGAACCAATATGACCTCTTATTATCTGCCACACGACCCATATGATATCATAAAATCTGTATAACAAGTCGATAATATCTTTTTATAACCACAGATTTCTTTTAATTACTTGTTGTCTGTGAGACTTACCTAAAACCTCCTCCTCCCAAACCCAAGTGTTTGAACAACTTGATAATATCTAAATAATATTGAGGGGAGGGGGTGTCCAATTTGCAAATCTATTGAAGTTAAGATTTTATTTAAGCTCCTATATTTTTTTACATTTACCCAAAACTATGACATTAATTAAAGGAAAAATACAAGCCCACTACTTACTTTTGCAGAGTGTGATCATCTCACATTCTCATCTCATCTTAAATAACAAACAAAGTAGCCTCAAAATTCACTACACCTCCTCCTCCTCCTCCAACTGTGTGTACCCAATTGGTCCAAACAAAGTGTGGGCAAAATGGAATGATGATCCGCAAATGGTCTCCTTCTGTCTCCGTTTGGGGTCTCCTTTTAACTCACATTTCACTCTCTGTATCCACAATCTCACTCTCTTGTGACCAATTTAGCCATAAAGTTTACAACTTTAACAAATTCCCAATTGGGTCTCACTTGAAATCCACAACCTTGTGTGATCCAACAATGGAATACTCCATCTTGTGCTTGTAGCTGCTGCGTGATTGTGAGGGAAATCCATCTTATTATTATTATTATTATTATTATTATTATTATTATTATTATTATTATTATTATTATTATTATTATTATTATTATTATTATTATTATTATTATTATTGTTACAATAACAAGACAAGAACAAGGGTAAACGACATCGTTCTATTTTAAAGCTAGGTGCTTGTCATCTTTCTTGCTTTCTTTATCAATCTTGTCGTACCATTGCTTGGTCAATAAGCATTGTGGAAAATTTTTTGTAAGTTTCAGGCACAAGCTCCACTTATGTTATCTTGTTTTTTTTTGCTTTGTTTTTATTATATTATATATTGATTGATGAGTAAAAAGTGTCTATGTTTTTGATTGATCCCTCATAGTTTGATTGATTGAAGAAATTTTAGTTGCTTAAGTAGTGTGAGAAGTCTTTTGAAAAGTTAAAATTTCGGCTCAAACGAACACCGAGTGAACTCATTCTAGCGGCAGAAATTGTGTGAGATTCTTGATCGGATTTTGATTTTTTTTTTTTTTGAAAATTTTGATGGGATTTTGATTTTGTCTTAAATTCTTGATGGAATTAGACAGACAAAAGGGTGTGCAAATTCTCAAAAAGATTGTGTTTTTATGAAAGATCCTTTGTGGGTTTGTAATGGTAGTTGTGTTTGAATGGTCACATGATCATTGAAAGTGATTTTATAGAGGGAAAAGTAACAAGGGTTTGTTTCTTGATTTTTGTGAAATTTTGATCTTTTAATTCAGCAATCTTTACTGATTTCGGAGTTATGATGGCGGTGACTTCGGCCTGCAAAGGGGACTCAATGGGGTCGATGGACAATGGGAAATATGTTCGGTACACACCCGAGCAAGTCGAAGCTTTAGAAAGATTGTACCATGATTGCCCGAAACCAAGCTCACATCGCAGACAACAACTCATTCGTGAGTGCCCGATCCTCTCCAACATCGAGCCCAAACAGATCAAAGTCTGGTTTCAGAATCGAAGGTAGAATTTTTAAAAATTTAAAAATGAATTCTTGATCTTGAAACACCCCTTTCATCTTAAATTCATTAAAGAAAATCCCACTTTTGACCAGAAGGAATTGGGTAGTGATCTTTTTCAAGTTTTTCGACTTTTTTCGGTTAAAAATTTCAAGTTCGTGATCTTGAAACACACCCTTTCATCTAAAATGCATAAAAAGTATCCCATTTTGTGATTTTTTTAGTTGACTTATAAATTTCTTGATCTTGAAACACACCCCTTTCATCTTAAACCATTTGAATTTCCCATTATTAACACGACAAGATTAGGCCGTAATCCGTTTCAAGTTTTAGTTAAAAGTTAAGTTACTGAAACATACCCTGTGTATGTTAATTGCATAAAAAATATAAAAAATTGGACCAGAAAGAACATACAGTAATCTTTTTTGAGTTTTGATGACTTTATAAATTAAAAAGTTTGTTGTTTGTATATAAAGATGTAGGGAAAAGCAACGAAAAGAGGCATCAAGGCTGCAAGCTGTGAATCGGAAGTTATCAGCAATGAATAAGTTATTAATGGAGGAGAATGATCGGTTGCAGAAGCAAGTTTCTAACTTGGTGTATGAAAACGGTCACTTCCGTCAGCAGACTCAAAACGTAATTAAATTATTTTTTTTTCAAAATCGGTTTCTATTTTTTAGGTTATATTGAAGTGTTTTCTTGATCATTTTTGACAATCTTTTACGATATGTTATGCAGATGGCGCTCGTCACCACAGACACGAGCTGTGAGTCAGTGGTGACGAGCGGTCAACACCACTCTATCCCTCAACATACACCAAGGGATGCTAGTCCTGCAGGGTAATTTAGTAATTGTAGTACCCATTTTTCTTTTATAAATAAGAGTAAATTACATAGATGGTCTCTCCGGTTAACCAAAATTTTGAATTTAGTCCCTAGCTTTTCAACAGACGATGGTTCCTATGGTTTGCACTTTATAGCGCAATTAGTCCTTAACTTTTGCCAAAAGTACACAGATTGTCCTTATGGTTTGCACTTTGTAACGCATTTAGTTCTCAACTTTTAGTGACTAAATGCGTAACAAAAAGTGCAAACCATAGGGACCATCCATGTACTTTTGGCAAAAGTTGAGGACTAAATGCGTTACAAAGTACAAACCACAGGGACCATCGGTGTACTTTTGGAAAGCTAGAGACTAAATCCAAAATTCTGGTTAACCACAGGGACCATCCGTGTAGTTTACTCTAAAAATAATTGTCTTTATGTTCTTGATTGATCACTACTTTAAATGAATTTATATTTTAAAATTGTGTTTTTTGTATGTTTTTTAGGCTTTTGTCAATTGCAGAAGAGACTTTAACAGAGTTTTTATCAAAGGCAACTGGGACTGCTGTGGAGTGGGTCCAAATGCCTGGGATGAAGGTTCTTTGCACTTACTTTAATTAGTGTTGTTAAATATTATAATGGTGATTAATCATTCCATTAACCTTTAATTAATTAATATTATTATCTCTTAATTAAATTAGGATTATTGTTAAAGAAACCTGTCTAACCTTCCAATTCACATCAGAATCTCATCATTTGAGTCACTATCTTCCACATTCAACCTTTTTAGGCTGTCTTTTCCTTTTCTATTGTTTATCTTCCGGTTTTAATACGCTCGCAACAAAAAAAAAGAATCATGTTTCATTTTAATTCATTTAATAGTTTATGTTTATGAGTTTCTTTTGTTTTATCATTTTGACCCGTTTAAGGTGATGTTTATGGGTTTCATTTAATTTTGAATAACACACAAACAAACAAATTGTACCCGATAAAAATACTAGTAACATCAAGCATATAACAATAGTAGGAGACACATAGTTGTCAATAGTGGCTCATAGTTATTAAAAGCCATCGCCTCTTGCACCTAGGCCCAATTCCCTAGCTAGGCGAGGCAATTGCGCCTTAAGTCAAGTCAATTGCGCATTAATTCTCCAAGTGATGGTTCATGCGTAGATTCCGGCAAGATTCCTAGATTCTTGAGAGTTTCGGCCAAATTCTCTAAATTCTAACAAGATTCCAGCTAGATTTCTACTTTTATCTAACGAAACTACTTTTCTACACTAATAAACTAGCATTTTATAACTTTTGGTACTAAATAGGCGATATTAAATGTTATATAATAGCTCTAGTTTATTTTATTTGAAGAATAGCATTAATTTTCTATTATATAAAAATATTTTAATCTTTTTTGTTGTGTGCTTTTTTTTTTCTCAGGCCCGTGCTTCTTTTGCGCCTTGCGCCTAGGCCCCCAAGCGAGGCTATGCGCCTTGAGTGCGCCTAACGCCTTTAATAACTATGTAGTGGCTATAGCGACCACTATAGCGCGCTATGTAGCAAGGCGACCAAGTGTCGCTATTTGGGTCATAGCGACCAATAGCATGAATAGCGAGAGTTAGTTTTTTTTTATGTAAATAGCAATTAGATATAGCTATAAAATAGCTGGATTTCAGGTTTTTGTTAAATATAATACATGTAAAATAGCATATATACCAAAGTATTTTGATATAATATACATATAAAAAATTTCAAGATTCTTTTTCTAGTGTATCACTATTTATAAAATAGCGGTCGCTATTCGCTATGTAGCATATAGGTCCCTTGTCGCTATTCGCCATTAACAACTATGAGGGACGAATTAATATCAAATATAATCTCTTAACTAAATTAGTGATCTACCGATCTTGTAGTGTCTCAAGTCTCCATTAAACGAAGTTCAATTTTTTTAATTCTAATTCCTTTTAGTAACCGGTTTTGCAGCCTGGTCCGGATTCCATTGGAATCATTGCTATTTCTCATGGTTGCGCGGGTGTCGCATCACGTGCATGTGGTCTCGTCGGTCTCGAACCTACAAGGGTAAACCCCCCCCCGTTTTATTTAGTGGAAACCTTAAACGTGTGTTTATTTTATATTTACTTTTTGTGCAACCCACAACCCTGTTACTGACTTTTAAGGATCCATTTCAGGTTGCTGAAATCCTTAAAGATCGGCCATCATGGTATCGTGATTGCCGAGCTGTGGATGTTCTCAACATGATCACAACCGGGACTAATGGAACCATTGAGCTGCTTTACATGCAGGTTAGCACATCACATACAACCGGGACTTGTACATTACAATGCATTTGTACAATCCTCACTCTTTGTATGACCATGTTATATAGCTTTATGCACCAACTACTTTAGCACCGGCACGCGACTTCTGGTTGTTGCGTTATACATCTGCTTTGGAGGATGGTAGCCTAGTGGTACGTGTAAACGATTTTTAAAATTTTCTAATCTGTATTTTAGTTTTTATTTGTTTGTTTTAAGAAAATGTCATGACTTTGATTTTGTAACATTAAGGTTTGTGAAAGATCATTGAACAACACTCAAAACGGTCCTACTATGCCACCCGTGCCACACTTTGTAAGAGCGAAAGTTCTTCCAAGTGGATACCTTATACGGCCCTGTGACGGGGGCGGCTCGATCATTCACATAGTTGACCATGTTGACTTTGAGGTACGAGAAAGGAACTAAACTTCGAATCCAACAAAAGTACTTGTGTTCTGTTGTGCTATATTGAAATCTAACTTCATTTATATTCCATATCGTGTAGGCCGGAAGCGTTCCAGAAGTTTTACGCCCTCTATACGAGTCATCCACGTTACTTGCCCAGAGGACAACACTTGCAGTATAACTCTCTCTTAAATGTTTTAATAAATAAATACTTTCTTTAACGCTTATATATATAACAAAAATAGTTTCTAAGACACAACCTCTGTTTTTTTATTATTTTTCTTTATAAGATTTACAACAATGCCATCCAATACTATTCAACCTTTCAACTTTTAGCATTGCCACTTACACCCCCTCAGCTTCCTAAAAACTTTGTAAAATGTCATTTTGATCCCCTCGAGTTTTACATGCTTATTTTTATGTGTGTGTTTTTGTTGGTTTACATTTTGTTCAGAAACGAGTTACTTTACATTTCGACTCTGCCGCAACGTGTGGTACCATTCTTTAACGTAAAAAAACACTATTTTCTTACGTACTTATTTTTAAGTACGTTTCGGTATAAACCCAAGTTGGTTTACGTTTCGACGTAAATTTTCTCGGTAACGAGTCAGGTCAAATATAATACGTTTTCATGCTTATTTTCATGTGCGTTTTCTATTGATCTACGTTTTGACGTTAATTTTGTTCGAAAACGAGTCAGGTCAAATATTTGACGGTATAAGTTCAAGTTGCTTTAAGTTTCGACGCCACCGCAACGCGTGGCGGGTCAAAATACTAGTTAAATATATTTATTTATTTTGTTTTTTAGGCTTTTCGCCAGTTGAGGCAGATTTCACAAGAGATTTCTCAACCGATGGTCACTAGTTGGGGGAGAAGACCGGCTGCTCTTCGTGCACTTGCCCAACGAATGAGCAGGTTATTATTATTATTATTTTTTTTAATTATTTTTAATGTTGTTAAATACTGAAGATTTAAATATTTTTGCAGAGGTTTTAACGAAGCCATTAATGGTTTTACTGATGAGGGTTGGACGATGATGGAAAGTGACGGAATCGATGATGTCACCGTTCTTGTTAACTCGTCTCCCGATAAAGTGATGGGTGCAACTCCGATGTATGCAGATGGATTTCCATCAATTGGTCATGCAGTTCTATGTGCTAAAGCTTCAATGCTCTTACAAGTAAGTTGGTCAAACCATCAAAGTCAAACATACCGATTTTTAAACTATAAATACATTATGCACTTGTTACGATTTCAAAAATCACTTGAACCACTTTGAATTTCATGAAAAACTGTACATGTGTATAATATTTTGTACCATAACTTCAAAAGAGTCTGTTAATTTTGAATATGAGAAGCGATAGCGTTGACCGCAAGTCAAAATTTGACAGAATGTGCCTCCTGCAATACTTACAAGATTCTTGAGAGAACACCGATCTGAATGGGCTGATAGCAGCATCGATGGTTATTCGGCTGCATCGGTTAAAGGTGGTTCATGTGGCATACCGTTGGCTAGAAGTGGCGGCTTTGGTGGTCAAGTTATTCTTCCACTGGCTCATACCATCGAGCACGAGGAGGTATCTGATAAAAAAAACTGGAGTAAAATGTCATTTTCGTCCCTGAGGTTTAGCCAGTTTTGCGACTTTCGTCCAAATGTTTGTTTTTCCGCATTTGGATCCCAATGTTTGAAATCTTGTCCTTTTCACCCGGCTCTTGTTAACTCCATCCATATCCATTCTTCTCTGTTAAGTCAGAGGTATTTCCGTCTTTTTTGCTAACTTATAGGACAATATGGTCTTTTTCACTCTGTGTGAAAAGACTGAATACCCATGAAATAGACCAAATTCCCTTTTAAGTTAACAAAAAAGATAGAAATACCCCTAACTTAACGGAGAAAAATGGATGGAGTTAACGAGCCGGATGAAAATGACAAAATTTCAAACCTTTTGGATCAATGCGAAAATACAGACCTTCGGACGAAAGTCGCAAAACTTGCCAAACCTCAAGGGCGAAAATGACAATTTACTTTTTTTTTTGTAATTTTTTGCGGATTATTAATATGGGTTTTTGTTTGAAACAGTTTATGGAGGTTATTAAGCTTGAAAACACATCTCACTATCGGGCAGATGACATGCTCATGCCCGGAGATATTTTCTTCTTGCAAGTAAGTAGTGCTCCCTCGGTTTTTTGTGTTTACTGTTGACTATATCATCTTTTGACTTTGACTATCAAACTTACTCTTTTGATTCTCTAGCTTTGTAACGGAGTTGACGAAAACGCGATTGGCACATCCGCTGAACTTATATTCGCTCCGATAGATGCATCTTTCACCGACGATATCCCTCTCCTACCTTCGGGTTTTCGTATAATCCCGGTTAACAATGTAACGTTAAAGTCAATTCAACCATCAGCATACCTCATTTTCTAACATGAACTAATACTTTCTTTCAATACATGTTAACACTTTTTTTCAATTTACGCAGAATTCACAGAACCCGACCCGTGACCTTGCATCAACTCTCGAAGTGGGCCCACCTGGGAAACGAACAGCGGCGGATTATGTTGGTCAAAGCGGGTCAACAAAATCGGTTATGACCATAGCGTTTCAGTTTGCTTTCGAAATTCATCTTCAAGAAAGCATAGCTGCTATGGCTAGACAGTACGTGCGCAGCATAATAGCATCTGTTCAACGGGTCGCGTTAGCCCTCTCACCTTCGTCTTTCGGCCCACGGAGTTTACAAACCCCGTCGGGTACCCCTGAAGCCCAAATGCTAGCCGGTTGGATCTGTCAAAGCTTTCGGTAATTAACACTTTGTGATACATACTTGACATGTACATCGTGATAGTTAATAAATGATGAATCTTTTTTATGTATAGTTGCTTTCTTGGTGAAGATCTGTTCAAAACGGTTGACGAACGAAGCGATACCATGCTTAAAACACTTTGGCATCATTCGGATGCCATAATGTGTTGTTCTTTGAAGGTAAATGTTCTATCTTTCATGTTACTAGACAGTGGCGGACCCAAGAATTGTTTTCTGGGGGTGCGAACGAGGGGTTCAACAAAACTTTCAAGGGGTGCGATCGGGATTAAAACATACGCGTTTCTTGCAGGCGTTGCCGGATTTCACTTTTGCAAATCAGGCGGGGTTAGATATGCTCGAGACGACGTTGGTTTCACTTCAAGATATTACTCTCGACAGGATTTTTGATAGAGGTGGAAGAACGAGTATTTGTTCTGAGCTCCCACAGATTCTACAACAGGTAAATTTTCGTTTGAACAATGACATGTTTGACTTTCAAAGTCAACTGTATAAAACGATTGCATTGTTTATGGTTTGGTGTTTAGGGGTTTGCTTGTTTTCCGGGTGGAGTTTGTTTGACAAGTATGGGGAGACCCGTGTCGTATGAACGAGCTGTGGCATGGAAGGTACTGAACGATGAAGAAAATCCTCACTGCATAGCGTTTGTGTTCGTCAATTGGTCGTTTGTTTGACCGTATGAAAGTCAAAAGAAAACTTGTTATGTTTAGAAAGACTAGTTTAGAAAGGCAAGTATGTTGCATACTATTATAGTGTATTTGAAGGCCATGGCCTTATTTTGTTGTCCTACACTTATGTGTTTGGTTATTTAAGTTTATAAGATCTTTGTGCTTATTCCTCCTATTTAAAGATGAATATATTTGCATATAAACTATAAAAAAAAAACTACTTTAAAGAGTTTTATTATCCTGAAAATACTTATAAAA
The DNA here is from genome assembly GCA_947069175.1 of Scalesia atractyloides. Classification (NCBI taxonomy): domain Eukaryota; kingdom Viridiplantae; phylum Streptophyta; class Magnoliopsida; order Asterales; family Asteraceae; genus Scalesia; species Scalesia atractyloides. Next base: position 18,310,906 of record CAMTDV010000016.1, on the reverse strand, counting down.
ACATTTCAAAGTATTCATTACATTTAAAACTAGGTTTATAAAGCCAAATATGCTTGCTAGTATTATATGACATTTAAAGGGCAATGATATTAATTTGTTATCCTACTCTATACTTGTGTATTTGGTTCTTGATTTTGTAAGATATTTGTGATTTTTACTCTAATTGAAAATTAATTTTTTGGCACATAAAACAAAAAAAAAACACTACAATGTGTTTATTCATTAAAACATTAAAAAAATACTATTAATAATAATCACTACATTTTTAAGTAGTGGGTGACATGTACTCAAACTTTCAACATGTCCAAGGACCGTGAGTTATATATTTTAGGCTCGTCATTCATTAGATTGTTCTATAGACTGTTATGTTACGTCTGACGTCATGCCATATCAGCTTTTAAATATGTTTAATTTTGCTCCTAAAGTTAAAGGTCAACTAATTAAATAAATATTATCTCATATTTGTACTTTCATGAGTTAAAGACATTTTAAAAACAAACTGATGCTCACACATCATTAGATCATTGGCAAGACTCATTTTGCCTGTTTTTCAACCCCCTCGATCTGCACGTTGGTTTTCGTAGGTTTTCTCGTTCAATACATGGCACATGTTGACAGTTATAAGACAGTTACATTGTATACTTTGTTTCAGTAATATAATGAATATAACTGTATCAAAAACTAAATATAGATGCACATTATTATGCTAGAGGAATCAAGGCTCAACACAAAATTCCATCAATAGACATAGAAACTTTATGCCTAATGGTAATTTAATTACTAGCAACAAACTTAAAATCATATCAACAATGTTGCTAGATGATCCATAAACCAAAACTCATATTTCGACAAAATATATGTTTAGAAAATGGAAATCGGCTTCTAATATTCTGGCCAGCAACAGAGTCTCTTCAACCGAACGCTTTCCTATAAACGCAAAGTTTGATACAAAATGCTAACATTAGTCTTTATGTAATGCTGCATGTTGACTTTTGAGGTCAAACTTGTCACATCCCAGTTTCAAAACCGAATGAAATAAGTTATAGAGTAAATTGCCAAGAATACCCCTGGTTAAAACTGAGGTTTTTTAGTTAGTCAATGTGATCAAAATGGCAAGAAAATGGAAAACTCAGGGACCCAGAGGAGAAAAAAAAACTATTTGGACTATAATGGCAATTTAGGACAAACCTCAGGGACTAAAATGGCAATTTACTCTAAGTTATAACTTATAAGATATAACATAAGTTTTATATAAGTTCTATATACATACCTCAGAGTTGTCATGCTCATACCGAATCAAGAAAATGCATCTGCAACCCCTAATATCATGCAACTTTCTTTGAATATCTAAAACTTGCGCGTCATAATGTCTTGCGATATCTGTTCTCCTGATATTACACCCACGAAACATCAATAAATTAGCTTCGAATAATCAACGGTGATGTTTAAAACCTTACAAGAAAATTACAGAGCTTACTGACTTGGAAGCAAAGTACGGTATCTCCAACCATGATTTTATCGCATTCTGTGTGCTCAAGGGGGACCGATCGTTCACGCACATTTTTAACGTGCACCCATTCATCCTCTTCTGACCCAAAACCATCATATCTCACAAGAACTTCCTGAAATTTACACAAAAAAAAAAACTTTTAGATGTTACATAATACAACAGTATTAAAACTTTTACATAATATAAACGTGGACGGTTAAAAAATCGCAAAATAAACAAACCCTTTTGACCCTAATTCTAAAAGTATATTAATTAAGTTTTCAGAAGGTAAAAGATACAAACTTACATATCCACTTGAACTAATAAATCTGTATGTAATGAATATCTCCACATCATACCTACGAAAAGTGCGGTGATATAAGCGATTGTAGTATGACTATGAAATAAAATATTTATCTTGCTACATGTAAGCTTACCATGCACCATCAAATGATTTTGCTTCAAATTCCAACTTTGATAGATCTATAAATTTTTCTCCTGCATATATATTTGTTGCATGTTATAAACATGTTCGGTAAATAAACGATCTTCATTTCTACCCAAAACAAATGCAAAGCTTAATTAGCTATTAATAAGAATATACAAAATATATATACCTTTAGATATATCAGAAGTCTCATTCATGCTTTTCAAAACACATGCTTCTTGAACATGTGGAGAATTGTTGGGGACAATATGCGATGTATCGTTTGACATAATATCTTGTTTATAAAGAAACCAATCTTGAACCTAATATATAATCATATGATAAAAGTGTTAATAAATGCAAAAGGAACATATATTTGTTTTTTAAAAATGTTAGCAAGTATGAAAAAAGGATACAGACCTCGGTCCATTTTAAAAGTGGTTTTCCAGCACGACCTGCAGAACGGCTGTTAAAGAAACCAAACGAGCTTTCATGATTGTAACAATTAAGTTAATAAAATTTTAAAAATCGTCAACTTTCTTATCATCATCACTGCATATCAAATTTTGTATATTGATTTGGGTCTGCAAGATTACTCTTATTTTCGATGCATCAAACGATATCAAGTATTTGACCAAAAGTCAAAACACTTCCATCACACTATGTACTGAATCAAACGTAAAAAGATTTCTATTTCGAATTATTCGCCATAAATTAGTTTAGAGAAAGTTTATGAATTTTCTTGTACCAAAAAAGGAATAAAAAGATATAACTTGCAGAATTAAAAAGAAGTGATAAAATGAATTCTTGTAAGTTGTAAACAATTCATGAAAATAAACAAAACAAAGAAAGCATATATTTGTGATGATGTAGAAGCATAACTCACTTGAATCCAGTAGTCAACTTCTTAATGACCTCTAAATTTGGAACTTTTGCTGATTCCTTTAACATTCTATCCATTTTATCCATCTGTAAAGTTAAGAATTCACAAATAATTCTTGGACATAAACACGAATACACACTTGACACCGCTTTCAAGTTTCAACTATACGTATCTTTTAAGGTGATATACAAAGATATAAACTTTACACTTTCGTTGACGATTAAACACAAATACACACTTGACACCGCTTTCAAGTTTCAACTATACGTATCTTTTAAAAAAAAGGGTTAAGGAAGGAACCCTGTCCCTGGTACCCCATAGGATACCCATCATCCCACCCCACAAGGGTTATGATGCCAGCAAATTACCTCTGCACACCATCCACATGATCTGAGCACCACAAGGGTCCACGCCACTACAGCTTCACATGTGGACAATGAACTTCATTGGTAGTGGGTACCACTGGGCTATAAGCTACGTTTCTTTTAAGGTGATATACAAAGATATAAACTTTACACTTGCGTTGACGATTAAACCATTAAATTCCTACTTGTTAATAACTTCAAATATCCCAAATCTTTCGGTTGTAGGGAAAATAGTTATAACCACATTAGCAAAAAAGAAGATTTTTTACACGAATTCAAGATCGAATATCAAGATGTTGTCATCGAATATCAAGTTTACATGTTTTTAAAATCGCAATCAGAAATATTCAGAATTCAAGAAGACTTCTGTAACGATAAACCCGATAACTACACCAACACCCTAAGCTACATTAATCGAATTTCTATCGCCGATTTTCAAACCCCCTTATGATAACCAAGATACCCTTCTGAACACCCCAAAAATTAGTAACAAACAACAAGCCTTATACACAACAGAAAAGAGGTGTTTGGCAACAACATTTAGAGACAAACCCTTAAATAATCAAAATTTACCAAACACTCAAACACAAACTTTGCATCCAAACACCCTCCAACACCAACACAACACACATAAACCACACAAAAAGCAATGGACCCAGATGAAAATATATGCTTAAAACATACGTATTCTTGAAATTTTCAAACTTTATATGAAATGATCAAGAAATTATATAATAAAGAACAGTTTAAACAGTTCCAGATGAAATAATATTCAAGAAACTAGAAACCCATATGAAGAAACAGATAAAGTAACAGAAACAAATGTATGATGAGTGACCTCAGCTGTTGTGAACCCAGAGAACACCTTCTTGTCTCCACCAGAACGAAGACGATGATGATCCATGTGGAAAACCCTGAAAATTTGAGGGAAAAAAGGTTGAGCGGGAATGGGGAAAGAAGAAAGGCTTGGTAGTATTTTATAGGGTTTTTTTTCTTTTTTTTTTCCAAACATTTTTAAGAGGGCTGTTTGTTTACCTCTTAACAAGCTCTTAATGGTTCAGACATTTTATTGATTTAACACTTAATGATTCTGACTATTTGTTTCGTGAGCAGATGTCTGAATGGTTAAGAAATTATACAGAGTTAGAATGGTTAAGACCTCTAATCTGAATTGGTCAGACATTTGTCTCTGAACGGTTAAACATTATACTCTTAGTGGTTCAGACCTCTTACTGATTCAGTACTTAATGGTTCAGACTTTCAACTGGTTCAGCACGTAACCACTCAGAAGTTGCCAAACAACCCTAAGTCCTTTTATGGTAGCGTCCTTGTGAAGATTAAATACACTTTACATGTAGTCATCATGGAAAGTTTTTATTTATTTATTTGTCATTTTTATGTATGTAGGAATGTAAGTAAGTGTCTTAAGACGTTTTAAAGGTTGTGTATATTGTTATTTGCTTGTTATTTTCTAGTCACAACAATTAATTGATAGTGATCGTACCAAGGTTTCACTGGTTGAGAGTGTGTGTCATTTGTCTAATAGTTCATGACAGAATAAAACCAGTGACCCATAACTATGAGAGGAGACTATTGGTTGGGCCTTGACATAAAACAAAGATGTCGAGTCTAGCCTAAATAGACAACCCCTTGACAAGTGGTATCGGGGCAGGTTTGAGCCTTCAGGGCATTTGGCAAGCAGGCTAAACCATCATGAAACGTAGTGAACTTGAGGATTGCGAGTTCCGCTTGTATCTCAGATTTAAGCCCGGAAACAAAGTAATTACGTAGAGTTTATTGTGAGAGGCTGGTGATACGTTTACTTATCTTCTCAAATTCGGTTTGATATTCGAGGTCGTAAGCCGTTTGCCATAGTTTGAACAGGCTGGGCTACCATCATAAAACCAGTGATTCATAATCATAAGTGAAAGAATTGGCTAGCCCTCTATGTCAATTCAATTGATGGGATGATGGCACCGCCTAGGGCCTTAATAAATGATGCGTCACAATATGCTATTTGTTAAAAACTTAAACGCTAAAATCAAATATCCAATATACATAAACGAGCATGAACACATCATCTTAGCTAATGTTTGTTTGTTTTTTTCGATTGTTGACATATATGATGTTGTTGCAGATGTTTTACCGGATTTTGAAATGCTATTTACTAATGAGTCTGGTGAATCGTTTTGCAATGAAGTGAAGGTTGTTTTAAGTGGGTTGGTTTGAGAATGCGTTGAAGGGGGAAAATTCGAGAAGAGCTTTGCAGGGCGGGATGATTCATCCGGTAACGCGTTATGTTATGAAAAATTGATTAAAGATGTTATCGTCATTTTTGTAAATCACCCTTGGTAGCTTGATCATGGGCCTCCAGAAGTGTCATGGCTTCATCTTCCACACTTGGGCCTGCAAGGGGCGTAGCTTTGTGGGGGTGGCCGACCCCTCGAACTTTTCACTCAGTAGTGTAGAGTATGTAGTTTTCGTATAAAATTTTTTGGGTGTATACGTGTTTGACCCCCGGGTTTTATAAAAAATTTAGTATATACGTTTTCGATCCCCGGTCAAAAATCTAAGCTTCGCCACTGGGCGTGCATCAAAAATTGATCTAAAGATGTTTTGTTGTTTGGAAGTTACATTTGTATTTGTTAACTTATCTATATAGAGAGAATCTGCTATTAAGAAGAAGCAAGCTGAGATCCTTGGTAGCAGGCTAGGCAATGCTGAAAATGCCAAATTTCAGGTCTTAGCTTAGGTACCCACAAAGAGATCATTTATATTAATTAAAGGAGTGAACATTAAACCAAATGTTGAGATGGCCGAGTTGGTCTAAGGCGCCAGATTAAGGTTCTGGTCCGAAAGGGCGTGGGTTCAAATCCCACTCTCAACATTTAATTTTTCTTTCTTTCTAACTATTTTTCGTTCGTTTTGGTTTATGACCGAGCCGTTTATTTATTTGAAAATGCTACAACTACACCCTGTTCGCTTCCAGTTTCGTACTAAACCAAGCACCCGTTATTTATATCACCACAGCCGCTTTTGGTTACAATTTCTTTCAGTACCAATAACCCAAAATCCAGTGCAAAGAGCCCAAAATCGTCGGGGCGAACATTGATAAGGCAATGGCCTATATTTGCCACCGTAAGGTCGGCCATATGTCAAGCTGCAGGTTTCTGATCATCTTGCAGCCTTTGAGGTGTATTAGTATACATAGTGATAAAGTACTTAGTTAATGATTTTGTCTTATTTGCTCAGTTTATATGGAGATATTGTAACACCCCGACCCGCAGCGGAATAAAAATCGGGGCATAATTGGGTTATCACCAAAGCTCATGATGTTTACTAAGATGTTTCATATTTATTAAATTCAAATTACAACTTAAATGTCCAAATCAAAATTCGTACAATTACAAGGAAATGAAACTATATAATTAATCCAAAGCTTAAACTGGTTTATTCTTCTAGGCCTTCCTATGTGTTTCTTGCCTCAGCTGGATCACCTGTATCATGTGTAAAACGGGGGATATTTTGGGTCAACAAAAGTTGGCGAGTGAACCTTGATAAAACATTGTTACTAATTTATTGTTTTATTTAATAAGGAAAATTTGTGCAATAATCACATGTGAGCAAACATATATAGATAAACAAACACAAACCACTTTGGATGAGTATATGATATGAATGATGATGTATGTGAGATCAAGGCTCAATCAAACGGAGCCGATCTAATGAGGCACCTGATGCTCAACCCGTCTCCCACGGGGAACTGATGGGCCTAATGAAATGCGTGCACTGAAAATGATAAATCCAATCTACATATAATTCACACAACAATTGATACACATTTGATCACGGTTGATACACATTTGATACACTTTGAGCCGCTAGAAGATTGTTTCAAATTTGAATGACCTTGTCGGTTGTTTCTCGAATTAATTCTGGACCGGTGATTTATGATTCCCCAATTTCGTGCCAACATACTGGAGATCGGCACTTACGACCATATAAAGCTTCGAAAGGAGCCATGCCGATACTTGAATGATAGCTATTGTTGTATGAAAATTCAACTAATGGTAGATGAGCTTCCCAGTTCCCTTTGAAGTCTATGACACATGCTCGCAGCATGTCTTCAAGGGTTTGGATGGTGCGTTCAGATTGACCATCAGTTTGAGGATGAAAAGCGGTACTGAGGTCTAATCGTGTACCCATGCGGTTTGTACGGCTCGCCATGTTCGTGAAGTGAAACGACCATCACGGTCTGAAATGATGCTTAAAGGTACACCATGACGGCTTACGATCTCGTTGATGTAGATACGAGCTAACTTCTCGTTCTTGAAGTCCTCGCGAATGGGAATGAAATGAGATGACTTTGTAAGACGATCGATTATTACCCATATGGTGTCATACCCACTGGAGGTGCGAGGTAACCCGGTAATGAAATCCATGGTTATGTTTTCCCACTTCCATACAGGTATTTCGGGTTGGACTAGAAGTCCTGAAGGTCTTTGATGTTCAGCTTTTACTTTGGAACAGGTAAGGCACTTGGAAACAAAAACAGCGATATCCTTTTTCATGCCAGGCGACCAGTAGGTGTATTGTAGGTCTTGATACATCTTGTCGGCTCCTGGGTGTACAGAGTATCGTGTTTTGTGCGCCTCATTCATGAGGATATCACGAAGGTTATCGCGATTAGGAATCCTAAGCGATTTAAATAGTATAGAATACCGTCGAATTTGGTTTCGATTTTTAGTTCAGCTCCACACGACAACTCATCGCGTACTCATTTTCTGTTACAGAAACATGTTGAGCTGCTCGGATTCGATCTTTGATGTCGGTTACGATTTGCGAACATAGAAGACGAATGGAGTTCGCATAACCTTTTCGACTAAGCGCATCGGCCACCACGTTTGCCTTGCCAGGATGATACCGAATTTCACAGTCGTAGTCGTTAAGAAGTTCGACCCATCTTCGTTGCCTCATATTCAACTCCTTTTGGTTGAAGATATGTTGGAGACTTTTGTGGTCAGTGTATATTTCACACTTGGTACCATAGAGGTAATGTCTCCATATCTTGAGAGCGAACACAACGGCTCCAAGTTCCAGGTCGTGGGTGGTGTAATTCTTCTCATGAACTTTGAGTTGTCTAGAAGCATAGGCTATCACTTTTCCTCTTTGCATTAATACACAGCCTAGCCCTTGCCCTAATGCGTCGCAATATACTACAAAGTCATCGCAACCCTCAGGGAGTGTGAGGATAGGTGCGTCACAAAGTTTTTGCTTTAGAGTTTGGAAGGCTTCTTCTTGTTTAGGTCCCCATATGAAGGGTTTTCCTTTATGAGTCAAAGCCGTGAGTGGTACAGCAATACGGGAAAAATTGGCAACGAAACGTCGATAGTAACCAGCCAAACCAAGAAATGACCTTACTTCAGTAGGGGTACGTGGCGCTGGCCATTCCTGTACTGCCTTGATTTTTGAAGGATCGACATGTATTCCCTTGTCATTGACGACATGTCCAAGGAATTGTACTTCTCTTAACCAGAATTCGCATTTTGAGAACTTAGCGTAGAGCTTTTCAGTCCTTAAAAGTGTAAGGATGAGTCGAAGGTGTCGCTCATGATCGGATTTAGACTTGGAGTAGATAAGAATATCGTCGATGAAGACTATGACGAAACGGTCGAGGTAGGGTTTGCATACCCTATTCATTAGATCCATGAAGACAGCGGGGGCGTTGGTTAAACCGAATGGCATGACCATGAATTCGTAATGACCATAACGAGTCCGGAAGGTGGTCTTTGGGATATCTTCTTCGTGCACTCTGAGCTGGTGATAACCAGAACGAAGGTCGATTTTTGAAAAGCAGGTGGCGCCTTGAAGTTGGTCTAGGAGGTCATCGATGCGAGGTAGTGGATAGCGATTTTTAACCGTTAACTTGTTGAGTTCTCTATAATCAATGCACATGCGAAACATTCCATCTTTCTTCTTCACAAAGAGAACAGGTGCACCCCAAGGCGAGGAGCTAGGACGTATGAATCCTTTGTCAGTCAGCTCTTGCAGTTGACTGGCCAGCTCTTGCATTTCGGATGGGGCTAACCTATAAGGAGATTTTGCGATTGGTGTAGCGCCAGGTACAAGATCGATGCGGAATTCGACTTCTCTCACAGGAGGGAGTCCTGAAATGTCGTCGGGAAAGACTTGTGGGAATTCTTTCACAACTGGGATATCTTCGAGTTTCTTCTCCTTATTTCCCTTTTTGACGACGTGAGTTATGAATGCGATATAGTTCTTGCGGAGATATCTTCGGGCTTGAAGGCAGGACATTAATTTGAGTCCTTTCGAAGGGGTTTCTCCAAAAATACGTAGGGTCTGACCGTCTGCAAGAGGAATGCGAATGAACTTTTCGCGGCACACTACTTCAGCGTGATGCTAGCTGAGCCAGTCCATACCGATTATAACATCGAAACTTCCCAACTTCATAGGAATGAGGTCAACTGGAAAATCGTGATCGTTTAGAGTGAGGGTACAATTGCGTATAATAGAATTTAATGAAACGGGTTTTCCGTCAGCAACTTCCACCGTTAGAGATTCCATGAGATTAACACGAGTTTGGTTGAGGATAGGTTCAAATTCTAAGGACACGAAACTCTTATCCGCGCCAGTATCGAATAACATGGATGCATAACTACCATTGATGAGAAACGTACCGTTGACCACGTTGTTGTCAGCCCTACTTGGTTGGCATTGATGTTGAAAGCTCTTCCTCTGGCAGGTGGAGGAGCTTGGTTAGCTTGGTTTACTAGGTTCGCTTGAGCTTGGGCATGGATGATGTTCACCAAGCGTGGACAAGTGTTCCTGAAGTGGTTTGGGTCCCCACAGTTGTAACAAGCTCGCATGGGTTGCATCATGGGGTAGTTGGGTTGGTAGTAAGTTTGGGCTGCGTGTGGTACAGGTGGTAGAAGTAAAGGTTGTTGGGCTTGACCCACTATCTGATGGTGGGTTTGGGTTGGGGGTTGATTGCGGTTCATTCGTTGAAGAGTGCGACAGGTTTGGATGGTGTGACCTGCACGGCCACAGCTTGTGCAATGTTGGCAAAGAGCTTCGGGAGGGTGATGGTATTGACAACGGTTGCATTTTGGGTGTGAGCCGGTGTATGGCTTTTTAAATGGTGCAGCTGAGGGAGCAATTTGGGTGATTGGTGCAGCAGTGATAGGAGGGTTGGTTTGGGTGACAACAAAGTTCTTGCCATTACGTTTCCTCTTACCAGCAAACTTTGAGGATGAGACTGGGTGGTTTGTAGTTGAGGTCTCTATGGGTGCTTTCTCTTTTTCATCTTTGAATTTGCCGTTTCGAATGCGATTCTCAGTGAGTTCTGTAGCTAACTCCATCGCGGCTTCAAGTGTTGCAGGCGGAGTGCTTAAGACCGAGTCTTGAATTTTCGAGGGAAGACCTCGAATGTAATGTTCAACCAAGCAGTACACGGGAGTGAACAAATTAGGGATCATCTGGTTAGTTCGAGAAATCTCTTGTTATAGGAAGTGTGATCTCCTTCCTTTTGTTTTAGCTCGTGGAATTCATCTTCCAACTTTTTGATTTCGCTTCTTGGACAGAAGCGTCTTGTCATGAGTTCCATTAACTCTTCCAATGTTAAGGCCATGGCATCTTCAACTCCTCGTTTACCCTTTTCCGTGTTCCACCAGGTAAGGGCTACCCCAAACAGTCTTCCAGTTGCATAACGTACCTTGCGATCCTCGGGACAATCGCAATTGAGGAAAGTGTTCTCCATTTCTTCAAACCAGTGAAGGAGAGCAGTAACACCTTCGGTCCCTTCATACTTTGGGGGATCGCAAGATTTGAAGTGTTTGTAAGAGCACTTTTTGGAGGGAGGGTTGGTGACGCTCTGGTCTTCTTGATTGGGAGGGTTGATGGGATGTGCGGTGAGAGCTTGTTGAACTTGAATTACGATGTCAGGAAGCACTGCGGCCATTTGTTTAGCGATTTGTATGGCCAAGCGTTCATTTGATCTTCCTGACTTTCTACCTCCACGTAGTTGCCTAGCCGACATCTACAGGAACATACATAGGAAGATTGTGAGTTTAAGAAGTTTCTAGGTGTTATGTGTCGTAAAAAGAATGAAAAATAACATAACTGACAATAATTCAACTACATCCATAGGATGTCTTGGGTTTGCTCATGTTTGGGCATCCAATGTCCCCCATACCATCGCCTGTGTAGTCATGTGGGCCCCCATGACTATTGGGCTTGGTAGGATTCACATTGGTGTTGGCGGATTAACACTCGCACCACCCGAATGAAAATCGGAAAAGTAATTGCGAGATGTATGGTAGGAGGGTGTCCAGGTGTAGACACAATGACAACTCAAAGTGGGGTTAGCTCACACGACGTTTGGTATAGCATGCTTTGGCCTAATAGGTCCTTCGTACTCTCATCGTTAGTCCCCAGGTAGGCAAACTGGTCCTTTATTTTGGATTTATACGAATGCCAAGCCTAGACAGGACGTTCCGACTACCGGTACTCGTACCCTTCCAGTTACTACATGCCCGTCATGAGAACTCACTTTGATGTGATTTGAAAATACAATCATTGCAAAAATCATGGTAATCGTGAGGTGTGTGCTCTCATGGATATGATATGTTATGAGGATATGATTCATGATGAGCATTGTATAATAACATGGATTTGTGAGCATGCTTGCATAACATTGAGTGTAAAAATAAACATAAAGCATATAAACATCATGAATTTTGTATGTAACGCATAAACAATTTAAAATTTTAACCAACTATAGTATAGGCTCTAAGGGTCTAATAACCTATCCTATATCCCTATAATCATGGCTCTGATACCAATCTGTAACACCCCGACCCGCAGCGGAATAAAAATCGGGGCATAATTGGGTTATCACCAAAGCTCATGATGTTTACTAAGATGTTTCATATTTATTAAATTCAAATTACAACTTAAATGTCCAAATCAAAATTGTACAATTACAAGGAATGAAACTATATAATTAATCCAAAGCTTAAATTGGTTTATTCTTCTAGGCCTTCCTATGTGTTTCTTGCCTCGGTTGGATCACCTGTATCATGTGTAAAACGGGGGATATTTTGGGTCAACAAAAGTTGGCGAGTGAACCTTGATAAAACATTGTTACTAATTTCTTGTTTTATTTAATAAGGAAAATTTGTGCAATAATCAAATGTGAGCAAACATATATAGATAAACAAACACAAACCACTTTGGATGAGTATATGATATGAATGATGATGTATGTGAGATCAAGGCTCAATCAAACGGAGCCGATCTAATGAGGCACCTGATGCTCAACCCGTCTCCCACGGGGAACTGATGGGCCTAATGAAATGCGTGCACTGAAAATGATAAATCCAATCTACATATAATTCACACAACAATTGATACACATTTGATACACATTTGATCACGGATATGATGTATGCACAAGTGTTTAAATATAATAAAAGAATTATACGACACATGATACACCCCAAAACATGATTAAAACGGGGAATTGGTAGAGATTCACTCACGATGGGTGCGTTCTTTGATGACGATGAAAGCGCACGAATTTATGATTCAATCGACGAGGGAAGAACTAACCTAGATAATAACAAAATGATTCGATAAATAAATAAATTTTGGTTGAGATTAATATTTAGTGCTCTTAAATGGGATTTTTAGATTTATTTTTGTGAGTTTAAGGAAATTTTCTAACCTTAATAATCTTATTTTTAAGTATTTTTAAATAATTTTCAAATTAACTAAATAAATAAAAAAGAAATAAAAAAGTTGACTTTTTGACCGTTGACCGTTGACCGGGTCTTGACCGGTCAAACTGTGTTTTTTTGATGCGCTGAGTGAGGTTCGAATTCGGGACCTCTCGTATACGTGCACGCAGCTCTACCAACTGAGCTACGTGTCTAACCCGAAATATTCTATGTTTTAATTATATATATATTCTAATTAATCTTTAATTTATTTGGTTTTTATTAAAAATGATTTATATGGCCGAACCGGTTGCAGAGACCCGGAGTCAAACTCGGGTCCTTTGGTTCGAGTGCGCACAGCCCAACCAGTTGGGCTGTGTGTCTAATCTACTTATCTACTGAATTATATTCCTTTTATAAACATTCTGTGACTTGATCTGATTCGGTTCTAAAAATGTTGGTTTTATTTCTGAAAGTTGGTAACGTGTGCGATTCGGACTCGGGACCGCGTGTTATATTTGCACACAGTCCACCGCTGGACTGTGTGTCTAACCCGGTTAAATACATGATTTTTATTACATTAATATACTACTCAACTTCGTCTTCTTCGTTTACAAGAACACAGAATCAGTGAAATCCGACTGTTTGTTTAATTGACCAATAACACTTATAATTGATGGAATTGAAATAGAAAAAGGAAATTAAGGAATAAGATGTACCAAAACAGAGCGTTTTCTTCAGATTTCCGGCAAGAGTCGTCGGCTCTGATTTGTGACTTTCGGCTGAGTGAATTGTTTAACAGTTTAGATCATTGTGTTATGCAATTAAATTACTAAGCAAGAGATATCAAGAGGGTTCAGATGATTATACCGATCGACAGTGAGGCTTCGGTTTTTCAGTGATATTCCGGTGAGTGCGGGGATTTCCGACGACGTTGTCTGAGACAGATTCTGGTTGAATGATTAGGGTTAATACATGCCGAATAATGGATTACAAACAAAAGAGTCGAGAATTATACCGATTAGAAGTAAAGCCTCGGTTTTCCGGTGAAAGTCCGGCGAATGCAAAAATCTCCGGCGACGTGTTTTGGAATGAATAAAGCTTCGGAAACGAACGTGGTTCTGAGCGAAAGGATTTTCAGAGTGTTCAAGTGGGTATTTATAGTGGAAACAGGCTGAATTGGGTTTGAATTGAGTCTTGATTCGCGATTTAGGATTTCCGGCGGTTATGACCGAAATTGATTGCCGGCAACGGTTATAACCGACGTCAAAATCAATTCATCCGTTTCGGTCAAAGGAGAAACAGCCAAATTCGTGAAGTGCCTGATTTTCCGGTGATTGCGAGTTCTGGCGCGTTGATTACCGGATTTGACTTTCGGTTTTATTATATATGTTATTTGTTCTAGTGTTTATCACAAACAAAGTGTGTGGCGGAGCGGTGTGTTGTGTGTTTGTGGGTGACCCGGGTTCGAAACCCGGCGTCTCCATTATTTTTTTATTCACTATTTTTTTGTTATTTAATAATTATGGTTTAAAATTCTAGATATGTTTATTAGTTATGTATTGTTTAAAATTAATACGAACAATAAATACGCAACGGAACTTATAACTGTATATTCGATTAATAAACGAAGCGGGTTTGGAAACCCATTTTTTGACGAATGTTACAGATATAAGATAAACGATCAGAGGCGTTTTATCATGCAGCTGCGATATCAGACAACTTCTGACTGATGGCAGCCTCGCGGCGGCTGTTTCGACCGGAATCCTTGAAGAAGCTACGGATGATTTATCTAGTTTGGATAAATTGTAAGCATTTTGATCGTTAAACCTACAACGTTCAATGAGAGACTAAAGCCGAGTCAACATCAACCTGGCTCGAGCTCATAACAAAACAGTTGTAATTAGCTCAACTCGTAATCTTCAATCCGAGCTGACTACTTAAAACGTCAGTAGGATCTTATCAACATAATCTGTACTAACACTATCGGTAGCAACTTTCCTGCTAACGACCAATACATCCTTTTTTTAGTTTCCATTGACCGATTAACTTCCTACCGACCACACCAGTTCTTACCTATCACTTTACTGTCGATAGACCATTACTACTAATATACATCGGCTGCAGTGATGAATCCTAACCCGTTGATCATATGATTTTGTTTCTAGGTGCTGGAAGGGGGTAGCGGCGCAGCTTGTTGCCCGCCTACCTGCCTGCCATTAGTCTGTAATCGTCTTTATGTCTTCAGTTTTTTGTAATTCGGCTTTTCAATTTAGTAACCGAAACCGTTCGGATGTGTTAATGTAGTTGTAAGTTGCAATAAGCGTATGCTCGGTTATTTGACACCGAAAGCAGTGCTCGTACCATTTCACATTTGTGTTACTTTTTTTTCGTAAGGTTTCTTCAAACACGCAGGCAAAGGGTTCGGGTTGGGATTGATCATATGTGGCGTTACGCGTGTGCACGACGATGATCGTGTGCAAGTGAAAAACCCGGTGTTTACATATCTTTGAGGCGGTTTAACCAACAATACAAACTACCCTACAACAAAAACTTAATCAAACAGCTGAAGGTTTGGCATCGGAAGTAACCGCAAAAGACTTTACCAAAGGGATTACATATCCGGCATTTCTTGTAACCGCAAGGTTTCAGCACACGCTGTAGCCTCGGTAGCTAGCAAGGCATACCAACTTCATAAGTTCTTATTTGCACTTTAATACGAACTATATATCATCAAATTCAACATTTTAACCGTTGCAAATCTTTTAATCAATACTGGACACGTAAACCATTTTTGTGCCGGTTAGACATTTGTGTGATTAAACTGACAACCAATAACACATCGGCAGGAGTCATAAGCGGCACAAAACTTAAGTCACTTTGTGTCGATTAGACTAACAGCCATTAACACAGACATGTATTCCTCGATCTATTTTGTTATCGCTAACTTCTTTTATCAAATAAAGTCTGCTGATACAAGTTTAGAAACGATTTTAGATTAAACTGAATCGTTTTGGCATTCAAAATACAACTTAGATAACCCGATATTATAGCTAAACTACACCATAATCCAACTCCCCAAAACAACAATAATTCGTTTAACAATGAAATACCTTTGAAAGGGTTTTCGAATCGTTCTTCATTGTTTCTCTTCGCTCTTTTGATCTCTTGCATCTTTCATTGAAATGTTACCCTGTCCTCCTGTACCCAAAACCGTATTTTTATGACGATTTTAACTTAAAGTTAAAGATAATATCATAGAATATCAACGTACTTACGTTATTTGTCCATCTTGTTTATACTTGGTAACGTCCCGACCTGATAACTACATCTATTGTTTTAGATATGATACGTAAGAACTGTTATGCATTGAACGTGGGCCCTACCAAACCAAATTTCTAATGAGATGGATCACCACGTCATCTATTTTACTCAGTGAGGTAAATAGCGATCATAGCACCCGCTATAGCGTTTAGCGTGGCGATGCGTCAATAGGTCGCAATCTGATTTTGGCGCCTCTATAGCAGGACTACAGGTTTTTTTTGTTTTTCTTTTCTTGTTTTAATATAAATAGCGATAATATATGCTCATAAAATAGCAAGATTTTTCGTTTTTTAAATATACATATGAAAACAACGTATTTTGATAAAATATTTATAAAATACACCTATAAAATATTTCTAAAATTATCTTCTAGTGTGTCGCTAAACATAAAATAGCGCCTGATATTTCATCGCCATCGCTACGTAGCGTATAGATAGCTTGTTGCTATCATCCACTGTTCGTTATTAACACCTATGATTTTACTAGCTATTTGCATTGCCGCATGTACTCCAAAATTACCGAACTAGCCCAATTCAACAAGTATAATTACGCACGGGACGTTACTGAGTATAATTACCAAAATGGACAACCAATGTAAGTAAGTTGCTATTCTATGATATGACATTAGCCCTTTAAGTTATTTATTTGTTAGCATGATGACAAATAATCGTATTGATCATGTCATTCTCACCGTTAAACGCAGTGGCCTCACCACCGGACGGTTTTAGAGACGAATTTGGTAAGAAACTGGTAGACCATGATCCTCCATTCGACCCAGCTAGGGCCATGATTACATCTGCCTGAAACCGAAAAATGAACAGTGTATATATACGACAATATCACTATATACTATCAGCCAAAACAATGATAAAGAAAGTATAAATCTTAACCTTGTTGGGGTGAACATCATCAAACACGTGCGCTTGACCACTGTAAAATATGGTCATCTGACGACTAACCGATGCCGATCCTTGACGACTGTAAAAACAAGGATTAAAAACCATAAAGCTCGAGTCAAAGGTCAACTTTATGTAACATGAATGGGGGACTATATCACTATAATGCTTACGAAGGTGGAGTTGAAGCGTTAGGCTCGACATTACTAATCAAAGACTTTAGTTTACTACTGCTCGGTTCCGCCACCGAACCACTAGCATTAACCGCACTCAAAATCCCGGACCCTTTGATTCCGGTTCTAGATCCTTCATCAGCAGCCGACTGGGAAATCAAAGGGGGACCCGCGTTGGAATCTTTGAATCTGTTTGAAACCGGTTGATAACCGTAAGGACCGGCACGAGGTGGATACTGCAGTACAGGCCCGACATTCACGGGAATCGCTCGTTCCCATTTAGACGCATTCGCTGGTTGCACCATATGAGATGACGACGTTGGCGTCGTTTGGTGCACGCCCATGAACGGTTCGTCTTCGTGGGGCCATCTGGGCCGCTCCGACCCCACATTTCTCAGCATCTAACCACAACAAAAGGTCGAACATCTCATTCAGGCATTTCAACAAACGGTTTCTATGCAAGGTATAATATAGCATGAATACCTTCATCAAATGTGACGTTTCGGGCAAATCTGGTCGTGGTTGGGGGATACCTTCTAATCTTGAAGGCAGCATGAAACCCGAATCGGAGTGGCTGCGTTTACTCCCGAATACCGAATCTTGGAACCCGGACCAAAGAAAGGCACCCCTTCATAAAATGTCCCAACCTGCCTTTCTACCATGGTTAAAACAATAAACATCATCAATTAACAACACAAGTGTGACAATTTTGCTACACTGCAGGGGTAAAATGGTAATTTTAGCATCAATATCAAGGTTTTCTTTACATCATGAGATTGAAACTAAACAATCATATACATTGTCCCCCACATAGGTACTGAATCCAGTGAAATGATGTTGCAATAACATGTACTTATTGCATTAAAAGTTGTACTAAAGGGGATCATTTATTTTTCTATATGATTGCCTTATTTAAATACCCCCAATCTTGAATTCTTGATGAAATTTCGACTGAAAAAGCAAGAAAAAATATGAGCTTTTTAATCATTAAAAGGTAATTCAAGAAACACCCATAAATTCTAAGACCTAAAAATCAAGAAAAATAGGATGTGTTTCTAAAATATCATATAAATGGAAGCTTTTGAATCAAAATTTTATTTAAGGAAAGACTCATAAACTTAAGAATTAAAAATCAAGAAAAAAATATGAGCTTTTGGGTCATCAAAATGTAAATTAGGGAAATACCCATAAACTATAAGAACTAAAAATCAAGAATAATTGAAGCTTTTTATAGAAAATCAAGAAAAAAATGAGCTTTTGAATCATCAAAATGCAACTTAAGTAAACACCCACAAACTCTTATGAACTAAAATTCAAAAAAATCAGGATTTTTTTTTTGTTTCTAAATCATGAAAAAAATGAGCTTTTGGTTCATCAAAATGTAATTTAAGGTAACACCCATAAACTATAAGAACTAAAAAAAATAAAAAATTGGAGCTTTTGGTTCATCAAAATGTAATTTAAGAAAACACCCATGAACTCGGAGAACTAGAAATCAAGAAATTTTGGAACTTTTTATTAAAATCAAGAAAAATTGGAGCTTTTTTTTGTCAAATTAAGAAGAAAAAAAAAAGAGCTTTTGGTTCATCAAAATGTAAATTAGGAAAACACCCATAAACTAGAGCTAAAAATCAAGAAAATTGAGCTTTTGAATCATCAAAATGTAATTTAAGAAAACACCCATAAACTATAAGTCAAGAAAAATATTTTTCTTTTTCAAATCAAGAAAAAATGGAGCTTTTTATTTATTTCAAGAAAAAAATGAGCTTCCGAATCATCAAATGTAATTTAAGAAAACACCCATAAACTCTTAAGAACCAAAAATCAAGAAACACATATAGTTACCGGAGCCCAGATCAGAAGCGGTGGAAACCGGCCCACCACCACGGCCACCACCACCGGAGACGGAGGCAGAAGGGGAGGAGCAACCGGTGACATCACTACCGGCGGCTAACTTGGTGACCGGAGCACACCCACGGCCAAGAAAGTCATGTAAAATAGTGGGTTTAACATCATCACTTGCATTGGTGTTGTTGTTTTGAGCCATCAAGATAACAGCCATAATCTCATCTCAAATCACCTATTGTTGGTGTTGTTATCATCTTCTGTAAATGAGAGAAAAGTAAAGGGGGGCTTTTGGAGAGAAACAAGGGTTCTCTTTTCCTGCTTTTAAGAAGGGATGAGAGATTCTTTTTTAGCAATGGGGTCCATTGAGAAGAGGAGGTATTGAGTTCAAGTCTTACAAATGACAGAGGATTAAAGAAATTAGCCGTTCAAAAAAAAGGGATAAGAGAGAGGGAGAATGTAGAGAGAGAGAGCGCGCATTAAAGAGTAAAAGCTAGTTGTTCTGCCGTTTTGCTCTCTCCTAGAGTGTGGATGTTTTGTCTAAGAATTTGTGTGTGAGAGGAAGAGGAAGTGGATCTACCAAGATACACCTTTACTTTGATCATTTCTACATAACATAGAATCTTGTACATGTATGTACTTGTAGGAAACAAAGTAACTAAATTTTCACCTGGGTCATAGCAAAGTTATTGATAGGGCCTAGAGACTGTAGGATGTATACAAATTATACGGTTATCTTAGGTCATTCAAGATTTCAGGGCTTTCTCGGGTAACTCATTCGATTTGGTTAGCTAGTTTGGTAACACTGTTGCACAGGCGACTTGGTTTGTGAAATCGGTTTCTACTACCCGATGATGAAGAACCTGATTGTGAAGGTGGAAAATTCAAGGGGTGACTTCCCTCCAGGTAGATGGGTTGTTCGGAATATAACCTTATGTGATTTAGGTAGTTTTTGTGAAATATGAGGTGGCGTACTATCATTGATTGTTTTTATTTAGGTACTTTAGGTTGTGCTCCCACTACTCTAAGGGGATAAAGAGACCTGACTCCAAACATATCTAGACATGAAAAGATATGATCAGAAAAAATCAATGTGTGTAAATAATGATAATGGTGTTTCTAGTGTCGTGATGGACAAACGTGTAGATTTTAGAATAATAATAATAATAAGATTAAAGGGTGTAAGTGAGTTTTTCAAAAAGGGATATTAGATTTAAATAACCTTAACTTTGACAAATTGGCTGATATCACTCCCAACTTTTGACTTGCACCACATCACTCCCAAGTTTCAACTTATTTTCCTCTGGCACTTCCAAACTAACTGAACCCTAACTCAGTTAGCTGATGTTAGATGCCACAGCATCAAAAAAGCTATGTCGGTAGCAACATCACCTGCCACGTCATTAAAAATGTCATGTCAGCTGCACATCAGCAACCACGTCATAAAAATTGTAACGTCGGCTACCACATCAACTGGCACGTCATTAAAATTTTCCATGTCAGTTGCCATGTCACAAAACAAAGTGTCACATCAGCAAAAAAATCTAACTAGGTTAGGGTTCAGCTAACTAGTTTGAGAGTACTAAAGGAAAATATATTGAAAGTTGAGAGTGGTACAAATAAAAAATTGTGAATGAGATCGGTCAATTGGTGAAAAATATCCCTTTCGAAAAAGGATAACTAAAAAATTAATAATTTTGTTCGATTACCATACTATAATTTAGTAACATTGTAAGGCTATATAGTGTTATAACCCATGGATAGTGAGTTTCTCAAAAAAATAAGTTGATTTTTCACTTCAAACCCAAAAGGTTTTCATCTTTTCTATTTTAACCCATTTGCTTTTTTTATACTTTTGACCTAAAGCTTTTTATTTTTTGAAATTTAACCACAACATTTTGTTATTTTCAACTTTGGTTACCATACTTTTCATCTTTCGCAAATTTTTTTGTTTTACATTTCCTTTTAAATTTTACGAGGTAACACGCTACAACGTACGTGTGGGGCTCAACGTTTTTTTCGTCTATTTTTCAAGTTTGACAAGCCCGTCCCAAAGCGTCTATTTTTCTTTGTTTGATAGATTCGTAGCAACGTGCGGATCGTAGACCGACTTAGTTATTTTTTCTACGTTTCGGTCTAATTTCTTCGTATTAACATGTCGTTAATACGCCGCAACGAGAGTGCGTGGTTCAACGTTTTTAAGCCTGCTTTTCGTTCGGTGTTATTTTCCTTGTTTATTTATTTTAGTTTTACGAGCTTTTCTGATGTTGGTAGTTGTTGGCAGTGGTGCTACTTGGCACAGTTTTATGAACGTTTTTAACATATTAAGTTTTTTTACTAATAATTTGTTTCGAGTTTACCCTATACTTCCTTTACTTAAAAAACAAATTATTTATGTGCATATTTTATGTACGTGTCGGTATAAATTTGATTTGCTTTACGTTTTGATGTAAACCTTTTCCGGAAACGAGTGAGCTCAAGTATAATACATTTTCTTTAAAAAAAGTACTTTTACGTGCATATTTTATGTGTGTTTTAGTATAAATTAAAGTTAGTCTACGATTCGACGTAAACTTTTATGGGAAACAAGTCAGGTCAAATATAATATGTTTTTCGTGCTTATTTTATGGATGTTTCGATATTTTGTTTCAAACCGAGTGGAGTCAAATGGTTGTTTCTTTTTTTCAAAAGCTCTAATTAATCCCTTTTGATTACACGAGTCAGTTTTTTTTTTCTTTTATACCCGTTACGTTTTCTATGAACGGGTCGGATCACATACACGTGTTAGTTTTTTCTTTTATGCCCATTACGATTTCTATGTACGAGTCAGTTCACATATAATACGTTATAAACTCGATCTACCTTACATTTTGATCCAATCGCAATGCTTATATATGTTACATTGAGTTCAACTGGATACGTCGAACACATGTTTTTATATGTTAGCGCATCACATAATGTTTGGACTAATCAATTTGATGTTTATGATCTACCCGCGCCGCAACGCGCGCGGTATTATTCCTAGTTACATAAAAAAACCATTAAAAACAAAAACCAGTGAGCCAATTTCTGACTTGATTGTAAGTACAACATTAATGTAAACGAGGGAGATAAATTCTGACATGATTTTAAGTACAACATTAATGTAATTATGTTTTTGTTGTAATTTTTATCTAGTTTTTTTTTTTGAAAGGGGTGAATTATTTGCAAATGTCGGGAGGTCTAGCATGCGTTGTCTTAACCGGGTTCGCGCTAGAGAGCCCCCTCGCACAATAGATCCCTAATTTAAACCCCTCAATGAGAAACCCCTATCACCAAGACTCGAACTTGAGACCTTGAGGGGAAAACTCACCCGGGCCTATCATAGGTGAAACTTAAATACCCGTGGCCACCACTAAAACACTAGTGATGGTTGTAATTTTTATCTAGGTGATAGAAAGATTGTGTTATGTTGTTTAACCCTTAAGTAAACATGTTGATATGTAATATCTTTAAGATTAAAACAAAAATATATATATTTTTATTAGGTCAATTTGTCAACCATTTACAAGTTGAGTAACTCGAATAGAACTTTCTAACCCATGTATCATCAATTCAACCCATTCAAGTTGATTACAAATTGGTATATTGTTTACCTCGCTTACATATATGTATTACATATGTGACGTGTGGTTATTATTGACACAAATAGATATATCAGTCGTGTTCGGTGTTATCATTTCAAATCATCAAGCCTATAATCTATCAACTCAATATGACCGAGATCCTTACTTAAAACTAACATATTATGAAAAGAACAATATTAAACACAAAATAAGAAATCTAAGAATTAGCATGAACTAATTTTAACAAAACAAATTCAAGAGTCAAGTTTCCCTTTCAATTAACAATTTAACATAATTGTTTGTTACAATAATTGGCTACTTTTATTAAATATTTAGTTATGACATATACCAACTTTTAGTATTCTCAACTAATGAAGAGGCTTTAAAATATCTACTTTTATAGAGCCCTCATCTAGTCATCTCAAAATCAATCGGCTTTGTAAGTAGACCTTTAAGCCACATATAACCTCTAACCTTCCTTTTCCGACTCACTATTTAAACCCATAACTTAAAAACATAGCCACTAAGGGATCCTTCTTTGTCAAAACCCGGATGCAATACGCCTAGTTCCCGAGTTAAAAGTTGGAGGCATAGTTACGTATTTTTTAACGTGCAGTGGCGGAGCTTGAATGAAAACTCAATTGGGTCGGACTCTCTAAAATCCAAATTGATGGGGGCCGCTCTCTTAAAAATCCAATATTTTACACTAAAAAAATTCAAAATTTTTTTGGTAAAATTAACACTACGAGCGAAAAATCAGTAGGAGTCGAGGCACCCCCGTCCCCAATAAAGCTACGCTCATGCTAAAGCGTGATGTTGACCGTCATTAGCATTTACCTCATATTATCACCGACCTTACAATAAAAGCCACCATCATCCCCTCTCAATATATCTACGGACCCTCATCGACCCCTAATAGTTAGCTTTGCAATTGTTACTGGTTTAGCTGAATAAGTAGGTAAACCCATCATGTAGACAACTTCAATACTTTAGTTGGTCAAACAACACATTAAAATATTATAGTTAGGATCATTTAGGCTTTGTTTTAACAAGAGTTAGCAAAGAAGACTTTCAATAGTTAATGGTTTAGCTAAGTAGGTAAACCCTTCACTACTTTAGTTGATCAAATGACACTTTAAATATTATAGTTAGTAGAATAGAATAGAATTTAGGCTTTATTTTAACAAGAGTTAGCAAACAAAACTTTTGTGTCAATTGTTTATAATATTAGGGTATTAGACAACAAAATCAATACAACGAATGTATCTTTTTTTAAGTCAACATAATCGCATATCCTTATTGAGTTTAGTCATCGAAAGTGAGAGGAATCAATTCTATGCAATTACTTTTCTCATATTGACTTTAGAACCATCGTAAGTTTACTATTTTCCTATTAAGTTTCTAATTAATTTAAACTAATAAACGTGTTTTTATAGGCTAGATAGTGATAACGATTTAGCAATAGAATGCTTCATCGTTTTATAAAGTCGACACTTCTCTAATGGCTGAGACAAAGCCTCTAGATACACCTAAGTTTTGAAGGTCACGAATTCAATTCCCATAAGTAATAGAATTAAAATTCGTAGTTTTAAAAAAATACCCAAAAAGAATAATAAATAATTGCTTTTTATATTTTGAGATGTTACTCCCTTTAATCCCTCATATGTGATGGACCTTCCAACAAAAACAAAACATTCCACTTCCTTGCTTTCCTTTTTAATTTCTTTTTTTATATATTGTACACTCCCGTAGTGGAGTGAATGTACATTGGTCCGGCTAAACAATTTTTGTGCAAATAGAATTATTTGTTATTGTACAATGACATAGACATCCATTATTCTCGAGCACTATGAAGAGTACGAATCCTGTCTTAAAAAAACTGCGAGTTTCATATTTCTCAACATTTTTCGTTATGTTCACTTTTTAAGTCTTGATAAACAAAATATATATCAACACGAATATTTCTTTGTTAATAACACAATACTAACAATATACCATCATCATTTTAAACCAATTACACTTAAAAGATCAAGTATCCTCAAAAGGTTGATGTAGGACTAGTCCTCCCTATGTAAATTATGATTTTTTACTATTTTCTTTTTTAAATTGGAAACTACTATTGCGAAAGCTACATGGTGGTGTATTCTAGTGTGCCTTAAGATCCCATTTCAATCAAATGATGTTTCTCTTCAACAAGTTCTTGGAATTGTATCAAACACGAAAGGGTCTAAGGATTGAAAAAAGATTATCGAAGGGGTTTCTTGGTCTCGGCTTGGGAAATATGGAGGGCGAGGAATGAAGTCACTTTTAATAATAATCATCTCCACTTCAATAGGACGGCGCTACTATCAAAGAAAATGATTTTTATTGGATTTCTAGTCGATAACCTTAATTGTGTGAGATGGTGTGAGTTTAATATCCGGGATGTAATTGTGTAATTTGGGGTTCTAGCTTTTTGCTTTTTGTTTTCTATATTTTATATAGAAGTTTCGTCATTAAAAAAATAAAAAAAATAGAAAAGAAAGTCAAATGTGGATATTCTAAGATGGAGAAGGTGATTTTGGACTTTTGGGCACCCATGTGTGGCATCAATCATCATTCCTGGGATATTGTATGCATTCATGTATAGTACAAACACAAAGAGAGAAAAAAGGGTCTCATTATGTCGATGAAATCCTTTATGACAATAATATCCACTCACCAAAATCACATAGTTGCCCTTATAGCTATAATAATATATAAAAGATTATAATTTATCGAAAAAAAAAAACACATTTAATACATAAACAATTTTGAAAATTGAAGAAAAAATTGAAGTTTTAGGATGATAAGCACTTGTGTGTGATGTTGATCAGCTGAAAGAAAAGCAGAGAGCGGTTAAACGGTTACATAACCGATTTATGCATATATTATGATAGTCCTTCATGAAATTACTATATTTTACATATAATATTATGTAAACACAAATCTAATGAACAAAAAAACTTATATTTTTCTAATCTAAATATGTAATAAAATTCACCCTAAAAATACATGATGGAAATAGGGTTGTGAAGAAACGCCGGTCCTAATTCGCGTGGGGTTAGAAGCAAAGAGGTGGTCTCGACCGGGGTTAATCGTTAATCTCCTCTTTATCGACAAAGCCTATTGTAATCTACAAAATAAAACATCGTGAAACTCGTTACGAAAAAGAGAGGTGGAGGGTTCTTCTCGTAACCACCCTCCAGCGTGAGAATAAATATGTTCTTAAGAAGAATAAAACCGTGTGTGTTAAGAGTGAGCGTGAGAGAATTCGAATCCTTAAACATGTGGTTGAAGGTTGGTATTTATAGACGAAAGAATGTGGAGAAGGGATTGAACTGATGGGCCTTGGGCCACGTCGCCAGCAAGGAATATCGGCCGGTTTGTCTCCTATGACACGACAGTTAGTGTTTGCAGAGGTGGGGGGGACCTTGGCACACGAATGATTGGAGCCACATGGCCTGCCGAGTGTACTTGTTGTCGAGTGTGTTATCAGTTGTGAGTGGAGATCGTGGAGCAGTAAATGGCACACATTGATTGGCTACACGTCATTTTCCTTTTGTACTATTTGTCTCCTGCACGATTGATCATCGTGGGAGTTGTATGGGCAGATCCTGGCGCACGATCCTTAGCTGCAAGCTCCTGTCACTTGTACTGGTTGTACCTTTATAAGTTGTCATGGTTGTGATACCCACGCAGGACCTTGAAAAAGGTTGAGTATTGTTGTGATTAAGTTTGAGTATAGTGTTTTATGTACATGACTTGCGCATGATTTGGGAACATACCCTTTCAGGTTGCGTATTGAGTATGATACAATTTTACAATTTAATATGGACTAAATCACTAATACATAATACATGTCTCACCCCCCCCCCCCCCATAACGTTATGTGTATGTATTGTGGATTCTAAGGTACATATATACATTATCATTAGACCTTTGATGACACGAACATATTAAAGAAAGTTCACACAACCGGACACCAAAATATGATACCATGAGTAAAAAGTTTTCTATTCAATTAAGATAAAGACTATGGAATGCTACGTGGTGTGAAAACAAATATATATTAAACACATTGACGAGGAATAAACAAACAACATGGAAATGACGAGGGTAGGAAAGAACGACAAAACTTATAATGGAACTATCCACCAATTCTTTGTTGGCTTCCTTTGTGCATGGCCCTTCCCCCTTCTTAGGCTTTATAATAATTATTATTATCTTCAGTGAATAAAAATTCCATTTCTTTTTGTATAATTGTATTGTATACACCTTTAAAGGATATAATCGGGAATAATGTTACCTAATTGTCTGGCATTTTCTTATTGGTCATGACCTTTTTTATTTTAAATATTTTTATTTTATCTTTAAACCTTCAACTACGCTAATATACGTTTTTAGCCACTCTATTTATAAAAAAAAAAACTTTCTTTTTATTAGTTAACTTTGTGTAAATGCGTGATTAGTTTCTCTGCTTTAACTTTGGTAGTGTACAAATCTTGACCTTTATTCTTTTTAGTATTTCATCTTTTATCTTTTTCCCCTTGCTACTCTGATGAACCAACCTAGATGAATAGTTACGTTTGCTATTGGTGGACAAACGGTGCTACTCCCGGGCTTTAATAAAGTTACTCTATAATTCCTAAACTTAGTTAAAACAAAAATTCTTTGATTATTTGATGACCGTATTTTTATCTACATCTCTCGATTTAATTTTTATCGAGATTGTGAGTAATACATGTTATCAAACTGAGAAATATTCAGCTTACCAACACTAACACAACCAACACCATAATTTAAATGTATGATCTGGAACAAACATTGACATAATACGATCTCACTTTAAACACGCATCAACAACACTAAAAATTATAATTACCCTAACATAATCAACATCAAAACTCTAAATGTACGATCTCGAATAAACATAAATATAATCCGATCTCGCTTTAAACATGCATCAACAACACTAAAAACTTTTAAAACAAGATGTGAAAAGGTGGGACCGCCACTGGTTATTTTTAAGTTAGGACCGTTGTCAGCCAACGCCTAATAGTTAGGATTATTAAAATCCATTATTCCTTATAAATTTGACATATCTAAGATAGTGACATTTTCTGAGATGTATCAGAATGATTTTAGTAAATAAGAAAGAGGGTGTCTTTCGGGTGATATTACAGTCTTCTGTCACACTTTAAAGGAAGATGATACATTTGTAAAATTTGATGGAATGTGTGACCTTGCTCGTGTAATGATGGAAACCGGAAAATATAAAACTTTTCCAATGGTTTATCGGATATTGAAGCGAGTGTTGGTTTTACTGGTTTCAACCACAACCATTGATATTACGGTCTTTAATCAATCATATGACACTAAATCTATTAAATTAACCCCTTTCAACAATATCTAACCTATGTAATTTTGAAATGGTGAAAATAGTAAAACTGAAATACCAAAAACGAGTTTTAAGAAATCAACTATAAGAAAGATAATCAACTAGGTTCAGAATCCTCTTAACACTTTTCCAAAGTCTTTTGATTATGAATTTATGAAAAACTCGTCATAGTAAAAAAATATTAATGAGGCGTAAAGTGTTAAAAAGCCATTACCCTAACAGGTTGACGACATATCCCCGAATACTCAAGTTATAGACACACCTAACTATCCGATTTTAAGTAACTAAGTAATTTACCTATCCCTTGTGATTTAGAGCTTATTTTGTTGTTTAGAAACACAGATCAATGAACTGAGTGATTATCTATGCTACTCAATTTTAAGCAAACCCTAACTAATTTCCAAACCCTTTTAATCGAGTTCTTCTAATAAGTGACCCATACATATTACTAACCCTTGAACAAGTTCATCCACTACCTATTAAGTATCAAGTCCTAGACTAATGATCGATATATAGTATAAAGATAGATAATGTCACACCCCGACCCGCAGCGGAAAAGGTGATCGGGGCATAATTGGGTTATCATCAAAGCTCATGACATTTATTATAACGTTTCATATTCATTAATACAATTTATTGGGAAATATACAATCATAATTACATCATGTCCTAAACATCATTCTAGGCTTCATTGTTTTCTTCTAAGGCATTTCCTATGTTTTCCTTGCTTCATCCTGTTCACCTGTATCATGTGTAAAAATGGTTTTTGGATCAACAAAAAGTTGGCGAGTGAATCCTATGAAAAACATTTGAACAAGTTTATTTAATTGATTATAAAATAAAGTGCACAACCACACATGAGTAAAAATAGATGTAAACTGATTCACAAAAACAATTAATCATTAAATAATGCACACACATACAATAATAGATTGTTTTGAGGCACGCGTTGCTCAACTCGTCTCCCACGAGAAACTGATGGGCCTAATGAATGAATTGCATATAACTTGACAATATGAAATACATAACTACAAACAATATATACATTCTAAGTTTAGATCACAATATGGTATGGCACAAGTTTAAATAAACGAGTTAATTTTTTTGACACATGACACACCCCAAAACGTGTAAAAAGGGGAGTTGTAAGATTCACTCACATTGGGTGCGTTCGGTTGATGATGTTGAATACGCACGAAGTTGGTTTTAACCACGAGTGAAACTAACCTAGATAATAGCATAATGGTTCGGTAAGTAAGCGGATTTTATTAATCAATTTTAGTAGGATTGTTGGATATATTTTTGTGAGTTTAAGGCTGTTTTCTAACCTTAAAAATGTTATTTTTAAGTATTTTTAATTTATTTTTAAATAAAATAAATAAATAAAAATAATAAAAAAAATGTTGACTTTTTGCGACCGTTGACCGTTGACTTGTTGACTTGTTGACCGGTCAGACTGTGTAATTGTGTGCGCCGGGTGAGGCTCGAACCCGAGACCTCCCGTACGTGTGCACGCAGCTCTACCAACTGAGCTACGTGTCTAACCCGAAATATTTCTGTTTTTAATTATATTTATATACTAATTGAATTAATCTGAAAATCATTTATTTAAAAACGATTTTTAATAACTCGCTCGGTGCTCTCCACAGGTCTCGAACCCGGGACCTGTGGTTTAGGTTAACACACAGTCCACCGCTGGACTGTGTGTCTAACTTGTTAAATATTCCGATTTTTATTATACTTATATACAAACTAAATAATTTCATTTCTGTCTTATATAAAAAGTTTAATAATTGCCCGAACTGGTGCGGTAGTCCGGACTCGAACTCGTGACGTGTGATTTAACGTTCACACAGTCCACCACTGGACTGTGTGTCTATCTTGGTTATTATTCCGGTTTTTATTAAACTTAACATCTATTGCAGTGAATCCGGTTCGGTTAAAAAAAGGAACATTTTTATTAAGGCGAGTATGCGTGGGACAAGAATCGAACTCGGTACGTAAGCGTGTTTTATTTGCACACAGTCCACCGCTGGACTGTGTGTCTAACCCGAGATATATCTTGATTTTAATTAAACATATACAATACTGAACTTCGTCTTCTTCGTCAGACTTAACCAGAATCGGAGTCTGACTGGTTCATCGATTTTAATCAAGTTATTTTAGTGTCTTGTGATTAATTACAGGTGCGATAAATAAAAAGAGCGAGAGATTAAGTGTAAGATATACCGAACAGTGGCTCCTCTGTTTCGCCGGCGAAACTCCGGTGACAGCAGATGATTCCGGCGACGTGTGTCCTGCGGCAGAGGGTCTTCAGGGAGCTTGAGATGAGCGTGGGTGGCTTCGGTATGAGCTCTGGGGGTTCAGTAAGGTACAGAGATGAAAGGTTCGGTTTTCCAGCGAGTTGCAGAAATTCTCCGGCGAGTGAATTTACGTCGGGAAAGAGTGTGATTGTGAGCGAAAAAGCTAACAGAGGTTAGAGGGGGTATTTATAGGGCAGGACATTGACGAATTTAGTCCAATTTCCGTCTTGATTCGTCGGTTAATGATTTTCCGGCGGTTATAACTTGTGTCGCGGACTGGACATCGGTTATAACCGATGTAGTAGTTAATGTTTACGTTAAGTCATTGATAACCGACGCCGTTTGACGAAATCGTCGGATTTTCCGGCGTCAACGGATTTGGGCGCGTCAATTGACTGGATTTGATTTATGTTTTCATTATTTGAATTAATTGTCTGGATGAATTACTAAAGAATACAAGTGGCGCAGTGGTTGGATGGAAGAGTGTTAAGGCTTTGTTTGACCAGTTTGACCCGGCTGACCCGGGTTCGAAACCCGGCAGCCTTGTTTTATTTTTAAACCACTATTTTTAATAATTTTTCAAATATAAATTATATATTCCAATATACTTATTAATTATGTATCGTTTAAAATTATTTTGGGCATTAAATACGCAACGAAATTTTTAACTGATTGTTCGGTTAATAAACAGAGCGGGTTTGGTAAATCCGGTTTTTGACGGATGTTACAGTATCCCCTGCTTTTTAGAAATTTCGTCCCGAAATTTAAGTAGTGACATATTTGTCTAAAAAGGATGGTGTTTAGTTTGACAGTTACATGCTTAGAAAAAAAGAGTAAGAGTTTAAGTTTTTGTTTGAGGCGGTAACGTCCCTTGTAAGGGTTAAGTACCCTGTTACAGGAATCGCTTTTTGTTGCCTACGGTAAAAATATTGATAAGCAGTATCGATTCACTAAGTATGATTTCTTGCGCAAGAGTTTTGATATGTTTGGAAGGATAGGGTTATATCCTAAAGCAAAACTTCTAATACTACAACCTACATGGAACTTCTCATAACCGTCTAACAATGCCTCTGATCCTTTGGCAAGAATACTTATATATAGGAAGTACCAGCGGCGTATCCACCATATTCTTGTCAAATTTTCATTGGTTTTATCAGTAAGTTATGATTGGTTCTATGATGTGACTCTAGAACATAAATAAGCGCCACAACCAATGTACCAAGAAATTACTAAATCCTACATAAAACTTCTCATAACCGCCTGACAATGCCTCTGATCCTTTGACAATAATACTTATATATAGGAAGTACCAGCGGCGTATCCACCATATTCTTGTCAAATTTTCATTGGTTTTATCAGTGAGTTATGATTGGTTCTATGATGTAACTCTAGAACATAAATAAACACAACAACCAATATTTGAGTCCACATTCTGATAGCATACATGTTTGAATGGTGACAGTTCCTCTCTCGTTTGTTATGATGGAGAGGTTAGTTTATGTAGAAATAGAACACAATCCAATTTCTTTATATGGTGAGATGATATGAATGTAACACAAATTTCAACCAAGACAATACTAAATCCTACATGGAACTTCTCATAACCGCCTGATAATGTCTCTGATCCTTTGGCAAGAATACTTATATATAGGAAGTACCAGCGGCGTATCCACCATATTCTTGTCAAATTTTCGTTGGTTTTATCCGCAAGTTATGATTAGTTCTATGTGACTCTACAACAAACACAACAACCAAAACTTGAGTCTTAATTCTGATAGTATTCATGTTTGAATGATGACAACACCTCTCTCGTTTGTTGTGATGGAGAGGTTAGTCATTGTGGAAGTGAGACATAGCTCAACTTCTTTAAATGATGAAATTGAATACGCTGAAATGTATGATGAACAAACTTCGACCAAAACATACTAAATCCTACATGGAACCTCTCATAACCGCCTGATAATGCCTCCGATCCTCTGACAAGAATACTTATATATAGGAAGTACCAACGGCGTATCCACCATATTCTTGTCAAATTTTCATTGACTTTATCCGCAAGTTATGATTAGTTCT
Organism: Scalesia atractyloides; assembly: GCA_947069175.1. Lineage (NCBI taxonomy): Eukaryota > Viridiplantae > Streptophyta > Magnoliopsida > Asterales > Asteraceae > Scalesia > Scalesia atractyloides. Next base: position 18,278,367 of record CAMTDV010000016.1, on the reverse strand, counting down.
ATGTGACTCTACAACAAACACAACAACCAAAACTTGAGTCTTAATTCTGATAGTATCCATGTTTGAATGATGACAATACCTCTCTCGTTTGTTGTGATGGAGAGGTTAGTCATTGTGGAAGTGAGACATAGCTCAACTTCTTTAAATGATGAAATTGAATACGCTGAAATGTATGATGAACAAACTTCGACCAAAACATACTAAATCCTACATGGAACCTCTCATAACCGCCTGATAATGCCTCCGATCCTCTGACAAGAATACTTATATATAGGAAGTACCAGCGGCGTATCCACCATATTCTTGTCAAATTTTCATTGACTTTATCCGCAAGTTATGATTAGTTCTATGTGACTCTACAACAAACACAACAACCAAAACTTGAGTCTTAATTCTGATAGTATCCATGTTTGAATGATGACAATACCTCTCTCGTTTGTTGTGATGGAGAGGTTAGTCATTGTGGAAGCGAGACATAGCTCAACTTCTTTAAATGATGAAATTGAAATACGCTGAAATGTATGATGAACAAACTTTGACCAAAACATACTAAATCCTACATGGAACCTCTCATAACCGCCTGATAATGCCTCCGATCCTCTGACAAGAATACTTATATATAGGAAGTACCAGCGGCGTATCCACCATATTCTTGTCAAATTTTCATTGACTTTATCCGCAAGTTATGATTAGTTCTATGTGACTCTACAACAAACACAACAACCAACACTTGAGTCTTAATTCTGATAGTATCCATGTTTGAATGATGACAATACCTCTCTCGTTTGTTGTGATGGAGGTTAGTCATTGTGGAAGCGAGACATAGCTCAACTTCTTTAAATGATGAAATTGAAATACGCTGAAATGTATGATGAACAAACTTTGACCAAAACATACTAAATCCTACATGGAACCTCTCATAACCGCCTGATAATGCCTCCGATCCTCTGACAAGAATACTTATATATAGGAAGTACCAGCGGCGTATCCACCATATTCTTGTCAAATTTTCATTGACTTTATCCGCAAGTTATGATTAGTTCTATGTGACTCTACAACAAACACAACAACCAACACTTGAGTCTTAATTCTGATAGTATCCATGTTTGAATGATGACAACACCTCTCTCGTTTGTTGTGTTGGAGAGGTTAGTCATTGTAGAAATGGAATACAATCCAATTTCTTTAAATGATAAGATGCCATAAATGCTAAATCAGTAAGTACAAAACAAACTTCAATCAAGACAATACTAAATTCCACATGGAACTTCTCATAACCGCCAGATAATGCCTCTGATCCTTTGGCAAGAATACTTATATATAGGAAGTACCAGCGGCGTATCCACCATATTCTTGTCAAATTTTCATTGGCTTTATCCGTAAATTATGATTAGTTCTATGTGACTTTAAAAACAAAACAAACTGAAATAGTAATTCGCATTAGGATCCTTGGATAAGATTCCAATTTATAACTGAGATACGGGAAAATTGAGATAACATAAAGAAAAACATAAACACTAAGCGGCTGGAGTTGAATCTTCATTTTCGGTGAAGGGGACTAGTTGGGTGGTTTCGTTTGGGCCGTCATTATCTTCAACAGGATTGGCGTTGATGTTGAACACTCTTCCTCTTGCTGGTGGCCTAGTGATTGGGTTTTCTTGATTTACTTGGTTAACTGGGTTTGAGTGAGCTTGAGCGTTTATGATGTTAACCAGTCGAGGGCACGTGTTTCTAAAGTGGGTAGGGTCGCCACAATTGAAACAAGCTCGAACATATGGGAACATGGGGTATTGGGGTTGTTGATAGGTTTGGATCATGTTTTGAGTAGGGGGAGAGATTTGGTTTTGAGGGGTGCGGCAAACCTTGCTCAAATGACCATAGCGTCCACAATTTGCACATAGTCGACAAGGTAAGGTAAGGGGATGGTGATAAAAACAGGTGTTACATCGAGGGTGAGGTCCAAGGTATGGTTTCTTATTTAGGTAAGTTGAGTTGGGTGCTACTTGAGTGATTGGGATAGCTTGGATGGGTATGGCTTGTGAAATTGGTTGATTACGTTGTGTGACAGTGAAAAGTTGCCCATCTCGTTTTCTCTTAAAAGTGGGTTGAGAAGGGGATTCGGTTAGGGTGGAGTTTGAAGTTTCAGTCGATGCCTTATCCTTCTTCTTCTCCTCCTTGAAGTCTTTGTTCCGGATTCGGTTTTCGGTGAGCTCTGTAGCTAACTCCATTGCTGCTTCCAAAGTTGCAGGTGTGGTACTTATTACAGAGTCTTGAATTTTTGACGGAAGACCTCGAATGTAGTGCTCGATCAAACGGTAGAGGGGAGTGAATAAGTTGGGAATCATTTGATTCAACTCGAGGAATCTTTTGTTGTATGTGGTGTGGTCGCCTTCCTTTTGCTTCAACGAATAGAACTCATCTTCTAATTTCTTGATTTCGCTCCTCGGGCAAAACCGTCTTGTCATGATTTCCTTCAACTCTTCCCAAGTCAAAGTCATAGCATCTTCAACGCCTCGTTTGGCCTTCTCTGTATTCCACCAAGTAAGTGCTACTCCATATAAACGACCAGTAGCATATCGCACCTTGCGATCATCGGGGCAATCGCAATTTAGAAAAGTGTTCTCCATTTCTTCAAACCAATGGAGGAGAGCGGTGACACCTTCAGTCCCTTCGTATTTTGGAGGGTCACAGGATTTGAAAAGCTTGTAGGTGCATTTAGTGGTATTTGGGGGAGGGTTGATAACGTTTTGATTTTCTTGGTTGACAGGGTTAGTGGTAAGTGCTTGTTGGACTTGAATTACAATGTTGGGTATTACGGCAGCCATTTGTTGAGCGATTAGGGCAGCCATGCGTTCGCGGGCTTTTCCTGCTCTCATCTTCCTACGGGCGAGGCTAGAAGACATCTACAAGGAATACATATCAAGAGTATGAGTTGGATGTTTTTGGGATCATGGGTCGTACTTGGGAATGAACATTCATAAAATAAATATAGAAAAAACAAATCTACTACATCCATAGGATGTCTTGGGGTTTGCTCGTAATTGGGCCTTGCATGCCGCCATACTTCACCTTCGTAATCATGTGGGCCACCATGAATGTAACATCAGTAAAAAACCGGATTTACCAAACCCGCTCCGTTTATTAACCGAACAATCAGTTAAAAATTTCGTTGCTTATTTAATGCCCAAAATAATTTTAAACGATACATAATTAATAAGTATATGGGGATATATAATTTGTTTTTGAAAAACTGTTAAAAATAATAAAATAAAAATAAAATGGTACTGCCGGGTTTCGAACCCGGGTCAGTCAGCCGGGTCAACAACAACTTAACACTCAACTCTCCAACCACTGCGCCACTTGTATTTCTTATTCAGTATTGAAGACAATTAAATCATAACATGATTATCGAATTCAAAATCGGCGCGCCCAAATTTCAGTCGTCGGAAATTCCGACTATCTCGCTAAGATTGGACGGTTACTTCAGTTATAACGTAAACCTTAATCACTACATCGGTTATAACCGACGCCTGAGTCCGCGACACAAGTTATAACCGCCGGAAAGTTTCTAACCGACGAATCAAGTCGGAAAACGGGTCAAATTCATCGATGTCCCGCCCTATAAATACTTCCTCGAACCTCTACTAGCTTTTTCGCTCAAAACCGCACCTTTACCCGACGTAATTCCACTCGCCGGAAAAGTTCTGCACATCGCCGGAAAACCGAACCCTTCACCTTTGTGCCTTACTGAACCCCCAGAGCTTATACCGAAGTCACCCACATCCATCTCAAGCTCACTGAAGACTCTCTGCCGCAAGACATACGTCGCCGGAAGTTTCTGTTGTCGCCGGAGTTTCGCCGAGAAACAGAGGAGTCCAGTCGGTATACCTTACGCTTAATCCTTCATTCTTTTTATTTAATCTCACATGTATTTAACCACCAGACACTAAAGAACATGATTAAAACTTCGAACCAGTCGGACTTCCGATTCTGGTTAAATTCAACGAAGAAGACGAAGTTTCAGTTGTGTATATGTATAATTAAAATCAAGTTATAACTCGGGTTAGACACACAGTGTCACATCCTCAATTTCCACTTGCGGAGTTTTACCGCGAGGCGTGTGAACAAACCAGAATCTGAAACACTAGTACGTCGAACGACTCTATATGATTTGATAATACGTTTTCCAAAAATCATTTGTTTAACCATTCGTCGTAGATTTTATATTGTCTTAGTTAGTTACCAATGTTTAGCGGAAGCATTAGTTTTTAAAGTTGAGCGGAAGCATAAAGTAAAGTAACGGAACGGGCGCCAACATAAACGCCAAAACCAAAGAAAAACCCAAAACAATGTTTGTAAATGAGACTCGATAAAAGATGTCTTGATCAATGCAAGTGAGTGCACCTAGAGCTCCTAGCGTCCTGAGAAACATGTAAAGAAACAAGTGTCAACATTAAAGATGAGTGAGTTCACAGGTTTTCATAAATTCGTTTGTTCGGTTATGAGTTTGTTTCCCCCGTTATCCCTAACCCGGGATAACGATTTAGTTCCATTATTCCCAACCCGGAATAATACTGATAGTTCCATTATTCCTTACCCGGAATAATAACGTTGTTGGTTCCATTATCCCTAACCTGGGATAATATTGCTGATGGTTCCATTATTCCTAACCCGGAATAATATTGTTGTTTGTTCCATTATTCCTAACCCGGAATAATATTGTTGATTCGTAATTAAGTTCAATGTTAAGATATATAGGTAGCTAGCCTAAAGTTATGTCATGTAAGTGTTCGCGATCGAAGCTGACTGTTGTGCCTCCGTGTTGCCAGGCCTATCACTGACCATGGCGAAGTTAGGCCAAATTATTCACCCGTTGACCATACCCGGTCGGCTAGCGCGACTAGCTTGGATGGGGCTTGTCGGGCCCAGTAGTACTACTTATAATTTCCCCGCTATTTAAACCCAATACTAACGATCCGAGAGATTGTCGAGGACTTATGTGATATAGCTGCTTAGTGACCATAACGTTACATTAACATTAACTTAGTTACCGAATAGTTATGTGACGTTGATTTCGTATAACGTAAAGAGATTGAGTTGAAGAGTGTATACATGTTTCTCCCCCTGTTGTTTAAAACCGGATAAAATTAGGGGCCGTGAACTCACCTTTAGTTGCTCGGTTAGTGTAACACAGAAGTTGCAATTGATGGGACCGCTAATTGCGTCCTAATAAACCAATTGATTTCAAGTTAGTGTGTGAACACACCAATACAAATTCTACACATAATTTACGCACAAAGTGATACACACAATCAAAATTCCTAACATTCAAACATGCATACAAGTATCCTCATGTGAACATAGTAATCAAAACAATTTATCATGAACATAATCAAATCCATGAAACACTTTGGTGCACACATTCACAAGTTATCAAGTTTCAGCTTACATACTCATAATTCGGCTGTTTTCTAGGATTTTTATATAATAGTTCCAACGTTCCAAAAATTCCAATTATTTTACAGCAGGTGACAACTATACTGTAGAAATTTATATAAATTTTTCAAGTCCTAATACTTTACCAATTATCCATAAATATTAATATACTAAGCTGCAGTCAGATTCGTCACTTTCTGACTGCAGTCCACGGAAGAATTTATTTAAAAATCACTGTTCGTCCGATTAACAAAATTCCAGTGGGAGTTGCCCGGAAATTTCCATACCTAGTTGCTGTACAAATTTCATGATTCGACTCCCTACAGATTATTAAATCCAAGTCGATAAACAACTAACAAAATTTCAGGATTTTCACAGCTTTAGTTACTGAACTTAATTGGCCACTTAAAAATATCAAACGAATTCAGAAAAATATGAATCCAGTGCCATTAGATTCGTTATTTAAATCTCTATGTTTTAGACTTCAGAAAATCCATTTTTCGACAACTAATGACCGAGTTACAGCCAGTTGAAGTCGGCTGTAACCATCATTCAGCAGCCTGATTCAGCACTTTATCACAAACTAACTCGCTTAAACCGTTTATATATTGAACATATGCGATCAAGAACAGATTTTTCCAATCCTATATCATTATATATATCATATCCATGCAAACCCTAATCATAATCTCTAGTTTTTATCGATCAAAACGCAACCTATGTTATATGATTTTCGAAAACATCAAACTTTCAAACTAGCATAATCAATCCGAAAACAACACAATCACTACATTCAAACACATATATCCGAATATAATCTTGTAACAATGATAAATCCTAACCTTTAATGACAAGGTAAATGAGCCGAGACTTGGACGGGACTGATTCGGATATGATGAAGGTTGCGACCGGGAAGGTGAATGGCGAGGGCTGCCGCGATCAAAGGAAGTGCAAGAGGGCTGTTTGCGATCGAGGAGGTGAACAAGGGGCTGCCGTCGGCTGTTTTCTCAACTAGGGTTTGTGTTTTTGTTTTGTGAAGAAAGCATGCATGTGTGTTTGTATATATAGGCGCAAGGGATGCAAGGGAAAAGGGAAGGGTTGCGGTTTGGGTTGTTTGCTCGCTGCCGAAGGGTTTGGGTGGGGCGGTTTGGGTTTAAGACTTGATCCCCAAGTTTGGTTCCTTGAGTCGCAAGAAAAGAGGCCGGCTCGTGTCGCGGTTCGGCTCGATTCGTTTATATATTTATTATATATATTTCGTAACTAAAACAAATCACGTAATCGAACATCACATATTCACCAACTCACAAACGTTTATACACATAGCACGTAATTAGTTTGACAAGTTCACGAAATAATTATCGTAATTATTTCGAGCGTGCAACTTAAGTCTCCGAACCAAATTAACGTAGGAACGAATAACCGTGAAGTAGCGCGTTTTAGATATCCGAAATACCGGGATGTCACATTATCCCCATGTTGAAAGAATTTTCGTCCCGAAAATTGAGTAAACGCGGTTTAGAATGCAGCGTACATGTTTAGAGTGCCACGCACAAAGAGTTAGTTCGTTAACGATGGTACGTGAAGTTACAAGAAGTTCCCAAGTGCCATGCACAAAGATTCCCAAGTGCCATGCACAAGGGAATCTTGTTAACAATGGTACGCGAAAGTATGAGAAATTTCCAGGTTGTCACATCATCCCCATGTTGAAAGAATTTTCGTCCCGAAAATTTAGTTGCTGGTATCGTTAGTTTGCTGCTCAGCTGCAAAGAGGTGTGGGTATTTGCTTTTCATTTGGTCCTCTCTTTCCCACGTGAACTCCGGTCCACGCTTAGAGTCCCAACGAACCTTAACGATCGGAATCTTGCTGTGCCTTCGAGTCTTGATCTCACGATCCATGATCTCAATAGGCTGTTCCACAAAGTGCAGTCGTTCATCCACTTGAATCTCATCCAATGGAATGACTAGAGTTTCATCTGATAGACACTTCTTCAGATTTGACACGTGAAACACGTTGTGAACTCCACTGAGTTCGGCAGGAAGGTCTAATTGATAAGCTACGGGTCCAATACGTTTCAAGATCACAAACGGACCTACGTACCGTGGGTTTAGTTTGCCCCGTTTTCCGAAGCGGATTACACCCTTCCAGGGTGACACCTTCAGTAGGACGCGATCGCCTACTTGAAATTCGAGCGGTTTGCGTCGTTGATCAGCGTAGCTTTTCTGTCGATCTCGTGCCGCCGCCATGCGGTTTCTGATTTGTACAATCTTTTCAGTAGCCTCAAGTATCAACTCAGGGCCTGTAAGTTGGCTGTCACCGACTTCTGCCCAACAGACCGGTGATCTACATTTACGACCGTATAATGCCTCAAACGGTGCTGCCGATATACTTGTATGGTAACTGTTGTTATACGAGAATTCCACTAAAGGCAGGTGGATTTCCCAACTATTTCCAAAGTCTACTACGCATGCCCTAAGCATGTCTTCCAAGGTCTGTATGGTCCTTTCGCTTTGACCATCAGTCTGAGGGTGATAAGCAGTGCTCATATCTAAGCGTGTGCCCAACGCTTTCTGAAGTGACTGCCAGAAGTTGGACGTGAAGCGAGCATCTCTGTCTGAGATGATGGACGTTGGCACTCCGTGCCGAGAAACTACTTCCTTAATGTAGATGCGAGTCAACTTCTCCATCTTATCTGTTTCTTTAATAGCTAGGAAGTGTGCGGACTTAGTTAAACGATCCACAATCACCCAGATGGTATCGCAACCACCCAAAGTTCGCGGGAGTTTAGTGATGAAATCCATCGAGATCTGATCCCATTTCCACACTGGGATTTCAGGTTGTTGAAGTAGCCCCGATGGCTTTTGATACTCTACCTTGACTTTTGCACAAGTCATACACTTACTCACGTAGGTGGCTATATCAGCTTTCATGTTGGGCCACCAATACGCAGCTTTAAGGTCTTGATACATCTTATCCGAACCAGGATGGACAGAGTATCGGGATTTGTGAGCTTCGTCCATGACTAGCTCTCTGAGGTTTCCGTAGAGAGGTACCCATATGCGATTCATGAAATACCGGGCTCCATTGGGTTTTACTTCCCAATCGCGTTCCATTTTTCCCACCGATTCGGCCTTGATGTTTTCTTCCTTAACTGCTTCTAACTGAGCGTCGCGTATCTGTTCGGGTAACCCCGAATGAATAGTGAGCTGTAGTGCTCGTACTCGATGAGGTTTCAAGTGTTCCTTCCTACTGAGGGCATCAGCTACCACGTTAGCTTTACCCGGGTGATACCGAATGGCACACTCATAATCGTTCAAGAGTTCGACCCAGCGACGCTGTCGCATGTTCAACTCCTTCTGATCAAAGATGTGTTGGAGGCTCTTGTGGTCTGTAAAGATTGTGCACTTCGTTCCATAGAGGTAGTGTCTCCAAATCTTAAGTGCAAACACTACTGCTCCCAATTCCAGGTCATGCGTTGTGTAGTTTTTCTCATGAACCTTCAGTTGTCGCGACGCATACGCGATGATCTTATCGCGTTGCATGAGTACGCATCCCAACCCCTGAATGGAAGCATCACAATATACTACAAAGTCATCTGTCCCTTCCGCAAGGACAGAATGGGTGCACTGCAAAGTTTCTGTTTCAGCAATTGAAATGCCGCTTCCTGCTTGTCACCCCAAGCATACTTGATGCCTTTCTGGTGTGAGGGTAGTAAGCGGTTGTGCGATCTTTGAAAATCCCTCGATGAAACGTCTGTAGTAACCAGCCAAACCCAAAAATTGGCGGATCTCCGTCGGTGTCCTGGGTGCTTCCCAGTTTTTGATAGCTTCAATCTTGGCAGGGTGGATACCCTTTTCATTTACGATATGCCCGAGAATCTGAACTTCCCGAATCCAGAAATCACACTTCGAAAGCTTGGCATATAGTTTCTCCTGTTGAAGTAATCCTAGCAGTAATCGTAGATGTTCAGCATGTTCTTCTTCACTTTTAGAGTAGATGAGTATGTCATCGATGAACACAATGACAAACTTGTCGAGGTATGGTTTACACATACGGTTCATGAGGTCCATGAACACCGCGGGTGCGTTGGTGAGACTGAAGGGCATGACCAAGAACTCATAATGGCCATACCGAGTACGAAATGCCGTCTTAGCGATATCCTCCTCCCTGACGCGTAGCTGATGGTAACCGGACCGTAGATCAATCTTGGAGTAGTAGCTTGACCCTTGAAGTTGATCGAAGAGATCGTCGATGCGAGGTAACGGGTATCGGTTCTTGACAGTAACCTTGTTGAGTTCCCTATAGTCGATACACATGCGGAAGGTCCCGTCCTTCTTCTTGAAAAAAGGACTGGAGCTCCCCATGGCGAAGCGCTTGGTCGGATAAATCCTTTTTCTAACAGCTCCTGAAGTTGGGTAGACAGCTCCTGCAGCTCGGCTGGAGCTAGGCGGTATGGAGCCTTGGCGATAGGAGTTGCATGGTTCGCCAATTCGATTTTAAACTCCAATTGTCGATGGGGTGGAAGACCAGGTAATTCCTCTGGGAATACATCGGAAAAATCACGGACGACAGGGATGTCTTCTATACGTTTCTCGTCCTTAGGCTGTTCGGTAACCAGTGCGAGTAAAGCGAAGGAGTTCTTTCTCCGAAGATGCTTCTGCGCTTGCATGTAAGAGATGATGTTTGTGACGGCGCCTGCCTACTCGCCTTGCACCGTCAAGATTTCGTCATTAGATAGCAGAATACGGATAGATTTTTCGAAGCAGAGAACTTCAGCTCAGACGTCGGATAGCCAGTCCATTCCGACTACCACGTCAAAACTACCCAGGGTAGTTGTCATCAGATCAATGGTAAAGGTGTGACCCGCGAGTTTGAGTTGACAGCCGGATACTATATGGGTCACATCTACGGATTTACCATCTGCTAGTTCTATGACATAAGGGGTCTCTAAGGGTTTAGGCGTGAGATTTAGGTTCTTCCTAAAAGACTCAGATATAAAGCTCCTATCCGCACTCGTATCAAAAAGCACAGTAGCAAAATGTTCATTAAGGGGAAACTTACCGGTGACCACGTTCGAGTCGTTTCTGGCCTCTCCGCGGCCCAACGTAAATGCGCGACCTTTGGCACCTCCTGTGCCACCATTTCCATTATTGCTGTTGTTATTGTTGTTGTTGTGGTTATTGTGATGTGGTTGTTCCCACCATTGTTGTTGTTGTTGTTACGGAGCTGTGGGCAGTCTCTTTTGAAGTGGGCAGTGCTACCACACTGATAGCATCCCCGGTTAACACCCTGCTGTGGGCCTTGGGGTTGATTTTGGTTCTGTCGGGACATGATTTCCCCGCGACAATCCTTTGCCGCATGCCCCACTTTGCCACATCGTTGGCAGCGATTTCCGGCACAAGGGCCGTGATGATGAAGATTACAGCGATTGCACTGCGGCCTTCGACCTACATAGCCGCTTGCGTTCTGGTTGTTGTTGTTGTTGTTGTTGGCGGGCTGATTTTGGTGACCCCGGTGGCTGTTGTAATGGTTGAACCGTTTCTGGGTCCCCTGTTGTGGCTGGGATGACGAAGACTGTCGAACAGACGAGTCTTCAAACTTTCTTTTATTATCAGGGGCAACTTCAGTTGTACCCCGAGCTGGCAACTTCTTTTGTTCCACCGCCTTATCGGTGAGTTTGTGCGCCAACCTGATTGCTTGATGTTCAGTTGCAGGGTTGCTAGCCATCACCATACCCTGAATCTCCGGGACCAGACCCCCAAGGTAGAACTCGAGTCGTTTCTCCACAGTGTTCGCCAGATCGGGACATAGAAATACCAAGTCGTGATGTTTTGCTGTGTATGCTTCGATTTCAGATCCCACCATCTTGTGGTTCCATAAGGCTTGCTCCGACTGTTTCACTATGTCTCGTGGACAGTACTCCTCTTTGATTAGGGCCTTAAACTCGACCCAGGCCATTACATTTGCAGCAATAAGTCCACGCGTTTGGACTTGTGCATTCCACCCAGTTAGTGCCCCATCTTCCAGTGTTGAGGCTGCATACTTGACCTTGTTAGCCTCCAGACAGTTGCACATCTCAAATACCGATTCAGATTTTTCGATCCAGCGGACAAGTCCTATGGGTCCTTCTGCCGCCGAGAATTTGCTTGGTTTCGCGTCGAGGAACATCTTGTAGGGGTTAAAACCCCCTCCTGCTGACAGAGAACAGGTAGTCAGCGAGGAATTCTACTAGCCCAACTATTAGATCTCCTGAAAATTTAATAATGGTTACCTGCCGGTTGGTTCTGAACACCCGCTAGAGCTACGTTCACGTGCTCTTGAATCATTGCAGCTAGTTCTTCGGGCGTCATGTTAAGGTTTCCGCGTCGTCCAGTTGCCATTTAGATCTTCGAAAGACAACATAAACACACCCCGATAAGTCTATATATCCAATATAGTTATCCTACTTCGTACTTAAATAATTCTCAAGTTATGTCAGCTCAAATATATTAAATAGTCAAAAGAAGTACTTGATTAAATAAAGTTTCAACGTCTTACAAAGTGTCAACCAAACATATGAATTCACTATAAAGTCTCAAGTTTAAACGCAAGTGGGAAAATAAATAGACTGAAGGAAAGTAAATAAAATAAGCGAGACGTGTTAGTCGTCTACGTCTCCATCCCCCAAATCACTATCGTTGCCGTCATCCTGCGCGGCATTCCCGGCTTCTGCAGCTGGGTCCTCCTCCGGATCCTCCTCTGGATCCTCCTCTAGATCCTCTTCTGGATCCTCCTCTGGATCCTCTTCAGGATCCTCCTCTGGATCCTCTTCCGGATCCTCCTCCACCGGCACTGGAGGGGCCGGTGCTGGTGCAGGTGCAGGTGCTTGATTTTGCTCTAGCTCCTGAATTCTCCAACTAGATTCCAGGACTCTGTCTTCGAGCCAGTCGGCTCTTATCTGCTCAGCACGCAGATCTCTGGCTAAAGTGTTACGAGCTATCTTACTCGTATGTTGCTCTTCCTCGAGCGAGTCAGTTTTACCTGTCAGTTGTCGGATCATCCATCCCTGTGCTAGGATGGTTTCCTGCATTCTTTCTAATTGTTCTTGTTGTTTCTGTATCATATTTCTAAGTAGGTCATTTCCTACTTCTACAGAGTTAACCGGTTTGACCGGCACAGCGATGATTGGGCGTAATGACGACTCCTCCCCCAGAGCGAGCCTTTTCCTCGCAACTGAGCGTGTCTCCACGCCATAAGATGGTAAGGGTTCCACCATAGGTGCCTTTCCTGGCGCCCTTGGGTGCGAAAGTTTGTCGGATGATGATGATGATGATGACATTGCCTGTTAGGTCGTGTAGTTAGTTACGAGTTGTTTTCATTTCTTATTATGAAGTCATAATCTACATACACAGTTGTGGTACATCACATAATAAGATATAATCAGTTCGGTCCCAAACTACGTCTAGTGTCGTGTAATCAGCTATAGTTTAGGTCTACTTTTAATGCAACCCTGGTTCTCTATAGCTAGTGGCTCTGGTACCAATCTGTCACACCCTCAATTTCCACTTGCGGAGTTTTACCGCGAGGCGTGTGAACAAACCAGAATCTGAAACACTAGTACGTCGAACGACTCTATATGATTTGATAATACGTTTTCCAAAAATCATTTGTTTAACCATTCGTCGTAGATTTTATATTGTCTTAGTTAGTTACCAATGTTTAGCGAAAGCATTAGTTTTTAAAGTTGAGCGGAAGCATAAAGTAAAGTAACGGAACGGGCGCCAACATAAACGCCAAAACCAAAGAAAAACCCAAAACAATGTTTGTAAATGAGACTCGATAAAAGATGTCTTGATCAATGCAAGTGAGTGCACCTAGAGCTCCTAGCATCCTGAGAAACATGTAAAGAAACAAGTGTCAACATTAAAGATGAGTGAGTTCACAGGTTTTCATAAATTCGTTTGTTCGGTTATGAGTTTGTTTCCCCCGTTATCCCTAACCCGGGATAACGATTTAGTTCCATTATTCCCAACCCGGAATAATACTGATAGTTCCATTATTCCTTACCCGGAATAATAACGTTGTTGGTTCCATTATCCCTAACCTGGGATAATATTGCTGATGGTTCCATTATTCCTAACCCGGAATAATATTGTTGTTTGTTCCATTATTCCTAACCCGGAATAATATTGTTGATTCGTAATTAAGTTCAATGTTAACATATATAGGTAGCTAGCCTAAAGTTATGTCACGTAAGTGTTCGCGATCGAAGCTGACTGTTGTGCCTCCGTGTTGCCAGGCCTATCACTGACCATGGCGAAGTTAGGCCAAATTATTCACCCGTTGACCATACCCGGTCGGCTAGCGCGACTAGCTCGGATGGGGCTTGTCGAACCCGGGACCTATGGTTTAGGTTAACACACAGTCCACCGCTGGACTGTGTGTCTAACTTGTTAAATATTCCGATTTTTATTATACTTATATACAAACTAAATAATTTCATTTATGTCTTATATAAAAAGTTTAATAATTGCCCGAACCGGTGCGGTAGTCCGGACTCGAACTCGTGACGTGTGATTAAACGTTCACACAGTCCACCACTGGACTGTGTGTCTATCTTGGTTATTATTCCGGTTTTTATTAAACTTAACATCTATTGCAGTGAATCTGGTTCGGTTAAAAAAAGGAACATTTTTATTAAGGCGAGTATGCGTGGGACAAGAATCGAACTCGGTATGTAAGCGTGTTTTATTTGCACACAGTCCACCGCTGGATTGTGTGTCTAACCCGAGATATATCTTGATTTTAATTAAACATATACAATACTGAACTTCGTCTTCTTCGTCAGACTTAACCAGAATCGGAGTCTGACTGGTTCATCGATTTTAATCAAGTTCTTTTAGTGTCTTGTGATTAATTACAGGTGCGATAAATAAAAAGAGCGAGAGATTAAGTGTAAGATATACCGAACAGTGGCTCCTCTGTTTCGCCGGCGAAACTCCGGTGACAGTAGATGATTCCGGCGACGTGTGTCCTGCGGCAGAGGGTCTTCAGGGAGCTTGAGATGAGTGTGGGTGGCTTCGGTATGAGCTCTGGGGGTTCAGTAAGGCACAGAGGTGAAAGGTTCGGTTTTCCGGCGAGTTGCAGAAATTCTCCGGCGAGTGAATTTACGTCGGGAAAGAGTGTGATTGTGAGCGAAAAAGCTAACAGAGGTTAGAGGGGGTATTTGTAGGGCAGGACATTGACGAATTTAGTCCAATTTCCGTCTTGATTCGTCGGTTAATGATTTTCCGGCGGTTATAACTTGTGTCGCGGACTGGACATCGGTTATAACCGATGTAGTAGTTAATGTTTACGTTAAGTCATTGATAACCGACGCCGTTTGACGAAATCGTCGGATTTTCCGGCGTCAACGGATTTGGGCGCGTCAGTTGACTGGATTTGATTTATATTTTCATTATTTGAATTAATTGTCTGGATGTATTACTAAAGAATACAAGTGGCACAGTGGTTGGATGGAAGAGTGTTAAGGCTTTGTTTGACCAGTTTGACCCGGCTGACCCGGGTTCGAAACCCGGCAGCCTTGTTTTATTTTTAAACCACTATTTTTAATAATTTTTCAAATATAAATTATATATTCCAATATACTTATTAATTATGTATCGTTTAAAATTATTTTGGGCAATAAATACGCAACGAAATTTTTAACTGATTGTTCGGTTAATAAACGGAGCGGGTTTGGTAAATCCGGTTTTTGACGGATGTTACAGATAATAGATACCAAACATGCAAAACCTCATAGAAAGATCCAAATTACACACAAAAACTCATTCAAAGATCAATTCTCAACTTCAGATCACACATCATAAGTTCATTAGTAAACACTTACGAAAATCACATTTTTACAAATAAAATCATCAAATATCACAAAGTATTAAGCATCATCCTACCCTAACCAGTTATAAGGCAGTTAGCTATCCATAAAAATAACTAAAGCACAAGAATTCATTGAGTACGTGATAAAAACTATAGGAAAATAGATATACGAAAGTTCTAACTTAGTAAGAATCGATAGATCGATCTCTTATATGCCAGGTCTTCTTGAATCATTCTCCTTGAATCTTCTTGATTGAAACACTTGAACAACCCATTTTTTGCTATTCCTGATATCTGAGTTCGCAACTTAGGGTTTCTTGGACGACTTATTCTATTTATAGGGTCCATGTAAGTTTCGGGTCGGGTACGACATGTACTATCTAATCGGGTACCGCCCATAATCTTCCGCATCATCAGATGGGCCCGCCTCAAGACGACTTACTGTTCGATCTAAAGAGAAACTTTTCATAAAGTAAAAAAGATGATATAATGGCTCGATTTTAGCTTTCAAAAATCAAAGAGAAGAAATCTATTGGGTATGTGTTTAACTTTATTTATTATCATGTTTTTATTTTTTTTCCGTTTACATTTTATGAAAGCACACTAAATTTTCTTTTGAACGTTACCCCTGAAATTTTGGTCTAGATCCACCGCTGTATACGAGTGAAGTTGTATGCCTACATGCGACACAACAACCATATCTTATACTTGCTACAATAACCTAATTAAGCGATAACTACATTCCTTATTCGGATTCCCTATGAATAACTTACATCATTAAGGTTATCCATCGTCTATGAATACTAGTTATTTCCCAACCTATTATGCATTCACAAACACATATCTTTATAGCTACTCATACAACGATACTTAATCGTTTGTTGAAGTTGGGTCACGAGTCATCCCTCCATGACGAGACTAAGGCTGTGTGGTATGAGATAAAGCCCCTAGAGGCTTTATCACGCCACGTAAGCGTCATATAAGCGCCAACTAGGTAGGGGGCTCCATGGTTAACTACCTTGTAGTGGGATAAAGCCCTATAAAGTCCCTACCATCATTACTCAATTATTTTTTTTAATTTATATTTATATTAAAATCAAACAATAAATAAAAATAAATATATAAATATTAAATTTCAAACACTGACACATTACAATTAAGCACCAAAAATATTATTTCTACTCGTCTTCGTCCCCAACACGATTACTCCATAGATGTTCAACCAAATCCTCTCGAAAATTCAAGTATGTATTCCTATCATGTATCTTCATTTAGATAGCTTCTTACTAGGCGTAGTTAAGTAGTGGGTTCGTCGATTGAAAGGTATCGTTGAAGTCGGCATAAAAGGCTCGGCCCGTATCCTCCAAGATTATGTTATGCAAGATGATACACGTATACGTTACGTTTCTAATTTTCCTCTTTTCAATTATATGTTAGGGTTGGGCAATTATAGTCCATCGTTTATTTAACGCTCTAAATGCCCGTTCGACATCTTTTCTTGCCGACCCATGTTTTTTCTTGTAATACACTCGTTTAGCGTCATCCAGTCACAAAAGACTTTTCACCATCGCAACCCACTCGGATTAACACCGTTGGCAAGATAATACCCTTATTTATACTCCGCATCATTTGCATAAAATGATAAATCTTGTGCAACCCTGTCTATAATGATATATGTCCGCCCATGCTCATATATATACGCATTGTCGACGGACATAAAATGATGAATCTGACCACAAAGCATATGACAACGCCCCTGTATAGCGCCTGGGAATTGGTGTTGGGGTGCCATCGTGCCTATATGGTAGGGATGAGCAAATGGTACCAGTTCGGAACCAGTGCCGAATTTCCCGAACCGAGTTGATTTTCGATACCGATTCAGTACCGACCTTTAGCGTTTTCGGTACCAGTCCGGTAGTTACCATATTTTACCCTCAAATACCGGTCCGTATCAATACCGAACCATATCGTACCAGGTATTTTTGGTACCAGTACTCATTTTTTAGAATTTTCGGTACCGGTTGGTACCGAGCTCATCCTACTACATGGCACGCGACGCTACCCCACATTAGGTGGTTGAATAATATTCTTTGTTGAGTACGTTGGGATCAAAAGTTTACCATCATCAAACGCTACAACTAAACTAAACTTTGTTGCAATTGAAACCATTATGATCTACTAGAATCCATAATCAACTTTTGTATAATGTTAAAGAAAAAACTCATTATTTGCAAGGTGGCAAGACTAAGAATATTCCTTTCTATGTCCATCGATTAAAAATGCATTATTACAAAGGTGATGCTACTTACTGTGATTAAGTAGGCGGATTCACTGAGATTATTACTGATAAAAATAAAAATTACTGGCAACAAAGTTCCAAGCTGTAGATATCAAATTTGATCAAATTTCTGAGGGCTGCTATGTATTTAGTTTGCAAAAGCTTGATTCGGTCAAAATTCATGTAATGTTACTATTAGAGGGGACGGAGTGATAGCCGGAGCTAGGCTTCACCGATCGGTCCTAACAAGAAACACCGTTCCCTTGGTCCCGGGAACACCTTTTTCATTTTGGTGAGTATTTCTCGTTTTTCACTGAGACTTTTTCTTGCTCACACATACACACGCATATGTATATATGAATATAATATATGAGGAAAATGGGAGAATGTTGAGATGGAGCTGATGTGGCATGTGAAAGTTATATAATATTGATTTTTGTTATAATGCAAACGTGGTATGTATAATACACTTTTATTATGCATATATTGAGTGAATAAGAACACATTTGTTTATTTCAGAAACTACTTTATTTATAAACTAAGATAGAAATCCGTATATTAGATGAGATTGGATTAATGAAATTAAATAATTATTAATAAGTGAAAATATTTAATGAAATAATTGAGAAAAGAAAAATCAAACAAATGAAGTGTTCATAAACTAAATATTAGTAAATAAAATAATAAATAGTTGAGAAATGATAATGGGAAAGAATTTCTTTCAGTTACTTACTTATTTATTATATATAGCTTTAGCTCAAAAAAAAGGAAAAAACTTTCAAACACTTACAAGAATCTTGGGCACATATAATTGTGACACGTAACACAACGGGTTACTTATTTATTAAGTATAAAGCAGTGTTAAATAGGAGTAAAAAGTTATATTAATTTGATTGTAATATAACAATTTAAATATCAACATGCATTAAAGTTAAACTTAGGATGACTTTCAACTGATCTGCCTTCTCATTTTAAATACTTTAATTTAAATTTTAACCCTTTGACCAACTATAGATAAACCATAACCTAAACTCATTTAAATACTTTTATTTAAATTTTAACCTTCTGACCAACTATAGATAAACCATAACCTAAAGCCACATGTTCACAAGAAAAATGGGTTGAAGTTACCATATCTACAAAACATATATAAAGAAGTAAAATAAGCTATGATATAAACCAAATGGAAATAAAAGAAAATAATTACTTGAATACTCTCGGCCATAAGGTGTTACACGAACACTAAAAACCAATATTAAAATACTTTGCGGAAAATATGACAAACTTTTTTTTGAATCTTACTTAATAAAGGTTTTTATCCCTACAATATATTAATTAATCCACATCATCGGATTAATAAAACATTTACAAACACACATTTAGAAAAGTTCGCCATGACCTGTTGTGCAAAACGACCAATTCTAGTGAAAACAAAACCTGCTTGATAACCAAGGTTATGCAAAAGAGCTAGGTTCGATCCCTTGCTATTTATTATAATTTCACTTGTCTTTGCATTCTTTTTTATTTTTTTGTTTGTTTTTTTAATTAATAGGCAATATCTCTCATTTATTGTTGTTCTTTTATTAATTTATAGTTTTAATAACAACACGTTTTATTGGAGGGTTAGGCTTTGGAGCGTTAGGTTCTTTTTACATTCTGTTTAATTTTTTGTTTGTTTTTTTTGTTAATTTACTTTTGTGAATCACATATAACAATGCAAAACATTCTTTTATTTATTTATAATTTTTAACAACACTTTTTATCGGAGGATTGGGCCACATGATTGAAACTTTCACTAATTTACAATCTATTTTTAAAGATATAAGATACGAATTTAATCTTTAGATTTGATTTGAGAACTTTAAAGAAGTGAAATATGTAGGTATGTAAATGAATCGAACGAACACGAACAGAGGTATGTTCGTGTTTGTTCATTTAACTTTAACCGAATACGAATACGAACATATAATCAAACAAATTTTTGTGTTCGTATTTGTTCATTAAAAAATGACCTTGTTCATGTTCGTTCATTTAAGAAACCTAAACGAATAAACGAACAATTCAGAATTTAAACGAACATAAACAAACAAACTTAAACGAACATAATTAACAAACATAAACAATTCAAAAGAACATAAGAAACAAACATAAAAAGACATAAAATAGCTTTTTTATATAAATTATTGATTAATTACGATAAGTTCTATTGGAGAGCACATTTTTATTATCATCAAGCCCAATTATCGGTTAGTTATATGTATATAAGTAGTTAGAAAACCTCTTTTATGTATATATATATATATATATATATATATATATATATATACAACTCCTTATGTAACTATTCAAAAATATAAACAAACACAAACAAACAAACTTAATGAAATAAATGAACGAACGTTCACGAACATAAATGGACGAACATCACATGTGTTCATGTTCGTTCATTTAACTAAATGGACATAAACGAACTTCCCGCCGAACAAGTTCACAAACAGTTCATGAACATTTGGTTCATTTACAGGCCTAGAAATATGGTCTTTCCGAAACAAGTCTCTTATTGCTTCAATTGCTAATTACTATCATAGCCCTTAAAATTCAACATCTTAATTAGTCTAACTTTATGTTTTAGCAAAAGAGTAATTGAAGTCTAATATATGTAAACCATCTTAATATCTCCTATTTAAAACTATCAATCTAAAAAATAAACTCATTCATTAGTCTAACTTGATGGTTTAGCAAAAGAGTAACTAAACTCTAATTTATGTAAACTACCTTAACATCTTCTATTTAAAACTATCAATCTCAAAATTTATAAATATACTCATCCATTAGTTAATAGCTCAATACCCATTTTGGTTATAAATAAAATAATATAAATAAATAATAACAATGGGTGGCAAAAAAAAATAGTATACATTATCTATTTCGTTAAGGCGTAAGGGGCATGTTTTTCCGAGCTCGGACATGTCATCTAAATTCTTAGGACCGGCCATGTTATCAACCCATCATATTATGAGAAATATTAGTTAGTTTTTAGACTTCAAAGTGATTTCTATTAGCTAAATTAGTTTGTTACCCGATTGTTTGATAAGGAATCCGATTCCATCAACTTTATGACTTTTTAATTATAAAAAATGAACGTTTGTATACGTTCTTTTGTATTTACATAAGAAATAATGATTTTCTACTATATATTTATTTTTTTAGTTTCAAGCATTTCATTTTTAGTCAAATTAACATTTTCACGTGCAATCAGGAATTTGAATTATTACTAGTGTCATAAAAGGAAAAGTCAAAGAAGCCTTTGTTGTTATAAAATTGAAGAAGTATATATGAACACATCGTTTTCAATCTTAAATATATAGAATTATATATATAATTGCCTTCTGTTATTGTTGTAAGAAGTTAAAGATAGTAAATGTCATTTGTACGTATATATTAGTTATTTGAATGAACTTTTTTTTTTAAAACGAACAATATTGGCAGAAAACTTGCCAAGTTACATCAAAACAGAAGGTAGCCGGGCAACAAGCTGCGCCGCTAATCCTTTCTGAATTGCAAACCCTAACCTTCCAAATACAACCCTTGCCCCCTTGGGGTTGAACAATTGCTGTAGACGACCCGTTGAACCCTCGTCAAGAAGTGGATAGCTTCTGGCGCTAGGGAGCCAAAAGTATCAAAGGCAAAAGGGACAAAGACATGCTGGTTCTTTGCGCAAGCTTTAGCGTGCTTATCCACTTTCTTTGCTTCTGCCTTTCTTGCCGCTTGTCCAGCTACAAACCCGTTTTCCCTTAAACCAACCAAAGGGGAAACCCCCGTGAGGTCTACACAAGCATGTTTCCCCCCAGCCTAGCCAAAGACGAGCAGATCCGCTGGTCGCAGAGTAGATCTCCCTTCCATAGGGTCCGTGAGGAAATTCACAGGGGCCTCTTTCTTAGCCGAAATCCCAGCTTTTCTTAAGATGTCCCACAAAGCATCACACACCCAGTCGTGCCGATATTTGAACCCAGAGAGCTCTTTACAGTGAACTGCATGCTCCCCGTATTTATCCATACAAGCTTTACGACATATCGGGCAAGTTTCATCTTCCAGGTACATAGGGATCATCAACCGGTATTTAAATTCGAAGTTATCATGTACCAGTCTCTAACTATATTTGAACTTTTGCAAACTTAAGTATGCTAAATGCTCTAATTATTCATAGTGTAAGGTTATAAAATTGTTTTAAAATATTGACTAAAACTATATATTTTCATTCTTTTTAAATAAGTTGCTAGATTTTTAAAGAACAAAAAAGAAATTGAGTTGATCGGAATTTAAATATGCTATAGAAGTTGTGTATAATATTTTAATATCATCGACATTGGTTACTTCATTAATATATATAGAAGTTAGCTAAAAGTCTATTAAGCACAAGTGGTCGAAAACAAGTTTTTAAAAAAAACATTTTCCCTTTCTTAAGCACAAGTGGTCGAAAACAAGTTTGTAAAAAAACATTTTCCCTTTCTAATGTAGTAAAAATTTGTAATAGCTTACACCTGTAACTATCAAACGTACCGCTAAACACTTTTGCACAACAAACGTTCAATTTCCAGCCGTAAAGCGCAGAGTACCTACAACCCTAGTTCGATTTAAAAATTGACCAGGTTAAAGCGACCATATTAAATGATAGCAAACATAAAATACTTTTGAGGCCTGGTGACAAAATTACACAATCATATATAACACAACTATATATAATATATTATTTAAGAAAAAATAAAATAATTTCACAGATGGACTAAAGTTGAATATGAGTCGCAAAATGTCTTGAACCGTTTATAAACGATCTCAAAGTGCTCGAAAAGCCAAATGTGAGTTTGTTGTAGTTGTAAAAGGTAAATTTCGACGGAACTACAAAATAAAGAAAAAGCGGGACGGTTGTACTCTACGGACCAATTTATTTATTTAAAAAAAAGAGACGTTACGACAACTCGTAAATGGTGATCTTTCCTTGTGATTATTTTAAAAAATAACCTCATAACATATTATATTATATTATTTTAAAACCCTAACAAGAATCATCGTTGCACAAAAGTTGAATAAAGGTCCGTAAATTGTCTGAACCGTCATAAAAGGCCACAAAGTTCTCAAAAAAAGCCATAGTCGGGTTGGTTCTAGATGTAAAAGGTAAATTTCTACAGGACCACAAATTAGAAAAAGAAAAAAAAAACTGGGAAGGGATGTACTCTATGGGCAATGTGATTTATTTACTTAAAAAAGAACATTATTATAGACTGTAGAAAATTTTTAATGTGACTCTTCCACATGTATATATCGATACGTGTATGGTGTCGTCTTTTGTTATTAAGTTACTCCGTGTGACATTTATTTCATTGGTTGTTCAAATTTTTTTTGTATGTATCGATATATTGGTTAAAATAATTTATAGAGTAAACCTTAATTTTTGTCCATTTGGTTTATTGATTTTAACACTATTGGTCTAATAGTTAAAAAGTTGCATTTATCATCCAATAGTTTACATATTTAAACACTTCTAGTCTACCACTCTATTGGATGACTATTAGAGTGGTGGACTAGAAATGTTAGAATATACAAATTATTGGATGATAAATGCAATTTTTAAACTATTAGACTAATAACGTTAAAATCAGCAAATCACATTGACGAAAGTTGAAGTTTACTTTAATTTATATTATTTTTTCTTAATTGTTGGTTTGGTTTCGTAGCTCATTCAAACCTTATGTAACATTTTACGGTGATAACTAAAAGAAGAAAGTTTTCTAATAACATGACGTAATTTGAAGTAGACTGATGTTCTTCGAAAAGAATATATAATTATGACATGCAAATATGCCAAATTTAGAATCGTAGCATCTCTTTTAATAATATCATATTTTGCCAAAAATAATAAAAAAATGATCATGTTGTTTTTTAGAAATTAAAAAATTTCAGCAGCCTAGATGCTTTATTGAAAAGTCTAATAAATAATCAACTCCACGTGAAACACATATTATGGCCACTTTTCAAACTTAACCAACATAATTACATTAATGATAAAATGTAATTTCGCTACGTAATTGACCTTTAAAGGGTTAAAGACATAAAACTGAATTTAAACTCAAAACGTCATATCAAAGGACTTAAAACACTTATAAGCGTAAGCAGTGACGAACTTGAGATTTCCGACCGGGAGGTCGAAAACGTATATACAAAAAAAATTTATAAAACTGGGGGGTTAAACAGTATATACCAAAAAAATTTCTATACGAAAACTCCATACTCTCTACTATTGAGCGAAAAGTTCGAGGGGTCGGCCGCCTCCTCCCACCCCAACAAAGCTACTCCCTTGCTTATAAGTGCAACATTTTTAATTATTTTATTGGATTTAGGTATAAAGCAATACAACATATGAACAATTTTTCAATAAATTATGGGTTGGCCCAAATAGACAACCTTACCAAGCGTAGCCCAAATAGACAACCAAAGCATAAAGTTAGATTATATTTAGAGTAAATTGTAATTTTACAATCTGGGGTTAGGTAGAGAGGGCATAAAAACCGGTTCCGAACCCGAACCGGTAGAACCGAACTGAATCCGGTTCCAGTTCCTACCCGACATTAAGTAGAACCAGTTCCGGGTTCAAAATACCCGTTGGTTCCAACCCGGTTCCACAATTTTACCATTTGAATCGGGTCGTACCCGGTTCCTACCCGTACCCGGTTCCTACCTGTACCTGGTTTCACTAGTACCCGGTTCCACCAGTACCCGGAAATGCAGTTCTAGAAGGAACCGGTTATAGCCGTTATAATGTTACCGTTGGAACTGTTATAGCCGTTATAATGTTACCGTTGGAACCGGTTATAGCCGTTATAATGTTACCGTTGGAACCGGTTCCTGACCGTTGAAACCGATTCTATATATATTGTTTAGAAATCTATTGTTTAGCACACAATTTCTCATATCTATTCTTCTTGTTACATTTCTTTCTTGTTCTTTTTCACATACTAATCAACAAATGGCCTCAAAGAGTTCCAAAAACGCAAATTCCCAATCCGTTAACAATGTTCCTCAAGATCAATCGGTTCCATATGTGGTTGGAATATTGTCTCATAATCGCAATAAGGAAGTTTGGAGCAATTGGGAGTTGGTCGAGATGAGTACCTAGTCGTCCCCTTTCCCGACACGGCTTGGGAAAATATTCATAACCTAAGTACTTTTTTGCAAGTTTTTAAAACTACAACGACTTTGATTTCTGGTGTTTATTATCCTACTAGTTCTAAAGTTGTGGACCAATTGTATTTGATAACAACTAATTTTAAAAAGTTTGAAAATTCTAGTGACATGTTAACGAATATGACGAGACCAATGATTTAAAAATTTTAAAAATATTTTTTAGAATTACCACCCGTTTTTCTATGTGCCGCCGCTTTAAATCCAGCTTTAAACGTACCGGGTGTTGAAGCTTTAATTGATGAAATTTATGACAAGTTGGATATTCATGAGGAGGATCCAACTTTAAAAGCAAAAACAAAAAAAATATTCAATAAGTGTATGGCCAAACTTTATGATCATTATTTTAAAAAATATGGTGAAAAAAATCATACAAATTTGTTTGAGTCTTGTTCCACGGCCTCTAACGATGAAACAAGCGGGGATCCACTTATAACCATGTTGAATGTCGTTAGAGACGAGACGGCTAGACAACAAAGGGTAGTGAACCAACAAGTGAACTTGGGAGATATAAAAAAACCAGTATTCGCTTACTATGACCACCGAGGAGTATAGGAAATTTGATGTTTTGGCATGGTGGAAATCGAAAGAATCCGAATACCCGATTCTAGCCACCATGGCTCGTGATATACTAACGGTCCAAGCTTCCACGGTAGCTTCGGAAAGTGTGTTTTCTCTTAGGGGCAGGGTTTTGTCAATTAAAAGAACAAGACTAACTCCGGAATCGCTAGAGATGGCAATATGCTTAAAGGACCATTTGGATGTCGTTGATCGTGTTCAACATAAAACTAGTGTAGAAGATAAAGTTGAGTTAGAGCATAAAATTGTTGACGAAGAGGAGGACGAAGAAGTGGAGACTAACGATTCGGACGACGATTGTACCGAGGTACCCGCACCTAAGAGAAACTCATCGGAAAGTGTTGCACCTGCCGCTAGTAAACGATCAAAGAAATAAAATCTTACTGGAACCGGTTCTGAGTAATTTTTTATTTTTTTTGTAACCGGTTAATTTTTTTATATATTGTAACCAATTAATTTTTTTTTTAATTTTAACCGATTATTGTTACTATTTTTATTTATCAATGTAACTAATAATAAAAATCAAACATAACAAACACAATAGAAAGAAACATTACACAAACTTTATTAAAAACACCAAACCAAACGGGTTACATCAAACATTTGAAGAACCGGTGCCGAACATTCTCCCGTCTCATTTTTCTTTGCCTTAGTCAATGAGAAATGCCGCTCAGTGTGTTTCTTAAGGGTTGAGTTGGCGGCGGCCTTTATAAATTTTTCACAATCTTTGCATTTAGCCATCTCGTGGCTGTCGGACATTAAACAGAGATCAAAATTCTTCCATATAACAGGGTTTCTTTTCGCCTCGAAGACCATAACAACTTCATCGTTGCATGGCATAGGTATTTGCAAGAACTTAGAAGTTGATTGATTTTGTAAGTTGATGATGGTGAGTGTTAAGTTTAGAAATGGTAAGTAGGAAGGGGTTTATATACAAAAAAAACCGATTTTTTAATCAGGAACCGGTTTCCAACGGTAACATTGTAACGCCTCGTATCTTCGTATTTCTATTTTAAAAAAATGTTCGTATTCGTATTCTAATTTTAGAAACCTTACATTCGTATTTTAATTTCAATCTAACAATTCGAGGCGTTAATCATAATAAAATTCAAATTTTATATTTTTTTATTTTATTCACACAACCGATCATTTAAAATACGTATTTATACGCAAACCGACACTTTTATACGTATAAATACTTATACGCACATCCTCAATACTTGAATTATACTTTTATACTTTTTATATACTTATTTACATAATATATACTCAAGAAATACCAAGAAATATACCAATCATATTTCCACCTCATCAATCCTCTTTCACCTTCTTTAACCAATCATATTTCACCATTTTCCACCTCATTTCTCCACCAATCACCTTCTCAATCCTCTTCCACCTTCTTTAACCAATCATATTTCACCATTTTTCACCTCCTTTCTCCACCAATCACCTTCTCAATCCTCTTCCACCTTCTTTAACCAATCATATTTCACCCTTTTCCACCTCCTTTCTTCACCAATCACCTTCTCAATCCTCTTCCACCTTCTTTAACCAATCATATTTCACCCTTTTCCACACTCTCTACCTATAAATACCAACCCCCCTTCTACCATTTTATTCACACCATTCTTCTCTCCATCTCTCTAATTCTCTCAATCTCTCTCTAAATCAAGAATTCTAAAAGGACACTAAGTGTTCCACCCATTCTTCTCTCAACTTCTATACTACTCTCAAATCTTCCAAGCAAGAAAGAGAGCTCTAAGAGTTCTAAAAGAAAACATTAAGTGTTTTAAAAGAAGCTTTGAAGCTCCAACCTCCAACTCTTCACGGAATCACCAATCGGAAAGCATATAACACTTTTGGGTGTAACATGTTTTACATATACAAAAATCATGAACACTTAAACTTTATGAAACGCACAAACAATCTTATACACATGAATACTTGAATCTCATACTTGATGCTTGTCTTGGATATTCGTTATGCTATGCTTTAGTCATTAACTATTTTTAGCCTTCGTTTGACATGCTTAGCGCTATAGGAATTCACGCATCCACCTCCATCGTGTTATTCGTGAGGTCATGTTAAAACATCGTGATTCTGTTAAGGGTTTGATTATTAGTATTCCATGCCTTGATATTGCTCTTGTATAGATTTAGTTGCCATGAGATTGTTTAAACTTATTCGTATACGTATGCTATGCCTAAACTTGTGTACTCGCCTTTGCTTTCGCATTGACTTTATTTTAAAACATGTTACAGGTTGATGAAGATGATGCTAAGAAATCAAAATAGCAAGGACTTAGATACACACATTTTAGACGTTAGATTTATAGATGTTGTATCAAATTTTGTTATATTTATTAAACTTGTTGTATTGCTTTATGTTGTACTTGACAATGTTATGAAATGAAATTTGGATTAAATTAAATATTGTCATTTATTAGCGTTGTGAGCAATGAGCAATCTCGTTTTCGTCTCATCCCGATGTTTCCGCCTTCAGTTGGGGTGTGACAGATTGGTATCAGAGCCATAACTATAGGGAATTAGGTAGAATTGTCATGCTTTCGACCTAGTCTATAGTTTAGCACCACATTCGACCATACGTGATTCGCATGCTAATTTCTTGAAACGTCTCTTATGTGTTAAATTCATGAAATGCTTTACGTGTTCATACTCGTTACATTATTTCAATCATACGCCTTTCCTAATGCATTTTACTCGATTATACTAAACTCGAAAACACTCGTATTACACAAGTGAGACGACTTCTCCAAAATAGGCGTGATATCCTCAATTTGGTGAACGACTCTCATTCCGCCAATTCTTTATTTATTTATTTATTTTCACGAAGTTACACCATCAAGTTAGGAGTGACATCCACACCTTGATGGGAAACTCCTATTCAAACTCTAGTGGACTCTCGTCAAGTGTTGAAATTAAGTTTGACCCGACGAGTACCAACCACACTTAGGGTACGAAATCGTCGAGTTAGGGGTGAAACCCGCACCTTGTCGATTAAGTCCCATTCCTCGATTTTCAATCTCGCCAAAGTTTCGATTTTCCAATCGATTAGAGACGTGTAGTGACTGGAAGGGTAAAATGTCGTTAATCTCTTCACGACGAGAGCGTTTTACCTATAGGCCAAAGCACGTTTCTCTAATTCGAAAGGATCTTCGATTCACTTTGGAATAGTCAACGTTTCTCTACCCGAAACAGTCTAATGTTTTCTGAGACTCTCTTTATACCATTTCAATTTATACATGACTTTTTATATACTTGTTACCATTCATTTCAAATTTCCAATTTATTATAAGATTTTTACGCTATTCATATTAAACCTTTTTATACACTTATACGTTATTTGCATACATGATTTCAAAACGTCATCAACTAGATTTATATTTCTCAAAAAGTCCAAAATGGAGACTGTCGTCGAGATAGGAGTGAATTCCTTACCTAGACGATCAAACTCCGTTTCCTTCCTTCCTTAAAATAACCTCACCAACGGATTAGGGGGGATTCCCATACCTCGGTGATCGTTACCAACCCTCATTCTTGGAGACTTTATTACACAAATTGTATACCTAAATCTTTTATCATATTGTCAAAATTCTTACTTAGGTGAATTTCAAAACGTACTATTTTATCAAACGTATATTTCCATCCTGTAATCTATTTCATATAAATCACATACGCATATACTTGGTCACCACATGAAACGTTTTATTTCACGATTTTCAAAGCTCGACGGAATGCTACCTACCAACTTAATCAGTCCAAGGAATACCTTGCCCACAAATCATATGTTTAACATAATCACTAAAACATGATCGCGCGATAACTTTACATTAAGAGCTTTCATTTGTAAACAAAAGCCAAACCAATATCTTATAGACCATTATGGGATCGCTTTACTAAGGGTATGTTGGGATTGTTGTTATTATTTTTTTTTCGTGATTCCTTTGATTATTGTGTTTTTAAAGCAAAAAAAACTATGTTTTTTTGTGTTTGGTAAGTATATAATAAAAAAAAACTGATTTCTTTCGTTTTGTAGATATCAAAGCTTATTTATTTATTTATTCGTTTTTTTCACATATATATATATATATATATATATATATATATATATATATATTTGTCAAACACTCAAATAGTTGATTATCTGGTTATTGGGATATCAAACAACATAGTCAAATTCAAACACTATCTTTCTGCAGCACGTTTTGTTACAGCTAATCATCTGATTCTGATTATTCAAAACACATAAACTATTTTCAAAACTCAACCCCAAACACCCTCTAAACCTCTTATCGCGATTAAGAGAACATTTTGCTAAACACTTTTCAACGATAATTAAATCCATTATCCAAGATTTCCTCTCAAGGGTCAACGTATCACATAACCACTGAATTTCAAATTTCTTATCTTGATGTAACATCCTTTGAAAACGATACGAACCTACTAATTTAAGACCTTGTCATACACCACCCAAAATGTCACCTCAATTTCAAAACACGTGGGCAAGAAAACATTACAAGGACCAACCACTTTCGACTTACTTAAATTCCCCTAAAACAGTGGTAGCACTCCCGTCCATTACAAAATATGTAATGCATAATCAATAAGTACCTTATATTCTTTTATATTCACAAACTAGATCCTACATTCTAAGTCAAACTGAACCTATTTTAGAAGCGATAACCTCAAAGTTTTGCTCAAACCACTTTACATGCATATCCTCGCACATGATTTAGTCAAAATTTCGCACGACGATATCATTTATATCATTCGTTTTTTACACACTCAAATTTCTCGATCATTTTACATGATTAAATTCGTGGTATTCAATTCATGTCATGCACGCAATCGTCGTCATTTATACCTATTGATATTCATACTTATACACATATTCATATTTATGCTCATACGTGTTATCATTCATACTTATACTTATATTCATATGCATACTTATAATCATGCTCACATTCATGTTCATGCTCATATTCAAATTCATACATTCGTACCTATACGTGAGCATAACCCGAGGGGATTCGCTCACGTTGGTCTCATACTTATTTAACGTAAACATGCTTATATACTACATTCTTATACGCACGCACACTCTTATTTTCAAATTTATGTATACCCTGATTCATACAGAACTTGTACAAACTATGCGGATCATGCGACAATCAATATAATCACGGGTGCACACGGGATTATAGTGATAGGCGCATGGGAATCATAGGGTGTACTACTGTGTATGGTAAGACACGGAACGTAACATGACACCGAATAACGAAACGAACGTAACATGGTCAAAACATGGTGGATACGCCGCTGGTACTTCCTATATATAAGTGTTTTCACCATGTTTCAAACTTTCGTAAAATGTGCCATGAGAAATTCGGTGTCTTGCAGACCTATTTAGACCCGATACAAACTTTAACAACTCACAAACGCATTGCTAAGCACGCGATATCCGATTATCCACGAGAGACCCCATTCTTAACACATCGCTTTCAATACGCATGCCATTCTTATACTCATATCCGTTTATCAAATCAATCGTTCACACTTATGCCTCCATTATTCCCCGACATCCTTGTCTTTTATACAAACCCCGTTTGCAATCAATTAGTTTAAACATTCGGACCCTAAAATACTTTCTTACACTTAAAAACTATTTTCCATTCTTTATTTATGCGCAAACATACTTAGTTGGCAGTTACCTCCAAAACCATTTTTTTATTTCAAATACCTAACTTCCTCGTTTTTTTTTTCAGCGATAAAGAATTCTCTACAAAACTGAGATTGCCAATGCTCTTTAAATCCAACGAAAATTTTTGTTACAATCAATAGTGCGGTCACACTTTTCATCAAAATACATATCGTTTTATACAAAAGCTTCCTTCTTAGGTATCACATTTTAAAATACCTTGTCATTGAGTTATTCAAACTTACACACACATGCACGTTTTACTTATGCTCAATGCCTCGAATCATTTTAGACAAACAAACCCTTTTTACAAACCTATCTTTTCGTTCCTCAAAACTTCATACTTTTCAACACATTTCAAACATCCAAATCTCGATTTTAGACAATCATTCTTCTAGCCAAAATGCTTTTTCTCCAAGGTCTTCCTCTTAAATAAATTTCGGGACGAAATTTTCTAAAGTAAGGGAGACTGTAACGCCTCGTATCTTCGTATTTATATTTTAAAAAAATGTTCGTATTCGTATTCTAATTTTAGAAACCTTATATTCGTATTTTAATTTCAATCTCACAATTCGAGGCGTTAATCATAATAAAATTCATATTTTATATTTTTTTTATTTTATTCACACAACCGATCATATAAAATACGTATTTATACCAAACCGACACTTTTATACGTATAAATACTTATACGCGCATCCTCAATACTTGAATTATACTTTTATACTTTTTATATACTCATTTACATAATATATAATCAAAAAATACCAAGAAATATACCAATCATATTTCCACCTCATCAGTCCTCTTTCACCTTCTTTAACCAATCATATTTCACCCTTTTCCACCTCACCTTATTCTCCACTCAATTCACCTTCTTCAATCCTCTTCCACCTTCTTTAACCAATCATATTTCACCATTTTCCACCTCCTTTCTTCACCAATCACCTTCTCAATCCTCTTCCACCTTCTTTAACCAATCATATTTCACCCTTTTCAACACTCTCTACCTATAAATACCAACCCCCCTTCTACCATTTTCTTCACACCATTCTTCTCTATCATCTCTCTAATTCTCTCAATCTCTCTCTAAATCAAGAATTCTAAAAGGACACTAAGCGTTCCACCCATTCTTCTCTCAACTTCTATACTACTTTCAAATCTTCCAAGCAAGGAAGAGAGCTCTAAGAGTTCTAAAAGAAAACATTAAGTGTTTTAAAAGAAACTTTGAAGCTCCAATCTCCAACTCTTCACGGAATCACCAATCGGAAAGCATATGCAATATTGTGAGTACACTCGACCCACTTTTGTTTATAACACTTTTGGGTGTAACATGTTTTACATATACAAAAATCATGAACACTTAAACTTTATGAAACGCACAAACAATCTTATACACATGAATACTTGAATCTCATACTTGATGCTTGTCTTGGATATTCGTTATGCTATGCTTTAGTCATTAACTATTTTTAGCCTTCGTTTGACATGCTTAGCGCTATAGGAATTCACGCATCCACCTCCATCGTGTTATTCGTGAGGTCATGTTAAAACATCGTGATTCTGTTAAGGGTTTGATTATTAGTATTCCATGCCTTGATAGTGCTCTTGTATAGATTTAGTTGCCATGAGGATTGTTTAAACTTATTCGTATACGTATGCTATGCCTAAACTTGTGTACTCGCCTTTGCTTTCGCATTGACTTTATTTTAAAACATGTTACAGGTTGATGAAGATGATGCTAAGAAATCAAAATAGCAAGGACTTAGATACACACATTTTAGACGTTAGATTTATAGATGTTGTATCAAATTTTGTTATATTTATTAAACTTGTTGTATTGCTTTATGTTGTACTTGACAATGTTATGAAATGAAATTTGGATTAAATTAAATATTGTCATTTATTAGCGTTGTGAGCAATGATTAATCTCGTTTTCGTCTCATCCCGATGTTTCCGCCATCAGTTGGGGTGTGACAAACATTTATCAGGAACCGGTTCTGAATAGTAAATGGCAGGTTTGACTGTCAGGAACCAGTTCCCAATAGTAAAATGGCAGGTTTGACTGTCAGAAACCGGTTCTGAACAGTAAAATGGCAGCTTTGACTGTCAGGAACCGGTTCTGAACAGTAAAATGGCATGTTTGTCAGGAACCGGTTCCCAATACTATCAGAAACGGTTCCGCACCATACCCGGTTCCACACCATACCCGGTTCATAATACCCGTACCCGGTTCTACACGGTTCCATATTCTTGGGTGTGAACCCGGGTAGGAACTGGACCCGGTTCCACACCATACCCGGTTCCAATGACATCCAAGCAGAACCGGGTCCGGGTTGGAACCGGTTCCGGGTAATAATAAAACCCGAATATGCCCATCTCTAGGGTTAGGGGTGGCTGACACCCTTATCCCAAATTTTTAAAAAATTATTGTTTTACTCCCGACATTTCCTGATTGCATCAATCTTAGACCTAAACTATGTTAAAGTCAACCATTACCCACTAACGGGTCAAAGGGTAAAATGGTCATTTCGGCGTTTTTAGTCTATCATTGTTACACTATCTTCAACCTCCACCATCTTCAACCTCTTCCTTCCTTCGCCAGGCAAGAACTCCGGTCACCACCATCTCCCACCGCTTTCGACCAATGATTTTTTTGATGATGATAAAGCTCTAATGAAGGTAACTTCCATTCAGTTAGACAATAATTTCTTAAATTAAATTTTACAGTTTTAATCTTTCGTCGAAGTTCAATACTTTATTCTCTATACTTATTGGAACAAATGATATAACCACCAATTGACCATCTTTTCTTTGTAACAAAGGGTACTGTAAACTTTTTCAACATCGAATTATGTTTACCATTGTATTTTTTTACATAACTTATTGCCCTTTGAATTACTAAATGGACACTTGTTATTGCAGAAGCAAGCAAATGAGGAATTAATCTATGCGACTTGCAAGAGAGTAGCAGCTTCACATGATTTTACATGGAACGATGAAAAAAAATGGAGGATATGATTCATTTCTTTGCTATCTTTTGTTTCTGTTGATGTGATCCAAACATCTATTTGGCCATACAGATGTTTGGTCTTCTTCATCAACATTTGGCTTCAATAGACTTTAGCCTTCAGCATATGTCGTTTCTTCTTGAACAACGGTTTCAATTATTGATCAGATGTTTACTTTGTTCTTGAACAGATCTTCCGATTAGGTGTTCAAGATTCACTATCTTTGGGGTAGAATTGCTTCATCTACTGTTTATATCTTGATCTTGTGTCATGTTTTGGCTTTTGGATATCATCTGTTCTTTTATAGATCCAACAGATTTATATGTTAGATATTCTTAGCCTATAGTTTATTATTGAAAACCACAATATATTGTGTGTTGTTTATTTTGTTAGTTTGTTGTTTTGTCATAAGACTTGCAAAATTTCTTGCAACCATGACAAAATTATGAGTTGTTACGTTCCGAATGCTTTTCGGCCTTGCTTTGTGAATGACGGTGTGGTTTACATGTTAACTATTGTGCCCGTATTTGTTTTTGATTTTATTACTTTACATTTTTGTCATAAAGCCTAACAAACTGTGTAACCGGCATTCCAAAATTATGAGTTGTTACATTTCGAATGCCTTTAGGGTTGTGCTTTGTGAATGAGGTTGTAAATTGTGATGGTTGTACAT
This sequence comes from Scalesia atractyloides, assembly GCA_947069175.1. Taxonomy (NCBI): domain Eukaryota; kingdom Viridiplantae; phylum Streptophyta; class Magnoliopsida; order Asterales; family Asteraceae; genus Scalesia; species Scalesia atractyloides. Next base: position 18,243,577 of record CAMTDV010000016.1, on the reverse strand, counting down.
TAGCAACCATTGGAAGCCTTTTTTTCGACCGTATAACCATTAAACATGTTTACCTTACAAAGGATACTATATTTTTCCTATAGGTAGACTATTATGTAAACATTATTTACTTACCTATATTTTTTTTACGAAATGTTGTCCTTTTAACTGAGAAATAATTGTCTTCATACATATCTAACATATATGTGAGAGTATTTTCTCATCAAAATTTTAAAATGCCCCATTTGAAAAAAGACAAACTTCACTAGAAAATAATTGTCGGGCTGGAAATAGAAAGTTGGGGCAATTAAATGGTGAAGATGATATGGAGACTTTAAAGAAGGCAGATTTTCTACAAAACTTATTTTAAAGAAACAACATAACCACAAGACGCGTACTAAAAAAGGGTAAATGCACGGTACCCCTGACCGCGGGAGGGTTCTCCCTTCCCAAGCTAGCTTAGCCCCATAGCTGCCTGGCGGTTACTACCCAGCAGGATTATTCGGGCCGAGCTGGACTCGAACCCGCGTCCTCCCGTTTGGAATGGGTGAGGCTGGCCACTGGGCTGACACCCCGTGGTTAACAAGACGCGTACTAGGTATGATAGATTATGTTTTTTTCGAACGGTGACTTTCTTATGAGTGACCCATTGTCACACCTGCAATTAAGGTAAGCCTAGCCCACATGGCCCGCAGCAGACTATGTTGTATGAACTGGGTCCACGCTGGTGTTGTCCGGGCGTGAGCTAGCGCTCCTCCGGAAACCGTACTGCCTCTACACGAGTTACCTCGCTAGAGTAACAGCCGGGTGAAAACCGGAGTGACACTCAGGATCAAACCCTCCTCGGTGGGTTTTTCACCATCATTGCGCACATAATGCCTCCCCCTTGATGGAGGTGGGGATCGAACCGGTGCCACTCACATGGCAACCAATCCTTCCCACCACTCCACCAAAGAGTCATTGGCGTATGATAGATTATGTAGCTGGCCACGTTGAGTGAGTATGGAAAATGTGAACCCGCGTAAAAGGTTGGAAAGCATTAAAAGTTCCACAAAAATAGGGATAAACCTATAAGTATTATTCGTTTGTGCGGCTATTTAGTCTCGACTTATAAAATGTACGCATTTCTGATTTGTACTTTCAATATGCATTGGGTTGTTGTGTGTTACGGTATTGTACTTTGTAATTAATTGTGCCACTTTGTTTGTTTCGATCATTAGATTTTAGTTTTAATTGTTGTTTTTATATTTTGTATTTAATGTATCGTTCTCATAAAAATAACTTAATTATAAATTAACATAAGTTTCATTGGAGTAGAAAAACAAAATGATGTCTGGGTTACCATTGATGCCACTTAGCCAAGTATTACACAACCCGCTGCAACACGCGAGGCTAAATTCTAGTTAAAGATTAAAAGATTCTCGATTTTATGGTATTTAAAAAATTAATCTACTTATCATATCAATATAACTTTTACATTCCAACTGCTTATATATGAAAACATGCACAGATGGACAAGCATAAACTCCATTTAAACGTGTTGCCATTACAGCTAAGATCATGTGCACACTCCCCTTCGTTTCCCAGACATAAGCGACCGCACTCGAACCGATTCCTCACTAACCGACGCCAAATACTCCCGCTCGGGTGCCAGCAAATCGAGTGAATTGGCTTTGTGTGCCCCTATATCATCACTCATGTTACAAACTGTACCACCTACTAATATCAAGTAAATAGGACTTAAAACATACGAGTGATGAATGTCAACATGCTTGAAATCTTCCATGGCGCGGTTGGGATCTTACTTGGGCCGTTTGTCCCTGATTCACCGAAATGAACACTCTGTCGTAACACGACAATTGCATTCATACCTTGAATACACAAGCACAACTACCGTTATTTATGCTCCAATAACGTATCTCCTCATCCCCGTCACACGAACAGATGAGGGGGTAAAAAGATTGTTTTACCCTCACATGAAAAGCACATGCAATGATTTAACTCTAAAAACAAGCGGAGCTTGCCATAAAGGATGAAACCTGTTACAAAAATCAAAAATAAAAGATGGCTAGCGTGATTTGTGAACATTAAGATTGAAACCTCCAAGTTCATATAAAACTAAAGGACGTTTTCTGTAATTTTGTCAGGAACTAACTACAGTTTATTTATACATTATAAAATGAAAAGAAAATGATGTGTTGGACCCAAAAGATATGTTAGCTTGAATATCAAGGCCACGTAATAGTACGGTGTGTTCAAAGACAATCCACGGATACGATGTCTTGTTAAACGTCTAAGCAATAGCGTTGGTGATCGATCACATAAATTCTAACTTAGATAAAGTTTCATTTTGGACTAAAGTATCAAAAGTGACCTAAACTCAGTAATTTATGATGTGATTTGCAAAGACATGAGAGTGTCAAATGTCACACACAAGTTAAGGTCAAACAAGAGTCACACTATAAAAACTATGAAGTCGAGTAATCAAAAAAACGCGAGACATTCACACGCAACAAATCGTCTAGACATTCACAAACAAAATAACTTGTGTTTCGTCATTAAATAATCATAAGAATCGACAAGTTCATCTACTATGGTGTCAACAAGCGACTCGTAACTCACAGTCACTTGTATTTATAAGAACATGGCTTGTCTCATTTGTCTCTTCCAATCGAAACCTCGACAAAAAATGCCTTATTGAGATGTCCTCTACACGAATACAGTGATTCTACAAGCGATTGTAACACGGGGACCGATCTTTATTGGCTAACATGCATCAAAAATCAAGAAAAACGAACAAACACACATTTTCTCGAGGATTTTGTGTTCTTCGACTGCTACAAGAAGGCAAAACTAAACTTTTGATGGCCAGGTAGCTTGAGCCGACATAATTATTCCAACAATCACACCAAACAACCCGAGTGCACTACCGAAGATCTCAATCACGAGAATTTTCACAAAGAGCGTAGAGTTTTGGGCATCGGATAGCGCACAGCTACTCCCAATTATTCCCACACACAACCTGTGGATGAAAATGTTAAATCAATTACAAGAATTATTAGACATATTGAAGCCCACGTGCCCAATGGTTAGTAGGATATTGGCGGGCCCGTGAGTTTCCCAAACATGTAGGGCTGCAAACGAACCAAAACGAACCGTTCAGTGGGAAGTTCGCTTGTGTTCGTTCCGTTATTAAACAAACGAACACGAACAAGAAATTGTTCGTTTATGTTCGATAGTTCATTAATGTTTTTAGTTTTTATATTCTATTTAAATACTTCAAAATTCCGACTAATAAAATGATTAATAAGTGTCAGGGTGTTATATATTCTGTTCATGAACGCTTGTTTGTGTTCGTTTGTTTCCATTTGTGTTCATGAACATTAGTTTGTGTTCATCAACGTTTGTTGCCTAATATTATTAACAAACAAACACAAACACGTTCATTTCCATAACAAACGAACAAGAACATATAATCTCGTTCGGTAAGCATTCATGAACAGTTCGTGAACACATATATTTCTTAACAAATGAACAAGAACAAAGGTCTTGATCGTGTTCATTCGGTTCATTTGCCGCCCTACAAACAGGTTCTCATGGTTATCAAAAAAGACAAAGAAGAATTATTACACTTACCCGCATACAAGATTTGCAAAACCGACAATGAGTCCAGATGCAAATATTGCATATCCTGCTCTAAGAGACTCCGGTGCATAGATTTGTGAAGATGGAACGCTTTCCAACTTTGTTTGTAGAATAATGGCAACGATAACACCGTATATAGCAACGGCTTCACAGAATATGACGCTGTGATCATATGCATGCTTAGAGTTAGATCATAATCAAAAGGGGGATTCATTGAAATAAGTTATGGATATAACGTTTGATCCAAATAAACCGTATGAAATGCATCGAGTTTTTATATATAACTTTGGTGGTTAACGAAATAAGAGGTATAAAATGCAAATTAATTATCAAGCTTACGGTTTGGAATTATTGTACTAGAAGTCGGTAAAATTGTTAACTATATACATATGGACCGGTTTCTATTGTGCTATATCTCTAAAGGATAAACTAAAAGATTTAACTGAAAAGCTATGCAGTCAATAGCGTGCTATAGCACTGCTATAGCGCTTAGCGGACATACGATGTCATAGCGCTTCAAATAGCGGTCCCTTATAGCAGTTCCGCTATTGGCAGTGCTAAATGCCGCTATTTGACCGCTATTCTGAACCCGTATAGCGGTTGTAGCACTGCTTCTAGCGATTTTATATTTCAGCCAAAAAGCCCTCATCAATCAACTATTTGCTTGAAATAAACCCAAAAAATAAAGGCCTAAACCCAAAATTAAACCAAAATCGAGGCCTAAAGTCTTCATTCGCTGGACACTAGTTCTTCATCGTTCAACAAAATAAAACCTAAATCTAAAAATCGTGGGAATTCTACTTCCTAAATCCTAAATCGCTGGAGTCTGGACTCTCGTGGCTGGACTTCCTAACTCGAATTTTGATATTACTATTATTATTTTTCAAATATATATTTTTATATATAAAATACATAAATTTTGCATGGTATAAAAATACCGCTATACCACCGCTATAACCTATATAATGTATGGCGGACCTTTACCACTATTTGATTTCAGACCGCTATAACTGCATAGCTGAAAAGAAAACGCGTCAAATGGGTTAACTGTGTCAAACAGGACACTAGTTACACTAGTAACCTGAAATGTGTTCAAATGCACAAAACCTCCTAAATTGCTTTATTATTAAAACAGTTGAGATTATTATGATTGTAATAATATAGTTCTAATAATCATATTTAGCACATTAATAGTTTATAAAATTTAAAGAAAATGGATAAAAAAAAGTGTCTGCATGACACACGCTGATGCAGTCATGCTACGATAAGCTGATAAGATGTTAGCAAGTGCTATTCACATAAACCGTGCTACAACTAAGATAAATTACCCATTAATCTCTAACCGATCACATATTGTCGATCCAGTTGCCTCTATTCCTGTCACCTACACGGCTACACACATACAAACCTAACCCACGAAGACCTAATTCACCCCTACCACCGCCAACATTTTTCACATAAAAACAGCAACCCTCATTTTCTTCAACCATCTAAAACTTTCACAAAAGTAAATCATTTTTGTACAAACAGATTAAACCCAAAAATATTCATATGTTAACAGCACCTAATATATTCTGGTCAAACAGGTCGTGCTCCGATCCTATGCAGTTAATACAATAAAATATCGGATATCGGTCAAGGACTGATATTTGAGATATAGGTTATCTCGGTGAAATATCGGTAATTTTAATATAATGCAGAATCTATATATAAAAAGCAATTTAACACCAATAATTAAGTGATATAGCGGATATATCGGTCAATATTGCCCATAATACTGGTACCGATATTCTAACCGATATTTGACACCGATATTTTACTAGGGGACCGATATATCACCGATATTAACTGCATAGCTCCGATCAACTCATCAACCCATGAATATTCATGTCGTGTTTGGGTTTATACGTCTAACACAATTTTCGGGTGGTTCGGATCATGTTTGGGTTTGTGTAAAATTTTCGGGTTAAACGGGTCATGAATATACATGGTGTTCGGAGTTATATGTCTAACATGATTTTTGGGTTCGTGTTGTGTTCTGTTCTGTTCAGGTTTATATGTTTAACACGATTTTTGGGTTCGGGTTTGTGTAAAATTTTTGGGTAACGGGTCAAGAATATACGTGTCGTGTAACGTGTTCAGATTTATTTCGGGTTGGTGTCGTGTTCGGATTTTTATTGTCTAACACACTTTTCAGGTTAGTGTCATGTTCGGGTTTGTGTAAAATCTTCGGGTTCAAGTCGGGCCACACCCGTGAACACGACCCGTTTAGCATCCCTAATTATCAAACAAAAAGCTCCCTAATTGTTACATCATCATCATCATCATCATACTCAGTATATCCCACCAATAGCAAAGCTAAGGTAGGGTCTGAGGAGGGTAAGATGTAGACAGTCTTACCTCTGTCCCGTAGGTATAGAGAGGCTGCTTCCAGTGAGACCCCCGGCTCAATAGTAGTTTTGCATCAAGCCTTGGACATAAGGCACATAACACTCAGCAATTGAGACAAACGCCAATTAGTGCATGTACTCCTTGTCTTTCAGCTATCAACGCCACCACGTGATGCATGATTGACCCTCCCCTCTTTTAACGTTATTTTCACAAAATTAGTAAAATAACGTCAGAATTAGTGCACTTTCACTTTTGCCCCCCGGCGCCCACACATATATATACGTGCATACCGCAAGCGGGGCGTTAATTGTTACACTAATTGCAAAAAAAAATTTAGGGGTTTTAACTTTTAACAATCACATACCTAATCAAATTCTTGGATGTAATACGAGGCGCTTTGATTGCGGCACCGATCAAACTACTTCCTGTAATATAAATCCCCCTGATCATAATACAACATGATGAGAAAAGCTATAGGAAGGATTGTGTATCTAAACATTTAACAGAAGTGGGTTAACGGAGTTAAATTAGGTTACCAGGCGGCGCCTAAGACTGAGACGCCGATAGCAACGGCGATTCCGATGGCGGAGAAGGTGTAAGGGGAGATCTTGAGCATTGCTCTGGCCCATGATCCTGATGCTCCGATCACAATGGCGCCTGACATTGATCCCAAGGTTTGTTGCGGCAAAGTGTAGGGATCAAGTGTGGGAAGAAGATGATGATGATGAAGATCGAGATGTTGAGAGGAGACAAAACCACCACTCTGGCTTGAATCGAGTTTTTTTATAATAATATTGGTTCAAAGAATTTGATGGAATTAGAATCTCAATTCCATTCTTCATCTGTTTGGTTGACAATCGAATTGGAATTGAAATTAGACATGAAATCCTTTAAATTCATTTAACTAAATGAATTCAAAATCCTTCCTATATGTGAAGAAATTAAAGTAAATTCATTGTAATCTTCGACCATTTCGACTCGAACGGTTTCGACCCCAACCGTTTCGACCCGTACTGGTTTCGACCCCAACCGTTTCGACCCGTACTGGTTTCGACCCAAACAGTTTCGACGCGAACTGTTTCGACGCGTACCGTTTCGATGCGAACAGTTTCGACCCGTACCGTTTAGACACGAACCGTTTCGACGCGAACCGTTTCGACGCAAACCGTTTCGACCCGTACCGTTTCGACGCGATCCGCTTCGACGCGAACCGTTTCGACCCGAACCGTTTCGAATTGAACCGTTTTGACACGAACCGTTTCGACCCGTACCGTTTCGACGCGAACCGTTTCGACCCGTACCGTTTCGAATCGAACCGTTTCGCCCCCGTAACGTTTCGACCCGCACCGGTTTCGATCCGAACCGTTTCGACCTGTACCATTTTGACCCGTACCGGTTTCGATCCGAACCGTTTCGACGCGTACCGTTTCGACCCGTACCGTTTCGACTCGTACCGTTTCGAATCGAACGGTTTCGACGCGAACCGTTCCGACCCGTACCGTTTCAAATCGAACCGTTTCGACACGAACCGTTTCGACCCGTACCGTTTCGAATCGAACCGTTTTGCCCCGGTACCGTTTCTTCGCGAACGGTTTCGACCCGTACCGTTTCGAATCGAACCGTTTCGACACGAACCGATTCGATGTGAATCACTTTGACCCGTACCGTTTCGACCCGAGCCGGGGGTCGTGGGTGACGGGGTGATGGATTCCAATTCATTTGACAACAAACACAACAAAAATGGAATTGAGATTCCAATTCCCATTGGAATGTTTAAATTCCAAATCCAATTCCCTCAAATTCTAATTCATATACAAATTCCAATTCCAATTCCAATTCCAAAACATTCCGCGAACTAAACGCCCCCTTATAGTTTCAAGTTTCACATTAAACACCCTTTCCTGTATGAATTATTTGTGAATGTTGGGAGATCCAGCATACGTTGTTTTAACTGGGTCCGCGCTAGAGAGCCCGCTCGCACAACAGATTCTCCAGATTCTCAATTTAAACCCCTCAATGAGAATTCCTATCACTCAGACTCAAACTTAAGACCTGGAGAGGAAAAACTCACAAACCCATCATAGATAAAACTTAAATGTTCGCGGCCACCACTAGAGCACTAGTGATGATTAACATAACCCTTTTAACAACATGTACATTTTATTTTGATATTTTTTTTTCTTTTCTAATTTTCATTTAATGTTTAATCTAACTTTTTCTTAAGTAATACACGTAATATCTAATATTTAAAAAAGATGTTTGTTTTATGTTTTATCTATGTTTTGATGCTAATTTTGTGCTATTACCAGGCTACATGGATGACGTATCAAGTAATATTTAATGTTTAATCTAACTTTTTTTAAATAATATATGTAATATCTAGTATTTAAAAAAGATGTTTGTTTTATGTTTTATCTATTTTTTGATGTTAATTTTGTGCTATTACCAGGCTACATGGATGATGTTTATTTTTGATGTTTAATCTAACTTTTCTAAAAGTTCTAAATCCTAGTTTTTTATTGACCTAGGTTTTGGGTTGATAATGATTTTAATCAATATTTTTAATAATCTTTATATTATAAATCATTTTGTTGTTAGCACATACGCATTTATAATTAAAAGAAAAATGTGATCCGATACGGTAATTTGAAAACTTGATAAGGGTGGAAGGGGTGCTTCCCACAAGGGGAGTGGTAAACTTTTCACCTAGCCAATCACCTCATGCTATGTCAACTCCCCTCTTCACTCCCCATTTTGCACTCAAACATAAGGGATACTCCACCCAAACAATTTTTCTTTAAAAAAAGATAAACTTGTGACTAGTTGAAAGAGAGTGAGGCTCCCCGTTAACCACCTCTTTCTCATGTTCCATACGTGGTGACTACTCCTCGATAAATGCCATTCACCGCACACCGATGTGGGCCGACGACGTTATGCCCATGCGGTGAATCCCAGCCCTACATCATGTCGCCGAAGACACCTTGTCCCCCCTTAAGATATTTAGTTAGTTATAGCACTGAGGATGTATTTGTTTTCTATATTGGCTAAACGTGCCCATCATACTTTTCATCATACTCATTTGAAAATCAACGTCTTAATGGGGTGCAACTAGATGAGCTTAGGAATGAGCATTTGGTACTGGATACCAGTATCGAATAATTTTCGGTACTCACTTTTGGGCGTTCTCAGTACCGGTATTTTTCTAATTTTTAACTTCAAATCCCGGTACCATACTGAGTATTTTCGGGTGCAAGTACTCAATTTTAACGATGTTTTGTACCGGTACCAAGGTCATCCATGAATGAGATATGTTTATTACAAAACAAGAATGAGATACGTTTAGGACAACGCAACGTCTGGAAGGTTGTTTAGCATTACCAAACACAAGGACTTGAATAACATAACAAGAAGTCGAAGAGGGTAAAAAGGAAATTGAAGCCACCCTTTGGAGCTCTAGAATATAACATTCAAAACACGGATGCGTTTGTCAGCCAAATCCCACCTTATTCATCTTCTTAACGACTCAATCAATCAATCAATCAGCAAAAAATATGGTCGCAAATCGTGCAGTTTCAGTCTCACTAGACAGTGTTCGAGACAAGAACCTAATGCAGTTGAAAAACTCAACTCCGTTCTGTTTCCCGTTCGATACAACGATAAGTATTAGCAGATGTTCTTGCATCCCACGACTTCACTAAGCTAGGTATTATTATTCAACAAATTCTTCATCTTTATGGGTCTTTATTTGAGTTTTTTTTTATGTTATTGTTTCTAATATTGTTGGGTTTCTGTGCTTTTATAGGTTATGATATTGATGATGTATTGGTTTGCACTTTTAGATATGTTTTGGATGGGATGATGGTGTTTTGAATGGAACTATTATCAATGGGTGTTGAACGATATGATGTTATGGGGTTTATGTAGTGTGTTGAATGAATGCCCACCAGGTGTTTGATGAATTGCCTGAGTGAGTGTTGAACAGATAATGGTCTCTGCTGTTTACGGAAGACGTTGCCAGTGTATTTAGATGTTGTTTGCTTAGAAGTTAGAACAATATTGCTTGTAACTTAGATTTTAGTAATATGAAGAAGTAGATTTGGTACCTTTTTTTTTTTACTTTTGGAGGGTATGCACTTGACTCGCACTGTAACGAAACCCGCAAGTCCTTGCTCAATTTTTTACTTGAACTAGGTATATGTTCATCCATTGATTTCGGGCTATTTAGTTTGAAACTTTTTTTGGTCTAAACTGAAAACTGATCTGAGCTCAGGCATATATAAAAAGTATTTCATTTCGGATTATAATTGAGTGTGCCTTATTATTTGGACGACTGGTAGGTCCAAATGTTATGTCTTGTCTTCTGGATCATTTGTAGGTCGGGATGTTGTGTCTGGACTAGGGGTACACTGTCACCGCACGACTAGTAGGTTCAAATGTTATGTCTTGTATTCCAGACCATTTGTTGGTCTGAAGTTACGTGCGGATGTCTTGACTAGGGGTATACCATAACATCATCTTATAAATGAATTATGTGCTCTCGGTCAAAATCGTTTTATCATAGTTTAATAAAAGAAATATATCGTTTCTGAAACACCTAAACACACACTACTAAGTCACCGTTTATGCATCTCAAGATTATGTTTTCATTGCAAACATCCATTTCTATATTTCATGATGCTCAAGTATTCTCTAAAGTTGCTTCTTATTTTTTTAAATATTTCTACTTTTTGCAGCATATTACAGTGACATCTGTGTTGGCTCAATTGCATGCCGACTTGAGAAGAAGGAAGATGGGGCTGTTCGTGTGTACATAATGACATTAGGTGTTTTAGCACCTTATCGTGGCCTAGGTATCGGTAAGTGTCCTAAATCTCTGACCCTAAAAAGTAAAATGGTATTGAGAACCGAATTTGCATTATCAATACACATTTTCACGACTCTAAAGACGTAGTTTCCCAATATTGCGGCAGGTACAAGGCTGTTAAATCATGTTATTGATCTAAGCAGCAAGGAGAATATCGGTGAGATCTATTTGCATGTGCAGACAAACAATGAAGAAGCCATAAACTTTTACAAGAAATTTGGGTTTGAAATCACGGAAACGATCAAGAATTATTATGTGCGCATTACTCCACCAGACTGCTATGTGGTTACAAAGTACATTGGGCCGCCCCAATCCGAGAAATAATGGAACTCACAAATAAGACCGAGATCTGGAGTTGGGTATTGAGTTATTGTCAATTGGACACTGATTTATGGATGCTAATTGTTAAACTGATTTATGGATATGCTAATTGTTAATATCCGGTTTGTTTTGTTTTTTGAGGCCTGTTAGTTGTTGATCTTGTTTGTTGAGACTGTTATTTATGTAAGAATGATACCATGTACCCTTGCTATTTTGATTCATTTTTGCCCTGGTTAGCGCTTATCGCCAATACTTTCTTAGTTGATTGTTTAGAGTCATGCGGCCATAAAATATGGACAAAAATGTCTTTGTGACAAACGCCAACTTTCTTCATCCTTGCCTCTTTGAGTTACAGTACCGGTAAATTAGTTACAGCACCGGACATCGTGTGGTTGGAGGATATTACCGCCACCTTTTCCATCAACATCTGGTATACAACATGACCTTTATGACCAACCCATGGGGCACAACGTATGATCAAGCCAGTCAACAATGACCATGTCATTATTAGTACCATTTGCATCCATGGAGCCCATCACTCAGCAATCTGCAGAGGGAAACAGCGTAAGAATCATGCATAACAGAAGCGTTTTTGAGCCTGATTTTGGCCGGTCTTCTAAGAAGATTGTGATATTATACTCTGTGTGAGCTTGATTATAATCATACAATATCAGAATTTTCTAGTAAGTCTGGGTTCTGATTAAAAGGATTTTAATCCTAAAAAGTGTAGGAAGCCAACAGGGAGTTGTCACGTGTCCAAGGAAACATAAAACGGGGATGACACCATGTTGAAAAAAACGCGCATCAGATGTGGGAAATTTTGATGTTGAATCAGGTTAGTTCATGTTGGATAAAGCCTACCAACTTTTAAACATTTTAGCAGTTAAGTCTTTAACTTACCCTTAACTTAAGTGAGGTAACTATTAGTAGCATAAAGTTCGTAATAACTTTTATAATTTGTAAGGTTATATCGCTTATTTGTCATTTGCTGTGATTGTAGTCATTAATGTACACGATTTTGGTGAAGTCTGTCGATTAATCAATAACTCAAATTGTTGTACCTTTGAAAACTGGAGCCTCATTTGTTAAAGATCAAATTACTACTATGGAGATTTATGAACTACAATTGTAATTTTGTTTTCCTTAATCATATATAATATGTAACTTCATTTATAACAAGTATTTATAGATTTATGAAGTATACCATTCTCAATTCCCAACCTATATGGATCTATGATCTAGTATATTCATTAGTTTAATTTAATTTAAAAAAATACTAGCGGCAAGGTAGATTTCTTAACTTTTTTTTTAATTTTCAAGGGTATTTTGGTGATTTTATCTAGACTTACATAAAAGTTAGGTGAAGTTAGTGCTTATACCCAAATTTGTTACAAAAATAAAACCATAAATCTCAAACAACTTTTAAAAGTTGGTACCCAAACATGTTACTTTGTTAAAACCACAAAGAACATCAATGTAATTAACTCAATAACTCTTACCATCTATGTAATCTATACACATTTTTGGAAAAATATTTGGCAAGCCTCGTTACTAAAAATTCGCACTCCGGATAAATTACTCCATATTCAACATCTACGACCCTTACATTCTCTCAAATTCCCTCACACACCTTTCCACTTCCATAGCCATATACAAACAATCTCTTTTCCTCTTTATAGTAGTAAACAAAGTCAACTCCCACGAGCCTATATACCGCCTTCTTTATCTTGGGGATATCGCTTTCACTATTAAAGTATCCAAGCTTAACTAGCTGAAATAAATAAAAAAAATGTTATGAGAAAGGCATTTTAATGTTCATGTTCTTGCTTCCGTTTTCGCACATTGTTTGGTCTAGGAAATTGTTGTTACAACAGATATGAGACCAAGGATAGTGAGTGGACTGGTTAGGCTAAAAGGCTTCGAGGGTTCATGTTAACCTAACGCAGGTCGTGGGGTCCCCTTACGTTTGCAAGACGTAGAGAGAGGTTCACTAGTGTTTGTTGTTGTTATTCACTTAGGATCCGAGACCAAAGTGAATTTGGTTCTAGGATGTTGATGCTAAGTGGAGTTGTGTTATTTGAAGTGAAGAGAAGGAACATGCATAGAGCAAGTTCTCAAGGAAGAAGAGAAGATCAGAGAGTATGGTCTAGTCTCCACTGATCTGGTATCTCTGCATGGCTCTGATCTAGTATCTCTGCATGGCTGTCTGTTGCCTCTTTATATAGGAAAAGGATCTTCCCAAAGGGGAAACCTTTGACTGGTGAACCGTTGCTGCAGTGGGGGGTTTAACCATTTTGAGGGTTGAAGGCTTTTGACCTGCGGTTAATAGGACGCTCTCTGTGCACATGTTCTCTTTTCGGCTGTGAGAGATTTGGACAAACAATCAGTGAGTTGATGCTTCACTGTTCACATGCTTTTTGCTGTTCACATGCTGTTCTCCCGAGTTGGCGGGAAACGAACCCTTTAACCTTTTAACCTCTCAAGCATTAATGTGTAAAATCCATTTTATTGAAGCTTGAGCTACCCCCGTATCAGCCCCCCAAGTCAGAGGTTTTTGGGAAGTAAGCTCAAACACTTCTGACTTTTGCACATTTTTTCTTTGCTTAAAGGCTTCAAGGCTTGAAGGCTTGAAGGGTTTATTGCAGCTGAGGTTTTGAAATTTGAATTTTGACAAGACGGTTGACACGACATGAGCAGTTTTTTGCAGGAGGGCGATTCCCGAGTAACTGCTGGGTAATTATAACATCTATTATTCATTTATTTATCTTTTTATTTTAGAGATAACAAGGTTGCCCTCGGGGTTGCGTCTGGGCTCGAGTATCTCCACATGAGTCATACCCCTCGTATAGTCCATCAAGACTTAAAGCCCGCTAATGTGCTCCTTGATGATGACATGGAGGCCCGAATCGCGGACTTTGGGCTTGCAAAATCTATCCCAGAAGCCGACACGCACATGACAAGTTCCAATGTCGCGGGAACTTTAGGTTACATCGCGCCAGAATATCATCATACAATGAAATTTACCAACAAATGTGACATCTACAGTTTTGGGGTTTAGCTCGGGGTATTGATGATGGGAAAGCTCCCGTCAGATGATTTTTTCCAACACACGGCAGAAGTGAATTTAGTGAAATGGATGAGAAAAGTGATGACGTCAGATAATCCAAAAGAAGCAATAGATCCGAGTCTTTTGGGTAACGGATACGAGGAACAAATGCTTCTTGTTCTTAAGATCGCGTGTTTTTGTACTCTTGAAAATCCTAAAGAGAGGCCTAATAGTAAAGATTCTAGGTGTATGTTGGCTCAATTTTAGCATTGATAAATGTAAGAAAGTTTGTAATTTTATTTGTGTACTATGATCCCATAATGCGTAACAAATTGTTTAAAAGGTTTATTATTTTGATGCGTGTTAAAACAGGTTCAAATCATAATGAGTTGGTACTAAAATATGTGGTTTTAAAAGAAGAATGAAACTAAAATATTTATAGTTTATTTTTAATACTATATATTATTGGCATAAAATATTATAGTTTACTTTTAATACTATACTAGTAACTTCGTCCGCGCGCGTTGCGACGCGGATACTACGCAAACCAATTTGAGTTCATAACGTCAATGTTGGGATCCGTGTAAATATGAAACGAATGATTCTGTTTCACGATTCATGCGTGTTGAATGACATTGGAAAAATGTATGGTGGTTAACGGTAATTATATAATCTTGGTAGGGAAATTTATATTTAACGTATGATATGCCTTTTTAATGAAAAAGTATAATGTTTTTTTAATAAAAAAACGTTAAGCAAACTTTTTTATATATTTAAAACTCTAATGAAGAATATATAATTCAATATCGTATTGATGTTTCTAGTTTACAAACTCTAATAAGTAAAACCTAAATGGAAAAAAGAAACAAATGAAAAGCATATGGAAAAGGGCAGGAGGGTCATATATGAAAAAAGAAACTGCAGGAGGGTTTATATATGAAAAAAGAAACAACGGAAAGAAATGAAGAGGAGGGCCCATATCATAAATACAACCGACTTTTGATTTTAAGATGGTAAGATACTTCCAAGTTTTTCTTCATATTCTTCATTCTTCTTATCAGGTTAGTTTTTTTTTTCTGCTTTCCTCTTTTGATTAGTTCATATGGGTGCTAAGAAGGATCTGTCAGTACATATTTCTGTTTGACCCAAGAAGAAGTAGAGGCTTTTTGTATTGAATGGGGTATTGGTTTAGATTTTAAACCAGTTGCACCAGGTTGTGATGTTTCGATTGATCGATGTCCTCCTGGGTCGATTGCTTTGTATTGTCGCCACTTCGAGTTTTCTAACCTTCGTCATCCGTTTTCGATGTTTGTCTTGAATATCCTGGAGTATTATCGTGTTTCATTTGGTCAGATTCATCCACATGGGATGTCTAGGGTTTTGCATTTTGAACTTTTGTGTCGTGCTAATGGTATGACCCAACTCTTTTGGCCTTTCGGCGGTTTTTTTCTCGTCTTGCAAAGAATGGTGACTGGTATACGTTTGAAACCGCCAAGGTTGATACTTGTTTGGTTTCATCTATGGTTACCAGTCTTGGTGTTTGAAAAAAACCGTTTCTTTTGGGTGTCTGAGACTATAGTTCCTTTTAAAATGGTGTGGAGGCATCCGGATGCTGTTCTCAATGAGCCAGAACCCTTAGAATCTGAGGTTAACAGTTGTTTCCTTGATGCCCTTAGGGCTTGTTCTTCGAGGGTTCGTCCGTTCCCTGAACATTTGTTAGTTTTGTTGGGTGTTAGCAAACAGTGGGATAAAAAGGACCGAGATCCTGTTTTAATGAGGGATGGACAAGGTATGCGTTTATTTTTGTGTAATTAAATTTTGTTTTATCGTCACTTATGTTTTAACACCTTTGTGTTGGTTTTTTGCAGTTATGTCTGCTCTTGATTTTATCAAAAGTGATACATCGGATGTTGGGTTTGATGATGCTGAAGCCACGAAGGGGGAGGATGCTGTTGTGAAAAGGATGGAACATAGGTTCGAGGGATCCGGTTATGTGAATGTGCCAAATGTGAAGGGGTTTTCTAAATCTGTTGTGAAGGGTGCCACCCGGCGTTCAAATTGCCGTTTGATCAAAGGTGTTGACCAACCTTCAAGTTCCGGTCCCCTTAATCCGAGTGGTGAGGTGGAGGTTTCAGACGACTTGGTTACTGCTGTTGAGGGTGAAAAGGAAGGTTTATCTGCGTTGGTTGGGAAGAAGAAAGTTGATGCTAAGAAGGTTGTATCCGTGGCAGGTTCTTCTGCCAAAAGTGTTAGTAAGTCTGGAGGGTTGGATGTAGATGCTGTTTATGTGCCCAACTTGAATGTCAAAGTTAGTGACAACTTCAAGGATGCAGCTGTTTGTGAAGACGTGCTAAATCATTTTGCCCCTCCAATGGTCCGTGGTACCATTGCTGAGATGGAGGATGACGTGATGTTATCTCGTTTGATGTTGAGCACTTGCAATTTTACCGCTATTCTACCTCAAGGGATTGCCCGTTTTCGTAAACGGATGCATGAGTATGAAGCATTTTCAAAGAATAGAGACAAGATGAAGGCTTCCATTGATGAGTTGAAGAAGGAGAGTGAGAGCTTTGTGAAGAAAGAGGAAGCATGGGTGAAAAAGGTTGGTGAGCTTACTCAAAGGCATGAGGCAGAGGTTGGTGATTTGAAGAAGCAGATGGAGGCTTCTATGGGGGAGAGAGTGTAACGCCCCGTGGTTCTATACTTTCTATATTTGGAAACCTTGTACCGTACTTCTATTTTCTGTAATCGTTGTATCTTGTATTCATCTTTTGTTGTAAACGTTGTAAACCGAGACTTGGATCGTAATGAGAAACTCGTATTTTATTCATGGTATGTTAATCATAATCTTGTTACACTTATACTTGTTCATACTTTAAACATGTAAACGTATTCGTGGTACTCTCAATCGTAAACGTGTGATAACTTGCAAACATGGTATGTATGCGTAATCGAGACTTAAACGTGAAACTTGTAATCGTTAAACTAAATTCATTACGAAAATATAATTACCTATTCATTTATTAAGTTAATTAATTAATTATTTTAATTAATTAATTAATTTAATTAATTAATTAATTAGTTAATAAAATTAATTAATTCTTTTTACAAAAAAAAAATTAAAATGCTATTTAGTTTATATTTTATATATATATATATATATATATTAACATTTAGTTTTTAGATGTTAATATATACCTTTTTTTAATAAGTCCAAGGTTTAAAGTGTAATTCTTGGATTCTCAAACTACAGGGGCTATTCTTGTCATTTATGAAACCTGATTTAATGATTTTTAAATGAAAAAAAATAAATCAACAAAACTGGATCCGCGGGACTCGAACCCAGGACCTCCGGTTCAACAAACAACAACACAGCCACTCCACCAGCGGGCCACTTGTGTTAGAACCCTGAAACACAAATCTGTTAAGCTTTGTTTCCGGGTAAGGCTGGTCGCAAAGGGGGGCGGACAGCAGCCCTTTTGGGCGGGTTTTTTGTATTTTTTTTTGTGTTTTTGAGCCTTTAATACTCACTTAAACCCTACCTAACTAACCCTAATCCTTCCCCTATAAAACCCACCTCTAATCCAAGCACTTTTACACTTTAATCTCCCTTAAATCTCTTTCAAAACCTTCCAAATCAGCTGCAAAATTACAAGTTCGAGCCGAATTACTCATCTTCACTAAAGTGAGTGTAACTCACTCATTTCTTAACGAAATCACTCCATTCTTTTTCCTACTTGCTTGGATAAACTTTGGGTTGAATTCCTAGGGTTCTCCATGGAGAATCCAGACCTGGAAATGCCCCAAAATGTCCACAAACTTTCTGTTTTGTCTAAACTTTTATCAAACTTGTGTTTTAACTTCAACAAACTTGTGTTCTTGTGCTTACAATCAAGCTTATGATTAGTAAAGCCTAACCAAGCTTGTTAACATGAACTAAGGGCTGTTTTAACACCCTAAACTTTCTGTTTTTGAAGAGCATTAAGCTCACAAGTGATGCAAGCTATTATGCTTGTTCATGTGTGTCCACAAGGAAGCTTGGGCTATCCTAACTTGAGACCACACATCACTTGATTATTTTCATCAAGATCCCAAACTAGTTTGCTAGACCTAAAGTGTCTCAACCCCACAAAGCCGTTGACGATTGTCCTCGTGTGCTCGTCGGGTTGTTGAATACTTGGCTACTTGGTATCTAGATGACACCTTATCATTCTTGTCTTTACATTCTTGTATAGTATATAGTTCTTGTACCCTCCTTGTTACCAATGGTAACTTGTGTAGTGGTGAACATAATCCGAGGTTCAAAGTGGATGGTTTAACCTCCCACCTCATACTTGACATACATGACACTAGAGGTTACAAAGTGGATGGTTCATCCTCCCACCTCCTACATGATTATAATGGTATATATATAACTATATTATAATTCTAAAACCGAAACCTTGATAATGAACTTATAATCACCTATCAAGTTATTAAGTTTAACACTAAAGTATGTAATTCCTTGTCACGATTCTAATAGGTCCCGAACCTATGAAATCACATCCAACTCGTAAGAGTTACTATAGTGTCAAGAACGAGTGTTACAACTTAGTGAATACTTTCGTATCATAATACTTTATCAAACTTATTTTTAATCATGCTCGAATACTCCTAATCTCCCGTTGAAACTCTATACTCATATGCCTCGTTTCCTCTTGTAGGATAATTCGGCGTCATCCTCGAACCAACGTCTTCACGGATTGTCAAGTGTAGAAAAGACTTAGCAAAACCGTGAGTACACTCGACCCACTTTTGTTTATAACACTTTTCGGGTGTAACATGTTTCCATATACAAAATCACAAACACTTAAACTTTATGAAACACACAAACGATCCCATATACATGAAAACTTAAATCTTATACTTGATGCTTGTCTTGGATATTCGTTATGCTATGCTTTAGTCATTAACTATTTTTAGCCTTTGTTTGACATGCTTAGAGCTATAGGAATTCACGCATCCACCTCCATCGTGTTATTCGTGAGGTCATGTTAAAACATCGTGATTGCGTTAAGGGTTTGATTATTAGTATTGTATGCCTTGATATTGCTCTTTTATAGATTTGGTTGCCATGTGGATTGTTTAAACTCATTCGTATACTTATGCTATGCCTAAACTTGTGTACTCGCCTTTGCTTTCGCATTGACATTATTTTAAAACATGTTACAGGTTGAAGGAGATGATGCTATGAAAACAATATAGCAAGGACTAGATACACACAAATTAGACGTTAGTTTTAATGTCGAGGTATCAATTTTGTTATGACTTTGCAAATGTTATGTTGTTCTTTGTTTTGTTACATTGATGTATTTGACAATTCTCATGAAATGCAATATGGTTTAATTAATTATTGTCACTTAATAATGTTGTGAGCAATGAGAAATCTCGTTTTCGTCTCATCCCGATGTTTCCGCCATCGGTTGGGTGTGACAGAGAGATAGGATGCCAGCCTCCCTTGCTCAGGCGAATAATGATAACAAGTGGCTTGTTGAGCAAGGTTTTCAGCAGGTAGTTACCTATCTTCTTCATTCTGCCAAGTTTAACAGTATCTTGGGTGGTGTGTATGGTAAACTTTTAGCCCATGGAAGGCATCAAGGTATGTTGCTGGCTACAAGGCCTGTGAATCCGGCGATCCTCAGGAAAAGTCTTCCCTTTATCAGTTTGAAGCTTTCAAAGTTTTCCAAGATTCAGTCCGAGAGATGGAGCGTTTGACCTATCCTTATGTTGGTGAGGTCTCGAAGTGTTTTGGCAAGCCTATATCTGTTTTGCAGGATTTGAAACCACGTGGGCTTGATGAGGCTGCATGCAAAGAAGTGTTCAAATCTTTGTCAAAGAAACGCTCATGCTCTGGGGACAGTGAGGAGACCCTTTCTGGTGCTGACGAAGGCTCGAAGGATCCAAGCCTTGAAGCTTCGGGGACGGTGGCTGAGGAAGGTAAAAAGAAGAAGAAGGCTAAGAAAGTGAAAGGTGATGAAGCCGGTGCCTCAAAGTCTGTGGTTGGTGATGCAAAGTAAAACTTTTAAACTTATTCGTAGCTTTCTTAGCATCTTTAAACAATGTTTTAATGTTTTTGAACAATGTCTAGGTTTGGCAGAAACCCCTAAGGTTTCTGTGTTATGGTTGTGGTTGGCCTTGATGGCCTTTTGAACAATTGCTAGGTTTTGAAACCCTTATGGTTTCTTATGTTGGTTAGCCTTGATGGCTGTATGGACAATGTTTATGGCCCCCTAGGCCTTTATGTTTATGTATCCTTATGCTTTTATGTTTTTGTTATGTTTTGATGGTTGCTTGTCTTGTTTATTTTATGTGTCTATTTATCTAATTTTCCTTAAGAAGATTTAGTGTTGTAGTCACTTTGGCTTCAAGGCTTTATTAGGTAAAACGCACATGTTGTCTATCCTTTATATTACTACTTAGTGTATTTTTGCTTCGTAAACTTTTTTCAAGAGTTTAAGGAACGATTTGATGTAGGCTGTTCAGACCCGTCTATGAGACAAGTTTGTTGAAAACTTTTCTAAGTCTCATGGAGTTGCAATTATTTAGGAACTCACCCCTTATATAGGTTCATTTAACCCTTGAACCTATTGAGCGATGTGGCCTGGGAGCTCATCCCATTACATGGCCCTTGCCATGGAGTTTTTACAAGGTTCTCAACCTGATTATAGGATAGTTAAGACAAGTTATGATAAAAGCTTCATCATTCATTCAAGAGTTTTTTCGTTTACAAAAGGGGGGATTATCAACTCTTGAAATACATTCTAAATTTCTTGTCTAGACATGGAACCTTTTATGGGTTTGGTCGTTCTAGTG
The DNA here is from genome assembly GCA_947069175.1 of Scalesia atractyloides. Taxonomy (NCBI): domain Eukaryota; kingdom Viridiplantae; phylum Streptophyta; class Magnoliopsida; order Asterales; family Asteraceae; genus Scalesia; species Scalesia atractyloides. The sequence continues at coordinate 18,222,479 of CAMTDV010000016.1, read as the reverse complement.
CCTCGGAAGCTTTTTTCCTTCTACGTCGGCCAACTTGTAGGATCCTCCTTTGTGGGCCTCAAGGATTGTGTATGGCCCCTCCCATTTCGGGCCAAGTTTTCCTTGGTTTTCTTTTTTGCTAGCCTCGTTGTTTCGAAGCACGAGATCCCCTGGTTTGAAACGTTCATGTTTTACCCTTGCATTGTAGTTGGCTTCCATTTTTTGTTTGTATTTGGCTTCCTGAACGACGGCCTGATCACGAATTTCTTCGAGGAGTTGTAAGTTCAACATGGTCTCTTTGTTGTTTGTTTCGAGGTCCATGTTCAGTGTTTTTTGAGTCACAACTCCAATCTCCGCTGGAATTACAGCTTCTGAGCCAAATACCAAGCTGTATGGTGTTCTTTTATGGCTTGTTTTTTCCGTTGTTCTTATCCCCCATAGGACGTTTGGGAGTTCTTCGAGCCAATTGTTTTCATGTTTTCCTAGCCGGCTCTTGATACCTTCAACTATGCTGCGATTGGTTCTTTCAACTTGACCATTGGATTGCGGGTATGCGACCGAGCTGAAGACTTGGGTTATTCTGAATTCCTTGCACCATGTGCTGAAAGGCTTTTCAGCGAATTGCTTCCCGTTATCCGTTACCAAAACTCCTGGCAACCCGAAGCGACATATGATGTTTTCCCAAACAAAGTCGATAACTTGTTTCCCTGTTATCTTTGCAAGTGGCTTAACTTCGGGCCACTTGGTAAAGTAGTCCACGGCTACTAATAAAAACTTCACTCCAGCCTTGGCCTGTGGGAATGGCCCAACGATATCCATTCCCCATTTGTGGAATGGCCAGGCTGAAGTGATGGGAACGAGATCGTGTTTGGGGCTCTTGGGAACTAGTGCATGTATTTGACAAGCTTCACACTTTCTTAGTTGCTCGGTGGCATCTTTGTCACACCCCGACCCGCAGCGGAATAAGAGTCGGGGCATAATTGGGTTATCACCAAAGCTCATGATATTTACTAATATGTTTCATATTTATTAAAGTCAAAATTACATTCACAAATATCCAAACATGTCCATACAATACAAAGAAAATAAACCAAGCAAAACAATCCCAAACTCTAAATCATTTTATTCTTCTAGTCCAATCCTAAGTGTTTCTTGCTGCAGCTGGTTCACCTGTATCATGTGTAAAAATGGGGGTTTTGGGGTCAACATAAGTTGGCGAGTGAACCTTGTTAGATAAACATTTATTATTGATTTACTTATTAGTTTATCAATGAAAAATTGTGCATAATCATAAATGAGCAAATGTAAATAACCAAGCAGTAGCAATAGCAATCACAACTATAACATACAATAACACATGATAGCATACATTAACATACCAACATTATACGATAAATAACATGAATGAAACTGTGAGATCAAGGCTCAATCAAACGGAGCCGATCGTATTGCATGTACTGAAAATGAAAAATGTCTGTGCGATCAAGGCTCAATCAAACGGAGCCGATCGTATGTGGGCACGCCAGGTTCACGCTCATAATGTAATGGGGAACATGCTCAACGCTCATAATGTAATGGGGAGCGGCGGCCTATGAAATTGCATGTACTGAAAATAATAAATTTCATCTAACGATAACCACACAACAGTTGAAACAAACTGAATACACATGTTCATGATATGAGGTATGCACAATGATTTAAATATAATATATAGCAAGACACATGATACACCCCAAAACGTGATTAAAACGGGGAATTTGTAAAGATTCACTCACATTGGGTGCGTTTGAATGGAGATGATGAGATGCGCACGAGTCGGGAGAGTTGAACAACGAGAATTACTAACCTAAATAATGACGGAAAAATATAGTAAATGAGTGGATTTTATTAAGGATTTTAGTGGAATTTTTAGATATATTTTTGTGAGTTTAAGGCTATTTTCTATCTTTAAAAATATTATTTTTAAGTATTTTTAATTGATTTTTAAATTAAATTAAATAAATAAAATATAAAAAAAATGTTTATTTTTGCGTTGACCGTTGACCGCTGACTTGTTGACCTGTTGACTGGATCGGTCAATGTGCATGTATGCGCTGGGTGAGACTCGAACCCGAGACCTCCCGTACGCGTGCACGCAGCTCTACCAACTGAGCTACGTGTCTAACCCGAAATAATCTTGTTTTTAATTATATTTATATACTAATTCGATTTCTTCAAAATTCATTTGTTTTAAAAAGAAGATTTTAAATCATCGAACCGGTGCCGTTAACCAGACTCGAACGCGTGACGTGCGACTTAGTGTTGCACACAGTCCACCGCTGGACTGTGTGTCTAACCTGGTTAATATTTCGGTTTTTATTATACTTAACAACTAACGGGGTTAACCCGGTTCAGCTTTAAACAAAAAGGCATTTTATTACATAGAGGGTGCGTGTATCAGGGATCGAACTCGTGACGTGTGCGTATTATTTGCACACAGTCCACCGCTGGACTGTGTGTCTAACCCGTTTAAAATACCAATTTTAATTATACTTATAGTATTATCAAAGTTCATCTTCTTCGTTGGATTTTACCGACAGCAGATTACACCATTAAATCTTGTTAATTCGATTGTTAAGCATTACACAGACTGATAAGAGATAGCAGGGATGATAATTAGAGGAAAAAACATCCGGTGAACGATTGATTACAGAGTTCCGGCAAGGCGTCGGTCTCTGTTTTTAAGGACTTCAACTGAGCAAATCAATTAATCGTTTTGATTAGCTAATCATGAAATTGAAGTGCTAAACAAACGTTATCAGTGTGTTTGAAGGTCCTTACCGTTTCACAGGCGAAGATACGGATTTTCAGAAGTTTTCCGGCGAGCAGAAATTATCCGATGACGACGTCTGAATTTGATTTAAATTGGAGGGTTTGAGTTAGAAATGGCTTAACAACTGTTAGACTATGATGGTATTGAAGAACTTACCGATTTGAGGACAAATACGGTTTTCCGGCGAACTTGCAGAATTTTCCGGCGAGTTGATTTAAGCTTTCTGATGGACCGAATGTGTGACGAAAGTGAAATGGATGTACTGAAATTGCATGACCTGAAAATAATGTAATGGGGAGCGGCGGCCTATGAAATTGCATGTACTGAAAATAATAAATTGCATCTAACAATAACTACACAACAGTTGAAACAAACTGAATACACATGTTCATGATATGATGTATGCACCAAGGTTTAAATATAATATATATAACAAGACACATGATACACCCCAAAACGTGATTAAAACGGGGAATTTGTAAAGATTCATTCACATTGGGTGCGTTTGAATGGAGATGATAAGATGCGCACGAGTCGGGAGAGATGAACAACGAGAATTTCTAACCTAAATAATGGCGAAAAAATATAGTAAATGAGTGGATTTTATTAAGGATTTTAATGGAATTTTTAGATATATTATTGTGAGTTTAAGGCTATTTTCTATCTTTAAAAATGTTTATTTTTAAGTATTTTTAATTGATTTTTAAATTAAATTAAATAAATAAAAATATAAAAAAATTGTTTATTTTGCGTGAGACTCGAACCAGAGACCTCCCGTACGCGTGCACGCAGCTCTACCAACTGAGCTACGTGTCTAACCCGAAATAATCTTGTTTTTAATTATATTTATATACTGATTCAATTTAACCAAAATTCTTTTAAATTTCAAAACATTTTAATTCAACAAACCGGTGCCAGTAACAAGTCTCGAACGCGTGATGTGCGACTTAGTGTTGCACACAATCCACCGCTGGACTATGTGTCTAACCTGGTTAATATCTCGGTTTTTATTATACTTAACAACTAACGGAGTTAACCCGGTTTAGTTTTAAACAAAAAGGCATTTTATTACATAAGGAGTGCGTGTATCAGGGATTGAACTCGTGACATGCGACTATGTTTTGCACACAGTCCACCGCTGGACTGTGTGTCTAACCCGTTCATATTACTGATTTTAAATAAACTTATAACTTAACTAACTTCGTCTTCTTCATTCAAATTACAGTCGACTGAATTACTAATCCGTTTCTTGCGTTTACGATTATCCAACATTCATAAGACTATAACGAAATAGCAGAGACGGTGTTGGAAGTTAAACACTACCGTATGAATGATTTATCACAGAGTCTCCGGCAATGTGTCGGCTCTGTTTTTGTGCACCTCAACTGAACCAAACAATTAACCATTTTGATTAGTGAATCGTGGAATTGAAGTGATAAAGAAACGTTAACAGTGTGATTGAAAGTCCTTACCGTTTCACAGATGGAAATAATGATTTCCAGGAAATTTCCGGCGAACTGGAATTATCCGATAACGATGCCTGAATTCGATCTCAAGTGGAAGATTTGAGTTAGAAATAGCTTAACAACTGATAGACTACGATGGTATTGAAGAACTTACCAATTTGAGGACAAATACGGTCTTCCGGCGAACCTTACTGAATTTTCCGGCGAGTTGATTTAAGCGTTCTGATGGACTGAAAGTGTGATGAAAGTGAAATGGAATGTTTGTCTGATGTCTCTGAGTCGCGAGAAGGGTTTTGATTGAAGTAAAATGGACTTTTGATTATTCTCGGTTATAAAAACCGATGATGATGATGACAATTGATGTTCATTCAATCTGAATTGATGAGAAATCGTCGGTGCATCGGTTATAACCTGAATATGCGAGTAATCAAACGATTTGACGATTGAATTGCCGATTTCCGTTTCTCAGTTGGCGCAACCGGTTTAACCGAGTTTGTGTATAAATGTTATTTGTTTCCTAGAGATAACAGAAAACAACAAGTGGCGGAGTGGTGATGTGTGTGTGTGTTAAGACTTTGAAGTTATAAACCAGCTGATCCGGGTTCGAGTCCCGGCGGCAACATTTCTTTTTTATTCATTTTGTTTTCACTTTTTATCAAATATAATTTTTATAGTTTAGTTTGTTTATTAATTATGTATCATTATAAACCAAAATAACCATAAATACACAACGTGATATTTATACTTGATATACGATTACAAAACGGAGCGGGTTTGGAAACCCATTTTTGACAAATGTTACAGTAAGTTTGTATGATGTTTCTGAGTCGCGAGAGGGGTCTTGATTGAAGTAATTTGGACTTTGATTATTTTCGGTTATGAAAACCGATTATGATCAAAATTGAAGTTCATTCAAATCCGAATTGATTAAAATCGTCGGTGCATCGGTTATAAACCTGAAATCGCGATTATTCAAACGTTTAGACGGTTGAATTGCCGATTTCGGTTTTCAGTTGGCGCAACCGGTTTAACTAGGTTTGTGTATAAGAGTTATTTGTTTCCTAGAGTTGACAGAAAACAACAAGTGGCGGAGCGGTGATGTGTGTGAGTGTTAAGTCTTTGAAGTTATAATTCGGCTGACCCGGGTTCGAGCCCCGGCAGCAACATTTCATTTTTATTTATTTTGTTTTCACTTTTTATCAAATATAATTTTTATAGTTTAGTTTGTTTATTAATTATGTATCATTAAAAATCAAAATAATCATAAATACACAACGTGACATTTATAACTTGATATCCGATTACAAAACGGAGCGGGTTCTGGAAACCCGTTTTTGACAAATGTTACAGTACCCCTACTTTTAGGAATTTCGTCCCGAAATTTAAGTAGTAGTAGGAAAAAGATGTGGGTATTTTTCGCGCATTGAGTCTTCACGTTCCCAAGTAAACTCAGGTCCCCGTTTCGACTCCCAGCGTACCCTAACAATTGGAATGCGACTCCGTCGTAGACGTTTCTCCCCGAAGTCCATGATTTCTACTGGTCTTTCAATAAAATGCATAGATTCATCAATCTGAATATCTTCCAGAGGAATGTGGAGGTTTTCATGAGCGAGGCACTTCTTCAAGTTTGATACGTGGAATGTGGGATGAATCCTGTTGAGTTCTTCTGGTAGGTCAAGCTTGTATGCTACAGGTCCTACTCTTTCGAGTATCTTGAAAGGTCCTACGTAGCGTGGTGCTAGCTTGCCTTTTTGACCAAAACGAACTACTCCCTTCCACGGTGATACTTTTAGAAGTACAATATCACCAATGTTAAACTCTAAAGGCTTCCGTCGTTTATCTGCATAACTCTTTTGACGACTTTGAGCCGCTAGAAGATTGTTTCGGATTTGATGGATCTTGTCTGTGGTTTCTTGGATCAATTCTGGACCAGTGATTTGAGCTTCCCCAATTTCGTGCCAACATACTGGAGATCGGCACTTACGACCATATAAGGCCTCAAAAGGTGCCATACCGATACTTGAATGATAGCTGTTGTTGTACGAAAATTCAACTAATGGTAGATGAGCATCCCAATTTCCCTTGAAGTCTATAACACATGCTCGAAGCATATCTTCAAGAGTTTGAATGGTGCGTTCAGATTGACCATCAGTTTGAGGATGATAGGCGGTACTGAGATCTAATCGCGTACCCATAGCGGCTTGTACTGCTTGCCATGTTCGTGAAGTGAAACGACCATCACGATCAGAAATAATGCTTAACGGTACCCCATGTCGGCTTACAATTTCGCTGATATAAATACGAGTAAGCTTTTCGTTCTTGAAATCTTCGCGGATAGGAATAAAGTGAGCTGATTTTGTAAGTCGGTCAATAATTATCCATATAGCGTCATACCCACCAGAAGTGCGAGGTAACCCGGTAATGAAATCCATGGTTATATTTTCCCACTTCCATATAGGTATTTCAGGTTGGACCAGAAGTCCTGAGGGTCTTTGGTGTTCAGCTTTCACCTTGGAACATGTAAGGCACTTAGAAACAAAAACAGTAATATCTTTTTTCATTCCAGGTCACCAATAGGTATATCGTAGGTCTTGATACATCTTATCGGCTCCTGGGTGTATAGATATCGCGTTTTGTGAGCTTCCTTCATAAGAATTTCACGAAGATTGTTGTGGTTAGGAATCCAGATACGATCTAGGTAGTACAGAATACCGTCAGATTTAGTTTCAATTTTAAGTTCAGCTCCACAGGACATCTCCTTTCGTACATCATCTTCCGTAACTGAAACATGTTGGGCTTCTCGAATTTGGTCTTTAATGTCAGTTATGATTTGCGAACATAGAAGACGAATGGAGTTCGCATAACCCTTTCGACTAAGTGCATCAGCCACCACATTTGCCTTGCTAGGGTGGTACCGAATTTCACAGTCGTAGTCATTTAGGAGTTCGACCCATATTCGTTGCCTCATGTTTAACTCCTTTTGATTGAAGATATGTTGAAGACTCTTGTGGTCGGTGTATATTTCACACTTAGTACCATAGAGATAATGTCTCCATATCTTAAGAGCGAACACAACGGCTCCAAGTTCTAGGTCATGGGTGGTGTAGTTCTTCTCATGCGTTTTGAGTTGTCTCGAAGCATAAGCTATAACTTTTCCTCTTTGCATTAGAACGCAGCCTAATCCTTGCCCTGACGCGTCGCAATAGACCACGAAATCATCACAACCTTCAGGAAGAGTGAGGATTGGTGCATCACAAAGTTTTTGTTTAAAGGTTTGGAAGGCTTCTTCTTGCTTGGGTCCCCATATGAAAGGTTTTCCCTTATGAGTTAAAGCCGTGAGTGGTACAGCAATGCGTGAGAAGTTTGAGATGAATCGACGATAATAACCAGCCAAACCAAGAAAAGATCTTACTTCTGTTGGTGTACGTGGAGCTTGCCATTCTTGTACCGCTTTGATCTTTGAGGGGTCGACATGTATTCCCTTGTCATTGACTACATGTCCGAGGAATTGCACCTCTTTTAACCAGAATTCGCATTTGGAGAATTTGGCGTAAAGCTTTTCATTCTCTAGAAGTGTAAGGATGAGTCGAAGATGATGCTCATGATCAGACTTAGACTTTGAATAAATAAGAATGTCGTCGATGAAGACTATAACAAATCGATCAAGATATGGTTTGCAGACTCTGTTCATTAGGTCCATGAAGACTGCTGGAGCGTTGGTTAAACCAAATGGCATGACCATGAATTCATAATGACCATAACGAGTTCGGAATGCGGTCTTTGGGACGTCTTCTTCATGCACTCTAAGTTGATGATAACCAGATCGAAGGTCGATTTTGGAAAAGTAGCTGGCACCTTGGAGTTGGTCAAGAAGATCATCAATGCGAGGTAAAGGATAGCGATTCTTGATTGTTAATTTGTTGAGCTCTCTGTAGTCGATGCACATACGAAATGATCCATCTTTCTTCTTTACAAAAAGGACAGGTGCACCCCAAGGCGATGAGCTAGGACGTATGAATCCCTTGTCAGTCAACTCTTGTAATTGACTGGCTATCTCTTGCATTTCAGAGGGGGCTAACCTATAAGGAGACTTTGCAACTGGTGTAGCACCAGGCATAAGATCAATACGGAATTCGACTTCTCTAACTGGAGGAAGTCGTGAAATGTCATCAGGAAAAACTTGCGGGAAGTCTTTTACTACTGGGATGTCTTCAAGTTTTCTCTCCATGGTTCCCTTGTTGATGATATGAGCTAAAAACGCGACATAATTTTTGCGAAGATATTTTTGGGCTTGAAGACAAGACATTAAGCTGAGCTCTTTCGACGAGGTTTCTCCAAAGATTCGAAGAGTCTGACCGTTTGAAAGAGGAATACGTATAAATTTTTCGCGACATACAACTTCTGCCTGATGTTGACTGAGCCAGTCCATACCAATTATGATATCAAAACTTCCCAGCTTCATAGGAATAAGGTCGACTGAGAAATCGTGGTCGTTTAAGGTGAGTGTACAGTTGCGTATAATAGAGTTTAATGAAACTGGTTTCCCGTCAGCAACTTCTACCGTTATGGATTCCATGAGCTTATCCCGATTTTGGTTTAAGATAGGTTCAAATTCTAAGGACACAAAACTTCTATCCGCACCAGTATCAAATAACATAGAGGCATATCTACCATTTATAAGGAACGTACCGTTAACCACGTTGCCTCAGCTCTAGCCTGATTAGCATTGATATTGAAAGCTCTTCCTCTTGCAGGTGGAGGAGCTTGGTTCGCTTGATTCACCGGGTTGGCTTGGGCCTGAGCATGAATAATGTTTACCAACCTTGGACAAGTGTTTCTGTAATGGCTTGGGTCTCCGCAATTGTAGCAAGCCCGCATAGGTTGACCCATAGGATAATTGGGTTGGTAATATGTTTGGGCTAAATGTTGGGCGGGTGGATAATGTAGGGGTTGTTGGGCTTGACCCATTAATTGTTGGTGGGTTTGGGTTGAAGGCTGGTGGTGGTTCGTTCGCTGAGGCATGCGGCAGGTTTGAACAGTATGACTCGCACGACCACAGCCGGTGCAATGTTGGCAAGGATAATCAGGAGAATGGTGATATTGGCAACGGTTGCATTTTGGTAACGGGCCAGAGTATGGTCTTTTGTATGGTGCAGGTGAAGGAGCGACCTGGGTAATGGGTGCAGCAGGAATTGGGAGGTTGGTTTGTGTAACGGCGAAGTTTCTGGTGTTGCGCTTCCTTTTGTTAGCAAACTTAGAGGAGGAGATGGAATGGTTTGAAGTTTGACCCTCAACAGGGGCTTTCTTTTTCTCTTCTTTAAACTTCCCGTTGCGAATTCGATTCTCGGTCAGTTCAGTAGCTAGCTCCATAGCAGCTCAAGTGTTACCGGTGAAATGCTGAGAACTGAATCTTGAATTTTTTAGGGAAGTCCTCGAATATAATGTTCAATCAAACGATAAGTTGGGGTAAACAAATTTGGAACCATTTGGTTCAACTCTAAGAACCTCTTGTTATAGGTGGTGTGATCACCCTCCTTCTGCTTTAAAGAATGAAATTCGTCCTCCAACTTTTTAATTTCACTCCTAGGACAGAAACGCCTAGTCATGATTTCCCTGAACTCCTCCCAAGTTAAGGCCATTGCATCATCAATTCCCCTCTTCCCTTTTTCAGTATTCCACCAAGTGAGAGCTACCCCAAATAGTCTCCCGGTGGCGTATCGAACCTTGCGACCCTCAGGACAATCGCAATTGAGAAAGGTGTTTTCCATTTCCTCGAACCAATGGAGGAGAGCAGTGACACCTTCGGTCCCTTCAAATTTAGGAGGATCACAAGATTTGAAATGTTTGTATGAGCACTTGCTGGTAGGAGGGTTGTCGATGTTCTGGTCATGTTGTTGGGGAGGATTAGTGGGATTTGTGGCGAGAGCTTGTTGTACTTGGACCACAATGTCAGGCAGTATCGTGGCCATTTGTTTCGCGATGTGTGTGGCCAAGCGTTCCTGAGACCTTCCTGATCTTTTACCCCTTCGTTGTTGTCTAGACGACATCTACAGGAACATACATAAGAAGATTGTGAGTTTATGGAGTCTTTTTAGGTGTCATGTGTCTTTAAGAAAAATGAAAATAACATAAATATCAATAATGCAACTACATCCATAGGATGCCTTGGGTTTGCTCATGTTGGGCCTCAAATGTCCCCCATACCTTCACCTGTATAGTCATGTGGGTCCCCATGGCTATTGGCTTGGTAGGATTCACATTAGTATTGGCGATTTAACACTCGCATCACCCGAATGCAAACCACAAAATATGTTTACGAGATGTATGGTCGGAATGTGTCCAGGTGTAGACACAATGACAACTCAAAGTGGGGTTAGCTCACACGACGTTTGGTATAGCATGCTTTAGCCTAATAGGTACTTCGTACTCCCATCGTTAGTCCCCAGGTAGGCAAACTGGTCCTTATTTGGGATTTATACGAATGCCAGCCTAGACAGGACGTTCCGACTACCGGTACTGGTACCCTTCCAGTTACTACATGCCCGTCATGAGAACTCACTTTGATGAGATTTGAAAACACAAAAATCATTGTAAAAACAATCATGATGTGGTGTGTGCTTTCATGGATATGATGTGTTATGAGAATATGATTCATGATAGGCATTATATGATAATATATACTTATGAACATGCTTGCATAACATTGAATGTAACATTTAACATAAAACATATATAAACATCATGAAATTTGGCATGTAACACACAAAAATCTTAAAAATTTCTAATCAACTATAATATAGGCTCTAAGGGTCTAATAACCTATCCTATATCCCTATAGTCATGGCTCTGATACCAATCTGTCACACCCCGACCCGCAGCGGAATAAGAGTCGGGGCATAATTGGGTTATCACCAAAGCTCATGATATTTACTAATATGTTTCATATTTATTAAAGTCAAAATTACATTCACAAATATCCAAACATGTCCATACAATACAAAGAAAATAAACCAAGCAAAACAATCCCAAACTCTAAATCATTTTATTCTTCTAGTCCAATCCTAAGTGTTTCTTGCTGCAGCTGGTTCACCTGTATCATGTGTAAAAATGGGGGTTTTGGGGTCAACATAAGTTGGCGAGTGAACCTTGTTAGATAAACATTTATTATTGATTTACTTATTAGTTTATCAATGAAAAATTGTGCATAATCATAAATGAGCAAATGTAAATAACCAAGCAGTAGCAATAGCAATCACAACTATAACATACAATAACACATGATAGCATACATTAACATACCAACATTATACGATAAATAACATGAATGAAACTGTGAGATCAAGGCTCAATCAAACGGAGCCGATCGTATTGCATGTACTGAAAATGAAAAATGTCTGTGCGATCAAGGCTCAATCAAACGGAGCCGATCGTATGTGGGCACGCCAGGTTCACGCTCATAATGTAATGGGGAACATGCTCAACGCTCATAATGTAATGGGGAGCGGCGGCCTATGAAATTGCATGTACTGAAAATAATAAATTTCATCTAACGATAACCACACAACAGTTGAAACAAACTGAATACACATGTTCATGATATGAGGTATGCACAATGATTTAAATATAATATATAGCAAGACACATGATACACCCCAAAACGTAATTAAAACGGGGAATTTGTAAAGATTCACTCACATTGGGTGCGTTTGAATGGAGATGATGAGATGCGCACGAGTCGGGAGAGTTGAACAACGAGAATTACTAACCTAAATAATGACGGAAAAATATAGTAAATGAGTGGATTTTATTAAGGATTTTAGTGGAATTTTTAGATATATTTTTGTGAGTTTAAGGCTATTTTCTATCTTTAAAAATATTATTTTTAAGTATTTTTAATTGATTTTTAAATTAAATTAAATAAATAAAATATAAAAAAAATGTTTATTTTTGCGTTGACCGTTGACCGCTGACTTGTTGACCTGTTGACTGGATCGGTCAATGTGCATGTATGCGCTGGGTGAGACTCGAACCCGAGACCTCCCGTACGCGTGCACGCAGCTCTACCAACTGAGCTACGTGTCTAACCCGAAATAATCTTGTTTTTAATTATATTTATATACTAATTCGATTTCTTCAAAATTCATTTGTTTTAAAAAGAAGATTTTAAATCATCGAATCGGTGCCGTTAACCAGACTCGAACGCGTGACGTGCGACTTAGTGTTGCACACAGTCCACCGCTGGACTGTGTGTCTAACCTGGTTAATATTTCGGTTTTTATTATACTTAACAACTAACGGGGTTAACCCGGTTCAGCTTTAAACAAAAAGGCATTTTATTACATAGAGGGTGCGTGTATCAGGGATCGAACTCGTGACGTGTGCGTATTATTTGCACACAGTCCACCGCTGAACTGTGTGTCTAACCCGTTTAAAATACCAATTTTAATTATACTTATAGTATTATCAAAGTTCATCTTCTTCGTTGGATTTTATCGACAGCAGATTACACCATTAAATCTTGTTAATTCGATTGTTAAGCATTACACAGACTGATAAGAGATAGCAGGGATGATAATTAGAGAAAAAACATACCGGTGAACGATTGATTACAGAGTTCCGGCAAGGCGTCGGTCTCTGTTTTTAAGGACTTCAACTGAGCAAATCAATTAATCGTTTTAATTAGCTAATCATGAAATTGAATTGCTAAACAAACGTTATCAGTGTGTTTGAAGGTCCTTATCGTTTCACAGGCGAAGATACAGATTTTCAGAAGTTTTCCGGCGAGCAGAAATTATCCGATGACGACGTCTGAATTTGATTTAAATTGGAGGGTTTGAGTTAGAAATGGCTTAACAACTGTTAGACTATGATGGTATTGAAGAACTTACCGATTTGAGGACAAATACGGTTTTCCGGCGAACTTGCAGAATTTTCCGGCGAGTTGATTTAAGCTTTCTAATGGACCGAATGTGTGACGAAAGTGAAATGGAAAGTTTGTATGATGTTTCTGAGTCGCGAGAGGGGTCTTGATTGAAGTAATTTGGACTTTGATTATTTTCGGTTATAAAAACCGATTATGATCAAAATTGAAGTTCATTCAAATCCGAATTGATTAAAATCGTCGGTGCATCGGTTATAAACCTGAAATCGCGATTATTCAAACGTTTAGACGGTTGAATTGCCGATTTCGGTTTTCAGTTGGCGCAACCGGTTTAACTAGGTTTGTGTATAAGAGTTATTTGTTTCCTAGAGTTGACAGAAAACAACAAGTGGCGGAGCGGTGATGTGTGTGAGTGTTAAGTCTTTGAAGTTATAATTCGGCTGACCCGGGTTCGAGCCCCGGCAGCAACATTTCATTTTTATTTATTTTGTTTTCATTTTTTATCAAATATAATTTTTATAGTTTAGTTTGTTTATTAATTATGTATCATTAAAAATCAAAATAATCATAAATACACAACGTGACATTTATAACTTGATATCCAATTACAAAACGGAGCGGGTTCTGGAAACCCGTTTTTGACAAATGTTACAATCTTGATGCATAGAGGGCCAAAAATACCCGAGATTCGTCAATTTAGAAACCACTGATCTTGGTCCAAAATGATCTCCACATATTCCCTCGTAAACCTCTTTGACTAGATATTGGCTTTGCTCAGGGCCAACACATCTCAGCAACGGTGTAAGGTATCCTTTCTTGAAAAGGGTTTCCCCTTGCAACACGTATTGTCTGGATTTCACTCGAACCCTTCCGGCCTCTATCGGATCAATGGGTAATTCACTATTTTTGAGAAAATTTTCAATGGGAGTCATCCAATTAGGGCCTTCTTCAGTGATTACGTCTTGAACCTCCAATTCTTGGATGGAGGGGGTTTTCAATACTTCAACCAACACTTTTTTTGGTAAGGTGAGCAAACGTGAGTGATGCAAGTTGTTTGGCTTAAAGCGTCTGGCTTTTTTTTGTTTGTTTGGATATGGGACTTGCTTGATGGTACATGCTTGAAATGTGTTCATCAACTCTTTTGACTTCTCCCGATACTTTTTCATGTTGGATTCTTTTGCTACATAGCTATCATTGACTTGACTTGAAACGAGCAACAGTCCGTGAAGACTTGAAGCCTTTGAACCTTCATTTCTTTGGCTATCTTTAGACCAGCGATTACCGCCTCGTATTCAACTTCGTTGTTAGTGGTCTGAAATTCAAGTCGAAGAGCGTATGTAATAACCCTTCAGGGTTGATTAAAATGAGCCCCGCCCCTGACCCTTCAATGCTGGAAGCCCCATCGGTAAAAAGCTTCCAGGCTTCAGGGTCAGAGGGTTCAATGGCTGTGACATTAACTTTAGTGATTTCTTGCTTTGATGTTTCAACGATAAAATCTGTCAGGACTTGGGCTTTGATAGCCTTTCTGGGGACATAGGTGATGTTATGTTCACCTAGTTCCACAACCCATTTGGCTAATCGTCCTGGATTTTCTGGTTTTTCAAGCACACTTTTGATGGGTTGGTCAGTGACCACTTGCATTGGGTGTGCTTGAAAGTACCTTCTAAGCCTTATAGTCGTTTGGACTAGGGCTAAAGCAAGTTTTTCCAAAGGAGGATATTTAATCTCAGCCAATTTTAACGTTTTACTAAAGAAATAATGGGTACCTGAACTTTGTCTTGTTCGATAGTTAAGACCGCGCTTATGGCTTCTTCAGCAGCTGAGAGGTAGACAGAGATTATTTCTCCCGTTTCTGGGGCTGCTATGGTCGGGAATGAAGCTAAGTGTCGCTTCATCTGGTTAAAGGCTTCTTCTGCCTCTTCCGTCCATCTGAAATCTTTTTTGTTTGCACACCCCTTGAGTGTTTTGAAAAAGGGGAGAGACTTCTCAGCGAGCTTGGAGGTAAAACGCTTCAAAGCTGCAAGCCTTCCGTTTAGACTCTCAACTTCTTTTTTTTGTTTTGTGGGGATTTTGTTTCCAAAACAGCTCTGACCTTTTTTGGATTAGCTTTTATACTTTGTTTCCCCACAATATGCCCCAGAAATTTGCCTTCTTCGAACCCGAATGAACATTTTACCGGGTTGAGCTTCATGTTGATTTTTCTCAGGTTTTGAAAGGTTTCTTGAACATCGTCGAGCATTTGATACTCAGATTTGCTTTTTATCACTAAATCATCAACGTAAGCTTCCATGTTTTTTCCAATTTGACTGGCGAATGCTTTGTCAGTTAGGCGTTGGTAGGTTGCACCGGCATTTCTTAGGCCAAAAGGCATCTTTTTATAGCAAAAATACCATTGTCTGTGTGAAACGCGGTTTTTTCTTCATCTTCTTCTTTCATGAGGATTTGGTGATATCCTTTGTAAGCATCGAGGAAACACTTAAAAGGATAGCCGGTAAGGGAGTCGACTTTGAGGTCAATTTCTGGCAAAGGATAACAATCCTTTGGGCATGCTTTATTCAAGTCTTTGAAGTCGATGCACATCCTCCAAGACTTGTCGGGTTTTCGAACCATGACAGGGTTGGCAATCCATGATTGGTATTTTACTTCTCGTAGGATTCCGGCAAGAACAAGTTTTTCAACTTCTTGGCATGCTGCCAGGCTTCGTTCAGGAGCTAGACTCCGTTTCTTTTGGACCACAGGCTTGACATCTGGTGGTATTCTCAACTCATGTTCAGCAATGCTTCGAGGGATACCCATCATGTCTTTCGGGCACCAAGCAAAGACATCGCTATAGTGTATGAGCAGCTTCTCAAGGTATGATAAAGTTTCCTGGGACAAGTTCATATTAACCCTTATCCTTTCTTAAGGAAACTTGGGGTTTATGATCAATCCTTCATTGTCTTCATTTCTTGAACTTTCTCCTTCAACCATGTAAGCTTCCTGAGTTGGTTGAAGGTGCAATCCCTTTTTCAATGGGAAACTTGACAGTGCCTTGGCCAACAGAAACAGCCATATCAAATGCACATTGACCTGGCCTTCCTATGATAACATCATAGTTGGAAGGGATGCCGATAACCACAAAAGTAAGTGGCCTGGTTCTTTCCATATGGCCTTCACTAAAACAGACATCAAGGGTTACCTGGCCTAAAGGCTTGAGGGGAATGTCAGCGATACCTTTTATGGATGACCCAGAGGGTTGAAGCCTTGAACGTTCCTCCTCAGTGAGACACTTGAAGAACTTTTCAAACATGATCTCGGTGGCCGTCCCGGTATCAATGTAGGCTTTGCTTGTCTTATTTGTCCCCACCATTGTTTCGACCACCAGGGGGTTTGAAAGTAGGTTTCCCTGAGGTGGTGGGAAGCAGACACATTGAAGCTCCCAAGCCTCCAATCGTTGCTTTTTGCGAGAAACTTCTTGATCGATACTCACCATGTTTACTTCTTTGTTCTTCCCCTCAGCCATTTTGTCCCTGACTCTCTTTACTAAATGAGCCAATTCCCCGGATTTAACGGCTTCCTCAATTCTTTTCTTGAGTTGAAAATAATCATTCGTGTGGTGACCTTTTTCTTCGTTGAACTCGCAGTATTGAGTGGAGTTTTCGTTCTTCTTATTTTTGGGCAAAGGTCTTGGGGGTCGGAAGCTGTGCTTGATTTCCTCAGTCGCAAGGATTTCTTGAGGGGTTTTGGTCAGGGTTGTGAAATTGACAGTTCTTTCTCTGCTTGGAGGGTTTCGAGGTTCAGGTTTCCGGGAGTCTGAACCCTTGAACCGTTTATCGTAGTGACCGAAATTTCCCCTCTTTCTGCTTGGGCTGCTGCCTCGCCAGCTAGGTACCCGTTTCCTTTGTTTTTTGATATCCACTGCTTCCTCTCCCGTATATGTGCTTTGGCCCTTTCAAGGGCTTCTTCAAGAGTCTTGGGTAGGCTCTTATTGAAATCTCTTGTTAGATATTTGGAGGTGATAGTGTTCATAAAACCAGTTACCCTTATTTTTTCGTTAGGTGAGACCTTCTCTTTTGTGTCTCTCAATGAATTCTCAGAGACTTTCGTCGTGCCTTGCTTGATTTGGAAAATCACAGTGGCGTCTTTGACGTACCTCCTTTGCTGTGAAAAATTGGCCATGAACCCTTTGCTTAGATCATCGAAGCTTCGCACGCTTTTGGCGGGTAGGTCGTTGAACCATATCCTGGCGGATCTAATGAGAGTTTGCATGAACATGAGGCAACACTCAACGTTGGACCATTTTTCGATTCTAACTGCGCCGGTGAAGATCTGTAGGTGATCTTCTTGATCCTCGGTTCCATCATATGTTTTTATATGAGACGGCATCTTGATCTTTGTTTGGAAGTCGTAGTCGGCGATTTGCTGGGAAAAGCACGACAGGTTGCTGGGCTTGTAAGGTTTTGCAAGGTCTTCTTCCGCCCTGGAAGCAAGATTGTGACTAGTCGCTCCTTGGTGAGTATTCAACACTTGGTTGATGAGCTGAGACCAAGGAAAATATGCCATCATCTGAGCCATCATTTGGGGCACGAAGTTAAAGCCTTGAAGGCTTTCTAGTTGTGCAGCACCAGGCATTTCCATGGAGGTATTCATAAGAGCGCTTTGTGCCAGAGGCAAAGTAGCCAATGCTTGCTCCCATGTGGAGGCAACCGGAGGGGGAACACTTGTTACCGGAGACTGCCATAGCTGCTCCAAGGTGGTCTCATGCCCGACCGGTGCACTAGTCGTGACTGGTTGAGAGGTGAATATGGGGAAGGCTGTTGGGTTAGGCCCTCTATAAGAATAAGGTGTAGGGTTAAAAGGTTGGTAAATTGTGCTTGGACCAGCTTCATGGCCAGAGGCCATGGGTTGTGTATTGCTGAAAGGTGGAGATGGTGGTCCCAGCGATAAAGACGGTTCTGGCTCGTCATAATCCAACCTTATTCTGGCCCCTTTTTCTCGTTCTTGACTTACGCGCTGGTTGAGGAGAGTCCTCAACCGTAAGAAATTTCTTGCAACTCATTCAGGGGTTAAATCGACACGTTCTGGAGCACTCGAGGTGCCGATTTGTGGGGAAGGAACCCCAGAACGGGAAGGAGTTGGCGTTTGGAAGAACTCAGTGAAAGAGATTCTGGCAGAAGTATCTCCAGGGGTGGAGAGTGGGGTTGTCACAACCGGTGAGGCTGGACTAACGGTGGACGTTAAAGTACGTGGTACTTGATTAACTTCTCCCGGAGATTCGTTTCCTGACATGCTGATATTGACGAAAAATGGAGCTACACTACTGGTCTTTAAGATAAAGTAAGCGGTGTAGCCCCATGGTGGGTGCCAACTTGTTGTTACAACAGATATGAGACCAAGGATAGTGAGTGGACTGGTTAGGCTAAAAGGCTTCGAGGGTTCCTGTTAGCCTAACGCAGGTCGTGGGGTCCCCCTACGTTTGCAAGATGTAGAGAGAGGTTCACTAGTGTTTGTTGTTGTTATTCACTTAGGATCCGAGACCAAAGTGAATTTGGTTCTAGGATGTTGATGCTAAGTGGAGTTGTGTTATTTGAAGTGAAGAGAAGGAACATGCATAGAGCAAGTTCTCAAGGAAGAAGAGAAGATCAGAGAGTATGGTCTAGTCTCCACTGATCTGGTATCTCTGCATGGCTGTGTGTTGCCTCTTTATATAGGAAAAATGATCTTCCCAAAGGGGAACCTTTGACTGGTGAACCTTTGCTGCAGTGGGGGTTTACCCATTTTGAGGGTTGAAGGCTTTTGACCTGCGGTTAATAGGATGCTCTCTGTGCACATGTTCTCTTTTCGGCTGTGAGAGACTTGGACAAGCAATCAGTGAGTTGATGCTTCACTGTTCACATGCTTTTTGCTGTTCACATGCTGTTCTCCCGAGTTGGTGGGAAACGAACCCTTTAACCTTTTATCATCTCAAACGTTAATGTGTAAAATCCATTTTATTGAAGGTTGAGCTACCCCCGTCATCAGAATCAAAACCATTTGATGGTGATTCCTTCGCCCCCCCCCCCCAAAAAAAAAAGAAAAAAGAAAAAAGAAAACAAAGGTTGAAGTATATACATACTTTGTGAAGGGTGTCTCTATGCAGACACTCATTACAATATCGCAGATGCATATGTGATGCATCATATTCCTGCAACTGATGAGATTTTCTCCATCCTTGTAATTCTATATAAGACAATGTGTGATTAGTATGACTATCAATCAATATTTGGAGACTAAATCAATATTTGGAGACTAACAATTACTTGACAGGAGAACTTACCTGAATAAGGAATGGCCTTACACAACAATCCCTTCATATAAGGGGTCACTGACTATCACGGCGGCAAAGATAGTACACTCCTGAGGTCACCTCAAATTCAGACAGATCTCCTCCAATCACTTCTTTCTTTTTCATGGCTTTTTTTGCCCACTTTTCTTCTTGCTCTACTTCACCATCATCCATATACACAAGGCTTGCACCACATTTGCTTACTCTCATCCAAGTTCTGCCCTTAGTAACCTCATCACCAACTAGGTCCACCTTATGATCTTGATATTCCTTGATCCATTTCATTTTTCCCAAATATACTTCATCAAGTTCTTTTATGGCTACCAATTTAAAAAGGCCTTGAACTTTCGACAGTTTGAGACAACCTTCATATCTAAACTTCCGCAGTTTAAAACTAGTGATTGGAATGTTACTTTCTCCAATGATCTACACCTATATGCATACAACTCCTCTACTGTACTTGGGAGACACTAAATGGACTTGAGGTATATACAAGAAGACAAGTTGAGTACTCGAAGCCTTTTAAGATCAATGTTACTGGGCATTGAATAAAACACTAAGGTCATTTTGATACTCAAGGTCGCAGTAATCAAGAAACAAAAACTTCAAAGACCGTGGTAAGGAAAGCAATGACTGTTCTTGAATTCCTCCACCATTACACAAAGCTTTTATCCTTTCTAATTGATATACATGTTTCTTAATCCATGAAGACTTCCAAAGTTCTTTACATCCTACCAAATTCAATATAGCAAGACTTTGTAGGCTTCCTATAGTTTCACAAACACAAGTCAGAGTTTTACAGTCCCAAAGGATCAATGTTTCAAGATTTGGGAGTCGGCAAAGCTTGCGGATACTAACAAGTCTCGTACAACCTTTAAGATTCAGAATCTTTAGTGAACTAAGAACCTATTCCATAAAAAAAAAGTTTTAGTGTATAATAGAGAAGCTGAAAGGTCAGTTGATATGCAACAAGCTTAATTTCTACCATGGGCGGTTCAAACTTTTCAAAGTTTCTGTCAGTCATATCTATAGCCACCAAGAAGCTGCTCATCAATAAGCCTAAGGGTATTATTCTCAAATAACAACTATGCCAACACAACCATCTTAATTTTGGAAAATTCTTGTATGACCCACTAAGTTTCACATATTTTAGCTGGAGCAAATTTAGTTGGTGCATCTTTGCAAGAGAACTTGTTTTAATGGTTGGTACATGCAAATTAGCATGAAGCAACATAATTAATAGGGGAATTGGCCTGTAATAATCCCAACTAGACGTCATTGATCATTGCCAGTCCCACCTTTGAATATTCCCCATGCCAGTCCCACATTTCACTTATTTTTCCTCCACCGGTCCCCAGTTAAAAAAAACTTAACCGAGTGAAGTTTTTTTTTTCTGAATTCCAAGATGATGTTTTAGGGCTTTTGCTCAGAATGAGGATATGAGTTGAATGATGTAAAAATTACCTTGAAATGGTGCTCCAAACGATGAAAATGGTGCTTCAATTCGGGTGTTTAAACTTCCAATTAACAAAAATTAAGTCGTTTGGAGCACCATTTCGAGGTAAGTTTTACATCAATAGACTCGTATCCTCCTTCTGATCAAAAGCCCTAATACGTCAGTTTGTAATTCGAACTGAGGACCGGTTGAGGAAAAATAGATGAAAGGTGGGACTGGCTATGGCCAATAACGTCTAGTTGGGATTATTACAGGCCAATCCCCTAATTAGTATGCCTCGTATCGGAGATGAAATGTACTACAAATTAATTTTGAATGCATCACATGTATATGACAATTCGAAACATTTATATGGAAACACTGCTAACACGATTGATAAGCATTAATCATTGAAGTTATATTCTTTTGTCAAATGAAATGGCAATTTTGGTGTATTCTTGTACTTACGAGAGTCTATGTATGTAGCCCCGGGAACTAGTTTAGTAAGTGTTAACTCATAAAGGGACTTCTCTGTCTTACCTTTGTGCATTTCTTTAGCTTCCGGGTGTCAAGGGTTAGACCTTAAATTGTTTCCGAAACCTGCAAAGAAAATACATAAAAAAGATACTAAGGTAGTTGAAATAGACAGTTGTGAAATGAAATATAATCTTGAAAATACATATAAGAAGCATCCTACCTTTCCTTTTGTTAACACACAAATTCCTCATCGCACCACACTCTGCTACGTTTTGCATGATCTTTGGACCCCTCACGATCTATAGTTCTAGCCATATCTTGAAGCAACTGATGCACCACTAGTTTCTTATTTGGTGAAATAGTTAGAAGGCATCTACTGATGAGGGTCATGATCCCATCTTTTGCATGCCAGTCGTTCTCCAATATATTAACTACATAATCCTCAACTTCGCCGACAAGAAAGCAACGATATGTAAAAACAACTCTTTGTCCCTAGCATGTGGCAAGGAATCAAAGCTCTTTTGTAGTACACCTTGGATTTTACTATCAAGGTCTCCTTTCAATGAACTCAGTGAATTCAATCTACTTTTCCAAATTTCTACTATATAATTTCTTTCCCGTGGGTCTTCGGCACTAACAAACAAAGAAGAACCCAAAACTTTAAGAGCTAGAGGATTTCCTCCACAATACTGTGCTAACTCTACTGCAAGGTCGCCAAAACCTTCCAAAGGAAGTTTGGATCCAAAGGCACGATAACTTAATACCTCTAATGATTCACGATCATTTAACAATTTAACTTTGCCCACATGACACCTCCAGTTAATGGACTCAAACCATGAATGTATATCTAGACGTCTAGTTGTTACTATAATCTTGCTTTGTGTATGAGTGGCCGTCATTCCAAGTAATGCGTCTAGTTCATCAATATCGTCTAGAACTACAAGAAGTCTTTTTATTTGTAACACATTGTTAATCTTAGTCGTACCCTCAGCAACACAAGATATCATTTTATTATTGCTACCGAAAATGTCCGTGAGAAGTTGCTTTTGTAGCCCAAGCAAAACATAAGTTTCTTTGGAGTGCTTTCCAATGTCTTCAAGAAAACAAGCGCATTCAAAGTTTTGCTTGTTTGAGTTGTAAATATATTGAGCCAACGTTGTCTTGCCACTACCTCCCATTCCACAAACCGCTAGAACATTAGTATTGGAGTGCTTATCTTTTAACCATGAATTGATATATTCAGCTCGATTCTCCATCCCAATTAGATGTACTAATAAGTTTCAAATCTAGTTCATGGTCAATTCTATTTACAATATTTGCAATAAACTCTGTTTCAGACCTGGAACAAAAGAAGAGCCCTAAAGAATTTGAATATGTAAACTTAAACTGATTTTGCAAACATGCTATATTTCCGTCAACTACTTTAAAAATTTATGTGATTATCAAATTATCATTTTTTTCAAATTCTCATTCCTTTTGAAAATTCAACGATAATAATCTAGGGTTGTAAACGAGCCTGGTCGAGCTCAAGCACGACTCATTTAACTTATCAGAGCTAAAGTCTCGTTTACTATTTAGTAACTAATTTGTTTTAGTTCTTATATATATATATATATATAGTGAAAGTGTAATGTACAATATGCATGATTGTTCGAGCATACGAGATTTGAAGTCCGCATGTTATAAACTCCATAAATAAAATCCCGTAAAGTACTAAAAAACGCAAGTTAAAAAAAAAAAAAAAAAAAACGCATGTTGAAAAAGAAAAAAATCCGCATGTTATAAAAAAACTCTGCATGTTATAAGCAAAAAGCTGCATGTTGTAACTCAATCTCGTACGCACCGTACGTTAACACAAATTTTATGTTAATCGACCCCTATATATATGTATTATATATATATATATATATATATTATGATGGCGATCATTACAGAACATTAATTACTGTGAGAACAAAAATAACAACTTTACAACACCAAATTTTAGGATTTAAGGTTCATATTTCTTAAATTTTGTGTTTCTTTTACTCATATGTGTATTATATGTACATAAAAAACATATGTTTTTACCTACACATAAACTACATACATGTAGGTAATTTAACTTATACATAACCTATAGAGTAAATTATGTTTTTGGCCGCTGTGGTTATATCACTTTTACTATATTAGCCAAAAATAAGAATTTTTAACATATCTGCCCCCATGGTCTCTATAACTAACCATTTTGGCCCATAAGTCTAACATATCTGCCACCAGGTCTCTATAACTAACCATTTTGCCCCTAATTAATTAACCAGAGGGTTTGTTAGATTGGGGCAAAATGGTTAGTTATAGAGACCATGGGGGCAATATGTTAAAAATTCTTATTTTGGGCTAATATAGTAAAAGTGATATAACCACAGGGGCCAAAAACGTAATTTACTCTAACCTATATATGTGTAGGTTATATAAAAACTGAAATTTTTGATATTTTGTTTTGAAATCTAGTGTGAGAAATAATAAATCTTACATTTATAACATTTTCATTTACTTTTTATGTTTTTAGGATTGTAAAACTGGATAATTTATTTTGTTCTACCTGTTCTCGTAATATTTAATTTTGCATTAATATATTTACTTTATATATGTGCTATTATAATACATATAATCGAGAATGAAAAAGTTAACTTCTCATAATATTTAGAGTTTGAGTAATACAAGTTTTAAAAGATAATGTTATACACAAATTATGTTATTAAGCTATTTTTATATAATCATAAATTATTATTGTTATAAAACATACATATAACATACTAAATAAATATTATTTAATAATAAAGCTCGCGAACCGACGCCTTAAGTGAAGTTCGGACACAGGCTGAGGCTTGTCTATTTAACAACTTTGTTTTTAGGCCCCACTCGCGGTTTGCCTGTTTTAACCCTATACAATACCAATCATCAAAGTAATTAATTGAAACACAACTTTCTAAAGCTTTAAATAGTTGGGATGATTGCGATTGTGGGCTAGCCTACTTGATAGAGGCTCATGCCTCTTAGAGAAGAGATCCTAGTTTCAAATCTAAGGTAGAAGTAAGATTTGCGATTGAAAAAAAAAGTTGGGATGATCAAATAAAGAAATCATACCCAGAAGCAACCATTCCAGCCAAATTAGCAACCTCTGTTAGAGCTGACTTCCACCTAGTCACATTAACCTCTGACCACTTAGTCTCTTCATTTCCTTCCTTTGCTTCTATGAAAAAGCTTTGTCGCTGGTTTCTGACATCCGAGGGATCAACGTGATAAAACACTGGCAACACGAAATGATTACACTTCCTCTTTTGTTCGAGGATCAACGAAAGCTCTTCAAGGCACCATCTGGATTTGGCGTAGTTTTGCGACAATACAACAATAGAGGCCCTTGAATTTTCAATTGCTCTAATGATCTCGGGCTCCAAAGCTTGACCGCTTTTGATCTCATCGTTATCTCTAAACGCATAAATTGCTGCTCGATTTAGTGCCGCGTAGAGTTGATCCGTACACCTCTAAAGCTTAGAAAAACATTAAACCGGGTTTGACATGGGCGAGAAGAAGCCATGGAGGGTGAGGATGAAGTAGAAGCCATTGAGTTTAGCTTTAATAAAGATAGTGGTTTGAGAAGCTGGTGGGAATTTAGAGGGCAATGGCAGGACCATCTTCTAACTTTTATAAATATAAACAAAAGCTAGCATGTGGGGTACGTGGTAATGCCATTGGTAAGACTTTTTCGGCCTTTTCATTTACCCCTTCTCACACGTCCAACGAAATTTCATTGATTTTATCAAAGTCGGTCACTAAATAATGTAATAATCATATTCTTAATGTGTATTACCTAATATAGATTCCTTGTACAATACCATCCCTGTGACCTACAACGTTCTGCACACACGTATGTAGTGGCGGACCTAGAAATTAATTACTGGAGGTTTGAACGTGGGTTTTAACCAACATTTCAAGGGGTGCAGTCGGGATTTTTACCTATACACTAAAATTTTCTTTTCAAGGGGTGCGCCCGCCCACCCAGGCTATAACCTAGGTCCGCCGCTGAACATATATGGTGGTGGTGATGGTAACAACAGATAGATGATGGTTGTAAAGCAAGTATAAACCTAGTCATTTAGATGTTTGTGTGTTACTATGATTTTGCAAAACATGCAACTCATCTCAATACCAGGTTTAACATTCACTAACATACGGTTTAGATATAAAACTAACAACCTCAAGATTTATTGTTTGGCTTGTGAGGATTGTGGTTTGGGTCATAGATTGTCACAGAAATGATTCGCATGGTACCGCCCCACTGCTATGGTGAGCATGGATATTTTCATGCCAACCATAAGTCTCCTTGAATTAATTAGGGAAATTTAATTTGTGGGGGATCATAAACCACACCATATAGCATGGTGAGTGAGGATGATAGATAAGGGTGGAATGACGTAACACCTTGTAGAGTGATGTTGGTGATTAGAAACATCACCATAAGGGTGGTAGGGGGGCCCATCACTCACAACCACCCATCACTCACAACATTCAATCACCATACGTCACGTTATCGAGCCAAATTCCATCACTATGGATTTTACTAGGGGTGCCCATCACTCTATCACTAGTGATGGTTTTTTTTCTTTTTCTTTTTAATTTTATAAAATTAACAATACAATTTTAATTTATAAATTAACAATAAAATTTTAAATAATAAGTTTCATTTAAATAAATCCTACACTACAAACTAAAAAATAAAAACTAAACATCGGAAACTAAAAAAATAATTTCTACGGCATCTCCCAACCCCATTTTTCACATATCTCGCGTTTTTGTTGAAATACGATCGATTTATACGGTTCGGCGAGATTGTCGGTCGGTTGTAACAAGATGTTTAAATCACTATTTTTTTTCTTTTGCGCTCAAGTGTTTAATATACGCCTCCTCGCGTTTAAGTTTTGTCGCCACAAGTTTTTCTCTTCTCTCTTTTGATTCCGCCATTTTCACCAATTTAGCCTATTTGAATTCGGCGATGGAATCCGCCACTGCTTCCTTATTTCTACTTGACGAACCTCCACTTTGCTTGCGGCGCGGCTTTGTCGGTGTATCGTCTACAATGGGTTCATCATCGGGTTGTTCGTTCAAATTCATTTGTTGCATGTTTCCGGACTGGAAGTTTTTGATCTTTTGGAACCTCTCTTCTCTTTGGAGCCGTCGGCCCTTTTAGGTTGACCAAGTCAACCGGCTCCCATTTGTGTGATGTCTCGCGATGTTCCATGACGCCAAGTGTGGAAAAACTTTATGTTTAAATGTTTTGCAATATGATCTACGGCGTTTGTTATGATGGTCGCCTCGCTCGCTCCACTTTGTGGAGTTCGTGACTACACAAAATAAAAAAACAAAGTTATAAAAAACAGTTTTATTAAAAAAATAGATTTATAAAAAATCAGTTTTATTAAAAATACTGATTTATAAAAAAAACTGATTTATTAAAAACAGTTTTATTAAAAAAACAGATTTATAAATTAACAGATTTATAAAAAAATAAGTTATATTAAAAAAACAGTTTTTAAAAAACAGTTTTATAAAAGTTAAAAAAAACGTACAAATTGAATGAAACAAGAGTTAAATTTGCTCATCTTTCGGTTTATATCTCCCCACTTCGAAGTCATTTGATCCATTTTCGTTCGGTCGAACCGGGAAGTTTACCGAAATGAGCTATAACTCGTCTCCAAAACAAATCTTTTTTTTTGTTCGTTCGAATGTTTTTTGTTTTCGGAGATGTGTAAGAATGCCTTGACCAAGGCGACCTCCTCGTCGCTCGTCCAAGGCCTCCGTCCGGCTATCGGGACGACTTCAACTTCTTGAACTTCTTCTTCTTCTTTTCTTCTTTTCTTCTTCAACCGGTTCGCTATCGTCATCGTCATCTAATTGTTGTTGTGGTTCACGGTATGTACAGGCGAATTGGCGGATAAGATTGTTATCTTCTAGTGGGTCGAGGTTTTGATATTGTTGAGGTTGATACGGTCGAGGTTGATATGGTGGAATGTATGGATGGTTTTTTATATTGTTGGGTTTGAAATGGTGGAAATTGTGGGTTGAAAGGGTTGGTGGGGAAACAGTTGGGTTTGAATCGGTGGGTTCGGGTCGGGTTCATCTTGCAACCGAAATCTCCTCGGCTCGCCAAGGTTAGCTCGAACCCTTGGTCGTACATGTTTTTTCTTCGAACCCGAACCTCGTTTGCTTGAACCTTCCATGTTGGGTTGAAGATTGTATAAAAAATATTTGAGAGATTGGTATTGGTAGATATGTATTTGAGATATTGTATTTGGTAGATTGTACATATTTGAATATACAATATATATATATATATATAGACACAATCAAATCCAACGGGAAAAATACACAACGGTAAAAAAAGGTAAACTTTTTGAAATCAACGAGTGATCCAGAGAACGCGTTAATCGATCCACGTGTTGAAGTTTTAAGCGGCGTTCGTGATAACGCGAATCAACGCGTTGTCGTTGTCCATCACGGAGGCGCCCCAAGTCCTCTACATATAGCCGTCACTCCCAAATAGTAATCTTCAACCACACATCGGGTTGCGTCGAAACATCCACTCAAATACTCAATACTATAAAATAATCAGGTCATGACAAAAAGCTGTGTGAATCAATGTGTTCACAATATCATGGTGGGTTGCTAAAAAAATCAACTCGATACTTTCAAATGGTCTGTAAAATAACATCACTATTTTCCGTTTTGCTCTCTGTAGTTTGGTTATTTTAACGGTTTTGCTCCAATCCTTTTTAAGAATAGTCATTTTCCTCTAATAGTTTGCTATGTTTTTTCCATTTTGCTCCCCACCTCTAACTCCATCCAAATTATTTGTTAACTGAAAGGGCATTTTAGTAACTTCAAAATATAAAACTAAGGGTATTTTAGTAAA
Source organism: Scalesia atractyloides (assembly GCA_947069175.1). Classification (NCBI taxonomy): domain Eukaryota; kingdom Viridiplantae; phylum Streptophyta; class Magnoliopsida; order Asterales; family Asteraceae; genus Scalesia; species Scalesia atractyloides. Next base: position 18,194,176 of record CAMTDV010000016.1, on the reverse strand, counting down.
ACTATAGATAAATAAAGATTATATTACATTATATATAATTATAAAATACAACAAAACCCATAAACTTGTAAACTACTGATCATCTCTTCTATCTCTACCCTCTCTCTTCTCTCTCACCAAAAACCACCTCCACCAACCGTCATCGCCTCTCCACCACCGTGCACGGCCCCACCTGACCACCACCTTGAATCAGCTCCCCATCGGACCAACACCACCAACCTTATACCCGACCACCACCTCACTAGAACCCAGCCAACCATCACAAACCACCGCTGTACTTCACCACCAACATCAAAATCTTCCATAACCTAAACCCCCAACCATTTCCATGTTACATCCAACCTAAATCTACACCCCAACTGACAACAACCGCCATCTTAAAACCAAAACCCTAGCCGCCGCCTTAACCCCTAATACCACAACCTCCACCTAACCCTCCAGCCACAATCTTCAACGCCGACAACCACCTAAGAAATCCAATATCACCATCAATATGTTTTTTCACATGGCTTCAACCCCCAAATAGTTGGGTTCCAGTTTGCAAGACCCACTCCGTAGTAGAGCAGTGGCGGTTTTCGTGGCTTCATAGGCCTGAATCAAAGTAGTGGTGGTTCAAATGACGAGGTGGTGGTGGCGGTTTACCGAAAGTACTGTGGTGGTGACGGAACCCATGAAGAAGATGTTTTGTTTGAGGGAGAGAGGGGGTAAAGGTGAATGATGATGGTGGTTGTTACAAGAAGTAGATAGAGGGATGGTGATACTGCTTGTTATAGGAAGAATGCAGAGGGATAAAGGGAAGGGATGATGAACTGAATGGGTTTTCTTATATTTATTCAAATATATAAATGTATATTAATAATAAATAAATAGTTATGTTTTTATTTTTATTTTTTATATTTATTATCAATAAACAAATTGATTTTAGGAACTAATAACATATTAATACTTACATTTATAAAATTAATAAAATGCCCTTTCAGTTAATAAACAATTTGAATGGAGTTAGAGGGGGGAGCAAAATGGAAAAAAAACATACTAAACTATTGGAGGAAAATGACTATTTTTAAAGGATTGGAGCAAAACGTTAAAGTGACCAAACCACAGGAACAAAACGAAAGTTTACTATATCATGATAGAATATTCATAGCAAGATTTTTCATTTGCTCTCTCTCCTATGTAAATTAAGTCGTATTTACTTAATAACAATACTTTCCAATTTTTTGTTTCCGTTAGTTATTTAAAAGAATTTATACGATTTCAATTTTTTAACAAAAAAAAATTGTCACAATCGTTTAGCAAACAGGGTTTTAACAAAAAAAAATTTGGTCACAACTGCTTAGCAAACAGGTCTACATGCTTTTAGTGGCGGTGATGAGGGTGCGCGGGAAGGACAGCCACAAAGGGCCCGTGATTTCGAGAAGCACGTGTTTTTTTTAAATCTGATATATATATATATATATATATATATATATATATATATATAGGTGGGAGTATAGAGAGAAAATCCACTTGAGTTGAAAAAACTCAAGAAAACCCTATGTAACATATTTATTTTTTTCTAGAAAATATTGGGAATCATGTTAATGAACTTTTGTAACAAAAAATACAAAAAGAGCCGAATGGTTTTTTTATAATATTATTTTAAAAAAAATCAGAGTTTACAAAAAAATGTAAAAAATTGAACTTTTGTAATTTTTTATAAAAAAATCAACTCGGCGCTTTTTATTTTTTTGTTACAAAACGTTCATAGCATGTAACTTACATTCCCTATTTTTTTAAGAAAAAATAAAAATAAAAATGTTACATATGGTTTTCTTAAGTTTTCTCAATTAAGTGGGTTTTCATTTTATCCTTTCCCTTATATATATATATATATATATATATATATATATATATATATATATATTAGGGTTGAGTTCATTTCAGAACTCTAAATATTACAGAACTGCTAATAAACAATTATTTTATTTACATATTTTTATATTTAACATTATTTAAGGATATATTATAGGTATTTTAACGATTACATATATGAAAAACCAAATTATTTGTGTTATAACTAATTTACATATGTGTAAAAGAAGTAGTTTACATATGTGTAAAGGAACCAATTTACGTATATGTAATTATAAAATTACATATGAAGAAAAATGATAAACTACTCTTAACGTACATGGAATCATAATAAATAATAGAATATAACCTTAAACAATGTTAAATATAAATATATATTAGTAGAATGACTGTTTATTAGGAGTTCTTTAAGTTTTGCAATTATTTAGAATTCTGAAATGATCCTGACCCTAATATATATATATATATATATATAGTGAAAGTGTATTGTACAATTGTGCTTAACGTACGCTGCGTACGCTTGGAATTTCGAACATGCGTGATTATCTTTATAACAGGCGTGATTAAAGTTTTGTACCCCATGCGTGATTTATTATTTTGTACATGCGTGATTATGGTTTTCAACATTATGGTTTTCGGTTTTTTAATTTTATAACATGCGTGATTTCTGAACGTACACAACGTACGTTAAGGAAATTGTATGTTAACTAACCCATATATATATAACACACACATATATATATATATATATATACATATATATATAGGTAAGGTTCATGCGAGAACCACCTTTTTTGCAAAATAAAATCTAAAAAAATCAAAAAAAGCACTCAAAATTTTTTTAATAAAAATCGCTATATTTCGTTTCCAAAAAAAAAATCTTTTTTTTCGAGTAACAGTTATCCATGCACATGTGCATACGTATCATAACTTCAACAAATTCCGTAATACATTATCAGTAGTAGACAATTGCATTTTAATTTACAATATCATCCCTAATACACTACTTTTTACATTACCAATATTCAAAATGCACATGTGCATCATTATGTATAACCATTATATAACGTGTTTTGGTAAAAAAGTTTATGATTTTGAATGATTAAGTAGGCCCATATACATGTTTTTTGGTTAGTTATATCTAGTGGTTGATGGTTTGATTATAGTTGTCACTTTATGATTAATATGTTGATTGGATGGTATAAATGGTGTCGATATACATGTAATAAAGTGAAACTATTGGTACTGATATTGTATTATAGATGGTAGGTTGTAATGGTATTGTATTATGGATGGTAGGAGATAATGAAAGTGTATTATGGATGGTATGATAGATGAAAGAGAAAGTGTAATTAAAGTAGTGTACCAAAACACCTTATTATATGTTGATACATATAGATGCACATGTGTATTTCTAATATTCGTAACGTAAAAAGTAGAGTATTGCACATGGTAGTGTAAATGAAAGTACAATTGTCTAATATTTGTAACGTATTACGGAATTTGTCGAAGAAAGGATACATATGCACATGTGCATGGTAGTGTATTATGGATGGAATGATAGATGAAAGAGAAAGTGTATTCAAAGTAGTGTACCAAAACACCTTATTTTATATTGATACATATAGATGCACATGTGCATTTCTAATTTTGGTAACGTAAAAATTAGTGTATTACACGTGGTAGTGTAAATGAAAATACAATTGTCCAATGTTTGTAATGTATTACGGAATTTGTCAAAAAAAATAATAAAAATACACATGTGCATGGATAACTTTTACTCAAATTTTTTTAATTTTATTTAATTTTTTGAATTTTTTTTGTTGTTGACGAAATATAGCGAATTTTTCATAAAAATTTTAAAAAATTTAAAAAACTTTTGGGTGTTTTTTAGATTTTTTTAAGTATTACTGCTTGTGTTCACACTAGTTCTCGCGGTTCTCACAATAAAGGGTGGTTTCTAACGGATCCTTATCCTATATATATATATACATATATATATATGTACATATATATACGTATACATATATATATGTATACGTATATATATGTACATATATATATATATGTATACGTATATATATATATATATATTAGTTGTTTTTAAATGGTATACCCATATCAACTCCAAAATAGGCTCATGTAAACAATTTTATAGTTTAGAAGTTAGCTAATTGACATAAGAATTATTGAGCCTAATACTCATTTGATAATAATAATAATAATAATAATAATAATAATAATAATAAAACATTTATGGTTTAGAAGTTAGCCCATTGACATTAGATGCTAATTCGGCGATGTCACACCCCGACCCGCAGCGGAATAAGAGTCGGGGCATAATTGGGTTATCACCAAAGCTCATGATGTTTATTAATATGTTTCATATTTATTAAATCCAAATTACATTTCAATATTCCAAGTCAAATTCATACAATACATGGAAAAGGAAAATTAACTAAAACAAATCCATAATCTAAACTGGTTTATTCTTCTAAGCCACCCTATATGTTTCTTGCTTCAACTTGATCACCTGTATCATGTGTAAAAATGGGAAATTTTGGGTCAACAAAAGTTGGCGAGTGAACCTTGTTAAAAACATTTGTTATCAATTTATTATTGTAATTTATTTAGGAAAAACTGTACAATAATCATATATGAACAATGTATGTAACGTAACGATCACAAACCACCTTACTTAAACATGAAATAAAATGACAATGTATATGTTGGCAACGTCCCGTTCACGCTCATAGGTAATGGGGAACGGACGGCCTATGCTAATGTATGTGAGATCAAGGCTCAATCAACCGGAGCCGATCTTATGTTGGCAACGCCTGGTTCACGCTCATAGGTAATGAGGAACAGCTCACGCTCATAGGTAATGGGGAGCGGCGGCCTATGAAATGTATGTACTGAAATGATAAAATTTATCTAAACTTCTACCACACAAACAATGGATACACATTGAATACACACTTGATCATGAACATGATGGATGCACAAATGTTTAATTATAATAAATAAATACGACACATGATACACCCCAAAATGTGATTAAACGGGGAATTGGTAGAGATTCACTCACATTGGGTGCGTTTGTTTGAAGATGTTGAATGCGCACGAGTTTAGGGGATTGATCGACGAGAGATAACTAACCAAATAAATAACGAAAAGGTACGGTAAGTATGTGGATTTTATTAACTATTTTAATAAGATTTTTTTTGGTATAATTTTGTGAGTTTAAGGCTACTTTCTAACTTTAAAAACGTTATTTTTAAGTATTTTTAATTGATTTTTAGATTAAATAAATAAATAAAAATAAATAAAAAATGTTGACTTTGACCGTTGACCGAGACCGTTGACCGTTGACCGTTGACCGGTTCGGTCAGTTGTATGGTTGCACTGAGCGAGGTTCGAACCGGTGACCTCCCGTACGCGTGCACGCAGCTCTACCAACTGAGCTACGTGTCTAACCCGAAATAATTCTGTTTTTAATTATACTCATATACTATTTAACTTAATCCGAAAATTATTTATTTTTAAAAAGCTTTTAAGCGTATCGGACCGGTGCTGACCACAGGTCTCGAACCCGGGACCTGTGGGTTAGCGTACACACAGTCCACCGCTGGACTGTGTGTCTCACTTGTTTATTAACTCGGTTTTTAACTCGGTTTTTATTATACTTAACATAGACTGTGTGTCAACCCGGTTCAGTTAAAAAGGCAGATTTTTATTTCAAGTGGGTAAAGCTGGGACAGGATTCGAACTCGCGTTGCATGTGTGTTTGTTGCACACAGTCCACCGCTGGACTGTGTGTCTAACCCGTTCATTAAACCGATTTTAATTATTCTTATGTTATACAACACTTCATCTTCTTCGTTCAAAACACAGACATCGACCAATTGACTGTTATTTGTTAAATTAGCTCAATGAAGGTTATGAGCCATCGTAAAGAAAATGAACGGAAAGAGATTGGAGGGTTGATTGTACCAACTGTTCGTTTTTCTTCAGACGTCCGGCAAGGTCGTCGGCTCCGTCTTGGTGAGCTGCGGCTAATAGGATCTACCAACAATTTGGAGGGATTAGATGTGAAATGGAACTACTGGGTAACGACTATCAGTAAATTAGAAGAATCATACCGATTAACAGCAGTTTCCTAGAAAGCTCAGAATTTCTCCGGCGAAACAGATAATCCGGCAACGTCGACTGGAAAGGATTCTGGGTGAGGGATTGATATTAGAATTTTGTCTAATAAAGGAATGAGCCAGAAAAATCGAAGTAATTACCGTGTAGGTGGAAGTCTCGGTTTTTCGGCGACTTGCAGATGTTTTCCGGCGAGTAAATTTTCGTCGAGAAAATGTGCGATTTGAGAGCGAAAAGGTTTCTGGTGAATTGTGGATGAATTTATAGGGTAGTATCGAGATGTATGGGGTCTGAAATCGGTCTCAATTCGAAGTCAGCCGTTCTCCGGCGGTTACGACTGATGTCGCGGTTTCAGACGTCGGTTATAACCGTCGTTAGAGTTAATTCTTCGGTTATCTTGAACGGAAACGTAAATATCGGCGAAGTCGTCGGGATTTCCGACGACTGCTATTTGGGCGCAATTTGACTGAATTTGACTTCCGCACTCTTATTATTTGAATTAATTGATTCATTATATTATCAGAAAATCAAAGTGGCGGAGCGGTTGATGGCATGAAAGTTAAGTCTTTGGGAATGTCCGGCTGACCCGGGTTCGACTCCCGGCAGCCGGTTTTCCTTTTTAATTAATTTATTTTTATTTTTTACAATTATAATTTATATCATCTAATTTGTTTATTAATTATGTATCGTTTAAAATTAAAATAAGCCATAAATGAACAACAAAAATTTAAAACTGATTGTTCGGTTATTAAACGAAGCGGGTTTCGAAAACCCGTTTTTCGACAAATGTTACAGGCGATGCTTGCCAAATGATGGTGGAGGTTTAAGGTCGAAAAAGAGGGGTTGTGGAGGAAGGTAATTTGGTCTCTACATCACACGTCTAGAGCGTGGAGGTTTATCCCCACAGAACTCTCACTAGCAGGGCCATGGAAACAAATATTCAAAATTTCTAATGCATTACTTGAAGGGGAGTGGATATTACTAGGAATATAAGGGGTCAAGTGGGGGCTGGTAATGATATCACATTTTGGGTGGACATGTGGATTGGTAACAATCCATTATATACAATTATACATTTTACCCGAACCTTTTTACTCTTGAAAAGGATAAGTTATGCAGCGTTGAAGACCGGATAAGGATGGACCAAAATAACGTGACTTTCTTATGTACAAATAATCAATCAGGTCGAGATTTCAGAGCTGCGGCATGTAATGACCTTGTTGCAAAATGTTATTTTTTACACAGGGACCGGATCGCTGGTCATGGTGCACTCCTCCAGTATTTTTTTTTTGTCATCAGCATAAAGAATGTGGTTCAGGTAAAAAAATGTGTAATGCCTATGTGGTGAGTTGGAACAACTAGACCCCAAAGAAGTGTAGGTCATTGCCTAGAGAGCCGTGGAGGAGAGACTCCCAACTAGAGTAGCTTTGGCAAGAAGAGGCGTTGCGGTTCAATGCTTGGACTATGTCTTTTGTGGAGAATACATGGAAACAAGCAATCACATCCTTACGTCGTGTGGCCTGGCTCAGACTGTTTGGGCAGCAGTGTACCAGTGGTGTAGAACTCCATCTCAGATTGTATTTAGTATCCGTGACGTCCTAGATGCATACTTTTTTTTGACGGGTCAAGAAAGAAGCGGAAGGCATTTCACGCAATCATTTTTGTGGTCATCTAAGCCTTTGGAAGTCTAGAAATAATATGATTTTCTGGGGGTAGCAGGTTTCGGTGCAAAGCATTGTGGTGGAAGTGAAAAATATGAGTTTTCTATGGATAAAAAGTCACTCCAAAGATCAAGCGATTACGTGGGAGAAGTGACGCAAGTTTGATGTCTTCAATGGATAACGAGCATAATTTTTTATCTTTCTATTTTCATTTGGTGTACTCTTTGTTTTTTGTGGCGAATGTACTTTTGGTGCTAGTGTCATGCTAAAATTTGATGAATAAATTTCTTTTGTTGGCAGTTAAAAAAAGATACAGTGAGCCTATAACTCATTTAATTTAAATAAAATAATTAGCAACACTTTTATACATATATGTGTTGTACATAATGCTTGGGAGGTTTTTCATAAAAAAGTTGATTTTTTACTTTTAACCCAAAAGTATTTGATAAATTACTTTTAACAAAAAACTAGTTGATTATTTTACTTTTAACCAAAAACTTCTCATCTTTTCTAATTTAATCTCACAACTTTTTTACCTTCAACTTTGGTCGTCTATACGTTTCATCTTCCTTAAATTTTTCCTTTTACGCTTTGTTCTAAATTTTCTGAGTTAATACAACGCAACGTGCGGGTGTGGTTCAACGTGTTTTAGTCTCGTTTGATTTTAAATAATAATAGTAATAATAAAACACTACGAAGGACACATTTTTTCGAGCGTGAACAGGGTGCATGAATTCTCAGCGCTCGTCTCTATGTTTCATGAATTACAAATATTGTCCTTATTGTTTGACGATGGTCACAATTTACCCCTAGGATTGATGTTTGTTAGAAACTAGTGGGTTTTCACTTATCACCCATGCTCCATGGTGGGTCCGGATCATAGATAAAAATAAGCAAACCGCAAAAGTACCCGAATTGTTGCTCGTTATCTCCAAAGCTTGACCACTTTTGATCTCATCGTTATCTATAAACACATGAATTGCTGCTCAATTTAACACTGCATAGAGGTGATCTGTAAAATTGATTTGTGCTGGCTCAATTGCATGCCGACTTGAGAAGAAGGAAGACGGGGGCTATTCGCGTATACATAATGACATTAGGTGTTTTAGCACCTTATCGTGGCCTAGGTATCGGTAAGTATCCTAAATCTCTTACCCTAAAAAGTCAAATGGTATTGAGGACCGAATTTGCATTATCAATACACATTTTCACGACTCTTGTGGCAGGTACAAAGCTGTTAAATCATGTCATTGATCTAAGCCACAAGAAGAATATAGGTGAGATTTACTTGCATGTGCAAACAAACAACGAAGATGCCATAAACTTTTACAAGAAATTTGGGTTTGAAATCCCGGAAATGATTAAGAATTATTATGCGCACATTACTCCACCAGATTGCTATGTGTTACAAAGTACATTGGGCAGCCTCAATCCGAGAAATAATGGAATTCACAAATAAGATCGAGATCTGGAGTTGGGTATTGAGTTATTGTCGATTGGACACTGATTTATGGATGCTAATTGTTAATATTCGGTTTGTTTTGTTTTTTGAGGCATGTTTGTTATTGAACTTGTTTGTTGGGACGGTAATATTATGTAAGAATGATACCATGTACCCTTGCTATTTTGATGCATTTTTGTCTTGATTAATGCTTATCGCCAATACTTTCATAGTCGATTGTTTAGAGTCATGCGACCATAAAATATGGACAGAAATGTCTTTGTGACAAACACCGCGACTCGTGGTTTGCCCAACTTCAGACCTAAATTTCTTAATCCTTGCCTCTTTGAGTTGTCACATAGCATAACCAAATTACCATCACCAGCTAAAATTTCTAGAACTACTGTAACGCCCTGCTTTCTCATACTTTCCATACTTAGAAAGCTCGCCTTGTGATGTTATTTTTGGAAACTTTGTAATCTTGTACAAGTGATTCGTTGTAATCTTTGGCAAATCCAGACTTGAATCATAATGAAATTCTAAATTTACTACAATCCATGTTATACACATTCATACACTATACATATGATGCTCGTTTTGTACTACTTGAAACGCTTGATGAAATTATCAAAATACGTGACATGCATGCTTTATACGACACTTACACACGATTCTCATACTTGTTTATACTTGATATGTGATCACATTACATGACAACCCCTTATACTATGCTTCTTATGCTTGAACATCCCTAAAATAGTCCAAAAATAATTAACACCTTAAAGGATATGGGATAAATGGACAAAACACCAAGAACCAAGGATTAAAAATAGAATTTTGCTCCTAATAGGCCTTACGGACCGCAAGGCTTCTTGCTTACAGTCCGTAAGCAGCTCTGGCTGGCAGATCCTTTGGCAGCCGCGATTTTGCACGAATCCACACAGCTTATTCTCCTCCAATGGCCTCCAAACCCCATTAAAACTCACCTAACTCAACCCTAATCACTTCCTTATAAATCCCACACCTCTTCCAAACATTTTACACTTTGCAAGTCATCCACAAACCTCTCAAATCAATCCATAATCAGTTTTAATCAGAAGTTCGAGCAGATTCATCATACTTCACGAAAGTGAGTATAGCTCACTCAATACTTAGTATTTTTCATCCATTCTTTTTCCCACTTGCTTGGAACAACTTTAGGAACATTTCCACATGTTTTCATGAAAAACCAGGCTCTAGAATGTCACCAAAAAGGCTCCAAAGTGGACTGTTACTTTATGTTTTCACTTAAACTTTGTTAAACTTTGCTAAACTTGAGTTCTCTCATCTCAAACCTATGTCCTAATGCTCATAATCAATTGAATGGTTAGTTGGGCTTAAAAACAAGGCTGAGACATTCAAAATCAGAGGTTTAATCCTCACAAACATTCTGTTTTGTTTAAGTTTTTACCCACAAGTAGCAACAAGCTTGAAGCTTGATGTTTATGTGACTAAGGTTAGCTTGGGCTATTCTCCTTAAAAGTCCACCATTACTTATGTTTCTTATCTTAGTTATGTTCTATTTTATTTCCTTATTGTAAGTTCATGACCCTCCTTGTTGTATATAACAAAAGTGTAGTGGTGGACAAAAGAGGTACCTAAATGGAAGCTTTGCTCTTCCTACTTATGTATGAATTATATGACTCAAAGAGGTGCCTAAATAGTGACTTTAATCTCCTACCTCATACTTGATCTATAGGACCTTGTAATCGTTATATTCTTTGTATTATATATATATATATATATATATATATATATATATATCTAAGTAACAAGACTTGATGATAACTTAGTAGTTACTTGTCAAGAATATGTTACATCATCCATGACCATGCACTTGTTACGACTCTAATGGATCCTTGAATCCATGAAAACACACAACTCCATTGAGTTTCAATAGTGTCAAGAACAAGTGTTATGTGTACAAGATGATTATTTTCATATGACTATTTTACATGTTATTTAAATTCCGAATCTATAATCTTCCATTAAATATTCACACACCTATGTTGCTTCGTGTAGAATGACAAGATGCTCCAAGCTAATTCATCCACCAACAACACTCGCGGGATTTCTAGTAGGAAAGCTTGCAAAACCGTGATATACTCGAATCCCATTTCAATTTTAAACACTTTGGTGCAACATGTAAAATCACCAATCACTATAAACCTTGTTTACACAAGTTACTCTACCCGTTAAATAACATGATACTTGTCCATATTATTGATTATCGCATGCTATGTTAGACTTGTGTTATATGCTCATTAACTTTGCCAGCCTACCTTAACAAATATAGCGCTATAGAAGTAACGCTCCGCCCATAAACTTGTGGTATTGTTAAGTAAACTATATTATACCCTCTTCGTTTCGATGATGTTGGGTAAATACGATTGCGTTAAACTTTGGATTGACATATAAGAACACATGTTTAGTATGTTTATAACAATTGTATGCCATGTTACCATGTTGGATATGAGTCAAATTTTATTTCACTATTACGCTATGTATCAAACTTGTATGCTCGCCAACTTTTTGTTGATATATATTATTTTAATACATGTTGCAGGAATCTAGGTGATGCCGTTGGATAAATATTTAAGGTGGATTAGATACACACCTAGATTTAATGGGTGATTCTCTTTACACCAAACTTTTTGCTATTTACATCAAGTGATGTGACATTAATAAATTCAAATTTGTGTTTTTATTTTGTAACTTCCTATATATAATGTTTTACTAAAAGGCGGATACGGTTTTGCGATGTGCTTATTTTTATCTACGTTTTGATATAAATTTTATAAGAAACGGAATTAATTTTTTTTAACATCTTATAGAACGTTATATTTGATAAGGCTCCGTTTTTTATAAAATTTATATCAAAACGTAGATAAAGATAAGCACATCGCAAAACCGTATTCGTTTTTTCATAAAATATTATATATCGGAAGTTATAAAAGAAAAACACAAATTTGAATTTATTAATGTCACATCACTTTGTGCAAATAACAAAAAGTTTGGTGTAAAAAGTAGGACCCGATTTAATTTATGTATTTCGTTTCATGTTGTATTGCCATTTGAACTTGTTGTATTTCCGTTTCGAAACAATGTATTATCATTTAGCATCAATGAAATTTTAAGTTATTAAATATTGTCGCAAAGTAGTGTTATGATGTTTTGAGCAATCTCGTTTTCGTCCCACCTCGATGTTTCCGTCATCGGTTGGGGTGTGATAGATTGGTATCAGAGCCATAACTATAGGGAATTAGGAAAATTGCCATGTTTTTTGCCTAGTCTATAATTTAAGTGTCCAATTTTGACCATTCTTGATTCATGCTTAAAATGTTAATTCTTCTTACTTTGCTCATATCTCTTCTTTTGTCTTAAATATACAACGTGTCTTTCCTAAGACACTTACACAAATTACACACTTGAAGACACTCATTATACACCAACGAGACGATTTGCACCAAGATAGGCCCAATGGCCCGCAATTTTTGGTGGAATCCCTCACTCCGCGTTTGCGATTTTACACAAAGTTACGCCATCAAGTTAGGAATGATATCCACACCTTGATGGAAGACTTCCATTTCAAACTCTAGTGGACCCTTACCAACGAGTCGGAATTTACTCCTCGTTTGGTAAGTACCAACCACGTTTATGGTACGATGTTATCAAGTTAGGGGTGAAACCCGCACCTTGTTAACTAGTCTCATTCCTTGATTTTCAATCTCGCCAAAGTCTCGAATTTTCGATCGACTAGGGACATGTAGTAACTGGAAGGGTGAATACCATTAGTCGCTTCTCGATGAGAGTATTCTACCTATTAGGCCAAAGCATGTGTCCCTAACTCGATAGGATTTTCGACCCACTTTGGAATAGTCGACGTTTCTCTACCCCAAACATTCCAATGTTTTATTGAGTCTATCTTTTATGAATAATCAATTTCGATGTGTTTTATACTTTGAACGTTCGTATCTTTGATTCGTTTACACAAGTTGCACGTTCCTCACAATCTCAAACAATAATAATCCTTCGTGAACAAACTAAATTTACAATCTTTTATGTCAATATTTGTGATTATACCACATGAATTCTTGTTTTGCGTATGTAAACTACTTGAAACTATGTGCTAAATTATGCAAATTGTCTTGTCTCAAAAAACATTTTGATCAAGTCTCATCTTTTATCATCGACCTGTAGATGTCTTCCAACCGTTTCTCCAACTCCAAGAGGAACTCCAAGTCGAACTCAAGCAAGAAGATGCTTGCGTTCATGGCTAAGCATATGGCTCAAGTAATCCCTGATATTGTGAGCAAGGTTACCGCTAATATCCCCGATTCGTCAGTCGATTCCAAGGTTGCCCAGCCTAAGCCTACCTCTTTCAGCTACAAACACTTCGTTTCGTGTAACCCTAGGCCATTTACTGGTAACGATGGTGTCACCGCAATGCTCGAATGGTTCGAGAGCATTGAAGTGACGTTCATCAACAGTGAATGTCCCGAGCATTTGTAAACACGAAGCGCAACGGGCGTTTTCCAGTCACGAGCCCTCGACTGGTGGATGAACGAGTGCAACCTTCGCTCCAACGAAGAAGCCTATGCCCTCCCTTGGCCCGAGGTTAAGGAAATGATGATGATGGAATTATGTCCTCCGCACGAGCAAGAAAGGCTCGAGGAAGAGTTCTGGCACCTTAGGCAAGTGGGTGACGATAACCTCGCGTACACCACCGCTTCAAATAATTAAGCATCATTGTTCCTCACCTTGTGAACACGCCCGAACTTGCGATCAAGAAATACCTCAACGGCCTTCCTCCCGCCATTTGTGACGCTATCCAAGCCTCAAGACCCGACAACATCAAGCTATGTTACCGCCTAGCCGCTGGAATCAACGATAACCGCATACGAGATAAGTTATCCAAAACTATCACACCACAACCGATGGCGGAAACATCGGAGTGAGATAAAATAGATTGCTCATTGCTCACAATATTAATAAGTGACAATAATTAATTAAACAATATTCCATTTCATAAAAGATTGTCAATACATCAACGAAATAATACAACGAAACAACATAACATTCGCAAAGTCATAACAAAATTGATACATCAATATTAAACCTAACGTCTAATTTGTGTGTATCTAGTCCTTGCTATATTGTTTTCATAGCATCATCTCCTTCAACCTGTAACATGTTTTAAAATAATGTCAATGCAAAAGCAAAGGCGAGTACACAAGTTTATAGCATAAGTATACGAATAAGTTTAAAAAATCCTCATGGCAACTAAAATCTATACAAGAGCGATATCAAGGCATGCAATACTAATAATCAAACCTTAAGTATTCATGGTATAGGATTGTTCGTGTGTTTTATAAAGTTTAAGTGTTCGTGGTTTTTGTATAGATAAAACATGTTACACCAAAAAGTGTTATAAACAAAAGTGGGTCGAGTGTACTCACCGAATTGCTAAGTCTTATTTGGAAATTCCACGACGAGTTGATGTGTTGGCGGATAGGACATCGAGGTCTCTTATAAGGCAAACGAATGGGTATGAGTAATCGGAAAGTATGACCAAGGATTTGAATTGAAGTTGAATGAACGTATACGTATAACATAGTTTATGTGACAATTCTAGCTTTAAATTTCAATAAAAGTGTTATAGAAATATGGTCAAAATAATAAATAAGTATATATGGATACCTTATATTTATTGTTATTTGAAACTGACACGCTACTTTTAATTTATGACTATAAAGCGTATATACATGTATTTTGACATTTATATTTATATCCCAAAGAAAAGTACGATAGATGTCTATATATCGACGAGGGGTTAAATATATATAATTTGGTCGATTGTATAATAGGTATCTACGATGGTCGAAAGATATAATCAATGTATATAATTTGTCGAAGAGTATAATATGTATATATATTTTATCAAAAGGTATAATAAATATATATATATAAATATAATAAATATGTGTATATATATATATATATATGCATATTTTGACGAAAAACAATATAGTATATAAATATGTTTTTTTTTGACGAAAAAGTATAATATATAAATATATATTTTGACGAAAACGTATATATATATAAATATATATTTTGACGAAAACGTATAATAAATAAATATGTATTTTGTCGAAAAACGGGCATACTTTCCTCTGTTTTTGGACGATCTCAATAATGTAAATTGTCGATTATATGTTTTCAAAACGCATCGAAACAATTCAATATACATTTACATCTATATTTATATTTCGTTACAAGTTACAAAAAGTTCGGTTTCGCGATTAGAAAATGTTTAATTTATGAAATAATAAAACAATATACGCGTAAAAAACATAACGGTTTCTCGTGTTTACCCCGCTGAACCGCAGGCGACCATGTTGACTGTTTGACTTGTGTTGACCGAACCCGAAGCTGAATGCGAGTCGCATCTGAACCGAGTTAATCGAATCTGAATTAGAGCTACTCGAGTCTGAATTTGAGTTAATCGAACCTGCTCGAAAGCTGACCTGCAACCGAATCTGGACCGATTGTGTTGCTAAACTCGAACCGAGGTTGCTAACCGAGTCCACTTGAAACTGCGTCTGACCCGTACTGGAACTCAAGCCAACCCATCTGCGCCACTCTCGCCGTCGGGACCCGACCGTCGTTTCAGCGCCGCCACCGCCACAGTGGCCGGCGGCCCTGTTGCAGAGAGTGAGGGAGGTGTGCGAGAGGTCGTTTAGGGTTGTGAGGGAGATGAAGGGTAGGAGGAGGTTGGAGAAGTGTGGTTGTGAGTGAGGGGGGGTGCGACGACCTGAAAGGGAGGGGGATTTGCCTCGCGGACTCCTGCCGACGCCGGAAAAACGAGGAGTGAGAGGGGGCCGGAGGGAGTTGCGGGTGGAGGTGTGTGTGGTGCTCGACGAGGAAGAAGGGGGGCTGGATGGTTGAACGGTGAGGTGGGAGGTGGAGGGTCGCCGGAGGGGGTTGGGTCGCCGGAGGTCGCCGGAACGGTGACTCCGGTTGCCGGAATTTTGTAAGGAGAGAGGTAGAGGTGTGGAGGCTAGGGTTTTGAGTGTCTAGAAGGAGTTAGCTTACTTACATAGGCCAGGGTTTCTCTAGTGGGGCTTGTCTACTGGCCTAGGCCTGTTAATTCGAGGTTAGGGTTTTGAGGGTCTGGTTTACGTTTTTGAAACCCGTCTATTAACCCAAACATTGAGAATGAAGGATATTATTATAATTTTTTATTATTTTTTATTATTTAAAAGTTTTAATAATAATAATAAAATATGGGGCGTTACAAAAACCCCATCACCAATACGTGAGTTTTTCTTTCAATTATTATATACTAACTTAAAAAAAAACCTACTTGATTGTCGTCATTTTGGGCCAATTAAAGAGCTGAACTATTCCCGCCAGGGAGTAAATGTATATGTTGGATAATGGATAATGTTGGATAATATATGAAATTATTATTATTTTTTTTGAACGGCGGAACTTCTATATATTAATATAGAAACCGGGCCAGCAAAAAGCTGGAACCCGACAATTACAAAATGACATCTCGCATGTTAAAGTCACACCATCTCGACCAATCAATATTACAAAATTTCGATCTAGTCGTAATCCAAAAGTAAGAGTTTTCTTTTATGATGTCCGCCGTCTTGTGAAAGTGAATGTGATTGTTGTTAAATGTCTTCTCGTTTCTCGCTTTCCAAATCTCCCACGCCGCCACCATTAGAACTGCCCCAATGGTCTTCTTCCAATCTTTCGATCCGTGCATATTGTTCGCCATTTGAAGCAATTGTTGGATGCTCTGATCTTCATCCGAAAACAGAATCTTTAACCAAGTCAATACCAACCACCATATAGACTTGGAAATCCAACAATCCCATAAAATATGCTCTACTGTCTCCTCCCTAAGGCCGCATCTCGCACACATCAAATCATTTAAAAAAACTCCGCGCATTGCGAGGTTCGATTTCGAAGCGATTCGGTTGAGGTAGGCTCTCCAAATGAAAATATTAATTCTAGGTGGGATCCAAGAATTCCAATAGGGCCATCTTTCACTGTTTGTATTTTTTGCTTTGGATATTTTGAGCCTTATCCCAGCCACTGTCAAAGTCTCATTTTCATCGTTGTTCCAAGTCCAATAATCATTTCCACCTTTCACAGTAGCATTTCTAAGGCTTTGTTCAATCATGAAAAGTTGTTGAATTTCAGCTCCCCTGTTCGGCTCACGTATCCAACTCCAAACCCATTTCACACTTGCACCCGACTCCAAATGGTCACTCACCTTTGCCTCCTTATTCGTAGCAATCTTAAACAAATCTTTAAGCAACCAATTATCATGCTAAAAGTATAAATTATCACCTCTTCCCACTACCCCCTTGAGGCTATTACGAAGAGAGATGTTGAGAATAGACAACTCCTTCTCTATATCTTTCCAAATGCCCGGAAACCTTCTATTAAAAGGGAAAGATTGAATACCGTTTTTCTTGGCATGGATGCTTTTAATGACCCGAACCCAAAGCGATTCCTTACACATTTTGAATTTCCACCACCATTTTGCTAGAAGGCCAAGATTTAAGCTTTGAATGTCACCTATCCCCAAACCTCCATGGCATTTGTGATCAACCATTTTGTCCTAAGAAATCCATTTAATCTTTCCTTTCCCGCCATTGTTGCCCCACACATATTTTTTTCTATTTTTTTCCAACGAGTTAATGACACCAACAGGGGCTTTAAAAATAGATAAGTAGTAATTCGGAAGAGCGGCAATGACCGCTTTGGCTAACACTACTCTACCCGCTAGCGATAAATTCCTTGCTTTCCACCCGGAGAGTTTAGCATTGAATTTTTCGATAATAGGTTTCCAATTCTTTATCCTCTTCATATTGGCGCCGATAGGAAGTCCTAAAAATGTGAGAGGGAACAAACCCGCTTTGCAATGGATTTGGTTTGCCATTTGTCGTACCTCCTCTTCCTCGACCCCCTCACCGTAGATACAACTTTTTTCGAGATTGACCCTTAAGCTCGAACAAAGATAGAAACATCTCAAAATCCGGTTAAGGTTCAACAAGTTGTCTTCTGACCATTCGCCCACAAAAACAACGTCGTCGGCATAAAAAAGTGACTAACAATCGGACCTCCGTTTGGTAAGGAGACACCCGGAAAATTCCCGAATCCTTGGCTCTATTCATCATCACATTAAGGGCCTCCAACATCAACACGAATAAGAAAGGAGACATTGGGTCACCTTGACGAAGACCCCTATAAAGTTGGAATTCCGAGGTAGGGATACCGTTTACAAGGACTGAAGATCTCCCCGACTTCAAGCAAGCTTTTATCCGATACCCTCCATGACGGTGGGAAGTTCATACCTTTTAGATTTTCAATATTGAAATTCCAATTAACCGAATCATACGCCTTTTGGAAGTCCACTTTGAAAACAAGGATCTTTTTCTTCATCACTTTTTCCGAAGATAAAATCTCGCTAAGTATTAGAGGTCCATCAAGAATCGACCGCCCTTCTATGAACCCGGATTGAACCGTTGTTACCACAGAAGGGACAACCGGTTTTATCCTATTTGCAAGAACCTTCGCAAGAATCTTATATAAGACTCCGATTAAAGAAATCGGTCTAAAATCCTTCACTTCTTTAGGGTCTCGTTTTTTAGGAATAAGCGCCAAAAAGGACGAGTTACAACCATTCGGAATCTTCGGATGAGTATGGAACTGTTGGAATAATTTTGTAACAAAAGGTTCAAGATTCTTCCAATGAATTGTTGGTGTGTGAAACTAACACTAGAAACTTTTTTTGGAACCGAGAAACTTTAGATATTACACGAGCTTTAATATATTCATGCTAATTATATACGAGGTCTCAAATAAGCTCGTAACAGTTCAAACTTTCTCCTATCTAATTCGCTAAAATTTAAATCTAATCTAGTTTTTCTTTTTTCAAAATCAAGTTACGAAACATGAGTTAGTTTGTGTAGACTGCATACATTAACTTCAGCCTATGTATTTTTTTTTAATTTTGCTTTATATCCGAACTTTGTTTTTAAAATTTAACTTTCAAGTAAAAAATGTAAAATACAGAAAGGGTATTAACTGGAATCTTTTCGAAATACAGGGACAGAAAACAAACAATATGATTTAACAAAAATTAGGGTTTCGTTTTTGTTCCAACACACTTTCTTATGCAGAAACCCTCAAAAACCGAATCATCAAACATGAAAACCCGCTTGATTCCCCCAATTCTTACACGATCAAGATCAATCAAACAACCCATTTCACCATTTTACTCAACCCCCAACAACAATCTGATCAAACCCACCTCAAAAACCCAATCTTTCGAACACCCAGATCACCCAAAACCCCTAAATCTCAAAACTGAAAAACCCACTTCACAAGATCCGATTTTGACCCAGACCCATGTCACAAAACTCATTCTTTCTCACAAAAATGACCCAAAATCAGCTCTGCAGTACTTCAAATGGGCAACAAGAAAAGGGGTTGTGCCAGAAAACACCATTGGTGAGTCTTTTCTTGTTCTTGTTCATGTTTTGATGTGTTCAGAAGAACATTATGGGACTGCTAAGAAGTTGATTAGTAAATGTGCTTTAGAGGGCTTGGATCCTGGCCCAAGTGAGTTTGTTTCACAGGTTGTTGATACTGCAGAGAGGTTTCAGTTTGACCACAGTTTGACTTCTAGGGTTGCTAATTACTTGCTGTGTAGTTTTGTTCGATCGTGTCGGTTCGAAGATGCCATTGTTTGTTTTAGGAAAATGGTTGAGACGAATATTGTTCCATGTGTTCCATATGTTCATGTTCTTTTGAATGCATTGGTTAGGAATAATATGATTACCGAAGCCCGCATGCTGTTTAGCAAGATAGTAAGAATGAAAATTTCGTATGATTGTGCGACGCTTCGAGTCATGATTCGCGGGTGTTTGAAAGAAGGTAGCGTTGAAGATGCCGTACAATATTTTTGGGATGCGAAGACAAATGTGGTCGAACTTGATGCGATAACGTATAGTACCGCTATTTATGCGGTTTGCAAGAAACCCGATGCTATATCGGCTTGTGCGTTATTGAATGAGATGAAAGAGAAAGGATGGGTTCCGTCCGAGGGGACTTATACTAATGTAATTGGTGCTTGTGTGAAGCAGAGATGTATGGTAGATGCATTACGATTAAAAGACGAAATGGTTAGTAACGGGGTTCGAATGAATCTAGTGGTTGCCACAAGTTTGATGAAGGGGTATTGTGTTAAGGGGGATCTTGATAGCGCGTTAAATTTGTTCGAAAAGATCGTTGACGATGGTCTTTGTCCGAATAAGATTACTTACTCTGTTTTGATCGAAGGGTGTTGCAACAACGGCGATGTCAAAAAGGGGTTTGAATTGTACACCGAATGAAAAACGAAGGTATCAAGCCCAATGTTTACAATGTCAATTCGTTAATAATTGCGTTTTTTGAAGGTGGTTTGATAGATGAAGCAAAGAAGCTCTTTGACGAAGCAGTTGAAACCGGTGTTGCCAATGTGTTTACGTATAATAATCTTATCTCGTGGCTTTGTAAAGCGGATAAAGTGGATGAAGCGTGTGGTGTGCTCGATAAGATGTCGAAAGATGGAATTTCTCCAACGATTGTTTCGTTTAACAATATGATACTCGGTCATTGTAGAAGCGGAAATATGGATGGGGCGTTAGATTTGTTTAACACATTGCAAGAAAGGGCTTCAAAGCTAACGTCATCACGTATAGTATTTTAATCGATGGGTATTTCAGGAAAGGTAAAAGCAACGAAGCGTTAGCCATGTTTGATCGAATGGTTGACTTGGGCTTTCTTCCATCTGACTACACGTTCAATATAGTCATCAACGGTTTGTGCAAAGTGGGTCAAACATCCGAGGCGAGTTTAATGTTGAAGAAAGTGGTGGAAAGGGGGTTTAATCCAACGTGTATGACGTATAATAGTATTATCGACGGTTTTGTCAAAGAGGGCGCTATTAACTCTGCGTTAGCGGTTTATACTGACATGCATGAAGCTGGGGTTTCCCCTAATGTTGTCACGTACACTTCTTTGATTCACGGTTTTGCAAATGCAAAAACATGGATCTCGCTTTGAAAATGAGAAACGAGATGAGAACCAAAGGTCTTGAATTGGACGTTGTATCATACGGTGCGTTAATCAACGGATTTTGCAAAGTTAGGGACATAAGAAGGGCGCGTGAAATCTTTAACGAGCTTTACGAAGTTGGGTTATATCCGAATACGGCTATATATAATAGCATGATAAGCGGATTTCGCGATCTTGACAACATAGAAGAAGCGGTTGACTTTCACAAGAAGATGGTCAACGAGGGGATTTTATGTGATTTACCGACGTACACTACTTTGATTGACGGGTTGCTTAAAGCGGGAAATATAGTTTCCGCTTCGGATTTGTATACGGAGATGCTCGCAAAGAACATTGTGCCGGATGACATTATGTATACGGTTTTGGTCAACGGTCTTTGTAATAAAGGTCAACTTGAGAACGCGCATAAAATCTTGGAAGAGATGGATAAAAAGAGTATGGTTCCGAATGTAGTTATATATAATTCGCTAATAGGAGGGTATTTTAGGGAGGGGAAGTTGCAAGAGGCGTTTAAACTGCACGACGAGATGCTCGATAGAGGTCTTGTACCGGATGATAGAACGTATGATATTCTTGTTACGGGTAAAGTCAAAGGAGTTGACTCGATGAGGGAAGGTTCGGTTTAGATATGAGTTTGTTAGTACGATGGTTTGACCACTTTGACTTAAGATGGCACTTAGTGAGGTCGATTGATTGGATCGTTCACCCTTTCGTTGATAGACAAACTTGTTTCTTGTGCAGTATTGGAGGTATATTATGATGCACATGCTACTTTATGTCATACAATTGAAATATATTTTTTTATTCACCTAATAATTGTTAGCATTTTCAAAATTATGAGTGCTTACTTTTGCTCTAAGCATTTTTGATTGATTTTGTTTTAATTCTAAAATCGCGAGAATATATCACTAATTCAAGCGTTTGTTATGTCACGTAGTTTATTAATCTTAGTGTAAAGCGTGTTCTCTCTTTTTTTTCTTTCCCTCTGTGTTGCTAACAGTTTAGACGATCAGTAATCTAACGACTCCTATTATTAATCGTACCAACAATCATATAACTTATAGAGGTAGGAAAATGGTAGTTTTGGCAGGTCGGGTAACGGGTCAAAATGGCTTTGGATCAGAGATGCAGTTTTTTTACAGGCTGAAACATGGTGGGTTGGGTTGGGTTGGCCCGAACGCTGTCTGTCCAAAAAACGTATTATTATTAATGGTAACGAACAGACTAGGAGATTTTATGCAATAAAAATACACTTTAGACTCGTTTGCCCTTTTTTCCTTTCTAGCTAATTATTTTGAATTTACCAGTTTGACCCATTAGTCTCGAGCATGTTTGAATCCCTACTTCACTGGGCCAAAGACTATTTTGACCCGTTTGAATCCCTAATTTAGTCTTTGGCGTGGTGGGATTCACTAATACTACCGGACCGAAGACTAATATGTACCTCATGGTTAATTCTACGTTTAATAACGAAGCTCAATGTTGTTTTCCACTTTTTCAGGAGTGTAGGATTTTAGAGGGACCAAGAACAGCTTTTGCTACCCGTTATGTTTGGTGCGGCTCATTAATCCGCTACTAACTTCTTTCGATTGACCATGAGCACCATTTACAAGGTATTCTGTTCTTTTTTTTTAACTCTCAACTCTATAGAAAATAATGAATATCGGTATAATTCCGTTTTCTGTTGTACAGTGTTTAATATGTTTTACAATATGCATATTGATTTTTTATGTCAAAAAATTGTTATCGCGTATAACTCCCATTGCTATTCAACAGAATTTACACCATATTTGCTCGGAGTTTCAATATCGTTATAATAACTCGAGTACATTGGTATCTCGACCTTTTCTCCTTGTCCCCAAATAGCATAAGCTTCTTCACCATGAACCGCTTCATCACCCACCTCCAACTCATCATCGGTCATCCTCAATGGCACAAGTAATCTCACAAACAAAACACACTAAACTCGTCATAACAACATTAACCCCCAAAACAAACAAAATCCCGATCACTTGAATTCCCATTTGCCTAACTCCCCAACGAATACTTTCTGACGTCCCGACACGCAACCCGTGGAACAAACCCATGTATTTATTCAAACTTCCGTAAAATAATTTGCACAAATGAGGCTCGGCAAACAAGCCTGTTAGGATCCCGCCTAGAATCCCTGCGACAGCGTGCGTGTGCAACATCGCCATCGTGTCATCAACTTTTTGTAATAGTTTAACTCTCCTGTTCACCACCATCATTGTGAACCATGGGATTGAGCCCGCGCAAACGCCCATTATGATCGCTGAGTAACCTTGCACCACCCCGGCTCCAGGGGTGATGCAAACTAGGCCCGTGATCATGCCCTGAACCGCGCCAACGGCTGATGGTTTTCTGAAGAAAATTATGTCGAGCATGAGCCATATGAGGAGGCTTGTAGCTGCACAGACGTGCGTGTTCAACACGGCTAAGGAAGCGTCTGTGCTAGCCACGTATGGGGATCCGCCATTGAACCCGGTCCAGCCCATCCATAACAGACCTGCACCCGCTAACATCATGATGATATTGTTGGGAGGAAAGTTTTCCCTGTCCTTGGTCAATCTAGGACCAACCTGTATGATATTCTGTTAGCAAGTTTGCATAGAATGTGAACCGGGTCAAATAGGTAGACCGGGTCAAGTCTCATAAAACGTTGATTGTTTAAAACCACGGCACACATATATGCTGGTTGACACAAACACGAACCCGATTTTTTTTTTCATATTAGTATTTTAAAATTATAAAGAACATGTTGTAGTAATTTTTTTAAAGCAATTATATTAAACTATGTAAATTTAGTTCTAAACTTTTAAAGTTTTGTAAAAAAAAATGCTCAAATAGTTTAAGCTTTTACATAAAACACTTAAAAAAAATTAATAAATGCGTTGAACTAGTCAACCAACGAACCTGTCGGGTTGACACGTTCACAGTCCGTTTGGCTAAACATGTTAGTGGGGTCGATTTGAAGCTAACTCAAACCCATTTAGAATAAACCCAAGCCTACCAATTTCGTGTTATTTTTGTGTCGGAAGTATAATACTTATGAAAAATCTGGGAAGTACCCAATAAGCAGTGGTGTAACCTGCGACTCCTGAATATAAATGTATAACGTAACCACCAGCAAAGTCGATAATGCCCATTTTGCTGAGCCAACCTTTCGTAGACCAAATCGTGAACGCGCTAAACGTGTAAGAAAAGGTTAGCCAAAGTGGCACAAACAACATCCATGCATAAAAACTCATCCGACCCAAAACCGCACCCGCGATTAAAATCAAAGTGATCGCCGCAAAAACAAACTGAAAAAACACGATAGTGGCATTCGGGAACATCCCAAGAAACGCTTGTTCGAAAAGGTACTTATGCGTGAGGGCGATATTGCCCTTTCCCCATACAGGAACAAGTTCATCCCCGAAAGACATCCGGTATCCCCAACAAACCCAACAAACAAGAACCATTGCAAAAGCATATAACACCATGAAAGCCGAATTCACCGCCCATTTCTTCTTGACAGCGCCACCATACAAGATCATTAGCCCCGGGACACTCTGCAGGCCGACTAGCGTTGCCGCCACAAGCTGCCACGCGTTGTCGGCTTTGTTCATCCATTCGGGGCTCCCTTCATCGGTAACAAGTTGGGTGGAATTGGTGGTGAGAAGCTCATGTTTTTTTTTCGAAACAGAGTGGTGATCACTACCATCTTAACGCGCGGTAGTATTAATAATAATACATAAATATACAAAAAGAATAGCAACTTGAATGTGACAAAATGCAAGTTTAACCGGCCTGTTGATTATTTGAAAGTACAAGTTGTTATAACATGAATGAATATATATGATAGTAGTTCCATTTGGAAGGTGTTGGATGTTTGTGCATGTTATTATTGGGTTTATGGGTATGTGACAAAAAGTAAGTTAATAATGTATGTGAATAGTAGTACATCATGTATTGAATGTTGTACGTTTCACAAAGTATAGTCCAAAATCCAAAATAAAGTATTATCTCAGATTGCCATGCCAACATCCAAGTGTTGATTAATAATTAAAGGGGTATTGGATTTAAATAACCTCGACTTTCACTCATTGGCCGATAAAACTCCCAACTTTCGATTTGTACACCAGCACTCCCAAGTTTCAATTTATTGGCCAATAACACTCCCTAACTGACTGAACCCTAACCCAGTTAGCTAATGTCAGCTGCCACATCATCAAAAATGTCATGTCAGCCGCCACGTCATCAAAAATTGCCATGTCATTTGCCACGTCATCAAAAAAGGCCACATCAGCTGTCACATCAGCAAAAGGGCCACATCATATGCCACATCAGCAAAAACTAACTGGGTTAGGGTTCAATCAGTTAGGGAGTGTTATCGGCCAATAAGTTAAAAGTTGGGAGTGCTGGTGTACAAATCGAAAGTTGGGAGTTTTATCGGCCAATGAGTGAAAGTCGAGGTTATTTAAATCCAATACCCCTTTAATTATTAATCAACACTTGGATGTTGGCATGGCAATCTGAGATAATACTTTATTTTGGATTTTGGACTATACTTTGTGAAACGTACAACATTCAATACATGATGTACTACTATTCACATACATTATTAACTTACTTTTTGTCACACACCCATAAACCCAATAATAACATGCACAAACATCCAACACCTTCCAAATGGAACTACTATCATATATATTCATTCATGTTATAACAACTTGTACTTTCAAATAATCAACAGGCCGGTTAAACTTGCATTTTGTCACATTCAAGTTGCTATTCTTTTTGTATATTTATGTATTATTATTAATACTACCGCGCGTTAAGATGGTAGTGATCACCACTCTGTTTCGAAAAAAAAACATGAGCTTCTCACCACCAATTCCACCCAACTTGTTACCCGATGAAGGGAGCCCCGAATGGATGAACAAAGCCGACAATGCGTGGCAGCTTGTGGCGGCAACGCTAGTCGGCCTGCAGAGTGTCCCGGGGCTAATGATCTTGTATGGTGGCGCTGTCAAGAAGAAATGGGCGGTGAATTCGGCTTTCATGGTGTTATATGCTTTTGCAATGGTTCTTGTTTGTTGGGTTTGTTGGGGATACCGGATGTCTTTCGGGGATGAACTTGTTCCTGTGTGGGGAAAGGGCAATATCGCCCTCACGCATAAGTACCTTTTCGAACAAGCGTTTCTTGGGATGTTCCCGAATGCCACTATCGTGTTTTTTCAGTTTGTTTTTGCGGCGATCACTTTGATTTTAATCGCGGGTGCGGTTTTGGGTCGGATGAGTTTTTATGCATGGATGTTGTTTGTGCCACTTTGGCTAACCTTTTCTTACACGTTTAGCGCGTTCACGTTTTGGTCTACGAAAGGTTGGCTCAGCAAAATGGGCATTATCGACTTTGCTGGTGGTTACGTTATACATTTATCTTCAGGAGTCGCAGGTTACACCACTGCTTATTGGGTACTTCCCAGATTTTTCATAAGTATTATACTTCCGAAAAAAATCATCTCTATAGTCATGATATTAATGACACATTGTGTATCATCAAATTACTCAAATTAATATGTTTGTGAATGAATCATCTACGCTATCCGTATTCACGTATCAGTGTATCACGTTTCATTCCCATGTATTATGAGAACGGGGGTTGGGGGGCGTGCAACGGGGGGGGGGGGGGGGGGGAGGGTGGTTGGTGTTGGGCCGGTCAAGTCGGGCGACGGCCTGAAACCAGGGGCCCAACAAATTTTTAAAAGCTGTTAAATATTATGTAAAAAGCCCAAAAAAAACTTCTATGTACCTACATGTTAGATTGTTAACTTACCTAGATCTGTAACAGGTCCAATCTTTATTTTTGCCCAAATTTCAAACCCAATTAAAAAATAACAAAGATGGAGCTCTAAAACTTAAACAACGATTGCCGATTGGGGTTTCTCACTTCCAGCAACATTAGTGACAACGCAGACGCATTAAATATTTTAAGAATTTTGGAGAAATGAGGTTGTCTAAGGTGATTGACGAAGCTAGAGAAATTGCCAATGAAATGGGTTTTGATCCCTGTAAAACATATGATATGTAGGAAAAAGGCAATACGATAAGACCTGAAGTGTAGTTATATTTCCACCCGATGATTTTAAAGTAAATTACGTTTTATTTATTGTTGATCAAGCTATTTCTTCTCTTGAAACAAGATTCAATCAAAACTAGAAATCCAAAAAATATTTGGATTTTTGTTTCCTAAAAAGTTAAAGACACTTCATGAAAAAGAACTTAAGTTTTGTTTATCTTCATCAAGATGCATTGAAATATAAAGAAGAATCGGACGTTGATGCTAATAAGCTTTAGTTGGAGTTAAAGCTAAGACATTCTTACCGAGTCACATTGTTAGCCCTTTTGATGCTTTAAACAATATCATGCGGCTCGGTCATTTTCCGAATGCTATAAATGCATATCGAGTGCTTTTAACAATTCCGGTAATGGTGGCATCGGCAGAAAGAAGCTTTCCAAAATATAAGTTGTTGAAGTCTTATTTTCCTATCGACATTATCCTAAGAAAGACTTAATGGATTTGCGATGATATCTCTTGAAAAAGAAATATTAGAAGGTATGGATTATAAAAACTTGATCAAGAGTTTTGCTTTCAAAAACGCTAGGAGAGCCTCACGATTTGCTTCAGTAAGTTAGTTCGATCATTTTGCTATACTACTATTGTTTTGTTTATTTTATAACAATTAATCAATTATCGTTGTATTGTGGTTTTCAAATATATAATTGTTAAGTTTATATTATAAGGAGTGGGCCCAATTTATTTTGGCTCGCACGAAGCCCAAAAGTTTTTTTTATCATTCTCGGTGAAAGAGTTCATGATAACCAGGTAAATGCACCAACCAATACAATCATACCTATCCTCTATATATCCATGAAGTAAAGAGGAAGGGGAGAGATCTAACTAACTCTAACTATTGTAACTAATCCATATACAATGATACTCTAATATGCCCCCTCAAGCCGAACGTGGCACAACAACGTGAAGCTTGGACAGAAGAGTGTCAAACCGTGAAGCCGATAACCCCTTGGTCAACAAATCTGCATTCTGAGTAGTCGTGGGCACATAACGAACACATAAGATCCGAGCCAATACCATGTCACGAATAAAGTGCAAATCAATCTCAAGGTGTTTCGTAAGCTGATGAAACACCGGATTGACAATAAGATATGTGGCGCCAATATTGTCACACTAAAGAGTAGGTTGACATGAAGAAATAATGGGTAGCTCATGTAAAAGAGATAAAATCCAACGAAGCTCTGCAGCAGTATGAGCCAAGGCACGATACTCAACCTCTGTACCAGATCGAGCAACCGTATGCTGTTTCTTGGAGCTCCAACTGACGAGGTTAGGCCCAAGAAAAATACAATAACCAGTAGTAGATTGTCGATCATTGGGACAACCAGCCCAATCAGCATCAGAATAAGCATGCATATCAATACTATCAGATCGTCGAATACTCAATCCATGATAAGCCGTGCCCCGAAGATATCTCAGATGACACTTGACTGCAACCCAATGAAGATTAGTAGGTGTCTGTAAAAACTGTGACACCTTGCTAACCGCAAAAGCAATCTCGGGTTGAGTCGAGGCTAAATACTATAAAGCACCAACTGTGCTCCGATATAAAGTGAGATCAGCCAAAGGAATACCTGTATGACGAGAAATCTGGCGCCCAGATGAAACTGGAGTAGATTGAGGCCGACACTCAGCAAAACCAGTGCGTTGTAATAAATCAAGTAGATAGCGTTGCTGAGAGAGATGTAGAACATCATTAGTGAAAGTAGCATGTATACCCAAAAAATAGGATAGAACTCCCAAATCCTTTGATCGCATACTGTGAATGCAAGCGCTCAATCAATCCAGTAACAAACTAAGAAGAGCTCCCAGTAATAATAATAATATCATCCACATAAACCAGAACATAACACACGATCGAATCTCGGATGTAGACGAAGAGGTCCAGAAACAAGAGTCGATGATAGCTTGGAAAACCAAGCTCTGGGTGCCAACTTCAAGCCATAAGAGCCTTCTGCAGTAAACAAACATGATGTGGTCTGGAAGAGTTAACAAATCCCGAAGTTTGTGACATATACACAGTCTCAGATAAATCACCATGAAGGGGAAGTAGAAGAATTAGGACGAGGAAGAATGAACGAAGAAGGAGGAGGAATACAAAAAATGGTAAAGTAGGAATAGAAGAAGAAACAAAAGTGAAAGAATCAGGAATATAAAAAATCGTCTCATGAAACCGAACTTGTCGAGATGTATAAGTACGAGAAGTATGAGGATCATAACAGAGATAACCAAGATGATCAGGAGCATAACCAACAAAGACACATGGAATAGATTTGGGTGATGGTTTGTCTGCTCGAGTATCACCAAGAAACGGATTACATAAACACCTGAAATCACGAAGAAAGAATAATCAGACGAGAACCAAAAAGAATCTCATAAGGAGATGAACAATGAAGAACCGATGATGGAAACCGGTTGATAAGAAAGGCATATGCATCATACCAAAATTTTCAGGTAACCGAGCATGAAACAATAAAGCTCGAGCTACCTTAGAAAGATGACGGTTTTTTCCGCTTTGTAACCGCATTCTGTTGGGGTGTATAGGGACATGATATGCGATAAGCAATGCCAAAATAAGAAAGATATCTAGCCATAAGAGCATGAATAAACTCCGAGCACCATCACACTGAAGACGTTTGATGGTGCAGGAGAAAAGGTTCTCAACAAGAGGTCTAAAATGGCGAAAACAATCAACCGCCTGAGAACGATGTGTCAAAGGATTAATCCACGTAAATCGACTAAAATCATCAATAAAAGTGATGAAATATCACCAGCTTGAGAAATAACTGGTGAGGCATCCCAAATATCACAATGTATAATACGCAAAGATACAGTCAAATGAGATACAACTGATGTAAAAGGTAATCTAGTTGATTTTGAAACACTACATGCAATACAATGTGTGTGTGTGTGGATTTGTTTGTTAAATATAAAGACAAACATCTAGACAAAACATCATCAGACGAATGGCCCAACCGAGAATGCCAAGTCTCACAAGAGACAGAGGCAACAACTGAAAGAGAATACATCTGATGTGGACTATCATGCGTGTGGTGGAGAATCTGTCCAGCTAACATCTGAATAGAAAAACCATAACGAGAATATATAATAGCGTTAGGGTGATCAATAACTAGCTGGGTGATAGACAAAAGGTTCTTAGCTAAGCCAGAAACAACAAGAACATGCTTAAGCATAAGACTCTGACTAGATAAACGAAGCATGGCACTACCAATACGAGAAATAGAAAGAGACGTACCATTACCAACAATGACACTTTCAGAACTAGTGTATGGAACCATATCAAAGACAATAGACGAGTCGGCCGTCATATGCGCAGTGGCACCGAAATCAGGTATCCATAAATCAACCTTTTCACAAATGCTCGAAAGATCGGTAGCCAATTCAAAGTGATACGTAGGCTGCTGATTGGCCCAATTTGCAAAGTGTCTAGGCCCAAAAGTACATGAATTTGCAGACTCATTAGTAAAATGTGAAGAGCTAAAATCATTTGTAGATGCACATCGACATCACCCAATATTGAAGGCACACTAGAATTATATACCTGTGAGTCAGAACCCAAATTATATCCATCAGAATTAGAATTTTCAGGAACCCTAGTTCAAAATCACTTGTTCCAAAAACATGTGAAAACTGTAGTCTGCCAGATCTAAATCACCCCTTCTTTTCACGTATGGTATCCATAACGACATAAATGTCCCTTTGCCATATATGTGTGTCTGTTGAGAATCTCCTATTTAAACCAATCTTTGTTCACTGCTCACAGATAGTGTAGGGATCCTAAGAAAAGAAACATCATTATTTGAGAAACTTGAGAAGCATTTTGAACATACATTTCTCTAAACCTTTTTTTATTTCTACTCGCATGTTTTAAGAGTTTTTTTTAATATATACATATATTTTTGTTGTTAATTCTTAAAACTATACACTGTGTACAGTATAAAACATATATGTAGGATACTTATTTTTCAACTTTAAACACGTATTTTAGACATATGTACACTAGAAAAAACATTTAAAAACCATAATCTCCTTTATATACATATATCTACAATCATTTATACACATTTGTACTTTATGTACGTTATCAAAGATAGATTTACAATACTTATGTTTCAATTTTTAACACGTATATACATATATGTATAGCTAAAGATTGACAATATACACATTGTATTATCAACTATACATATATGTATATATGAACAAAAAAACTGACAGAAAAAGCTCCGATTTAAAAAAAAGTTTATTTTAGCATTTTTTTTTCATTTTTGCTTAAGTAAAATGTGTGGTTCAGAATGCTTATCAATTGTCTTAATTAGCCAATGCTTCTCACATGATCCTAACCATATGTGTGTGTGTCTTATATATATATATATATATAGGGAGTTATAGAAAGAAAACTCACTCGAGTTACGTAAACTCAAGAAAACCTTATCTAACAAACATTTTTTTCTAAAAAAATAAGGAAATGTAAGTTACATGTAATCAAACGTTTTAAGCCAGAAAAAACCAAAAATCGCCGACTGTTTTTTATAATTATTTTGAAAATTCAGTCTTTATATATATACGTTAAAAACTGCATTTAAAAAAAATTATAAAAAAACCCACTCGGCAGTGTTTGGTTTTTTTTTGGCTCAAAACATTGGATAACAAGTAACTTACATTCCCTATTTTTTTAGAAAAAAAATTTGTTACAAAAGGTTTTCTTGAGTTTTGTTAACTCA
The DNA here is from genome assembly GCA_947069175.1 of Scalesia atractyloides. Taxonomy (NCBI): domain Eukaryota; kingdom Viridiplantae; phylum Streptophyta; class Magnoliopsida; order Asterales; family Asteraceae; genus Scalesia; species Scalesia atractyloides. The sequence continues at coordinate 18,162,001 of CAMTDV010000016.1, read as the reverse complement.
AGTGAATTTTCTTTCTATCCCTCCCCTATATATATATGGGATGTTTTTTGAGTTGTACTGCATATGTGCACTAATACGGAAAAGCCTAAACCACCTAACCCCCCACCGACACCCCCAAAAACCTAAACCTCCACCCCCCCCCCAAAAAAAAACTAAAACTAAACTAAAACGTAACATAAACCAAAAAACTCAAACCCCACCCGCATCCCCCAAAAAATCCTAAACCACCACCCCCACCCGCACCCCCTCTCCGACACCCAAAAACCTAATGGTAATCCTAAATCTCCAATAAACCTAACCTTAAAAGCTAAACTAACCTCAAAGCTAAACTACCTCAAAAGCTAATTTTAAGCATATAATGCACATGTGAAACATATACATATAATGCACATGTGCAGTACACATATAATGCACATATGCAGCACAAGTTTTTTTTGAAAGAAGTTTTTTTTATATATAAAAACTAGCGTTTTTAAAAAAAATTGCAATTGTTTTTGTATGTTTTTTAATTTTTTAGTTAGTTTTTTTAGTTTTCTCATTTATATCTAGTTTTCTCATGATCCTCTCCCTATATATTTATATATAGGATTCGGTTCAAATGAGAACCATCACGAGTTGTGAGAACCATAAGAACTTCTCCTCCCCGCGCGAGTTGGGCTATAAATTTTTGCACAATCGTAGATGAAAATATTATAAACACATCTGTAAAAAAACATTGTCGAGTTGGTAGTGTTGCCTAATGTAAGTTTGTTTACGTGCTGATGTAAATTTTGTTATGAAGATAAATATTTTTTTAAACCTCATGCATATGTGTGTATGGACATTTTTTTTTTTGCTGAAACAAGTTATTTTTTTATGATTTTTGAGAATTTGTTTTTTGGAAAAACCTTTTGGATGGCCTAGTTCTCATGGTTCTCACTACTCAAGGTGGTTCTCATTTAACCTAAACTTATATATATATATGGTGCCAATAAAGATTTTAGGGTTAACAACCCGTATAGAGGGTATTAAAATAAGATTTTAGGGTGTTGTATAAGCCTTTTACGACCCTTAGGATGTTACAAGGGTCGTATACAAGATCAGAATTTTTTAAATGTTGATTCAACGTTAGATTCCTTGGTTCGCGTGCGAGTCGATGTAAGATTCCTGGATTGTGTGAGTAATTTGATTCGATGTAATATCCGTCGATTCGCGCGTTAATTATTTGACAAGAAGTAATGTTCCGTCAAAACTTTCTATATAAACGAGAATAATCTTCTTCATTTTTCATTCAATTTCTATTCGTATCTTCTATATTCTCTTGGTATTCAAGTTATCTTAAGCTAACAACGTTGTTTTGGTACGCCAATTATTGTTTTGATGGTGAGTCGACTAGCGAGTCGAACCAGGCGATGCATGATTGAACCAAAATACCAATCCAGGGTTGTTTGATTTAAATGATGCGTTCGATTTAATTCTTGCATCAGATGCTAGTCAGGATTCGTGGTCTTATGGTGATCATCATGGTAATTATGATGGTGTAAATCCTAACGATTTTGGGTTTGGTGACTATCACGGTAGTGATCCACCGCCGTCCGGGAGTGGACACCCACCAGGGGGGCTAGTAATGACAAACCTAGTGAGTTTAAACCGACCAGGTATAACTATTTATATATTACTTTTTCGTACGCTTAATAGAATTGGTTTACAACCACAAAATGTGTTCAGAGATTCGATAGCATGTATGATTTAGTGAGCCGATGTAAAGCAGTCGGACGCGGAAACGGATATGCCAGTTACCCAACGAACGAAGTACGATGACACCCTTAACCACAGCCCCTAAACATATGGCTTAGATGCGATTGTGACAGCCACCACAAGCAAACAACCTCGTTTAGATGTAGTGGAACAGGAAAACCGATTGTGAGTTTCAACTGATTGGGACATTTGAAAAAAATAGGAGCTTGGACTCTAAGTATTGCACACGCTAAACAAACCATGAACCCTTTTTGTATGTTGAGGGACATCTGTCCTTAATGAGGCTAACCCCAACAAAAGAAAGGACGGTGGAGCAGCTGGTGCATCAGAAATTGTGATTACGACATTCTGTTAACCATTAAGAAACAGGACCACGAAAATGTGTCAAAAGGAAATACCATATAAATATGCGAACGCAACTGGGTCGAAAGGAGCAAGTTGGCGATAGTCCAATGCAGATTCTTCTCAACCGGTTGAACAAAGATAATTTGTTTACTTCCTCCAAACAGATGAAAAGGATGATAAGCTACAATATGTTTTCTTTATCCGCCCGATATCGAACATGTTGTGGTGTGCCTTCCGCTTGTGTTGCATATAGACGCTACTTACAAGATGAACCAATTGAAATTGCCGCTTGTTCAGATTATTACTGTCACACCTACATATCCCTCGTATTGCATAGTCCATGCGTTCATAACCAACGAACTAGAGGAAAACTGCATGTGGTTTTTAGAGAAGTTGAAAGATTCGTTGGACAGTGGTATAGACCCAGATTTAGAGTAAACAATAGAGACCTCGCCCTAATAAACGTGTGTGCATGCGTGTTTCTGAACGCCAGTAATTCACTGTGAAGGTGGAACATACATAAGAATATCGTTAGATGTTTCAAGCTAAGCTTTAAAAAGGAAGAAGAATGAGAGAAATTTCTATATAAGTGGACCTGGTTGATTAACTTTACCACGATTGAGGCATACAACTTTTGGTACGAGCGACTATGAACGACTGCCATAAAAATGCGATGGTAAGTTTCATACTAATTCTCATATTAATCATACTTATCTGAATATCAATCGTAATTATCTTTGTTTTCAGATGTTATTGATTATCTGTACACTCCCTGGCTAGAACAACATAAACAAAGGTTTGTATGATACTGGACCAATCAACATCTTAACTTTGGTCAGCATACAACCAACAATGTGGAGAACCACCACTTTTGAAAAAAACACCTTAATGAATCAAATAATACGCTAGAAAAAGTTGTACCATATATCGGAAAGGTCCTAGATAATCAACTTTCAAAGATACGACACAACATTAAGCAAAGTAGGAGTCGTGCAATGGATCACCGCAACATACAATCTTTGATTTCCTATGAAAGAAGGTTTCATATGCATGTCTCAATCTGTTAGCTAATGAAATTAATGACATAAAGAAGTTGTAAGATGCTAATGGTACATGCGACTGTCGTTTGTTTACCAACTGTGGCTTTCCATGCGCATGTAATATATCCTTTGACCTATTACGTCTTATCTTATAGCATTACGCTACACCATGATTTACACGCTCCCAATTGTTTGTTGCTTCAATTTAGGTCTACTCCACTACTCTAATAATCCTAAATTCATCGTCCTTACTCGGATTTGAACATAAGGCTTCACCTCTAAGACGTGTATGCCTCTACCAAGTGGGCTAACCCCACATTGGCAAATTATATTGTTCAGTTTTGTAGATTATTAATGTAGAGTAGGGACCTCACAATGTGTGTTTTTCCTAGAAAGTCTAGGAAGCGATCTGGGCCATCCGATGGGTGTGTTTAATGGTTGAGATCATCTTGGTTGCATTTTGGTAATATGTGTGTCTTAAAAATAGGATTAATTAATTAATTAGGGGTAGATGTGTCATTTAAGTTTTTTAAATAAGGAAATAACTACCAATCATAAAACCACCTCAAAAATGTAGTAATTTTTCTATCTTCTCTCTCTAATCCCTCACACTTGAAAACACCAAATCATACAAAAAATAATGATAAATCAGATCTAGATGTGTTCATGGTAGTGTGGTTAAAGCGATAAAACACAATGTGACGAACTATGATGACTGACTTACTAAAACACAATGTGACGAACTAGTGGCTGACTGCTAAAACACAGTGTGACGAACTAGTGACTGACTGCTAAAACACAGTGTGACGAACTAGTGACTGACGCTAAAACACAACATTAAGAATGCCAAAATCATATCAACATTAGTAACTGATAAAACACATTGTGCTGAAACAGTAACTGAACCAGTAATTGATAAAACACATTGTGATGAAACCAAAACTGCTAAAACACAACATCAAGAATGCCAAAATCACATCAACCAGTAACTAATAAACACATTGTGATGAAACCAGTACTGATAAAACACAACGTGAACCACTGATAAAACACAACATCAAGAATGCCAAAAATTATATCAACCAGTAACTGATAAAACACATTGTGAAGAAACAGTAAATGAAACCAGCTATAACACACTGTGATGAACCCAGTAACTAATAAAACACAACGTGAGAAATTGTTAAAGATTTGAACTTCGTAATTTAAAGTAACTGCCCTTTTGAAACGTAATGATTTAAAATTATCAAAGAGATATACGTTTCCATAAATATCTGGATAGTTAGTTTTAGGTATATAATATTCCAAAATTAAATTAATATTCAAATTACCATCATGCCTTTTAAATAAAAAAACTAAAAGCACATGTCACCTTCTATTACTTTAGACTTTCTAGGAAACTTAGGTTTGTAGCCAACTCCCACTCTATTAATGTAAAAGTAACTGCTATTAAATAATAATTTTTTTGCAGAAAAATAACTAATCATTTGATCCCATTATTCGTTGCGTAACTCATTTGCCAACTTTAATAAAACCCAAATCAATACGCATTCAAATATAAATATTGGGCTGACAGGCTTTTATGGGTTAACAATCAATTCATAGATATATTCAATCATTGAGGCGATATAAGATTAGAGAGAAATAAATAGATACAACTACTTTAACAAATTGATTCTCAAATGCAGCCATCACTTGAGAAAAGTAATACTTTCAAGATTAGTTAACTACTCGTAATACCAATAACTATACGAAGGGGAAGGGGTACCCAACCGAGGCCGGCCAACCTGTGCCGTCATCTAAGACCCAAATTTTCAAAAGGGATATATATATATATATATATACCGTTCATGCGAGAACCACCTTTATTGCAAAATAAAATCTAAAAAAATAAAAAAGCACTCAATTTTTTTAAATATTTTTTATTAAAATCGCTATATTTCGTTTAAAAAACACTTTTTCTTCGAGTAACAGTTATCCATGCACATATGCATATATATCATAACTACGACAAATTCCGTAATACATTATTAGTAGTAGACAATTGCACTTTAATTTACAATACCATCCGTAATACACTACTTTTTATATTATCAATATTCAAAATGCACATGTGCATCATTACGTATAATCATTATATAACGTGTTTTGGTACAAAAAGTTTGTGATTTTGAATGATGAAGTAGGCCATATACATGTTTTTTGGTTAGTTATATCTAGTGGTTGATGGTTTGGTTATAGTTGTCACTTTATGATGTAATATGTTGATTGGATGGTATAAATGGTGTTGATATACATGTAATAAGTGAAAATATTGGTATTGGTATTGTATTATAGATGGTAGGAGGTAATGTATGTATTATGGATGATAGGAGGTAATGGAAGTGTATTATGGAATGGAAGTGTATTATGGATGGTATGATAGATGAAAGAGAAAGTGTATTCAAAGTAGTGTACAAAAACACCTATTTCATGTTGATACATAAGATGCACATGTGCATTTCTAATATTCGTAACGTAAAAAGTGGTGTATTACAAATGGTAGTGTAAATGAAAATACAATTGTCTAATATTTGTAACGTATTACAGAATTTGTCGAAGAAATGATACATATGACATGATGGTAGTGTATTATGGATGGAATGATAGATGAAAGAGAAAGTGTATTCAAAGTAGTGTACCAAAACACCTTATTCCATGTTGATACATATAGATGCACATGTGCATTTCTAATATTGTAACGTAAAAAGTAGTGTATTACACGTGGTAGTGTAAATCAAAGTACAACTGTCCATTGTTTGTAATGTATTACGGAATTTCTCAAAGAAATGATAAATGCACATGTGCATGGATAACTGTTACTCAAATTTTTTATTTATCTTTTTTGAAATTTTTTTTATTGTTGACGAAATATAGCGAATTTTTTTAAAAAATATTAAAAAAAATTGGGTTGTTTTTAGATTTTTTTAGGTATTTTTGGTGGTTCTCGCGGTTCTCGCAATAAAGGGTGGTTCCCAACGGATCCTTCTTCTTTTAATATATATATATATTATATATATATATATATATAGGAGAGGATCATGAGAAAACTAGAAAACTAACTAAAAAAGCATAAAAAACAAAATACAATTTTTTTACAATTTTTGTATAAAAATCTTGCATATTATGTATAAAAAAACTTTTAAAAAAAAAAAAAAACTTGTACTGCACATGTGCACTATATGTGTACTACACATGTGCATTATATGTATACGTTGCACATGTGCATTATATGTTTTTTTTATTTTTTATTTTTTTAAAAAGTTTTTTTATATAATATATATAGCAATTTTTATAAAAAAATAAAAAAACTAATATGTTTTTCTGGATTTTTTAGTTAGTTTTCTGGTTTTCTCATTTAAACTAGTTTTCCCATATCCATCCCATATATATATATATATATATAGTTTTTACAAAGTTTCATTATTTCCTAATATAAAATATATAAAAAAAAAAAAACTAAAAGAGTAAAAAGTTATAAACACACTTAAAACTCACAAATAACAATGTGAAGATACTAAACACCTTATTTGTGGGTTTTGTGTTGTGTTTTGGATGATAAAGCTTTGATTAGCGAATGACAAATATTAGTGTGTTTTATGTTGATTATCATATTGTGTTTTATATTCATAGATGGTGTGTTTGAAGTTTTTGTGGACTGTTAAGGTTTGGATATTGTGTTTTAGTGATCTTCGATATCTTATTTGTGGGTTTTGAGTGTGTTTTATGGCTGAAATTGGTATTTTATGACTTTGTACACTTTGTAGGAAAAAAAGACTTTGTAGCGGAACCTCACCTTATACATAATAATACATAATACATATATATATATATATATATATATATTTTATATATATATATATATATATATATTCCTAGTGGAGGGTTCAAATGAGAAGAAATTTTTTGTAAGAAGAAAAAAGAAGTTTCAACCAATAAGAATGTTTCATTTTACTTAATTTAATATCTGTATTTAATTTAATATAAAGGTATATTGGTAACTTACATAGATAATTAAATTGTATTCTTCCTCTTTAGTAACTAAGTAAAATAAATTTGTAACTCCTTTTCAAAATATATATTTTTTATATAAATTAGAAAAACACTTAATTTAAAATGTAGAATCAATTACTAGGTGTGTAGGATAAACTATGAGTTGTGTAGGATTTATTTTCGAGGTGTGTATGAAATTCGATGTGTGGGGTATATGTAGGAAAATTTTGATATGTGTAGGTTTTGTGATTATATATAGGATAATTAATGATTAGTTGACTAATTGATTAAAGAGTAAAAATTAATGAGATGAGTTATAAACGAATTAGTATTTTACCAATATGTGATTTCTTCTTTTTATTCTTTCGATAAATTTCTTCTCATTTGATCCTCCCCCAATATTCCTATATATATATATATATAATATAGTATATGCATTTGTTTAATTATACATAAAAATTGTTTGGCTTCAGCATCAAGATCTTATTTTATTGTAATTCATTTCCCATTAACCATAATTTTGGGCCCATTTTTTATGTCGAGGGCTTAATTTTTTGTGAGAGTTCTCAGGGACGACCCTGGGTCACCCAAGGGTAGTACATTTGTCCCCACCAATCACCGTCACGTGTCAAATTCGTTACAAACAACCTTTAGGCCACAAAACACTGAGGTGCCCTACCCTTGCCTTAACATATACCCTTGAACTTTTTAAAAATTATTTTAAATAAAGTCAAACGTAACTAAAATTTAATCTTCATTAATCATATTCAGTAAATCCCACCAATAGCAAAGCTAAGTTTAAGGTCTGAGAATGGTAAGATAAAGACAACCTTACCTCTACCCCATCAGAATAGAGAGACTACTTCCAGTGAGACCCCTCGACCATAGTAGTTTTGCATCAAGCCTTGGACATAAGGCACATAACACTCAACAATCGGGAAAATGACGATTAGTGCATGTACCCTTTAGTCTTTCGGCTATAACGCAAACATATGATGCATGATTAACCATTCCATCGCTTTTAATGTTATTTTCACGAAATTAGTAAAATAACGTTAATATCAATGCAATTTCACTTTAGCCCCCCCCCCGGACCTATACATGTGTCTATATATATATATATATATATATATATATATATATATATATTATGTGCACACCGCAAAGGGGCGTAAAAAACGAAATAAAAAATAAATAAAAACTGACAAAGTTTTAGAAAATAGAAAAACGAACTACAAAATCCGGTAAATGGCTTGTCCGCTAATCATATTTTTCTGTAATTTCTCGTTTGCGGGCTATAAAGACTTTTTGCACCTCAAGGTCGAGATTTTCGTTTGAAAAATATGAGAATTGGTGTGATTTAGAATGAGATTGGAAGATTAATATATAGATTTTATATTTGATTTTTTAAGCATAACAGTCAAAAGAGCCGTTAGAATGGCTATCTTTGACCTCACAAACATCAAACAAACACGGGTTCTCCTACCCGGAGATCCAACCCCCAAGCCAACCTTTATGGTTGGCGACGGTGTTTTGGCACAGGTTAAAACCCGGAGACGGTACCCGTGAGGGTGTCCTGTCCCCCTTAATATGAGTACCATATTGTTACATTAAAAAATTACATTTCAATTTAGTGTTTTTAGTTCATAGTGTTTTTGGTTTTGTTTATATAATTGTGTTTTATTGTAGATGTACATGATATTTTATTTTGCAGTTAACAAAGGTTCTTTATGTAGTTTTTATTAATAGCATGTATGTATTGTGAGGCTGGATCTTGTACAAGAGAAAACCTTCATAAGAAGCATACGCAATTAAGAGAGGAGGACAAGTGTCATTGGTTTGAAGGGTAATTTAGTCATTTCTCACTTAAACAACTTCCCCATTAATTTTCAAACGGATATAACTTTCTCGTACGTTTAATTTTTTATAAATAAATTACACTGTATTAACAGCATTTTCTCTTTAATTCGAGCAGCTATTGCTGGAGTTTTCTTAAAAAAATTAAGGATTTTGAAAACTCATCGTCATTTCTGATTACGTGATTTTGAATACCCATCACATGACCCTACGTGATTTTGAATATCCATTACATGATTCCATATTTAATATAAACCATTACGTGATTAACATTCAGTATAAATCTATTACTTGATTACACATTCAATATGGTTTGTTATAATTGATGGTATTACAATTATGCTTATTACGTGATTACACATTCAGTAATAAGACTTGATTGTTTATGCTTTATTACATGATTAAATATCTAATATACGACATTATGTGGTTATTATAAGTTGATTTGACTAATGTTTTATGTATAATTTATCCTTAATACGTGATTAGACCTGAAATATTAGATATTCCATATGAAATATTATGTATTACATGTTTTTGTTTTTACGTAATCACTCAATGTGGTTCCACATAAATACTATAATGAAATTATGTAATCACGAAAAGGGTGTTCAAAATCATGTAGCCTCGTAATAATACATAGTCAACTATTCTTATGTAATTACGTAATCACTTAGTATAGTTTCACATACTATAATGAAATCACGTAATGGGTATCACAATCACGTAGTCATGTGTTAGGTATTTAAAATCATGTAATCATATAATGGGTATGGGTATACAAAATCATGTTATTTTTTCTAAGAAAACTATAGCTATACGCTACTTGAATTAAAGAGAATGAAATGCTCGTTGATATGGTGTAATTTAAAAAAAAAGTAATTATGAAAAAAGTTTTAGCCATTAAAAAATCAAGGGGGGAAGAATTCAAGTGGGAAAGGACCAGAATACGCATCTCTATTTGTTTATTCAATTGTTTGAACCTGAGATTTACGAAAATGTCGTTACCTAGTTTTGAGCCATTGATCTTGGGAGGTCAATGGCTAAACTTGTCACGTATACTTTGTATGATCTTGATGTCTTGTACAAGATCTAGATTTTATAGATTGTTTTATTTTTAAATTAAATACCTATCTATATTTTTGTTTGGGAAAAAATGTTTTAAATCGTGTTTTTAAATCCCGATTTCAAATCACCCACTATATTATAGGGACGATTGCATATTTCCCCTTGAAAAGCTTATTCATTGCCTATTTGCCCAACTTAAAATTAAAATTGCATATGTCCTACTATTAAAATTGCAAATTTACCCATTTTAATTTATTTTAGTAAAAATAATTTATATAATAACTTTTTTTACCTTTATTTATACTAAAACTTTAAAAAACTACGTATTTATCTATTTTTACTAGTTTTTGTGACATTTTCATAATTTTTGTTGTTCTTTTTATGTTTCACCGGTTAGCTTTTTTTTTTTTTTTTTAATATAATGACATTTTTGTTGTTCTTTTTATGTTTCACCAGTTAGCTTTTTTATTTTAATATAATGACATGCTTTATTTTTCTTCGTTTAGTTTGGTGGTATTTTTAATTTTTCCTTTTTAAATAAAGATATATTACAAAGTTGGTGTATAAATATTAATGAAAATGGGAATGGTGTAATTTTATAACACCCATTCCAAAAATTGGGTCTGATCATTTTCGAGTGTTGGCAGGGGCGCAGGATTGCAGGGGCGGGGAGGGGCGCCCCTCCCTCCCTTGATTTTTACGCTCACTAGTGTCATATATGTAGTTTTCGTATAGAAAATTTTTTGGATGTATACATTTCGCCCCCGGTTTTCGACGGCAAGCTTCGCCACCGAGTGTTGGCGTATGAGTATACATTAATGTAGATCTAGAAGTTTTCGTGATTTTGACTGATTTATAAATATATACATTAACATCATTTAGTGATAAAAAAGAAAAATGCAAAACAAATAACCTGATGAAAAAGAAAGAAAAAAAACTAACTAGCGAAACAAAAAGCAATAAAACATCAAAAATTACGAAAAAAAGCCAAAAGCTAGTAAAAAAAGGCATAAATGTGTACTTTTTAAGTTTTATTAAAAGTAAGGATAAAATAGTTATTATATAAATTATTTTTACTAAAATAAATCAAAATGGATAAATTTACAATTTTATTAATCAAGAAAGAAGATATATACAATTCTAATTTCAAATTATGTAAATATGAAATTAAGAAGTTTTTTTAAAAAAAAATATACAATCGTCTCATAAATTAAAACCACCCATCTGAATTTTTGTTTGAACAACAAAACGTGAAACCCTCTTTTAAAATCCAAAATTGCGTTTTCGGTGGATGCGAGTTGTATAATGTGTTTCGTGTTGCCCTATACGAGTTGTGAAAGGACACGATTGCCTAATCTAACATGACATAGCTTTGTTGGGAGACTGAAATTATAAACAAGTTGTATAGCCTATACGAATCGTGTGTACCTCGTGTCAATGTGTCCAAAAGGATGCATCTATAATAACTTGAGATTATTGTGTTAAGAACTCCAAAAGGATGCATCTATAATAACTTGAGATTATTGTGATAAGAACTCGAGAAAATGATATTCCAACTACTACTGTCCAAATGGATGCATCTATAACAAGTGGATGAAGTTTTTTCATTTTTCTAATCTATAATAAGTTGAGATTATTGTGTTATGAACTCCGAGAAATTTTATTCCATTTACTACAAGTGGAGTTGTTCTTTTTATAATCCAACTATCCAAGTATAGTTTAAATTAATGAACGTTAAACAATATAAATTAAAAGAACAGCATGATCAAAAGATTAAGTTGATAATTGAGGGTGGAATAAGACTTAAGGACCATTAGGTTCTAAGTTCTATTCTTATATTAGGATTTTTCTCAGATTTATTTATTGAGTTTTCTTCTAACAAATTTATTTATTGAGTTTTCTTCTGAATTTATGTATAAGTATTATAGTCTAGTAGATATTGATATGATCAGGTGATTTCATTGGTGACACAATGATACTCTACTGGTTCGTCAATAATTCAAATTTTCCGTTAAAAAAGTTAAGTTGACTTATTAGCATTTCTGGTAATGTGAACTTATTTCCAAACAATATACTACAAATTGACTTGTTCATTGACACCTAATGGATATACTTAAACACTATAAGGATTAAACCCATAATCTTTTATTATCCCAAACCTTATCTAATTCACACCTATTGGATATATATACTTTTAAGATATTACAAGTTGAATGCTATTCTTAACAAAGTACAACACTTGTGTTTCATGACTCGGTAAAATTATCATACGTACACATCTATTTGAATACATACTTGAGAATAATTTCATTTTACACATAAAAGTTGGAACTATCGAGCAAAGGAAGAAATAAAAAAGAAAACCATTGGTAGGTGAAGTAACCACCCTTTATTCGAGAACCAATATGAACACAAACAAAAATATTTAAAAAAATCTAAAAATCGCAAATTTTTTTTAAATCGCTATATTTCGTTACTAAAAAAACAATTTTTTTTTCGAGTAACAATTATCCATGCAGATGTGCATATGTATCATTTCTTTGACAAAGTCCGTAATACATTACCAATATTAGACAATTGCAATTTCATTTACACTACCATCCATAATATATTACTTTTTACATTATCAATATTAGAAATGCACTTGTGCATTATCTATATGTATGGACATGTATAACGCATTTTGGTACACTACTTTGAATACACTTTTCTTTTCATCTATCATATAATCCATAATACACTACCATTACCTCCTATCATCCATAATACAATACCATTACCTTCTACCATCCATAATACAATACCATTACAAATATGTATAATATTTTCACATTTATGCACATGTAAATCAACTTCTACCATCCATAATACAATACCATTACAAATATGTATAATATTTTCACATTTATGCACATGTACATTAACACCCTTCATACCATCCAAACAACATATTACATCATAAAGTGACAAATATAACCGATACCATCAACCACTAGATATAACTAACCAAAAAACATGTACATGGGCTACTTCATCATTCAAAATCACAAAACTTTTTGTACCAAAACACGTTTATAACATGGTTATACATAATGATGCACATGTATAAAGGGTGGTTCCTAAACATTCTTCTCATATATATATATATATATATATATATATATATGGTAGAAATCCTAAGAGAAGTCCACCCTATTTGAGAAACTTGAGAAGTATTCTGGACCACACATTTCCCTAAGCTATTCGTAATATACACATATGTATAGTTTAAACTTGACTATGGGACTGTTTGGCAAAGCTTATTTGGAGTGACTTATGAGTTATTAACTTTTTGGAAAAGTAAATAAGTCAGGATAAAGTAACTTATTGACTTATTCCTCTCACATAATAAGCTAACCCAAACACCTTTTAACTTTTCAAAAACTCAATAAGTAAATAAGTCACTAAAATAAGCTTAGCCAAACAGCCCCTATATACATATATGTATATTGACTTATACACATATGTATATGTCAATTTTAAACTATACATATATGTATATAACGAAAAGTTTTGAGAAAATGTGTGGTCCAGAATGCTTCTAAAGTTTCTCAATTAGCCTAGTGCTTCTCATATGATCCTAACCCAATATATATATATTATATATATATATATAATATATATATATATGGGGAGAGTTATCTTGAGAATGCTAAATATTGTGGAGAACAAATGAGAAAACCATTCGACACCATTTTTTAATAAAAACCTCAATGTAATTAAAATACAATATCAAAAAAAGAACTAACATCAAATAATTCATTTCTCCACTCAAAATCACTCTTATTAAAACTTTTACACATGTGAAAATTTGTTAAATACAACAAATTTACACATATGGAAATGAGAAACTTACACAGTGTACATTTTCAATATTTACCAATACATGTAAAATTTAAACGTGTAAATTTAATTTCCAACATTGTATTGGAATAATAATGATAAGTGTAAAGTTTTATTTGAATTTGAATTGTTTTTGACCAAGTTCTTACGGTTTTTCCATTCGTTCTCATGGTTCTCAGAAAAGATTGAGGAATCTTAGAGCAAAGGGTAAAAGTCTGGTTAAGCAAAACTAGATCAGCAAAAGGAAAAAGAAAACATTGGTACTTCAGCAAAGAAGAGTTCAGTCAGAAAGGCAGGCAAACCAATATCCACAGTTTCTAAAACCACTGCTACTAGTGCAACTCCAGATGTAACCTCTGTCCCAAATACTCAAAGCTCAACTCCTCATATCTCTACAACAACAACTACTCCAGCAGATGTTATAACTTCTATTGTGTCATCACTTGTTGACACAGCAGAGGTTACAACAGATCTATCTCAAACCACTGCTCTTATCACTTTTCCAATCTTAACACCACCAGTGGGTACACCACCAAGAATCCCTCAACCACCATCTTATCCAAAAACCAAATTCAAGCGCAAAAGAAAGACTTTTGTGATTGGAGATGATGATGAAGAATATATACCATCACCCATACCCATATCTTCACAACCACTGCCCTCATCAAAACCAACACCTATCTCATTGCCACCAACACCATCATCACTACCTCCTCAATCTACAAATCTTCAATATCCTCATCTCTCAACTTCAAAGTTTCCACTGGCTGCCTTATATCCTCTTGAACTTCATGCAATAAAAGGAGAGATAGAGTCTTTTTATAGGATTGAGGATCTGGTCAAAAGGGAATTTCCTTCTCTCTGTTAGTATAGAAAACCAAGAAACCTTGATGAATATATGAAATTAAAGGCTAGACAAGCAGAGATAATTGCTAAGAAGAAAACTGCAGACAAAGGTGATAGAATTCTGCAAAGTGCCATGCAACTGCAACTGGAAAAGGTCAGTCACATTGAAGACTATGCAAAGGATCTATGCAAAAGAGAATCCAAGGAAGTCACAAAGGTTGATCCTGATCTAAGACCAGACCTTCTAGAACAACACATCATGGCCCACAAGCCATATAAAGCAACAAGAGCTCAGTTCAAAAACTGGTCAGCAGATGATCTACAAGAAGAGATTGAAATGATACAAATTATGCTCAAGAATCCTCAACAAAAGGTTACACCACCTAGTTGGAAGAGAGCTAAATTTTTTGATCAAGATCATGCTCTGAAGATCAAAAGAATGAAGGCAGAGCTTGTTGAAAATCATTATGGTACTGCTAAACAAATAGCAAGATGGGGAGAAGTCAAGGTTTTGGAAACCTACAAGAGTCTGGAAGAAATTAGAAGAAAAGACCCAGCAGTTCCCAAGAAGCCTGATTACTCAAACACAACCACTGCTCTCACTGCCATCACTTCAACACAGACCAGATCTTCTAAAATCTAACTACAACATTTGGCTTATCCACCATTGCCTTGGGACAAAGAAAAAGGCAAAAGCAGATGTCTGAAGCAGATGAGAAGATGTTTGAAGATGACCTAATCAAAGATGGCATCATGAATCAACTAAAATTTCACACAGACCCTGCAAGGGATGAACTTAAAGCTACAATTTCCAAACTTGTCAGCATGCCATCATCACTAAACTCATCTAAGATAAAGTTTCGCCCAAGAAAGCCAACAGGCCTTAAAATTCGAAAAAGGAGTGCCGATAAAGACACACATGAATTGACTCTGGTCAGGTCTAATGGCAGAGTTCGAAGAATTAAAATGGAGGCAGCATATGGTCTTCCTGCTGAGTACCTTCAAGATCTATTGGATCTCGAACTTGAAAGGGATTTTGAAGTCCTTAGTTGCTCTGGACTTTGAACTTCAATTCAAAGGACAAATCAGAGAACTACTGATGAGGAATAAAGATCAAGAATAAAGGAAGTTTTGGCATCATCTGTTCTAGGAGGAGATTGTTGGGATTGATCCCTTTGTAAAGGAACAGATGATAGAAAGCCAAAACATGCTACATCATCTGATCCAGCATATCAAAGTTTACAAACTCTGTTGAATAACCACTGACAGCCAAAACCCTGCCATCAAGCATCTGTTGAAGCAAAACAACAAGACATTCAAAGCTATGATGAAGACCAACGTGGATTGCATCAGTGTTTAGTTTATCTTTATTATATTCAATGTGACAGTGCTTTTGTAATTAACAGAGGTTACATCATCAGTGTTTAGAGTTAGTTAGTTTATTGTTAGCTATCACAATCAACCCTGACATCAGCAAAGATACCCAGAGGTTTGACTTGTATTATAAATAGAACAATGCATTGTACTGTTCTACTATCTATCAAAAGATCAGTTTGCATTTCCTTCCAATCATCTTTCTTACATACTGTACTAACAAACTCTCATTGGGCTGACGGGGAGTTGTGATTCACATGCAAAACTTATAAGTTTGAAAGCATGATGATCAAAGCAATCTTCCATTAGTTGTGATACAAATTTTATTCCGCTGCAAATTCACTATGTTTTATCTTCCTTCATAAACCATTTTCCAAACAATCACAACTAATTCAAACTTAGATCCTAACATATCCCCCTTCCAAGTAGTTAACGTGCTTTATATAGACCGTAAAGACACGGATGAGCAAATCAATAACATCATGAAGAAATGGTTAGGAAAATTCACTTTCAACATAAGAAACTATTTATTAAAGTCATTAATACATATCCAATTATAAAGTACCGAAAGATTAAAAATCAAAAGTAATACATTAAAGACTTGTCTTCACCATGTGATGCAAGAGATTAGCCAAGCAACGCCTTTGTTTGACAAGAACTCTTACAATCAATCTTGGATCATGAGACTACTACACACTCTAGAGATAATAGATGGATGATGGTGGTGGATGTTGGTGTTGTAGTGGTGGTGGAATGGTGGCAAAGTGAGAGAGAAGTGGTTTGCCAAGGGATGCCTTTGAAATGAACCAAGCACCCTATTTATAGTCAGAACAGTGCCCCGGCCACGGTCCCGTGTCCAGCTCCTTCTTTTCCTTCATTAATTGCAGCTGTCAGCAGAGGACCCCACACGCCCTCGTGGCTTCTGGACACGCCCCGTGGTCAACTCTTTGCTGTACTATCAAGATTCTGCAAATCTGATAGTTGACCACGCCCCATGGTGAGGTGGTCACGGCCTCGTGATAGGCGTAGAAGCTTCTGTTTGTCTTGTCTCCACATGTGAGGTCTGACCACGGCCCATGCCTGGATGGGCACGGCCCCATGATCGGCTTCTATTATTCTTGTTTTTGTCTCTGGGGTGCTGCCAAGGGGTTGGGCATACCACGTTATTCCTTCGTCTTGTATTTATGTTGGTTTGGCTGCTTTCTTTTGTTCTTTTAAGCTCATTTGATCCTGTAAATTTAAAAGGAACAAAGAAACGTGCTTTTTCTAACATTAGTACTGAAAAGGGTTAGTTTTATGTCTTATTTGATGCAATTTATATGTTGCATTTGAACACATCAAATATTCCCACACTTGAATCTTTGCTTGTCCTCAAACAAAACTCTCTAAATGTGGCTTACACACCCAAATGTAATAGGTAGAAAAGAAGTTTTGTGGCTTGTCGTGAGTGTCGGGAATCCAAAATCTTTATTTTAATTTTGTTTTTATATTATTTGCAATCCTATTCGTCATGATTTATTTAAAACATCATTTAAGAAAAATTATTTATTTAAGCATAACATGCCTTTTTAAAATCTTATTTATTTATTTATATACAAGTTCACATACCTCACGGGAGATCACTCAACACTCAGCCGAAGATGTATTTTTGTGATAACACTCGATTCCAGCATAGAACTTACTTCTACCATATGCTTGCCAAGCGATCAAACCTTCTCCTTTTTAACTATAAACCTTTGTAAATATCAAGAGGACTTTGGAAATGGTTAGGCTTGGGCTAAGGGTAGGTGGTTTTTGGGTTAGTAGTTAGCAAAGTGGCGAAAAGCGTCGGTTGTCGTAAAAACTTTTTGCTTATGTGACATTTATTTGAACTAGGCTCATTCAAACAAGGTTTTTGAGGAACTTCTTTAGTTATTGCAAGGACTATGTTTTTTTGTCACAAGATAACCGAGCTTTTCACTAAAACAAATGGGTTTGAATGAAAAAGTTTTTGGTGAGTAATGGGTGTTTGTTTTGCAGGTTTTGAAACGAAAAGGTTTAGGCTCAATGGGGTTAACTAGGGGGATTTATGGTAGGGGAGTAAAAAGAAGGAAAATAATGGTTTTGAATAAAAAATGGGTTAGTTCAAATGCCTCCATGATTTACTTACTAGGGTTTATGTTGGTAAGTATCGGGAATGTAACGTCTTGATAAGTTCTAGAGTCGTAAGAACCAAGCGGCTATTCACACAAGAAACAAAAAAAATGAGCATTTAGTTTAAAGATGTATGCATGTATGCTCGGTAAAGGCTCTAAACTCACTTATTGTAGGAATGGGTTTATAGTGTGAACAAGTATATATAATCAAATTTTAAAAAGATTTGTCATGCTTTTTTATAATTTTCTTATTTGGTACTTTTTATCACGATGCTATCGGTTGTAAATTTGTAAAAACATTACCTTTTTAGGACTTGTTATTCCCAAATTAAATCAAAACAAGCAAAAAATGATTTTTTTTTGAAAAGATTTGGGTGATTAGCGGTTCCAATACGAGTTTTGTGTAAGGCTTGTTATTAGGACTTGAAATATTCAAGGTTTTAGCCCCCCCCCCCCACCACACACTTAAATTACACATTGTCCTCAATGTGCCCCCCCACACACTTAAATTACACATTGTCCTCAATGTGTCAAAAAATGAGTTTTTCGGTTGAATCGAATGTGTAAAAGCGTGTTAAAAACAAGGTTTTATGTTACTGGACAGCTGATCACGTGCCATGGTGAGATGACCACGGCCCGGTGGTTAGATTGCCAGTAACAGAAAGTTATAGAAGGTTGACCACGGGGGGTGCTCGGTGGACCCGGCCTGGTCAGGTACCTGTTAGAAAATTTTTCTGCAGAACCCTGGGCACGGGGGCGTGGGTAATGACCACGGCCCCGTGCTGCACATGTCGTAATGCTGGAAATTTGTCGGGAAGCTCCTGTTTCGTTCATGGGGTGCTGTTTTACGTCCCTTTGCCATTCCAATCCTTCTTTGAGTGTTTAGTATCCATACTAATTTATAAACATAAAAATAAAAGCATTAACTAAGGACTAAACTAAATCTTAAACATGATCGTCTTTTCAAAATAGAAGAAGCCATAATGTTGAAAGTTGAACAAGTATGTTTAAGTAGACTTATATTAATTTATAATCCAATGAATGCCTCCATGGTGGCGCACGTTTATAAGGGTCCTTGTCTAGACCACCGTATTGGGTAGCTCTGGCTCATCTTCAATTAGGGGGCGTCATTGCCAATTGGATATTTCATTGATTGGTCAAGATTGACATACCTTTTGTTGGCCCCCAATTGAATTGTTAGGTTGTTTTGTTTCCGGTTGATCAATGCTTGATGGGTTTTTAAATAAGGTTGTCCCAACACAAGTGGAGCATCATCAAGAATGATGAAATCGGTTGGGACTACCGTTTGATTTGTTTGCATAACACGTCCTCAATCACTCCCGTTGTTTTTATTATTTTTCGATTAGAAAGAAAAATGAGGATTTGAAGTAGAGAAAAATCACTAATATTTAATTTTTCAAAAATATACTTTGGCATTGCATTAACCACAAAGATTTTTATCAAATGTAATGTTACTAATAACATTGTTCTGAAAAAAACATGAAACCGGTTTTATGTTCATTTCAAATTACTCATCTTTTATTAGCGTAGTTTGATCGTTTGTTAATTTAACGCTAACAATTTCGTCAATTTTAGTGTTAGTATTTAACTCTTTTAAAAACTTAGCATGCGTAGGTACCAACCAATGATTTTCAAAGGAAGGTGACAAAATCTTAATTTCTTGAAAATTTGACTTTTTTAAATCATCGTTTTCGGACTTACCTCTTTTGTCGTTTGGTTCATGTGTTGGTTTTTCACTTAGTAGTTCTTCAATTTTACTTCTTCAATTGTTACTTCTTTAGTACAAACAACCTCTTCCCTCTCGCGGAAATTTCTTATTAAGCGTTCAAGATTTTTGAGACATTGTATAAGGCTATCGGCTTCGGGGATGATAGTTGATGGTGTTTCGTGCAGTTTAGAGGGATAAGTGTCCCAATCAAAACTTGACTTTGAAAGTTCAAACCTTGGTTTCTT
Source organism: Scalesia atractyloides (assembly GCA_947069175.1). NCBI lineage: Eukaryota > Viridiplantae > Streptophyta > Magnoliopsida > Asterales > Asteraceae > Scalesia > Scalesia atractyloides. The sequence goes on along the minus strand of CAMTDV010000016.1, from coordinate 18,141,711 downwards.
ATAGTGAGTATATGAGGTGGATGGTTGGAAAAGGTCAGATTATTGTACCGAGTGGGATTCACCGCAAATGGTACAATATTCCTCGTCGTAATCATCCTCCATGTAGTAGTGAGTGTAATCTGCTGAGTACTGATCCATAGGAAAATACTCAGCGGATCATAGAGTCTCGGGGTCAGCAAACAAGATTTAAAGACTAAAACAGAAGCTTACCACGGACCCGTGCTGAGTAGGCACTGCCCCATGGTCATATTCTGTATCTGGGCGTTTGAAAATTGTTATTGGGCACTTGTAGCACGGGGGCGTGTCCAATGGACACGGCCCCGTGTTCAGCTTGCTTTATGCTAATAATTCCAAAAAAGTTAAAAACGAGCACGCAGTTTGAAAAGGTTTTGAAAAAAATGATTAGGCCGTTGATTTTAAGCTTTCTTAAAATCCTTGTGTCCCCGGCAACGGCGCCAAAAACTTGGCGTGCGCGAAGGTGATATGATTTTATTAATATTAAGTCCTTTTACGCATTAGTCAAGTTTTAAATTTATAAATCACGATATTGTACTAACACTAAACACACACTTGGGCAAGTGCACCCATCGTGAGCGTAGTATAGTGTTGGTAAGATACCGAGGTCGTCCAAGGACACAAGAACTTTTAATACCGGTTTATTGTGAACGTATAATCAATCCAAAATTTGATAAAAGTTCTAAAAATAAATCTTAGAAATGAAAAGATAAATAAAATAAAATACAAATAGACAAGATAGAATCACCTGGATCTAACTCCTCTTTAATATACCCTTTGATGATTTTCGCACTTTCGAATTTTTTAAGAGATTATCTTGGTTATAGTAGTAGGCCCCTCTTTTGAAGGTGACGTTACCCTCAACCCAGTGGTTTGAGTCAGCAAGGATACAATCCCAAAGGGTCGGAATAATTAAAAGATAATTAAATAAGTTATTAATGCGAAAAGTTGTATTCCCCCTTATGAAGGTGACGTTACCCTTGGCTAAGTGGTTTGAGTCAGCAAGGATACAATCCCGAGAAGCCGGTTTAATGTTTTAGTAGTAGTTTACATATGAGGGGTTCAAGCTATTCGCACCCCCACCATCCAATACCTTTGGGGCATTGAAGGAGGTCCTAGTAAGCTTGAACCAAGTCTTCGCAGGATCTATACACTGAACGAGACAAGAACTTTACCAAGCCACCCTTCTAACCCCTCTCCAAGTAGTTAACGTGCTTTATATAGACCGTAAAGACACGAATGAGCAAATCAATGACATCATGAAGAAATGGTTAGGAAAATTTTACTTTCCACATAAGAAACTATTTATTAAAGTCATTAATACATATCCAATTAAAAAGTACCGAAAGATTAAAAATCAAAAGTAATACATTAAAGACTTGTCTTCACCAAGTGATGTAAGAGATTAGCCAAGCATATCCTTTGTTTGACAAGAACTCTTACAATCAATCTTGGATCCTGAGACTACTACACACTCTAGAGATGATAGATGGATGCTGATGGTGGGTGTTGGTGTTGTATAGTGGAATGGTGGCAAAGTGAGAGAGAAGTGGTTTGCCAAGGGATACCTTTGAAGTGAACCAAGCACCCTATTTATAGTCAGAACAGTGCCTCGGCCACGGCCCCGTGTCCATTGGGCACGGTCCGTGGCCAGCTCCTTCTCTTCCTTCATTAATTGTAGCTGTCAGCAGGGGGCCCCACACGCCCCCGTGGCTTCTAGACACGGCCTCGTGGTCAACTCTTCGTTGTACTATCAAGATTCTGCAAATCTGATAGTTGACCACGCCCCATGGTGAGGTGGTCATGGCCCCGTGATGAGCGTAGAAGCTTCTGTTTGTCTTGTCTGCACATGTGAGGTCTGACCACGGCCCATGCCTGGCTGGGCACGGCCCCATCGTCAGCTTCTGTTATTCTTGTTTTTGTCTCTAGGGTGCTGCCGAGGGGTCGGGCATACCGCATTATTCCTTTTTCTTGTATTTATGTTGTTTTGGCTGCTTATTTGCTTCTTTTGTTCTTTTAAGCTCATTTGATCCTGTAAATTAAAAAGGAACAAAGAAACGTGTTTTTTCCAACATTAGTACTGAAAAAGAGTTGGTTTTATGCCTTATTTGATGTAATTTATATATTGCATTTTGTACACATTAGACTTACACATGTGTAAGTTTCTGTTTTACAGAAGTGTAAGTTTCTGTTTTGCACACGTGAAAATTCTTAGTTAAACACGTGTAATTTTTTTACAAAGTTTCTGTTTTATACACGCGTAAGTGTTTGTTTTACACTGTTACACATGTGTAAACATCGTACTTACACAAGTGTAAATTGGTTAATTAAGATGATGTAAACAGATTCACATAAACTTGCATCAAAATATAGCAAGTTGTGATTGTGATGTAACTAGATTCAAATGAACTTGCATTATAATTCGAAATCAAATCATGTAGTACAATATAATCATCATATTTTTATATGATAAATCATCATAAATGCTCTGAAACCCTTTTTAAAATCCTATTTATGTAAACAATATCATTTTGAAATGCAATCAATAATATTTAAAATTATGAGTTCCCGTTTTACTCACCGTATTTGATCGTTTTAACGGTTTTGCTCCAATGGTTTGAAAAGTGCCAGTTTCCTCCATGATCTTTCTAACTTATCACAAAATTCAAACAAACAACATCGGTTTAGTACCGATATTTATTTTTCTTTTTTTCTCTCGATAAACTGACAGTGTATCGTTGCCGTATCGAACAACAGTGGTACGGATACCTGTATTCGTTTTTATGGTTTCTGATTTCGAGAACTTTGCATCTATATAATTTTGTCATCTATGATAAATGCATATCAGTACCAAACCCATGACAATCTAAATCGGTCGATATCATTCGAGCAACATCATTTTCAGTACCGGTGTTTGTTTCTATCATTCTCGGTCAATGTAAAACATGTGTTAATTTCTATACTAAGTGCATGCATCGAATCAGTATTGTAACGAACCGAAATGATAGCAATCTGATGCCTACGGTAATATACCATCACAATGCGCAAACAAATAACTTGGAATCTTTAAAAGAAATAAACATAGATGCCGATTTGTAACGAAAAATGATAGAATATATTTACTAACATACTAAAATGAAAAAAAATAACTTAAAAATTTTAACTAATCATTAACACTTTTATCTAAAAATAAAATCATAATATAATTAAATAATATAAAATGATTACTATAAATATAATATAAATTACTAAATAATATATAATATAATATATAATATAATATAATTATATAATAATATAATATAATATATATATAATATAAATATATATATAATATAATATAATATATAATATAATATAATATAATATAATATAATATAATATAATATAATATAATATATAACTAGTCTTAGCCTCCGTGTTGCCGGTCGGGGTGTAAAACCGTACTACTAATTTGGAGTGGAGGGGCGTGTAAAACAGTGCTAGTCGCCGAAACAAGGGAAAACGTAAAACAAAAAAAATTATAACATCAAGTGACCAACTGAAAATGTACATAAAAATAAGAAAGAAAACGTATTATATTTGACTCGACACTTTTTATTGTAAGTGCAGCTCCCGCTGGATAACTGTGTATCAGTTCTGGTCAACAAAGTCAAAGGTCCAAGTCAGAGAAGTTAAGGAATGAACCAAGCATTGTCCGAGTTTGTTATTTGGTTTGGTCCGAATTTATTATAAGTTCGGATAGTTTTGTCAGGACATGTTGTCCTGGGTTTGTTAGGTTTAGTCCTTATTCTATATATATGTGTTGATAGGATAGATTAGGGTAACCCTTTTGGGTAACTCTCACAAACCCTAGCCACCCTCCATTAGTGTGTGCACATTCTAGAGAGAGTGAGAGACTATGTGTTAGTGAGAGAAAGCTAGGTTGATCTAAACCAGCTTGTAGATGATGTATGCTCTTTCGGTTGTAAATCTGTGATGATTGTTTCAATATTAAAGAGATTCATCTTCTACATCTTTCTATCTTTTATGTTTTTGTTGATTTCATGTCTTGTTCGAGAGCGATGGATGTTGTTCGTCATCGATCCAGGGGGTCCCGAGGACTTTCAGGTGGTATCAGAGCATGGTTACCGATTCGGAATGGTCTAACCGCCTTCTGAATCACCATTGCTCTTGATTTGATGTTTGTTTCCGCCAAACATCATGAAGACGTGAAGTTTACTTGAAAAAATTGAAGATGTACGTCGTCCGAGATGTTTTCTTCTTTTCCAAGTTGTTTCAGATCTGTGTTTTGATCTGAAAAGGTATTGTCCGAACTTAATTATGTGTTAGAAGTTTGGCTGTCCGTATTTGTTCCTTCCATGTTTATTTATGATCAAGTGTGAAGTCGCGCTTGGGAAATAAACTTGGAAGCTTGCTGGGGATATCTAATCCGAATTTAATATCCATGTTTAAATCTTGTCCAAGTTTAATTATTAATTAATGTCCAAGTTTAAATCCGTTCAAAGTTTAATCATCCATGTTTATTCGTCCATGTTTATTCGTCCATGTTTAATCGTCCATGTTTATTCGTCCATGTTTAATCATCCATGTTTATTCGTCCATGTTTATTGTCCATGTTTTTCGTCCATGTTTATTTGTCCATGTTTAATCATCCATGTTTATTCGCCCATGTTTAAATCTGTTCCATGTTTAAATCATGTCCATGTTTAAATCCTGTCCAAGTTTAAATCATGTTCCAAGTTTTATTCATATCCGGTTTTACTATCTTCACACTTTGTGTCCGGTTTTACTAATCTCAGTTTAACAGTTAATTCTTCCAAGTGGTTTGGTGTGTCCGACTTAACTCCTGTCCGGATTTATTTGGGTTATATCCGGATATAATCGAAAATATTGAGATTCCAGTTTGTGTTATATTTGACATTTCTTTGCGTTCGAATTTATGAGTTATATTCGGAATTTCTTTGCTTGTTCCGAATTTCTTTGTATTCTAAGTACGTTTCAGATGATCTGATCCAACGTTTCAAAAGCTTCTGAGTTTTAGGAGTTCTGAATTTTCTAAGAATTCCGGGTTACCTGGGGTACCGGACTTTTAGCTAAGTTTAGAAGTTTCTATAGTTAGGAAGTTCCGAGTTGTGCATGTTCCAAGTTTTTCTAGTTATTTCGGGTTACCGCGGGTACCAGATAATTAGCTAAGAGTTAGAATGTTGCGTAGTTCGGAGAATTGAAGTTGGTTTCGGATTATCGAAAAGTTCCAGGGTACTTATGTTGTCTGGATCAAGTGAGGGAATGAGAAGAGGAAATGGTTGTCCACGGTGTTCTATTCAAGATTCTCGGAGTTCGGATTTGGTCCTTACTTGAGTTTTGGTACAATCTTGGACTATTATCGTCACTTAGTTGGACTTTGACAACTTGTGTGTAAAAAGGCTCGTGTGTGATGGAATTTTGTTAAGTATGTTCGTGTTTTTAATCAAGTATTGACATGATGAAGTTGATTTCTCGGGGGACGACTAATTAAAGATTGAGCCTTATTAAGTTGTTGTTTAGAGTAGAGAATACTGGTTTCTTGGTCCCTCTTCCAAGACGGTTGCTGGTCTGTTCTCGAAATAATGGGGTACTTCTTGATTTGAGGGGAAGATCGGAGATGAAAGCTATCGGGGATTTAATGGATTCGTGAAGATAGGATATTGATTCATGAATATACGTGACGAGATGAGATCATACATGAAGGGTTGAAGACTTTTGATCAAGATGGTGGATGTACTTTTTCAAAGTTCAGTTTGTTATTAACTTATCGAACAAAACTTTATGTCTTTGCGGAATTTGAAGTGTTCAATGTTGGGCATTGGAAATCTGACGTTTCGTTTTTCTGTCGTTAAGTTTGAAGATCAAGGATCAAGCGATATTCTTATATTCGGTTGTATATCGGCTCGCGTTAACTTGATTCGGGAGTAGTTTGAGGGGGAGGATCTATAGTGGTTGATGTTGGATTATTCAGGTTTCACAAAGCGGCCATTTAAGTGATCGCCAGCAAGTCTTTTATTAGAAGGGTTGAAGATCGTTGTGCTCTGCCGAAAAGTTCAATTCTCAGCCAAAGTTGATAGCAGACATGATATCATTAGTCAAGGGGGAGTCTGTAAGTGCAGTATCCAGTGACTAAAGATTATCGATGCTAGACAGAACTGATAACAACAGTTAGGGGGGAGTCTGTAAGTGTAGCTCCCGCTGGGTAACTGTGTATCAGTTCTGGTCAACGAAGTCAAAGGTCCAAGTCAAGAGAAGTTAAGGAATAAACCAAGTATTGTCCGAGTTTGTTATTTGGTTTGGTCCGAATTTATTATAAGTTCGGATAGTTTTGTCAGGACATGTTGTCCGGGTTTGTTAGGTTTAGTCCTTAGTCTATATATATGTGTTGATAGGATAGATTAGAGTAACCCTTTTGGGCAACTCTCACAAACCCTAGCCAACCTCCATTAGTGTGTGCACATTCTAGAGAGAGAGACACTATGTGTTAGTGAGAGAAAGCTAGGTTTAGATCTTTGTGATCTAAACCAGCTTGTAGATGATGTATGCTCTTTCGGTTGTAAATATGTGATGATTGTTTCAATATTAAAGAGATTCATCTTCTACATCTTTCTATCTTTTATGTTTTTGTTGATTTAATGTCTTGTTCGAGAGCGATGGATATTGTTCGTCATCGATCCAGGGGGTCCCGGGGACTTTCATTTATGAAACAATTTATCTCGAAACGTAAACCAATTTCTATTTACACTTGTACATTCATAGAAGAAAGCATGCAAAGCTCCAAGTAGTAAAAATTATCTTTTGTAAAGTTCTTAAAAAGTTAAAGGGCTATAAGGGTCGGTATTGAAAGTTATGATAAAAAAACGGAAGGCTATGTTCTCAGTTAATATATAAATATATAAATATAAATATAAATATAATATAACAATAATAATTTTAAAATAAAATATATATAAATATATATATATATATATATATATATATATATATAAAATTATAATATTGCTCTAACATACATATTTTTTTTTCCAAGTTGCTGCTCTTGTTCCAAGTTGCTGCTGCTTCTTTCCTTTTCCATGCAGCTTCACGTTTGCGCGTATAGTTTTGATTATATATTATAATCCACCATCCGATTTTCAAATTCAAGACTCATTTGCAAAATGAATCCCGACGAACAACTTCCCTCTAAACCATCTTCCAACTTTGACCAGGAAAATCTCCAAGATGGGACGATAAGTCGTGATCAGCTTGTTGATGGTATGCCATCGTCTATTGCATCTGTGAGGCCGTCGTATAATTCTCAACTTTCCGGCCACGGGAACTCATTTAATGATCATTATGCTTCTGACCTACCACCGTCTTATAGAGCTGTGAGGCCGTTCGAACATTCTCAAATTTCCGTCGGAGGTGATGATCACTATGCAGCTTCTGGTGAACCACTGTCTATTGAAACTGTGAGGTCGTTAGAACATTCTCAACTTTCCGGCAGTAATCACTATGCTTCTGATCAACCACCGTCTATTGGAGCTGTGAAGCAGTTAGAACATTCTCAACTTTCCGGCGCCGGCGATCAATATGTTTTGATCAACCACCGTCCACTGGAGCTGTGAGGTCTAAGTCCAAGTTTAGGGTGATCGACCCGGATGTATCCAACATTGAGTTTTAATTATGCCTGAATGTATTTGTTACATGTTGTTTTACGATTTAATGTTTTCTACTTTTGTGTGCTTATGGATCTTCAATCCATCTCAAATAATCAAAATATATCGTTAATGGTGTTTCTGAAAAGTTATTAATTACCTCTGATCGCTTTAGCGGTGTTTATGTTCTTTCACGCCGCACACACCACACCGTTCCTTGCGTTGTCAGTGGCGTTGTTTCAAGCCCATGAAGAATCCCACAGGCGTTGTGTTTATTGTACGTTGACGTGGCGTGCATTGGTTGGATGTGGCAGGTAGTCGTTGGACCCCAACGGCATAATTAAAAAAATGATTTTTTTTATTTAAAAAAAAAAGAACCCCACCTATATAAAAAAAACTCATCACTTTCACCTCACTCTTAACATTCATTTTTTATAAAATCTATGAACCTTTTTATAAAAAATAACGCATCTACACCACGCAACTTTGATCCGAACAACCCGTATGGTTTCGGCGAACTACCGAACACCGCTTCGCCACCTCAAGGGTCTCAACCGAACCAACCAAGTTTTAACGATGCGAACATATTAGCGTACGGTCATCTTCTGCCAACCTACCATTTATGTTTCACAAACCTCACCTCTATTACAACTCCACTACACCTGATTCGTAACGAATCAACCTACCCACATGAATCCCTACACAAATGAAATGAAACACAAAGAAACCATGATCGTCGTAAAAAGAAAAAGCAAAAGAAACTCGTCGAACATGAAAAAGCAAAACACCGAATCTTGAAAGAGATTGGTGTTGACGAAAGCTTGGCTTTCGATTTGGAGAATTCAGTTATGGGTATATTTATATTTTTTATTGTAAAAATACATTTCATACCTATAAGATAAGTTTTTAAAATATATTCTTTTTATAGGTATCAACCAACATAGTGACGATTTTGGAACTGAATTCACGATCTTTATCACCAAACTTTGGGACGAGATTTCTATCGGAAAAATGACAGTACCGTCATGACCGCTTTCAACGCCACTACAACAACCTAAAGAAAAAGCCAAAAAGTGGCAAAACTGACACCGACTTGTTGACGCGTGCGATGCCCTTGTATTCAGAAGGCAAAAAGGGGGCACCTTTAAATATATTCATTGTTGGTGCATTGCGAAAAACTCGCCAAAATGGGCACGGGTACCTTTATTGGGACAATCGTCCTCCAAAAGGTCCTAAAGTTGTTCCTCCACTAATCGCTCAAATGCTGGTACCGACTTTGAGATCAACTTAAGCGACAATGATTTTGAAGCCGAACGACAACCGGGAAGAGATAAGTAAAAAAAACGGGCCCAAAAATCATCCACTACGAGTGATGAAAAAAACCCCGCTTTGGCCGGCATCCAAGAAGAAGTCTACATGTTCAACAACATCCAACAAGAAAGAAACACTCAAAAAATAAAGGCTTTTAGCCTTTACGAAGAAAATCAAAAGCGAACAGATATGAAATTACTTGTTGTGAAGATCGATCACCTTGAATGCGAAGAGCAGGAAATGTACATGAAACTAAAAAAAGAAATCATGGATAAATATCGTCCCTAGTTTTGATTATTTTAGATTAAGTTTTTATGTTTTGTTTTTTAAGTTTAAATTATGTAATCGGTTTTTTCGTAACGTAATGTTTTTTTCTATTTAAATTTTGTAAGTGTTTTTTATTATTTATATTAGTAATAATGCTATTTTTTAAAATTAATAGATAATATGAAATTATTAAATTAAATTAATAATAAAAATATGTGCCACGTATTGGATAACGCCCCTTTTCACCCCTCCGTTTTTCCACCATGTCACTTTTCTGACGTGCGCTGACATGACGTCTACATGTCGAATAACGCCATTCTTCATGCCCCTCCATACTGTGTTGTCTAAACAATTTCTTTCACTACCCGCACGATTCATTCCCAAAGGAAAACTTAAGACAAAACAAAAAGATTTGCAGAGCAAAATTGAATACTATAATAGGAAATTTGCTCTGAATGTGTTATTTTTTAAGGGTTTTTATATATTTCCTCCGCTAAATTCATTTATTATATTTTTTTCCCAATTTTAAAAATAAGGGAAATTGAATTAGTAATCACACCTAGTTGGAGTCCCACCTTTTAAGTATTTTTCTCTTACTACACGTTCATTAAGTTTTTTTTCTGAATTATAAACTGGTGTTTTAAGGTTTTTGATCGAGATGAGGATATGAGTCATTGATGTAAAATATACCTCGAACAGTGCTCCAAAGGACGAAAGCTGGTGTTTTAATTCGGATGTTTAAACTTCCAATTGACAAAAATCAAGTTGTTTGAAGAACTGTTTCGATGTAAAAGTTACATCAATCGACTCGTATCATCGTTTTGATCAAAGCCCTAAAACATCAGTATGTAGTTGGGAAAAAACCTAACTCCTTTAAGTTTTTTTAACGGAGGTACAGTGAGAGAAAAATACTTAAAAAGACGGGATTGTCAATGGTAATATTTAAAGGTCAAACCCCAGTGGTCAACCACCTCTAGATGGGATTACTGAAATCCAATTTCTGAAAAATTAGTTATTTATTTCCCCCAAATATGTAATTGATTTTTTATATATTTCCCTTCCTAGGGAGAAATATGTAATTGATTTGTTTTAAGTTAAAAAAATATGTAATAAATAACTTTACCAGAGCAAAATATATATAAAAAAACCCTTTTTATAAATTGTTTTAACAAAGAAAAATGTGCGTACAGAGAACAATGGATCGAAGGAAACAACTAACTTTATTAACTTAGTATTAAGTTAGTGAATTGGATTAATTACAAATAGTGATGTCGTCGGCCAATATATATAAATGTTACTTTACCCTTACTCAGTGGTGGAGTTAAACCAAAATGTCAGGGATAATGTTCAATTTTTTATCATACTTTATACAGTATAAACGAAGCAAAAATAAAAACATGATAATAAATAAATTAAACACATGTCTAATAGATTTCTTCTCTATGATTTTTGAAAGCTTGAAATTGAGCCGGTACAACGCCTTCTTTTATTTTATTAAAGTTTCTCTTTCGACCTCACAAATTAGAACATTGTTCAAATACTACTCACCTATTTGATTCCGTAAATCCGTCTAGATAAGCTTCATTCTAGAAAAAAAAATCTTTAACGCTTGCGGTTGCAATCGGTAAAACCAACGCTAACCTCTATATCCGATAAGCCAAAGGAAAAGTATTATGTTTTATGGTTTTCACCATTACACGAGCAAGGTCACACATTCCATTCAACTTTGCAAATGTATCATCTTCCTTTAAAGTGTGATATAGGACCGTAAGATTGCCCGAAAGACACCCTCTTTCATGTTCACTAAAATCATTCAAATAAATCTTCGAAAGTGCCACTATCCTAGATATGCCCGAAAGACACCCTCCGTTCTTGTGTCAGCGACTTTGGTGGTGGTTGGGATGTGCATTTACCTTTGATCGAATTCTCGTACAACAATAGCTACCACTCCAGTATTCAAATGGCTCCGTTCGAGGCATTGTATGGTCGTAAATGCCGATCTCCTCTTAGCTGGCATGAGATTGGTGACAAACAAATTACTGGCCCTGAGATCATACAAGAAACAACGGATAAGATTCTTCAGATCCGTGATAATCTGCTCAAGGCTCGAAGTCGTCAAAAGAGTTGTGGTGACAAGAGGCGTAAACCATTGGAGTTTAGCGTTGGTGACCATGTACTCCTCAAAGCATCTCCTTGGAAAGGAGTAATTCGTTTTGGTAAAAAGGGAAAACTTGCCCCTCGCTATGTTGGTCCTTTCAAGATACTCGAGAGAATTGGTAAGGTGGCTTATCGACTCGATTTACCTCAATGAACTCAGCAACGTTCATCAAACGTTTCACATTTCGAATCTCAAGAAGTGCCTCGCTAAAGAAGAACTCCAAGTCCCTCTCAAAGATCTCCAAATCAATGACACTTTTTATTTTGTGGAGAAACCCGTTGAAATCATGGACCGAGATGTCAAGAAATTAAGGCGTAGTCAAATTCCTACTGATAAAGTTCGATGGGAAGGAAAACGTCACGCCGAATTTACTTGGGAACTCGAGAGTGATATGAAGACCAAGTATCCGCATCTTTTCGTTACTTCTTCCTAAATTTTGGGACGAAATTTTCTAAAGGAGGGGAGACTATAACGCCCGGCTTTTTCGTATTTCCATAATTGGAAGGCATCCCTTCTATTTCTATTTTTAGAAACCTAGTACTCTCTTTGTAATCGACTTTCGTTTCTATTTGTAATTGAGACAATTGATCATAATGAAAACGAACTATTTTAATCATGTTTGAGCGTTGTATTATCTAAGATTCTTGATTTGTTATTACCCAATGAAACTTGATACTCGTTAAACTAAATTGATTTAACTCGTTACGAATATGATTACTTGTTCGTTGTTTAAAATTAATTAAATTAATTGATTAAACAAAATTTTGCAATTTAAAAGTTATTTCTTTTGTATATATAATAATTCAAGTGGTTCCATTAGATTTTAAACTAACCTAGTTAATTTAATGGAGATGTAATAATAAAGTTAAGGGTTTAAGTGGTAATTACTGATTTTAAAACTTGCAGGGACCATTTATGTACATAATTATAAGTGGTATTTTTTTTATCAAAAAATAAAATAAATATCCAAAACCGGTGACCGCGGGACTCGAACCCGGGACACCCAGCAAGCAGCGCAACAACCACTCCACCACCGGCCTCGAATCTGTTATAACGCGGATCCCTAAGCCTCTTAAACCTTCATTTTCCGCGACCAACCCGCCCAACAGGCCGCGACCAGCGAGCTTTGGGCGGGATTTTTCACTTTTTTTTTTTGACTTTTAAGCATGTTTTTGAGTCTTAATTACCCACCTAACTCAACTAAAACCTAACCTAATCACTTCCCTATAATACCAAGCCTAATCCAAGCCTTTTTACACTTTTCTAATCATCAAAACACTCTCTAATCCTCCATAATCAAGCTGAAAGTTGCAAATTCGGGCATAATTACTCTTCTTCACTAAAGTGAGTGTAACTCACTCGTTTCTCAACGAAAACACTCCATTCTTTTTCCCACTTGCTTGGTTTGACCTTGTGCACATCTCCAATGGTTTTCCATGAAAAATCAGGCCTTGGAATGTCACGAAAAAGGCTCCAAAGTGGACTGTTTTGATTTATATTCATCAAACTTTTATAAAACTTGTTTAACTTGAGTTCGACTCATCTCAAACCTATGTCCTAATTCTTACAACACTATATGTGGTTGGTTAGGCTTAAAAACAAGGTTGAGACATGTCAAATTAGAGGTGAAAACCTCACAAACTTTCTGTTTTTAATTTGGGTTTACACCCACAAGTAGTGTCCAAGTTTAACTTGTGCATGTGTGATGTTTTGGTCTAGCTTTAGCTACCCATCTTGAATCCACCCACTACTTGGTGTTTTATTAGTTAGTTGTTTATTCTTGTAACTAGTTCATGACCCTCCTTGTGTTTCTAACACAAGTGTAGTTGTGAACATCCGAGGTACCTAAATGGAAGCTTGTTCTTCCTACCTCCTATATGAAATCCATGACACTAGAGGTACCTAAATGGAGACTTGTTCTCCTACCTCATGCTTGAATTATATGTATTATATGTATAACCTAAGTATAAAATAAGTAACAAAGATGTAATAGTAGCTTATTAGTTATTTGTTAAGACACTAGTTACATCACCTTAAGACCATACGCTTGTCACGATTCTAATGGGTCTTGAACCCATGAAAACACATCAAAACCCTTGAGGTTTTCTATAGTGTCAAGAACAAGCACTATGAGTACGAGATCATTACTTTATAATACTAATTTTTTCACGTCATTTAAATTCCGAATTCCATAAATCTACCATTAACTTCCAAATACTCATACACCTTTGTTTCTTCGTGTAGAAGGACGAGGTGCTCCAAGATAATCAACCAAACACTCTCGGAATTCAATTCAGATAAGCTTGCAAACCGTTAGCATACTCGATCCCTTTTTCCTTTTTTTACACTTTGGGTGCGACATGTACATTATATAAAATCACACGACACTTAAACTATTTTAATTTCTATCCATGCTTAACATGAAACTACTTGATGCTTGTTAGACTTGTATGTTATGTAAACTTTTGTGTCGATATATGCTCATTAACTTTGTTAGCCTACCTTAACAATTATAGCGCTATATGATTAATGCACCGCCCACGAAACTTGGGGTATTGTTAAGTTAAACATGTTAACCTCCCGCTACTCTATTGGGATAGGCTATTTTAATGCGTTGGATTCTTGGGTTTGAACATATAGAACACCGTTTCAACATGCTAGTAAACTTGCATATCATGATTCATGTTGGATATGAGACTTTAAACAATTTTATTCTATATTATGCTATGTAACAAAACTTGTATGCTCGCCAACTTTTGTTGATATATTTTAATACATGTTGCAGGTTGATTGATGAGACGATGTTGAGAAGAAATGCAATTTAGGTTGACTTAGATACTCACCTAGATAAATTTCTTATTTTAATGTTATGTTTTGAACAATGTTGCTTTTATTTGGAATCTTTGTATGACATTTTAGTCTTGAAATGAAATTTGAGTTTAATTTATATTGTCACATAGCGTTATGAAGTTTTGAGCAATTTGTTCGTCTCATCCCGATGTTTCCGCCATCGGTTAGGGTGTGAAAGATTGGTATCAGAGCCATAACTATAGGGAATTAGGAAAAGTAGGAATGCTTTGCCCTAGTCTATAGTTTTAGGAACTTGATTCTTATTTGTTGTTTAAAACTTCATTCATTCTACCTTATTTGCTTCTATTTCTCCTTCTTGGTCTATTAAACTTACATGCCTTTCCTAAGGCCAACACAAATACACTTGCAAACTTGAAGACACTCTTACTTTACCAACGAGGCGATTTGCACCAAGATAGGCCCAATGGCCCACAATTTTTGGTGAAATCCCTCATTCCGCGTATTGTATTTTGCTCGAAGTTACGTCATCGAGCTAGGAGTGATATCCACATCTTGATGGAAAGCTCCCATTTCATATTCTAGTAGACCTTACTAACGAGTCGGAATTCGCTCCTCGTTTTGTAAGAAACAACCACATTAGGGTACGAAATCGTCAAGTTAGGGGTGAAACCCGCACCTTGTCGATTAAGTCCCATTCCTCGATTTTCAATCTCGCCAAGTCTTGATTGTTTCAATCGATTAGAGACGTGTAGTAACTGGAAGGGTAAGATACCGTTAAATCGCTTCTCGACGAGAGTACCTTACCTATAGGCCAAATCACGTTTCTCTAATTCGAAAGGACTTTCGAACCACTTTGGAATAGTCGACGTTTCTCTACCCGAAACAATCCAATATTTTATGAGCCTCTCTTTTGTGCTATCTCAATTTATATGTGATTTTAAACTCGATACTTCATTCATTTCAAACTTTTTACACAATTCGCACGTCTATCGCAATAAAAAACAATAATAATCTCTCGTGAACAAACTAAATTTACTATGCTTTCATTATACATGTTATGCTATGTGGAATTCATGATTATGCTATGTGAGACAGATTGAACATTTTATACACTATGTGAAACTATATGCTATGTGATGCATTCATGAAAACAATTATTCTTAAACAAACATTATGATCAAGTCTCACCTATTCGTTCTTTTGAATCTTAGATGTCTTCTCATCTCTCCAACTCGGTTAGGAAGTCGAAGACCAACTCCAAAAGGAAGATGATAGCTTTCATGGCCGATCAAATCGCCCGTATCGTCCCGAAGATCGTCACCGAAATTCAAGCTTCGAACACCCCCAACGGTTTCGTGGAATCGAAAGCGATCCAACCAAGCCTGTGACTTTTAATTACAAGCACTTTTTGTCTTGCAACCCCAAGCCATTCACTGGAAACGATGGGGTGACTGCTATGCTCGAGTGGTTGATAGCATAGAGGTCACGTTCATCAATAGTGAATGTCCCGAAGAGCTCAAAACGCGTAGTGCGACCGGGTATTCCAAGCCTGAGTTCTAGAATGGTGGACAAACGAAAGGAACCTTCGATCTAACGAAGAAGCTTATGCTTTACCATGGGAGGAAGTTAAGACACTCATGATGGAAGAATTCTGTCCTCCGCACGAGCAACAAAAGCTGGAAGAAGAATTTTGGGCCCTAAAACAAATTGGCGACGATAACCAAGCCTACACTACCCGTTTCAAGCAACTCAGTTTCATTGTTCCTCACCTTGTTTCGACCCTCGATCGCAAAATCCGCAAGTACCTCAATGGGTTACCTTCTGCTATGCGTGATACCATCGAGGCAGCCAAACTCGATAATATCGAAGCCGTTTATCGTCTCGCCGCTTCCCTAAATAACAATCGCATTCGCGATAAGCAAACTGCAACCCTTGTTTCTTCCAAACAAGCCCATCAACTTACCCAACAATCAAGTGGCAACAAGGGGAAGAAGCGAAAGCAATATAACCCTGGTTGTAACGCGATTGTACCAACTGTTAACCAAACCTTGCTACACCTGCAAACGATCGAAAGCCATACACTGGGATTCACCCCAAGTGTACTACCTGCAACTATCATCACCCTGCCAACATCAATTGTCACCATTATACCATTTGCAACCGTTTTGGCCATAACACCGCCTATTGCAAGAACAATCCTACACCGCAATCTTATCAAGCCCAAAACGTTAGACCAGCTAGAGCCTGCTACAAATGTGGTGACGCAAATCATCTTCGTCCTCAATGTCCCCAACTGAATCAAGAGCAACAAGCTGCTAGAGGATGAGCTTTGAACCTCAATGCAAACCAAGCGCGCAACGACAATGAAGTCGTTAATGGTACGTTTCTTGTTAATAATCTTTACGCTTCGATGCTATTTGATACTGGTGCGGACAAAAGCTTTGTGTCCACTGAATTTGAATCCTTGTTAAATTATACACGCTCTAAACTGCCTAAGTCATTTTCAGATGAAGTTGCCAATGGAAAATCCATCTTAGTTGATTCCGTCCTTCTCGATTGTCTTCTCACTCTTAACGAGCACACTTTCCCTATCGACCTTATACCCATGAAACTAGGTAGTTTCGACATCATAGTAGGCATGGATTGGCTTCGCAAGAACCATGCTAAAATTGCTTGCCACGAGAAATACGTTCGTTTGCCTCTTCCTTCTGGTGACACCTTACGCGTCTATGGAGACCGACCTTCGAAAGGACTGAAATTGATGTCCTGCACACAAGCGAATAGGTACTTATGTAAACAGTACTTTGCCTTTTTAGCCCACGTTTTGGAAGAAAAAGGCAAGGGAAAGAGCGTAAGTGATGTTCCAGTGGTGCGCGACTTCCCTGACGTCTTTCCTGAAGATTTACCTGGTCCTCCTCCACCTCGATCCGTTGATTTTCGTATTGATCTCGTACCTGGTTCGACTCCTATTGCCAAAGCTCCTTATCGTCTTGCACCTTCTGAGATGCAAGAGTTATCTACTCAACTCCAAGAACTTCTCGATAAGGGTTTCATACGTCCAAGTACCTCACCTTGGGGTGCTCCCGTGCTCTTCGTTAAGAAAAAGGATGGCTCGTTTCGCATGTGCATCGACTATCGAGAGCTTAACAAACTCACCATAAAAAATCGTTATCCTCTCCCGCGCATCGATGATCTCTTTGACCAACTTCAATGTCACACCCCGACCCGCAGCGGAATAAAAGTCGGGGCATAATTGGGTTATCACCAAAGCTCATGATGTTTACTAAAATGTTTCATATCTATTAAATTCAAATTACAACTTCAATATTCCAAATAAGTTCATACAATTACAAGGAAAAAGTAACTAAGTAAAAATCCAAAGCCTAATCTGATTTATTATTCTAGGCCGTCCTATATGTTTCTTGCTGCAACTGGATCACCTGTATCATGTGTAAAAATGGGGATTTTGGGTCAACAAAAGTTGGCGAGTGAACCTTGTTAAAAACATTTGATATTGATTTCTTAATGTATTTAATATGGAAAAATTGTGCAATAATCATATGTGAACAAACGTATATAATCAAACATACACAAACCACCTTGAATGAGTATATGTCATGAATGATAATGTATATGATGGCAACGTCACGTTCCGCTCATAGGTAATGGGGAACAGACGAGCCTATGATGATGTATGTGAGATCAAGGCTCAATCAAACGGAGCCGATCATATGTTGGCAACGCCATGTTCCGCTCATAGGTAATGGGGAACAGTTCCGCTCATAGGTAATGGGGAACAGACGAGCCTATGATGATGTATGTACTGAAAATGATAAATTTAATCTAAACATTAACCAGACAAACAATTGATACATATTGGATACACATTTGATCATGGATATGAATGATGCACAAGTGTTTAAATGTAATAAATAATAAGCGACACATGATACACCCCAAAATGTGATTAAAACGGGGAATTGTAGAGATTCACTCACGTTGGGTGCGTTCGTTTGATGATGTTGAATGCGCACGAGTTTGGAGATTTGATCGACGAGAAATAACTAACATAAAATAATAACGAAAAGGTTCGGTAAATAAGTGGATTTTATTAACAATTTTAATAGGATTTTTAGATTTATTTTTGTGAGTTTAAAGTCATTTTCTAACTTTAAAAATATTATTTTTAAGTATTTTTAATTGATTTTTAAATTAATTAAATAAAAAAAATAAAAAATTTGACTTTTTGGTTGACCGTTGACCGGTCGGACAGTGACTTATGTGTGCGCTGGGTGAGGCTCGAACCCGAGACCTTCCTACGCGTGCACGCAGCTCTACCAACTGAGCTACGTGTCTACCCGAAATATTCTATGTTTTAATTATATATATATACTGATTAAATGTTTAATTTATTTGGTTTTTATATTAAAAGAATTTAAATGGTTGAACCGGTTGCAGGGAAACCGGATCGAACTCGGGTCCTTTGGTTTGTAAGCGCACAGCCCAACCAGTTGGGCTGTGTGTCTTATCTGTTAAACTATACAGTTTATATTAATCTTAAAAACATTCTGGGACCTACTCTGATTCAGTTTTAAAAAAATTGGTTTTAATTCGGAAAGCCGGTGCGTTTGTAAGATTCGAACTCGTGATGTGCGATGTGTGTTTGCACACAGTCCACCGCTGGACTGTGTATCTAACCCGGTTTAATATTCAATTTATATTATACTTATACATAATGTTCGACTTCATCTTCTTCGTTCAAAGACACAGACAACAATATCCGACTGTTCTGGTTTAATTCGATTAACGAAACTTATAATTGGTTGGAAAGTATTAGATAATGAGATTAAAGAATAGAATTGTACCAAACAGGATGTTTCCTCAGAACTCCGGCAAGGGTCGTCGGCTCCGATTTATGAATTCCGTCTGAGCGGATCAATTAACAGTTTTGATCAACTAATTGTGAAATTGAGTTACTAAACAAAGATTATCAGAGGGTTTAGATATTTGTACCTATTCACAGTGTGATTTTGGAAATTTCAGAGATTTTCCGGCGAGTGCAGAATATCCGGTAACGTCGTCTGGGACCGATTCTGGTTGAAGGATTTGATTTGTAAAAGTCTAACAATGAATAGAAGATGAAAGAATCGAGAAATTTACCGATTTGATGTATGTCTCGGTTTTCCGGCGATAGCAGATAACGATTCCGACGAACAGAAGTTAAAGTGAAAATGAAATTGAGAGTATTGTGATTGTTTCCGAGATGTGAGATGTTGGAATTATTAGTGCAAAACAGGAGTAATATGATTTCAGTTTTCAATCTCTAAAATCGTATGAATCGAGGCATTGAAGACTGAATTGATTGAGAACGTGGGTTGGCATTGATTTATTGGTTATACTCAGGAACTCGCGATCACTCAACAGTCTCTGGATATTTGAAAGCCGATGATCGGTTTCTGTTCTTGGCGCAAACAGATAGATTCACGGGTGAAACTTAAGGTTTATTTGATTCATTGATTACACAAAAGAATCAAGTGGCGGAGTGGTGAATTGCTTGTGTGTTAAATGAGCCGGCTGACCCGGGTTTCGAAACCCGGCAGCGACATTTATTTTTTTCTTCGACCGTTTTTATTGTTTATGAATTATAGTTTATAAATTCTAATATATTTATTAATTATGTATTGTTTATAATTAAAAAGAGCATTAAATAAGCAACAAAAAATGTAACTGACTATTCGATTAATAAACGAAGCGGGTTTTGAAAACCCGTTTTTCGATGGATGTTACATTCAATGCGCAACTTGCTTCTCCAAAATCGATCTTCGATCTGGTTATCACCAACTTCGTGTTCTCGAATAGGACATTCCCAAAACCGCATTTCGCACTCGCTATGGACACTACAAGTTCGTGGTTATGCATTTTGGCTTGACCTGTCACACCCCGACCCGCAGCGGAATAAGAGTCGGGGCATAATTGGGTTATCACCAAAGCTCATGATTGTCACACCCCGACCCGCAGCGGAAAAGGTGATCGGGGCATGATTGGGTTATCATCAAAGCTCATGACATTTATTTTAACGTTTCATATTCATTAATACACTTTAGTGGAAAATTACAATCAATATTACAACATGTCCTAAATATCAATCTAGGCTTCATTGTTTTCTTCTAAGGCCTTTCCTATGTTTTCCTTGCTTCATCCTGTTCACCTGTATCATGTGTAAAAGGGTTTTTGGATCAACAAAAAGTTGGCGAGTGAATCCTATGGAAAACATTTGAACAAGTTTATTTAATTGATTATGAAATAAAGTGCACAACCACACATGAGTAAAAATAGATGTAAACTTATTCATAAATCAATTTAATATTAAACAATACACACATGAACAATAATGGATCGTTTAGAGGCACGCGTTGCTCAACTCGTCTCTCACGAGGAACTGATGGGCCTAATGAATGAATTTGCATAAACATGATAATGTGAAAGACATAACTACAAACAATAAAAACTCAATAATACACACATGAACAATAATGGATTTGTTTTGAGGCACGCGTTGCTCAACTCGTCTACCACGAGGAACTGATGGGCTTAATGAATGAATTTCATATAAGTTGACAAAATGAAATACATAATTACAACAATATAAACAATCTAACTTTAGATCACGATATGTTATGGCACAAGTTTAAATAAACGAGTTAATTATTTTGTGACACATGACACACCCCAAAACGTGTAATTAAAAAGGGGGAGTTGTAAGATTCACTCACAGTGGGTGCGTTCGGTTGATGATGTTGAATGCACGCGAAGTGGTTTTAACCACGAGTGAAATTAACCTAGATAAATAGCATTATGGTTCGGTAAGTAAACGGATTTTATTAATCCATTTTAGTAGGATTGTTGGGTGTATTTTTGTGAGTTTAAGGCTATTTTCTAACCTTAAAAATGTTATTTTTAAGTATTTTTAATTGATTTTTAATTAGAATAAATAAATAAAAATAATAAAAAAAGTTGACTTTTTTTTGACCGTTGACCGTTGACCATTGACCTTGACTGTTTGACCGGTTCGCATGCGTGTAAGTGTGTGCTGAGTGAGGCTCGAACCCGAGACCTCCCGTACGCGTGCACGCAGCTCTACCAACTGAGCTACGTGTCTAACCCGAAATATTTCTGTTTTTAATTATATATATATATTAATTAGATTAATCCGAAAATCAACTTATTTCTAAAAAGATTTTAATCAGTGACTCGGTGCGCTCCACAGGTCTCGAACCCGGGACCTGTGGTTTATGTTAACACACAGTCCACCGCTGGACTGTGTGTTTAACTTGTTATATAACCTGATTTATATTATACTTAAATACAAACTAAGTATTTTCATTTCTGACTTATTTAAAAAGTTAGATAATTGTCCGGATCGGTGCAGAAGACCGGACTCGAACTCGCGTCCTGTGATTAAACATACACACAGTCCACCGCTGGACTGTGTGTCTAACTTGGTTATTAATCCGGTTATTAATAAACTTAACATATATCAGCGGTGACTCCGGTTCGGTTAACAAAAAAGACATTTTTATTAAGGCAGCATGCGTGGGACAAGATTCGAACTCGAGACGTTTACGTGTTTAATGTGCACACAGTCCACCGCTGGACTGTGTGTCTAACCCGAGTTATAACTTGATTTTAATTATACTTATATGTTACCGAAACTTCGTCATCTTCGTCAGTTTTAACCAAAACGATGACTGACTGGTTCGAAGTTTTAATCATGTTCGTTAGCGTGTTTCAGTTAATTACAGGTGAGATATAAATAAAAAGAAAGAAAAATTAGGCGTAATGTATACCGACTGGACTCCTCTGTTTCTCCGGCGAAATTCCGGTGACAGCGAAAGATTTCGGCGACGTGTGTCTTGCGGCAGAGAGTCTTCAGCAAGCTTGAAAAGGATGTGGGTGACTTCGGTATAAGCTCAGGGGGTTCAGTAAGGCTCAGAAGTAAAGGACTCGGTTTTCCGGCGATGTGCAGAAATATTCCGGCGAGTAAATTTTCGCCGAGAAAGGGTGCGGTTTTGAGCGAAAATGCTTGCAGAGGTTCGAGGAGGTATTTATAGGGCAGGTCGTCGATGAACTTGGTCCGATTTCCGACTTGATTCGTCGGTTAGAAATTCTCCGTCGGTTATAGCTTGTGTCGCGGGTTCAGGCGTCGGTTATAACCGATGTGGGTTTAAATGTTTACGTTAAGACTTGAAGAAACCGTCCAATCTCGCGAGATCGCCGGGATTTCCGACGACTGAAATTTGGGCGCCGGTTTTGAATTCGGAAAACATGTTATGAATTAATTTATTCTAATAATTAACAAGAAACACTAGTGGCGCAGTGGTTTAGTGTGTGTGTGTTAAGTTGCTGAACCGGTTGACTGACCCGGGTTCGAAACCCGGCAGAACCATTATATTTTTATTTCATTATTTTTAACAATTTTTCAAAAACAAACTATATATTCCAATATAATAATTAATTATGTATCGTTTAAAATTAATTTGGGCATTAAATACGCCACGAAATTTTAAACTGATTGTTCGGTTAATAAACGGCGCGGGTTTGGTAAAAATCCGTTTTTGACGGATGTTACAGTATCCCCTACTTTTTAGAAATTTCGTCCCGAAATTTAAATTGTGATATATTTGACTAAAAGAATGATGGTGTTTAGTTTGACAGTTACATGCTTAGAAAAAGTAAGGTTTTAAGTTTTTGTTTGAGGCGGTAACGTTCCTTGTAAGGGTTAAGTACCCTATTACAGGAATCGCTTTTTGTTGCCTACTGTAAAAGTATTGATAAGCAGAATTGATTCGCTAAATATGATATCATGCATAAGAGTTTGGATATGCTTGGAAGGATATGGTTATATCCTAAGGCAAAACTTCTAATACTACAACCTACATGGAACTTCTCATAACCATCTAACAATACCTCTGATCCTTTGACAAGAATACTTATATATAGGAAGTACCAGCGGCGTATCCACCATATTCTTGTCAAATTTTCATTGGTTTTATCAGTAAGTTATGATTGGTTCTATGACTATAGAACATAAATAAACACAACAACTAATATTTGAATCCACATTCTGATAGCATATATGTTTGAATGGTGACAGTTCCTCTCTCGTTTGTTATGATGGAGAGGTTAGTTTATGTAGAAATGGAACACAATCCAATTTCTTTAAATAGCGAGATGATATAAATGTAACACAAATTTTAACCCAGGGCAATACTAAATCCTACATGGAACTTCTCATAACCGCCTGATAATGCCTCTGATCCTTTGGCAAGAATACTTATATATAGGAAGTACCAGCGGCGTATCCACCATATTCTTGCCAAATTTTCATTGGTTTTATCCACAAGTTATGATTAGTTACCAAGAACTACTAAATCCTACATAGAACTTCTCATAACCGTCTGACAATGCCTCTGATCCTTTGACAAGAATACATATATATAGGAAGTACCAGCGGCGTATCCACCATATTCTCGTCAAATTTTCATTGGTTTTATCAGTGAATTATGATTAGTCCTATGTGACTCTACAACCAATACAACAAACACAAAATACTGAAAATGAAAAAATGTCTGTGCGATCAAGGCTCAATCAAACGGAGCCGATCGTATTGCATGTACTGAAAATGAAAATGTCTGTGCGATCAAGGCTCAATCAAGCGGAGCAATTCGTATTGCATGTACAGAAATAATAAATTTAATTTAAACAACAATCACACAAACAACCTATACATGGAACCTCTCATAACCGCCTGATAATGCCTCCGATCCTTTGACAAGAATACTTATATATAGGAAGTACCAGCGGCGTATCCACCATATTCTTGTCAAATTCTCATTGACTTTATCCGCAAGTTATGATTAGTTCTATGCGACTCTACAACAAACACAACAACCACAAGATACTGATAATGAAAATGTCTGTGCGATCAAGGCTCAATCAAACGGAGCCGATCGTATTGCATGTACTGAAAATGAAAATGTCTGTGCGATCAAGGCTCAATCAAACAGAGCCGATCGTATTGCATGTACTGAAAATAATAAATTTAATCTAAACAATAATCATACAAACAACCTATACATGGAACCTCTCATAACCGCCTGATAATGCCTCCGATCCTTTGACAAGAATACTTATATATAGGAAGTACCAGCGGCGTATCCACCATATTCTTGTCAAATTCTCATTGACTTTATCCGCAGGTTATGATTAGTTCTATGCGACTCTACAACAAACACAACAACCACAAGATACTAATAATGAAAATGTCTGTGCGATCAAGGCTCAATCAAACGGAGCCGATCGTATTGCATGTACTGAAAATGAAAATGTATGTGCGATCAAGGCTCAATCAAATGGAGCCGATCGTATGTGGGCACGCCAGGTTCAACCTCATAATGAAATGGGGAACATGCTCAACGCTCATAATGTAATGGGGAGCGGCGGCCTATGAAATTGCATGTACTGAAAATAATAAACAATAATTACTCAAACAGTTTACACATGGAACCTCTCATAACCGCCTGATAATGCCTCTGATCCTTTGACAAGAATACTTATATTTAGGAAGTACCAGCGGCGTATCCACCATATTCTTGTCAAAGTTTCATTGGCTTTATCCTTAAGTTATGATTGGTTCTATGTGATTCTAAAACATAAAGAAAACATAAAACTAAACGATTGGAGTTGAATCTGGATTTTCGGTGAAGAGAACTAGTTGGGTATCTTCGTTTGGGCCGTCATTATCTTCGACAGGATTGGCGTTGATGTTGAAGACTCTTCCTCTTGCTGGTGGCCTAGCGGTTGGGTTTTCTTGGTTTACTTGGTTAACTGGATTTGACTGAGCTTGAGCGTTTATGATGTTAACCAATCGAGGGCACGTGTTTCTAAGGTGGGTAGGGTCGCCACAATTGAAACAAGCTCGAACATATGGGAACATGGAGTATTGGGGTTGTTGATAGGTTTGGACCATGTTTTGAGTAGGGGAAAAGATTTGGTTTTGAAAGGTGCGGCAAACCTTGCTCAAATGACCATAGCGTCCACAAGTTGCACATAGTCGACAAGATAAGGTAAGAGGATGGTGATAAAAACAGTTGTTGCATCAAGGGTGAGGTCCAAGATATGGTTTCTTATTTGGGTAAGTTGAGTTGGGTGCTACTTGAGTGATTGGGATAGCTTGGATGGGTATGGCGTGTGAAATTGGTTGATTTCGTTGGATAGCAGCGAAAAGTTGCCCGTCTCTTTTTCTCTTAGAATTGGGTTGAGAAGGGGATTCGGTTTGGGTGTAGTCGGAGGTTTCAGTCGATGCTTTATCCTTCTTCTTCTCCTCCTTGAAGTCTTTGTTTCGGATTCGGTTCTCGGTGAGCGCTGTTGCTAGCTCCATTGCTGCTTCCAAAGTTGCAGGCGTGGTACTTATTACAGAGTCTTGAATCTTTGACGGAAGACCTCGAATGTAGTGCTCGATCAAACGGTAGAGGGGAGTGAACATGTTGGGAACCATTTGATGTAACTCGAGGAATCTTTTGTTGTACGTGGTGTGGTCTCGTTCCTTTTGCTTCAACGAATAAAATTCATCTTCTAATTTCTTGATTTCGCTCCTTGGGCAAAATCGTCTGGTCATGATTTCCTTCAATTCATTCCAAGTTAAAGTCATAACGTCTTCAACACCTCGTTTGGCCTTTTCTGTATTCCACCAAGTAAGTGCTATCCCATATAATCGACCGGTAGCATATCGCACTTTGCGATCATCGGGACAATCGCAATTTAGAAAAGTGTTCTCCATCTCTTCAAACCAATGGAGGAGAGCGGTGACGCCTTCAGTCCCTTTGTATTTTGGAGGGTCGCATGATTTGAAATGCTTGTAGGTGCATTTAGTGGTATTTAGGGAAGGATTGATAACGTGTTGATCTTCTTGATTGACAGGATTAGCGGTAAGTGCTTGTTGGACTTGGATTACAATGTTGGGTATTACGGCAGCCATTTGTTGAGCGATTAGGGCAGCCATGCGCTCGCGAGCTTTTTCTGCTCTCGTCTTCCTACGGGCGAGGTTAGAAGACATCTACAAGGAATACGTATCATGGTATGAGTTGGATGCTTTTGGGATCATGGGTCGCACTAGGAATGAACATTCATAAAATAATTATAGAAAAATAAATCTACTACATCCATAGGATGTCTTGGGCTTTGCTCGCCATTAGGCCCTACATGCCGCCATACTTCACCTTCGTAATCATGTGGGCCCCCATGAATACCGGGTTTTTCATATGGTTCGCATGGGTTTGCCTAGTTGCGTACACTAAAACCCAGAGAAAATCGAGAAACATGTATACAACGTATGGTATTCGGAATGTGTCCAGGTGTAGACACGGTGACACCTCAAAGTGGGTTAGTTCGAACGACGTTTGGTGTGACATGCTTTGGCCTAATAGGTCCTTCATACTCTCATCGTTAGTCCCCAGGTAGGCAAACTGGTCCGTTATATTGGATTTATACGAATGCCAACCTAGACAGGACGTTTCGACTACCGGTACTTGTACCCTTCCAGTAACTACATGCCCGTCGTAGAACTTACTTTGATGAGATTTGAAAATTGCAACTAAATCTTTGAATAATGAGAGTATGAAAATGAATTGAATATATGAACATTGATATATGTATAATGAATATGTATATAAGTATGTATGTTTGACTGTAAGTATAAACAAATATGAAACAAATAAATATCACAAGTTTGTATGTAACCACCTAATCAATTAAAATTTAGAAAGACTATAGTATAGGCTCTAAGGGTCTAATAACCTATCCTATATCCCTATAGTCATGGCTCTGATACCAATCTATCACACCCCGACCCGCAGCGGAAAAGGTGATCGGGGCATGATTGGGTTATCATCAAAGCTCATGACATTTATTTTAACGTTTCATATTCATTAATACACTTTAATGGAAAATTACAATCAATATTACAACATGTCCTAAATATCAATCTAGGCTTCATTGTTTTCTTCTAAGGCCTTTCCTATGTTTTCCTTGCTTCATCCTGTTCACCTGTATCATGTGTAAAAGGGTTTTTGGATCAACAAAAAGTTGGCGAGTGAATCCTATGGAAAACATTTGAACAAGTTTATTTAATTGATTATGAAATAAAGTGCACAACCACACATGAGTAAAAATAGATGTAAACTTATTCATAAATCAATTTAATATTAAACAATACACACATGAACAATAATGGATCGTTTAGAGGCACGCGTTGCTCAACTCGTCTCTCACGAGGAACTGATGGGCCTAATGAATGAATTTGCATAAACATGATAATGTGAAAGACATAACTACAAACAATAAAAACTCAATAATACACACATGAACAATAATGGATTTGTTTTGAGGCACGCGTTGCTCAACTCGTCTACCACGAGGAACTGATGGGCTTAATGAATGAATTTCATATAAGTTGACAAAATGAAATACATAATTACAACAATATAAACAATCTAACTTTAGATCACGATATGGTATGGCACAAGTTTAAATAAACGAGTTAATTATTTTGTGACACATGACACACCCCAAAACGTGTAATTAAAAAGGGGGAGTTGTAAGATTCACTCACAGTGGGTGCGTTCGGTTGATGATGTTGAATGCACGCGAAGTGGTTTTAACCACGAGTGAAATTAACCTAGATAAATAGCATTATGGTTCGGTAAGTAAACGGATTTTATTAATCCATTTTAGTAGGATTGTTGGGTGTATTTTTGTGAGTTTAAGGCTATTTTCTAACCTTAAAAATGTTATTTTTAAGTATTTTTAATTGATTTTTAATTAGAATAAATAAATAAAAATAATAAAAAAAGTTGACTTTTTTTTGACCGTTGACCGTTGACCATTGACCTTGACTGTTTGACCGGTTCGCATGCGTGTAAGTGTGCGCTAAGTGAGGCTCGAACCCGAGACCTCCCGTACGCGTGCACGCAGCTCTACCAACTGAGCTACGTGTCTAACCCGAAATATTTCTGTTTTTAATTATATATATATATTAATTAGATTAATCCGAAAATCAACTTATTTCTAAAAAGATTTTAATCAGTGACTCGGTGCGCTCCACAGGTCTCGAACCCGGGACCTGTGGTTTATGTTAACACACAGTCCACCGCTGGACTGTGTGTTTAACTTGTTATATAACCTGATTTATATTATACTTAAATACAAACTAAGTATTTTCATTTCTGACTTATTTAAAAAGTTAGATAATTGTCCGGATCGGTGCAGAAGACCGGACTCGAACTCGCGTCCTGTGATTAAACATACACACAGTCCACCGCTGGACTGTGTGTCTAACTTGGTTATTAATCCGGTTATTAATAAACTTAACATATATCAGCGGTGACTCCGGTTCGGTTAACAAAAAAGACATTTTTATTAAGGCAGCATGCGTGGGACAAGATTCGAACTCGAGACGTTTACGTGTTTAATGTGCACACAGTCCACCGCTGGACTGTGTGTCTAACCCGAGTTATAACTTGATTTTAATTATACTTATATGTTACCGAAACTTCGTCTTCTTCGTCAGTTTTAACCAGAAACGATGACTGACTGGTTCGAAGTTTTAATCATGTTCGTTAGCGTGTTTCAGTTAATTACAGGTGAGATATAAATAAAAAGAAAGAAAAATTAGGCGTAATGTATACCGACTGGACTCCTCTGTTTCTCCGGCGAAACTCCGGTGACAGCGAAAGATTTCGGCGACGTGTGTCTTGCGGCAGAGAGTCTTCAGCAAGCTTGAAAAGGATGTGGGTGACTTCGGTATAAGCTCAGGGGGTTCAGTAAGGCTCAGAAGTAAAGGACTCGGTTTTCCGGCGATGTGCAGAAATATTCCGGCGAGTAAATTTTCGCCGAGAAAGGGTGCGGTTTTGAGCGAAAATGCTTGCAGAGGTTCGAGGAGGTATTTATAGGGCAGGTCGTCGATGAACTTGGTCCGATTTTCGACTTGATTCGTCGGTTAGAAATTCTCCGTCGGTTATAGCTTGTGTTGCGGGTTCAGGCGTCGGTTATAACCGATGTGGGTTTAAATGTTTACGTTAAGACTTGAAGAAACCGTCCAATCTCGCGAGATCGCCGGGATTTCCGACGACTGAAATTTGGGCGCCGGTTTTGAATTCGGAAAACATGTTATGAATTAATTTATTCTAATAATTAACAAGAAACACTAGTGGCGCAGTGGTTTAGTGTGTGTGTGTTAAGTTGCTGAACCGGTTGACTGACCCGGGTTCGAAACCCGGCAGAACCATTATATTTTTATTTCATTATTTTTAACAATTTTTCAAAAACAAACTATATATTCCAATATAATAATTAATTATGTATCGTTTAAAATTAATTTGGGCATTAAATACGCCACGAAATTTTAAACTGATTGTTCGGTTAATAAACAGAGTGAGTTTGGTAAAAATCCGTTTTTGACGGATGTTACAATGATGTTTACTAAAATGTCTCATATTCATTAAATTCAAATTACACTTAAATGTTCAAACCAAATTCATACAATACAAGGAAATGAACACTAAATAAAACATCCAAAGTCTAAACTGATTTATTCTTCTAGGCCGTCCTATATGTTTCTTGCTTCAACTGGATCACCTGTATCATGTTTAAAAATGGGAAATTTTGGGTCAACAAAAGTTGGCGAGTGAACCTTGTTAAAAAAATTTGTTATTGATTTCATGTTGTATTTAATATGGAAAAATTGTGCAATAATCATATGTGAGCAAACGTAAATAAACAAACAATCACAAACCACCTTGCATGAGTATATGACATGAATGATAATGTATTGTGAGATCAAGGCTCAATCAAACGGAGCCGATCGTATGTTGGCAACGTCACGTTCCGCTCATAGGTAATGGGGAACATACGAGCCTATGATGATGTATGTGAGATCAAGGCTCAATCAAACGGAGCCGATCGTATGTTGGCAACGCCACGTTCCGCTCATAGGTAATGGGGAACTGACGAGCCTATGATGATGTATGCACTGAAAATGATAAATTTAATCTAAACATTAACCACACAAACAATTGATACATATTGGATACACATTTGATCATGGATATGATGGATGCACAAGTGTTTAAATGTAATAAATAATAAGCGACACATGATACACCCCAAAATGTGATTAAAACGGGGAATTGGTAGAGATTCACTCACATTAGGTGCGTTCTTTTGATGATGTTGAATGCGCACGAGTTTCGGGATTTGATCGACAAGGATAAACTAACCTAAAATAATAACGAAATGGTTCGGTAAATAAGTGGATTTTATTAACAATTTTAATAGGATTTTTAGATTTATTTTTGTGAGTTTAAGGTCATTTTCTAACTTTAAAAATATTATTTTTAAGTATTTTTAATTGATTTTTAAATTAAATAAATAAATAAATAAAATAAATAAAATAAAAAAAATTGACTTTTTTGTTGACCGGTCCGTTGACCGGACCGTTAACCGGTCGGACAGTGGTAAATTGGTGCGCTGAGTGAGGTTCGAACCCGGGACCTCTCGTACGCGTGCACGCAGCTCTACCAACTGAGCTACGTGTTTAACCCGAAATATTCTATGTTTTAATTATATATATATACTAATTAAATGTTAATTTATTTGATTTATATTAGAAGGATTTAAAGTGGTTGAACCGGTTGCAGGGACCCGGATCGAACTCGGGTTCTTCGGTTTGTAAGCGCACAGCCCAACCAGTTGGGCTGTGTGTCTTATCTGTTTAACTTACGGTTTATATTAATCTTATAAACATACTGGACCTGTTCTGATTCAGTTTTTAAAAAAATTGGTTTTAATTCGGAAAGTCGGTGCGTTTGCAAGGTTCGAACTCGTGACGTGCGCTAAGTGTTTGCACACAGTCCACCGCTGGACTGTATGCTAACCCGGTTTAATATTCAGTTTATATTATACTTATACACAACGTCGACTTCGTCTTCTTCATTCAAAGACACAGAACATCGATATCCGACTGTTCTGGTTTAAATCATTCGTCGGACATATAAATGGTTGAAATGTAATGGATAAAAAGAGTTAAGGAATCGAATGTACCGAACAGACTGTTTTTTCTCAGAATTCCGGCAATGGTCGTCGGCTCTGATTTGTGAATTCCGTCTGGTTGAATCAATTAACAGTTTTGATCGATGAGTTGTGAAATTGGGTTATTAAACAAGGATTATCAGAGGGTTTAGATGATTGTACCGATTCACATCGGGATTTCGGAAATTTCCAGAATTTTTCCGGCGAGTGCAGAATATCCGGCAACGTCGTCTCGGATTGATTCTGGTTGATGGATTGAAGTTAGTATAAGTCTAACAATGGATTGAAAACGAAAGAGTCGAGAAATTTACCGATTTGATGTAAGTCTCGGTTTTCCGGTGAAAGTCCGGCGGTTGCAGATTATCTCCGGCGAGTGTAATTTCTTCGAGAAATGGTGCGATTTTGAGCGAAAAGATTACCAGAGACTTGGGTGTGTATTTATAGGGAAGAATCAGGATGAATTGAGCCCGAATTTGGTCTTGATTCATGGTCAAGGTTTTCTCCGGCAGTTATGACTGAGTTCGCGGGATTAGTCATCGGTTATAACCGATGTCGAGGTTAATGCACGCGTTTAGTCAAAGGAAACCGTCGACAATTGGCGAAATCGTCGGTATTTACGGCGACTGCGGATTGGGCGCGCTGACTACCGAAATTTGATTTAGAGTTTTATTATAAGTGTTAATTGTTTCAACATATATCACAAACGAGTTAAGTGGCGGAGTGGTTAAGTGTTTGGTTGTTCCTTCCGGCTGACCCGGGTTCGAAACCCGGCAGCCTCTTTTCTTTTTTATTTAATTTATTTTCACTTTCTAATAATTATAGTTTTTAAATTCTTAAATGTTTATTAACTATGTATTGTTTAAAATTAATATTAATCATAAATACGCAACGAAATTTTATAACTTGATATTCGATTAATAAACGAAGCGGGTTTGGAAACCCGTTTTTCGACGGATGTTACAGTATCCCCTACTTAACAGGAAAAAGATGTGGGTATTTCTCGCGCATTGAGTCTTCACGTTCCCAAGTAAACTCAGGTCCTCGTTTCGACTCCCAGCGTACTCTGACAATTGGAATACGACTCCGTCTTAAACGCTTCTCTTCGAAGTCCATAATTTCTACTGGTCTTTCAATGAAATGCATAGATTCATCGACTTGAATGTCTTCTAGAGGAATATGGAGGTTTTCATCGGCGAGGCACTTCTTCAAGTTTGATACGTGGAATGTGGGATGAATTCTGTTGAGCTCTTCTGGTAGGTCAAGCTTGTATGCTACAGGTCCTACTCTTTCGAGTATCTTGAAAGGTCCTACGTAGCGTGGTGCTAGCTTGCCTTTTTGGCCAAAACGAACCACTCCCTTCCACGGTGATACTTTTAAAAGTACTTGGTCACCAATGTTAAACTCCAAGGGCTTTCGTCGTTTGTCTGCATAACTCTTTTGATGACTTTGTGCCGCTAGAAGATTGTTTCGAATTTGATGGATCTTGTCTGTTGTTTCTTGTATTAATTCTGGACCGGTGATTTGTGCTTCTCCAATTTCGTGCCAACATATTGGTGATTGGCACTTACGACCATATAAAGCTTCGAAAGGTGCCATGCCGATACTTGAATGATAGCTGTTGTTGTACGAAAATTTAACTAATGGTAGATGAGCGTCCCAATTCCCTTTGAAGTCTATGACACATGCTCGAAGCATGTCTTCAAGAGTTTGGATGGTGCGTTCAGATTGTCCATCAGTTTGAGGATGAAAAGCGGTACTGAGGTCTAATCGAGTACCCAAGGCGGCTTGTACGGCTTGCCATGTTCGTGAAGTGAAACGACCATCACGGTCTGAAATGATGCTGAAAGGTACACCATGACGGCTTACGATCTCGCTGATGTAGATACGAGCTAACTTCTCGTTCTTGAAGTCCTCGCGAATCGGAATGAAGTGAGCTGATTTTGTGAGACGATCAATGATTACCCATATTGTGTCATACCCACTGGAGGTGCGAGGTAACCCGGTAATGAAGTCCATGGTTATGTTTTCCCACTTCTATACAGGTATTTCAGGTTGAGTTAGAAGTCCTGAAGGTCTTTGATGTTCAGCTTTTACTTTGGAACAGGTAAGGCACTTGCATACAAAAACAGCAATATCCTTTTTCATGCCAGGCCACCAGTAGGTGTATCGAAGGTCTCGATACATCTTGTCGGCTCCTGGGTGTACAGAGTATCGGGTTTTGTGCGCCTCATTCATAAGGAAATCACGAAGGTTATTATGATCGGGAATCCATATGCGATCTAGATAGTACAAAATACCGTCGGATTTGGTTTTGATTTTAAGTTCCGCTCCACAAGACAGCTCATGGCGTATGTCGTTTTCTGTTACAGAAATATGTTGAGCTTCTCGGATTCGATCTTTGATGTCGGTTATGATTTGCGAACATAGAAGACGAATGGAGTTCGCATAACCTTTTCGACTGAGCGCATCGGCCACCACGTTTGCCTTGCCAGGATGATACCGAATTTCACAGTCGTAGTCATTAAGAAGTTCGACCCATCTTCGTTGCCTCATATTCAACTCCTTTTGGTTAAAGATATGTTGGAGGCTCTTGTGGTCAGTGTATATTTCACACTTGGTACCGTAGAGGTAATGTCTCCATATCTTAAGGGCGAACACAACGGCTCCAAGTTCCAGGTCGTGGGTAGTGTAGTTCTTCTCATGAACTTTGAGTTGCCTAGAAGCATAGGCTATTACTTTTCCCCTTTGCATTAATACACAGCCTAGTCCTTGCCCTAATGCATCGCAATATACTACAAAGTCATCGAAACCTTCGGGGAGTGTGAGGATAGGTGCGTCACAAAGCTTTTGCTTAAGGGTTTGGAAGGCTTCTTCTTGTTTAGATCCCCATATGAAGGATTTTCCTTTATGAGTCAAAGCCGTGAGTGGTACAGCAATACAGGAGAAATTTGAAATGAAGCGGCGATAGTAACCAACCAAACCAAGAAATGATCTTACTTCGGTAGGGGTACGTGGCGCTTGCCATTCCTGTACTGCTTTGATCTTTGAGGGGTCGACATGTATTCCCTTGTCATTGACGACATGTCCAAGGAATTGTACCTCTCTTTACAAGAATTCGCATTTGGAGAATTTAGCATAGAGCTTTTCGGTTCTTAAGAGTGTAAGGATGAGGCGAAGGTGTCGTTCATGATCAGATTTAGACTTTGAGTAGATGAGGATGTCGTCGATGAAGACTATGACAAAACAGTCGAGGTAGGGTTTGCATACCCTATCCATGAATACAGCTGGGCGTTGGTCAATCCAAATGGCATGACCATGAATTCATAATGACCATAACGAGTTCGGAAGGCGGTCTTTGGGACGTCTTCTTCATGTACTCTGAGTTGATGATATCCAGAACGAAGGTCGATTTTTGAAAAACAGGTGGCGCCCTGAAGTTGGTCTAGTAGGTCATCGATGCGCGGTAATAGATAGCGGTTCTTGACCGTTAACTTGTTGAGTTCTCTGTAGTCGATACACATGCGAAACGTTCCGTCTTTCTTCTTCACAAATAGAACAGGTGCACCCCAAGGCTATGAGCTATGACGTATGAATCCCAGTCAGCTCTTGCAGTTGACTGGCCAGCTCTTGCATTTCAGATGGGGCTAACCTATAAGGAGATTTTGCGACTGGTGTAGCGCCAGGTATAAGATCAATGCGGAATTCGACTTCTCTCATGGGAGGAAGTCCTGAGATGTCGTCGGGAAAGACTTGTGGGAATTCTTTCACTACAGGTATATCTTCCAGTTTCTTCTCCTTGTTTCCCTTCTTGACGACGTGACTTAGGAATGCGACATAGTTCTTGCGGAGATATTTTCGGGCTTGAAGGCAGGACATCAATTTGAGTCCTTTCGAAGGGGTTTCTCCAAAGATTCGTAGGGTTTGACCGTCTGCAAGAGGAATGCGAATGAACTTTTCGCGGCATACTACTTCAGCATGATGTTGGCTGAGCCAGTCCATACCGATTATAATATCGAAACTTCCCAACTTCATAGGAATGAGGTCAACTGGAAAATCGTGATCGTTTAAAGTGAGGGTACAATTTCGTATAATAGAGTTTAATGAGACCGGTTTTCCGTCAGCAACTTCCACCGTTATGGATTCCATGAGATTATCACGAGTTTGGTTGAGGATGGGTTCAAATTCTAAGGACACAAAACTCTTATCCGCGCCAGTACAAATAACATGGATGCATAACTACCATTGATGAGAAACGTACCGTTAACCACGTTGTTGTCGGCCCTAGCTTGATTGGCGTTGATGTTGAAAGCTCTTCCTCTAGCAGGTGGAGGAGCTTGGTTAGCTTGGTTCACCGGATTTGCTTGAGCTTGGGCATGAATGATGTTCACCAAGCGTGGACAAGTGTTTCTATAGTGGTTTGGGTCACCACAGTTGTAACAAGCCCGCATGGGTTGCATCATGGGGTAATTTGGTTGGTAGTAGGTTTGGGCTGTATGTTGTGTAGGTGGTAGAAGTAAGGGTTGTTGGGCTTGACCCACTATCTGATGGTGGGTTTG
The DNA here is from genome assembly GCA_947069175.1 of Scalesia atractyloides. NCBI lineage: Eukaryota > Viridiplantae > Streptophyta > Magnoliopsida > Asterales > Asteraceae > Scalesia > Scalesia atractyloides. The sequence goes on along the minus strand of CAMTDV010000016.1, from coordinate 18,105,784 downwards.
GGTTGAGGGTTGGTTGCGGTTCATTCGCTGAAGTGTGCGACAGGTTTGGATGGTGTGACCTGCACGGCCACAGCTGGTGCAATATTGGCAGGGATGTTCGGGAAAGTGATGGTATTGGCAACGGGTGCATTTCGGGTATGGGCCGGAGTATGGCTTTTTGTATGGTGCAGCTGAGGGAGCAACTTGGGTGATTGGTGCGGCAGTGATAGGAGGGTTTGTTCGAGTGACAGCAAAGTTTCTGGTGTTTCGCTTCCTTTTACCAGTAAACTTCGAAGAGGAGCCAGAATGGTTTGAAGTTTGAGCCTCAATGGGGGCTTTCTTTTTCTCCTCCTTGAATTTACCGTTTCGGATGCTATTCTCGGTAAGTTCGGTAGCTAGTTCCATTGCGGCTTCAAGTGTTGCTGGCGAAGTGCTTAGAACCGAGTCTTGAATTTTCGAGGGGAGGCCTCGAATGTAGTGTTCAACCAGGCGGTACACTGGCGTGAACAAGTTGGGGATCATTTGGTTTAGCTCGAGAAATCTTTTGTTGTAGGAAGTATGATCTCCTTCCTTTTGTTTTAGCGAGTGGAATTCATCTTCCAACTTCTTGATTTCGCTTCTTGGACAGAAGCGTCTTGTCATTATTTCCCTTAACTCTTCCCATGTTAAGGCTATAGCATCTTCGACTCCTCTCTTACCCTTCTCTGTGTTCCACCAGGTCAGGGCTACCCCAAACAGTCTCCCGGTTGCGTAACGTACCTTGCGATCCTCGGGACAATCGCAATTGAGGAAAGTGTTCTCCATTTCCTCAAACCAGTGGAGGAGAGCAGTGACACCTTCGGTCCCTTCATACTTTGGGGGATCGCAAGACTTGAAGTGTTTGTAGGAGCACTTTTTGGAGGGAGGGTTGTCGACGTTCTGGTCTTCTTGGTTGGGAGGGTTGATGGGATTCGCGGTGAGAGCTTGTTGGACTTGAATTACGATGTCAGGAAGCACCGCGGCCATTTGTTTTGCAATTTGGGTGGCCAAGCGTTCGTTTGACCTTCCTGACTTTCTACCTCCACGTAGCTGCCTAGCCGACATCTACAGGAACATACATATGAAGATTGTGAGTTTAAGGAGTTTTTAGGTGTCATGTGTCGTTAAAAGTAATAAAATAACATAATCATTAATAATGCAACTACATCCATAGGATGTCTTGGGTTTGCTCATGTTTGGGCCTCCAATGTCCCCCATACCATCCCCTGTGTAGTCATGTGGGCCCCCACGACTATTGGCTTAGTAGGATTCACATTGGTGTTGGCGGTTTAACACTCGCATCACCCGAATGAAAACCATGAAATATGTTTGCGACATGTATGGTCGGAGGGTGTCCAGGTATAGACACAATGACAACTCAAAGTGGGGTTTGCTCACACGACGTTTGGTATAGCATGCTTTGGCCTAATAGGTCCTTTGTACTCTCATCGTTAGTCCCCAGGTAGGCAAACTGGTCCTTTATTTTGGATTTATACGAATGCCAAGCCTAGACAGGACGTTCCGACTACCGGTACTCGTACCCTTCCAGGTACTACATGCCCGTCATGAGAACTCACTTTGATGTGATTTGAAAATACAAAAATCGTTGCAAAAATCATAGGAATTGTGAGGTGTGTGCTCTCATGGATATGGTATGTTATGTGGATATGATTCATAATGAGCATTGTATAATAATATGTACTTATGAACATGCTTGCATAACATTGAATGTAACAATAAACATAAAGCATATAAACATCATGAATTTTGCATGTAACACACAAACAATTTAAAAATTCTAATCAACTATAGTATAGGCTCTAAGGGTCTAATAACCTATCCTATCCCTATAGTCATGGATCTGATACCAATCTGTCACACCCCGACCCGCAGCGGAATAAGAGTCGGGGCATAATTGGGTTATCACCAAAGCTCATGATGTTTACTAAAATGTCTCATATTTATTAAATTCAAATTACACTTAAATGTTCAAACCAAATTCATACAATACAAGGAAATGAACACTAAATAAAACAATCCAAAGTCTAAACTGATTTATTCTTCTAGGCCGTCCTATATGTTTCTTGCTTCAACTGGATCACCTGTATCATGTGTAAAAATGGGAAATTTTTGGTCAACAAAAGTTGGCGAGTGAACCTTGTTAAAAACATTTATTGATTTCATGTTGTATTTAATATGAAAAAATTGTGCAATATATGTGAGCAAACGTAAATAAACAAACAATCACAAACCACCTTGCATGAGTATATGACATGAATGATAATGTATTATGAGATCAAGGCTCAATCAAACGGATCCGATCGTATGTTGGCAACGTCACGTTCCGCTCATAGGTAATGGGGAACATACGAGCCTATGATGATGTATGTGAGATCAAGGCTCAATTAAACGGAGCCGATCGTATGTTGGCAACGCCACGTTCCGCTCATAGGTAATGGGGAACTGACGAGCCTATGATGATGCATGTACTGAAAATGATAAATTTAATCTAAACATTAACCACACAAACAATTGATACATATTGGATACACATTTGATCATGGATATGATGGATGCACAAGTGTTTAAATGTAATAAATAATAAGCGACACATGATACACCCCAAAATGTGATTAAAACAGGGAATTGGTAGAGATTCACTCACATTGGGTGCGTTCTTTTGATGATGTTGAATGCGCACGAGTTTCGGGATTTGATCGACAAGGATAAACTAACCTAAAATAATAACGAAATGGTTCGGTAAATAAGTGGATTTTATTAACAATTTTAATAGGATTTTTAGATTTATTTTTGTGAGTTTAAGGTCATTTTCTAACTTTAAAAATATTATTTTTAAGTATTTTTAATTGATTTTTAAATTAAATAAATAAATAAAAAAAATAAAAAAAATTTGACTTTTTTGTTGACCGGTCCGTTGACCGGACCGTTGACCGGTCGGACAGTGGTAAATTGGTGCGCTGAGTGAGGTTCGAACCCGGGACCTCTCGTACGCGTGCATGCAGCTCTACCAACTGAGCTACGTGTTTAACCCGAAATATTCTATGTTTTAATTATATATATATACTAATTAAATGTTAATTTATTTGATTTATATTAGAAGGATTTAAAGTGGTTGAACCGGTTGCAGGGACCCGGATCGAACTCGGGTCCTTCGATTTGTAAGCGCACAGCCCAACCAGTTGGGCTGTGTGTCTTATCTGTTTAACTTACGGTTTATATTAATCTTATAAACATACTGGACCTGTTCTGATTCAGTTTTTAAAAAAATTGGTTTTAATTCGGAAAGTCGGTGCGTTTGCAAGGTTCGAACTCGTGACGTGCGCTAAGTGTTTGCACACAGTCCACCGCTGGACTGTATGCTAACCCGGTTTAATATTCAGTTTATATTATACTTATACACAACGTCGACTTCGTCTTCTTCATTCAAAGACACAGAACATCGATATCCGACTGTTCTGGTTTAAATCATTCGTCGGACATATAAATGGTTGAAATGTAATGGATAAAAAGAGTTAAGGAATCGAATGTACCGAACAGACTGTTTTTTCTCAGAATTTCGGCAATGGTCGTCGGCTCTGATTTGTGAATTCCGTCTGGTTGAATCAATTAACAGTTTTGATCGATGAGTTGTGAAATTTAGTTACTAAACAAGGATTATCAGAGGGTTTAGATGATTGTACCGATTCACAGCGGGATTTCAGAAATTTCCAGAATTTTTCCGGCGAGTGCAGAATATCCGGCAACGTCGTCTGGGATTGATTCTGGTTGATGGATTGAAGTTAGTATAAGTCTAACAATGGATTGAAAACGAAAGAGTCGAGAAATTTACCGATTTGATGTAAGTCTCGGTTTTCCGGTGAAAGTCCGGCGGTTGCAGATTATCTCCGACGAGTGTAATTTCTTCGAGAAATGGTGCGATTTTGAGCGAAAAGATTACCAGAGACTTGGGTGTTACTGCCGATTCATCTCAAACTTTTCGAAAATCGCTGTTCCTCTCACCTCGTTGACTCAAAAAGAGAAACCTTTTACTTGGGGTCCTGAGCAAGAGGAATCTTTTCAAACTCTCAAGAACTTTCTTTGTAACGCTCCTATTCTTGCTCTTCCTGATGGGAATGATGATTTTCCGGTATATTGCAATGCCTCAAATCGTGGTCTTGGTTGCGTGCTCATGCAACGAGACAAAGTCATTGCTTATGCTTCTCGTCAGCTCAAAATACATGAGAAAAACTATACTACCCACGATCTCGAGCTTGGCGCGGTTGTTTTTGCGTTAAAGATTTGGCAACACTACCTATATGGTACGAAGTGTGTGGTTTTCACTGACCATAAGAGCCTACAACACATCTTTGACCAAAAGGAACTAAACATGTCAGCGACGTTGGGTGGAATTGCTTAACGACTACGACTGCGAGATTCGCTATCATCCTGGTAAAACGAATGTCGTGGCCGATGCTCTTAGTCGTAAGGCTCATGTTAGTAGCATTCGTTGTTTTCGAATCTCAAGTGATCTCCACACTTGCATTCGTGAAGCTCAATACACGTCAGCAAATGAAGGAAGTCTAATTGACGAAGTACGAGGTGCTCCTATGGATCAACTCATGATAAAATCAAACGGACTTCAATACTATCTTGATCGTATTTGAGTGCCAGATCGCGACAATCTTCGTGAAATCATTATGAACGAGGCACACAAATCCAAGTACTCGATTCATCCTGGTGCTGATAAGATGTACCATGATCTTCGTACGTCCTATTGGTGGCCTGGTATGAAAAAGGACATTGCCATCTATGTTTCAAAATACCTCACTTGCTCAAAGGTCAAAGCTGAGCATCAACGTCCTTCTGGGTTACTCGAACAACCTGAGATCCCCGTTTGGAAATGGGATAGCATTGCTATGGACTTCATCACCAAACTTCCCCGTACACCTATGACCATGATAGCATTTGGGTAGTCATCGACCGTTTGACCAAGTCAGCTCATTTCCTTCCTATTCGTGAAGACTTCAAAGTTGAGAAACTTGCTCGATCTACACTAATGAAATCATATGTCGTCATGGTATACCCATTGACATCATCTCTGACCGTGATGGTCGTTTCACTTCCCGTCTTTGGCAAACTTTCTAGTCCGCTATGGTACCCATTTGAATCTCAGTACGACTTTTCATCCTCAAACGGATGGACAGACTAAACGTACTATCCAAACCCTAGAGGACATGCTCCGTTCTTGTGTCAGCGACTTTGGTGGTGGTTGGGATGTGCATTTACCTTTGATCGAATTCTCGTACAACAATAGCTACCACTCCAGTATTCAAATGGCTCCATTCGAGGCATTGTATGGTCGTAAATGCCGATCTCCTCTTAGCTGGCATGAGATTGGTGACAAACAAATTACTGGCCCTGATATCATACAAGAAACAACGGATAAGATTCTTCAGATCCGTGATAATCTGCTCAAGGCTCGAAGTCGACAAAAGAGCTATGGTGACAAGAGGCGTAAACCATTGGAGTTTAGCGTTGGTGACCATGTACTCCTCAAAGCATCTCCTTGGAAAGGAGTAGTTCGTTTTGGTAAAAAGGGAAAACTTGCCCCTCGCTATGTTGGTCCTTTCAAGATACTCGAGAGAATTGGTAAGGTGGCTTATCGACTCGATTTACCTCAATGAACTCAGCAACGTTCATCAAACGTTTCACCCATTTCGAATCTCAAGAAGTGCCTCGCTAAAGAAGAACTCTAAGTCCCTCTCGAAGATCTCCAAATCAATGACACTTTGCATTTTGCGGAGAAACCCGTTGAAATCATGGACCGAGATGTCAAGAAATTAAGGCGTAGTCAAATTCCTATTGTTAAAGTTCGATGGGAAGGAAAACGTGGCGCCGAATTTACTTGGGAACTCAATAGTGATATGAAGATCAAGTATCCGCATCTTTTCGTTACTTCTTCCTAAATTTTGGGACGAAATTTCCTAAAGGAGGGGAGACTATAACGCCCGGCTTTTTCGTATTTCCATAATTGAAGGCATCCCTTCTATTTCTATTTTTAGAAACCTAGTACTCTCTTTGTAATCGACTTTCGTTTCTATTTGTAATTGAGACAATGGATTGTAATGAGAACGAACTATTTTAATCATGTTTGAGCATTGTATTATCTAAGATTCTTGATTTGTTATTACCCAATGAAACTTGATACTCGTTAAACTAAATTGATTTAACTCGTTACGAATATGATTACTTGTTCGTTGTTTAAAATTAATTAAATTAATTGATTAAACAAAATTTTGCAATTTAAAAGTTATTTCTTTTGTATATATAATAATTCAAGTCGTTCCATTAGATTTTAAACTAACCTAGTTAATTTAGTGGAGATGTAATAATAAAGTTAAGGGCTTAAGTGGTAATTACTGATTTTAGAACTTGCAGGGACCATTTATGTACATAATTATAAGTGGTATTGTTTTTTTATCAAAAAATAAAATAAATATCCAAAACCGGTGACCGCGGGACTCGAACCCGGGACACCCGGTTCAGCAAGCAGCGCAACAACCACTCCACCACCGGCCTCGAATCTGTTATAACGCGGATCCCTAAGCCTCTTAAACCTTCATTTTCCGCGACCAACCCGCCCAACAGGCCGCGACAAGCGAGCTTTGGGCGGGATTTTTCACTTTTTTTTTTTACTTTTAAGCATGTTTTTTAGTCTTAATTACCCACCTAACTCAACTAAAACCTAACCTAATCACTTCCCTATAATACCAAGCCTAATCCAAGCCTTTTTACACTTTTCTAATCATCAAAACACTCTCTAATCCTCCATAATCAAGCTGAAAGTTGCAAATTCGGGCATAATTACTCTTCTTCACCAAAGTAAGTGTAACTCACTCGTTTCTCAACGAAAACACTCCATTCTTTTTCCCACTTGCTTGGTTTGACCTTGTGCACATGTTCAATGGTTTTCCATGAAAAATCAGGCCCTGGAATGTCACGAAAAAGGCTCCAAAGTGGACTGTTTTGATTTATATTCATCAAACTTTTATAAAACTTGTTTAACTTGAGTTCGACTCATCTCAAACCTATGTCCTAATTCTTACAACACTATATGTGGTTGGTTAGGCTTAAAAACAAGGTTGAGACATGTCAAATTAGAGGTGAAAACCTCACAAACTTTTTGTTTTTAATTTGGGTTTACACCCACAAGTAGTGTCCAAGTTTAACTTGTGCATGTGTGATGTTTTGGTCTAGCTTTAGCTACCCATCTTGAATCCACCCACTACTTGGTGTTTTATTAGTTAGTTGTTTATTCTTGTAACTAGTTCATGACCCTCCTTGTGTTTCTAACACAAGTGTAGTGGTGAACATCCGAGGTACCTAAATGGAAGCTTGTTCTTCCTACCTCCTATATGAAATCCATGACACTAGAGGTACCTAAATGGAGACTTGTTCTCCTACCTCATGCTTGAATTATATGTATTAGTTATTTGTTAAGACACTAATTACATCACCTTAAGACCATACGCTTGTCACGATTCTAATGGGTCTTGAACCCATGAAAACACATCAAAACCCTTGAGGTTTCCTATAGTGTCAAGAACAAGCGCTATGAGTACGAGATGATTACTTTATAATGCTAATTTTTTTCACGTCATTTATTCCGAATTCCATAAATCCACCATTAACTTCCAAATACTCATACACCTTTGTTTCTTCGTGTAGAAGGACGAGGTGCTCCAAGATAATCAACCAAACACTATTGGAATTCAATTCGGATAAGCTTGCATACCGTGAGCATACTCGATCCCTTTTTTCCTTTTTTTACACTTTGGGTGCAACATGTACATTATACAAAATCACACGACACTTAAACTATTTAAATCTCTATCCATGCTTAACATGAAACTACTTGATGCTTATTAGAGTTGTATGTTATGTAAACTTTTGTGTCGATATATGCTTATTAACTTTGTTAGCCTACCTTAACAATTATAGCGCTATAGGATTAACGCACCGCCCACGAAATTTGGGGTATTGTTAAGTTAAACATGTTAACCTCCCGCTACTCTATTGGGATAGGCTATTTTAATGCGTTGGATTCTTGGGTTTGAATATATAGAACACCGTTTCAACATGCTAGTAAACTTGCATATCATGTTTCATGTTGGATATGAGACTTTAAACAATTTTATTCTATATTTTGCTATGTAACAAAACTTGTATGCTCGCCAACTTTTGTTGATATATTTTAATACATGTTGCAGATTGATTGATGAGACGATGTTGAGAAGAAATGCAATTTAGGTGGACTTAAATACACACTAGATAAATTTTGTTATTTTAATGTTATGTTATGAACAATGTTTCTTTTATTTGGAATCTTTGTATGACATTTTAGTTTTGAAATGAAATTTGAGTTTAATTTATATTGTCACATAGCGTTGTGAAGTTTTGAGCAATTTGTTCGTCTCATCCCGATGTTTCCGCCATCGGTTAGAATGTGACACATATAAACCCTAAAACCAATTGCACATAAACCCTAATCAACTCCAATTTCCACATAAACAATAATCCAATATAAAGTAGAATCAATGTAAAATTATTTTTCGCTTACAAATTTGAAGGGGATGTACAGTAGGTTATTATTTTATTTTTTTTCTTTTCTTTTCTCTTCATAAGCCATTATGTCACTTATAATTTATTTTACTTTTCCATTTAATGTATGAGTGTACACTAATGATACGCTTCAACTTTGTGCTTACAAATTTGAAGGGGATGTCGAGTAGGTTATTATTTTATTTTTTTCTTTTGTTTTCTCTTTATAAGCCATTATGTCACATATGATTTATTTTACTTTTCCCTTTAATGTACGAGTGTACACTAATGATAAGCTTCAGTTTTACATGAATAGACAAATATACTTATCTTTTATCTATAATATTATATTTTCTATTGTCTTTAACTATTGTTTCTAACGTATCACTATAAAACAATTTAAGTTTTGGTCATATTAATTTTTTAAAAATGATTATTTGGTTAACGCAAAAACTATACAACTTGGCTTATGTCACATATAATTTATTTTACTTTTTCCTTTAATGTACGAGTGTACACTAATGATAAGCTTCAACTCTGTGCTTACAAATTTGAAGGGGATGTAGAGTAGGTTATTATTATATTTTTTTTTTTTGTTTTCTCTTTATAAGCCATTATGTCACATATAATCTATTTTACTTTCCCCTTTAATGTAGGAGTGTACACTAATGATAAGCTTCAATTTTAAATGAATAGACAAATATACTTATCTTTTATCTATAATATTATATTTATTATTGTCTTTAACTATTGTTTCTAACGTATCAATATAAAACAATTTAAGTTTTGGTCATATTAATTTTTTTAAAATGTTTATTTAGTTAACGCGAAAACTATACAACTAATAACTATTTTTTTCTAACTGAACAAATAATTTGAATTGTGTCATGCTTCTACGTATAATTATGCGAAATACATGTATATTAGGGATAAGTTTGATAAAAAAATAGTTGAAGTTTAATAAAACCTCCAAAAGACTAGCGTATGGTCTTTTTACCAACACTACATGTCTCTACGGAATTCATCGTATTTTTTTCGCTTCAGTGTTACTTTTTACACTCTACTTCGTCTTTGTTGCTATATCATTTGGCGCGCAAGAACTTTTAAAGGTCATTTCATATTTGATTCTAGTTGTTGTCATGTTTTTCTATTAGAGTTAGACGTATACATGAATTAATTTTTTTATTTGATCGTATTTCACAATATATGGTCTCTTGAATCCTAATTAGGCAAAACGCAGCGAAGCGCGACATCTTTTTAAATAATGATAATAATAAATCATTTTACCTTGGACAATAAGAACAGTATATTCATTGATTCATATGTAATTTAGATATTTCTTTTTCTAATCTCATGTTCAATTATACTAGCATCTTTTGTTTGTATGATTATTTGATTTATATATTATAATCGATAATCTTCATTTAGTTAAAGGGTAAAACACAGGGAAAAACACTGACGACAACTATATGCAAAATCGAATAACTATATATAATATTATTTAACACGCGGTTATGAATGTACAAATCTCTGTTTGTTAACTTTAAAAAAAGTTTAAGACGTATGTGTGTTTAATTTTTTTTCTCTACATTATGATAATTTTTGTTGAAAACGGAATTGTATTAGAGAAAAGAGTATGTTTTGGTATCGTAAGCCATACGAGTGCCAGCATCGTACTGGTACTATAACGAACTGAACCCGCTCTGATTGAACAACATCAATACGTATATTATTGAACCACTTCCGGTATTCATTTTTAGTTTTTTTTTTGTTGCTATAGTGAGTGTCGGTATCATAACGAACCAAACTACCCGTACCCGTCGTGAAACGCGGGGAATCCCCCTAGTTAGATACAAAACAGAACGATTATTGTTTCTCACTACTCTATTCTGAGAATATTAAAAAAATATGAACAGATTAGTTCGATTATTCTGTTATATATAACTTACACATATGTAGGTTATTAACATAACAATCAAACAAATTTGTTATACATGTATTCTTTTGATTTCAGATGAGACGGTGAGAACCAACTGTGTGTATATATATTGTTAGTAAAGGAACATAAATTTTTATAATAATATATAGTTCTCTTATTATTTTTATTTACTATATTATAATAGTTTATAATTATATTTACTTTTAGTAACATATTTTATTATTTTTTTCTTTTTAAAACCGTATATTAACTTTACCATTTTTTTAATAATTCTTTTTTTTCTTTTTTTAGAATATACATAATACTTCTTTAATAATTTACGTTTATAATTTTTTTCTAAACACTCAAGTACGTAGTTGTATTTGATTTTTTCTTTCCACGTTCCGTTATAAGTTAAAAACAAAGATATACTCAAAATAAAGTATATTTTTGGTATTATAAAACGGTACGATGATAAATCCAAACCGTTCTAATGTTTTAGCATTCTAAACAACATGCTTTATTTTCAAATCACGTTTGTGTAACAACACGATAATTTTCAAATTTCGTCATCTTATTTTTCATTTTTGCTTGTAAACCATCATTTTTTAATAAATGGTCAAATTATTTTTATCATGTTCTCTAATTATATTAAAATCTTTATTAAAAATATAAAATTTAGTATTAAACATTTGCAAATCATTAAAGCAAAAAAAAAAATTTTATTTACAATATTAAAGTTTAAAAGTTTAAGATATTTATTAACTTACAAAAGTTTATTAGTATATATATATATATATATATATAGGGAGAGGATCATGAGAAAACTAGAAAACTAACTAAAAAAGCCAAAAAATGCATAAAAAAACATACAAATTTTTTTTTACAATTTTTTTATAAAAAATCGCTGGATTTTACGTATAAAAAAACTTTTTTTTCAAAAAAAAAAACTTGTACTGCACATGTGCACTATATGTGTACTACACATGTGCATTATATGTATATGTTGCACATGTGCATTATATGTTTTTTATTTTTTTTTTAAAGTTTTTTTTAATATAATATATATAGCGAATTTTTATAAAAAAATAAAAAAATTTGATATGTTTTTTTGGCTTTTTTAGTTAGTTTTTTTGGTTTTCTCATTTAAACTAGTTTTCTCATGATCTATCCCCTATATATATAATATATATATTAGGGGGAAAATTTAATAATAATATTCACTTGTTCAAAACTTACGGAGCAGTTTGATCCACTAATAGCTTAATTGTTTTACTCAAGATAATTATATATGTAAACATATATTCAAAATACAATAATAATTCAAATTAATTACTTACATAAATCCATTCCAAATTCTTAACTACTAAACCATGCAAAATAAATTTGAAATCTCTCAAGTTCTTTTGAGATCAATTGTGGATACAGATTGTTCTTTTCAAAGAGTAGATAAACTGTATTTATAATATTCCTACGTTTTTTAAATCCATCTAGCATAAATATTTATATTAAATCTAACTTTAATATCCGTAACTAATTTATAGGATATATTAACCATTATTTATCTAAACAAAACAAGTTTATAACTATTTTAAGCATTTTCGTAAACACAGGGACTAAATGTTGACAAAAGTCCCAAACTTTCAAAACAGTTCAACTGCCTTAGAGTACACGCGGCGCCCGTTGTGATGGCCACGCGTGGTGGCACGTGATACACGACCGCCGGTCGTTTTGTTAACGCGTGGAACTTATGACGCGTTGCCATGATCACGAGTTGTAGCCATACCGTTGAGAGTGGAGCATGATGGGTGTGGTGAGTGATAGAGAATGATGAGCATTTCCACTAAAATCAATCACTAGTGATGAAATAAAGTTCGATGACGTGACGTATAGTGATTGGATGACGTGGCATATCTGGTATAACCTGCCCCTTATGAATATCCATAACCCACACAAATCTCCAACTCCAAACACAACTCTATTCGCGACCACGAATTTGTATAAATAAAGATTCCTCAATGCTATTCTAGCTCGCTACACTTCAACTCACACTCTTTCTGTGATCTCTCCTTTTCCTTTGCCGGAATCGTTAATCTCCGACCAACTTACAATCCGTCTTGCTGAGCCCTTGAGGTTGGTTTTACTCACACATTTTGTTCGTTTTTTTTTACCATTGAACAAAAGCCCTAAGCTTATTGCCATTTGTCTATGCTTAACTTGCTGATCATAGTAACTAGGCTTAACAAATTAATTTGAGAAACTAGCTTATTTATAAAACAATGAAACTACTGTTCTGTCTTCATATATTTTTAGTAAATGTGTTGAATCAAATGTTTGTGTTTTAATACAACTTTGTGTTGATTTACTACTAAAGGAGTTATATATCAATGGTGTGCAAAAAGTATTATTTTAATATATCTATTTTATGGTTTTGCTTAAATATGTCCATCATATCACAATTCTTTAAGTCTTAAGAAGCCAACAAATTTTGTAGGGTCTTTTATTTTGAAACCAACGTATTCCATAGTTTATAAACCTGATTAGAGTTTTCAAGATTTTCTAATAGATGTATTTATTCAAAATAAATTATTGGAATTGTAAAACATATTCATAATATAAATTCTTTTTTTGTAAAATTTTGGATTGGATGTGATCTGTTTTAAACAAATAAAATGATAATACAATTTATTTCATAATCAGTTTATTTCTACAACAATTAGTTTATGTCTTATTAATGATTTATTGAATAGTTGATAACTTTTATTAGTTATTTTAATAAATAATTGCAAGCCATCTCTCATACAACATTTAATTAAAAACCGTAGTAGTTCTCAAATTAGTTTAGAGATCCCTAACATTAAGTTTTGTATCAATTAAACCTTATTACTTACACATGACAGGGTAACAATTTGGCATTCTGCCCAAATCTTCAATACAACCAGCTTGTGTGATTATTTGCTTGCTAAGGTGAGTTTACATAGCCTTTTTCTTTAAACTTTTGGGTAAAACGTGTTACAAAAATTTATCAATTATTTATGTTAACTTTTATCTCTACACTTCATACTTTAAACATAACTTTAGGAATTTACATTAGTACAATCATTAACTTCGGCCAAGCCCACTGTAGTAGATTATAGCGCTATAGGTCTGACAAACCCATCCTCGTATGGATCTAGGGATGATCGAAACAGCAACATACACAAAGGTTAACTTTTCGCAGTTCCTTCAGTCACAAGGTTTTGATCGTGCGCCCCATTTGTTCCTAGTGTTGTTTTCACAAGAGAGTTCTAGATAAAACTTGACATGCTACTTACATACTTATTTTCGCAAACCTATGTATGCTCGTCAACTTTTCGAAGTTGACCCTTTATTTTTCACATGTTTCAGGAAACAATGCATGATGATTACCAGGATATCACATCTAGGATGCTTTGGGACTTAGAATAATTTTAACTTGATCTAGTTATTTTGTTGAACTATTTGTTTTTCTTGTACGAATGATCTTTAAATTGATTAATGAAATATTTAAATTTTTAGTCGATCATGAGCTATTGAGCAACCTATTTACGTGACGCCTGACGTTTCCACCGTCATTGGTTGGGGTGTTATAGTTTGTTTTACATTATCATTTATTGAGTTTCACCACAACGCGCGACTTAAAAAACTAGTTGTAAACCATAATCAATTGCATATAAACAACTCCAAATAATCAATTTACATAAACAATTAGAATTTAAAGCTAGGGATTTTTACATATTTTCCCTTGCTAAGTGCCTTAATTACATATTTACCCAACCCTTAAAATTAATTACATATTTCCCCTTTTCTTATAAAGTTACTAAATTGCCCTTTTTGAAATTACCCACTTACCATTTTAATTCCCCTAGCAGCAAAAGAAACCTAAGCCGGCAATTCTTCCGGCCACAGAAACCGGCACCGACAATTCCTACTTATTAACAATCAAGTGATTGTAATCCGACTAGTTCACAACGATTTGTTCACCGGCTATTCCAAACAACAACATGGGCAGCCAATGATTAATAACCAGGTTCGTTCACCGGCGATTCCAACTAAGTCACCATCGATTTGTTCCAATGATTAGATTGTAACCAGGTTAGTTCACCGGTGACTATCGATTTTTCCAACTGTTTTGATTGGAACCAGTAGGTCGATTCGATAACAATGTTCAGGTTATTGAGTTTTCAAAATTGTCAATTTTTTTAGGTTGGTTCAGTTAACAACTATATTCAGGTAGAGTTTTCACTTTTTTTTTAAAAAAATTTTGTCCGATCGAAGTTTGATTCAATGTTATCCCCAATTTTGTTCATGCTATTAGTTATGTTTGCTTTAATGATATCCCCAATTCGATTCACTGAACTGTATTGGTGTTACTATTTGTGTTGTGAGGTTTTTTCTTATATAGAAACCTGCAAAAATGTTTCTAATAGTCAAATTGGGTTTGGGTATGTTATCAATGTATGTGGTTATGTGTGTGTAGGTTTAAAATATTTAAGAAACCATCGATCTGAATTTATGTATTACTTATAAATATACATTATAAAGGTAAAATAGTAATAATAAAATGGATGAATATGTAATATATATGGTTTAGGGAGGAGAAATATGTAATTGATTTTAAAAGTTGGGTAAATATGAAATAAAGTCAATTAACAAGGGGAAATATGTAAAAATCCGAAAGTGGAAGAAAAGTAAAATACCCGAATCCAAATTAGAGTTTTTGTTGAGGTTGGAGGGCGGAGTAGGGGGTTGGAGGTCGGAGGCTAGAGGGTATCGGGGCGTTGGATCACTTGGGACGTAGTTGTGTTCTTTTTTATTCAAAAAATATGTAAACAAGAGGTTGGACTTAATCTTTCATTTTACTTAGGCTTTTAAGTTATAAATAACTAGTAGGATTTTAATTAGTGTTGGGATTACAATAAAACTTTGAGAGGGTGAGGGTGTTAGGCTTTTAATATTTTGAGGATGGGTAGCATTATATTATTTCAGGAGTAGCGAAATACATAAAACAATAAAAAAATTACACTTCGGCGGAAAAGTTGAGGGGTAGTTAGGGCAACCCCTACCTAAGACGCAAATCCGCCCCTGTCATACTCACTCCTAAATTACACCAACTTAACCATAACTTACTCCCAGATTGAACCCAAGAGGCCAAGACCTCCTACCTAAGACTCTAAGAGGCTTCCACCTCTACCAATGGTGGAGCTTGAACAAAAGTTCAGTGGGGGCCGAAAGTCATAGGACACAATTTTTTTTTTCCTATCGCTATGTTTCGGTTATATGTTTGGATCAATGATTCAGTTCGTGTCCAATCAAACAATAATAACCCCAAATATCTAATTATCTTCGTTCATTCAAAGGATCAAGAGAAATGATAAGTACCTGGAATAAGAATTACAACCGGTTACATAATAATTTATTCGGTTATATCGGTTAGGGTTTTAAGCTCCCCCAAACCACTTTTTTATTAACCCATTTTTACCAAACCAATTAGCTTACCGGTCACTAATAGGATTGGTGGTCCACTAGCAAAGTACAAAACCTTTAGGAAAATAAAGGTTTAAAGGTCTTGGATTTAAGTCATATAGACAACAAGATAAAAAAAATTCAAAAAATGTGGCTTATCAAGATTTTTTTTTCAAATGAAGTTAGGAAAATTATTTATCAAATCGGGTGATTTAAAAAATAATTACCAAAATGGATGTCTTTTTAATCTACTTGTTTTAACTGATATATTTGTAATTATTTTCTTTTTACTTATTACTCAACAAACCTGTTATACATATATATATATATAAAATCAATCTACTCATTGGAGTTTTTTTTTCTTTCACTTATTTTTTTAATTGTGTATTATAATTTTTTGTTTCATTCAACTAAACCATGTTAATGCAACTAAATTAGTCATCTAAACAGAATTTAAAGAAATAAATTAAGAAGTGTAAAAAAACTAAATAAACATTAAAACCTGAAAGTCTCAATATAAAATACAAACAAAACGTTTTTGTGAAATAAAATCGACTTGCTAGTAGTCTCAATATCAAACACAAATCAAAAGAAACATATAAAACAACTCGACCGGTTTAGACATTTATTCTTCTAGGCTTAGAAGGACATCTTACCTGATTATGACCAAATCTCTACAAATTCCATAAAGGTTAGTCTTTTTTCCCAACACGATAAGCTAAAGCTTTCAATTTTGAGTTGCGAAAGTTATCATTAAAATTGTTAATAAAATGCGTTAAGCAATATCTGTATAAAATTAACATGATGAATATCTTAGACATGAAAAATAAA
This sequence comes from Scalesia atractyloides, assembly GCA_947069175.1. Taxonomy (NCBI): domain Eukaryota; kingdom Viridiplantae; phylum Streptophyta; class Magnoliopsida; order Asterales; family Asteraceae; genus Scalesia; species Scalesia atractyloides. The sequence goes on along the minus strand of CAMTDV010000016.1, from coordinate 18,088,953 downwards.
TCAATATGATGAAATATTTATAAACAATACATGTGAAAACCACATGGCTCTAACCAAGAAGATCCTTGCTCATTATCTACCTTTAAGATTCCAGCATGATGATATAAGATTAAGCACATCCCTTCACTATCTTTCACCACATGTTTCATGAGAAACAAACCAATTCCCATTGGTGTAAGATTCATTTTCCACAATTGGAAATGCAAGCGGAAATATTTGATTATTACCATAAACTCCCATTGCAATCATCATCTTGTCTTTTTACTTACCATATCTAAATTGAAAAGTAGCTAGGCGCTCTCCAGTCGGTCGAGCGAGGAGTTGAGAGTACTCAACCTAGGTGGATAATACTCGGGGAGTACTCGGACATGCTAAATTATAAAGAAATTAATTTTCGGAAATTAAATAAGCCAAATAACATAAATTTACTTATAACAAAATATGTGAAAACGATATTTATTTCTTTAATATCATAGGCATAAAAAACAATGTTTTATTTTTTTTAAATCAAACTTGGCCTGAGTTGACCTAGTAGATCCGATTTTGGCAGAGGTTGACCACGTTTAATCTATTCCGAGTAATTAGGCGTAGTTGAAGAAAGTCGACTCGGCAACCTACCTTGGAGCGATTACTCGGAGAGTACTCGGACTTGGAAACCTTGTCTAAATATATGGCATCAATGCTCGATTTAAACTAGCTCTGAAACTGTGTTAATATGATGCATTCTGTTGAAAAAAGATAAAGTATGACACTTGTTAAAATGATGCATTACAAGAATACTAGAGGTGGCCCATCGTGCTTCTCGCTTCGCTTGGGTACACATCTATTTTGAAGGAATTTAAAAGGACACGTGAACAAAACCGATTTCTAGCCCAAACCGATTTGTCCAAAACTGATCCTATTCCATCTTAAAAACACATGAGCCGGTTTTGGACCGGACCGATTTAAGAAAAAAAAGCAGGACGGCTTCTCATGGTTATAAAAAAACATCTTAAATAAATAATTTATTATTATTCCTATTAAGTTAATTAACTTTATTTCATTAATTTATTGTTATTATAATTTTTACTTAACCTTCAAATTTTATTTATTATCCCAACATATAATAAGTCAACTTTATTAAATTTTAATCCAATTCATTAATTAATAAACCAACATAGTTTTTACTTACCATACAAATGTGTGGCATTAATGCTCGTTTTATACTAGCTCAGAAACAGTGTTAATATGCGTTCTGTTGAAAAAAGAAAAAAAAAGTATGACACTTGTTAATACGATGCATTACAAGAATACTAGAGGTGGCCCGCCGCGCTTCTCGGCTGGATACACATCTGTTTTGAATGAAATTAGCATGTGTTTTTAATATATATACAATTGAAAAAGAAATGTGAACAAAACAGTAAAATAAAATATTAAAAAAAAAAAAAAACAATTAACATTTCAGTTTCCCCAACTCCAATCAATTCTAAGAGATCTAGTTTATATTTTGTCCAACTTGGTTTCTAGTCCAAACCAGTTTGTCTAAAACTTATCCTTATCGTTCTTAACAACACCTGAAATGGTTTTGAACCCGGACCGATTCAAGAAAAAAAAAGCAGACGGGCTTATCATAATTAATAACTCAACTTCATAATTAATACACAATTTATTGCCGTTAAATATATATATATATATATATATATATATATATATATATATATATATATTTTAACAGCAAACATTATACAAAAATATCACCCCATCTACACCCATTAACTTTATTTCATTAATTTTTTGTTATTATAACTTTTACTTAACCTTCACATTTTATTTATTATCCTATCATAATTAATAACTCAACTTCATTATATTTTAATTCAATTCATCAATTAATAACCCAACAGAGTTAATAATCTAACTATGAAATTACATTCTTGCCTATCTAGTATGCACTTTTTTAACGGCCAATTTTTATCCTTAAATACTTACAATTTTCAAGAATTGAATCTTGGTCTCTCGCAAAAGATAATTTCTCTTGACCACTAGGCTATAATATAAGTTGCATCTAATATGTATTATATTATATATTATATATATATGTATGTATGTATGCATATAATATAAGTACAAATATAGATAAAAATTATTATTCTCACTAAGTTTATTAACTTTATTGTTATTATAATTTTATAATCCCAACATAATTAATAAATCAAGTTCATTAAATTTTAAGTCAATCACATTTCATTGATTAATAATCCAACGTCATTGATTAATAACCCCAACATAGTTAATTACTCAACTACAAAATTACATTTTACCCATCTAATATCACTAGTACAAAAAGAGACATCTAATATGGCAGTTTTTCAATCAAATATGACGGTATATTAATCGTCTTAAAAGACAGCGTCATTTTTGGTCATTACCGTCATATTGGTACTAAAACCTTTTTAAGACGTTTCAATAGACCGCCATATTTGATATGTTTTAAGGTTCCATATTAAAGCTTAATATGACGTTTGTGTGTGTTAACCGTCATATTTAATATATATAAGCGTCATATTGAAGCCTAATAAGACTGTTTGTGAGTTAATAAGACGGTTTCTGGTGTATTGACCGTCATATTTATAAAGCATCATATTAAAGCCTAATAAGACGGTTTCTGGTGGGGCTAATAGCCGGTTCGTTGAGTGGTGCATCCATATATTTCACCGAAACCCATATATAATTCATCTTGATTCATGAGATTTACAAACACATATATGAAAAGGATATAACAAACAATGAACCGTTTTATAAATAGCTAAAGAATCCATCTTGACCCATTAGTCTAAAGCATTCAATTTAACAAAGAAAAAACATAAAAAAACATGGAATCATTCAGTTTTACACCCATGAAAAAAACACTCCAAAAACCTCTTTGACTTTGTGCAACTTCCTTCTTCCACCACAAGGTCTGACCAGTTAACTACAATTCCTTTGCCACTAATCAAAACACATAAAATAATGTTTATCAGCTACCAGTTAGGATTAAAATAAAGCACGATCTCGAATTCTAGAAAATTTTAATGCATAAGTCATGCCAACTATAGTCAACATTAATACAAAGCCATGTGTTGCTCCTATGAATCCCTAATAATATATGTGCGCCTAGGCCCTTGGGGTCAAATAGACTAGTCAAAGTGACTTAACCATCTTCGCAATTAATTCTCCGTATAATGAATCAAAAGACTATGTTCGGAGGCTCACTCAAGTTTCCTAAACATTTATAAAAATGTAGAAAAACTGGAAAAAAAAATACTATGAATAGATTCGCATACGAATACACTTACCATCATTGATCCTCTTCATCCTCAGCGTCACCAAAAGATGATATAAACACTTTTAAAGTACGCTCTACAAATTCATCAATTTCACCTTGCCGAACCATTGTAGTTTTATTTACCAACTAAAACATAAAGATAGATATAAGTTAGGTTATGGTTTAATACACATTGTTGTTAAACTTATATAAATAGGAATGCACTAAATATACTTACCATATGTTCTCTATTACAAATCACAAAATCATACATAGCCAACATAACACAATAACCGCACTGCCATCCATCAGGTTGTAGACAACCCTAAATAGTTAATTGAACTTACAATTAGTTAACAAAAATATAAAAATAAACAAACTACAAAAAATGAATCAGGAATTACTTTAACCTTAGCCCACGTCATATTTTGTTCTATGGCCTGTTTGAATAATGTTGTAATCTCGTAACATGAATAATCATTATCATCTTTACCTTTACGTGAATCAAATATGTAACCCTTCCAAGTTTTATATACCGGATGATTTTGAAGTATAATTAATGCCCAGTGTTTCCTGCGTAAAAGGTATGATATAAGAAACACTTAACAAATAAAAACGAAAACAATATTTTAACATAACTAAAAGAAGGTTGAAGCATTAGTATAAATGATCTTGATATGAAACAAATAGAATACCCGGCTATATATGGTGCAATAAACCATTGTTGTCCTTATGAAAAGAGATGACCTTTTTGATGTGGTCAATCACAAAGTCACTATCATCTTAGACAAGTTCACCTTCAATATAACGGGGATGAAAATATGCAGTATTATTTAAAACCTCCCGTTTTCCAGCTACATATAAATACCTGAAATAAAAGTAGAAAGAAATGTGATAAGATTAGTAACCCTCGGTTATATTGTAAGAAAAACTACCATAAAATATTTAAATAAAAATTAGCGGAACATACATTGTGAACTAATGTACAAAGCAAACATCTGCCCATCCGTTGACACATAATTGTATAACCGCCTCAAATTCAACCGTCTCTTGAACATGTTCTTCATACATCCCAGTTGGCGAAGTAAAAACCATAGACAACGCTTTTTCAGATTGAAGTGCCACTTTTGCGCTAATCCATATATGTTTTGAGGCCTAGACCTCGCCATTTCTAAAAGTTCTAATACTTTTGCTTTTTCTTTTGTTTTTTTCTCTTGAAGGTTTAGAAGCAACAATAGGTTTGGTATGTTGATAATCACGAATAGGCTTGGTAGATTGATTAACATGAACGGTCTTTGTAGGTTGATTAGCAATAACAGACTTGGTATGTTGATAAGAATGAACATGCTCATTAGGTTGATTAATATTAACAGGCTCAGTAGGTTTATAAAAAGAAACATGCTTGGCCGTTGTATTCTCAGAAAACTGTTTATCAATAAAATACATCAATCAATAACAATGTTATTAGTAAACAAATATAAAGATAAACACATACACATATATACATAAATAATGTGATTACCACTTGATTAAAAGTCTCATCATCTTGTAATGCATACGAGTATATTTGATACTCGTTTCTTTCATTTGGAATCGCTTGTTGTTGATCAACAGGCGTTGCCTCAAACTACAATGGCAAAACATATTGTTTTTAATATCAAGCAATTAAACAATAATAATATATAACACAACCTGTGGCCTATAAGGTGTGCTTATAAATTGATAACACGGTTCTACAGTTTGAGGAGAACCTTTGTTTAAAATATGTACGTTATAAAAAATATTAGTATACCAATAAATGAAATCAATATACGAATATTTTTTATAATATATACCTTTATTAATTAATCGGGCCATTGAATAAAACTTCATTTTGCATCTTTCAAAAGTTCTATTTCACCGTAAATACATGACTCTGGCAAAAGACGAGTCGATCCGCAACCTTCTACAACCCTATCTATTTGAACTTTGACGAAACCATCTATTATTGGGCATCCATGTACAAGCCTATCATCAGTAGGATGGACACGGCCAATAGCTACAACCTTAAGAGCACCTTGGAAGTCAAGATGCAGAAGTTCACTGTAACGCCTCGCTTTTTCGCATCCTTATTTTAGAAAATAAATATTTGTATCATAATTCGGGGCGTTAAAACATAATAAAAACATATGTGTGTGTGTATATATATATTATTAATTGTTATTCGTTATTCGTGTAACGCCTCGTATCTTCGTATTTCTATTTTAAAAATGTCCGTATCCGTATTCTAATTTTAGAAACCTTACATTCGTATTTTAATTTCAATCTCACAACTCGAGGCATTATCATAATAAAATTCATATTTTATACATATTTTTTTATTCACACAACCGATCATTTAAATACGTATTTATACGCAAACCGACACAAATATACGTATAAATACTTATACGCACATCCTCAATACTTGAATTATACTTTTATACTTTTATATACTCAATTACATAATATATACTCAAGAAATATACCAATCATCTTTTCCACCTCATCAATCCTCTTCCACCTTTTTACCCAATCATATTTCACCCTTTTCCACCTCTTTTCTCCACCAATCATATTTTCAGTTCTCTTCTATCTTTTTTAACCAATCATATTTCACCCATTTTTCACCTTCTCTACCTATAAATACCAATCTCCTTCTACCATTTCTTCACACCATTCTTCTCTCCATCTCTCTAATTCTCTCAATCTCTCTAAATCAAGAATTCTAAGAATTCTAAAAGGACACTAAGTGTTCCAACCATTATTCTCTCAACCTCTCTACTTCTCTCAAATCTTCCAAGCAAGGAAGAGAACTCTAAGAGTTCTAAAAGAAAACACTAAGTTTTTTTAAAGGAAGCTTGAAGCTCCAACCTCCAACTCTTCACGGAATCACCAAAGAAAGCTTTGCAAAACTGTGAGCATACTCGACCTTGTTTTTACACCTTAATGCATTTTGGGGTGCAACATGTATAAATTACAAAATTTATTTTAAACAAAATTAAATTTGTTCACAATACCAAATATGCCATCAGTTACGCTTATGTGAGTTATATGTGTTAGTTTAAACTCGTCTATACATGCTACTTGTTATGCTTGAGTTTGTTTATGCTTATTAGTTTTGACTTGTATTCTCATGATATCGTTATGCTTAGAATACTATGCATGCTAGTTAAGGAATTCGATTATATGCTATTGTTATGCGAAAGTGGTCTACATATTCGTGCGATTCGACTTGAATATATACTTGTCACAATCAAAACCAACTTTTTACTTATAATTAATTTCAAACTTGTATGCTCGCCAATACTTTTGTATTGATCTATGCTTTTAATACATGTTGCAGGAATTTTGATGACACATGGAATCTAGTAGGATTGCCTAGAAACACATTTAAACTTTAAATACTTATTGTATTGTATTTGTTTAAAAAATGTATTTCGTTTCAATATCTTGTATTAAATCGCTATCAATGAAATGAAATTATATTTGTTACGTGTCGGGATCTAAATTTTGTATTATTTGATTTAAACAATGTAAAAAGGTAATTATTAAACACTTCACACAATTAGCATTATGAAGCCTCTTGCAATCTAGCTTTCGTCTCATCCCGATGTTTCCGCCATCGGTTGGGGTATGACAGATTGGTATAAGAGCCATAACTATAGGGAATTAGGTAGAATTGCCATGTTCGACCTAGTCTATAGTTTAAGTACCATACTCTTGACCATTTGTGATACTTGTCTAAAATGTTATTCTTTCTATCATGCTTCTATCCCTTTTGATCCTAAAACTTACAATGTGTCTTTCCTAAGACATGAAACCAACACACGCTTTTGAGTATATTCTTGTTCCACAATCAAAATAACTCATCAATACAGGGGTGATTCCCGCCATTAGTGACGAGTTTCAATCCGTTTTACATGTTATTTCGCACGAAATTCACCATCAAGTCAGGAGTGATATCCATATCTTGATGGGAGTTTCATTTCATAATCTAGTGGATTCTTTATTGACGATTCGAGATTATATCTTGATACGTTCAATAAACCACAATTTGGGGACGAAATTGTCAAGCCAGGGTTGACATCCACACCTTGATGACTGGTCCCGCTCCTCAATTTTCAATCTCGCCAAAGTTTCGTATTTTTTGATCAAATTAGGGACATGTACTAACTGGAAGGGTAAAGTACCGTTAATCGCTTGGCGACGAGAGTATTATACCTATTAGGCCAAATCATGTCTCCCTAATTCGAAAGGACTTACGAGTCACTTTGGAATAGTCGAAGTTTCTAAAACTGAAACACTCTAACATTTTAACAAGCCTCTCTTTTATGCTATCTTACATTTTATGCTATATAATTCTTATTCCTTCATTTTTTTTTCAATGTCACACTATACTAAAATCGAATACGACAAACTTCGCATTTATACTAAATCTATTACACAACGATTCTATAGGTGCATACTAAACATCATAGTTGATTTGGGATTACTGGAACATTAAATGTGATAAACTCGTTATAAAACCACACCTTAACATGTATAGCACCATGCGTAGTGCTATAGGAGTAGCGCACCGCCCTTGAGACTTGGGGTCATGTTAAGTAAACTATTTCATACTAAGTAAACTATTTTACACTATGTTTCGACAATATTGACTAGTTAACATTGCGTACACGATGGTTTGACTTGTTTATTCACATGTTTATGTGGTAGACTCGTCATTAACTTTGATCAAGCCACACCTTAACATGTATAGCGCTTGAGTAGCGCTATAGGAGTGACGCCCGCCCGTATTCTTGAGGTCATGTTAAGTAAACTATTTTACACCCTCTTCGTTTTAACGATGATGGGTAGTCTACATTGCGGTACACGATGGTTTGACCTGTTTATTCACATGCCAGTAATCCGTTAATCTTGGTTAACTAAAATATATCATTTGTATTGTACACGAATGCGCATATACGTACACTTACACTTATACTCATACTTATACACTATACCCTCTCTCATACTTAAATGCAATTATACTTATATACTTGAGACTCTATATACGCTATCATTCTCACTTGTAATATGCTAATAAACCTGATCGTGACACGGAACGTAACATGGCATCGATTAGCGAAACAAACGTAATATGGTATGAACATGGTGGATACGCCGCCGGTACTTCCTATATATAAGTGTTCCTACCATATTACTGAACTTTCGTAAAAACGTGCCATGAGAAATTCGGTGGTTCTCTACTATTGAATACAAACTTTGATCGCTCAAGACCTAATACTCGTCTACTACCCACACATACTACGAAATACCATCTTTTTTTTTCTAAAGACTTCCTCTTGAATAAATTTCGGGAAAAAATTTCCAAAAGTAGGGGAGACTGTAACGCCTCGCTTTTTCGCATCCTTATTTTAGAAAATAAATATTTGTATCATAATTCGGGGCGTTAAAAAATAATAAAAATATATGTGTGTGTGTGTGTATATATATTATTAATTGTTATTCGTTATTCGTGTAACACCTTGTATCTTCGTATTTCTATTTTAAAAATGTCCGTATCCGTAATCTAATTTTAGAATCCTTACATTCATATTTTAATTTCAATATCACAACTCGAGGCATTAATCATAATAAAATTCATATTTAATACATATTTTTTTTATTCACAAAACCGATTATTTAAATACGTATTTATACACCGACACAATTATACGTATAAATACTTATATGCACATCCTCAATACTTGAATTATACTTTTATACTTTTTATATACTTGATTACATAATATATACTCAAGAAATATATCATTCATCTTTTCCGCCTCATCAATCCTCTTCCATATTTTTTAACCAATCATATTTCACCATTTTCCACCTCCTTTCTCCACCAATCATATTTTCAATTCTCTTCTACCTTTTTAACCAATCATATTTCACCTTTTTCCATATTCTCTACCTATAAATACCAATCTCCTTCTACCATTTTCTTCATACCATTCTTCTCTCTGTCTCTCTAATTCTCTCAATCTCTCTAAATCAAGAATTCTAAGAGTTCTAAAAGGACACTAAGTGTTCCAACCGTTATTCTCTCAACCTCTCTACTTCTCTTAAATCTTCCAAGCAATGAAGAGAACTCTAAGAGTTCAAAAAGAAAACACCAAGTGTTTTAAAGGAAGCTTGAAGCTCCAACCTCCAACTCTTCACGGAATCACCAAAGGAAGCTTTGCAAAACTGTGAGCATACTCGACCCCGTTTTTACACTTTAATGTATGTTGGGGTGCAACAGGTATAAATTACAAAATTTATTTTAAACAAAATTAAATTTGTTCACAATACCAAATGTGCCATCAGTTACGCTTATGTGAGTTATATGTGTTAGTTTAAACTCGTCTATACATGCTACTTGTTATGCTTGAGTTTGTTTATGCTTATTAGTTTTGACTTGTATTCTCATGATATCGTTATGCTTAGAATACTATGCATGCTAGTTAAGGAATTCGATTATATGCTATTGTTATGCGAAAGTGGTCTACATATTCGTGCGATTCGACTTGAATATATACTTGTCACAATCAAAACCAACTTTTATACTTATAATTAATTACAAACTTGTATGCTCGCCAATACTTTTGTATTGATCTATGCTTTTAATACATGTTGCAGGAATTTTGATGACACGTGGAATCTAATAGGATTGCCTAGAAACGCATTTAAACTTTAAATACTTATTATATTATATTTGTTTCAAACATGTATTTCGTTTCAATATCTTGTATTAAATCGTTATCAATGAAATGAAATTATATTTGTTACGTGTCGGGATCTAAATTTTGTATTATTTGATTTAAACTATGTAAAAAGGTAATTATTAAACACTTGACACAATTAGCGTTATGAAGCCTCTTGCAATCTAGTTTTCGTCTCATCCCGATGTTTCCGCTATCGGTTGGGGTGTGATAGATTGGTATCAGGGCCATAACTATAGGGAATTAGGTAGAATTGCCATGTTCGACCTAGTCTATAGTTTAAGTACCATACTCTTGACCATTTGTGATACTTGTCTAAAATGTTATTCTTTCTATCATGCTTCTCCCCCTTTTGATCCTAAAACTTACAATGTGTCTTTCCTAAGACATGAAACACAACACACGCTTTTGAGTATATTCTTGTTCCACAATCAAAATAACTCATCAATACAGGGTGATTCCCGCCATTAGTGACGAGTTTCAATCCGTTTACATGTTATTTCGCACGAAATTCACCATCAAGTCAAGAGTGATATCCATATCTTGATGGGAGTTTCATTTCATAATCTAGTGGATTCTTTATTGACGATTCGAGATTATATCTTGATACGTTCAATAAACCACAATTTGGGGACGAAATTGTCAAGCCAGGATAGACATCCACACCTTGATGACTGGTCCCGCTCCTCAATTTTCAATCTCGCCAAAGTTTCGTATTTTTCGATCAAATTACGAACATGTACTAACTGGAAGAGTAAAGTACTGTTAATCGCTTGGCGACGAGAGTATTATACCTATTAGGCCAAAGCATATCTCCCTAATTCGAAAGGACTTACGAGTCACTTTGGAATAGTCAAAGTTTCTAAAACTGAAACACTCCAACATTTTAACAAGCCTCTCTTTTATGCGATCTTACATTTTATGCTATATAATTCTTATTCCTTCATTTTTTTTCAATGTCACACTATACTAAAATCGAATTTATGCACGACAAACTTCGCATTTATACTAAATCTATTACACAACGATTCTATAGGTGCATACTAAACATCATAGTTGATTTGGGATTACTGGAACATTATTTGTGATAAACTCGTTATAAAACCACACCTTAACATGTATAGCACTATGCGTAGTGCTATAGGAGTAGCGCACCACCTTTGAGACTTGGGGTCATGTTAAGTAAACTATTTCATACTAAGTAAACTATTTTACACTATGTTTTGACAATATTGACTAGTCAACATTGCGTACACGATGGTTTGACTTGTTTATTCACATGTTTATGTGGTAGACTCGTCATTAACTTTGATTAAGCCACAACTTAACATGTATAGCGCTTGTGTAGGGCTACAGGTTATGACGCCCGCCCGTATTCTTGAGGTCATGTTAAGTAAACTATTTTACACCCTCTTCCTTTTAACGATGATGGGTAGTCTACATTGCGGTACACGATGGTTTGACCTGTTTATTCACATGCCAGTAATCCGTTAATCTTGGTTAACTAAAATATATCATTTGTATTGTACACGAATGTGCATATACGTACACTTACACTTATACTCATACTTATACACTATACCCTCTCTCATACTTAAATGCAATTATACTTATATACTTGAGACTCTATATACGCTATCATTCTCACTCGTAATATGCTAATAAACCCTGATCGTGACACGGAACGTAACATGGCATCGATTAGCGAAACAAACGTAATATGGTATGAACATGGTGGATACGCCATCGGTACTTCCTATATATAAGGTGTTCCTACCATATTACCGAACTTTCGTAAAAACGTGCCATGAGAAATTCGGTGGTTCTCTACTATTGAATACAAACTTTGATCGCTCAAGACCAAATACTCGTCTACTACCCACACATACTACGAAATACCATCTTTTTTTTTCTAAAGACTTCCTCTTGAATAAATTTCGGGACGAAATTTCCTAAAGTAGGGGAGACTGTAACGCCTTGCTTTTTCGCATCCTTATTTTAGAAAATAAATATTTGTATCATAATTCGGGGCGTTAAAACATAATAAAAATATATGTGTGTGTGTGTGTTATATATATATTATTAATTGTTATTCGTTATTCGTGTAACGCCTCGTATCTTCGTATTTCTATTTTAAAAATGTTCGTATCCGTATTCTAATTTTAGAATCCTTACATTCGTATTTTAATTTCAATCTCATAACTCGAGGCATTAATCATAATAAAATTCATATTTTATACATATTTTTTTATTCACACAACCGATCATTTAAATACGTATTTATACGCAAACCGACACAATTATACGTATAAATACTTATACGCACATCCTCAATACTTGAATTATACTTTTATACTTTTTATATACTCGATTACATAATATATACTCAAGAAATATACCAATCATCTTTTCCACCTCATCAATCCTCTTCCACCTTTTTTAACCAATCATATTTCACCCTTGTCCACCTCCTTTCTCCACCAATCATATTTTCAATTCTCTTCTACCTTTTTTAACCAATCATATATCACCTTTTTCCACATTCTCTACCTATAAATACCAATCTCCTTCTACCATTTTCTTCACACCATTCTTCTCTCTGTCTCTCTAATTCTCTCAATCTCTCTAAATCAAGAATTCTAAGAGTTCTAAAAGGACACTAAGTGTTCCAACCATTATTCTCTCAACCTCTCTACTTCTCTCAAATCTTCCAAGAAAGGAAGAGAACTCTAAGAGTTCTAAAAGAAAACACTAAGTGTTTTAAAGGAAGCTTGAAGCTCCAACCTCCAACTCTTCACGAAATCACCAAAGGAAGCTTTGCAAAACTGTGAGCATACTCGACCCCCTTTTTACACTTTAATGCATTTTGGGGTGCAACATGTATAAATTACAAAATTTATTTTAAACAAAATTAAATGTGTTCACAATACCAAATGTGCCATCAGTTACGTTTATGTGAGTTATATGTGTTAGTTTAAACTCGTCTATACATGCTACTTGTTATGCTTGAGTTTGTTTATGCTTATTAGTTTTGACTTGTATTCTCATGATATCGTTATGCTTAGAATACTATGCATGCTAGTTAAGGAATTCGATTATATGCTATTGTTATGCGAAGTGGTCTACATATTCGTGCGATTCGACTTGAATATATACTTGTCACAATCAAAACCAACTTTTATACTTATAATTAATTTCAAACTTGTATGCTCGCCAATACTTTTGTATTGATCTATGCTTTTAATACATGTTGCTGAAATTTTGATGACACATGGAATCTAATAGGATTGCCTAGAAACGCATTTAAACTTTAAATGCTTATTGTATTGTATTTGTTTCAAACATGTATTTCGTTTCAATATCTTGTTTTAGATCGTTATCAATGAAATGAAATTATATTTGTTACGTGTCGGGATCTAAATTTTGTATTATTTGATTTAAACTATGTAAAAAGGTAATTATTAAACACTTGACACAATTAGCGTTATGAAGCCTCTTGCAATCTAGTTTTCGTCTCATCCTGATGTTTCCGCCATCGGTTGGGGTGTGACATTCACATTTTTTAATAGACTGTAAAAGGTAGCTTTGTACTTGAGGCTATTTGTGTGACTCTGCTATTTTGTGTTGCACTTTTATCATCTTGGTTTTTAGTGTAAAATGTATAATCGTTAATCATACCATTGGTAAGATATTACTCTAAAATCTGGCCCCTTCCCCAAATTCTCCACAGTTTTATCGACATTTGGTTCATCATAAGTTTCCTCCACCTTTTTCTTCAACCAATCACAAAACCCCTCGTTATGTTGTTTGGTATACCGATTATCTGACTTGTGCAAGTGTGTCAACCGTAGCATATTCTTGTGTTCGTTAACATATGGAGCAATACATGTCATGTGTTGTAAAATTGTAAAATGAGCAATTTGTATCTCATCAGATGGTGGGGTGATTAATCTCTTACCAACTCCTCCAACGCCTGCAAGTCGACCTGAATGACGTGATTTAGGACCACCAATACTTTTAACGCCTTCCAAATACCCTGTAATAAATCAAGTATTACAATGTCATTTATGATTAACAAAACTCAATTATCTATAAATGTTGTGATATCAATACCTGTGCAAAACTCAGTCGCCTCTTCGGATGTATACCCTTGAACAATGCTACTTCTAGTCGATTATTGTTTCTCACATAACCTTTTAACACAACCATATATCTTTTAAAGGGATACATGTATCGTAGGAATACAGGACCACAAGACTTTATCTCTTTTACGATATGAGATACTAGATGAACCATGATATCAAAAAAAGATGGTGGAAAGTACATCTCTAGTTCACAAAGGGTAATGTAAATATCCTTCTCCTAGCTATCCAATACTTCGGGATCAATAACCTTTGAATGAATCATGTTAAAAAACAAACAAAGTTTTGTGATTGTATGTCGGACTTCCTTAGGTAACAACCCCCGAATTGCAATAGGAATCATATGTATCATCAAAACATGGCAATCATGAGACTTCATACCGAGCAATTTACATTCTTTCATTGACACCAGCTTTTTAACGTTTGAAGAATAATTAGATGGAACTTTAATATCATGCAAACATTGACAAAACTTTCTTTTTTCTTCGCCTGACATAGTATAGCATGCGGGTGGAAGATAAATACTATTGGCTCTCTCAACAGAGGCAAGCTCTTTACGTATTCCCATTGCTTCCATGTCTCTACGGGCATTAATCCCATCTTTAGTTTTTCCAGGAATGTTTAACAATAAACCTAACAAGCTATCACATACATTTTTCTCAATATGCATAACATCCAGGCAATGTCGAACCTCCAAACTTTTCCAGTAAGGTAAATCCCAAAAGATTGACCTTTTTTTCCAGTTATCTCGTTGCTCAGTACGAGATCTTTTTACTAGAACGGTATTCATATTTTCAACTCGTGAAAACGCATCAAAACTTTTCCTAGCCCTTCCGATCTCCTCATTTCCGTACTCTTCTGTAAGTCTTCGATAATGGTGATCTCGCGGAAGAAATTGTCGATGTCCCATATACACAGTTTTATTGCAATGTTTAACCTTATAGAGCTTGTTTCGTTTTCACATACAGGACAAGCTTTTTTACCTTTCGTACTATATCCTGACAAATTGGCGTATGCTGGGAAATCACTTATAGTGCAAAATATCATGGCTTGCAACGTAAAGTTCACTTTTTCATAAGCATCGTACATGTCTACACCTGGGCTCCATAGGGTTTTAAGGTCATCAATCAAAGGAGACAAATAAACATCAATGTCATTACCAGGTTGTTTTGGACCCTGAATTAGTAATGACATCATTATGTATTTTCTTTTCATGCATAGCCACGGAGGAAGGCTATAGATGCACAGAAGGACATGCCAAGTACTATGACTGCTACTCATATTTCCGAAAGGATTGATACCGTCTGAACTAAGTCGAAATCTTATATTTCTAACCTCGTTTCCAAAATCGGGATAATCATACCCAAAGTATCTCCACTGAGGTGAATCCGCCACATGGTCTTAACTTTCCATCATCCTTACGCTCCTCAGAATGCCAACGCAACAACTTTGACTCTTTAGGGTTAGCAAATAAACGCTTTAATCTCGGTATAATAGGGAAATACCACAATAATTTAGCCGGAGGCTCGTTTTTCGTCACATCGTCGTCATAATCATTAGTTTCATTTTTACGTTTGTACCTCGATTCACCACATGTAACACACGTATGAGCTTTTTTGTATTGATTTCTATATAGCATACAATCATTGGGACATGCATGTATTCTTTCTACCTCTAATTCCATTGGACACATCAATTTCTTAGCTTGGTACACAGATACGGGTAGCACGTTGTCTGTGGGTAGCATGTCATGCAATAACTCCAATAGACATGTAAAACTCTTATCGCTCCAATTGTGGTTTGTCTTTAAGTTAAAGAGTTTTAACACAGCGCTAAGCTTAGAAAATTTTGTACAACCAACATATAATGGTTTTTCTTCGTCGGCAAATGATTGTTGTAGTTTTTCTAGATCACTGTCATCAGCATTAGTTTCCAAATCATTGCACATGTCATTTAAATTATCATTGACCTCGTTTATATCATCATAGCCCTCGTTTAAATTATCATTGACCTCGTTTATATCATCATAGCCCTCGTTTAAATTATCATTGTCATCTCTAATATGCGGAGCGTTGTTCTCATCATTATAATTAGAGTCTAAATTTATCGAGGTTGTGCTACGATTAGTAAGTGACTCCGTGTTTTGACCAACAAGTATAATTTAACATAAATCCTTTTCTCAACAAATGATATTCAATATCTCGTATATCCTTGAAGTCGGTAAAATTTTTACATTCCATACAAGGACACGAAACAAGTTCGTTTCCCTTTTTCACACGATCCTGCTCAGCAATCTTAAGAAAAAGTTTCATGTTGGTCACAAATCTTTAGTCAGTACGTTTAATTTCATACATCCAATATTTACGATCCATCTGAAAAGAATTGATTTTTAATCATTGAATTTATAAGACTTATGATTTATACTAAATGCAACATTAATGACAAACCAATAAAATTGCATTGAATTTGATGGACAATTATACATTGCCACTACTAGGGGTGTTCTTCGGGTTTATTAACCAGGTTTCAAGTTTTTCGGGTTAAGTATTCAAAGCTGAATATATAACCCGATAACTGACCCATTTTAGGTTCGGGTTCTTCAGTGTTCGGGTTAAATTAATGGTTTGGGTTTTATCAGGTCGGGTTAGATCGGATTTCGGGTTAGAAAATGGCCGGCTAAGAAAGGGTTGGTACTCTATCCATTTAAAATAACAACGTTGGGTACTAACGTTTTTGTGTTACAATATTGAGTTCTATGGTTTCATTTTTATAACAAAGTTGAGTATTAAGACAAACTTTAGTTAAAAATTAATGAAAAAGCAAGGGCAGTTTCGTCACTACACGAAACTATTTAATATATACAACCCCCTTCTTTATCCCCTTAACTAATTTATTTAATTTACATTATATATATAACTGAAAAAATATTTATTAATCACCCCAAAACAGATCGATTAATTGCTCAAAAATTATTTAATATACATGTGTCTTCACTCCTGTTCCCAAAAAAAATGTCTCTGTTTTCCGGCATGAGTTGGTTTCATAAAAAAACCGTTGATATCACTAGTAAAAAGAAAAAAAGAACAAAGACTAATTACCCACCTTCAAAATAAGCAAAAAAGGAAAAAAAGTCCACATCGTGAAGACCAGATTAAAGATTGATGATTTATGAACATAGATACAAAACAAATACAAGATTGGTGATTATAAACATCTTATATTGTAATCTAATTCTCACCTTTGTCATTTTTAATAATTAAGATTTATTATTATCCCTCAAATTTTAAAGCAATATTTATGAACATGTAATGTAAGAGTTTTAAAATTTAAAAGAAATTATTTTGATCTGTATCACGTATGATGTAAGAGTTTTAAAATTTAAAAGAAGTTATCTTGATCTAATATCAAGAGGTTTAATAATGTCTTGTCGTTGATTCACTCAATAGTTTTTACACAATGTTAAAAGAAAATATTATAAGATGTTCAAAATCAAGCATGTGGTCAATCAATCATGTCACTAAAAAAGAGAAAGGGATTTGAATATGTACCATAAATCATATGAGAATCGGACTCATCAAACTCATTTGTGAATCACATATAGAAGAGAACTAGTTAATTAGCCGACAATGGTCAACTAGGATTTTTGGAGTAGAAGGGGAGGGGGAATTACATATGTTCATAGTTTAGTGTAATAACAAAACTAGCCTTGCTTTTTCATTAGTTTTTAATTGGGTTTGCCTTAATACCCAACGTTAATTAGTATCCAATGTTGTTATATTGATAAAACTACGAGGACAAATGATGTAATTAACTCTAATAAATTAAAATAAGTATTATCATAAGTGTTACTTTGAGGTTTGAAGATCCACAATGAAGGAAACTAGGAATGAACAACTTGAGTAGGTGTGGCTTTAATGAAGAATGAAATTTAACTTGAATTGATTTGGCTTGAGATTGCTAAGAAGAATATGAACTTTAGGATTTGCAATACGATCTTGTATTGTTATAGAACAAATAATGATAGAATTTTTTTGTTTAAATTTTAAAAGCACTATCTTTGTTTTTGTTCAAAGATAAAAGGATTAGCATGATTTTTTGTTTAAAGCTAAAAGGATTGGTATGATTTATTAGTTTAAAGTATTAAAAAAATTGTTAATGTAATACGATACCCATGCGTACTACCCGGATATTTATTACGACCGTCTCAAATTAATCAACCGATTATTACCCGTGTTTACTACTGACTTGCCACCCCGTGCTCTATAGGATACCAACGTAATTTTCACCTACCCTCTTAGTTTAATTCTTTTGTTGTCTTAATGAACTAACAAGTTTTCTTGCAGATGATTTGAAGGTTACGTGGGTGTGTATATGGAAAAACGGTGGCTGCCATTCATGAAACGGAGATAAGAATGGCATATTGGTTTGACAGGTGAAATGTTATTGAAGTTATCAATTGTGAAATGTTGCGCCAATTCTTAGTCACTAAGTTTCTATTTCTATAATATGTATTAATAAATAAACATTAGTAATAGTGATTTATAATTGTTAATCTCTGCCACGTTTTTGTGTTCGATATACATACTATTTACTAATGTACTTATTCATATTGAATTTACCCCTTAGTATATAGATATACTAAATAATTAATATTAATATATGACGGTTTACATAATATATAAAATTTTAATAATAAAATGAGAAATATACCACGGTTCGATAAAATAAATAGGCTTAATATGACGGTTCGATATACCTAATATGACGGTTTAATATATTAGGCCTAATATGACGGTAATAAAATGAGAAATTTATGACGGTCCATATAATAAATAGGCCTAATATGACGGTTTAGTATATTAGGCCTAATATGACGGTTTTATGGAGATTTCATAAATGGAATTAGTATCCAAATCTCAAATATGACGGTTTAATTTATCAAAATAAGACGGTACAACTTTTCCAATAAAATAGGTTTAATTACAAATCTCAAATATGACACTTTTCATAAAAGCGTCTTAAAAACCTTTTCTAAACCGTCTTATTTGCTCTTTTATGTACTAGTGTCTCCCATACATAGTATTAATTATATATGTAGTAATATGGGGATATTTAATTTTTGACGCATTATGAAAACATATAATATATATATATATATATATTTTAAATCACTCAAATTGGTAAATAATTTTCCAACTCTCTTCATTAAAAAAAAAAAAACCTCGCTTACCAATGCATGCACTATATTGCAATGCCGCATATTCCCACGCAGGATGAGCTAGCCGTCTTGAACGAATGGCCTTTCGGAGACTGTTTTGTTGCCCCCGTCTTTAATAAAATATTAAGGATTATTGAACAAATGGCCTTTCGGAGCTTGTTTAGTTGCCCCAGTCTTTAGAAAATCGAAAGAGATGATAAAACTAAGAAATAAAATTGAAAAAAATGATGTTTAAAATATTTATTCTAGCCATTGTGATTTATTGTTTTACATTTTAGTATAGTATAAATTACTTAATATTTAAATCTTATGTCATTTCAGTATCTATAAAATAATGAATAACAAACATTTTTTTAGCAAGATGCACCTGTATATATATATATAATTATATATAGTGTTCCTTGACAACTGTTAAAGTAGTAGGTACCACATGAGGGATTCATATTTATTCTATTAATTAAGGTTAAAAACAGAAGAAAGTCCTTAATATAATGGAGACTGCTTGTATGTATTTATATACATCTTTGATCATATCATCTTCTCATTCATTTGAACTCCTTTCTAGTTGACAATGGCATCAACTACAGCCACCAAGTTTGCTCACTTACGAATCCCACTCGAAGACGTAGTAAACGCCACCAACAACTTTCATGATGATAACATCATCGGACGCCGTGGATTAATTGGACCAACATACAAAGGGCAACTTTCTTTATCTGGGAAGTTGATAAAGATTGCTGCCATGAGGTTAGATCGTAAGAATGGGGAAGGCGACATCGACTTTTGGACTGAAATTTCGATGCTTTCTGATCTCCAGCATGCGAATCTAGCCTCTATTATTGCTTTTGCTACGAGAAAGATGAGAAGATCATCATAACCACATATGCGGACAAAGGAAGTCTCAGGGAGCATCTAAATAACCCGGACCTTACATGGACGAAAAAGGTTGAAGATATGTATAGGTGTGGGCCGTGCGTTGAGTTACCTCCATCACGATGAGGGACGTGGTTATGGTGTTATACATCGTTACCTTAATAGCTCCATAATTCTATTAGACGAGAATTGGGAAGCCAAGTTATCTTGTTTCATGTTTTCGGTCAAACAGTCGGTTAACCGAACGGACCAGGACTTCCTTTGTGAACCTATTGTGGTATACGGGTATGCGGAGCCGGAAATCGAAAAGAGCATAGGTGTGACCCCAAGTCGGACATCTACTCATTCGGTGTGGTTTTATTAGAGATATTCTGCGGGAGGAAAGCATACATTCAGAACGAGGCTAATAGGCTTCTAGTTCCATTGGCCAAACATCATTATGAAAATGAAAAGCTTCAGGATATAATCTATCCTGCTCTGTGTAATCACATGTCTCCACAATCACTTGTAAAATACTCAAAAGTAGCATATTCTTGCTTAGAGAAGGAGAGGGCACACCGCCCTGATATGGACTATATTGTCGCTCAGCTTGAGAAGGCATTCGAACTTCAGCTCATCTGTGACAATATTGTAAGACAACTTTTTTCTCTTTACTGTTTTTCTTTTAATTTTCCTTCTAAGTCGTTTACTTTATCTCCCACTTTAAGGGAAAAAAAAAACTAAAGTACCGTATGATGTATGTTAATTTTTAACAAGTGAATATAGCACTTTAAGAAAAAAAATTAAAATTACCGTATAATGTATGTTAATTTTTAACAAGTTAATATTTTGGGTAAATTACACTTTTCGTCCTTTACGTTTGTACTGGATTGCAGCGGATGCCCTTAGTTTCAATAATTACAGTCACAATCATTTATTTGTAAAACTCATTACCTTTGACTCTAACCTAGTTAAAATTTTCATTTAAATATGGCATGTGCCTTGCACATGGGTGTAGATTAGTAATTTTACTCAATTACCTATCTAAAGACTTTCTTTCCCTCACATTGCAATTTCTCTTTCTAATGACTCTCTCTTTGAAACCCAGCCACCACCATCATCACCGCCATAGGCACCACTCACCACCACCACTCTCAAAATCAGTCACCATTCGAGCGATTCACTGACGTAAATCAAAATCCCAATTCGATTTTAGGGTTATCATACCCCGACATCACCTTAATAACAATAAAAAGATATTACCGAAGTAACACTATGCACTGGTTCTGAAGGTCCGTGATCAGGCGGTTCTAGACGGAAGTTAGTGCGTAAACGTAAACTGATTCGGTAGAATGTTATTTAGAAAGGAGTAGAAACAGAATGCAGCGGAAGTCTTCATTCATACCGAAAGAGTATACATCTTTAAGTCCAGCTGTCGGAGTTCCTGGAGAGAATCCGGCAGCACCTCCCCGTAGGGATTGCAAAAACTTAAACAACAAATGAACAACACACCTATATATAGGCAACAAGTTCGTTTGAAGTGTGCATAGGACGAGTTCGGGCGAACTTGTCCACCATATGACAAGTTCGGGCGAACTTGTCCATCGCACATCAACTTCGGCCGAACTTGTCCACCTCATGACAAGTTCACGCGAATTTGTTCCCATTTTCACTAAAATCTCTGTATTTTGGTCGTGTGTTCGATTCTAACCTATACAATATTCAACACACGCCCAATCTAGCCTATTCGACAAGTGACGAACACAAAGTGCATCAACAATTTCCCCCTTGTTCGTTACTATCGAAGCTTGATCTTGATCTTCAAAACTCTGAGCCGTGTATGAATATTTTGCAACTTCAATCAAGGTGCCTGCCGATGTCGTCGAAACGCGTCAACAGATTCCCCCTTAATTGATGATCCGGACTTGCATTATCAACATTCAAATCCTGCTGAAAACTCCAGTTCAGATCTTTGGTTGCATGGTTTCCGACCTCGTCTGATTTACTTGACCGACAAATTTTCTCGAATAACCACCAACTCGAAGCTAATCAATGCAGCAGCTTCTCCATTTCGACGATAACCGCATCCGAGTTCATTTTTTCAATAAGCGTTGAGCATCGAGAGGTTATTCCGCACACTCCTAAAATATCAAAAACTCAACCGGCAATTGATAGAAACTTCGAAATACCGCATCGGAAAACTTCAAATGAACGAATACCCTCGAAAATCTGAAATCCTGATTTTCATAATCGCAGGTAAGCACCCTTCAGAAAGATTTGATCAGCAAATCGGTAATCTGCTCAATCAGCAAATCTTCATCGGAAACATATAATCTGGTAAAGCATCAAATCTGAGACACATAAGTCCATGACCAAAATCACATTCTTCCTCTTCGGTCACAATGCCAGATATATAGCTATCTCCGGTAGACCAACGCCACTTAATCAACAAACATCGTTTTCCAACAGCGGTTAGTCCATAGAGAAGAATAGTTCATCTGCTTGAAGACTAAAAATAATAGCCACCAAAGGCTATCATCAGTTATATCTTGAATAACTTCAGATCTCCTTAGCAATTTTGAAACTATCCGACTCCGGAGCTAGTCATTAATTCCTAAGATCATCACAGAACGTTTTGAACGTCCCCAGTTCCTCATTGGTACTAATGACTGCTAATCCAGCTAACTACCCCTTCACCGGAGATCAGGACTCTAACCCTTAAGCATCAATCTGTATCATCGTCTGAAAAATCTGAACTTCCTGTGATCACGGAATCCCAAATATATAGTCTCTTTCGTCAGCAACCGGTACACAATTTTGTCTGAAAAACCCATTATATCATCTTCCTTAATCATGGTACCGTGTACAACCCGGGGCAACTGAAACTACAGAGCATCCTTACCTCCTGGCGATTAGTCCAGTCAATAATTCATGTGCAAATCAGAGTTAAAGATAGATAGTCGTATGTGCTTCCAAACCATACGCGCGACTCAGGTGTCAATCCACAACAATGACCTCAGAATCTGATAAACATATCCTCCAAACTCAGTTATGTAACCACCCGCTTTCAAACTAGACATCAAAATGAAATACCCAATGAATCTCAATCATCTGCATTTCCCGGTTAATCTGCAATCGGTAACCACCCGGATACTGTTGCAGCAGTCAAAAAATTCAAAAATGCCAGAATCATCATATATTGTAAAAATTTTATTCCCCCTCATTTTTGCAAATTCTGACCATACTAAAATTTTCATTGAAATTCCCCTCAAATCCGGAATTTTCAGTATTTATCAAATGCGGATTTAACGTTTAGGCCCATTACTAGCCACGACACCCAAATAATCAATATTCTGCACCGGTATCAATGACTCTCCCGTTATCTTCAAAATTTTGTGACCGTATCACCAAATCTATACTCTGAAGCTCTAGACGGTGTCCCCGAACATCCCGGTTCGATCATCGAAAACTCGAAAAAATTGCTATCTCTAAATTTTTTTCTAAACACTCATCCCATCAATACAATCAACAAAATTTTTCCATGCATTTTCTTTAGGCTCCTTGGACAAGTTCGGGCGAACTTGTCCACAATATTACAACTTCGGCCGAAGTTGGTAACCAAGCGCCAAGTTCGGGCGAACTTGGTTGGCCAACACCAAGGTCACAACTTCGGGCGAAGTTGTCCCTCAAAAACCAGCCTTTTTCACATTTTTCGATCCGGAATCCTTATTTCTTCGAATTTCGAGATGATTCCACCATAGTTCTGGTCGAAAATGGTTTTCTAACAATCCTATCCGTTCAATTTTACTTTTTATCTGTGGATTGTATGTTTATTTGATGATTTACGTCCAAAACCCCTCCTAATGTCCATAAATGTCCAAATTCATGAGCGTAGGTGATAACCGTAGCTCTGATACCAATTGAAGGTCCGTGATCAGCGGTTCTAGACGGAAGTTAGTGCGTAAATGTAAACCGATTCGGTAAAATGTTATTAAGAAAGGAGTAGAATGTTAGAAGCGAATCGTAACTTGTTAGGACCATCCTCCTCAGCTCGGGAACCTAAATTTGTATCTAAAGTCCATATAAGCGGAATTATATGACATGTTAACCAAATACACAAGAATTACTGTTTAATTGTCTGTTTATTAAGTCCAAAAGTATTACAATTGAGTTTCCAAACAGACAGAGCTTCGCCGTCGATGTCACAAAGTTCTTACAATGAAAATCCATGACATCCTATATATAGACATCACAAGTTCGCTCGAAGTAAGGCTTAGCTAGATCAAGTTCGGCCGAACTTGATCAACTTACTATAACTTCGGCCGAACTTGTTGATTACACCTAAATACTTTATGAAATCTAACAATTCAAGCTCTAATCACACAGACTTGATCTAATACGATGACGTAGGCAACAAACATATGAACCAACAGACTCCCCCTTGGATGTTGCCGTAGTCATCAGTGTAACATTTGTCAAAAACGGGTTTCCAAAACCCGCTCCGTTTTGTAATCGAATATCAAGTTATAAATGTCACGTTGTGTATTTATGGTTATTTTGATTTTTAATGATACATAATTAATAAACAAACTAAACTATAAAAATTATATTTGATAAAAAGTGAAAACAAAATAAATAAAAATAAAATGTTGCTGCCGGGGCTCGAACCCGGGTCAGCCGGAAATTGAAATCCAAAGACTTAACACACACACACATCACCACTCCGCCACTTGTTGTTTTCTGTTATCACTAGGAAACAAATGAAACTTATATTCAAACAGAAAACAACCTGAATGCCAAACCATAACCGAAATCGGTCACCAATCGTCCAAAGACGATTGATTACTCGCGAATTACTGAACAAAACCGGTGCACCGACGATCCTAATCAATTCGGATTTGAATGAACTTCAATTTTGATCATGATCGGTTTTTATAACCGAAAATAATCAATGTCTGAATTACTTCAATCAAGACCCCTCTCGCGACTCAGAAACATCATACAAACTTTCCATTTCACTTTCGTCATACATTCAGTCCATCAGAAAGCTTAAATCAACTCGCCAGAAAAATTCTGCAAGTCGCCGGAAAACCGTATTCTTCATCAAAACAGTAAGTCTTTCAATACCTTCGTGGTCTATCGATTGTTAAGCTATTTCTGACTCAAACCTTCCAATTGAAATCAAATTCAGACGTCGTCATCGGATAATTTCTGCTCGCCGGAAAACTTCTGAAAATCCTTATCTTCCGCTGTAAAACGGTATAGCCATTCAAACCTGCTGATAACTCTTATTAGTACTTCAATTCCACAGTTAACTAAATCAAAACTATTACTTTTTTCGTCAGTCGAAGTTCAGAAAAAACAGAGCCGACGCATTGCCGGAAATTCTGTGATAAATCATTCCTACGGTATGTTTACTTCCAACACCGTCTCTGCCATTTCATTTTAGTCTTATGAATGATTGATAATCGTAAAAGCAATAAACAGATTAGTAACACAGTCGACTGTAAATTGAGCGAAGAAGACGAAGATAGTTAAGTTATAAGTTTATTTAAGATCAGTAATATGAACGGGTTAGACACACAGTCCAGCGGTGGACTGTGTGCAAACAAATTTCATACGCGACGCGAGTTCGATCCCTGATACACGCACCCTCTCTATTATAAAAATGTTTTATTTTTCTAACCGAACCGGGTTAACTCAAATAGATGTTAAGTATAATAAAATCCGAAATATTAACCAGGTTAGACACACAGTCCAGCGGTGGACTGTGTGCAACACTAACTCGCACGTCACGCGTTCGAGTCTGGTTAATGGCACCGGTTCGATGATTTAAAATCTTTTTTTAAAACAAATGAATTTTGAATAAATCAAATTAGTATATAAATATAATTAAAAACAAGATTATTTCGGGTTAGACACGTAGCTCAGTTGGTAGAGCTGCGTGCACGCGTACGGGAGGTCTCGGGTTCGAGTCTCACCCAGCGCATACATGCACACTGACCGAACCGGTCAACAGGTCAACAAGTCAACGGTCAACGGTCAACGCAAAAATAAACAATTTTTTTATATTTTTTATTTATCAATTAAAAATACTTAAAAATAATATTTTTAAAGATAGAAAATAGCCTTAAACTCACAAAAATATATCTAAAAATTCCATTAAAATCCTTAATAAAATCCACTCATTTACTATATTTTTCCGTTATTATTTAGGTTAGTAATTCTCGTTGTTCAACTCTCCCGACTCGTGCGCATCTCATCGTCTCCAATCAAACGCACCCAATGTGAGTGAATCTTTACAAATTCCCCGTTTAATCACGTTTTGGGGTGTATCATGTGTCTTGCTATATATTATATTTAAATCATTGTGCATACATCATATCATGAACTTGTGTATTCAGCTTGTTTCAACTGTTTGTGTGGTTATTGTTAGATTCAATTTATTATTTCAGTACATGCAATTTCATAGGCCGCCGCTCCCCATTACATTATGAGCGTTGAGCATGTTCCCCATTACATTATGAGCGTGAACCTGGCGTGCCAACATACGATCGGCTCCGTTTGATTGAGCCTTGATCGCACAGACATTTATCATTTTCAGTACATGCAATACGATTGGCTCCGTTTGATTTAGCCTTGATCGCACAGTTTCATTCATGTTATTTATCGTATGATGTTGGTATGTTAATGTATGCTATCATATGTTATTGTATGTTATAGATGTGATTGCAATTGCTACTGCTTGATTATTTACATTTGCACATTTATGATTATGCACAATTTTTCATTGATAAACTAACAAGAAAATCAATAATAAATGTTTATCTAACAAGGTTCACTCGCCAACTTATGTTGACCCCAAAACCCCCATTTTTACACATGATACAGGTGAACCAGCTGCAGCCAGAAACACATAGGATTTGACTAGAAGAATAAAATGATTTAGAGCTTGGAATTATTTTGTTTGGTTATTTTCTTTGTATTGTATGGACATGTTTGGATTATTTGGAATGTAATTTTGACTTTAATAAATATGAAACATATTAGTAAATATCATGAGCTTTGGTGATAACCCAATTATGCCCCGACTCTTATTTCGCTACGGGTCGGGGTGTGACAGATTGGTATCAGAGCCATGACTATAGGGATATAGGATAGGTTATTAGACCCTTAGAGCCTATACTATAGTTGATTAGAAATTTTTAAGATTTTTATGTGTTACATGCCATATTTCATGATGTTTATATGTTTTATGTTAAATGTTACATTCAATGTTATGCAAGCATGTTCATAAGTATATATTATCATATAATGCCTATCATAAATCATAATCTCATAACATATCACATTCATGAAAGCACACACCACATCATTTTCATGATTGCTTTTACAACGATTTTTGTGTTTTCAAATCTCATCAAAGTGAGTTCTCATGACGGGCATGTAGTAACTGGAAGGGTACCAGTACCGGTAGTCGGAACGTCCTGTCTAGGCTGGCATTCGTATAAATCCAAAATAAAGGACCAGTTTGCCTACCTGGGGACTAACGATGAGAGTACGAAGTACCTATTAGGCCAAAGCATGCTATACCAAACGTCGTGTGAGCTAACCCCACTTTGAGTTGTCATTGTGTCTACACCTGGACACATTCCGACCATACATCTCGTGAACATATTTTGTGGTTTGCATTCAGGTGATGCGAGTGTTAAATCGCCAATACTAATGTGAATCCTACCAAGCCAATAGCCATGGGGGCCCACATGACTATACAGGTGAAGGTATGGGGGACATTTGAGGCCCAACATGAGCAAACCCAAGACATCCTATGGATGTAGTTGCATTATTGATATTTATGTTACTTTCATTTTCTTAAAGACACATGACACCTAAAACGACTCCATAAACTCACAATCTTCTTATGTATGCTCCTGTAGATGTCGGCTAGACAACAACGAGGGGGTAAAAGATCAGGAAGATCTCACGAACGCTTGGCCGCACAAATCGCGAAACAAATGGCCACGGTGCTTCCTGACATTGTGGTTCAAGTACAACAAGCCCTCGCCACAAACCCCACTAATCCTCCCCAACAACATGACCAGAACATCGGCAACCCTCCTACCAGCAAGTGCTCATACAAACATTTCAAGTCTTGTGATCCTCCTAAATTTGAAGGGACCGAAGGTGTCACTGCTCTCCTCCACTGGTTTGAGGAAATGGAAAACACCTTCCTCAACTGCGATTGTCCTGAGGATCGCAAGGTTCGATACACCATCGGGAGACTATTTGGGGTAGCTCTCACCTGGTGGAATACTGAAAAGCTGAAGAGGGGAATTGATGATGCAATGGCCTTAACATGGGAGGAGTTAAGGGAAATTATGACTAGGCGTTTCTGTCCTAGGAGTGAAATTAAAAAGTTGGAGGACGAATTTCATTCTTTAAAACAAAAGGAGGGATATCATACCACCTACAACAAGAGGTTCTTAGAGTTGAACCAAATGGTCCCTAACTTGTTCACCCCAACTTATCGCTTGATCGAGCATTATATTCGAGGCCTTCCCTCGAAAATTCAAGATTCAGTTCTCAGCACTTCACCAGCAACACTTGAAGCTGCTATGGAACTAGCCACTGAACTGACCGAAAATCGCATTCGAAACGGTAAATTCAAAGAGGAGAAAAAGAAAGCCCCCATTGAGGCTCAAACTTCAAACCATTCCATCTCCTCCTCTAAGTTTGCTAACAAGAGGAAGCGCAACACCAGAAACTTCGCCGTTACACAAACCAACCTCCCTATTCCTGCTGAACCCATTACCCAAGTTGCCCCTTCACCTGCACCATACAAAAGACCATACTCTGGCCCACTACCAAAATGCAACCGTTGCCAATATCACCATTCTCCTGATTATCCTTGCCAACATTGCACCGGCTGTGGTCGCACAGGTCATACTATTCACCTGCCGCATGCCTCAGCGAACGAACCGCCACCAGCCTTCAACCCAAACCCACCAACAAATAATGGGTCAAGCCCAACAACCCCTACTATTACCACCTACCCAACATCTAGCCCAAACATACTACCAACCCAACTATCCCATGGTACAACCTATGCGGGCTTGCTACAATTGTGGAGACCCAAGCCATTTTAGAAACACTTGTCGACGTTTGGTGAACATCATTCATGCCCAAGCTCAAGCAAATCCGGTGAATCAAGCTAACCAAGCTCCACCACCTGCAAGAGGAAGAGCTTATAACATCAACGCCAATACTGTTGAAGATAATAATGGCCCAAACGAATCACCCAACTAATTTTTCCTCGCCAAGAATCAAGACTCAACTTCAATCGTCTAGTTTTAATGTTTTCTTTATGTTATCTCAATCTTTCCGTATCCCAGTTGTAAAATTTGGAAATTTTGTATCCAAGAATTTTAATGTGATTTGATATTACGGTTTTGTTCTATACTCATTGATTTAACATTCATATCATCATACATCTCGACGTATCTCAATCTCATCATTTAAAGAAGTTGGGTTGTGTCACACTTTTACATAGACTGACCCCTTCATCATAACCAACGAGAGAGGTACTGTCATCATTTAGTCATGTATCATTTCAGAATTGAGACTCAAGTTTTGTTCGTTGTGTTTTAGAGTCACATAGAACTGATCATGATTTACTGATAAAGCCAACGAAAATTTGACAAGAATATGGTGGATACGCCGCTGGTACTTCCTATATATAAGTATTCTTGGCAAAGGATCAAAAGCATTACCAGGAGGTTATGAAAAGTTCCGTGTAGGTTTAAATATCGTCATGGTTGAAGTTTTTGTTTTATGATACATACCTTATCATTACAAATGTATCGGTTCCCTCAAAACTATTGTACATAAAATCGTAAGCGACATCAAAGATCAAAATCCGAGAAGCTCAGCATGTTTCAGCAACAGAAAGGAGACGTACGCAAGGAGCCGTCTTGTGGAACTAAACTTAAAAAATTGAAACTAAATCTGACGGTATTCTGTATTATCTTGATCGTATATGGATTCCTAACCACAACAATCTTCGTGAAATTCTTATGAAGGAAGCTCATAAAACGCGATACTCTATACACCCAGGAGCCGATAAGATGTATCAAGACCTACGATATACCTATTGGTGGCCTGGAATGAAAAAGGATATTGCTGTTTTTGTTTTTAAGTGCCTTACATGTTCCAAGGTGAAAGCTGAACACCAAAGACCCTCAGGACTTCTGATCCAACCTGAAATACCTGTATGGAAGTGGGAAAACATAACCATGGACTTCATTACCGGGTTACCTCGCACTTCTGGTGGGTATGACACTATATGGGTAATCATTGACCGACTTACAAAATCAGCTCACTTTATTCCTATCCGCGAAGATTTCAAGAACGAAAAGCTAGCTCGTATTTATATCAGTGAAATCGTAAGCCGTCATGGTGTACCAGTAAGCATTATTTCAGATCGCGATGGTCGTATCACTTCACGAACATGGCAAGCAGTACAATCCGCTATGGGTACGCGATTAGATCTCAGTATCGCCTATCATCCTCAAACTGATGGACAATCTGAACGCACCATTCAAACTCTTGAAGATATGCTTCGAGCATGTGTCATAGACTTCAAGGGAAATTGGGACGCTCATCTACCATTAGTTGAATTTTCGTACAACAACAGCTATCATTCAAGCATCGGCATGGCACCTTTTGAAGCTTTATATGGTCGTATGTGCCGATCTCCATTATGTTGGCACGAAATTGGGGAAGCTCAAATCACTGGTCCAGAACTGATTCAAGAAACCACAGACAAGATCCATCAAATTCGAAAAATCTTCTAGCGGCTCAAAGTCGTCAAAAGAGTTATGCAGATAAACGACGGAAGCCTTTGGAGTTTAACATTGGTGATCATGTACTTTTAAAAGTATCACCGTGGAAGGGAGTAGTTCGTTTTGGTCAAAAAGGCAAGCTAGCACCACGCTACGTAGGACCCTTCAAGATACTCGAAAGAGTAGGACCTGTAGCATACAAGCTTGACCTACCAGAAGAACTCAACATGATTCATCCCACATTCCACGTATCAAACTTGAAGAAGTGCCTCGCTGATGAGAACCTCCACATTCCGCTGGAAGATATTCAGATTGATGAATCTATGCATTTTATTGAAAGACCTGTAGAGATCATGGACTTCGGAGAAAAACGTTTACGACGAAGTCGCATTCCAATTGTTAGGGTACGCTGGGAGTCGAAACGGGGACCTGAGTTTACTTGGGAACGTGAAGACTCAATGCGCGAAAAATACCCACATCTTTTCCTACTACTACTTAAATTTCGGGATGAAATTCCTAAAAGTAGGGGATACTGTAACATTTGTCAAAAACGGGTTTCCAAAACCCACTCCGTTTTGTAATCGAATATCAAGTTATAAATGTCACGTTGTGTATTTATGGTTATTTTGATTTTTAATGATACATAATTAATAAACAAACTAAACTATAAAAATTATATTTGATAAAAAGTGAAAACAAAATAAATAAAAATAAAATGTTACTGCCGGGGCTCGAACCCGGGTCAGCCGGAAATTGAAATCCAAAGACTTAACACACACACACATCACCACTCCGCCACTTGTTGTTTTCTGTTATCACTAGGAAACAAATGAAACTTATATTCAAACAGAAAACAACCTGAATGCCAAACCATAACCGAAATCGGTCACCAATCGTCCAAAGACGATTGATTACTCGCGAATTACTGAACAAAACAGGTGCACCGACGATCCTAATCAATTCGGATTTGAATGAACTTCAATTTTGATCATGATCGGTTTTTATAACCGAAAATAATCAATGTCTGAATTACTTCAATCAAGACCCCTCTCGCGACTCAGAAACATCATACAAACTTTCCATTTCACTTTCATCATACATTCAGTCCATCAGAAAGCTTAAATCAACTCGCCGGAAAAATTCTGCAAGTCGCTGGAAAACCGTATTCTTCATCAAAACAGTAAGTCTTTCAATACCTTTGTGGTCTATCGATTGTTAAGCTATTTCTGACTCAAACCTTCCAATTGAAATCAAATTCAGACGTCGTCATCGGATAATTTCTGCTCGCCGGAAAACTTCTGAAAATCCTTATCTTCCGCTGTAAAACGGTATAGCCATTCAAACCTGCTGATAACTCTTATTTAGTACTTCAATTCCACAGTTAACTAAATCAAAACTATTAATTTGTTCGCCAGTCGAAGTCCAAAAAAAACAGAGCCGACGCATTGCCGGAAATTCTGTGATAAATCATTCCTACGGTATGTTTACTTCCAACACCGTCTCTGCCATTTCATTTTAGTCTTATGAATGATTGATAATCGTAAAAGCAAGAAACAGATTAGTAAACTAGTCGACTGTAAATTGAGCGAAGAAGACGAAGATAGTTAAGTTATAAGTTTATTTAAAATCAGTAATATGAACGGGTTAGACACACAGTCCAGCGGTGGACTGTGTGCAAACAAATTTCATATGCGTCACGAGTTCGATCCCTGATACACGCACCCTGTCTATTATAAAAATGTTTTATTTTTCTAACCGAACCGGGTTAACTCAAATAGATGTTAAGTATAATAAAAACCGAAATATTAACCAGGTTAGACACACAGTCCAGCGGTGGACTGTGTGCAACACTAACTCGCACGTCACGCGTTCGAGTCTGGTTAATGGCACCGGTTCGATGATTTAAAATCTTTTTCTAAAACAAATGAATTTTGAATAAATCGAATTAGTATATAAATATAATTAAAAACAAGATTATTTCGGGTTAGACACGTAGCTCAGTTGGTAGAGCTGCGTGCACGCGTACGGGAGGTCTCGGGTTCGAGTCTCACCCAGCGCATACATGCACACTGACCGAACCGGTCAACAGGTCAACAAGTCAACGGTCAACGGTCAACGCAAAAATAAACAATTTTTTTATATTTTTTATTTATCAATTAAAAATACTTAAAAATAATATTTTTAAAGATAGAAAATAGCCTTAAACTCACAAAAATATATCTAAAAATTCCATTAAAATCCTTAATAAAATCCACTCATTTACTATATTTTTCCGTTATTATTTAGGTTAGTAATTCTCGTTGTTCAACTCTCCCGACTCGTGCGCATCTCATCATGTCCAATCAAACGCACCCAATGTGAGTGAATCTTTACAAATTCCCCGTTTTAATCACGTTTTGGGGTGTATCATGTGTCTTGCTATATATTATATTTAAATCATTGTGCATACATCATATCATGAACTTGTGTATTCAGCTTGTTTCAACTGTTTGTGTGGTTATTGTTAGATTCAATTTATTATTTCAGTACATGCAATTTCATAGGCCGCCGCTCCCCATTACATTATGAGCGTTGAGCATGTTCCCCATTACATTATGAGCGTGAACCTGGCGTGCCAACATACGATCGGCTCCGTTTGATTGAGCCTTGATCGCACAGACATTTATCATTTCCAGTACATGCAATACGATTGGCTCCGTTTGATTGAGCCTTGATCGCACAGTTTCATTCATGTTATTTATCGTATGATGTTGGTATGTTAATGTATGCTATCATATGTTATTGTATGTTATAGATGTGATTGCAATTGCTACTGCTTGATTATTTACATTTGCACATTTATGATTATGCACAATTTTTCATTGATAAACTAACAAGAAAATCAATAATAAATGTTTATTTAACAAGGTTCACTCGCCAACTTATGTTGACCCAAAAACCCCCATTTTTACACATGATACAGGTGAACCAGCTGCAGCCAGAAACACATAGGATTGGACTAGAAGAATAAAATGATTTCGAGCTTGGAATTATTTTGTTTGGTTATTTTCTTTGTATTGTATGGACATGTTTGGATTATTTGGAATGTAATTTTGACTTTAATAAATATGAAACATATTAGTAAATATCATGAGCTTTGGTGATAACCCAATTATGCCCCGACTCTTATTCCGCTGCGGGTCGGGGTGTGACAATCAGACTTCAAATAAATTCCTGAGTCTTTAATATTCTTGATCTTTAGTCTTGAAATACTTTATCGTCCTTGATTTTCATATCTTTTACAATCCTCTTTCTTTTTCTTGAGCTTGTCTTGATAAAACTTTAGACACCATGCTCCCCCTTTCTTTGAGCTATTCTCCCCCTTACTTTGACCTTTCTGGTATCTTCAATCAACGTTTTATCTAGCTCCCCCTTAGATTTTACTTCCTGTTGTTTCAAAGTTCCTCCAACATTCAAATAAACATTTCATATTCAAACATTAAAATTTCTAAACATCAGCATTTCAAATTTTAATTTTTTCATCAATTTTTCAATCCTTTTAGTTATTCAAGTCCAAATTAATGACCTTGAATATTTTTCACATTTAAAACCTTGATCTTTCACATGTTCACCAGTTATAAAAATCCACTCAGTTAACTAAGTCCAAGTTAATGACCTTGGTTAACCGATTTGTCTGCCGAGTCCAAGTTAATGACCTCGGTTTGACCCGTTATGAACAAACTTATGTTTTCTTCAAAATTTAAAGTTTCAAATTAATGTACTTTTCATCGATTTTAGTGCATTTTGATTTTACAGATTAGCTCCCAACCCGTTTTCATCAAGATTCCCACAACTTAGCACCATTCCGAACTCCGAAGATCCGCTTTCCATCATTGGCTGTTGAAAACAATGTAGAAATAAAATCTTTTTGAATTTTTGAAAGTTTATGCTAAAACACACTGAAAATCTTTTTGGATTTAAATCTGAAATCAAATAAGCTATGTACAAACATATTTACATTCATATTTTTGTGAATTCGTGTCTAAGGATCATATCAGTTGTTTAAGACATATCACCAGTACCGTTGACCTTTTCATGACTTTAAGTTCTAAACTTGTTTACCTAGATTGTCGATATGTTTGTCCACTTAAACTTCGACACATTCCTCAATTGTTCCAAAATATCTTAGTTAGAATTATGAAACTTGTCTTAACTATGGTTCCCATCTCCGAATATACTCCCGTATCAAGATTCCCTTGATTTCATCTTACAGGTGAGTATAGCGTAATTGATATCTGTATCTGGGTTATGCGAAGCCTTGAGAGCTCAGGTTAATACCACCGTATTGACAGAGAGATGAAGGCTCGACTTTAAGGTGTGTTCCAATTAAGGAATCTTTTAAGCACAACAATTGATTAGATCTTTCGATTCTTTCAATTTTGCTGCAGTTTTGGGGTTTTTAGCAAAAGTATTATAGAAGTTCTAGGCTATTGCTTCCGCAAAATCTAGAGAACTTGTATAATACCCCAGATATCAATCATCTATAAAGACCTCGTATCTCATAATCAGGCAATCTCTCAAACGAAATTTCAGAGTACTAAGTCCATATATCCGAGAGATGTTAATCCACAAGTTTAAGCAGTTATAAAATTTAGTTTATATCCCGAAAACAATTTACTAAACGTGTAAAGCCTACCGACATATCCACAGTAAGACTTGTTTATACTACTTTTTTTAAAACTTTACAAATCCTTAGCATACTGTGATAGTCCACTGATGTACTATCATTTCCTTTTTGACACAAATTCTTTTTGTCTTTTTCATGTTTTTGTACTTTTTTGGTTTTTCATATGTTTTTGTGTTTTCTCGTAATATTTCTCCCCTTAAAATCAAAAACATATTTTTATATTTTAGTTTTTAAGAAAATCTAATCCTAAAAGGTAACAAACCAATAAGGATCACGAGAACTCGTCGTCCGATCCATATTCAACCTCTGCATCCGCACCTGTCAAAAGATTTTTCATACCGTTAAGCCTCATTAAGTATTTAAACCGTGAAAGAGTAAATGGTTTGGTATAAAAATCAGCTTTTTGTTCATCGATGTGGATTTTCTCAATTCGTACCAACTTCTTTTCATAGCAATCACGAATGAAGTGGTATCGAATCTCGATATGTTTCGTTCGAGAGTGATGAACTGGATTTTTAGTTATGTCGATAACTGCCTTATTATCAACATACAATGGCGTGTCAAGAAATTGCGGACCATAATCTCTCATCTGCTGTTGGATCCACAAAATATGTGAACAACAGCTGGAAGCCGAGATATACTCAGCTTCACAAGTAGAGAGAACGACCGTAGTCTATTTCTTACACTACCAGGTTACCAAGCGTGTTCCGAAGAACTGGCAGCGCGCTGTAGTTGATTTTGAATTCAACTTATCTACACCAAATTTAGAATCAGCATATCCCGTCAGATCGAAGTTATCATTCTTCGGGTACCACAAGCCGGTGCTTGGACATCCCTTCAAGTATCTGAAAATTCAATTCACGATCTGCATGTGAGAGATTCTTGGGCTGGACTGATATCTGGCACAAAGGCAGGTAGGATACATGATATTCTGGACGAGATGCCGTTAGATACATGAGTGATCCTATCATCGACCTGTAAAGAGTATTATCAACTTTGGTTCTGGTTTCATCGATGCAAATTCCGTGATTGAGAGCAAGAGGAGTAGATAACGGCTTCGAGCTTTCCATTTCAAACTTCTTCAAGATGTCATGAACATACTTGGTTTGATGAATGAAAATACCGTTTGGCAATTG
The DNA here is from genome assembly GCA_947069175.1 of Scalesia atractyloides. Classification (NCBI taxonomy): domain Eukaryota; kingdom Viridiplantae; phylum Streptophyta; class Magnoliopsida; order Asterales; family Asteraceae; genus Scalesia; species Scalesia atractyloides. The sequence continues at coordinate 18,052,042 of CAMTDV010000016.1, read as the reverse complement.
ATCAACTTGCAATCCCAGGAAGAATTTCATTTCGCCCATGGAAGACATCTCGAATTTCTTCTTCATGATTTTCTCAAACTCTTTTCAAAGATCGTCATTTGTTGAACCATATATGATGTCATCCACATATATTTGTACGATAATCAGATGATTTCCAACTTCTTTGGTAAAGAGCGTACTATCCACTGTTCCTTTAATAAAGCCGTTGCCGACGAAGTGTTGAGATAACGTCTCGTACCAGGCTCTCGGGGCCTAATGCAAACCATATAGTGCTTTATCCAGGAGATAAGCTTTCTTCTTGTTCACTGGATCGACAAAACCCAGTGGTTGACCGACGTACACTTGCTCACGTAGCTTACCATATAGAAAAGCGGATTTCACATCTAACTGGTACACTTTAAATCCTTTCCAAGCAGCGAATGCAAGGAAAATGCGAATGGACTCCAATCTAGCAACTGGTGCATATACCTCTGTATAATCAATTCCTTCATGTTGATGAAATCCTTTAACAACGAGCCGAGCTTTGTTGCGCACTATCACTCAACGATCATCGCGCTTGCACTTGAAGACCCATTTGGTATCTATCGCCTTTTGATTCTCTGGTAGGTCAACAAGCTTCCATACTCCTAGTTTTTCGAACTGTAGTAGTTCTTCTTGCATCGCCTGCACCCATTTTTCATCTCCCAAAGCTTCAGTATCATTCTTCGGCTCAATCTGGGATATGAAGCATGAATAATAGCAATACTCTTGAAGCGGAGCTACTCGAGTATAGAAACAACTCAAAGCTTTGTTAATCTGGCTCCTTTTTCTTACGCCAGTTTGCAATTCACCAATTATAGAATCCGATGGGTGGTATGAATAGGTCCTTGGCATCATCTCGCTTGGAACATCAACAGTACTTTCCTAATTAGTAATATTCTGATCTGCCACCACTTCAACTGTAGGAGCACTAGAAGACGTTTCATTTTGAGTACTTGGGCCAACAGATTGATTCAACATACTTGTTATCTGCTCAGATTCTTCGTCAGAAGAAGATTCTCCATCATCATCAAACGTTGGAGCCTCATCAGAGTCTGAACTATGTGCTTGAGAAAGATTGGGTTCCAATGTATCATTCACTGGTTCTGTAGCCGGTGTCACTTGTTCTGCATTAGTTTCTTGAACACCACTAGTACTTGGCCCTGCATCAGAAGAAGATGACCCAATCGTTGGTTGATTAACCACTATTATCCTAATAATCTGCTCTTGATTTGCCGACTGATGTAGATAAATAACACTACAAGATCTTCTTCAGAAGGCTCTTCTGGCAAGTCAAATGATTTCCACAATTCACTATAATTGAACAACCACCTGCTCTTTGAATATGAGTTGTATATCGAAAACAATCGACGTGCTGTGTTTCTACCACTCTTCTCAAACTTGGAAGATAGACTCTCTTGAGTGGACTTGCGTAGCCGACAAAGAAACCATCTATCGATTTGGCACCAAACTTTCCGTCTGAATCAATGACTGCACAAGGTGCACCAAACGGTTCTAAGTACTTCAGATTAGGTTTCCTTCGATTTAGCATTTCGAATCAATTCTTCTTGGTAGGTTTGACCGTTAAGACCCTGTTCAATGTATAGCATGCTGCTGCGACTGCTTCACTCCAGGAAACTGACAGGAAGTTTTGAATCAGCATGCATAGTTCTTGCTGTTTCTATTAACGTTCTGTTCTTCCTCTCAGCTACTCCATTTTGTTGCGGAGTGTACGGAGCACTGAACTCATGTAAGATGCCTTTGTCGTTGCAAAACTCTTTCACTCGGGCGTTCTTGAATTCTGTACCGTTATCGCTTTGAATTCTTCTAATAGGGAGATGGTACAGATTTTCAATCTTCCTGAAGAGAATCATGAGATTATCAAATGTTTCGTCTTTGCTCTCTTGGAAGAAGACCCATGAAAACCTTGAGTAATCATCTGTTACGACAAGACAATAAAGATCTCCTGATATAATACGAACATTCACTGGACCGAAAAGATCCATATGCAGTCTTTCGAGCGGCAGCTTGATAGAGTTAATAATCTTTCTTGGATGTGACTTTTTAGTCTGCTTTCCTTTCTTGCATTCTAGACAACTATCAGTCATGTGAAAGCTTCTAAGATTCACTCCTTCAACTAAATCATTGTGAACCAAGTGATTCATCTTTTAGGGTGATATGACCCATCTTTCTGTGCAAAGAATTGACTCCTTCTCTGTGGCTTTCGTTACGAAACATTGAGCCGACTTTGAAGTAGTTGTAGCAACACTCATATCCAGCACATAAAGATCATTCTCGTGAGGAACACGCATGAGAATCCATTCTTCTGGAATCTTAAAGCTCGGTTTAATGATCATGCACTCCTTGTCATTGAAATGGGTGGTAAACTGCTTATCACAGATCTGAGAAATACTGAGAAGATTGTTCTCCAGCTCGGCGATATAGTTGACATTATCAAACGACACCACACTGTTAGATAACTTCCCTTCTGCAACGATTCTACCTCCTTGATTACCGCGAATCCCACGTAACCTCCATTGATTGCTTTGATATCGAAGAGTAAGGCACGCATCCCGTCATGTGACGTGAAGCACCGCTATCCATAATCCACTTCGACAAGATGGATCTTTGGAGCCCCTGCACATGTTAAGAAACTATTTAAAGAGGGAAACCCAAGCCTTTCCGGTCTTGGGTGGAATTGAATATCGTAAGTAGGAATTTTCAATTCAGCATTTGGAACTTTTTGATCAGTCTTTTTGTCATTGACAGTTTCATTCTTGACTGATGCAGATTTTGCACTTTCAGATGTTGTTTTCTTAGCAACCCAGGTTTGAGATTTTATTCGTGCTTTCTTAATGTAGAATTTTGAATCTTTGTTTTCGTTCGACTTGGAAGATTCACCTTTTTCAAAAGTTGATTTCACAGACTTTGATTCAATTTTAGGATTCACTTCAATTTTAGATTTATTGTTTCGTTTTAAGATTGTGATTGGTTTTTCAATCTCTGGGCACTTAAGTTTCTCATCATCTAAATATGTCTTACTTCGGTGATACACATGCTTTGATTTCGGACACTTGCAAGCAATGTGACCAACTTCATTGCATTTGAAGCAAGTCTGAGTATCATGAGAATGTCCACTAGTGGGTTTTACTCCACTTGCGGATTTCGCCTTATCCCGAAGTTCCTTCTTCTTTTTAAACTCATCGTTCGATTTGCTTTCTAATCGAAGCTTCTTCCTGAACGTGTTAGTCCCAAACACAAATTGCATGTTTTTATTCTTATATTCGTGAAATGGTGACTTTTGTTTCTTTCGGTTCATCTTTAACCTCCAAACCCAAACCCGCTCTCCTGTTCTCAGGAAAGTCACCACCATTCTTTCGGTAGTTATTATAAACTTTCTTAGGTTTTGAGTAAAACTTTTTCTCATTTCTCTCAAGATCATCTGATGATACTTCCACAAGTTTGAACAATTTATCGATTTGATCTTCTTTCACGTTTCGAATCGGAAAACTATCATCGAAATATAGTCTATCAGAGTCCTTAACTTTGTAACACACAACGTTAGGATCATCACTTAAGCCATTTTCCGATGATTTATCATCATTTTCGGATTGTGATTCAGAATTGTTCGAACTTGAGTTGGCTCCTCATAGCTGCTATCATCAGAATCATTTGCCAAAACATTTTCTACCACATTTTTCACAACCGCTTCACTGTCATCGTTTGATGTCGTATAGACTACATCAATGTTCTCAGGAAACTTATCATTTGTTTCTGATAAAAGTGTTATGTTAGTTGCCTTTTCAATGCCATCCACTTTCTTGTGACAATAGCTTGCAAGTAGTGGAGGTGGAACATTGCCGTACTCTTTATGCTTCATACCTTTTGGTTTCTCAACATTTTCCTCCGACTTAATCGTAGGAAGAATGTGATCGATGACATAAGCATTTTTCGTATAACTGAGCAAAAGTTGTCTCACTCGTTAGTTTCAATTTTCATATCTTGAAGCTCTTGTTTTGTTTCAACGATGGTGTTTATATACATGTTAATTGCTTTTTGTTTTTCAATTTCCCTTGCATTTAACATTCTTATATTGGACCTTGTTCAAGATTAGCTTTTTCAACATTGCAATAAGTGCCTTTCATCTTATCATAAGTTTCTTTCATCGTGCGATAATCATATCTAAAATTTTCGTTATGCACCGTCAATTCACTTATGATTTGAGATTTTTCAACACATTTCTCACAAGGTTTTGTGCACTTTGTGCAAGGTTTTTCAACCTCCACAACTTTCACAACTTCCTTTTCAATCACTTTTACCTCTGAACCCACCTGTTTCAGATTAGCCATCATTGCTATCTCAGCAATCTTCGTGAGGTTTTCTTCATTCATTTCCTTCGTCACGTCAATGACCTCCTCGACCTCTGGTTTCTTTTCTTCAGTCACTTTCTCTTGTGATGTGTTTCCAAAGTAACCTGCAAAACTAGAATCAAAGTTAGGAGAGATAATGTTCTTCATCTGTGTCTAGTGATAGATCATTTTTTCTTCGTCTGTTCTTTGCATATATTCTTCTAAAATCGCATTCTCCAGAGCTGCATCATCAACTATTGATTCTGATTCATCCACGATCTCTTCCATCAAAGCAACTCCAGTCTTCTTGCCGATATACTTATTCCAGTCAAAGCCTTCGTCTTCATGAGACACAACCAAAGCTTGTTCTGTTGACTTTGAGGAATTATCTTGAACTTCAACTTGAGTTCTCTTTGGGTATAGCTTGTACTGTAACGCTTTCTTGTAATAGTCATTGTTGTTGCTGAAAGGACTTTGGTTGCCACTTTCTTCTTGATTGGTGCATTCGCGTTTGAAATGCCCCTTTTGTCGACATTTGAAGCATGTTACCTTCGACTTGTCAAATCCAAGCTTGTTGCTTGAATTACCAATGTCTCTTCCAGTGAGCGCTACAAACTTCGTGACTTTTCTTATGATTGATGCTAGGCTCCACTTGATATCCATCAGTTCTAACTCTTCTTCATCAACTTGATCGTAATCCTCAGCAGTCATTTCTGGATTTCCGATCTTCCCCGCGACTAAACATTCGTATGATTCAAGTACGGTTGCAAGAAGCGCCATATGTTGTTTAGCCACTTGCTCAGGGAAAATATTCTTCAGATTCACAGCAATGTTACACTAGAAAACATTCGGATCAGAACTAGAATGATTTGTCTAATTTGTCTGATTCGGTTGATTTTGGAACGGAGAGTTTGAACTAGCACTTGAATATCCAGTGTTCGGAGGACGCTGATCATAACTCGGGTATGACTAAGTGTTCGATTGATTTTGTGACGAATGATTCGAGGAATTCATATTCGCACTAAATGTCGTTTGGATTTTCGGACTTTGAATATCTTGAACACCTCGTTTGTAGTAAACACCAACATCTTGCACTACATTTGCATTCTTTGATTTGCCATCTTTAACAACTCCATTTCATGTCCTTCTAACTTGTCAATGAAGGATGATAACTTGTAATGTTGTCAACCTGGACTGTTCTTCAAAACCTCAAGTATGTCGACCACTCCCCCTCAGGAAGTGCATCAGCCAACTTATCAATCTACTCTTCATCAGTCTTTTTAATGTTGTGTCTTCGCATTTGAACCATTAGATGACAATATCTGTCAATCATTTGCTTCATCGTCTCGCCTTTGATCATTGTGAAGATATCGAACTCTTTCTTGATTAACGCTTTCTTGCTCTTAATCATTTCGTCACTTCCCAAGTATTTTGCACAAAGAGCATCCCATAGCATCTGTGAGGTTCACATTCGGGTAGTAATATCAGGATGTCTTCCTTCATAGATTGTTGTATCAAACTGATCATTTTCTTTTCAGCTAAATATGCATCTTTATGTTCTGGTGTGAACTTGATCAAAGCAAGATCTGAACCACGTTCATCTTTTGGCCACTTGTATCCGTTTACAACTGCAACCCAACTGTGAAACTGGTTTGCTTGAACCCGGTTTACAAACTTATCCTTCCACCCTTCAAACTCGTCCATACTCATTAGCTTCGGCGGTTTTGTAGTAGTTCCCATCTCGTTATCCAGATTCATCTGGTTTACTGCGTTTGCATTAGATGTAGAAGCCACTGTTGATGCGAAGGCGTTATGGAAATCATCCATCTTGACAACCAGGCGATTAATCTGAAAACACGTTCAAAAATACTCGAAAACTGATTAGTAACTGACAAGTTCGGTCAAACTTGTGAAGAAAACAAATTTCAAATTCAACAAGTTCGGGCGAACTTGTATGAAATTTTCAAGAATTTTCAGGTTTCAATCAAGTTCGGTCGAACTTATATGAAATTCTTAAAGATTTTCACTTTTTAATCAAGTTCGGTCGAACTTGTGATGGGTTTTGAAAAATTTCCAAGTTTTTCTCCAAGTTCAGGCGAACTTAGCAAAAATTTTCAACAAAAATCGACAAGTTCGGTCGAACTTAATCAAATTTTCTTGAAAAATCAAGCAAGTTCGGGCGAAGATGATAAAAATCAACAAAATTTGATGATTTTAATCAAGTTCGAGCGAAGTTTGGTTTCAAAACATGGTTTTTTTTGACAATTTCGACATGAATTCGTTTGAATTTGATTCTGAAACTTTCAGGGGTTTGTTATTATGTGATTAAGTATGACATATTCAATTTTTAGCCATTTTTGTCCATGAATTCATCAATTATATGAAAAAGTTAAGAAAAATGGTAGAAATAAGTAGAAATAGAATGATTCTTGTGTTGATTCCAGCAAATTTAGGTATCCAGGCTCTGATACCACTTGAAGGTCCGGATCGGTTCACCGAAGAACACAAACTATGCGTTTAATCTGGTTTAACATGCGGAATCCGTTAAACTGAACCGTAATCGTGACAGCGAATCGTAAATAATCAACGTTTATTACGTTCTAATCGACAACCTAAATTTGTATCTAAATTCGTAATCGGGTGAACTTGTCCACCATATGACAAGTTCGGGCGAACTTGTCCATCACACATCAACTTCGGCCGAACTTGTCCACCTCATGACAAGTTCGGGCGGACTTGTTCCCATTTTCACTAAAATCTCCGTATTTTGGTCGTGTGTTCGATTCTAACCTATACAATATTCAACACACGCTCAATCTAGCCTATTTGACAAGTGACAAACACAAAGCATCAGCAGGTTCATAGTAGAGATTACCGAAGTAACACTATGCACTGGTTCATAATTATCGGTTACCATACGTATTCCTAAAAGATATCTACTTCAAAGCTTTAACTACCAGAAAACAAGAATCATGATGTTAGAAAAAATACACTCATCTTCAACATCAGAATCCGACTCGGAAGTCGCTCGGTATTCTTTTGTTTGTGTTGGCGACCAAAACATCCATCTTCTTCACCTCGTTGTAATAGGGTTTTTGGATCTAGGTTTTTCAACATTCAGGTCGGGTACCTGGGTAATTGAGGCTTTTTAAGGAGTGTTTTGGGTCTCGAATTCTGATTTAGATCCTTGTGACGAACTTCTTCTTTACTGGAAGATGAATTGGTGGGTTTATTCTCAATATGCCCATTGTTGGTGAGAGATAGGGGTATAATTGAGTTTTTTTTTCGAGAAATTTAGGGTTTGTGTGGTGGTGAAATTAGTGGGTTTCTGAAACACCATAACAAAAATTGATGGCGATGGAGGTTTCAGGCAACAGTGGTTGCGATATGGTGGTGGTGGCTGTGAAGATGGTGGTAGTGGCGTGGATACATCGCAAACGTCGAAAGGATTAGTTCAAACGTTATGTGATGCGTAACCATATGAAACATGCGTTTCGACGTGTCTGATTGAACTCATTGTAATCTATATAAGCATTGCGATTGGATCTAAACATAAAGTAAATCAAATTTATACCGTTGTTAACGTATTATATGTGACTCGTTCATACATAGAAAATGTAACGTGTATTACAGAAAAGCTAACACGTATAATCAAAAGATATTAATTAGATCTTTTGTAAAAAAGGAAAAAAGAAACCACAATTTGACTCCGCTCGATTCGAAATAAAATTTAGAAAACATTAATAAAATTAATCGCGAAAACATATTATGTTTGACCTGGCTCGTTTCCCAAAAAAAAGTTTACGTTGAAACATACACCAATTCGAATTTATACAAAAACGCAAATAAAAATATGCATTTAAAAATAGTTTTTTTAATAAAAACATATTATATGACCTGACTCGTTTCCATAAAAAGCTTAGTTCGAAACGTAGAGCAAATCGAATTTATACCAACACGTACATAAAAATATGCACGTAAAAAAATTAGTTTTTTACTTAAGTAAAGGAGATATAGTGGTAAACTTGAAACAAAGTACTAGAAAAAAAACTTAATAGGTTAAATTTGTTCGTAAAATCGTGCCAAGTAGCATTAATGTCACGCCACTGGCAGCGACCACCGACATCAGAAAAGCTCGTAAAAATAAAATAAAAAAAAGTAAAAAATAACACCGAATAAAAAACCAACGTAAAATCGTTGAACCACGCACACCCGTTATGACGTGTTAAATTTGTGGCAGTTCATTACATTCCAATGTCTTTAAATGTTAAACCAAACACAAGTTTAAATGGCATTGGTTCCACTTCCGGTTCTAATTCGTATGATTTTGTGAACCAAACAAGACCATATTATAAAGAAAACAAGCCTTAAGGGCGATTGTTTCAAATGGCGTCTCTATTTTATAAATTATAAAGGGATCAACAAAGTAATAACGACACAATTTCTTTCCAATTTTGTTCTCATTTTTCCAACTGGTATATATAGATTATAACTGTTTTCATTTGTCACATATTTACAGGAAAAAAATTAGAACACTTGAAGATTCCTCTAAGTGATATAAAATTAGTCACTGATGATTTTTCAGAGACATACAAAAATATGGTTACCACATACTGCATTTTGTATGATGTTGAACTTGACAAACCTGATCAAGAAATTCCTTCATTCTTAGAATGGAAGAATAAAGAACAAGAGCCCATTATAAAACGCATCCTTCCTAGAGATGACGAGCAAGGAGAAGAAATGTTTTATAGAGAAATCGAGATGCTTACAAGTGTTAAGCATCGCAACATAGTTACTCTACTTGGATTTTGTGCTGAAGGTTCTGAGATGATTCTTGTCATTGACAATGTTTCTAATGGATACCTTGCTAGTTATTTGGAAAACGCCAATGACATATGTATTTTGACTTGGGAAAAACGTTTGAAAATTTGCATCGATGTTGTACGTTACCTTCATTATGAGATGGAAGACCAAAAAGTGATAATAAACCGTGGTATAAATAGCTTCAACACTGGATTAGAAGAAAATTGGGGGGCCAAAATTGTTGACTTTGGGTCCTCTATTTTCTTGCCTCCAAATCAAGAAAATGAAGCTCTGCAACTGGATACACTTGTTGGCTCGCATAACTACATAGATCCAGAATATATGAGTTCTTGTAAGTTAAAAAGAGAATCAGATCTTTATAGTTTTGGAGTAGTTTTGTTTGAGATACTATGTGGGAGATTAGCCAGTGAACCCAATTTTCAAGACGGGGAGTGAAGTAGGGCTAGCTTCTATTGCAAGACAACGTTTCAACATAGGAACACTAGAGGACATGATAGATCCTATACTAAAGCAAAAAACCGGTGAAAACAATTTTAATCTAAATAGAAGACCCAAAAGGATTCTTTGCACACTTTTATTAAAATTGCAAGTCAATGTGTGGCAAAAACTCAAGACCAACGTCCAACAATGAAAGTCGGATTGTCGAGGAACTCGAAAAGGCGTTATTCTTTCAAGTAAGTCATTGTATATATGTGTATATATATATATATGTATATATATATATATGTATATATATGTATGTATGTATGTATGTATACACACACATTCATAAATACACACACATATATATATATATAGAGAGAGAGATGGTTCATTTAAACCATAAAAAGTGAGAAATCGATTAAAACCATAGGTTTTATATGTAAAAATAATATTTTACATAATCTTTTTCAGAGCTTTTGGATATAAATACATGCAGATGTGCTTTTTGGGGTTTTTTTGGCTCAAAACGTTTGAAAATATGTATATAAGATGCACTGCTTTTTTGGAAAAAGAAAACGTTATGTTACGTAAGTTTAAAAGGAGTTTCAAGTTTTCGCAACCCAAATGAATTTTCATCACTTTTGTGTCACATGAGACATGAGAGAGAACATTATACAATTTTCGAAAATACCTTTTTTATACTTGTTAACAATATTTTATTTAAAAATTATATTAAGGGTAGTTCAATCTCAACCATAATTAGATTGGATAGATAGATGGTGGAGATGGGTTTGTTTGGCTTTTCAACTAGAATGAGTTTTTGTTTTAGCCTTCCTCTGTAATGTTTTTTTTTCTTTATTTTTTGCTATCATGTTTTATATGTTAATAGTATTTAAGAAAAATTTTAAAAAATAACGTATGCAGCAATTTACATATGTGTAAAAGCTAAATTACACGTATGTAAAAATCACGGATATTTAATTACGTGACTTTTTTACATATATGTAAATTTTTGCATACATAATTTTTTTTGACATATCCTTTAAATCTTGGACCGGGCCGGGTCATGGTGTTGGACCGGGTTGCATTGAACCAGAGGTTGAACCGGCAACTCAGCGGTTGGACCGGAAAACTGACCGGTTGAACTGGATTTTAGAGGGGTTGGGTCGTTTTTTATAGATTTTTCAAATTTTACCCTATTTTATATAATATTTATGACACCATCCGGTTTTTACATCCAGCCTAATGGGTCCAACCAGTTGGACCAACAAACCGATAAGAAGATCAGTTTGACATCCGGTCTGATTCTGAAAACATTGATTTGTATTGTTTATCCTGCTTGTTCCCTAATGGTTGACTTAAGTTTAATCGGTCTTTCTTATTAATTCTTGTTTTCCAAATCAATTTGAAGATTTCCATAAATTATTTATGGTCTTTTGCACTAATTTATCCCCTTGTATTATTGATTAAAGGAGGATCAAATGCAGTGTCCAGAGATTAACCTGGTTGTTAATAAACTTGAGGAAACATCAGAACTTCAGTTGACTCATGAAAGTATCCACGTAAGGCCCTCTTTTTTTTCCTTTCATCATTCTCTAATATCTAGTTCATATAATTATTAATTTGTGTCTCATTGTTGCAATTATAATTGATGTCAAAGAAAAAGTCAAGAAATATACATGAAAGCACACCACAAAGTGTTTTTAAAGAAATAACATTTGATGTAGTTTGAATCCAGAATAGTGATTTGCCTAAATATGGATAGAATAATTGTAAATATATAATTTTAATTGAAGAGTAATAAAAAATAAATATTAATAAATCGTTTATAATTTTCGTACTAATATATTAAAAAATATAAGCCTTATGTAAACATATATCTGATATAATGTGTTTATATTTTGTTAAATGTGAAGTAAACCATCTTAAAAAAGTACATATATTAATGTATAAGTTATCAGCTTCGTAAAAATTATTCGATTATATAAATTTGTGTAAACATTATTATGTAATAAAATTTCTATTTTAAACTCTTATATTTCACGTGTCTATAACCTGGTATAAATAATGTAATAAAATTTCTATTCTTAAACTCTTATATTTCACGGGTCTATAACCTGGTATAAATAATAACAAAGTTCAACTATACGAAATAAATGTTTAGGTAAATATTGATAATAATATTGGTAAAATATTTTGCTTAAGTTTTGAATTTTTGCAATCTTCCGCTCCATACTATGTATTTTGACAACAACAATAACAACAGTAAATATCTAGTTAAACTTGTGTTTGATGATAAATGTCTTTAGTTATTTGGACACCCCTGCCTTTTATTAGACATCCTTATAGTATTATGCGTGGCAGAGTATAGGATACAACCTTAAATGTACGCCAGACTGTTTGTTGTCGGTTTGTATCTGACGGCTGATTTATGCTCTACGTATACGGCTATAACATGACGTATAGGGGGGCACATCAAACATTTATTCAATGTTTATCGTTTTTAAAAAGTTATATAAAAAGTTGTTTAATATTTATCGTTTTAATGTTTCAGACAAGGGTGTACCTATTGGCCCATCAATGCGCCTATTTGCACACCAAACCCTACCTTTACCTACGTTGCGTATAGGTCTATACGCAGCGTATACGTGTAACCCTATACGCTGCGTATAGGTCTATACGCAGCGTAGGTGAACCCTAAGTGTGCAAATAGTTAGGGTTGGTGTGCAAATAGTCTGGGCCTTCAGACAATTATTTAGTATTTATTGTTTTTAACAAGTTTTATAAAACTTTAACTAATCAACCAAACAAACTGAAATTAACAAACATTACAAGTAGGCAACTGAACGATAAATAAGATAGAGGGAGGATATTGATCAATACGACTGAATGTAAATACAATTCAAAAAACATGCAAAACCCACGACCATATATGGCGGGGCAGGGTCCTGACTTGCCTCGCCCTAATCCGGATACTCTCGTTCTGGTGGTAGTGGTGGTATAGGGTCAACCAGCCACCCAACTAAGTCCTCGATCTAGTCGTCCGGGTGACATACCATCTCAATCCTGGCATTTGTGCCATAAGGTTGCCTCACAGCTCAGTAAATGCATCGAGCATGCTTTGGCGGCTGCTGCGGCTCCTGCTAGGCCTTAGGTTGTGGGTCAAATCCTCAAGCGGCGGCTCCACCACATTAACGACTTGGACCGATATTGCCTCAAAAGGTATTGGCTGCTGCACCGTCCTCCAATCCCTCAGCCAGTTGTTGATCTTTGGTGATAACCCCAGAACAAACGGATGATAGCAGCCACAAGCTCGAGCAATGATCGTGATATAGACCCAATCATAGATACGACCCTACAGCTGCCTGCGGTAGCGCTATGTGAAATACTCTCCTAACACCTAGCAAGTGCGCACAGCCTGTGTGTGAATACAGAATATGAAATTCACTCAGTGCTCTTGCCATGCGGAGCGATGGACGTGGCCATGCAATAGTGAAAATATCGGTAGAGGGGGGTCTCATATGGATGAGACTCTCGCCTTGGTTCTGCAACAAACCATCACCAATCGTGTGCGACCGTGCATTTAATTCATCCTCCAGAACGACCGAAACTGCCTGAGTGTAAAGCGGCGTAATCGTCTCCGGCTGTGCGTACAAGCCACAATTCACCGCAAACTGTGCAAACATCATCTTCTGTCACTAACCAACAAGGAAAAACTCAACCTCCGACAGCGGTTTTTACCAGTGGTGAACCTAGAAGCGGAAAATTTTTAGGTGTCGTTTATAGCTATCTATTAATATTGTTCAGTCCGGTTCGAGTCCGTTCAGTGATTTTAATGGGCATTTCAATGGTTTTTACAAATAATATATAAAATATATATATATATATATATATATATATATATATATATATATATATATATATATATATATATGGGGTAAGGTTAATGCGAGAACCATCTTTATTGCTAGAACCGTGAGAATCACCTTTATTGCAAAATAAAATCTAAAAAAAATCAAAAAAGCACTCAAAATTTTTTTTTACTATTTTTTTAAAAAAATTCGCTATATTTCTTACCCCTAAAAAAAACTTTTTTTTTCGAGTAACAGTTATCCATGCACATGTGCATATGTATCATAACGTCGACAAATTCCGCAATACATTATCAGTAGTAGACAATTGCATTATAATTTACAATACCATCCGTAACACATTACTTTTTACATTACTAATATTCAAAATGCACATGTGCATCATTTTGTATAACCATTATTTAACGTGTTTTGGTAAAAAAGATTGTGATTTTAAATAATGAAGTAGACCCACATACATGTTTTTTGGTTAGTTATATCTAGTGGTTGATGATTTGATTATAGTTGTCACGTTATGATGTAATATGTTGATTTATGTATAAATGGTGTTGATATACATGTAATAAAGTGAAAATATTGCTATTGGTATTGTATTATAGATGGTATGAGGTAATGGAAGTGTATTATGGATGGTAGGAGGTAATGGAAGTGTATTATGGATGGTATCATAGATGAAAGAGAAAGTGTATTCAAAATAGTGTACCAAAACACCTTATTTCATGTTGATACATATAGATGCACATGTGCATTTAATATTCGTAACGTAAAAAGTAGTGTATTACACATGGTAGTGTAAATGAAAGTACAATTGTCTAATATTTGTAATGTAATACGGAATTTGTCGAAGAAATGATACATATGCACATGTGCATGGTAGTGTATTATGGTTGGAATGATAGATGAAAGAGAAAGTGTGTTGAAAGTAGTGTACCAAAATACCTTATTTTCATGTTGATATATATAGATGCACATGTGCATTTCTAATATTGATAACGTAAAAATTAGTGTATTACACGTGGTAGTGTAAATGAAAGTACAATTGTCCAATGTATGTAATGTATTACGTAATTATTTAAAGAAATGATAAAATACACATGTGCATGGATAATTGTTACTTGAATTTTTTTTGAAATATTTTTTATTGTAAACGAAATATAACGAATTTTTCATAAAAAATAAAAAAAAAAAAAAAATTTTTGGGTGTTTTTTAGATTTTTTAAGATATTACTGTTTGTGTTCACATTGTTTCTCACGGCTCTCACAATAAAGGGTGATTTTTAACGGATCCTTATCCTATATTATATATATATATATATATATATAATATAATATATATATAGCGAAAAGTTCATTTGAGAAGAAACTTTTATTGAGAAGAAAAAGAAAAAAAGTTACAATTGTAAAACATTAAATAGTTTTCTCATCTCATTTATTATTATGTTTGACTAATTAATTAGTCATAAAGACTATCATCCTCCACACTAATTTTTTTTTGCCTACACACTTCAAAAGTTATCCTACACATTTCGAAATTTATCCTACACATATTGAAATTTATCCTACACAACTCGTAATTTATCATACACACCTCGTAATTATCCTACACTATAAATGAATTTTTATTTTTATGTTGTGAGAAAAATATATATCTTAAATATAAGTTACAAATTTAATATATTAGTTACTAAAGATGAAACTACCAATTAATGATGTATGCAAGTTTACCAATATACCCTTATAGTTATATTAAGTACAAATATTAAATTAAGTCTAATGAAGCATTCCTAATAGTTGAAATTTCTTCTTTTTTCTTTTTATAAATATTTTTTTCTCATTTGAACCCTCCACTATATATATGTATAGGGGAGGGTTCATTGGGAAACACTAAAAAAGTGGGGAACCGGGGAACACTCTTAAAAATTATACTAACATGTTAAAAATTATTTTTTTCAACGTTTTTTTCTTATAAATACATGTAGAAACATTTTTAATACAAAAGCTAAAAATATAAAAATGTTTAAAACAGTTAAAAATATATATATATATCTTATAAAATTAACTTAACATGTTAAAAATCATTTTTTTTAAATCAGCGCTTTTCCTTATAAAAATGGGTAGAAACTATTCGAAATAAGAAAATAATTTTTATAAAAAAAATTTACCCTTTTTAACTGTTTTATATTTTTAGTTTTTGATTTTTTTTATTAAAAATGCTTCTAACAATAATTATAAGAAGAAGCGTTGAAAAAAAAATTAAAAATTGATTTTTAACATTTTAAGTTAAAATTTTAAAAGTGTTTCCCGGTTCCTCACTTTTTAGTGTTCTCCAATGAAACTAACACTATATATATATATATATATATATATATATATTTTATATCAAAAAAGTGATTAAAAAAGAAAAACATTAAGTTATATAAAAAGGAAAAAGTAATTGAAAATATATAATAAAAATGTAAGAGTTAAATGCTAAAATCGTCCCTAAGGTTTTGTTATATTTGTCTTTTTTATTCAAAAGGACAAAAATGCCTTTCACTTTAACATAAAAAATAAACGAAGTTAATGAATTAGATGGAAATGACAATAAAATTCAAACATGAAAAACTTAAATGCATTAAAAAATCTTTTTTTTTGAACTGCCAACTAAAGTTTTATTAAAATATCACACACTGGTTAACAACTTGCTAAACCGGCATGATTACATCCACCAAAAAAAAAAGAAAATAAAACTATACGTCAAAGGATGCTACATTAAAGTTACACCAATTCTCCTCATGAAAGAGCATTTCGCTCTTTTTTTTTTACCCATAGTTAACTGTACGCCTTAATTTCCTCCATAATCCTATCGAAGCTTGCATGTTTTTGCTGAAATACGGCCTCATTATGAGTCTTCCATAAAACCCAAATAGATACTTGAATGACAGAAAGAATAATTCTAGTATTTTAATCAATAAATTACGAGTCTTTCATTAAAAAATCATTTTAAATGAAACAATCAAATATGACTAAACCTCATGATTTTAGTATTTTACTCAATAAAAAAAGTAAACTGTAATAATGAGTAGATACTAGATGGTTGGTGAGTTTTTTATATCATATTTTATCTTTTTTACTGCTTAATTTAGGTCGAGACTACAAACAACTGTAACAATGAGTAGATACTAGATGGTTGGTGACTTTTTTATATCGTATATCTTTTTACTGCTTAATTTAAGGGGGTTGAAAGTCAAAATTAAAAAAGAATGGATGCATTACGTTCAATTCAATATTTTCAAAATATAATATTTTCGTTATACAAATTTTATACTAGAAAATGTTCGATATGTATTTAGCTGCATGTACTAAAAAAATTTGAGTTACTCATGAATTTCTATTTTTTATAAAATATACAATATACAATATAGATCAATAGACTGGTGTGGAAAGTTTCATCTATTTTCTATAAATTATACAATATAGATCAATAGACTGGTGTGGAAAGTTTCATCTATTTTAGTAATGAAAGTTTTATAATTAAATTGTTGTTTTAGCACTAATCTTTTTCTTCATAATATTGCTTAAAGGAGGAGCAAGTACAACGTCCATCTACAAGCCAAGTCATTGATCATCTTGAGAAACGATTGGAACTTCAGCTAACGAACAAAATTCATGTAAGTCCCTCCTTGATTTTTCCTTTTCGTTGGTGTATATTAAATGAACTTGTCTATATTAACATATATCTATCTTAAAAAATAGGAAAAGCAAATAATTTTATATAATTGTAAGACTTTAACTAATATAAGTTTTTAAACATATGTACAATCTATTGAATTACACTGTTGACTTTAAACCAACTTTCCACACGACTTATAAGCAATCTAACTTTTACATAAGTTAGCGTATGATATCATGTGATTTGAAGTTTTAATATTCTAACAAAGTATATCATAAAAACGAGCATATTAATATCTTTAATTAGCGTATGATATCATGTGATTCATTACAAAAGATGAGTTTCTAAATTGTTGCACTTTGCAGAAACCTCTTTTGTTTTATCTTTCGTATAGTCTAATATGCTAAATCAATGATTTGAAGTTTTTCATTTAGTTTACTATTTAACGAACAAACTTTTGCTTCACATGATCTTATTTTCTTTAAATACTGAGACTCGTTTTTCTTCAACAAAATGTTGGACTCTTTTAAGTTAGTTAAATCATTTAATAGACTTTAATTATGTTTGGACAACATGTCGACTGTACCCTTAATTCACTGCAACTTAAGCAGACAGAACTAACAGGTTTAGAACTTACTTCTCCCGTACCCTTGCTCAGGTCTGCCATAAAAGCAACAAAATTAGTATCAGTCTTCTTATCCTCTGCATCTTGCTTATATTCAGGCTTTATATGACTAACATCACCCTGCTTCTCAATATTTTCTACTTTGACTTCCATACCAACTTCCACTTCTGCTTCCAAACCATCATTTATTATTGTAGAGATTTCTGCCAAAAACGCTTGTGTGATGGTTCTAGTATCTTCCAGATAAAGACTACAATCATACGAACCATCTTTAGTAGTGGTGGTGGTGCTGTAGATCCATTATTGCTATCTGTGTTTATGTTGCTAGAACCCTGACCATGTGAATTTCCAAAAGTGGAAGCTTGATGAGATTTTCCTTTTTGCCTTTGACATTCCCTTGCGAAATGTCTAAGATTTTGACAATTGTAACAGGAGTCAAACTCGGAACCTCATAGAGGTATACCAAACGCTTTACCAGTGTACCAGAACACACATTAGATAAAAGGTTCCTCTACAAAATACTTAAAGGTTCCTTTCCTATTTTCTTGACGACTTTACACTATAAATTACAAACCGAACGGGTTCATGAGAACCGCATCGGTGGCTGTAGATCCGCCCCAGATGTTATGTGTATATATGTATGTAACACTACGATTTACATACATATAATTTACTGTATATATAACTCACAATATTGCATATGTATGACATATGAGTTACATATATGTAAACACTTGAGATGATACGAATAGACACGTCTTTGATTCTTGTACAACAAGTGTATATGAAAGAAAACGTCATATCATTATATAAACATAGAATCGATGCATTGGGATAATTGCTCACCCTTCAATTTAGCCATAATGTTTAAAAATAAATTCAAACAAATACTAAACAATAATATATTGAATGCACGAGTAAAATATGACAAAAATATTCAAACTAATAGTAATGATATATTGGATCAATGATGTAGTGGAGATGGTTAATTCAAACAAAAAGAATTCCATAAAAAAATTCTTTAAATGAGGAAGAGAGATGATAACAATAGTTTTATTAAATTATGATAAATACCATAAATAATATAATGTTAAAATTACATATACACCCTTTAGATATATGTTAAATGAAAATTCTAAATAAAATTTGTGATTAGAATTAGTTCTCATAGTTCTCTTCTCTATGGAGTTCTCACATGACCTAAGTTGTAACTCTCCTTTCATCTTGACACGTAATTAATTTACAGGGACGGAAGTTGGAACACTTAAAGATTCGGCTCATTGATATTAAATTAGCAACCGATGATTTTTCAAAGACATACATGATTGCATCGTGGGATCATCATACTTTGTATAGAGCAGAACTCAACTTTTTTAATACAGAAAATCATCCATCCAGCGAAGGGAAGAATAAAGATGAACATCAAAAGGGAAACAGCAATGTAATTATAAAACGGTATCCATTTGGACATGATGTGTATGGGGAAGAAGAGTTTTTTACAGAAATTGAAATGCTTACCTGTGTTAAGCATCCCAACATAGTCAATCTACTTGGGTTTTGTGTTGAAGGTTCTGAGATGATTCTTGTCACTGAGAATGTTTCTAATGGGTACCTTGGTGGTTATTTAGGAAATGTCAAGGATATGCGTATTTTGACTTGGGAAAAACGTTCGAAAATATGCATTGACGTTGCACACGCGTTGAAGTACCTTCACTATGAGATGGAAGGACAAAGGATAATTATAAACCGTAATATAAAATGTGTCAGCATTGGGTTGGACGAGAATCTGGTTGCAAAGATTTCCGACTTTGGGAATTCCGTGTTTCTACCTCCAAATCAAGAAGACGAAGCTCTCTATCTGAATATATGTCATGGTACACCAGCCTACATGGACCCTGAGTATGAGGATAGTGGTAAGTTAAAAAAAGAATCAGATGTTTATACTTTTGGAGTAGTTTTGTTCGAAATTTTATGTGGTAGGACAGCCCGTGACCCAATTTACCTTAAAGAGAACAACAAAGGGCTGGCTCATGTGGCAAGACAAAGCTTTTGCATGGGAACACTAGGGGACATGATACATCCTATAATAAAGGAAGAAATGGGTGAAAACATTTTTGTTCTGACTAGAGGTCCTAACAAGGATTCTTTGCGTACATTTATTGACATTGCATATCAGTGTGTGGCAGAAACACAAGACCAACGACCATCAATGAAAGTAGTCGTGAAGGAACTTAAGAAAGCATTATTCTTACAAGTAAGTAATTCTTATAACTTTTTGTAAGTCCGAAAACCTTGGATCTTTCAATGATATCAAACAATCACCAATAGTGGGCGGAATCCAAACTTGATGAGATTCAAGAATACCGAAAAAACAAGAACACAAGAACACCGAAAATACTTTTAAACCTTGCACACGATTCTACTACTATTACTAGCAAAACCGTCTGGTACAAGATGAACAACAACCAAATCGCCTCCCTAGCTCTCTCTAGAAATTCTCTGTAACAATGAGGCTTAACCCTAATAATGACTAAACAAAACATTATATAGGGTCCACTAAGAACTTGGCCCATATGGCCTAACCAAAGCCCAAAACACTAATTAGCCCACATGGCTTATTCCTAAACTATCTAACCTCTAAAAAACTAAGCCCAATAGCTTATAATTGGGTTTGATAAAGATAAACATAAACCTACTCAATTATATGGCCTTACAATATCCCCCTAGGTTTATGCTGTCTTTATCAAACTGTTGTCTTCATCATGCCTTTGTGGGAAGATACTTCATGTCTTCATTCTCAAACTTGGGTCTTCTGTTTTTTCTTAATCACAATCAGCTTTGCTTGAAAATTTTGTTGAAAAGAATGCAAGAGGAGGATTCTCGTCAACTCTTTTCTTTGTCAATCTTCTCTCTTTCAAGCAGGTTCACTGGTACTTCTTCAAAGGTACTATCATTTTCAGATAATGACTTGTATCTGATTCTTCTGACTCTTGTACACTTTGTCACGATACTTCATGCTTTGTCTGCAACCAACAACATCTCAATCTTCATCAACCCCTGTTTCTTGATATAAATCAAGCTCTGCACATGCTCAGAAATTCATAAGCAAACATTTCTATATCAACAGAGGAAAGTACCACATGAACATTGTACATCCAAGTAATTGTACTCGGATCAAAATTCAAATTTTATCTTTTGATGATCAGTCAAATCTTCAAGAACGGTTAATAATTTTTAATTAAACAAATAAACAGGACACTATTTTTGGATTTTTGGATTTTCCAATTTTTTTAATTACCTTTTAATATGATAAACTGAAACGCAGAAACTTACTTAAACAGTTACAATATACAATTACAATTGCAATGGGATCAAAATCGTTTTCAGGCAGACCAAGGAACATTTTTCAGCACGAACTTATTCAGACTGGTCTAAGTGATTGCCAATATATTTGTCCTCTAAAACCTAACGCTCAACTTTCATTTTTCAACTTCATGATACGCTTAAGGTAATATTACACTATTATACCCGTGTGCCCCATACCATGACATACCTTCGCGATCAAGGTAAGCACAACGATTCATCGTAGCATGTGAGTATACTGAGTTCATCATTTTGATTTTACAACGTCGGACTATTGGTGAACAGGTCATTACTTTCGTACAACAGAGTGACCAATAGAATTTCCAACGAGGGTTAGGCAAATACCTTTTTGGTACGAATTTAGTTTTTTAGCTTAATGGAATTCACTCATTTTGAGTTTATCTTCCTTTAAGGTATTTGGCCTCTTTGGCTCTTTTAAGATATCCTGACTGTGCCTAGGTCTACATATAATCTGGATGCAACAGAAGGACAACCATGATATCCCCGGATGACTCAACATCATAAAGACCCGAAACCTCAGACGTTGGCTATCTATCAACGCAAGATTTAAGACCATAAAATCATACACCGATGGTATGTTACCCACATGATACATAGTTTGTTATGTTTGTATCACTTAGAATCTTTTATCTTTTTGAGCGTCAAGCCTATCGACATATCACATTAGATCCTAGTCTTTTCAGCTATAGTACCTTACATGTGTTGGTTAAGCCTTTTAACACGAACATTCATTTCATTTCCCATATATGCATTGTTTTAGGATTTTTCTCTTTTCAAATGTTTTTCTTCTTTTCTCATTGATCCCCCTAAAACAATGCCTAAAACGCAACAAACTCTTTTTGGGTTTTTCTCTTTTTATGCAAGTAAAGCTATAGATATATATAAATATCTCTCTATCCCCCTAAATTTGTGCATAAATCTTATGCGCAAATTTACTTTATAAAGAAATGTATGTACAAAGAAAATTGTGAGAAAATGAAAATATTTTTGTTGTTTTTGCTTAACCGTTCTGTCATCTGATTAAAGACTAATCAATAATAAGATTAACGCACAAAATTTAAATTGTACCTTTTTCGCTGATCTTATCTTACCACACTTATCTCCTCCAAGGAAACATATCAACTGTAAGAATAAAACCTTTTGCAACAGTGAGATATTACCCGTTAAGTCTCTGGAACAACCGCTATCAACATCCAAGGAGCGTCAACAGTTCCTCCTTGGTTGTCCCTGAAAAATAAGGAGATTAGTAAGACGTTGGTACCCAGGCCATCGTGGTCCTGGGCTTTCCTGAAGCATCAAAATATGACACTTCTTGTAAGCACATGTCCCCTTTTGTTTCAAGGACTGGTGATGCTGCTGCTTTATGTTTTGCCTTCCAAGTTTGTTTAGGCTTTTCTAATTTCTTAGGCGTCTTTGGCAAAACATTTTGCTTTTCAACCTTGTTAATTATCAAAACTTGTTTAGGTTTCAAAGGTTGATTTCGTTTAGCTTTCGCAGCATTCCAATCCCCATCAGATGGTTTAACCTGCGGAATCTTATTCATCATTGCCTTAGGTTTTTCAACCTTCATTAGCTTAGAATAAGATCTATCCCTTGATGTAACCCTCTGATGTTGTGTATAATATGTCACATAGGGACGATGTGTGCAATTCCTTGCAATGTGACCGGGTATGCTGCAATTGTAGCATGTTTGCTTCTTTACATAAGGAGCATATCCCCATCCATTCGATCCAACTGATGAGGAAATTGAGTTATACGATCTGTTGGATGATTTGTATGCAGATTGTTCAAACTTTCTGCCCTGCTTCTTATGTCCCTGTCTACAACAGTTAGAACATTCACTGTTAGATTTAGCAGTTTCATTTAAAACTTTTGGTTTTGGATGCACATATTTATTTGAAGGGCCTCTCAAAACTGGCTCAGAAACAACCCTTTTCACATATGCAAGAGCATCAACAGACAAATTCGATGTTCTTAAACAAACATCCTCAGCTTCTTCGCAAACAACATCATCTCCCTCAATCCAATCCTCTACTTTTACCTCATCTACACATGAAGTAGAAGCATCAGTATCGTTCACACATTTAAGCTCAGAGCTTGAGTTGCTCACCTTTTGTAGCAGCTCTGATAAATCATCTGCTGTTGAGTTAGCTGCTCTAGAAGACTCATAACTGGATTTACGAGATTCAACTGATTCTAATTTCTTAGAAACAGTTGCTTCAGGTGATTCACATTTTGAGTCAGATGGTGCAGTTAACTCAGTCGGTTCATTAGCCAGATTTTCATTTTTCTCAAAACTCAATGTCTCTGTTTGCTTAGAGACATCTACTGATTTAACAAAGACAAGTGCAGATGCTGGTTTGGTTGTATTTTTAGGTTTTGAGATTTTAACCTTTAAAGGTTTTGCTGGCTCAACCTTGACATCACCAGCCCGCCCATAGGCCATGTCAGGCAAGTTGGCTATCTCCTCTTCAGTCATAGGAATAGAGGTATAATTGTGATTGTATGGTGGAGGAATGGATACATATCCCAAACCCTTATTCCTAACTTCTTTCTTACTAAATTGTAACTGGTGATTTATCATTTTTTCAACTTTTTCACTAGAAACATCAAATTTCTTAAAATTAAACTTTGTATTTTCAAAAGTTGATTTTAGAGAATCAAGTTCAACAGTTAGTTTTTCAGAAAGTTGTTTAAAGTGGAGATACCTACACTTTTCTTGACTCAAATCATTATGCAACTGTCGGATATCACGCTTTTATGCCTCCACCATATCCTTGTATCCATTAAATTTCTTTTTAATCTGATATAAATTAGATTTGGACACTTGCAGTTGCATAATGAGTGAATCAGCCTGAGCTTTGTAACCATCTACCTTTTCTCTACACGCTTTGGTACAACAAATGTTATCTACACGTACCACTTTGATCGTGGGAGTGAAACCATAAATCTGAGTACCTGTACAGTGACCTGATTCTGAAATCGATGATGAATCAGCAGGAGTGGACAAACCAACTACGACAGGGAATGGAGCAGCAGGAGTGGATGAGCAAACTGCATCAGATATGTTGCCTTGAGCCTGCTGCTTGTCAGCTTTATCATATGATTTGATGATTGAGATCAGCTCTTCCGGCATCATTTTATAACATTCGGTTGTCAAGATTATCTGATTCACATTCTTAAACCAGCTACTATTTGGTTGATCTGGAATCCTTTTTAGAACATCTAGAAGCCTCTTGTTACTCATACGATTTGGCACCATGATTTCAGCCTTCTTCATATCAGTGAGCAGTTCAAATAATCTGTCAATCAATGCTTCTACAGATTCACCAGGAGAGTAGTGAAAACCTTCAAGATGCCGCGTAATCACATCATTCTCAGTAGAAGACATTTTTAAAACTTTGAACTGTGATCCCCCGAAAATGTGATCCCCCGGAAAGTCTTTGCCGAAACCGAGTATTAAAACTATGCTTTTGCCAACTTGAACACTTTTGCAATCAAACGGACCCGCTTCCTCTATCGCACCTCAAGACCCTGTCAAAACTCTGAAGGTGTCGGAGGTCGACGGAGAAGATAATGAACGTTGGTTGTTA
This sequence comes from Scalesia atractyloides, assembly GCA_947069175.1. Classification (NCBI taxonomy): domain Eukaryota; kingdom Viridiplantae; phylum Streptophyta; class Magnoliopsida; order Asterales; family Asteraceae; genus Scalesia; species Scalesia atractyloides. The sequence continues at coordinate 18,027,299 of CAMTDV010000016.1, read as the reverse complement.
TGACAATGTGAACCGTGAAGATAATGAAGATGGAGGTAAGGTTGTGGAATGAACGACGGTGAATGCGGGATCAGAGAGGTGTGCGGTAGAGCGATGAAGTGTGCGAGTGCGATGGAGTGTGCGATGAGGAGTGTGTGCGGAGGTGTGCGATCGGAGGATGACGGAGTGTGCGATTATGGTGAGTGCGCGGGGTCGGTTGACGATGAAGAGTGTGCGGTCGGTGATGAGTGTGCGGTTGGTGATCGATAGTGAGGAAGAGGTGGTGGTTGTCGGAGACGTGTGATGAATATGATGATCGGTGTATGGTGGTTATGATGATTGGTGGTCGTGGGGCGATGTTGAACAGAGGAGATGATCGTTGATGAAGTGACGAAGTGGTGAATGGAAACTGTGAATGACGTTAACAAACGATGGTTCCACTGGAATGAGGATGACGATGATGATTAGAACAAGTGAAGATGGTGGAAGTCGACAATGGTGATATGATATAGATGGAGGTGGTGGTCGTCGGACGAGAAACTTGCAGGTCACCGGAGATAGTTGATGATGATGTTTAATGATGGAGGTGATGATGTGGTGTACGGTTAGATGGAGTGTGCAGTTGTTATGGCGGTGTGCGGTGGAGATGTAGTGTGCGATTGTCGTTATGTAGATGATGATGAACAAGTAGTGATGAATGATAAGGTCGCACACTTCCGATATAGTCACACACTATCAAAACTTTATTGTGTGTCAATTCGCAACTCCAATTCGCACAATTCCACACCAACTTTCAATGAAGATGATGATGATTTAATAATTCGCACAAATGTAGTCGCACAGTAACTTATTTTAATAACCAATCACCAACAAAATCTAGAAAATCAAGGAGTCAAATTTGAAAATTTATTTCGAGAGATTATTTCCACCAATAGTCTCCTAAAAATCAGGAAACATAGACTTCAAGCCACCAAAGCAGATCAAAACGTGGATTTTGAACTGTTCTTCAAATCTTCAAGTATGTTCTCCGTGTTCTTGAAGATTTCAACAAAAGTTTCAAAAATTCGTGAATACTTTGATATCAAAACCGAGCCTTCGAAAGACTTCTTAGGCTCTGATATCAATTGTAAGTCCCAAAACCTTGGATCTTTCAATGATATCAAACAATCACCAATAGTGGGCGGAATCCAAACCTGGTGAGATTCAAGAATACCGAAAAAATAAGAACACAAGAACACCGAAAATACTTTTAAACCTTGTACACGATTCTATTACTATTACTAGCAAAACCGTCTGGTACAAGGTGAACAACAACCAAATCGCCTCCCTAGCTCTCTCTAGAAATTCTCTGTAACAATGAGGCTTAACCCTAATAATGAATAAACAAAACATTATATAGGGTCCATTAAGAACTTGGCCCACATGACCTAACCAAAGCCCAAAACACTAATTAGCTCACATGGCTTATTCCTAAACTATCTAACCCGCTAGAAAACTAAGCCCAATAGCTTATAATTTGGTTTGATAAAGATAAGCGTAAACCTACTCAATATATGGCCTTACACTTTTAACTATTGATCCCTAAAATTAATCAACATACTATTACTGAAATATTAAAACAAATGTAAAGTGCTATGTTAGAATAAATAATAACACAAAACTGATTACCATATGTAGCCCGTGTTGTAAAAATTGGTCTAGGCGGCCGAGTACTCGTCCATTTTTTGGTACTCGATAGGGTATTCAGACGATTTTCTTCAACTTGGTGAATATTACTCTGAATCGGTAAAAATCGGAGCTAGTTGGTCCAACTAGGACAACTAAGCCAAGTTAGATTATCATTGTTTACACCGATTGTTGTTTTTCACTGATTCTTCTTAAACTTTTGATGTTTTTCACGGATATACCTTGGAAGAGAGTTTTTTCCTAAATGATTGTTCGGGAAAAATATTTACCAAAATGGGTGATTTGAAAAGTATTTACCAAAATAGGTTTTTTTTTCTAAAAACATTTGTTTCCTCCTTCCTAATCTAATAATTAGTAGTCCAAATAGTTTAGCTATTATACATTAATATGTTTTTGAGCTTCAACTTAAACTGGAGTGATTAATAAAGTTGGTTTTATTAATTCTTTTGCTGGAGCTTTAAGCTTTGGAAAAAAATCAATAGACAAACAATGCTATTTAATCTTATGTAAAATAGTTTGTAAAATAAAATCAAGTTCTAAAACTTCTCACCAAAAGTTGTTGTTCAATTTTAGTCTGGTTAAAAGAAATATTAGAAAAACGTTTCTTATTACATTCTCTAAGCTATTTCAAAAAATGTACTTAAAAGTATGTGGTTAAAAAAAAACTAAAACAACATTTTCAAAAAAATATTTACAAAATAAAAAATCTATATCTAAAAAACTGAAAACCTGTCTAATAAAAGAATTCACTAAAACTTGTTAAAGAAAACATCTTTGGAGAAATTTAAAAAAACCTTTTAATAAAATGTCATAATCCAACGGAATGTTTTCTTTTTCGTTTTAATCTATAATTTATATAAGCTAATACTAATTAGTAAATGGCAATCAATACCAAATTTTCTTTAGTTAATATTGAATTAGGTAATATCCAATGAGATTTGAAAAGAGACAAACAAATTATAAAAAAAAACTAGTTAAAACAAGGAAAAACGGGTTCTCCACTATAGCATAGTGGTTGTTCCCATCTCAGTGAAGGCTTGGCCTGGGGTTTTACCCAAGTTCGAGTCTAAGGGGGCACATTTTTACTTATTCCACGGGGTTTCTGCGCATCAGGGGTGTGCTACGCTTTCTAGCGGTGGTCGGGTAGTCGGCCTTTGGACATGGCTCCGAAAGGGTGGGTTTACACGTGGAAAGCAGTTAGCCGTTCAAAAAAAATACAAGGAAAAACACCCATTTTGATAAATACTTTTCAAATCACCAATTTTGGTAAATATATTTTCCACCAACACCCATTTAGAAAAAAACTCCCTTGAAAGAAGAGCATTAAATAATTACCATATTTATAATATTAAAAAATAAACATTAAATTTGGAAACACTTATTATTTGAATATGTATCCTATTGATTTATATTGGTATTTATGTATTGTGTTTTATATATATAGATGTGTGTGTATAGGGTTAGGATCATGTGAGAAGCACTAGGCAAATTGCGAAAATTGACAAGCATTCTGGACCATACATTTTCTCTAAGCTTTTCGTAATATACACATATGTATAGTTTAAAATTGACTATATACATATGTGTATAATTCAATATACATATATGTATATAGTCAATTTTAAACTATACATATGTGTATATTACGAAAAGCTTAGGGAAATGTGTGGTCCAGAATGCTTCTCAAGTTTCTCAAATAGGATGGATTTCTCTTAGGATCCCTACCTTATATATATATATATATATATATATATATATATATATATATATGTGTGTGTGTGTGTGTGTGTGTGTGTGTGTGTGTGTGTGTGTATATATGTATGTATGTGTGTGTAAACCCTCTTGATTGTGAACACTAGTAAACTAATCCTAGCTCTTGATTATTAATATATAAGTGTAAATCAATGGCCAGAATTGGATGATTAAAATACTCTTTACGATTTGAGGATGTAAATCAATGGTCAGGATTTGTTTACTCGGTTCAAAAATATAATAGTGTTCACTCTAGATCCCCACCTTATGTATATATTAGTAAACTTATGATATTTAACATATATATTATTTCCTTAAAGTTAATTTCTTTATAATTACCATGTCCGAATATTCTTTAAATACTCCCCACCTATGCCAAATAGTTACAACTCCCCATTCGACCGACTTGAGACGTCTTAAAACTTCCACAACCATCAAACATATCATAAATTGTTAGGTTTGGCATTGTAAAATATCATTTCGATCTTATTAGGTTTACTTGGGATTTAAGCCTTAATCCTACCTTTTACACTGTGAATTTATGACTTTTTTGGATTGCAGAAGTGATAAAAATTCAATCTCAATCTTTTAGAAAACATATAGTATAGTGCACATATAATGCATATTGGTCGTTGTTTGAAGTCTATGATATATATCACCGGGTTATCAATTTTATCATCATTATGGTTTTCATATATAATATCTTTAACAAACTTTTAATACCCAATAATTGAGTTTCTGTTATTAATTTTTAGTTTATCTATATCTGTTTCAATAACCGTTTTGAACACCAACCAAGCCACACCTCATCACTAATATTTTTTATCAATTTCTAGTCTTGATTACTATGTAATTTAACAATTTAATTTTTTTCTATTAGCATTCACTAATTTGTATATAATTTTTTTTCAACATCATTTTAATCACCAATTTTAATATAACAAGATTGTTATGAACATATGAATTTTATTTGGTTCGTCATGTTTGACAGAAAGAAAAGAAGGTCAGCCCTAGTATTTCACTTGAAGACATAAATCAGGCCACACAAAACTTCCACAAAAACAATTGCATTGGCAAAGGAGGATTTGGGAGTGTTTATAAAGGAAACCTTCAAGATGTTGATGGGAGTAAAATCATTGTCGCAAAGCGATTGGATACGAGTCTTGGTCATGGGGAACAAGAATTCTTGAAGGAACTCCAAATTCTTTTGGAGTATAAGCACGAGAATGTCATTGGTCTCGTAGGCTATTGTGATGAAAAAGATGAAAAAATCATTGTGTGTGAATATGCGTCCAAAGGAAGTCTTGATAGGCATTTGCACAAAGATGATCTTACATGGGTAATGCGACTCGGTATGTGCATTGATGTTGCAATCGTGTTGGATTTTCTTCATGGAGGATTTGGAAGACAAGCAAAGGTCATACATAGGGACATCAAAATTGCAAATATTCTACTTACCCATGATTGGAAAGCAAAACTTGCTGATTTTGGGCTTTCCTTAATAAGTCCAATAGATCAAGAAACAGACTATGTCATCAATCATGCATGTGGTACACTGGGGTATTTAGACCCACTTTACAATAAATTGGGATTTTTAACCACAGATTCATTTGGCGTTGTTTTATTTGAGATGTTGTGTGGGAGATCGACGTTTGCAATCAAGGAACATGAGGGCCACCATCTACCAGACTTCATTAAAAACAAATTTGAAGATGGAAAGCATGATGAGGTGGTGTTCAAGCAAATACGTGAAAAAATTGAGCCCATGTCATTGACTACATTTATAGAGATTGCCTACCAATGTTTACATCATGAAAGAGAAAAACGACCATCGACAAGAAAAGTTTTAATACAACTTAAGAAGGCATTCGATTTTCAAGTAAGTTTTACGCGTGGTGTGGTGTTCCTTTAGCTGCTTAAAATAATCCATAACTTTGGTTTTTGTTCATCATAAAAAATTATTTATAATAATTTATTATGCCATTAATCTTTTAACCACTTGAAACATATACATATACGAAAGACAGGATCGAAAGATGGATCATGAGAAAACTCAATTTAATATAAAAAAAAACAAAACCAACCGAATAATTTATCACATATGTGTAATACATGTTATATTACTATGCAATAGTGAGTTTTTTTTCCATATTTTTTATAATTTGTGTAACGCATATATGCAGTTTATGCAAAAAAAAATGAAAAAAAAAACACTATTACACATGTGTAACATTACATATGTGGAATATAAAAAAAGTCCTTGCGGTCCGCATCGTGTTTTTCAGTTGCCTTTTGTCTTCCTTATTTATATTGAGTTTTCTCATGGTTCTTTTCGTACATATACATATATGTGTGTATAAAGGGTTTAAGAAGAAGATTTTTTTACGAGAACATAAAGAACAAAATAAATCATTTATTTTTTTCTAGTTAAAACACAAGAAAATGTTTGAAATGTAAGATCAGTTCAATTAACTTAAAAATATATATAAAAACAAACTTCCTTTGTTTAAAGAACCTACACATGTGTAAATCATATGTGTTTCCTAATCATAACCTAAACATGTTTAGATAAACGTTTAAAAAGACAAATGAACAAATTGGTTAAATAGTTTTTTTATGTAGATAACATAAAATTTTGTATGTAAGTAAATGTTTTTAAAAAATATGAACAATTGATAGAAAATTTAAACGATTTCAGTTTGTTCTTTTTGTTATCGCAATAATTTAATCTTTTATAATGAACATCACCCTATATCTTATATGTGTGTTAGAGTGTGTACACATGGACACGTTCTTTTATAAAACCGGTTTTATTTGAGAATTGCGAGAATCCCGAGAAGCACATAAAGTATTTGTAAGTAGCGTGTTGATGATTTAATGAGATATTGGGTAGATGATTATGTAACCACCCAAGGCCAGCTCTTGGGCCGCCAACCCGTGCCGTCGCTCGAGACCCAAAATTTCAAAGGGCCTGAAAAGAATTTTATATACTTTTATATGTAACGTCATTATATAATATATATACTAAATCATATATTTAATATTTGCATCCATCTGTTATGCAAAAAAAGTGTTGGTGTGGAGTAGAAAAATCATCTCAAGATAATGCAAAGGTCTTAGGTTTAAGAATTGGCTCTACCACCAAGGTTTTATTCTTTTAATTCATTTTCCCTTAACTACAATTTTAGACCCAATTGTTTTTTTTTTTTTTTTTGGACTGTGGCCTAAAATTTTTATATAGTTCTCGTGGACGGCTCAGTAACCACTCTCTATATCACATTAATAGCAAAATGTAGAGGTGCACTTGTATATAATGCATTGATAATTAAGGTAATTTGAGAGATATTTATTACATTTGCACCAACAGATGTAATATGTGGTTCTTATAGTTCTTAGTTCTTAATATATTTGTTGTTCTGATTCGAACACTTATTATATGTAAACATATATTTTAAAAACCGTGTTTATTTTTGATATTTTGGTGTATTGGTTTAAGTTTTAATTAGTTTATCTTTATGGCATAATAACGAATATATTTTATATTTGAATCTAATTAGAATAATCATCACCCAATTAAAGCAATAGATCGTATCCTTATTATGTACAGGTGTGCTAAACTTACAAAGTTTAATCAGTTGTGTGTAATTTAAAGTAGGGATAAGCGTTTGGTACCAAGTATCAGTATAGTTCAGTATGTATTCGGTACCCACTTTTTTAAAAAAATGGTTTCGGTAACACTATCGTATAAAGAGAGCATTTTGTAACAAATACTGATACCTACCATATAAAGTGTGATAACATATGAACTTCAATTGTAATTTATCCATATGTATTTACACACGTGTGGGTGTGTTTGTGCGGTTGCTCGTAAACATTAGATCATACCCTTTAACTCATTTCAAACTGATTGTTTTTGCACTCCTTTCTTGATTTACAGAACATGGCGTCAACAATGACCAAGTTCGCCCGCTTAAAAATCCCATTGGAAGACGTCGTAAAGGCCACCAACAACTTTAATTATGATAACATCATTAAACATGGTGGATTTAGTAAAACCTATCAAGGACAACTCTTGCGATCCGGAAAGTTGATGAAGATTGCTGCAGGAAGGTTTGATTGTAACCACGAGGAAGGAAACCTCAAATTCTTGACGGAAATTTCAGTCCTTTCTGATCTCAAGCATACAAATCTAGTCTCTATTATTGGGTTTTGTGACGAAGACGAAGAAAAGATCATAGTAACCACGTATGAGGCCAATGGAAGTCTCGAGCAGCATCTAGACAATCCGAACCTCACATGGATGCAAAGATTGAGGATATGTGTAGGCGTGGCTCAAGCTTTGAGTTACCTCCGTTATGACAAAGGACGTGATTATTGTATTATACATTGTAACATCAGTAGCGACACAATTTTATTAGACGAGAACTGGGAAGCCAAGTTATCCGGTTTTGAAATTTCCATCAAACAAGCATTATACCATAAGGATCAAGTTTGCCTTATTGAACATGTTGACACAATGGGGTATGGAGACCCAGCAATTGAAAAGACCAGAGGTGTGACCCACAAGTCAGACATCTACTCATTTGGTGTCGTTTTATTGGAAATATTGTGTGGTAGGAAAGCCTTCAGTAACGAGGCTAATAGGTTTCTAGCTCCATTGGCTAAGTATCATTATGAAAACGGAACACTGCAGGATATAATCCATCCTGATCGATGGCATCAAATGTCAATGAAATCACTCTTTAAATACTCAAAAGTAGCATATTCTTGCTTAAAGGAGGAGCGAGCGCACCGCCCAAATACAGACAATATTGTTGATACTCTTGAGAAAGCATTGGAATCTCATTTGCAACATAAAACTAATGTAAGACCCCTTTTTTGTTTTTATCATCGTGTTTCGGCCTTCATCATTTTCGCATAACAAATTTATTTTTGTTTCTATACGTTATTTCATATTGTACTTAAAAGTAGGTCAAAACATACGGATGGTAAAAATAAAAAAAAAAAAAAAACAGGTGGAAAAACTCCAAACATTTGGTATTAGAAAATAGTCTACATTAAGATATGAAACTAGTATCATATTATTTCAGTTTTTGCGGGTTTGAGATTGGTATGATAATAGGTGATATTCGTCTGACTACTCAGTCTCTTTTACCCGAATCATAATCTAATATACTAATATATTATATAAACATAAGAAATATAGTAAGTGTATGTTAAACTTGTTAAAAAAATTTAATTAACAGTTCAACCTTAAATTTTTAAAAGTGTTGTTGAGTATATGATACTTTAATTAGGTCTTGATGTGAGTTTAAGATCGGATTGTCGGTGATGGTCATCCCAACGGGGGAAATTATAACCAATTTTCGACCATCAACCAGACTAAAAAACATAATAGAAGCCAAATGAAAGAGTGCGACCATACGTTTCTAGTTGCGACAACTAATTAAGACTTTAATTAGGTCGATAACTTTGAATGTTTGTTTTAGAGGATCTACAAAGTATTAACGGCACAATTTCTTCTCAGGTTCTTTTAAATTGCATACTCATTATTCTAGAAAATATGAGTGGTAACTCTTTTCCTCCATGTCACATATTTGTAGGGAAATAACTTGGAACACTTGAAGATTCGACTCAGCGATATAAAATTAGCCACTGAAAATTTTTTCAAAGCCAAACAGATTTGTGGCTAACGGATGGTATACTTTGTACAGAGCAGGACTCAGCCATGTTGATATAGAAAATTCTTCTTCTATAGAAGGGAAGATTGGAGGTGAACTACCAAAGAGACACAACACTGTAATTATAAACGCCTCCTTCCAGAGATGATGAGGAAGGAGAAGAATTGTTTTTTTACAGAAATCGAGATTCTTACAAGGGTGAGGCATCCCAACATAGTCACCCTACTTGGAATTTGTGTTGAAGGTTCTGAGTTGATACTTGTCACTGACAATGTTTCTAATGGATACCTTGCTCATTATTTGAGAAATATCTACGAAAGGCGTATTTTGACTTGGGAAAAACGTTTGAGAATCTGCATTGATGTTGCACAAGCACTTAATGATCTTCACTACAAGATGAAGGTAATAAATTGTAATATAAGTAGCTTCAACATTGGTTTGGACGAGAACTGGGGGGCAAAGATTGTTCACTTTAACTACTCCGTATTCCTCCCTCCAAATCAAGAAGACGAGGCTTTCTATCCTAATAGGATTGCTGGCAACAATTACTGCATTGATCCGGAATATGAGAAGAGTGGTAAGTTAAAACGAGAATCAGATGTTTATAGTTTTGGGGTTGTTTTGTTTGAAATGCTATGTGGGAGGACATCATATGACGTAATTTACAAGAAGGAGAGTGGCAAAGGGTTGGCCCCTGTGGCAAGACAAAACTACCGCATGGGAAAACATTGATAGATCCTATAATAAAGGAAGAAACGGGTGAAAACAGTTTTGTTCTAATTAGAGGACCTAACAAGGATTCTTTGCATTCGTTCATTGAAATTGCATACCAGTGTGTAGAAGAAACTCAAGACCGCCGTCCAACAATGAAAGTCGTTGTCAAGGAACTTGAAAAAGCATTATTCTTCCAAGTAAGTCAATGCTCTAAAATATTAACCTTTTTTTCCAAGTATGCATACATCTTATTAAATCTTACCTTCTTGTTCATTTGTTACACGTTGTTTTTTCACTCCTTTCCTCTTGATAAACAGAGCATGGCATCAACAATCGCCAAGTGGTTCCCTTACGCATCTCATTGATGCCATAGTAAAGGCCACCAACAACTTTCATGAAGATAACATCACAGGCATGGTAAATATTGTACCACATACAAAGGACTAGTCTTGCGGTCAGGAGAGTTGATGAAGATTTCTGCAAGGAGGCTAGACCATAAACATGGCCGAGGAGACTTGGAGTTTTGGACTGAAGTTTCAGTGCTTTCTAATCTCAAGCATACAAATATTGTCTCTATTATTGGATTTTGTGATGAGAAAGATGAGAAGATCATCGTAACTACGTATCAGGTCTATGGAAGTATCTTGAGTAATCTAAGCAACCCAAGCCTCACATGGAAACACAGATTGAGGATATGTGTAGGTATGGCTCGTGCTTTGAATTACCTTCACTATGATGACGGACGTGGTTATGCTATAGTACATCGTATGATCAATAGCGTCACAGTTTTATTAGACGAGAATGCAGAAGCCAAGTTATCTTGTTTTGAATATTCCATCAAACAATCTAATAAGGACCAGGCCCCCTCTGTGAACCCATAGGCTTCATGGGGTATATGGACCCGGCAATTGAAAAGACCGGAGGTGTGACCCACGAGTCGGATATCTACTCGTTTGGTGTCGTTTTATTCGAAATATTGTGCGGGAGGGAAGCATATATTGAGAACGAGGCTAATATGTTACTAGCTCCATTGGCCAAACATCATTATGAAAAGAAAACGCTCCAGGATATAATCCTACCTGATCTATGGAATCAAATGTCTCCACAGTCCTTCCTTGTATTCTCCAAAGCAGCATATTCTTGCTTAGATGATGAGCCATCAGACCGGCCAGATATAGACTACATTGTTGGTGAACTTAATAAAGCCTTGGAACTTTCATAAAATTTTGTAAAATCTTTTTTTTTTGGGGGGAAAATCTCGAAAATAGCCATTGATCAAGCTTAATTTCCAAAATGGCAACCTCCCAAGTCTTGGGAGAGACGTTTCACGGATCCATGTGCATGGGAAGTGTGATCCAATACAAACATGACAAGTGGGAGACGTCTGAGGCTTCTGGGAAGCGTATGAGGACTTCTAGAAGACGTTAAGGAAGCGTCTGAGAGGTATCTAGACTTCTTGAAAGCTTTGAGACTTTTGGAACGCGTCTGAGGACCTTTTGGAAATAGGTATCAGTCAATGGCCATTTTTCAAGATTTTCCTTTTTTTTCTTATCATTCTGGTACGTCAGTTTTGAAACTTTTGTCATTTTATTACTTTATTCCATTCGTTTCGGTTGATGTTATCACTTTATTTCAATTTCTTAGCATCTCCACCACCACATACGAGTATACCTGCCTAAATTAAAGAGAAGTACACGTGCTGATTCCTTTAGCAAAGACAAATACGAATAAGAAGCGTAAATGAACCAACATCATAAATTACAAAACCCATACAACTATCAGAACTCTAAGTGTAATATAAATCGTTAAAATAATGCATCAAAAGGTGCAGATATTTGTGTGATTTCTTAATAACTGTTATTAGATTTTGTTTTATTATACAACTAGTTGGTTCCCATCCACACGTTGCAGCGGCGTTCCAGTATGTTTAAAACGAGTGGCAACTAACAATAGTTCACGTAGAAAAGTAAATTAGCAATGGGTAATTACCCGTGCTTTGCCACGGGTTGAAGATGTAGATACAAATATGCAAGGTGCTATATAACTTTATTGAACTTCAATTAAACGAAAGGAACAAACTTTTATTAAAAAATATCAAGTAAAGAACTGGGTCAAAAACATTACCACAAAACTTACATCAGGGTTGTCTTCCGAACGCTCATATAATTTGTGTAACCTGCTCATCCGCAGAAACTAATTACATTCTAAAGCTATCTTTTATGTTGGTTCAGGCCCCACTCAACTCACACACTACACACAATTTGGATGAGATTATGTTGTGTATTGAACTTTCAACAAGATTACAACTGAAACAAGAGTTGTACGTGAGTTAATAAGAATGAAAAGCTGCACATATTTATTAAACAAATGAGCTATTATTAATAGCCATACTAATAACAACGTGGGAATAATAAAAGCTAATAAAATACTAATATTTACTAAAGAATCGGTAAACCAACGAATGTGCACTTCCTTGAAACTTGGTCAATCCGGACCAAGTCATTACACGTGACCAATTAGCTACTGAACCATTTGACCCGTGATCGATACTGTGCCGGCCCATGACCCGTAAACGAACCGATTAATCCAACAATCACCCCCTTAATCGGTTTGTTCATACCACTCGTTCACCGAAGCGCCGGATCACTTTCTTGAAACATCACTTGGTCACGTCCAATGTCTTCTCGGTTCAACCCGAATCAAATTCACCAGACTTGCAACATCTTTCACCATCGTAATCGTGATGTCAATCTTTTCTTCTTGCTACACTTGCTACTCCACTTGCTTCTTGCGATACGAACACACGGCTTCGGTCATTCTCTTTCTAACGTGAACACTTTCGGTCTTCAGTTCACGAATCGGTCAAATGTGGACTCTCAGTCTTTGTTCACATGCAATCTCAGTCTTTCTTTCTGTCATTCGGTCTTAGCTTTCTTTCAATATAAGCTTTCTTCGGTCTATCATAGTGCGAACCTTCGGTCACCGTCACACCTACGGTCTCGGTCTAGTTGCCGCGGCCTTTTTGGTCTAATGCCGGAACTTACGTTCCAGCAACGGTCTTCTTCCTACCGGTTCTTCTTCCGCCGATGGTCACGGTCTTCTTACGTGATAAATGATCATCTTCTTTCTTTCATATCGGCACATGCAACACCGGTTCTTTCTTGTAATCGAATGAAATCCCAATTTTTTCTGCTTCTTTCTTATTCTTCCACGATCGTTCTTACTTTCCGATTGGGGACGACTCTTTCTTTCTCACACTGGTCTGTTGCCGACTTTCTTTCTTCTTTCTGGCAGCTTCTTTCTTTCTCTTTTGCTGCTTTCTTTCTCGCGGTCTGATCACATATGATCACGGTGAACCGCTCCTGCTACTGCTTCGTTCCAACCCCGCAGGCAAGGGCTTCTCACTTACTCGAAACCGACTCTCAAACTGGGCTTATCCTTCTTCGCGAGCCCTAGGCTATGATACCAAATGTTGGTTCAGGCCCCAAACACTATGAACACACACTAAACTCTCATTTACCTTTCAATTAATAGAACAAAGTTGGTGTAATTTCGTGAGTTTAGTGTGTGTTCATAGTGTGTGATTTTTGGGGCCTGAACCAACATTTTATTGGTGTTGGTTAAACTCACAAAGGAATCAATATCGTTGATGAGTAAGTGGTCAAAGAGAGTACTGCTACTTCAGCTATTCATCGTTGAAAAATCGATAAGAACAGCGATCACAACATTCTCTTCTTGAATGCAAATTAAAATCGCATTGAACAACTTGTTTATTGTGCCAATCAATACTTGTCTTGAGGTTTTTATAAAAGTTTATCAAAAAAATATCTCTACATTAATTAAATGTATTAAATAGAAACTGCAATTTAAATTAAAATTGTATCCCCCATCCTAGCCCAGTTGGGTAAGTTGGGCCGGTTTCTCCTTAGAGACTCCGGTTCGACTCCCGGCTTGGGCAAAAGGTGCGGGACGTCTCAATGATGGATCGTTTCCTATCGAGGCATGGTTCGATCCGGATGGCAACCCGGTTTTACCCAGCTGTTACTCCAGCGAGGCTCTCGTGTGGAGGCAGTATGGTTTCCGGGCGAAGGTCAGTCAGAGCGGCAGCCGGCCTGATAGAACATCGCGTCTGCGAATGCTGGGCCGATGGATAACCATCCTTGATGGGAACCCGGTGACCAATGGTCCATGTACATATTGAAAGTCACCCTTCAAAAAAAAATAATAATTAAAATTGTAATAAAAGTCATTAAACAATATAAGAACAATAAGAAAATTAAATCTATGCTTTTAAAAATCCATTATATATAATTACATCGATATAGAAGGTAAACGGGTAACAAGCTGCGGCGCTACCCATTTCTGAATAGCAAAACAAATGCATATGTGTTTAGGGGAAAGTCAATATGGGGCTGTTACACACCTAAGCTTAGGTGTGAAACCACTCAAAACTACATAGTTTTGATTTAAAACCCTAAAAATTAAAACTAAAACACACTTTTTTACTTCTCTTTTTATGCTATTGATCTTTATTTCACCTTATTAAACAGTTCAACGAATTCAACATATATTTCAGCGTCAAGCTTTACTCCAATTCCATCACAACTCATAATTAAATCTTTAGTTTTTTGGGTCCTGCTTCTACCATAATGGGTTACAAATCTTAAATACTTTTGTTTTCCTTTCTTCCATATATTAAGTTTTACGAATTATTCCATTTGATTTTGACTAAAATCAAAGAAGTATTAAATAAAGAATACATGAATTTACTGTGGACGTTTAGCCGATTAGTTTTATAGCATGTATATGGGGCTCTGGGCAACGGGGTCTGATGAATAAGAAGTTGAAAAAACAATAACTTAAAAATGTTAAAGATGAAAGGAAAATATTTGATGAAAGTTTCAAATATAAAGCAAAAAAGAAGCAAAACGAAACACGGGATGTACAGTAGTTTGTAAACACGAAACAAGGAGAAGACCCATGAATTACCTAAAACGCAGATGAATAGTTGTTTTTAGGGTTTTAAATCAAAACTACGTAGTTTTGAATGGTTTCACACCTAACCTTAGGTGTGTAACAGCCACGTATTCACTTTCCCATGTTTTTAATACTAAATCAGCATGCAAATGTTTTTAATACTAAATCAGAGGAAATTTATGCAAATTACACCTACAAAATGGATACCAACAACTTTTCAATTAAAAGCCCAACAACTTTTCAATTAATACCTCAAATACAGCCGATGTTATTAACTGTTAAGTGTTTCAAGGCCCAACAACTTGTATAATATATCACCCCTGCTAGAAGCTGCCGTTACAGTGTCAACCAAGTGGAGAAGAAAATTATGCTCATGTACTTATAACTCACCTTATCTTCTTCTCTCTTTGTATTCAGGGGTATCCTACTAATGTTTGCTCAGAGGTATCTGATACATAAACAGAGATTTTTTATATTTTTTATGCTTCACCAAGAAAGTTGAGAGTATCCCGGGCAACCGCTGGGATAACCCTAGATCTGCCCGAGCCTTAAAGATTGCAGCTAATTAATAATATTAATGTATGCTCACCATGCCCATGTGGGTATAGTTGTGTGTGAATACAAATAGCTTATTCCAAGTTGTTATATGTCATCATTTGATAGTTTTAACAAGTTTTTATATGTCATCATTTGATGAACCGTGTATGCCGACAAGACAACAAGAAATGGAGATATTGGAGAAGTTAGCTCATGAGAATGTGAGCATGATTGAAGGTCAACAGTTTTAGATCAAAATCAGAGGCAAGCAAGCTACTACAGATCAGTATGACAACATTGGTTACTCAAATGACCGAGATTAGTAATAAATTGGGTATTGATAGGTTTATGGGTCATGAAGAACAACGAATGGTTCGTATTTGTAGGCTGGGTTTTCCTAAATTCAATAGGGATGAGGTGGAAGGATGGATTATTCGCTGCAATCACTTCTTTGTCGTGTATAAGGTGCATCATGTTGTACTCAACTTAAAAGGAGCAGTATTGGAATTGGAATGGCCTTAAGGCTATGTGACAATTAAAACAGAAGTGTGGAAGATATCACTTGGGATGAGTATTCCAGATTTGCAATTAACAGAGTCTCTAAAAGATTGTTTGAAGATCCAATGGAGGAGTTAAAGAATTTGAATCAAACAGGTTCACTTCCTGATTATACTAAAGGATTTGATTCCTTACTTAATAGGGTCAAGTTAATTGATGAATATGTTGCCAATTTATATGGGGGGAGCGTTCGTTTTGCCCCCAATGGGTTGCCATCCAGGAACTCATGGATTATTGTAACGATTCCGAGAATATTAACATGGACCATTGTGACGCCCTAGGCAAATCCCACATCGGTCGTGGCTGTGAGAGATTTTTGGTTCATAAGACATTCTTCGCCTCTTAAATCACCAACGCGATTTGGTTTTAGTTGGTTGTGGAGCACATGAAACTCCACAGTTAAGTGTGCTTAGTTTGGAGTAGTACTAGGATGGGTGACCTCCTGGGAATTCTCCATTGGTGCAACAAAAAACAAAGTCGTGAGTTCCTAGATGGACAACCTATCGGGGGCAAAACGGACAATAATGGTGGTAAAAGAGGTCATATGTTACACTCGACTTTGTTTGGTGATAAAGATAGATAAATTAGTAGTAATAACACATGTATGTCTAAAAATGGATCCATCCAACCAATACATATGCATTGTTACCTACTCCACCAAATAATAAGATGTTGAAAAATGTTAAGAAAGTTCCTGCTAAAATAACAAAAGAGAAGAGGGTTGAGGGAGAATGCTTCTGGGGCAACCAAAAATACTGCCCAACCCATAAATGTAAATCCAAACACTTATCTTTTAGAAATCCATGGGGATAATGATTTAAAGAAGGATGTAATCAAAGTGAAACACATGAAAGATTAATGGATGCTCAGATTTTTGTCCATGCTGTAATAGGGGTAAGTTCTTTTTATATAATGAGGATAGTGGGAACAATAGGAGCTAGACAAATACAGATTCTTATGGGTTCAGGTTCAACACATAAATTTGTGAATTATAAGCTAGCATCTAGATTGCAATCCCCTATTAGGGAAGTACCCTTAATGAAAGTGTTGGTAGCTAATGGGAAAGAATTAGAATGCAGTAAACTGTGTCAAGATTTTTAATGGTTAACGCAAGGAGTTTGGTTTAAGACTGATGTTTTGTACTGCCTTTAGATAACTATGATATGGTATTAGGAAACAATTTTGTAGTCATTAGATGATATTGTGTGCACTTTTAAGAAGCTGACTGTGTAGTTTAACGTTGAATCAAAAGTTATTGAGTTGAAGGGTACAACTAAGAATGATGTGTCATTGTGTTCCTTAGAAAAGTTATCCAGCATGATGAGCAAAGATAGTCCTATGGTTAAACTACAGCTTTTCAGTATGCAAGATAATATGGGAGGAACTTTTCAACATCAAGCCAAAGTGTGTGATAACCAAGATGATGGAAGGGTAAAAGCTTTATTACAACATAATGAAGATGTATTTCAGGAACCTAATGCTTTATCGCCTAATCGAAGTTCTCATCACAGAATCAAACTAATTGATGAATCTGTAACCGTTAATCGAACGGCTTGTAGATATCCAATGGGGCAGAAAAATGTTATAGAAAAGATGGTACAAGAAATGTTAGCTATGGGGATCATTAGGCACAGTGTAAGTTGTTGGTCCCAGATGGATAAAGAAAATGATCCCTTTCATTGTAATATGGTACACGAAATGTCAAGTCATGTCCTTTACCGAAGGACTTAGAAAGTCTTGGGCATGAATAAACATTTGTTTATTCATGCACTTACTCTGCATAAAGTAGCTCTTTGTCATATTCATTGAATCCAGTTGGGTCAAATTGCTTCTTCAATTTTAGTAGGGCTTCTACTTTCAAACAAGTGGGTTTCATCAGAATTTCTAATGACATCTCATCAGAAATCTGATGAATAGATCATTAGAAAATCTGGACTTTTACCAGAATCAAATGATATTCATCAGAAATATCATCAGATCCATCAGAATGGCCTTTTCTGATCATCTTCTCTTGTTTGTGATCAGTTTCTGATTGATGATGAAGATACATTCTTCACTTCTGGTGTTCTGCCTTGTTTTCTTCTTGTTGTTTTTCCCTTCTGGACTTTATCTTCTTCTGTGAATCAGACTGATTTCATTTTTCTTCAATACTACATAAAAAGTTTCATAGCAGTTTTCCCCTAAGTATTGTAAGAAAAATGACAACTCATGAAAAAAAAAACTTCAGACAGAACTTAAAAACAATCCAAATACGAAAAGTCAAACAAACTTAAAACAGTCACTGTTTTTCAATCATCACAAAAGAAACTGAAGGGTTTTCTTAATTAATCTTTCAAACCAATTTTGTAAACATCACCCTTCCTCAGCTACTTCTTATGCTCAACTATCTTGTTAGTTGATCTGTATAGATCTTTGTACCATCCCCTAGCCATCTTCCATTCTTCAATTATATGATGTTCATTATTTCTTGCTTTCTTCTTGAGTTGATCTTGTTTCTTGTTCATACAATTCTTGATGTAGATCAAGGTCTTATTTGAGTACCTGCAAATCTCATTAAATCTAAATAAAGCTCTTTCATCATTAGTGTCTTTGAACACCACAGATAGTTCAGGTGTTTCAAAGATGTTTCTAGTTCTGGCATCTGATTCAAGTTCAGCTGAAATGTCTGTGTTTGGAGGAGGTATGTGCACTTTCTTGCTGTATTCAAATGTGATGCTTAGATCAAAGTCTGCCAAGGCTGCTCTTTGGTACACTTTTCTACCTGCATCAGTGATGCTGTTGATAGCCCTTCTGTTGAACCTTGTATCTCCCTTCTCTTTATCAATAAGCTGTTTCATTTTAACATTATCCAAGGGGTGAAGTTCATCAGCCAAGTCTTGATCTACAACAGTTGTTGTACTGTTATCTTCCCTGATCAAAGAATATTTATTCTGCGTATATGTTCCCATAATCTCACCTGCATGAGACTGATTGCTTACTTTGTCAATTCTTACTATTGGATTTGTGAGCGGCATGTGTAGAATAGTTCTGTGTCTTTTTAGTCTTGCATCAACTATTCTTGAGCTAATAGGAGTGAGAGGCCTTTCGAGTTTGTCTATCTCATCATTCCAATAGTAGTTCATCAGGTGATGTTCAGGAAACATCATAGTGTCTTGATCAGCATCTAGCACCATATTTTCCTTTAGATTCCCCTGAGGATATTTCCTGACTTCCGTTCTTGGTCTCTTTGATGATGTTACAGCTTCTTCCCATTTCCTTTTCTCAGCTGGAACGATTTGTTTGTTGAAAATAGTCTCACCAGAAGAGGTTATTTTAGGTGAACCTCTTGAGATGGAACTACTTACAGCTGTGATTCCAGCTGGAGGAGTTGTCAGAAACTCATGTCTTTCCATCCTTGGAAGTTCTGGTGGAGGACCCATGGAAGTGGGTTTGTATTGAGGTGTTGACTATCTTTGACTTGATTGTGCTTGCTGGGTGGTTTTTGGTTTCTTTTGGAGTGGTGATTCTTGTGAGATGGGAGCTCTAAGTTCTTGCACATCTATCTTTGCCAAATTGGCAATGTTTAGATGCATCCTTTTTATAAGTGATTGAACATCACTCAAAGTCTGAGCATTTCTTTCTTGTTCATGCATCTTTTGAAACTCATCTTTGTATTGATTTTGTTGGGTGGACCATTCTTTCACCATCTTCTCAAGAGCATCTGCTAGGCTATTGTTGTTTGCTCTTAGTATGTGGATTCCTTCCAGAATCTTCCCAGAACTTGAAGTGTCTTTTGTAGCTAAAGCCTCTGCTACCTTTAACTTGATTTCTTGGATTTCCTTAAAGAACTTTTCAAAGCTGATGTTGCCACTTTGTTTTCTGATGACTGCTGCAGTTTGTTCAGAGCTTCAGTGTTGCTTTCTGTTTGTTTTCTGATAACTTCAACAGTTTCTGATAGTGTTTATATCAGATCTTTGACATTTGATTTCATTCAACAACAAATCAAGTTTCTCTTCTGTAGGTGTCTTTCTAGTGCATGCTTTGGCTATGTTGTCTAGTTCTTCACGAAGTTGTTTAGTTGTCATGGTTGGTTGATTGGTAATAGGAGGAACAATAGATGCTCCCCTTCTAACACCAGCAGAAGACAGACTTACTGTTGTTGTAAAGTCATGAGGTTGGACAGAAGTTCCAACCTGCACATCTTTACCAGAATATTGAAACAAATTCATATTCGGGTTTTCCTCATATCCTTGAACCATTAAAGGTTCTCCATGAGTTGTGAAGAAACTCAGATTTTTCTCACCCAGGTTTCCTTGATCAACAGGCTAATCTCTACCTGTTGCTATCACATTCTCCTCCTCATTATCTGATTCATAGAATGGATCTTTGGAACCACTCATTTCTTTACTTACAGTAATAGGTTTACTAAGCACTACAATATAACTTCCTTGAATTGATTCATCAGAATCAGAATCAGTTGAATTTGCAACAATGTTTTCATTAAAGTTAATATTTTGTTCACCTGTTTCTGCCATGTAAGATGCTTCTGCATGATGATTTTCAATTTTCTTGCTTTGTTGACTCTGCTCATCACCCTCCTTAGGTTCTGGTAACAATCTGACAACTTGATTCTCTTCTTCTTCTGTTGGTGGTGCCATTGAATGTTGGTCATCATGTTCTAGTGAAGATGTGTTGTCATAAACTTCAATACTTTCTGGTCCTTTTGTTTAGGAGTTCCAAATGTTGTGCCTTGTAAGGTGATTCCTCTGGTATCAGGTTCAAAATACTTTCTGGTAAGGCAGGAACATCACTATCTGATTTCCAATAACCAGTTGTACACCATGGTTTCATGACTTCAGTTTTCCACATGTTTTCTGATGTAGGAAGCTCAATATTCCTTTCAGCAAAAGCATCAGAAATAGTATTGACCAGAATCTGGGAAAAGGTAGGTGTGAAATGACTCTTCCATCTTTAGTCAATATTGATCTTCTCATTAGGTTAATTATTTCTATTCCATAATCAATATTTATCCCAGTGATGAGACAGAACATGATTGTTAAACATTCATGTTTATCTGATATGTTCCTCCAATCTTGGATGATATGCACTTTTTTAAGATTTCCATCATCACTTGCCAGAAAGTAGGTAATTTGTTTCTTTTGAAATCAGCAACTTTTGAGATCTTCTTCTTGTAACCCATTACTACATTAAGTTGTTCAAACTGTTTTCCTTTGTAGGTACAGGATCATAGTTCTCTCTTACGGACAATTCTAAATATTCCCTGATCCTTTCTCGTGAAAATAAGAATGAGTGAACTCGTGGTTTAGTAATTATTTCTTCCATAATCATATTATCCGTGATGAGACAACATTCATGTTTATCTGATATGTTCTCCATCTGGATGTTCACTTTTTAGATTCCATCATCATTGCCAGAAAGTAGGATTGTTTCTTGAATCACAATTGAGATTTTTCTGTAACATTATACTAATTTGTTCAAACATTTTCTTGTAGGAAGGTCATGTTCTCTCTTACGCAATTCTATATTCCTTATCCTTTCTCGTGTATAAAGAAGATATCCCCATGATGTGTTAACCTGGTACTGCTTGAGAGTGTACAAGTGTTGTAATGTTTCAGTACTTCTAGCTTGATTAAAGCTGGCAAGGGGATTGTCAGATTCTATCAAAACTTGGCATTTAACATCGTAATCTTCGATTTTTGAGTTCATCTTCTCGTTATTGCCTTTCATTGGTAGAAATCTTCTTCATTGATGAATTGAATAGAGTGTTCGACGGGTGGATTGTTGAGATTAACAGGGTTGATTGCAGCCATGGTGATGGATTTTGGAGAGGAAAAAATTTCTAGGGTTCTTTAGTTGGAAGTTTGGAAGATGCGGGTGGTTTTCTCTTGTCTTTTGAATGTGATATTTATGAGGTATTTGTGACAGAGATCGTGGGGTGTAAATCGTGGTTGGGTAGTGTTTAAAGTTGGTTAATTACAGTTTAAATAGGATTATTTATTTTTTTTTGAAAAACAACTGTCAACAAAACCTTTGATATATCTCCTAAAGTTTTTATATATATCTTTTAGGTGGTGTTTGTTTTTTTTTCAAGAAGTGCTTCATGACCTCGTATGTTTGCACCGCGCAGACCACGCGCTAACCTTTAAGTTTGAAGACTGTTTGTTTTCTCGAAGACTTTTCATTAAAAAATGTCTGCAGACCTCTTTTTGGTGCAGACCTTGACTCAAGTCTTCTAACCTTTTCTCCTCTTCTAACCTTTCTCCTCTTCTCTTCTACCCTTTCAAACACAGGTCTCACACACACAAACCCTAATTTCTTCTCCTCTAACCTTTCCTCCTCCCAGCCATCACCTCCATTCCCGCCACCCACATCCCATCTGTCGCCGCCCACCTCCGCCACCCCCTGTCGCCGCAACCCTCCTTGCACCTCCATACTCCCTGCCGCCACAACCCTCCTCCACCTCCATACGAGCTCCATACCCCCTCCGCCGCAACCCTCCTCCACCTCCATACGAGATCCATACCCCTTGCCGCCGCAACCCTCCTCCACCTCCGTACGAGCTCCGGCGACGTGCTCCCCCGTTCTCCGGCGACGTGCTCCCCCTCCTCCACGAGCTCCGGCGACCTGCTCCCCCACCTCCACAGCAGTGTATCTTGATGTTGATTATGATTATTATAATTTTTCTTATTTAAATTCTAATTTTTGTTTTTTATATTCTGATTTTGATTATGATAATTTTGGGGTTTAAATGGAATATAGATGTTGATGTTGATAAATTGTTTGATTATAATAGATGTTGATGTTGATAAATTGTTTGATTATAATTGTTCATCTTGATAAATTGTTTGATTATAATTGTTCAGTAGCGAAGTTAAAAAACAAACAGTCTTCTTCTTGCAGACTGCAGAGGTTTGGTCCACTTCTTCAGCTGCAGATGTCTGCAGATGTGGTCCGCAGACGGCAGACATTTTACCTCTGAAAAAACAAACAGCACCTTAGTAAGGTTAGGAGATATTTCAATAATTTCGATTGGTGGATACTACCGCCAAGTTGTACCTTTTCTTCTTGTGGGACCTTTTACAAAAAGGTCCAATAGAATCCTTTCCTAGAATCGGACATTCTTTCTTCTTTTGACATCAGCATCTCATTTAGATGACATCACAGAAAATTTATCTCATTTTTGTTCTGATGTGTTATCTTATCAGAAATCATCAGAAGTTTATCATAAATGATTTGAAATGGTAGTCCTTTTTTTTTCTTTCTTCTTTTTTTTTTGAGATAAGAGGGAATGAGTTGGGATTTAGAAAAGTTACTTACATATGTTTTCTCTGATGCACCCTCAAGTCCTTGTTTAGTTTTCTCAATGAAGACAAAACTTTGTGAAGACTTATTAGGAAATTAATAATTTAATAATGAACATTGTTTTTTTTATATTTCCATAGATTTTTTGTTTTAATGTCAAGTCTTGATCAACCTGTTAAAATTTTCTTTCTAATAAAATTTATCCTTCTGTGACTTCTCTCAGAAATTTTCCCCCTATTTTATCAGAAAGAAATTTCTTTTCATCAGAATTTTGTTCTTGGTCATCAGATTTCCCCTTTTTTTTAATTTTTAATTTTAAACTTCCTTACATAAAACAAACTACTTTTAATATAGCTAAAAATTTTTAGTTACACAAAAAAAAATTAAAACAAACAAACAAAAAGAAAAGAAATAAACTAGTTATTGCCAAAGAAAAGTGTTGCAAAGAACCATAGATAGGTTGTGTGCCCGGTGTGTTGTGTGAATGGAACAAGGGAGGGATCATATATGTTCTTGCAGAACGGCCTGAACTCTTGGATACCCGTTTGGAACACCACCGAAGTCCAGTTGACTTGTGATCACCTCATCAAGAAACGTGGGTAGATCAGGAAGGGAAGGACGCAGCGCATGTTTTCTCAAAGTCTTTCATGAGATACTTGAGAAGTTGTACGGTTTTCATGTACAACTGCAAACACCACCTCTAACAGCTTGAAAGATAGGTCACTGAAGTGTCCATACTTCGATGAGAAGCATACACCAAGCTGTGTCACCAGAAACTGCCATGGTGGAATGAACCCTGATTTTCTGATCCCCCTTGACGTACTTGGCGACTTGTATCCCATCTCTATGAGAGTTTGATTCAGAGTCGATCGGCTGTAGACGGTGACATCTGTCACAACACGACCCGCAGCGGAATAAGAGTCGGGGCATAATTGGGTTATCACCAAAGCTCATGATGTTTACTAATATGTTTCATATTTATTAAATTCAAATTACATTTCAAAGTTCCAAGTCAAATTCATACAATACAAGGAAAGGAAAAATTTAACTAAAACAATCTATAATCTAAACTGGTTTATTCTTCTAAGCCGCCCTATATGTTTATTGCTTCAACTTGATCACCTGTATCATGTGTAAAAAAATGGGAAATTTTGGGTCAACAAAAGTTGACGAGTGAACCTTGTTAAAAACATTTGTTATTGATTCATTATTGTAATTAATTTAGGAAAATTGTGCAATAATCATATATGAACAAATGTATGTAAACATAACGATCACAAACCACCTTGCTTAAGCATGAAATAAGAATGACAATGTATATGTTGGCAACGTCCCGTTCACGCTCATAGGTAATGGGGAACGGACGGCCTATGCTAATGTATGTGAGATCAAGGCTCAATTAAACGGAGCCGATCTTATGTGGCAACGCCTGGTTCACGCTCATTGGTAATGGGGAACAGCTCACGCTCATAGGTAATGGGGAGCGGCGGCCTATGAAATGTATGTACTGAAATGATAAATTAAATCTAAACTTCAACCACACAAACAAACGATACATATTGAATACACATTTGATCATGAACATGATGGATGCACAAGTGTTTAATATAATAAATAAATAGCGACACATGATACACCCCAAAATGTGATTAAAACGGGGAATTGGTAGAGATTCACTCACCTTGGGTGCGTTTGTTTGAAGGTGTTGAATGCGCACGAGTTTAGAGGATTGATCGACGAGAGATAACTAACCTAATTAATAATGAAAAGGTACGGTAAGTATGTGGATTTTATTAACTATTTTAATAGGATTTTTTGGATATATTTTTGTGAGTTTAAGGCTACTTTCTAACTTTAAAAACGTTATTTTTAAGTATTTTTAATTGATTTTTAAATTAAATAATTAAATAAAAATAATAAAAAAATGTTGACTTTGACCGTTGACCGTTGACCATGACTGTTGACCGTTGACCGGTTCGGTCGGTTATATTGTTGCACTGAGTGAGGTTCGAACCGGTGACCTCCCGTACGTGTGCACGCAGCTCTACCAACTGAGCTACGTGTCTAACCTGAAATAATTCTGTTTTTAATTATACTTATATACTATTTAATTTAATCCGAAAATCATTTATTTTTAAAAAGGATTTTAAATGTATCGAACCGGTGCTAACCACAGGTCTCGAACCCGGGACCTGTGGGTTAACGTGCACACAGTCCACCGCTGGACTGTGTGTCTAACCTGGTTAATAATCCGGTTTTTATTATACCTAACATGATTCTGTGAGTTAACCCGGTTCGGTGAAAAGGCATTTTTTTATTTCAAGAGAGTAAGGTTGGGACCGGAATCGAACTCGCGTCGTACGTGTATTTGTTTGCACACAGTCCACCGCTGAACTGTGTGTCTAACCCGTTCATAAAACTGACTTTAATTAATCTTATATTATAACCCGTCTTCATCTTCTTCGTTAAACTTTACCCAGAAAACAAAGTCCGACTGTCGTGACTGATTTATGTCTAATTTGATTTTCAAACATTATAAGAAATTGAAAGGTAATGAATGGAGAGAGTTTGGGGGAAAGGATGTACCGATCAGTGTCTTTCACAGAACTCCGGCAAAGATTCGTCGGCTCGGTTTGTGAACTTCGGCTGTTAGAATCAATTAACAGTTCTGTTCAATTAATTACGAAATTGAGGTGCTTAAACAAGGATTAACAGGAGTTTGAAGGGTTATATCGATTCACAGCGCGATATCAGAAATTTCAGAGGTTTTCCGGCGAGAGCTGAATATTCCCGCTACGTCGTCTAGGATTGATTCTGATGGTGGATTTGTGTTAGTAACAGTCTAACAATTGATTGAAACAGAAAGAGTCGAAGGAATTACCGTGTGGATGTGAGTCTCGGTTTTCCGGCGAAATTCCGGTGATGGCAGGATTTTTCCGGCGAGTGAAATTTCGTCGAGAAAAGGTGCGATTTTGAGCGAAAAGGCTACCAGTGAATTGTGGGTGAATTTATAGGGAAGAATCGAGACGCATGGGGTCTGATTTCAGTCTCGATTCAAGGTCAGCCGTTCTCCGGCGGTTACGACTGATGTCGCGGGTTCAGACATCGGTCATAACCGACGTTGAGGTAAATTCTTCGGTTAAAATAGAAGAAACCGTCAATTATCGGCGAAATCGTCGGGATTTCCGACGACTGCGAATTGGGCGCGATTTTGACTGGATTTGACTTCCGTGTTTTATTATTTGAATTAATTGTTTCGATATGATATCAAATAACCAAAGTGACGGAGTGGTTGGATGAGTGAATGTTAAGACATTGTGAATTTCCGGCTGACCCGGGTTCGACTCCCGGCAGCCAGTTTTTCTTTTTAATTAATTTTCTTTTACTTTTTAACAATTATAATTTATATCTTCTAATTTGTTTATTATTATGTATCGTTTAAAATTAAAATAAGTCATAAACAAACAACAAAAGTTTAAAACTGATTGTTCGGTTAATAAACGAAGCGGGTTTTGAAAACCCGTTTTTCGACGGATGTTACAGTATCCCCTACTTTTAGAAATTTCGTCCCGAAATTTAAGTAGTAGTAGTTACAGGAAAAATATGTGGGTATTTCTTGCGCATTGAGTCTTCACGTTCCCAAGTAAACTCAGGTCCTCGTTTCGACTCCCAGCGTACCCTGACAATTGGAATGCGGCTTCGTCTTAAACGTTTTTCCCCGAAGTCCATAATTTCTACTGGTCTTTCAATGAAATGCATAGATTCATCGACTTGAATGTCTTCTAGAGGAATATGGAGATTTTCATCGGCGAGGCACTTCTTCAAGTTCGATACGTGGAATGTGGGATGAATTTTGTTGAGTTCCTCTGGTAGGTCAAGCTTGTATGCTACAGGTCCTACTCTTTCGAGTATCTTGAAAGGACCTACATAGCGTGGAGCTAGCTTGCCTTTTTGGCCAAAACGAACTACTCCCTTCCACGGCGATACTTTTAAAAGTACTTGGTCACCAATGTTAAATTCTAAGGGCTTTCGTCGCTTGTCAGCATAGCTCTTTTGACGACTTTGTGCCGCTAAAAGGTTGTTTCGGATTTGATGAATCTTGTCTGTTGTTTCTTGTATTAATTCTGGACCGGTGATTTGAGCTTCTCCAATTTCGTGCCAACATATTGGTGATCGGAACTTACGACCATATAACGCTTCGAAAGGTGCCATGCCGATACTTGAATGATAGTTGTTGTTGTACGAAAATTCAACTAATGGTAGGTGAGCGTCCCAATTCCCTTTGAAGTCTATGACACATGCTCGAAGCATGTCTTCAAGAGTTTGGATGGTGCGTTCAGATTGTCCATCAGTTTGGGGATGATAAGCGGTACTGAGGTCTAATCGTGTACCCAAAGCGGCTTGTACGGCTTGCCATGTTCGTGAAGTGAAACGACCATCACGATCTGAAATAATGCTTAACGGTACACCATGCCGGCTTACGATTTCGCTGATGTAGATACGAGCTAACTTCTCATTCTTGAAGTCCTCGCGAATCGGAATGAAGTGGGCTGATTTTGTAAGACTATCAATGATTACCCATATAGTGTCATACCCACCAGAAGTGCGAGGTAACCCGGTAATGAAGTCCATGGTTATGTTTTCCCACTTCCATACAGGTATTTCAGGTTGAACTAGAAGTCCTGAGGGTCTTTGATGTTCAGCTTTCACTTTAGAACAGGTAAGGCACTTGGAAACAAAAACAGCAATATCCTTTTTCATGCCAGGCCACCAGTAGGTGTATCGAAGGTCTTGATACATCTTGTCGGCTCCTGGGTGTACAGAGTATCGTGTTTTGTGCGCCTCTTTCATAAGGGTATCGCGAAGGTTATTGTGATCGGGAATCCATATGCGATCTAGGTAATACAGAATGCCGTCAGATTTTGTTTCGAGTTTAAGTTCTGCTCCACAAGATAACTCATTTCGTATGTCGTATTCCGTTATGGAAACATGTTGAGCTTCTCAGATTTGATCTTTGATATTGGTTATGATTTGCGAATGCAGAAGACGAATGGAGTTCGCATAACCCTTTCGACTGAGTGCATCGGCCACCACATTTGCCTTGCCGGGATGATACCGAATTTCACAGTCGTAGTCATTAAGAAGTTCAACCCATCTTCGTTGCCTCATATTCAACTCCTTTTGATTAAAGATATGTTGGAGGCTCTTGTGGTCAGTGTAAATTTCACACTTGGTACCATAGAGGTAATGTCTCCATATCTTAAGAGCGAACACAACGGCTCCAAGTTCTAGGTCGTGGGTAGTGTAGTTCTTCTCATGAGTTTTGAGCTGCCTAGAATCATAGGCTATCACTTTTCCCCTCTGCATTAAAACACAGCCTAGTCCCTGCCCTGATGCGTCGCAATAAACTACAAAGTCATTGCAACCTTCGGGGAGTGTGAGGATATGTGCGTCACAAAGCTTTTGCTTAAGGGTTTGGAAGGCTTCTTCTTGTTTAGGTCCCCATATGAAGGGTTTTCCTTTATGCGTCAAAGCCGTGAGTGGTACAGCGATACGAGAGAAATTTGATATGAAACGACGATAGTAACCAGCCAAACCAAGGAAAGATCTTACTTCGGTTGGGGTACGTGGCGCTTGCCATTCTTGCACTGCTTTGATCTTTGAGGGGTCGACATGTATTCCCTTGTCATTGATGACATGACCAAGGAATTGTACTTCTTTTAACCAGAATTCACATTTAGAGAACTTAGCGTAGAGCTTTTCGGTTCTTAAGAGCGTGAGGATGAGTCGAAGGTTCGTTCATGATCAGTCTTAGACTTTGAGTAGATGAGAATATCGTCGATGAAGACTATAATAAAGCGATCGAGATAGGGTTTGCAAACTCTGTTCATTAGATCCATGAAGACGGCTGGAGCGTTGGTTAGACCAAAGGGCATGACCATGAATTCATAGTGACCATAACGAGTTCGGAAGGCGGTCTTTGGGACGTCTTCTTCATGTACTCTGAGTTGATGATAGCCAGAACGAAGGTCGATCTTTGAAAAACAAGTGGCGCCCTGGAGTTGGTCTAGAAGATCATCGATACGAGGTAATGGATAGCGGTTCTTGACCGTTAATTTATTGAGTTCTCTGTAATCGATACACATGCGAAACGTTCCGTCTTTCTTCTTCACAAACAGAACAGGTGCACCCCAAGGCGATGAGCTAGGGCGTATGAATCCTTTGTCGGTCAATTCTTGTAATTGGCTGGCTAGCTCTTGCATTTCGGATGGGGCTAACCTATAGGGAGATTTCGCGACGGGTGTAGCGCCGGTATAAGATCAATGCGGAATTCGACTTCTCTCTTGGGAGGAAGTCCTGAGATGTCGTCGGGGAAGACTTGCTGGAATTCTTTCACTACAGGTATGTCTTCGAGTTTCTTCTCCTTATTTCCCTTCTTGACAACGTGGGTTAGAAATGCTACATAATTCTTGCGGAGATATTTTCGGGCTTGAAGACAGGACATCAATTTGAGTCCTTTCGAAGGGGTTTCTCCAAAGATTCGTAGGATTTGACCGTCTGTAAGAGGAATGCGAATGAATTTTTCGCGACATACCACTTCAGCATGATGTTGGCTTAGCCAGTCCATGCCGATTATAATGTCAAACTTCCCAACTTCATAGGAATGAGGTCAATAGGAAAATCGTGATCGTTTAGAGTAAGAGTATAGTTTCGGATAACGGAGTTTAATGAGACCGGTTTTCCGTCAGCAACTTCTACCGTTATGGATTCCATAAGTTTATCACGAGTTTGGTTGAGGATGGGTTCAAATTCTAAGGACACAAAACTCTTATCCGCGCCAGTATCAAATAACACGGATGCATAACTACCATTGATGAGAAACGTACCGTTAACCACGTTGTTGTCGGCCCTTGCTTGGTTGGCGTTGATGTTAAATGCTCTTCCTCTAGCAGGTGGAGGAGCTTGGTTAGCTTGGTTCACCGGATTTGCTTGAGCTTGAGCATGTATGATGTTCACCAAGCGTGGACAGGTGTTTCTAAAGTGGTTTGGGTCTCCACAATTGTAGCAAGCCCGCATGGGTGGCATCATGGGGTAGTTGGGTTGGTAGTAGGTTTGGGCCGTATGTTGTGTAGGTGGTGGTAGTAGGGTTGTTGGGCTTGACCCATTATTTGATGGTGGGTTTGAGTTGTGGGTTGGTTGCGGTTCATTCGATGTAGTGAGCGGCAGGCTTGGATGGTGTGACCTGCACGGCCACTGCCGGTGCAATATTGACAGGGGTATTCGGGGGAGTGATGGTATTGACAACGGGTGCATTTTGGGTAAGGGCCAGAGTATTGCCTTTTGTATGGTGAGGGTGAAGGAGCAACTTGTGTGATGGGTGCAGCAGGGATAGGGAAATTTGTTTGGGTGACAGCAAAATTTCTGGTATTTCGTTTCCTCTTGTTTGAAATTTTTGAGGAGGAGGTGGAATGGTTGGAAGTTTGGCCCTCAACGGGGGCTTTCTTTTTCTCCTCTTTAAATTTACCGTTTCTGATGCGGTTCTCGGTAAGTTCGGTGGCTAATTCCATAGCAGCTTCGAGAGTTGCAGGCGAAGTGCTGAGGACTGAGTCTTGAATCTTCGAGGGGAGGCCTCGAATATAGTGTTCAACCAAGCGGTATACTGGGGTGAACAAGTTAGGAACCATCTGGTTCAGCTCAAGAAATCTTTTGTTGTAGGAAGTATGATCCCCTTCCTTTTGCTTCAGCGAGTGGAATTCATCTTCCAACTTCTTGAGTTCGCTTCTTGGGCAGAAGCGTTTTGTCATTATTTCCCTTAACTCTTCCCAGGTTAAGGCCATCGCGTCTTCAACTCCTCTTTTACCCTTCTCGGTGTTCCACCAGGTCAGGGCTACCCCAAATAGTCTCCCGGTTGCGTAACGTACCTTGCGATCCTCGGGACAATCGCAATTTAGGAAGGTGTTTTCCATTTCCTCAAACCAGTGGAGGAGAGCGGTGACACCTTCGGTCCCTTCGAACTTTGGGGGATCGCAAGACTTGAAGTGCTTGTAGGAACACTTCTTGGAGGAAGGGTTATCGATGTTTTGATCCTCTTGATTGGATGGGTTGACAGGATTTGAGGTGAGAGCTTGCTGGACTTGAATTACAATATCAGGAAGCACCGCGGCCATTTGTTTCGCAATCTGGGTGGCCAAGCGTTCGTTTGACCTTCCTGACTTTCGTCCTCCACGTAGCTGCCTAGCCGAGATCTACAGGAACATACATAGGAAGATTGTGAGTTTATGGAGTCTTCTTAGGTGTCATGTGTCTTAAAGAAAATGAAAATAACATAATATCAATAATACAACTACATCCATAGGATGTCTTGGGTTTGCTCATGTTAGGCCTCAAATGTCCCCCATACTATCGCCGGTATAGTCATGTGGGCCCCCATGACTATTGGCTTAGTAGGATTCACATTGGTATTGGCGGTTTAACACTCGCATCACCCGAATGAAAACCACAAAATATGTTTGCGAGATGTATGGTCGGAGGGTGTCCAGGTATAGACACAATGACAACTCAAAGTGGGGTTAGTTCACACGACGTTTGGTATAGCATGCTTTGGCCTAATAGGTCCTTCGTACTCTCATCGTTAGTCCCCATGTAGGCAAACTGGTCCTTTATTTTGGATTTATACGAATGCCAAGCCTAGACAGGACGTTCCGACTACCGGTACTCGTACCCTTCCAGTTACTACATGCCCGTCATGAGAACTCACTTTGATGTGATTTGAAAACACAAAAATCGTTGTAAAAATCGTATAAATTGTGAGGTGTGTGCTCCCATGGATATGATATGTTATGAGAATATGATTCATGATAGGCATTGTATAATAATATGTACTTATGAACATGCTTGCATAACATTGAATGTAAACATAAACATAAACATAAAGCATATAAACATCATGAATTTTGCATGTAACACACAAACATTTAAAACTTCTAAGCAACTATAGTATAGGCTCTAAGGGTCTAATAACCTATCCTATATCCCTATAGTCATGGCTCTGATACCAATCTGTCACACCCCGACCCGCAGCGGAATAAGAGTCGGGGCATAATTGGGTTATCACCAAAGCTCATGATGTTTACTAATATGTTTCATATTTATTAAATTCAAATTACATTTCAAAGTTCCAAGTCAAATTCATACAATACAAGGAAAGGAAAAATTTAACTAAAACAATCCATAATCTAAACTGGTTTATTCTTCTAAGCCGCCCTATATGTTTCTTGCTTCAACTTGATCACCTGTATCATGTGTAAAAAAATGGGAAATTTTGGGTCAACAAAAGTTGGCGAGTGAACCTTGTTAAAAACATTTGTTATTGATTCATTATTGTAATTAATTTAGGAAAATTGTGCAATAATCATATATGAACAAATGTATGTAAACATAACGATCACAAACCACCTTGCTTAAGCATGAAATAAGAATGACAATGTATATGTTGGCAACGTCCCGTTCACGCTCATAGGTAATGGGGAACGGACGGCCTATGCTAATGTATGTGAGATCAAGGCTCAATCAAACGGAGCCGATCTTATGTGGCAACGCCTGGTTCACGCTCATTGGTAATGGGGAACAGCTCACGCTCATAGGTAATGGGGAGCGGCGGCCTATGAAATGTATGTACTGAAATGATAAATTAAATCTAAACTTCAACCACACAAACAAACGATACATATTGAATACACATTTGATCATGAACATGATGGATGCACAAGTGTTTAATATAATAAATAAATAGCGACACATGATACACCCCAAAATGTGATTAAAACGGGGAATTGGTAGAGATTCACTCACCTTGGGTGCGTTTGTTTGAAGGTGTTGAATGCGCACGAGTTTAGAGGATTGATCGACGAGAGATAACTAACCTAATTAATAATGAAAAGGTACGGTAAGTATGTGGATTTTATTAACTATTTTAATAGGATTTTTTGGATATATTTTTGTGAGTTTAAGGCTACTTTCTAACTTTAAAAACGTTATTTTTAAGTATTTTTAATTGATTTTTAAATTAAATAATTAAATAAAAATAATAAAAAAATGTTGACTTTGACCGTTGACCGTTGACCATGACTGTTGACCGTTGACCGGTTCGGTCGGTTATATTGTTGCACTGAGTGAGGTTCGAACCGGTGACCTCCCGTACGTGTGCACGCAGCTCTACCAACTGAGCTACGTGTCTAACCTGAAATAATTCTGTTTTTAATTATACTTATATACTATTTAATTTAATCCGAAAATCATTTATTTTTAAAAAGGATTTTAAATGTATCGAACCGGTGCTAACCACAGGTCTCGAACCCGGGACCTGTGGGTTAACGTGCACACAGTCCACCGCTGGACTGTGTGTCTAACCTGGTTAATAATCCGGTTTTTATTATACCTAACATGATTCTGTGAGTTAACCCGGTTCGGTGAAAAGGCATTTTTTTTATTTCAAGAGAGTAAGGTTGGGACCGGAATCGAACTCGCGTCGTATGTGTATTTGTTTGCACACAGTCCACCGCTGAACTGTGTGTCTAACCCGTTCATAAAACTGATTTTAATTAATCTTATATTATAACCCGTCTTCATCTTCTTCGTTAAACTTTACCTAGAAAACAAAGTCCGACTGTTGTGACTGATTTATGTCTAATTTGATTTTCAAACATTATAAGAAATTGAAAGGTAATGAATGGAGAGAGTTTGGGGGAAAGGATGTACCGATCAGTGTCTTTCACAGAACTCCGGCAAAGATTCGTCGGCTCGGTTTGTGAACTTCGGCTGTTAGAATCAATTAACAGTTCTGTTCGATTAGTTACGAAATTGAGGTGCTTAAACAAGGATTAACAGGACTTTGAAGGGTTATACCGATTCACAGCGCGATATCAGAAATTTCAGAGGTTTTCCGGCGAGAGCTGAATATTCCCGCTACGTCGTCTAGGATTGATTCTGGTGGTGGATTTGTGTTAGTAACAGTCTAACAATTGACTGAAACAGAAAGAGTCGAAGGAATTACCGTGTGGATGTGAGTCTCGGTTTTCCGACGAAATTCCGGTGATGGCAGGATTTTTCCGGCGAGTGAAATTTCGTCTAGAAAAGGTGCGATTTTGAGCGAAAGGCTACCAGTGAATTGTGGGTGAATTTATAGGGAAGAATCGAGACGCATGGGGTCTGATTTCAGTCTCGATTCAAGGTCAGCCGTTCTCCGGCGGTTACGACTGATGTCGCGGGTTCAGACATCGGTTATAACCGACGTTGAGGTAAATTCTTCGGTTAAAATAGAAGAAACCGTCAATTATCGGCGAAATCGTCGGGATTTCCGACGACTGCGAATTGGGCGCGATTTTGACTGGATTTGACTTCCGTGTTTTATTATTTGAATTAATTGTTTCGATATGATATCAAATAACCAAAGTGGCGGAGTGGTTGGATGAGTGAATGTTAAGACATTGTGGATTTCCGGCTGACCCCGGTTCGACTCCCGGCAGCCGGTTTTTCTTTTTAATTAATTTTCTTTTACTTTTTAACAATTATAATTTATATCTTCTAATTTGTTTATTAATTATGTATCGTTTAAAATTAAAATAAGTCATAAATAAACAACAAAAGTTTAAAACTGATTGTTCGGTTAATAAACGAAGCGGGTTTTGAAAACCCGTTTTTCGACGGATGTTACCGTAGTGTCATCGTTGTGTCGAAGGGCTGATCTGGTGATCTCCTTGCTGAGAATGATCTCCTTTCCTATCACCAAGCTGGTGATCCATCCGTTGCTTCCCTGGTAGATTGTATGTGCATTCCACCAAAACTGTTGTAGAAGGAAGGGGTATAACCAGATGTATGCTGATAAGGCATAGCCAAGAGGACTTTGCATCAGCATGTTAAGGGTGACATAGCATCCCTGGTATTGAGGCTCATCAAGCCTCATCCTCACCCTCATGTTGTGAGTAGTGTGGAGTGTGAGTGGGAAGTGGGTGGTTTTCATCTCTCTAGCCATCTGTTTGTTTGGGGTAGAAGAGCAAGAGGCTTTTGAGAAGAGAATTGATTTTGAAAGTGATGATTGTGATGAAGATCTTTAAGTGAAGTTAGTTTAAATAAGTGAAAGTGATAGTTATGTCATTAATGGTCTCTGCCAACTAAAAGATTTTATCCCATTTTACTCTTTCTCTTCATAAATACACTAAGATCCTTCGTCAGACGCAAAAGGTAGGTTATGTGAGTGAAAGTCTTATGTATTTATTAACTAGGCGGATATAGCCAGTAGATTATGATCATTCTCTACCCAGGTGTCCCCTTATCTATTTCTCTAAGTAAGATGGCTAAGTTGGTTATGCATTGAATCAAGAGAGTATAGATAATTAAATTTGTTCAGAGTTTTGTGACATATACTTCTCTATGCTTTAAAGTTTGTTCATGTAAGTGGCTTCTTGTCTCCCCTTTCCTTTTTAAAAAAAATAATAAATAAACAAAGAAAAGATGAGAAGAAAAGAATATTTACACACATTGGGTTGTGATGGTGTACGTTTTGTGCAAAGAAAAAAATTGGGTATACATTGGATATTATGATTTTTAGCAAGTGTCTGATGAATCTTTAGTCAATAGTCCATATTCTGATGTTTTATCAGATTTTCTGATAACTTATCAGAATTTCTGATGGACTATCAAATTTCTGATATTTCACCAGATTTTCCGAAAGTTTATGAGACGACAAGTTAATTTATCAGAATACCTAATATATCATCAAAAATTCTTTAATCTTCTGGTGACAAATTATTTGCTGAGTTTTCATCACATTTTATGTTGACCATTCGTAGTTTGCTGATCAGAAAATTGTGTCTCTTTTCATAAAGAGGTTTTGTGAAAATGTAAGCAATTTGATTTTCAGTTGGTACAAGGTACATTTCTATGTTACCTTTTTCAACATGATCTTTGATGAAGTGATATCTGACATCTATGTGCTTTGTTCTTGAGTGGTGAACTGGATTTTCTGTGATGGCAATTGCACTCTTTGAATCACATCGGACAGAAATTTCTGTCAGATTGACTCCATAGTCTTTCAGTTGTGTCGTCATCCATAGCACTTGTGAACAGCAACTTGCTGTTGCTATGTATTCAGATTCCGCTGTTGATGTTGCAACACGATTTTTCTTTTTACTTGCCCAACGTACAAGCTTATCTCCCAGCATTTGACATGCACCTGATGTGCTTTTTCTGTCAATCTTGCATCCTGCATAATCTGCATCTGTGTATGCTATTAGTTTTAGATTTGTATCCTTAGGTTACCAAAGACCTAGTTCTGATGTGCCTTTTAGATATTTGAAAACCCTTTTAACTGCTTTAAGATGGGATTCTTTAGGATCACATTGATATCTTGCCAGAAAACATGTCGCAAACATGATTGTTAGGGCATGGATTTTATGCCAAGGATCATCCATCCTGAGAATAAACCTGGATCACGGATCCTTAACGGAAATTGCAGGGAGTCTAAGGATAAAGGATCCTACCTATATCTATGTTAGCTAACAATTGTTCCTTTGTGTTAGTTTACATATGCAGGTAATCGTGGACTAAGTCATCGAGGGAATCTCGGAGAAATATGCCATTTCTAGCACGTGCAAGTGAAGCCATGACCGTTACATGTGAACGTGGGGAGCTTGCATGGATTTCGGAGAGTTAGTTAATTAGATTAGCTAGATATTTAGTGGGATATTGAGCTTGATAGACACACAATCTGACCGAACACACACTCGCATACACAGTATTGTTACTCTCTCTCGAACACTCGTTAGAATTCTCATTGTAACGAGCTCAATATTTCCAAAGTTGTAATCTTTGTATTCAATATAGTTGGGATCGGTAGTTTCCATCACCCGAGGTTTTTTATGCCGGAGATCAACTCTTGATCAAGGGCTTTTTCCTCATATAAATCTCTGTGTTCATCTTTGATTACATTCCTAACTTGTTCATTCAATTGTTCATAATTCAAGCACTCGACCTCACATTCAAAGTTTGGTTACATTATCCTTAATAAGATTTTTGACCAAAACAGTTTGGCGCCCACCGTGGGGCAATCAGTGCTTCAATTCTAAAAATCCCTATTCATTTCATTCATTTTCATCCATTCTTTTCAACTACATGGCTTCTCAGGGAAAATCTGCTTCAAGTGCCATGCCGGCAGTTACCTCATCTCAGACTTGTGCATCATTGCCTCCCATTCCCACTGCACTGGCGAGGAGTGCTGATAATGCTCAGAAGAAGCCAACACCAGTTTTCTCGAAGGCTTCTACTATTTCATCCTCTACACCTACTAACAATGATCTGTCTACTTTGATTTTGCAGATGAAAGGATACATGGAACAGCAGGACAAAACTAACCAGAGGATCCTTCGTGAAATTGATGAAATCAAGAAACAGAAGAGATCAGCAGAGGATCATCTCCATTGATGCCCAGGTTATTGGATTTCGCCACTCCAGCAACAACCATTCCGCATTCCAAGGCTTCTGGTGTTCAGCATCAGGGATCCTCAGCTTCGCAGCATGGATCATTGGCAATGACGCAGCCACAAGCATCTCATTACCAACCTTATTGATCCTCAAATCAACATCAAGGAGGCTATCTCAGCTCAGGAGGATATTTGGAGACAGTTGCACCACAGGAATCCTATTTCCAGCATCAAGGATCCTTTTTTAAGGACCAAGGATCCTATGCTTGGGATAAAGCTCAAGGATACCTCTCAGGTTCAAGGATCCATGCAATATCCTTCAAGGCCTTCAGCACCCGTTTATCCTGGACCCAATGTCTTTCAGAATCAAGGATCTTCAGGAAGTCAGATATTCAGGGATTCTGAAGTTCACAAAGGGGACTTCATCCCTATGCAGACTATTGCTTCATCTGGTCCAACTGTTGCACCTGAAGTGTCTACTTTTGGATACACTTCAGCAATACCGGTTCCAAACCAGTCAGGAGGTAACAATTTCAATACATCTTTTGGTACTAATTATGGTTCCATGCAGCACACAGGTATCAATCAGGCTATAGCACGGGAGCTCCAGAAGCTTAAGGATATGATATCCAGTGTTCCAGGAGTGGTCAAGCCCATTTCTGAGATCCCGGATGGAAGTCACAGGGTGTCTCGTTTTGCACCCCCTATAT
Source organism: Scalesia atractyloides (assembly GCA_947069175.1). Classification (NCBI taxonomy): domain Eukaryota; kingdom Viridiplantae; phylum Streptophyta; class Magnoliopsida; order Asterales; family Asteraceae; genus Scalesia; species Scalesia atractyloides. Next base: position 17,988,926 of record CAMTDV010000016.1, on the reverse strand, counting down.
GCAATGCTGAGATACCAAAACACTTTCAAACCCCCAACATGTAGCTATACGATGGTACAACTGATCCAGAGGAGCATGTGGCACAATACCAGGAAAGAATGGAGATCAATCCCATTCGGGAAAATTAAAGGAAGCCTACCTTTGTAAGGGCTTCAGATCCACACTCACTGGATCAGCACTCAAATGGTTGCCAAGTCTTCCTCCTTACTCAATTACTTCATTTCCTCATCTAGTTAATTTGTTCAATAACCAATTTTCATGTAGTAGAACTTTTGAACGATTAACTAGTGATTTGTATAAAATAACTCAAGGTCGTGATGAATCATTAAGAGATTACATCATTAAGTTCAGTCGAGAATCCTTAGAAATTCCTAATTTGGATATTGCCACTACTGTGGAGGCATTCAAAATGGGCTTGCTTAAAGATTCCTCATTCTATGATGACCTTGTTATGACACCTTGCAGGAATTTAGATGAAGTGAGGAATAGGGCATTGAGGTTCATTCATTTAGAGGATGACAAAAGGATCCAGGAGAGACTCTTAGGATCCTCGAAACAGGAAAAGCAAGGATCATTCTTTAAGAATAACCGATCCAAGTCATATTCTAAGCATGACAATCACAATGTGAATGCAGTTGAACAGGATGAAGACGATGAGGACTATCCTCCAATATATGAGTGTTGTTTTTCTGTGGATAATCATGAACTAATACTTGCTATGCAAAATTTAGGTGACAAGACTAGATGGCCAAGGAAAACTGATAAAGCTGGAGCTACTAAGGATAAATCTAAGTGGTGCGCTTATCATGAGGATTTTGGCCACCTTACTGAGGAATGTATAGCGTTGAGGAAGGAAATTGGTTATCTTCTTAGCAAAGGATATTTGAAGGAATTGCTGGGAAGGAAACGTTTAAGAACTCAGGATACTAAGAAAGTTCCTGAAAGAGATCCTCCACCGCCAGCTGATGCTCAAATCATTAACTTTATTTCTGGTGGTTCTGATATCTGTGGAACTTCTTTTTCAGCGGCCAAAAGGCATGCTAAGGAGACGAAGATGGAGAACGGGGAGAGACCAGTTCGAACATCTAACCTAACGCAGCAAAAAGTGATATCCTTTGATGAGGAGGATCGCGTAGACATTCAGGATCCTCATCATGATGGTCTTGTCATTACTTTATTTATTTCTAACCATTTTGTTCACATGATCCTTATTGATGGAGGGAGTTCAGTGAACATAATCCAGTTGGATGTCCTTTAAAAGATGAACATCCCTGAATCCGAGATCATACCAAGATCATCGGTGCTCGTGGGATTCAGTGGGGAAACCAAGAATACATTGGGGGACATCAAACTTCCAATTTACATAAAGGGAGTGAATTCTATCCAAAAATTTTGTGTTATAGATTGCTTATCTTGCTGTAATTTTATCCTTGGCAGGCCGTGGATACACGACATGAAGGCAGCCCCTTCTACATACCACCAATGTGTCAAGCTTCCAAGTCCATGGGGGATAGTCAAGATAGAAAGTGATCAGTAGGTGGCAAAGAATTGCTACACTTCCTCGATGAAACCTGCTTCCAAGTCTAGGGAAGCATAGCAATTAAAGCATCCTCCAAAAGACGTCATGGAGGCAAGAGAACAGGACGTCAAGGATATACTCTTAGATCTTGAGGATCCTGAATCCAAGGTGTATATAGGATCTGGGATCCAGGAGAGCATAGAGCAGGATCTAATATCCTTCCTTAAACGAAGAAAATCTACCTTCGCCTGGAAGCACGAAGATATGACAGGTATTTCAAAGGATATCATTACTCATAAGCTTGGTATTGACAGTCTTTCAGGCCAATTCACCAAAAGAGGAGAAGTTTGCACCTGAAAGAAATGCAATCATCCAAGAAGAGGTAGACAGGTTACTAAAGGCAAGTATGATAAGAGAAGTCAAGTATCCAAGATGATTAGCCAATGTGGTTGTTGTTCAAAAGAAAAATGGAAAGTGGAGGGTATGTGTCGATTTTACTGGTTTAAATAAGGCATGTCCCAAGGATCCTTTCCCTTTACCCCACATTGACTCTATGGTGGATGCTACGGCGGGTCATGAGTTGTTAACTTTTATGGATGCTTCATCTGGATTTCACAAATTCAGATGGAACCATCTGATCAAGAGGATACAGCGTTCATGACACCCACCGGCATATATTGTTATATTGCTATGCCCTTTGGTTTAAGAAATGCAGGTGCTACATACCAAAGGCTGGTAATATGATGTTCAAGGAGCAACTTGGACACACAACGAAGTATACATAGATGATATGGTGGTCAAATCTAAAAGAGCTGAGGATCACCTGAAGGATCTTGAACAAGCATTCAACATCCTTGACCAACACAACATGAAGTTGAACCCCTAAATGTCATTTCAGGGTCAAAGCTGGAAAATTTTTAGGATATATGGTAACCAAGAGAGGAATTGAAGCAAGTCCAGAACAAATCAAGGCTTTGGTGAATATCAAGTCTCCTGCCAACGCTAAGGATGTGCAAAGATTGACAGAAAGAATTGCCGCCTTGAATAGATTCATCTCAAAATCCTCAGAATATGCAAGGATTTCTATGATATTCTGAGGAAGAATAAGAAATTCAAGTGGACTGAAAAGCATGAAGCTGCTCTACAGGCTCTCAAGGATTACCTATCCGCAGCACCGGCTTTGATGAAACCAGAAAATGGAGAACCATTATCCTTATACCTAGCTGTTTCAGGTAAAGCAGTAAGTGCGGTCCTTGTTAAGGATCATGAAGGCCAACAACATCGGTATACTATGTAAGTAAAAGTCTACATGATGCTGAGGCTAGGTATTCTCAATTAGAAAAAGCTAATTCTTGCTCTAATCATGGCTTCTACTAAACTACGACATTATTTTGAAACTTATACTATTGTTGTTAAAACTAACTTTCCTCTTAAGAATGTTCTCAGGAAACCGGAGATGTCAGGAAGAATGGCAAAATGGGTTGTTAAACTTAGTGCATATGACATTAAGTATGAGCCCAGAACTGCTATTAAATCCCAAGCTTTGGCTGACTTTGTGGCTAATTTCAGTAGTGATCTACAAAGGGAAGCTGAATTAGAAGTGCAACAACTTGAGGAGACCAAGGATCCTTGGACACTCTTCAAAGATGGAGCTTCAAATGTCAAGGGAACTGGACTAGGCCTACTACTAAAATCGCCACAGGGGGACATTATACCCCAATCTATAGCATGTGAATTTCAACCACTAATAATGAGGCTGAATATGAAGCCTTGATAACAGGTTTGCAATTAGCTAAAAATATGAGGATCAGGTATCTTCAAGTATATTTAGATTCTTTATTGATTACCAATCATTATAACGGATCCTATGCTGCTAAAGGCGAAAAACTAATCAAATATTTGGAGATAGTCAAGAAACTGGCAGATTCTTTTGCTTTTTTCAGTTTAACAGAGGTACCTAGGGAAGAGAATGTAGAAGCTGATGCTCTAGCCAACCTTGGATCCTCATTGAAGATGCCTGAGATGTGAAGATACCTATTATCCACGTGTAACTCCTGCAATTGAAGAGAATGAAGCAATGGAAATAGTGGATGATGTTGCAGTTGTTCCCAATGATGATATGCAGTCAAATCCAGGATCCTGGATCCTTCCAACTCTGAAACACATTCATCTGAAACACATCAGAATGGAGAAATCCCTATTGGGGAAATCCAAGAGCATTCAGGATTAAGGTATCCCAGTTTGCCATTATAAATAACATTTTATATAAAAAATCGCTTGCAGGACCCTATCTAAGGCGCATTGAGGATCCTAAGATACAAGAAGTCTTGAAGGTTTTCACGAAGGAGACTGTGGGAATCATACTGGGGGCAGAGCACTATTTTCGAGGATCCTTAGAACAGGATATTATTGGCCTACTATGAAGAAGGATGTTGTAGAATACGCGAAGAAATGTGATGCTTGCCAGAGACACAGTAATATCCTTCATCAACCGGCAGAACCTCTGCATCCTATATCCTCCTCTTGGCCATTTATGAGATGGGGAATGGATATAGTAGGCAAGCTACCCAAAGCACCGGGAGGAAAAGTGTTCATGTTGGCTATGACAGACTACTTCTCCAAGTGAAAAGAAGCCGAAGCTTTTTCTCAAGTCAGAGAAAAGGAAGTTATATCCTTTATCAAAAGAAATATTATTACTAGATTTGGTATTCCTTCAGAAATAGTTTGTGACAATCGATCCCAGTTTATTGGGAATCGAACTACTAACTTTTGTGACAGCTGGGGGATTAGGATGATAACATCAACACCAGTCCACCCACAAGCTAATGGCCAGGCAGAATCATCCAAGAAGATCATCATCAACAATTTGAAGAAGAAGCTTGGATCAAAGAAGGGAAAATGGATTGAAGAGCTACCATATGTCTTGTGGGCAGATAGAACAACTCCCAAGAATGCTACAGGTCAAACTCCTTTTTACTTAGTCTTTGGAGCTGAGACAGTGATCCCTACAGAGATGGTAGTCCCAACAGCCAGAACAAGCATCCGTGATCCTGAAGCAAATACTGAGACTCTTGCTCAAGACCTGGATACTGTGGAAGAACTTAGAGACATGGCTAGGGTAAGATTGGCTAGTTATCAACAGAGAATGGCTGGTTCTTACAACAAAATGTCAGAGTAAAAAGGTTTCAAGTTGGTGACATGGTTCTTACAACAAAAAGCATTCCAGAATACCACAAATCCTAATGATGGCAAGTTAGCACCAAAATGGGAAGGCCCCTATCTTATCGAAGCTGAAGCTGGAAAGGGGGCATATCGTTTGCTAACTATGGATGGTGATCTTCTGCCAAGAGCTTGGAATGCTATCCACCTAAAGAAGTATTTTATGTAAGGATCAAAGATCCTTAAGCACTCTAATATTCAGTCCAGATTGAAGGATCTTCAAAGGATATATGATCCTTTCTTTGGTAACATTTTAATAATTCTTTCATATCATATTCATTGTTTATTATAAGGAAAGGATGTTAAATTCTTAACATCCAATTTTATCTAGTTTTAAGCTTTGGTATAATTTACATAAAGGATTTAGAGGTTGGCCACCTCTCCAAGACTTTGGGCACGTCCCCAGTTTAAGATATCTAATACCTTCTAAGGTTTAAAGGTTTTCACCTTTCACACGAATTGGGTTTCAACACCCCGCCGGCAACGCACGTTATCCAAGTATAGTTCGAGGCAATGGGACCAGTACCCGCTTTAGGGGCTGACAATTTCATTGTTGTTGCCTATATGTAGGATCCTAAGTATAATGGTATACGTACCATACATCCGTTCCTAAGGTTTCTAACGTTTTCACGTTAGCTAAGGTTTCGACATTTTCATGTCGCTCACGATTGGATAGATGCCAATTTGGGCTATACTCCAGTTTACACCAGTTATTTGGGCTTGTCCTCAGTTATTTGGGCTTCTCCCTGGTTATTTGGGCTTGCCCCCAGTTACTAATGATTCTTTTGTCTGATGTATGGCTTAGTCCCAAGTTATATACCGTTACAGGTTTACGAAGTTTAACGGTTAAGGATCCTGAATCCTAAAGTTGGATTTACCGTTATGCTTTGGTTGACACCTCTGTAAGTGTTAAGGATATAGAATCCTAACATGGATTCGCTGGTATGATCTTTCTTTTGCATTTTCTTTATTTTTTGCGTATTTATATTACCCTAATCCTTTGACAACAGGATATGTGATCCTTGATCATATGATATCTATCTTTAAAGAATATATTTTGACAAACTCCTATAGATTTCTTAGCTAAATATTATGAAATTTATTGACATATACAACTATAAATATATTCAAACTGAAGAGAAGTAACAACAAAGATAGTCAAAAGCTTAAAGTTTTATTTATTTATAAAAACCCTTTTTTTAAAGGTTGTCAAAATTGCTAACCCAAGCTTCTACCAGCAAAACGTGGCCCGTCCACTTGGGTTGGCAAAGGGTGTCCATACTAACGGGTCAATAAGTGCAGGAAAGTAAAGGCGGGGGGCATCAAGGGCTTCATCCTCCACAAACAGAAGGACCCATCCACCTTTGCTGCCCCCTATTGTTCAAAAGGATCACTGATCCTTAACCCTAAAAACTATTGTTCAAATACAGACCAGAATTGTTCACTATAAAAACACCAACAACCAAAAAACATAAAAAATGGGCTCCGGCCACGTATAGAAATTTCCATCATTGCCCATTGATGCAGCCTACTCCGTTGCTGCTTCATCACCTGCACCGCTATCGCCAGCCGCTGCCTCCTCGAGATCCTTAGTGCCACTTGGGATAGTCTCCAGCGTGACTGTCTCCTCCAGCTCATCCTCGTCCCCAAGCTCCTTCAGCCTTTGCCTCTAGCTAGCAGTGTCCCATTCAGCCCTGTCGAAGGAAGGATCCGTAGCCTCCTTTGCCATCTTGAGTTTGGCCTTTAGAATCACGATGGCAGCGGATAGTTTGGCCTCTTCTATGACCTCCAACCGATCCTTGTTGGCCTGGATTTCATCCACCAAGATCTGATTCTCCAAGCGACCATTCTCCTTCTCCAGTTGGCCGATTTTCTTCTCCATGGCAGCACCGATGGCACGAAGATTGGCCACCGTTTCCTCAGCCTCGGTGAGACGCTTGCTCTAGATGGTCTGGATCTCAACAAGTTTCTGCTAAGAGCAAATTGTTAGAATTTATGACGATCAAGTATCTTTAAAAGAAGGATCCATGATCCTTACCTCGGAGATGAAGTCATGGATCTGCTGTTCAATCCCAGGGACATCACTGGATGGCGCATCTGGCTTCTTCCTCTTTGCTCCAGATTTTTCTTTGCTAGTGGTGCTCCTGGTCCCGACTTGGCTTGGGCCTGCGGCCAGCTCTTTCTTGATGGATCAGGGAGACATGATACCTTCGACATCTCCCATGCCGAACTTGGTGGCTAATTTTGACGAGGATTTAGCAGCACCTACAAACACAAAACTCATATAAGTATTCATTTTTATTTCATACTAAATAATTAAATAGATATGTACATGCACACTTACTTGACATGGTGTAGGAGGCTGATGTTGTTTCTTCTAAATCCTTGATCTTGAGATGGAATGTTCTAACAGCTGAATCTAGAGCCCAAAAAGCAGCAACTCTCTCAGCGGTGGTAGCAAAGTCCTTCGCGGTGTTGATATTGGTCACTGCACAAAAAATTAAGGATCAGATATCCTTAGATTAAAATATCAAATTTTCTATGAAGCAATTTTATAAATCCTACATCCTACCCTCTACGTTCCACTTCTTAGGAAAATGATCCCCGTTGGGAATGGAATCCCTCCTGACGAAGAAGAATTGACTTCTCCAATGGGAATCACTTTTGGTAATTTTGAGTATAGGGTAGGGTTGTTGAGGCTTGGCTTTGAAGAGGAATCGGTGAGACCCGTGGCTAACCAGATTGTACAGGTGGTTGAGTTCAGCAAGACGAAGCTCTATACTCTCTCTAGCAATGATCTGCTCAAGGGTATAAAGAACCCTCCAGAGCATAGGCATGCCCTGGATGTAGCATAGGCCGGTAAAGGTGAAAAATCTCTGGGTGAAAGCTGGAAAAGGGCAAGTAAAACCTATTTGAAAAGGGGTAGCAGGAAAACACACCCATGTGGATGATATGCAGTCACTCTTCATTGAAGAATCGAAGGGCCTAAAAATAGTACCCTCCGGAAAACAGGGGTGCATTTGCTCAATCTCAGGATCAGTGAATCGGGAGAGTTCTTGTGAAGGTTCTTTCAAAAGGTTTTGGCTTTTGGGAGGACTGTTTTTCCCTTGATCCTTGTGTGGGAGGAACGGATCATGGTTTTGGTCATGATGCACGAGGAAGAAAAGAGGAAAGAAAGAATTGCAGAGAATAAAAGATGAGAGAGAGAGTGAATACCTGTTTGATCTCCGGTGTGAGGATTTAAGCAAAGGATATCGATATTAAATAGGAGATATAATCTATATCTCTACCCTATATATAATCATGTTTGTTGCAGGGGGAATCTTATCGCTGATGTCATCCTTGTAACGGCTAGTACTAGAGTAGCGGCTAGATTGTTGGTAACGAGTCGTCCAGAATAAACGATAAAATATGACTCACTTAGTTGCAATTAATTCCTTATATTTTGGGGCAATTGTTAGGGCATGGATTTTATGCCAAGGATCATCCATCCTGAGACTAAACCTGGATCACGGATCCTTAACGGAAATTGCAGGGAGTCTAAGGATCAAGGATCCTTACCTATATCTATGTTTGCTAACAATCGTTCCTTTGTGTTAGTTTACGTATGCGGGTAATCGTGGACTAAGTCATCGTGGGAATGTCGGAGGAATATGAGATTTCTAGCACGTGCAAGTGAAGCCATGACCGTTACATGTGAACGTGGGGAGCTTGCATGGATTTCGGAGAGTTAGTTAATTAGATTAGCTAGATATTTAGTGGGATATTGAGCTTGATAGACACACAATCTGACCGAACACACACTCGCATACATACTATTGTTACTCTCTCTCAAACACTCATTAGATTCTCATTGTAACAAGCTCAATATTTCCAGAGTTGTAATCTTTGTATTCAATATAGTTGGTGATCGGTAGTTTCCATCACCCGAGGTTTTTTATGTCGGAGATCAACTCTTGATCAAGGGCTTTTTCCTCGTATAAATCTTTGTGTTCATCTTTGATTACATTCCTAACTTGTTCATTCAATTGCTCATAATTCAAGCACTCAACCTCACATTCAAAGTTTGGTTACATTATCCTTAATAAGATTTTTGACCAAAACAATGATGTCTGGTCTACTTGTAGTTAAGTATAACAATGATCCTATCATTCCTCTATAGGTTTTAATATCCATACTTTTTCCTTCTTTATCAGAATCAAGTTTTTTTCCTGTTGCCATGGGAGTTTTTGAATTTGAGCGGTTTTCTAGTGAGTATTTGTTCAAGATTGTTTTTACATACTTAGATTGACTTAAAAATATTCCATCTCTTCTTTGTTTGACTTGTAAACCTAATAAAAAGTTAACTCACCCATCATGCTCACTTCAAAGTGGCTTGTCATTAATTTTTCAAACTTTTTGCAAAACTTTTCATTTGTTGATCCAAATATAATGTCATCAACATAGATTTGAACTAACAATGTGTGACCTTTATGAGTTTTAAGAAAGAGAGTTGTGTCAGTAATACCTTTTGTGAAGCCAGAGTTGAGTAAAAAGTTTTAAAGAGTTTCATACCATGCTCTAGGAGCTTGTTTCAAACCATACAAGGCTTTGTTTAATTTATAAACATGATTTGGAAATTTTGGATCAACAAAGCCTTCAGGTTGGTGCACATACACTTCTTCCTCAATCTTACCATTTAGGAAAGCAGATTTTACATCCATTTGATATACCTTGAAATCTTTGGATGCTGCATACGCAAGGAAAATTCTCACTACTTCTAACCTGGCTACTAGTACAAAAGTTTCATCATAATCTATTCCTTCTTGTTGACAATAGCCTTTCACCACCAGCCTTGCTTTATTCTTTGTGATTATGCCATGTTCATCAGATTTGTTTCTGAATACCCATTTTGAACCAATGACAGACTTATCATATGGTCTTGGCACCAAATTCCATACTTGACTCTTTTCAAATTGATCTAACTCTTCTTGCATTGCTTGTATCCAATCTGAGTCATTCAGAGCTTCTTTGACAGATTTTGGTTCTATTATGCTTAAAAAGGCAGCAAATGCACATTAATGTGTGTAGCAGACCTTGCTCTCACACTATCTTCTATATTTCCAAAGATATTTGACTGTGCCTGTCCTTTTATCTATCTGAGCCTGTTATAAAATATTGGTGAATCTGATGGATTTGAAGTTTCCCCCTGTTCACTTGTCTTATTTGTGTGGAGTGTGTCAGAATTATGACAATGAGATACATTTTCAGATGTGTTTTTATCATTTTGATTTTGTATCAGAATTTCTGATATGTCTTCCACGTGCCCTACAGGGTTAGTACATGATTGTTCTTTTTATTTTTCTGTGTGATGATGATGATGTCCTAGAAATTCATCTATTAAGTTTTCAAAAAGATGCTTGAGGTTTTCTTGTTTATTAGAAGGATTTATTTCTTTCATATGTTCATCAGAAACTTCTGTTTCTGTTGAATCATCAAAAGACACATACAGACTTTCCTCTGATTGTGCTTGTGTTTAAGATAAAAACCCTATATGCTTTTGAGGACAAAGAATAACCAAGGAAAATTCCTTTTTTTCTTTTCTGTCAAATTTCTCAAGACTCTCAAAGTCATTAAAGACAAAACACCTACAACCAAATGTGTGCAAAAATTTTACATTCGGTATTCTTCCATTTATGATGTTGTATGGTGTTTTTGTAATCTTTTGTTAATTATGGATCTGTTTTGGGTAAAAACAAGCATTTGCTATGGCTTCTGCCCAAAGTATGTGGGAAGTTTTGCATGAGTAAGCATTGTTCTAGCTGCTTCAACTAAGGTTCTGTTTCTTCTCTCTTCAACTCCATTTTGTTGTGGACTTCTTGGAGAAGAAAAATCATGAGAGATTCCTTTGCTTGTAAGAAAGTTCTCAAGTTTTGAATTTTTGAATTTTGTTCCATTATCTGTTCTGATCCTTCTCACAAATAATTTTAAAAAAATTTCAATTTTTCTGATAAAATTTATGATTATATCTGGAGTTTCACTTTTCTTTCTTAAAAATTCTACCCATGTGTATCTGGAATAGTCATCTACAATGACCAAAATGTATTTCTTTCCAGAGAAACTTTCATACCTTATTGGTCCACAAAGATCCATGTGCAAAAGTTCTAAGTTTTGTGAGATTGATGATTCTGAAATTGTTTTATGTGAGCTTCTCTTTAATTTTCCCATTTCATAAGCTTCACAGAGTTTATCCTTCTTTGAGGATATGAAGGGTAATCCTTTTACCAGTCCTTTGTTTACCAATTTGCTTAGATTTTTATAATTCATGTGTGCCAATCTTTTATGCCACAACCAACTATTACCTTTGTTGTTTTTTGAAAATAAGCATAACTGAGGATGCTCAGTCTCTTCTTTGAAATCAAAGTAATAGATGGATTTTCTTATCCTTTTTCCACTTAAGTAAATTTTATTATCATTTAGGCCAATTTGCAAACACTTTTCTGGTAAGAAAGTTACCTGAAAGCCTTTGTCACATAATTGACCACAACTTAGCAGATTGTACCTTAAGCCTTCTACATATCCATACTTTATACATCCATAACCCAATGTTCTCCCTTTTACTCAATTTCCAAAGTTGACTAATTTACTCAGTTTTGGAACAAAATTACTAAGTAAGTGTTAGGGCATGGAATTTATGCTCAGGATCATCTATCCTGAGGCTGGACCTGAATCACGGATCCTTAACGGAAATTGCAGGGAGTCTAAGGATCAAGGACCCTTACCTATATCTATGTTAGCTAACAATTGTTCCTTTGTGTTAGTTTACATATGCAGGTAATATGAACGAGTCAACACGATAATATCGCAAGAATATGCCGAATATAGCACGTGCGAGTGAAGCCATGACCGTTACATGTGAACGTGGGGAGCTTGCATGAATTTCAGGTAGTTAGTTCATTGAGATTAACTAGATATTTAGTGGGATATTGAGCTTGATAGACACACAATCTGATTGAACACACACTCACATACACACTATTGCTACTCTTTCTCTCGAACACACATTAGAACTCTCATTGTAACAAGCTCAATATTTCCAAAGTTGTAATCTTTGTAGTTCAATATAGTTGGTGATCGGTAGTTTCCATCACCCGAGGTTTTTTATGCCGGAGATCATTCATTGATCAAGGGCTTTCTCCTCGTACAAATCATTGTGTTCATTGTCATTTACTTTTGATATTTGTTCATCCATTTGTTCGTTTAACCAAGCACTCAACCTCACATTCAAAGTTTGGTTATATTATCCTTAATTAGATTTTTGACCAAAACAGTTTGGCGCCCACCGTGGGGCAATCGGTGCTTCAATTCTAAAAATTCCGTTCATTTCATTCATTTCTATTCATTTTCATCAATCACATGGCTTCTCAGGGAAAATCCACTTCAAATGCCATGCCGGCGGTTACCTCATCTCAAGCCAGTGCACCGTTGCCTCCCATTCCCCCTGCACCGGCGAGGAGTGCTGATAATGCTCAGAAGAAGCCAACACCAGTTTTCTCGAAGGCTTCCACTGTTTCATCCTCTACACCTACTAATAATAATCTGTCTACTTTGATTTTGCAGATGAAAGGATACATGGAACAACACACAAAACTAACCAGAGGATCCTTCGTGAAATTGATGAAATCAAGAAACAGAAGAGATCAGCGGAGGATCACTCTCCATTGATGCCCAGGTCGTTGGATTACGCCACTCCAGTAACAACCATTCAGCATTCCAAGGCTTCTAGTATTCCGCATCAGGGATCTTCAGGATTGCAGCATGGATCATTGGCAATGACGCAGCCACAAGCATCTCATTACCAACCTTATGGATCCTCAAATCAACATCAAGGAGGCTATCTCGGCTCAGGAGCATATTTGGAGACAGTTGCACTAAAGTAATCTTATTTCCAGCATTAAGGATCAAGGATCCTATGCTTGGGATAAGGTTCAAGGATCCTCCTCTCAGGATCAAGGATCCATGCAGTATCCATCAAGGCCTTCAGCACCCGTGTATCCTGCACCCAATGTCTTTCAGGATCAAGGATCTTCAGGAAGTCAGATATTCAAGGATTTTGAAGTTCACAAAGGGGACTTCATCCCTATGCAGACTATTGTTTCATCTGGTCCAACTGTTGCACCTGAAGTGTCTAGCTTTGGATACACTTCTGACATACCACTTCCAAACCAATCAGGAGGTAACAATGTCAATACATCTTTTGGCACTAACTATGGTTTCATGCAGGATACAGGTATCAATCAGGCTATGGCACGGGAGCTCCAGAAGCTTAAGGATATGATATCCAGCGTCCCAGGAGTGGTCAAGCCCTTTCCTGAGATCCCAGATGAAAGTCACAGGGTGTCTCGTTTTGCACCTCCTATATGTAACACTGAGATACCAAAACGCTTTCAAACCCCCCAACATGAAGCTATACGATGGTACAACTAATCCGGAGGAGCATGTGGCACAATACCGGGAAAAGATGGAGATTAACCCCATTCTAGATAGGTTGAAGGAAGCCTGTCTTTGCAAGGGTTTCGGATCCACACTCACTGGATCAGCTTTAAAATGGCTGCTAAGTCTTCCTCCTTACTCAATTACTTCATTTTCTCATCTAGTTAATTTGTTCAATAACCAATTTTCATGTAGTAGAACCTTTGAACAGTTAACTAGTGATCTATATAGAATAACCCATGGATGTGATGAATCGTTAAGAGATTACATCACTAAGTTCAGTCGAGAATCCCTAGAAATTCCTAATTTAGATATTGCTACTGCTGTGGAGGCATTTAAAATGGGATTGCTTAAGGATTCCTCATTCATGATGACCTTGTAATGACACCTTGCAGGAATTTAGATGAAGTGAGGAACAAGGCATTGAGGTTGATTCGTTTAGAGGATGACAAAAGGATCCAGGAGAGGCTCTCAGGATCCTCGAAACAGGAAAAGCAAGGATCATTCTTTAAGAATAATCGATCCAGGTCATACTCTAAACATGACAATCACAATGTGAATGCAGTTGAACAAGACGAAGACGATGAGGATTATCCTCCGATATCTGAGTATTGTTTTTCTGTGGATAATCATGAACTAATACTTGCTATGCAGAATTTAGGTGACAAGGCTAGATGGCCAAGGAAAACTGATAAACCTGGAGCTACTAAGGATAAATCTAAGTGGTGCGCTTATCATGAGGATTTTGGCCACCTTACTGATGAGTGTATAGCGTTGAGGAAGGAGATTGGCTATCTTCTTAGCAAAGGATATTTGAAGGAATTGCTGGGAAGGAACGTTTAAGAACTCAGGATACTAAGAAACGTTTTAGGATATATGGTAACCAAGAGAGGAATTGAAGCAAGTCCAGAACAAATCAAGGCTTTGGTGAATATCAAGTCTCCTGCCAACGCTAAGGATGTGCAAAGATTGACAGGAAGAATTGCCGCCTTGAATAGATTCATCTCAAAATCCTCAGAAATATGCAAGGATTTCTATGATATTCTGAGGAAGAATAAGAAATTCGAGTGGACTGAAAAGCATGAAGCTGCTCTATAGGCTCTCAAGGATTACCTATCCTCAGCAACGGCTTTGATGAAACGAGAAAATAGAGAACCATTATCCTTATACCTAGTTGTTTCAGGTAAAGCAATAAGTGCGGTCCTTGTTAAGGATCACGAAGGCCAACAACATCCGGTATACTATGTAAGTAAAAGTCTACTTGATGCAGAGGCCAGGTATTCTCATTTAGAAAAGCTAATTCTTGCTCTAATCATGGCCTCTACTAAACTAAAACATTATTTTGAAACTCATACTATTGTTGTTAAAACTAACTTTCCTATTAAGAATGTTCTCAGGAAACTGGAGATGTCGGGAAGAATGGTAAAATGGGTTGTTAAACTTAGTGCATATGACATTAAGTATGAGCCCAGAACTGCTATTAAATCCCAAGCTTTGGCTGACTTTGTGGCTGATTTCAGTAGTGATCTACAAAGGGAAGCTGAACTAAAAGTGCAACAACTTGAGGAGACCAAGGATCCTTGGACACTCTTCACAGATGGAGCCTCGAATGTCAAGGGAACTGGACTACGCCTACTACTAAAATCGCCACAGGGGGACATTATACCCCAAATAGCATGTGAGTTTCAGACCACTAATAATGAGGTTGAATATGAAGCCTTGATAGCAGGTTTGCCACTAGCTAAAAATATGAGGATCAGGTATCTTCAAGTATTTGTAGATTATTTATTGATTACTAATCATTATAACGGATCCTATGCTGTTAAAGGCGAAAAACTAATCAAATATTTGGAGATAGTCAGAAAACTGGCAGATTCTTTTGTTTTTTTCAGTTTAACACAGGTACCTAGGGAAGAGAATGCAGAAGCTGATGCTCTAGCCAACCTTGGATCCTCATTGAAGATGCCTGAGGATGTGAAGATACCTATTATCCATGTACTAACTCCTGCAATTGAGGAGAATGAAGCAATGGAAATAGTGGAGGACGCTGCAATTCTACCTAGTAATGATGTGCAGTCAAATTCAGGATCCTGGATCCTTCCAATTTTATATCCTGAAAGGGGAAATTCCCACAGGGGAAAAACCTAAACCCTTCAAAATTAAGGTATCCCAATTCACCATATTAAATAACATGTTATATAAGATATCTCTTGCAGGTCCCTATCTACGATGCATTGAGGATCCGAGATCCAAGAAGTCTTGAAGGATTTTCATGAAGGAGACTGTGGAAATCACACCGGGGGCAGAGCACTATTTTCAAGGATCCTTAGAACATGATATTACTGGCCCACAATGAAGAAAGATGCTGTGGATACGCGAAGAAATGTGATGCTTGCCAGAGGCATAGCAATATTCTTCATCAGCCAGCAGAAACTCTGCATCCTATATCCTCTTCTTGGCCATTCATGAGATGGGGAATGAATATAATAGGCAAACTTCCCAAGGCACCAGGAGGAAAAGTGTTCATGTTGGCCATGACAGACTACTTCTCCAAGTGGATAGAAGCTGAAGCCTTTGCCCAAGTCAGAGAAAAGGAAATCATATCCTTTATTAAAAGAAATATTATAACTAGATTTGGAATTCCTTCTGAGATTGTTTGTGATAATGGATCCCAGTTTATTGGAAGTCGTACTACTAACTTTTGTGACAGATGGGGGATTAGGATGATAGCATTAACACCAGTCCACCCACAAGCTAATGGCCAGGCAGAATCATCCAACATGATCATCATCAACAACTTGAAGAGGAAGCTTGGGTCCAAAAAGGGCAAATGGGCTGAGGAATTACCTTATGTCTTATGGGCAGATAGGACAACTCCTAAGAATGCTACGGGTCAGACTCCCTTCTCTTTGGTCTTTGGAGCTGAAGCAGTGATCCCTACAGAAACGGTAGTCCCTACAGCCAGAACAAGCATCCGTGATCCTGAGGCAAATGATAAGACTCTAGCTCAAGACTTGGACACCGTGGAGGAACTTAGAGGCTTGGAGAGAATAAGGCTAGCCAGTTATCAACAAAGGACGACTGGGGCTTATAACAAGAATGTCAGGATTAGAAGATTTCAAGTAGGTAACTTGGTATTGAGGAAAGCATTCCAAAATACCACGAATCCTGCTGATAATGGGAAGGCCCTTATCTAGTTGAAGTTGAAGCAGGAAAGGGGTATATCGTTTGCTAACTATGGATGGTAACCTTCTGCCAAGAGCTTGGAAAGCTATCCACCTCAAGAAGTATTTTATGTAAGGATCAAGGACCCTTAAGCGTTCTAATGTTCCGTTCAAACTGAGGAGTTCTCAAAGGATATGTGATCCTTTCGTTGGTAACGTTTTACTAGTTCTTTTATATTACATTTGTTGCTAAAGGAAAGGATGTTGAATTCTCAATATCCAATTTTATGTAGTTTTAAGCTTTTGCAGAACTTATCTAAAGGATCAAGAGGTTGGCCACCTCTCCAAGACTCTGGGCTTGTCCCCAGTTTAAGGTATCCAATACCTTCGAAGGTTTAAAGGTTTTCACCTTTCACACGAAGTGGGTTTTGACACCCCTCCAGTAGCGCACGTTATCCAAGTATAGTTCGAGGCAATGAGACCAGTACCCGCTTTAGGGGCTGACAATTTCATTGTTGTTGGCTATATGTAGGATCCTAAGTATAATGGTAGACGTACCATACATCCGTTCCTAAGGTTTCTAACAATTTCACGTTAGCTAAGGTTTTGGCATTTTCATGTCACTCACGATTAAGATGCCAGTTTGAGCCATACTCTAGTTTACACCAATTTATATGGGCTTGTCCCCAGTTTATATGGGCTTGCCCCTAGTTTATTTGGGCTTGTCCCCAGTTATTTGGGCTTGTCCCCAGTTTGTTGGGCTTGACCCAGTTACTAATGATTCTTTCAGTTGATGTTTGGCTTAGTCCCAAGTTATATACTGTTACAGGTTTACTAAGTTTAATTGATAAGGATCCTGAATCCTAAAGTTCTGTCAATTGTTATGCTTTGATTGACACAACTGTAAGTGTTAAGGATATAGAATCCTAACTTGGATTCACTGGTATGATCCTTCATTTGCCTTTGTTTTATTTCTAGCTTATTTATGTTACCCTTCAACCTTTGACAACAGGATATGTGATCCTTGATCATATGATATTAAGTCTTTAAGATAGAACTTGTTTTGACATATATTTGGTATTCCTTTAACAACTTATAAACTCCAAAGTTGTATAATAGGGAATTGACCAATAAGTATAGATGCAAGATATTCAAAGCATAAAATAAGTAGGTGACACCAAAGATAGCCAAAAGATTAAAGTTTTATTTATTAAAACCCTTCTAAGGTTGTCAAAATTGCCTACCCAAGTTTCTACCAGCAAAACGTGGCCCGTCCACTTGGGTTGGCAAAGGGTGTCCATACTAACAGTTCATAAAGTGCAGGAAATTAAAGGCGGGAGCATCAAGGGCTTCAACCTCCACAAACAGAAGGACCCATCCACCCTTGCTACCCCTATTGTCCAAAGGATCAGTGATCCTTAACCCTAAATACTAATGTTTAAGTACAACCCCAAATTGTTCAAAACAAACCATAAAAACCATTAAACCATAAAAATGGGCTCCGGCCACGTCTAGAAATTTCCATCATTGCCCATTGTTGCAGCCTACACACCAGCCGCATCATCCACCTTCGCTCCACCACCTTCGCCATTGCCACCTGCTGCTGCTGCTGCTCTGTTGGATCCTTGGTCTCGCTAGGCTCGGCCTCGAGCGTGAGCTCCTCCTCTGGATCTTCTTCAACTCCCAGATCACGTAGCCTCTGCTTCCATCCAGCTACGTCCCATTCAGACTTATCGAAGGAGGGATCCACAGCTTCCGGTGCCATCTTGATTTTAGCCTGCAGGATCACCTGGGCAGCACAGACCTTAGTCTCATTAGCAGCCTCCAACGGCTCCTTGTCCACTTGAATCTGGTCCACCAGAGCTTGCTTCTGTAGACGGTTGTTCTCCTTTTCCAGCTGCGCAATTCTCTTATCCTTGGTAGCAGCGATGGCTCGAGTTCAACCAGCCTTTCTTCAGCATCGGCGAGACGTTGGTTTTTTGCAGCTTGGATCTCAGCGATTTTCTGCATTAAATGAAGTTCAGGATGAAGATCAGTATCCTCAAGGAACGTGTGCAAAATGTCAGGATCAGTGATTCTTACCTCGGAGATGAAGGCAAAGATTTGCTGTTCAGGCTCAGAGACCTCCTCGGCAGGCTCGCTTGGCTTCTTCCTCTTTGACCCGGATTTGGCGCGGGTCGTCATCGTTTTTGGCTCAGCATGGCTTTGGCCTGTGGCCAGCTTTTTCTTGGAAGAGCCAGGGGTCATGATGCTCTCAACCTCACCAAGATCAAACTTGATGGCGGAACCTTTGGATGCAGATTTGGTGGCACCTAAAACAAAGATAAGTCTCGAACCTTTACTTTATTATAATTTTATCAGATATTAAATGGGGACTTACTTGACATGGTGAACGATGTAGAGTTGGTCTCCTCTAACTCCTTTTCTTTTGCTTTGAAAGTTTGACACTTGAATCCAGGGTCCAAAAGGCAGCTATCCTTGATGCAGTAGCAGGAGATTCCGGAATGGATGCAAAGCCAGTTTCTGCATGAAAAATATAAAGGATCAGTTATGCTTTATATAACAGATAAAAAAGTTATCTTTCTACTGGTTTGCCTAAAGAATCCTAAATCCTACTCTCAACATTCCACTTTTTGGGAAGGTCTTTCCCGTCGGGAATGGAGTCTCTCCTGACAAAGAAGAACCGGTTCCTCCAATTTTTATCGTTCTTTGTAGTTTTGAGGATTGGATGTGGTTGTTGTGGTTTAGATTTCAAGACGAATCGGTGGGAACTATGGCTAACAAGATTATACAGTTGCTTGAGTTCATGAAGACCAAAGCTAATGCCCTCATTTGCTATGAATTGTTCAAAGGGTATACAAAACCCTCCACAGCATAGGCATCCCCTGGCTGTAACATAAGCCGGTGTGAGTGAAAAAGCTTTGGGTAAAGGCTGGGAACGGATAGGCATAGCCTATTAGGAAAGGAGCGACTGGAAAGCACACCCAGGTATCGGATATGCAATCGCTTTTTATGGACGAGTCGAAAGGCCGGAAAACGGTACCCTCCAGAAAACAGGGGTGTAACTGATCAACTTCAGGATCAGTGAATCGGCAGAGTTCAGAGGAGGGATTGTCAAGCAAGTTTTGGCTTCTGGGTGGGCTATCTTTATCAGTATCCTTCATCGGTGAGGATCGAGTGATCATCTTCGCCATTATTCGAGAAAAAGAGAGAAGAAGGATAGTTAAGAGATAAGGAAGAGAGAATACCTTTGAAGCTCTTGGATGCGGTTATAAATGCCAGAGATCAGGTTTTAAATGGAAAATTCATCCTTATCTAACCCTTATATATAATGATGATTGTTGCAGGAGCTATCTTGTCAATGACGTCACAACAGTAACGGCTAGTCCGGTTTTAACGGCTAGTTTATGGCTAACGGATAGTTCGATGCTAACGAAAATATGACTCATTTAATTACATCTTATTCCTCATATTTTAGGGGCAATTGTTAGGGCATGGAGTTTATGCTGAGGATCATCTATCCTGAGACTGGACCTGAATCACGGATCCTTAACGGAAATTGCAGGGAGTCTAAGGATCAAGGATCCTTACCTATATCTATGTTAGCTAACAATTGTTCCTTTGTGTTATTTTGCGTATGCAGGTAATATGAATGAGTCAACACGAGAATATCGCAAGAATGTGCCGAATATAGCACGTGCGAGTGAAGCCATGACCGTTACATGTGAACGTGGGGAGCTTGCATGAATTTCGGATAGTTAGTTCATTGAGATTAACTAGATATTTAGTGGGATATTGAGCTTGATAGACACACAATCTGATTGAACACACACTCGCATACACACTATTGCTACTCTTTCTCTTGAACACACATTAGAACTCTCATTGTAACAAGCTTAATATTTCCAAAGTTGTAATCTTTGTAGTTCAATATAGTTGGTGATCGGTAGTTTCCATCACCCGAGGTTTTTTATGTCGGAGATCATTCATTGATCAAGGGCTTTTTCCTCGTACAAATCATTGTGTTCATTTTCATTTACTTTTGATATTTGTTCATCCATTTGTTCGTTTAACCAAGCACTCAACCTCACATTCAAAGTTTAGTTACATTATCCTTAATCAGATTTTTGACCAAAACAGTAAGTTCCTATCTCCAGTCATGTGCTTGGAGCTTCCAGAGTCGCAGTACCAGATCTGATGCACATGATGGTCCTGAAATGGAAAAGTTAGAGAGTTTTTGTACCCCAAACTTGCTTGGTTACTTTTTTTGATGAATTCTTAATCAGGCTTTCTACTTTAGATGAATTTTCATCAGAATATCTGTTGCATGCTGAGTTATGAACAGGCTATTGAATTTTTGATTGAAGATGGTGTTGAATCAGCTTCAGTATATCAACACACATACAAGTTTCTTTATCAGAAGTTTCTGATAAGTGATCTTGTGATGGAAGTATTGTATATTTTGAACGAATCTTTTCGGATATTTTTGAAGATGCTTGTTGAATTGTGTCTTTTGAAATTACAAAGGAGTTATCAGAACTTATTGACTTACAAGACTCTGTGTCAGATTCTGATGTTATTTTATCAGATTTCTGATCTGTTGGTTTTACAAAGATAGTAGGATTTCTGATATTTGTTTTAACATGCCCCAATCCTTCTCCTCTGTTTTTTGGTGTTGTTTCAATAACGTTAATGAAGTCTTTTGCCTGTTGAAAATCTTTTACATTTATTTCCTTGTCATGATTTTTTTTTTGTATAAATTCTTCCTTTTTGTTTCGTAAAATTCAATTTTTGCTTTGTTGTTCAAGTTTTCCTCAATTAGTAATTGATTTTCAAGTATAACTTTATTCAATGTTCTTTGCAACTCATTAGATTTTTTACTTTCCATATTCTGTTTTACTTGTAGGTTTGCGAAATCTGTCATAAGTTTGTTTAGTTTTTGTTCAAGATGAAAATTTTCAGAATTTACATTTTGTTCTGATTTTGCAGAATCTTCATCAGAAAGTTTTGCCATGAGACAGACATTCGTCTTCATCAGAAGAGTCATCTGTCAACCATGCATCCGTTCCTGCTATCAGACTAACTTGTTGTTGCTTTTTAGCTTCTTCCAACTTCTTTTCATAGTAAGCAACATCCTTCAGTTTTTTGTTCTTACATTCTGATGCATAGTGACCCTTTTGCTTACATTTATAACAAACAACTTCTGTTTTTCCTTTATCCCTTGTTTTTCCTTCCATCCTCCCTTTGTCACTTTTCTGATACTTATGGCTTCCTCCTTTCAATCTTTGCTCAAATGTTTTAGTAAGCAGTGCAATTGCCTCAGCAAATGCAGAAAAATATGATGATGTATCAGTAATTTCTGGATTTTGATAGTTTGAGGTTTGTGGATCACAGACTGGCGTTTTTTGTGAGTTTGAGATAAGATCTATAGATCCCCCTCTTTGATTTGATTCTTCATATATTTCTTCTTCTCTGGGGACAAGGATGTTTACAAGTCATATAGACTCATATTTCCTAGCTCTAAGGTGGAGGCTAAAGTCATGGTTAGACTTCTCCATTCTCTTGGTAGAGCATCTAGGAAATTCACATTCCTTTCATCATTTGATTTTTCAATTCCAAATTTCTTTAGCTCATTTAAAAGTTTTGCAAATCTGTTATATGTTTCACAAAGACTTTCATTTGGTAAACTTTTAAATCTCTCATATGAGGAGACACAGTTTGTTCTCTTATTTCTTTTCATTCTTTCTCCACCTTCACAAAGATTTTCCAACTGATCCCAAATTTCTTTTGCTGATGCACATGCATCTACTTGAGAAATTATGTCATTAGGAAGTGCCATAATCAAAAGTGATTTGGCCCTTTCATCTGCTTCCACCTTTTTCTTATCATCATCTCCCCAAAATTTTTCTGCTTTTGGGGCAAAAGATGATGGTACTTCAGGTGAGTCATCAGTTCCTGGTGTGCCTGGTATTTCAACCATAGGTATATGTGGGTCACTCACAATGGATTGAAACAGAGCTCAATCATGTCCATTAAGGAAATTGATCATCCTGATTTTCCATTGGGGGTACTCCTCCCAGACCAAAGTTGGAGGCTTTGACATAGACCCTATGTTGAAAATCATTCCACGTTTGAAAGTTTGCCATATTAAAAAAAAGGTTGAGCGATTGATCGTTTGAAAATATTTTATTCAATCTGCTTTGATACCAATTGTTGGTCCCAGATGGATAAAGAAAAGGATCCCTTTGATTGTAATATGGCAAGTGATTTCAACAGTTATGAAAATAGTGTGCGGAAATAGAAATCAAACTTTCAAGAAATAAGAACTACAGAATTTTCAAGTTTTATATCAATTTGAAACAAAATGGTTTACAATGTGATTGTGAGATTATTGGCTAGTACAAACAAATACTTGTGTAATTTTGTGCTGAAAGGGCAATGGAATTTTGAAGTGTGTATTAAATGCTAGGTTCAACTCATGTCCATTACCGAAGGACTTAGAAAGTCTTGGGCATGAATAAAATTTGTTTATTCATGCACTTGCTCTTCATAAAGTAGCTCTTTTTCATATTCATTGAATCTAATTGGGTCAACTTGCTTCTTCAATTTTGGCAGAGCTTCTATTTTCAAACAAGTGGGTTTCATCAGAATTTCTGATGACACCTCATCAGAAATCTGATGAGCAGATCATCAGAAAATCTGATGATCAGACTTTTACCAGAATCAAATGATATTCATCAGAAATATCATCAGATCCATCAGAATGGCCTTTTCTGATCATCTTCTCTTGTTTATGATCAGTTTCTGATTGATGATGAAGATACATTCTTCACTTCTGGTGTTCTGCCTTGTTTTCTTCTTGTTATTTTGGCATTCTGGACTTTATCTTCTTCTGTGAATCAGGCAGATTTCATTTTTCTTCAATACTTATATAAAAAGTTTCCTAACATAAGTTTATTTGCGTCTCATGTGGTATTAGTAAACAAAATAGATGGTCCTTGGAGGTTATATGTAGATTATAGAAAATTGAATGAACATACAGTAAAGAATAGATTTCATGTCCCATTGATTGAAGAGTTGTTGGAAGAGTTAGGAGGAGCATAAGTTTATTCTAAGTTGGATCTGAGATATGCTTATCATCCTATTAAGATAAATGAGGAAGATATTCATAAGACTACTTTTAGAACCTATCAAGGGCTATTTGAATTTTTGGTGCTTCTTTTTGGCTTGACAAATGCACCAGCAACAATTCAAAGTTTGATGAACTCAGTATTTTAAAAGCTGTTGAGGAAAACTGTGTTTATTTTTTTTATGATGTGTTAGTGTACAACAAAAATTTAGAACAACATGTGGAAGATTTAAAAGAAGTCTTGCAGTTATTTGTATGCAAAAAGATCTAAATGTAGTTTTGTTGGGTCAAAGGTAGAATATTTGGGGCACGTGATTTCTAAAGATGGTGTGTCGATTGATCCATCTAAGATTGAAGTAGTTAAGAACTGGCCTATTCCTACTATTATCAAGCAACTCATGAGATTTTTAGGCTTAAGAAGATATTATAGAAGATTTATTTCTTCTTATGGTGGAATTGCTAAGCCTTTAACAAATCTATTGCTGAAATATGCCTTTTGTTTGTCTAGGTGAGCTCAAGAAGCATTTGGAATGTTGAAACTGGCTTTAATACAAGTTCGGGTCTTAGCTCTTCCTGACCAGTCCTCAAGAGTTTATAGTGGAGACTGATGCCAATTCAAACGGTTTGGGAGTTGTGTTGATGCAGGACAGACATCCTATAGCATTTGTGAGTAAGTCATTATCAGCAAGACATTGAACATTGTACGTATATGAAAAGGAACTACAGACAATAACGTTAGCAGTTAAACGTTGACACCAGTACCTCATTTTAAAACACTTAACCATAAGAATGATATACTTGGTTAAGTAAATTGATAACTAAAATGTAGTTTGTTACTTAGAGTTACAGTCATGTTGTACTTGCATAGATACGGGCGTGCTAAATCTTTTTCAACGATAAAGTTAAAAAAAACCAGAAAATGGCAAGGCACAAAAGAGGATACATCACTTTATGTTTTCATTTTGAAAATGGCAAGGCACAACAGAGGATACATCACTTTATGTTTTCATATTGCTTTACTAAATTATGATGTGGCTAACATTGAAATCTACTGTGCACAACTGTTACAAAAGCTAGATAGCAAAAATGTATTACATTGCTAAATAGGTGAATGCATGTCTTATTTGGTAGTTTTTTTTGTCATATATAAAAATCATATATGTTAGGGATATCGCACGCACACAAACAATTAAAAAATGAAAGTGGTAAATAACACGAGAGATTTTTGTGATTTGGTCGGTGTGACCTACGTACATGGTCTTCAACAATGTTGGTTAAAAAAACTAGAGGATCAATATTAGACTTTATAAAATCACAACACATTAGTGAGTTAATGTCAGAATATATATTTATACAGATATTAAACGTGAATATTCGTAGGTTTAACCTCAAAAGTCAAATGCTACCTTTATTTTGGTTTAAGTAACCAATATTTAGCATTTGTTTTTATCGTTTTTAAGTTGACATTTTTTAGAGTGAATTGCAAGTTTTGTCCTTTATCTATATACCAAATTTCAGACGGTGTCTTTGTCTTTAAAATTAACGAGTTTTGAATTTATTGTTTCAAAATCTTACCCCACATTATGTCCTTTGAGCTTAACCCAATTATTTTTTATGGTTAAATAGGATCACAAAAGGGTACTTTAGTCTTTTTACACATTCAAAAATAAATTTAAAAAACTAATATATAATAATTCTACAATCTCTTTCTGCATCCTCTCCACCACCAACAACTATCAAAAACCACCAATGTCTCCACTGACCACCACTGCCTCTCCTGCCACCATTAAAGCAGACGCACCGACCACCGTCATCCCGACAAACAAAAACAAAACACAAAACCCAGACACCCTAGATCGCACCAGTACATGAGGGATTGGGGGAATTTGCAGATCAGTTTTTAGATCTGAATCACTTGGGTTTTGAGAAACGAGCAGGAGATGTGGGTTTTGGGAAACGATGACTTTTTAGACCTGAACCAAGAGGGTTTTGGGACTTCGAAACAGAAACGTCAATATGGAAACGAGCAGGAGAAGTTTTTTTTTTTCAATCTGCAGATCAGTTTTTCAATTTGCAATCTTGTTATTGTTGTTGCTTGTGTAGTCTTGAGTCGGAGGTAGGTTTATTTGTTTTGTGGGTGATGATTATTACACACTGATTTAAGGTTTTTGTTTTAATAATTACAGGGATTCTCCTAAAGCTTATCATCCTTCTTGTTATCAACCTGGAAGGGGTTTTCTTTGAAATAGTGATTCATTGTGGTTGGAAAGGCAGAACATTTATGCATATTTTATGTTAGATTTGTGGTGGAAACAAGTGGAGGAGGTGGTGGAAGGAGGTGTTAGTGGTGATGGAAGGAGGTGTTGGTACACAGATGAAGTAGAGAGATAAAAGAGTGTGTTTGTTTAGAGAGAAAAATGATACATAATATATTTTTTCTTATACTTTTTTTAAAAATATAATAAAAAGACAATTATACCCTCATGTGTCTTGCACATGATCCGACTTAACAGAAAAACTTAATTGGGTTAGGCTCAAAGGACATAACGTATAAGATTTTGAAACCATAAATACAAAACTCGTCAATTTTAAAGATAAAGGACACTGATGAAAATTAGGTATATAAATAAAGGACAAAATTTGCAATTCACTCTTTTTTTATTTATAGTTCAACAACATTGTTAACGTTCTGTTGTAGACGCGATTATCACGTACTTTCTACGCTTATCCACAAAGACTGCTCAGTTAGGAAAGATGGAGTCAAACATTGGTGTTAATTCAAAACCATTATCAAACAAAACAACGTTTTGAAACATGTCTTTTTGTTTTATTTAATGACATAATTCGATTAATAGAAAGTATTTTTTTCCTGCCCGGGAAGTTTCAGGGTTTTTTTATCTTTGTTGACGTTATTGTTTGACGTTTATCTACTTTTGATATCCATGAGTAACTATCTTTTTAATACAAATTGTTTGTTTTTCCTACATCTATCAACTTTAACATTTAGATTATAGAGTCGTGTTTGATGTTAATAAAAATGTTCAAAAATTTGTTTCTTACAAACTGTTTTATAGGTGCCCTTACATGGCTTCATATACACAATGTTTGTGAAATAAAATCTAATTAAAAACCTAATCCAAAATGAGATGTCATAAAAAGTTGTGGGTGATAGTTTCGTTATTACCTTGCAAATTATGTCATCTACACATGTCAATTAAATTAAAAAATAGAGTTAATTACTGTTTTCGTCCCTGTGGTTTGTCAAAAATCACTATTTCTGTTCATTAGTTTAAAAATTGCGATTTCAGTCCCTATGGTTTCACTTCCGTAACCATTTCAGTCCACCTTGCAACCATTTCAGTCCCTGTACTTACAGAATAAATGGATTGAAGTTGTTACGAAAGTGAAACCACAGGGACTGAAATGGTTATGAAAGTGAAACCACAGGGACTGAAATCGCAATTTTTAAACTAATTGACTGAAATAGTGATTTTTGACAAACCACAGGGACGGAAACAGTAATTAACTCTAAAAATAACATAATTCAATAAAACATTTGTAAAAACATATTTTTATATTATTTTATGGAGTTAATTACGTTTTTCGTCCATGTGGTTTGTTAAAAATCACTTTTTCAGTCCATTAGTTTAAAAATTGTCATTTCAGTCCCTATGGTTTCACTTTCGTAACTATTTCAATCCATTGGTTTGTCAAAAATCACTATTTTAGTCCATTGGTTTGCAATATAGTGTCAGAATAATTGGATGGAGTTAACGAAGGTGGATTGAAATAGTTACGAAAGTGAAACCACGGGGACTGAAATGGCAATTTTTAAACTAATTGACTGAGACAGTGATTTTTGACAAACCATAGGGACGAAAAACGTAATTAACTCTTATTTTATGACATAAATCTATTAATTGAAATTTAATTTTCCAGCCGTGTGTAGTTGGATATCTATATTTGAGGGTTGATAAGGATGAACTTGTATTGTATTTGCTTGAACTTGATTTTGGGTTCTTAAACTTACTTTGGATATGTTATTTTAAGCTACTAAATAGTATTTTACATTATAGAGTTTTGAAAGCTATGTATTTTTTTATTACCTAACCAAGCCGGCTCAAGCTTAGATATTCAGTTCGGATTCAAATCCGAGCTAAGCCAAGCTAGCTCGGTTTATAATTTAGCCGAGCCCAAACTTACCTCTAGTTCAGGCCGACTCAGTTTGACTCGGCTCGTAAACAACCCAGTACATACAAGAACCAAGAGTTTTCTGCACCATAAATAAAAATATATGAACAACGTTTTAGTGAATATTATATCATGATGATAATATTATCATAAATAGTAAATACTCCCCAAAAGGAATCTTATATACTATTTATGAAAACACTAATACTTTATATTTAATTAATAACTTTAATATAAGGTCAAAATTTAATGACAAGCACTACCACAAAATATTTGTCACTTTCAACTGTGGATACAAGAAGGATATATAGAGTCCGAGTTTACAAGGTTTGTGAAAAAATTAATAATTAAGCTCAAACAATATTGAATTGCTAATAAAAGTAAGTAATCACAAACGAGAAGTCATCATTAACAATTGTTTTTCATTGATTCAAATGTTTTACAAAATGGTTGATTTTACAGACTCCTCCTCAGACTGATTACTATGACAAAGACTGTTCATACAAAAGAAAAGGTGATGTGTAGTGATGAATAGATATCTAACAGGTGAGATCTATCTATACTAAGTACGAAAGCTCTGTTTGTGATTGGCTGACATCAACCTAATAGTGACACCTAACATTCCTTCACAGATGTTGCAAGCATCTGTGCAAATCTAACAACTGTTCTATCTATGTTAAACATTGATAAAACAAGTACTGTTACATTGGGAAACATCTGTTTAGACTATCCTCTGTTGCTTTGATCCAAACATCTGTTTGGCGAGACACATGTTTGGTCGTCTTCATCAGACCTTTGGCTTCAACAGACTTTAGGCTTCTTCAGACCTTGTTTCTTCTTGAACAGCGGCTCCAATGCTTTGATCAGATGTTTGCTTGTCTTAAACAGATGCTCTGATTTAGGTGTTCAAGATTCATTATCTTTGGGGAGAGTCTGATTCAAACTTCCGTTTATTTCTTGATCACTTGATCATGTTTTGGCTTTTGAATATCCGTTCTTTTGTAGATCCAACATGATCTAAGAGGCCCTTGAATCGGAGTCTCAAAAGTTGTCACACCCCAATCGATGGCGGAAACATCGGGATGAGAAGAAATAGATTGCTCGTTGCACATAACACTAATTGTGACAATATATAAATCAAATTTCATTAAAGACTAAGATTCATTACAAAGTTTCAAATAAACGAACAAGCATAACAAATATTTAAAGTGTGTTTCTAAAGCTTGTCCTAGCTTGATTTCTTCACATCATCTTGTCTATCAACTTGCAACATGTATTAAAATACAATCAACAATAATGTTGAGCGAGTATACAAGTTTGATACATAGCATAATAGAATAAAATGTTTAAAGACTCATATCCAACACGAAAACATATAACAAGTTTCACCATGCTAGCTAACGCAGTCCAAGTGATAGCACAAGTTTCCAATGCGTTTAGTACCTTTCCCAAAGTTTAACGGGAGGTATACATGTCTCATCCTAACAATACCCCAAAGACTAACGGGGAGGTGCATTACCCCTATAGCATATGCATAGTACTACCATTGTTAAGGCGGAACTACACACAAGGATTAAACGTTCACATAGCATCAAAGTCTCAAGTATCACAAGTTTCATGTTTCATGTTTAAATGGATAGAGTATGTTTCAAATAAGTTTCAAGTGTCAAGTGTCTTGATATATAATACATGTTACACCCCAAAAGTGTTTAAAACAAAAAGGGGATCGAGTATACTTACCTTAGGTTGCTTTAAAATTCTTGGATTCGCACGAGTATGATGAAGGATCGATAAAAGAGTTTAACCTAGAATAAGATAATATGTTCCTTATGATTTAGATTGTGTTATTTTGTTATGCGTCACTTATAAATTATTCAAGCTAGAATATAGGGATACGTTCTAAACGAACGTTGGGCAAATTTATAGATGGTTTGTGAAGGTTATAATCCAACCCTTAGCATGAATTGTATTAACAATGATAATAATTATGTAATAGTAAAAGTGATATTAATTAATAATAATATTATTATAATTAAAATAAAGGGATTTATGGTCAAGTCTGTCTCAAATGTAAAAAAAAAACTTATAATAACATACCACATAACCATCCGAAATATTCTAGTTAATAATAATAAGATTCTCATTAATAATTAATAATAATAATAATAATAATAATTCTATTAAATAAATAGAGAGTTTTTCTTTTTAAACAAAATATAAACTGATTTCAAAAGTTTTTTAAAAAAATCAGTAACTTAAGTTTATATTAAGATATGATTTGATCTGGCCCAATTGACAAAAGAAAATAAAAAGTAAAAAGTTTGGCCGAACGGCCGGCCCAACGATGAGCCACAACAACAGCAGAACTTATACAAAAGCATGCAAAGCTCACAATATCGCGGGGTGGTGACTTATGCGAGGTATATCTGCTAAACTTAACGTATACAAAAGCATGCAAAGCTCACAATATCATCCATCTATCCATCATAAAGTTTAATCAGAATTATATAAGAGTTTTTTTTATACAAGACGGTAGATTAATATCTTTTAACATTATAAGCTTGAAATGGGAATAGGTGCCGTTATAGTCTTTTGAGTGTGGGATCCATAGATGACTATAATCAGTTGAACTTAATGGATCGAAAATAAGGGCTTAGAAATCAGCGGTTGGGTTTAAGTGGACAATATACCCGCAATCTTGGTTTTCGTATGAATAGACTTGTTAATAAAATAAATGAATATATTGAAAGCTATTGTTTCTGATTGTGATTCCATTGCATATAATTTTTTCGGGACGAAAAAAGATAAGTGTTGGGATTTGATCGGTGCATTTAGGTACACGTTATTGAACATTAATTATCTTATAAATACATCGATATTGTTAGATAGTATATGAATACGAGCGAAAATGGTCAAATTAAAAGAACCAGTGATAAAAGAAATGTTAATGATTAAACACGATTAAAAAATATTTGAATATAGTATTACCTCTAGTAGTTTAATTAATTACATGAGAATTATACTAAACATAAAAGTGTTTGTTGTTGACACTTATGCAGGTGACATCGATGATTTAAAGCAAGTGGATTAAAAGAGAAAAAAGAAAAGCAACAAATCATAGGAACATCATTTAATTGGGCTTAATTTAATTTAGATAAATTATGATGGAGTCCCAATTAATTGGGCCAACGTCACAAGCCTACAACAAGCAAAAGGCGGTGGAGCTTTTGGGATATACAAGGAGTTCGCAAGTTTTGGCAGAGGGAGTTTTTCGACGGCTGAGGGATTGCACGACAGTTTTGGAAGAGAGGGGACGCAAGGAGAAGGCAGCCGCCTTTAACGTATGGTTCATAGGGTAAAACACTTTTCTCAGTTTTATTCATGGTTGGATTTGTTTTTGACATTGACAACGTTTTATAAACAATTTGAGGTGTTGGTTTCTTTAAACTATTTTCATGTGTTTTGAGTTCTTTCTTTACAACTTGCTCGGTTGATGACAAAACTTGTAGCTCGTTGGGTGACATAGCTCTACACTAGTAAATAAGGTAATTAAATTGTAAAAGATCAGATGACAAAGACCTATTTTTTATTACCACTTAAAGTAACCTACTTTTCAGCACCATGTCTATGTGGTGGCCAATCAACGAGTAAACTGAGTTTTGTGTAAACCTAGAACCTGAAACTTGGAGAAGGTTATCTTTTGTGACTTCCCTTGGATGAACGATTATTTTGTTTTTAACTAGACGTTGTTTACGGATTCTTTTTAACTGGTATATCTTGACCACTTGTGTTGATTTCTTGTTAAACGTTTTTTATATTTGAATTATTTGTCATTTATCAAGCATAATGGTGATATACTTGCATCGTTAGCGGGTTGGTAAATTGGTGGGTAGTTGATATAAACAAACGGGTTATTAGGTTGATAGTGAATCTTAAAAATTATCCCTAATAATTAATCAAATCATTATTCCCGAGACTATGTCTATGTGGTGTATGAATCGGTAAACAGGTTTTTATGTTAAAGCGAGCAATCGGATTCTGGGTGGGGTTACTTCTTAATATAATAACTATTTTCTTAGATAATTAATTAGATAATCTAGCTAAACACTAACCACATATTCCCGTGGATACGATACCCTACTTACGCTATCTAGTTAGTTTAAATAGGTTTTTGATTGACCCTTACGACAGTCATCAAAATGGCGCCATTGCCGGAGAATCACAATCAGAAACAATAGCTTTCAATATATTCATTTATTTTATTAACAAGTCTATTCATACGATCAAAATGGCGCTGTTGCCGGGGAATCGGTGCGCTTAGTTAGTTTAGTTAGTTGTTTTCTTAAAAGTTAATAAAAAAACCTAAAAATTAGAAGAAAAAAACTCAAAAATCCAAAAATATTTCCTTTTGTTTGTCGTTATTTATTTCGTTCAGTATTGCGCTTGGTTTCTTGTTTGTCTGTGGGTGATTCTCGTGTTGCATGCATACCAGGTTTTCAAAGAAATCATCACCGCTCTTATTTGATCCAGAAATCGAAAAGACTGCTAGACAGAATCTCGTTCTTCTACGTTCAGCAGTGAAGGCTAAAGCTCTGTCGTCAACAGTTGCTCAAGACCTTGAACAGGCAGCTCAAGAGATGGCTGATCAAGATAACCCACTAGAAAACGAAACAAACCCACCCATTCCAGATCCACCAATTCATCAAAACCAACCCCAAAACCAAAATCATCCACCAGTAGAACCATTTCAGCAATTTAACCCAGCCCCACAAAACCAGCCTGGGAACCAACAATTCCGACATGGGGAAATTGTCAATCTTAATCAACCACAACATCAACATGGGTATGATGAGGGTTTTCGACACAGAGAAGGGAGTGTTCATACTTGGGAATCTGGATGGGAGGAGGATGATTATCAAAACCAGTATGACGGGAGATATGCTGATTACAGATATAATGATGGGTACATGTGAATCAAGGCAATCCGGTACAACAACGGGTAAATCAAAGGAATAACATCCCGCAACCGATTCCACAAAATCAAGTTTTTAATGGAGTCTCACAGTTTAATGCGGGAAATCAAAGAGCTAATAATCGGTTCAGGGGCGAGCAGATACAATTTATGGACGTGTCCCACAAGTTATTCAAGGGCCACCAGTTCAAGGTGTTGAAGGACATTGTCGACCCGTTGTAGTACCCAATTCATCGGCAATAGTTACACCGGTTGGAATCAATAACAGACCCTTTGAGGTGAGGCCTCAATACTTAGGGCATTTGCCAGAATTCTATGGAAAAAGAACCGAAGAACCTTATTTGCATATTGCAAGTTTTGATTCAATTTGCTAGACGATTGGAGGGTCAGGGTTTTCAAAGGATGAGGTGAGCTAATGTTGTTTCCATTTACCCTGAAAGATAAAGCACGACAGTGGTTTGAACATTACCTCCAGGTAGTATCTACACTTGGCAAGAGATGCAGCAGGTGTTTTTGGAGGAGTATTATACGATGAACAGAAGCATTCACGCGGTTCAAGGAGTTGTTAAGAAAATGTCCACATCACGGCATTCAGACATGGGAACTAATCAAGGCGTTTTATGATGGGCTACTCCCTGATGATGTAAGAGATCTCATAGCCATCAGTAGCGCTACATTTCTCACGAATACAGAAGCTGCTGATTGGGCATATTTGGAGAGACAGAGTGCTACTTCTAAGAGGCAGACACAATCAAAACAGGAAAGCAAGGTCAAGTTCAGCAAAATCAGTCGATTATGAAGCTGAAGAGCGGGTCGAGAAGTTGAAGCACCAAAACTTATTGCTTGAGCGTCAAGTAGCCCAGATGAATCTCGAAAGGGAGGTGAAGTTAAAACCGCCAGTACGTTTTCGGTGTGTACCGAGTGTGGAGAGTTAGGACATGAAGTGGGAGAGTGTGTTGTACTGGGTGGCCATACTGATGAAGTGAATCAAATATACGGTGAACGAAAGAAATATGATATGAAATCGAATACATATCATCCAGGTTTACGAAACCACCCCAATTTTAGTTACGGTAATTCTTCTAATCAGTTGAACCCCAATTTTCAGGTACCCAATCAGGGAGGTCAACAATATCAGAATCGGCAAGGAAATTATTCGCAAGGAGGTTACCAAAATCGGATTCAAAACAATCAAGGGCCTCAAGCTAATAACCAACAGCAAAATCAAAATAATTATCAAGGCAATTATCAAGGGAGTTGGAGGAATCAAGGTAACCAGCAGGTAATTCTTCTAGTGGTGGAGGCGACTCGAGTGATTCGAAGCTGGATGCAATAATATCGTTCATGAAGGATATTCAAAAGGATAATGAGGTTAGAGACAAGACATCGGCATCAATGCAGAAGCAATTGGGCCAATTAGCATAGCCCAGTTGAGAAGAGACCCTGGAAAGCTGCCAAGTACTACCACAGTCAACCCGCAACACCAAAGCAATAGTTCAGCTACCAAGAATGCGCGTGTAAACCATGTAAGTGTACTTCGTTCTGGCAAAGTGTATGATAACAAGGTTGGTACTCCACCACAATTTGTTAAGGGGGTGGTGGAGGATTGGGATGAAAATGAGGATGCAGAGCATGAACCTGAACCTGTAAGCCCTAAGAAATCTAATAAAACGAATTTTCAAGAAACACAGGATAGGGTATTAGAAAAGGCATCAACTAAAGCCATGGAAAAGGGTGTGGGAGTTAAAACCAACCCGTTTCCTCAAGCTTTGGTAGAACCGGGAACTAAAACCACCAAAAGAGGCCCACAGCAGGAAGAGATGTGGGAAGTTTTTAAGCAAGTTATAATCAATATCCCACTATTAGATGCGATAAAACAGGTTCCGGCTTATGCAAGGAATTTGAAGGACATGTGCACCCAAAAGCGGCAGAACAAATTTCCAAAGAAAATCGATTTAACTGAAAATGTTAGTGCCGTTTTGTCGGGTGCCATCCCTCCTAAGCTCTGAGATCCAGGTGCTCCGTTAATCCCCATTCAAGTGGGTGACTTTAAAATGAGCCGAGCATTGCTGGATTTGGGAGCGAGTGTGAGTATTCTCCCGAGTAGTCTTTATGATCAATACGATTTTGGAACGTTACAGAAAGCCGACACCACAATAGTGTTGGCCGACTTGACTTTGAAACTACCCCGGGGAATCGTGTGTGATGTCATTGTCAAAGTAGAGGACTTTTACTACCCAGATGACTTCTTGGTTTTAGACTATGTCTCAATCGATAAAATTAAACAACCTAATGTTATACTTGGTAGGCCATTTTTAGCAACCGTTAATGCTTTAATTGATTGCAGAAATGGAACAGTTGACATGACATTTGGTAATCGAAAAGTTCGTTTAAACGTGTTTTCCCGTACATCTGATTCTCTGGTTAGTGGTGAATGCTTTATGGCGGACATCATTGATGAGTGTCACCCTCATGAAAATGAGGTAAGCACAACAGAGACATGTGTTATTTGTGATAGGGAACAAGCTGAATTGTCGGAAGGTTTGAACGAAGCTGAAAAGGAATTGGAGGTGATGGCACTAAAAGACGGGAGACCCACTTGGACTCATCAAGTGGAAAGTCTACCCGACCACAAAGATACACATCTAAAGCCATCATTGGAATCACCTCCACAAGTAGAGCTGAAGGAGCTGCCAAAACACCTCAAGTACGCCTTCGTGGGAGACAATGACACCCTTCCGGTGATCATTGCGTCAAATTTGACAAAAGCTCAAGAGAAGGCCTTGATGGGGGTGTTAGTAGAGTACAGGGCAGCGATTGGATGGACGATTGCAGACCTAAAGGGGATTAGTCCATCGATAGTGATGCACCGGATCATCACCGAAGAAGGTGCAAAGCCAGCTAGGGATGCTCAAAGACGTCTGAACCTGAATATGCGAGAAGTGGTGAAGAAAGAGGTACTAAAGTGGCTGGATGCGGGTATAATTTATCCTATCTCTGATAGCACATGGGTCAGCCCAACTCAAACGGTACCAAAGAAGGCCGGTATACAAGTTGTAAAAGGTGAAGATGGCGAACAGATTGCCACTCGGCCGGTAACCGGATGGCGGATTTGCATTGATTACAGGAAGTTGAATGCTGCAACTTCAAAGGACCATTTCCCCCTGCCGTTCATAGATCAAATCGTAGAGAAACTCGCAGGTTAGAATTTTTATTGTTTCTTAGACGGTTACTCAGGTTATAACCAGGTTGCGATACATCCTGAAGTTCAACAGAAAACCACATTTACGTGTCCTTACGGCACCTTCGCATTCAAGAGAATGCCATTTGGATTATGTAACGCCCCGGCCACCTTCAAAGGTGCATGATGAGTATCTTTTCAGATATGGTCGGGGATTCTCTCGAGATCTTTATGGACGATTTCTCCATTTTCGGTACGTCGTTTAATTTGTGTTTAGATTAATTAACAAAGGTGTTAAAAAGATGTGTCGGGTATAGATTGGTATTAAGCTGGGAAAAGAGCCATTTTATGGTTCAAGAGGGGATCGTGTTGGGACACGTGATTTCAAATAGGGGAATTGAGGTAGACCATGCAATAATTCAGGTTATTTCAACTTTACCTCCTCCCACTAATGTAAAGGGCGTCCGTTCCTTTCTAGGACACGCTGAGTTTTATAGACGGTTCATTAAAGGATTTTCTGTTATCACAAAACTGCTATGCAATCTTTTGTTAAAAGATGTCCCATTTGTTTTTGATGAAAAATGTTTAAAAGCTTTTAACAATTTAAAACAATAGTTGATTGAAGCCCCCATTTTACAATCACTAGATTGGTCGTTTCCTTTTGAAATCATGTATGACGCGAGCGACTATGCAGTGGGGGCAGTGTTGGGACAGCAGGTTGACAAGAAACCCGTGGCTATTTATTATGCAAGCAAAACTCTTTCAGGTGCTCAGTTAAATTACACCACTACTGAGAAAGAGTTGCTTGCGGTTGCTTATGCATTGGATAAGTTTAGGTCCTATTTGTGGGGTAGCAAAGTTGTTATTTATTCTGATCACAATGCTGTCAGGTACCTCATGGAGAAGAAGGACGCTAAACCAAGGTTAATTTGGTGGATTTTATTTTTGCAGGAATTTGACCTTGAAATTCGAGACAAGAAGGGTAGTGAAAATGTTGTAGCAGACCATTTGTCACGGGTGGTGCATGAGATAGATGCACCGGATGTTGAAATCAATGAAACGTTCCCTGATGAACATATATTATCTGTTTCAACTAAACCGTGGTTTGCTAATTTTGCTAACTTTGCTGTTACAGGTGATAGTCCGGGAGTTTTGGCCAAAAAGAAGAAGCAACAGTTCATAGCTCAAGCTAAAAGTACATTTGGGAGGAGCCTGATCTTTTTAAGGTTGGAGCTGATCAAATAATTCGACGTTGCATTCCTGATGAGGAGATAAAGTGTGTATTGGGGTTGTTGCACGCATCAGCGTGTGGTGGACACTTCAGCGGGCAGAAAACGGGGCATAAAGTGCTTGCGTGTAGGTTATATTGGCCTACAATATTCAAGGATGCAGCTAAATTCGCGAAGAATTGTGTTCGATGTCAACAATTAGGGAGTATCTTAAAGCGGAATGAGATGCCCATGCAACCGATTCTAGTAGTTGATGTCTTTGACGTCTGGGGAATTGACTTTATGGGCCCATTTCCCAATTCGTTAGGAAATCTTTATATCTTGGTGGCGGTGGATTATGTTTCCAAATGGATAGAAGCGATTGCCACCAAGACGAACGACCATAAAGTTGTTTGCAAATTTGTCCAAACAAACATATTTTCGCGATTTGGAATCCCTCGTGTGATCATAAGTGATGGTGGATCACATTTCAAAAACTTCCATTTCGGAAAGTTGCTTAAACGTTATGGTATAGACCACCGAATCGCTACACCGTACCACCCACAAACTAGTGGGCAGGTCGAGGTTTCCAACAGGCAAATAAAGAGATTTTACAAAAAACCGTGCGACCCGACCGCAAGGATTGGTCCACCAAGTTGGATGATGCTTGTGGGCGTATGGTACGGCATATAAAACGCCTATTGGAACCACACCGTATCGGTTGGTCTATGGAAAAGGATGTCATTTACCTGCTGAGCTTGCTCATCGCGCATTATGGGTTGTGAAAGAAGTTAATATGGATTATGATAGTGCAGGTAAAGCGAGGAAGTTATCGTTAGGAGAGCTGGAAGAGTTACGTGATGAAGCGTATGAATGTGCATCGGCTTATAAGGACAAGACAAAGAGGGTGCATGATGCAAAGTTGAGACTACAAAAGTTTGAGGTAGGTCAGAAGGTATGGTTATTCAACTCAAGACTGAAGTTGTTTCCTGGAAGCTGAAAAGCAAATGGATGGGTCCGTATCTTATTACACGGGTCGGCAATTATGGAGACATAGAGATTGAAGATTTTGATGACCACCTAAGGCAAGTGGTGAAGGACATCGGTTGAAACCGTATTTGGAAAGCGAATGACATCAATGGGCCAGATAAACAGTCAGAGAGCTTCACGTTAAGCACTCTGGTCCATGATGAGGAATGACCATGTTCAGGTAATGTCGGGCTGAGGACATAAAACTGAGCGCTACACGGGAGGCAACCCGTCTTGTTTTGTTTTTCTTTGTTTTATGTGTGTGTTGCCTTGTAGTACGACTTTAAGTTGGGGAAAGTTATTGGGTGTGTCAATCCCTATTCTTGTGCTTGGAGACGAAGCACGTCTAAGTTGGGGAAGGGCATACTTGGCGATAAAACCCAATTTGTCTGTTTGAAAAAAAACAAATAAAAAAATAAAAAATAATAATAATTTCTAGGATTGTATTTACTATAAAAAACAAAAACAATTTTTTTTTCAATTTTATTACTTGTTAATTTGTCATATCTTAATAAAAAACAATTAAAAAAAAACAAAAATAGTTGTCTTTCGTTTATTAAAAAAAGTGCAATTGAAATAAAAGCATAATTTGCATTAAAGTGAATTGTGAGCATACCCATGTTTGCTGTGTGCTACGTCACCACTCAAACTAAAAGTTTGATGCATTTTAAAACATAGCCTACATTGAGCCTCCGTATCCTACGTTTATGAAACCGTATCCTACGGTTCAGAGCTGAAACTTTCTGTTGAGTTTCTAGGGTGCGCCCCAGCCTATGAGATGACTCAACTTCATAGCCTACGGTCCAGTTTTAAAATGCGTGGGCAGAGAAAAAAAAATTAAAAATTAACCTTTTGACCCAAAAACATCCCAAGTTGACCTGAAGGTTTCATAATTAATAAATTTAATTAAGAGTTAAATGCTTGGTTGGTCTCTGTGGTTTGTGAAAATTACAGATTTGTCCCAATGGTTCATTAATTACACACTTGGTCCCCAGTAGTTGCAATTTTTACACTCGAGTGGTCCTTATGACTAACCCATGTTAACTTTCTCAGTTAAGTCTATGTAAAATTATCATACTACCCTTACTATTAAAAAACAAAAATAAATAAAACCATTCTTCTTCTTCACCCTGATCTCTCTCTCTCACTTTCCTTTTCTCTCTAAAACTACAAGACCACCGTCTCCCACCTCCACCACCGCCTCCACCGAGACTTGACTTACTAAAAATATTTTAACCTGATAATCTAATGTTATGTTTGTACTACTGGGTAATCATAACCGTAACAATAGGCTTAGAAGAAATTGTAACCGATATTTTGATTGCTGGGCTGCAATAAAGGCTGATCTGTTCTATGTTCTCCCTATACAAGATTTCCAGATTTGGAATTGGGCTGCTGGAAATGTTTGTGTATAAGTTATGTGGTGTCAAAGTCAACGGTGGTCAAAGATGGGTTCATTTTATTTTTGCTTATAAATGTTGATATGTATTAAAGTCATAAACACTAAACAGGTTACTTGTGGATTTATGCGCTAACCTAATGACCAGCATACGGGGTCAAGATGCAGGTAATCCAACATACAAATGTCCAATCTGTCCTTGTCTAACCGACCTGCCCATCACAACAAAACTGAGACCAACCCACCCTTTAATAGTCCGGTCTCCAGTTAAGCTGTCTTGAAATTCAGTTTTGGGTTCGGTTTGGTCCGGTACGGTTTCGACAAGTGTCACCCGACACACACCCCTAGTTCTTGCTACATCAATATCATTAAAATGTTTAGATTAGGGCTCACCTTGAAACTTATTCAAGTCATTTTGACTTTAAATTTCAACTTTTAATTCGTGCCTATAAATAAACAGATTGGTAGCCGAGCAATTAGCCTATAAGCGCCTTGAATGATATATGACAAATGGCTATAAGATTTTGGCTTGAAGGGGGGTGCTGTTACAATTGTTCGGAGATTAATTACCTGAAACAGTGAATGGGAGGAGAAGGTAGGAGACGGCGGTGGAGGTGGTGGTGGAGGTTGGAGACGGTGGTCTTGTGGTTTTAGAGAGAGAAAAGGAAAGTGAGAGAGAGAGATTCAAGGTGAAGAAGAAGGTGTTTATTTATTTTTGTTTTTTAATAGTAAGGGTAGTGTGGTAATTTTACATAGATTTAACTGAGAAAGTTAACATGGGTTAGTTATAAGGACCACCCGAGTGCAAAAATTACAATCACTGGGACCAAGTTGTAATTAATGAACATTGAAAGCAAACCTGCAATTTTCACAAACCACAGAGACACACCAATCATTTAACTCATTAATTAATTAACCTTTAGTAATTCTTGCACCCACTTTCAAAGACACGTTCAAACTTTTACATCTTCTTCCCAAGTTTCTTTCAAGAACCCTAATTCCCAAATCTTCTATCTCACTCAATTCTAAACCAAAATCTACGAATTTTATATCAATCTTGAGTGGAATTTCGAGAGGAATTCAACTGCCACATTAGTTTTTACAAAGTCACCACCGTTTGTGCGTATTGGGCCGTTTTAGCTTCGGATTTGTGGGGTTTTCAAGTGTAGGTGTTTCAAGTCTTTTTTTTTTTTGTCACATAGTCATCATCACAAGATCCTTAAGGTATGCGTTCTTCCAATTTTGCTAGCTTTTGGTTACAAATTGACATTTTCATGCTAGTTTTGGGACTTAATTGCTTAATTTTGGGATGGGAAGTTAACTGGAAGTTGGTAGCTTGGTGAATATGGGACTGAATCAATTGGATTACTACCACTTTGAGAATTGAATAGACCAATTGAGATGTTTGATAAATGTGGGTGTTTAAGATTGTGAAATTGGTTGTGAAACTTGTTAAATCAAAGTGGGTCATGGGTTTAGTGACAACTGATAACTTATTGGTTCAAATACTCATATTATTATTCTTGATGACAGAATATTGATACTTATTTTCTAAACAGGTCTAAACGCTTTATCTAAATCAAGTAAATAATATGTGAACGTTTGTGATTGTAGGACCATGCCTCCACGTAAAAGGAATCCAAGCTTGTCTGGTGAAGGAAACAAGACAAACTCTTCATCTGCAGCTCAAAAGAGGGCTCGACGAACTGAGAGTAATGAGAGAACCGATCCACAGAGGTCGAAGAGGAAGGCCAAATGGATGTGAATGAGGATCCTACGGTTTGGAAGGTAGGAATACCCCTGTCAAAAATGCCATCACAACTTCGAGAGGGTTTATATAGAGATAAGATGAATGACGTGACAAATATAAAAGACGTGTTAGTTGTTGAACGGGCAGTGAAATGGGATGATTTTACACCATTTGGGATAGTAACCAAACGCTTGGTTGGGAAGCTGCACTTGATTTTAATGGTGATGGAAAGAAAGACATATATGCTGAGGCAATTGTGGAATGGATGGCCACATTGAAAAGAGATCTAGGGGATGATCCTCCTAGAACTACCAAATTGATAGGGACCGTTAGAGGCAAAAAGGCAGTTATGTCATTCGAAACCTTGGGAAAAGTTGCCAAGTTTGACACAGGGCCAATTGGTTGCTCAGAAGGAGATATATATGTCAGAAAAAGAGATTTCTTGCGGTAACCCAATTCCACCAATTGCGAGAGATTTTGAGCCTACTTGAATATATTGTATTTGCTACTCTAGTTGTATTCATTTGTTTGAGTGTTAACCATTATTTCACTATCATTTTAGAGCTTGTATGGTTTGATACATGCTAAGACCATGAACCGAATATTTGCACAAACATGAGAAAGGCATTAGGATTCCCTTTCATTTTAATCAACTGAATCACCTACCTTACCTTAATTCCTTAGTACCAATTTTGAGCCTTTACCCATTCATTTGTTAAAACCAAAATAATTAACCCAATTTGACCAAATTAGCCTTTTTGATGTTATGAAAAGCCCTGTGGTGAAAGTTCGGTTAAAGTTAGTGTCTTGAATTCTGCTAGTTATTCGCAAAAAAAAAAAAGAAAGAAAGAAAAAAGAGTGTTCGGATATGGGATGAAATTACCCAAGGTAGTTAAGTTAGTAGTTGTTTGTTGAATAAGTATTCGGTCTAACGATTTGGACTTTCACCACTTTAGTCACTTTAAAGGCCTTATTTCATACCCTTACCTAAGCCAAAAACACATAAGTCCTTTTGATTTGTGATTGTTCGTGTTAAGTGGTGGAAGTGTGATTGCCATACAAGCATATGAAAATGAAGTGCATGATTGGTTTTTGAGAGTTCATTGATATACTAGCACATTATAGCTAGTCCAGATACAACCGAGTGGAGTGCAATATTGTGAGGGGTGAATGTATGCAATATGATTGAACGCAGAAGCATGTTAGGTTTGGTTAGGTGGATCCTTGTTTTAAAATGCATATTCATTTTGTTTGCTGAGATGTAAATCTGCTGATTAATGCGAGCCCTGTGAATCGGGTATGACTTTGGACCTTCAATAGCACATGTATGGGGAACAATTGGTGTAGTTGTCTAATTAATGTCGTAGTGTTACATGCGAGTTTGCTTAGGGACAAGCAAATGTTAAGTTGGGGAATGTGATGGGTTGGTTAATTTTGCATGTTTAAAGTGGGTAATTGCATGGTTTTGATTATTGTTTCACATGGAATATTGTTACTTTTGATGGTCTTTATTGATTCTTAGGTCGATGGTGAGACGGTAGCAAAAGACGGAATCGAAAACGGATAAACGAGCTAGCGGGAAAGTGCAAAACAGTGTGGAAATGTGCTGGCAGGCATAGGCTACGCCAGGCAGGCGTAGGCTACGCCCATGTCGAATTAATTTCGAAAATTGGCTAAATTGGCCCAAGTTTATAAGCCATATGATTAGGGTTTTGCAATTAGACTTTTTTGGAGACAAGAGGACGAGCAAGGAGCAATTTTTGGTGATCTCAAGGCTTTCAATTCATCATTCCAACCGAAAATCAAAACCTGATCTTGACTAATTGAAGAATTCAACATGCTGATGAGAGGCTAGAACCATTGTGACCATCTCTGGGAATAGGGTTTATGTTCGAAACATTGGATTTATATATGTTTGCAACTTTTTGGATTAAGAACTGATTAAGAGTTAATTACTGTTTTCGTCCCTATGGTTTGTCAAAAATCACTATTTCAGTCCATTAGTTCAAAATATTGCGATTTCAGTCCTTGTGGTTTCACTTTCGTAACCATTTCAGTCCCGTGGTTTCACTTTCGTAACCACTTCAATCCATTTATTCTGTAAGTACAGGGACTGAAATGGTTGCGAGGTGGACTGAAATTGTTACAAAAGTGAAATCATAGGGACTAAAATCACAATTTTTAAACTAATGGACTGAAATAGTGATTTTTGACAAACCACAGGGACGAAAACAGTAATTAACTCACTGATTAATCATTCGGTTAGTCGTTTTTCTTGTTTCTTGTTTGATTAAACAATAGTCGATTATCGTAATCATTCTTGTTCATCAATTATTTGGTTTGCTCATCAACGATTGGGATTAACTTCTGAATTGTCATTTTTTCGAACCTTTAATCATTGAACTGGATTATGTTTATGAAATCTTAAATTGGTAATTAGTTGGATTCTTATTCATTTGCATCAATCTTTCGGTTTCAATCGTGGATCATTGCAATCAAATATTTTATCCTTTAATTATTTATCAAAACAAGTTTTACATCATGTCTAGTGATTTCCAACTGGTATTAACTAAGTAAACCTGATTTTCTGCATAACCCGAAAACCTGGAGATTGGTCCTCCCTTTATTATTGTTTACTACCATAATTTACATTTGTTTTCACAATCATTCTCGAACTGCAAAAAGCAATTAGTTTAGAAGC
The DNA here is from genome assembly GCA_947069175.1 of Scalesia atractyloides. Taxonomy (NCBI): domain Eukaryota; kingdom Viridiplantae; phylum Streptophyta; class Magnoliopsida; order Asterales; family Asteraceae; genus Scalesia; species Scalesia atractyloides. Next base: position 17,944,992 of record CAMTDV010000016.1, on the reverse strand, counting down.
AGATGATAAATAAAACAATGAGCTTTCATACTTTCCACTGATTCCCTGTGGATTCGACACCCTACTTGCTCTTTATTAGTAAAGGTGATTAGAACACTTTTTAAACATATTTTTACCGAACCTTACGACATCGATCACATAGTCTTAAGTGAAATATATGAGGCAAGTAGAAAAGATGAAACTAAACCGAAAATGGAAAAAAAGAGTTTGGTTACACTCTACATTTTGCTGCAACTTTTTTCTAGCTTAGTGATTAGATTAGCTCTCGTTTTTTAAACATTCTTCAAAAGGTGGGATTTTGACGATATGCTGTTGTTGTTGTTCTAATATATATGCGTGACCTGTGATGTACAGTTTCGCTTCTCTTGGAAACCCTATACGAGTAAGAAATGAAGAGTGTAGAAGGCCAAAGTTTGACTTTGGAGCGTGTTAAGGCGGCCTTAGTCTAATTGGGCTGCAAACTCCCAGCAATGGGGATATATGAAACATATAGCGTAGGTACCATATTGTGATTTTAACACCCAAATTATTTTTGACTCATTGTAAGTTTGTTTGACGTGTTCCCCTTTTTAGATGACTTTTAGTTTGACCTATTAGAGAGGAAACACAGCCCATGTTGACACAGTTACTTTTGACTCATTTTAAGTAAATGGGTTGAAAATGCCAACTGTTACCTAAAAAAACCACCTCCTTTTGGATTTGACTATTAACTTGTTATCTACAAAGACTTGAAGAAAATCATTGATTAGGCTTAAGCCCAGAAGGTCTGCTCTCTCTAATATTTTATGATGGAAGAAAAGTTTCAAAAATGTATTTTTTTGATCTCCTACACGTCTCTTGTTCTGCAGGTTGAATCCATTGTGCTGAAAATATATGAAGGGAGGCTTATAGGATATCCAGGTTGTTATCTAAACGTTAACAGCTTATTGAGATAGATAAGGTAGTCAAATCTTTTGATTAATGATGTTTCTTTTTCGTAAATAAGGTCGTTAATCTTTTGACCAAGGCTTGAGTTATCCCTTTAAGTAAAAATGATTGTGACCAATACTTTTATGTATGTCTGTTATAGCTTTTGAAAGATATCCAGCACTACATTTGTTGAAAAGAAAGATGCACTGCTATGGAATGATTTCTTGAATCTTTAGGTATTGTCTTAAGCTTTGTCATTTTGGGTCATATTTTATCTACTTGTAAAATTTTGAGACCTGGGCTAAACGGGTCAGGTTGAATGTCATCCAAAGTGTTTCAGATGCTTAAAACTAAGGTGCAAACGAGCCGAGTGGCTCGCAAGCTACTGGAGATCGAATCGATAAAAAGCTCGAATGAGCCGAGCCCAGAGCTTGAAATAAGGATCAATTAGCTATCGAGCCCGAGCTCGAGCCTTGTATGTGTAGCTCGTTTAGGCTCATCGAGCCTTCTCGAGCTTAGCATACTTTAGGGTTCGAACTATATTTTACATTTTGAATGGTCTAAATGATTTTTTATTTGATTTCTCAAACTATCGAGCTGAACTCGAGTCGAGCCTTGCCTCATTAATAGCCAAAAACGAACTCGAGCCGAGCTTTAGCTTGTTTAAACTCGCGCCACAAATACTTAGATCGAGCTTCCGAGCCGATCTCGAGTTTTAAATTTTACTAGCGAGCCGAGCCGAACCCAAAATCCAAGGCTCGAATCGATCTGAGCTCGAGCTTCAGAAAGTTCTAACGAGCCGAGCTCGATTAAGGTAAGGCTCGGGCTTGGCTCGCTCGTTTGCTCCCCTACGTAAAACCTCTTTTACAGCTTTTTAAATAATAATAAATAAATAATAAATATTATACAACAATATTTTTTGTACAAACTAATCTTATTATGTTATATCTATATAATTATAGAAAAAACAGTAAAGTGTTGTGATGCTGGTGGGTTGGCTTTCTGGACCCATTACCCAGCCTACCAGTTTTGATACTTGATTTTGTTGAACACCGCTTTTAATGATGCCAAACACCTGGTTCGGACCTGTGCAAGTTTGTTGACAACAGATGTAACTTTTAACTAGAGGTAACAAAGTCACAAAACGGGTCAGGTTGAACGGGTATTAGTTAAACGTTTGCAATGCCTTTTGACTGTACCCGAATAAACATTTTCAGTTCTCTGAAAAAACAAGTTAATTGGTAAAGTTATCTTTAAACGGGTCATACAGTTCGACAATTGTCCAAAAAGTCAACCTCTTAAATTGTTCCATCTAAAAGATTTAGATGATGATTGTAATATACTTCTTCTATAGTCTATAATCATCATCAGTAGATTAGTTATTTATAATTGCCTTATTTTAATTAGATGGAAGATAAAAATGTTTTGACTCGTTACCCAACCCATCCATCTTTCCTCCTGAAAAATAATTCATTATACAACTCTCTTTACTACAATAATTGGAGGGGAACCACGCCTGCTAGCTCTAGCTTCCCATGCACAACAACTCCCCAAGGTGTGATATATTAACTGATACGATGATATGATTCTGCCCCAAGGTGTACAATTTGAGATATATTAACTGATACAATGACATGATTCTGCGGAGCAGAGACTATCTCCTCAAACTATTTCAATTTATAATGTATATATGCTTTTACGCTTAAACTTGTGTTTGGTTAAATGTAGTCGAATTATTAATATGGCTTGGTGACTTAGATTACTAGATTGCCCTCTCTTACCGGGCTGCAAAGCATCTTGTTGAGGTGCGCAACTGGAGGGCTTTATTGGCAATGGATTAGGTAAGCGTTTTTAATGATACTTTGGTAATGGTTATGTTTTTCAATCTTCTTGAAAATTGTTAGTTTAGATGTTTACAGCTTCGGATTGAGCAAACAAGCGAACGTGGGTGGAATGGAGGATATGTTTCCGTCACACATTCAAATATTCAAATAATTCAGATAGACATGTATGCAATGATATGCATTCAAAGAAAAGAACTCAGCACGGTATATCGTTTTTCTTTAAATATTTATTCAAAAGAACTGTATACTAACAACTACCAACAACAAGATTTTCAACCATATACTGCTATAATTTTTTTTACTTTTTTTATTACTACACTACAATCCTTTTCAGCTTATGCATGTCAATTACCTTACTTTTGCTGTTTTTGGCAAAAAAAATGTTTTGCTTGTAACAAAAACCAGGTGGGGTGGTTCAATGAAGGTGTGATCCTATCTTGTGGAATGGTCAAAGGCTCCAACAAATGTCTTATCTTCGTGGTCGAGGGCTTCGTCATAGGCCTTATGTTCGTGTACACGATCTTGTACAAATGATTGCCATTCGTTTTGTTATTGTGTTTTCACACATCAATAAGTTATTTTGAGGATACGTTTTTATACATCAATAAGTTATTTTGAGGATACAATAGCATGTTTAAAAGTAAACAATTGCAAATTGTGATCCTGAAACACCCTTAATGTTGTTTCATCTTGTCTTTCGACACCTATCCGTTCAAAAAATGCTACCATGTAAGAAACGTAAGCCATCACTTACGACAATATGATATCACTATGATTTAGTATTTGAAGATCTTTAAACTTGCACACTTATTGTGTTCACCTTGTAAAAATGAGTTGTGGTTCGTAGTAAACATCATAAGTGAATATTAGGTTAGTCGGGAACGCGCGGGCATTACCACTATTTCTTTAATCAACATACACCTTTAGTTTTATTCAAATCCTTCATCTTTTCTTCCATCAATCAAACAATTATTTTTTCTTCTACCAATTTATGTTTCCTTTTAATTAGAGTAAATTGTCATTTTAGTCCATGAAATTTGTCCTAAATTGCCACTTTAGTCCAAATAGTTTTTTTCTACTATGGGTCCCTGAGTTTTCCATTTCTTTGCCATTTTTGTCCAACCCGCTAACTTCGTTAAAATGTCAGTTAACTTACACTAAATAGTTTCGCAGCTGCTATTTTCGTCCAAAAACCTTTTTTTTTCTTTTTTCAGTAATATATATAAAAAGCTTTAATAAAAAAACCCTTTAACACAATAAAAATAAAAATACATATTAATATATAAAAAACCTATATTTTTTTAAAACAGAAATATTAATATATATATATATATATATATATACACACTAAAATATTAATAACATTTTTATTTATAATAAAAATCCACCAACCTCTGATTTTTTTATACATATATTTTTAAATTAAAGGGTTTTTTATATTAATATGTATTTTTATTTTTTTAGTTTAAGGGTTTTTAACTAAAGTGTGTGTGTGTGTGTATATATATATAGGTGAAGTATAGAGAGAAAACTCACTTGAATTGAGAAAACATAAGAAAACCCTATTTAACATTTTTATTTTTTTCTAAAAAAAATAGGGAACGTAAGTTACATGTTAATGAATATTTTGTAATAAAAAAAATAAAAAGCGCCGAATAGTTTTTTTAATTATTTAAATATTTTAGTGTTTACAAAGAAGTGCTAAAAACTGAATTTTTGTAATTTTTTGTAAAAAAATCCACTCGGCGCTTTTTATTATTTTGTTACAAAATGTTCATTAACACGTAACTTACATTCTCTATTTTTTAGAAAAAAAAATAAAAAAGTTATATAGGGTTTTCTTGAGTTTTCTCAACTCAAGTGGGTTTTCATTTTATCATTCCACACACACATATATATATATATATATATATATATAATATATATATATATATATAACGGGGGAATGTTCATTTAAGAAGAAAATTTTATTGAGAAGAAAAAGAACAAAAGGGTATAATTGTAAAACATTAAATAGTTTTTCTCATCTCATTTATTAATATGTTTGACTAATTAGTTAGTCATAAAGACTATCATCCTTCACACTAAATTTTTTTTGCCTACACACATCAAAAGTTATCCTACATATTTTGAAATTTATCCTATACATATTGAAATTTATCCTAAACAACTTGTAATTTATCTTACACATCTCGTATTTATCCTACACTATAAATGAATTTTTATTTTTATTTTTTGAGAAAAATATATATCTTAAAAATAAGTTACAAAATTAATATAGTTAGTTATTAAAGATGAAACTTTCAATTAATGATGTATGTAAGTTTACCAATATACCTTTATAGTTACATTAAGTACAAATATTAAATGAAGTCTAATGAACCATTTCCATTGGTTGAAATTTATTCTTTTTTATTCTTACAAAGAATTTCTTCTCATTTCAACCCTCCACTATATTATATATATAATATATATATAAGAGAGAGAGAGAGAGAGAGAGAGAGAATCCTATACAAAATGCCCAAAGTGTAAGAAGTGTGAGAAATATTGTGGAGATGACATGTGTCCTCAATTTAAATTAATTAAAAGGGTAAATTAGTAATTTTCTCATTGATTCAATTAATTGATAACCTTCAATAAGCGTCATCCTTTATTATAGAAATATCTGTCACTCTTTATTATAGTGTTTTATAGTGTTATATAGTGTTATCAATTAATTGATAACATTCCATAACCGCCACCTTTTATTATAGAAATAACTGTCACCCTTTATTATAGTGTTATATAGTGTTATCAATCAATTGATAACCTCCATAACCGCCACCCTTTATTATAGAAATAACCGCCACCCTTTATCTAAAGACACTATTACCCCTATAATTTTCAAATCAGCCCAAATAATTAAAACACAATTTACAATTTGGTCCCTATTGATCTCAACCATTAGATCTTTTGGTCTAGTTCTAATGGTTTAAAACACTTCTCACACTTTAGGCCATTTTTACACTATCCTTACCCTATATATATATATATATATATATATAATATATGAATAAAAGAAAAAAATTGTTTTGGATGAAAATTTCAACTACCAAACTATTAAGTGTGAGTTAACTGACATTTTTTAATGAAGTTAGTGGGTTGGATCAAAATGACAAAAAAATGAAAAACTCAGGAACCTAGAGGAAAACAAACTATTTGAACTAAAGTGTAATTTTTGGCAAAATGATAATTTACTCTTTTAATTAACAAGTTATCATAATCTCGTTAAAAACACAACTAACATATTTTATAAAATACATTAATGCGTGGTGGATTTTCTTAGAGATTTTTTAAATTTTATTATTATAATTACTTTTAAACATGTTTTGTTTTTCGTTTATAACTTTTAAGAAACGATATTTAATATAATTCCGAGTAAGTCGTTCTAATGTGCTTATTATTATCTATATCCTAACATAAATTTTACTCGAATCTGCGTTGTGAATAGTAATGTACAAATGATCGAACCACAAGCGTACACGTCATCAGAGTTACGTTGCAATATAGTTTTCTTTTGTAAAGTAATGCAATTATCATTTTCGTTATTTTAGTAATATAATATAGTATAATGTTTTATAAGTTTCAAATATACCGTGCAACATGCTTATTTTATCTACGGTTCAATATCATTTTATTCCAAAGGGTCACGTATAATTTAGTGGTTTTCTCGATATACCAAATAACAATTATATGGTAAGTGAACCAAAATGATATCATAATAAATATAACTGATTACTGATAACAACCAATAAGAAAAAAAAAAGTTAAACATAAAATGCAACGCACGCTCTCAACAATCGCGTGAAGAAACACATCCAGTGAGATAAAACTTCTCTCCCACACGAATTAGGCCTCTTCTATACAACTGCGCGTGCTCTCTCTTTTTCCCTTTTTTTAGGTTTAACCCATTTATCAAATTACCTTTCTACCCTCCAATCTCATATATATTTCACATTTACTATTTTTATTTTCAATAATAATCAAAAAATACCAATTTAAACAACCAAACCAAACCCTAGAATCATTCAAATCACAAATTCGCTGATCCGCCAGTTAATCAAACATTAATTCATCTAATTAACAGCTTATTGTTTCAATTCGGGTTCTTGATTTCAACAAAAAGGTTAGTAATTTCGTTAATTTTGATGTTTTCATTTTCCCCCAATTCAGTTTTTCGATTGAATTTTAGATGTAATTATTTGATTACTGTGTTAAATTTGTAGATTATTGTAGGTTTTGATGATTGTTTTGCATATGAGTTTAGGGTTTGTGGTGGATTAGAATAAAGTTGAGTAATTTATAATCTTTATAATATTTGTAATATTTATAAAATTTATATTAATATTTTAATTATATACTTGAGGCTTTGATTTGATCAAAGTTATGCTGCAGATGTAATTTGGATGTGCTTGATGATATTATTATTATTTTTTTGTGTTGAGATTATGAGGTTATCTCCACTTTATAAGATCTGTTGTGAAATAATTAAAATTTATTATAAATTTGGATTTTATTAGTGTTTTAACTATAAGGGTTTGAAGTTATGGTATTGAAGTCTGTATCTTTAATGTTTGTTGATAGCATATACCTGTGTTAGTGATAAATTAGTGGTGGTTGTTAACAGATCTGTTGTTTGGTTTTTATTATCTGATTCGGGCTAATTATCGGTTTAGGTTTAATGTGAGATTTGTTGTGGCAGGTGTGGGTAAATTGTTCAACGGTTTTAACGTACAATGAGGTTTAAAAAGGGTAGCAAAGTGGAGGTTATGAACAAGGAGGTGCCGGCATCGTGGTGTGTTGCAGAAATCGTTTCGAGCAATGGGCACGGTTACAATGTGAGGTATGATGGTTATGAAGGTGTGGAAAGGGTATCTAGAAGGTTCGTTAGGCCTTTTGCGCCTACGATCGCTTCACAGGATTGGGTGAGTGGTGATATTGTGGAAGTTTTTTATGAAAATTCTTGGAAAGTTGCGACAGTTTCGAAAGTCTTGAAAGGCGGTCGGTTTTTGGTACGGCTGCATGGGTTCAGTCATGAAATTAGGGCCCATAAAACGAACGTTAGGGCGCGACAGGCGTGGCGTGACGGTCAATGGGTTCCAGTTGCAAAGGTAATTCATTTTCATTTTTTTTCATTATTTTTATATCCACATATGATTTATCATTTAAAATACTAATCTTTATTTATCTTTTGATTACTATATATAGATTTCGGGAAGCAATGTGGTTGAGCCGATGATCTATCAAAACGAAGACAACGATGCTAGATTGCAAAAGCGTAAGAGATCGTCCCTGTTTTGCTCATCTCTTCACGAAGCTAAGAAAGTCAAACGCGTCGAGAAAGACGGCGGTCAAAGTCAAAGGCTTGTTTCAACCCATTCATTTGAAAAGGTAGATGCTTTTGAGGGTAACAAATACATGCAAGCATCCTTTAACAATAGTTTAAATGGTTATTATAAACCGGAGAAACGAAAAACATACGGTGTTGGATGTGATCATACAAGAATACCCGAACCTAACGAATCCGACACTGACGAGTGCTCTGTCGGTAGTTGTAGTGTTCCTAGTAACGGTCCTAATAACTTGTCTAGTCATTATGACGCCGATGGTCTTTCTAGTGATGGGGAGTCTTTTAATACTTCACGAGTTGAACACGAAGTTGCAGCGAGTATTCATAGGTTAGAGTTGCATGCATACCGTTCCACTTTGGAAGCGTTATACGCTTCCGGCCCATTAAGTTGGGAAAAAGAAGCATTATTGACCAATCTTCGTATTAACCTGAATATTTCAAACGATGAACATTTGACCGAGCTAAGGCATTTAATTTCATCCGGAGCCCGTATTCTTGATTAACTGTGAATTGACGATTTGACGGTTTTATTTATTTTCTTTTTCTTTTCTCCACTTTAAGATTAGAAGGTTCTTGTACAATTTCAATAATGTTGTAAGAAGTAATATGAGATATTACATGTAGTTACTTTTTGATCTTGTAATTAGTAATGAAATGTATCCAATCTTTTATGAGGTGAATTTAAACATTGTAAAGATTTTATTATTTTTTTTAAGAATTTTATTGATGGATGGTGTACGTTTTCCAGAGACACAATGGAGGCATGCGTCTCTTGCTTCCAAAGGGTCGAAACAAGATTCCGGTTCTGCTGCCTTTCTCTTGGAAAAAGCAGTGGGGCGTTTCGGCGCTCGTTTGCTACAGATAAGACAATCTGTTGCCTTTTGGCACTTATCTAAACGATTAAAAATGTGTCGGTTTCATTGATCAGCCGCCACTATCATTGTTAATTGTTATTAGCTCATATATTGCTATTTCAGGCCAGCCTTGATGTGCCATCAGTCATCACTATGCTGGAAATGATTTATGTTGACCGAGGTGTCGAAAATATCATCGGCATTTTGTGTAGTTGTTAGCGATCAAAGATTAATTAGCATGTTTTGTTGTTTTAACTTTTACCTTGTTTTTCTTGAACTGCAATGCAGGTTATATCATGAGAAGAAACCTCATGTCAACTGTAAGTCAACAGATCTTTGTTAGCAACAAAGGGGTAATTATATTACGTTATATCGCGTATTTAATCGCTTTTTTTTGTTTTATGACAGGAAGGTGATGTCAGTGGCGAGGCTTGAGATTTCCGACTGGGGGGCAGAAGTCATCGGACCTAAAAATTTCTATAAAATTGCAAGGGTCGAAAACATATATACCCAAAAATTTCTATACGAAAATTACATACTCTCCACTACTGAGCGAAAAGTTCGGAGGGTCGGCTGCCCCCTCCTGCCCTACTTAAGCTGCGCCCATGTGTGATGTTATCAACTGGTGGCATGGATCTTGTTTGCAGGTTTTAAAAATGACCATTTAGTTCAATGCTTATTTCCATCAACTTGATATTGTATTATGATATTATTATTATATCATATGATCAAGATGATGGTGCATTATGTTGTAGATGTAGACTAGGTCACCAACTTTCAATTGTGTATATTTTAATTATTTTTTTTTAAATAATATAATATAATATAATTAAAGATTCTTGATATATACAAGTAATCCCAGCACATAGATATATTGTTTTCAGCTTACACTTTTATTGTAAAAGCAACCAAAATACCATGTTTGGTGTGGAGTCATAAGTTGACATAGATTGAAAGGGTTTGAGTGGTTTGCCCAAAGTGTCAAGTGGATTGTTTGGTTTAGTTGGATGTTTGAGTTTAATAGAGTAAATTATGTAAATAGTCTTTGTAGTTTGGTGTCTCGTTGAAATTATTTATAGAAACGCTAGAAAACGCTGCACGTGTTTTATTTGTGTCCGGTTTTGGTGTTAATTAGGGCGGCGTTTTTGGTGTGAATTCTATGGGGGTTACATCTGCTATGAAACTACAACTACTGTCACGATGAGTTATGGTTGCGTGTGATCTGCATATGTTTTTGAGTTCTAAATCCGATTTTTAACAATTAGGGCTCCAAGGGTTATCCAGAATTTTTGCTTAATAGATTTATAGATGGATGTGTTGTTCCTCTATTGAATTTTTGGTTGTAAGCAAAAGCTTAATATTTATTTATTTATTTGCAGTCTAGTTGTTCGATTAAAAGCACAAAGGAGCATACATTACTCATATGACTATTGGTCTAATGGTATGGTGCTTACCAAAAAAATAAAATAATAATAATAATCTAACTTGATCTTTTTATATCCATAATAATAATAATAATAATATAAATAATAATAATAAAATTTAACTAAACTAAACCAAAAGAAAACCCTTTCCCAAACCCAGTACCTACCATTAGGGTTGTTCATCGGTTTTTTCTTCGGGTTTCGGGTTTTTCAGGTTTTTGTCTAGGAAAAATTGACCCGATAACCGACCCATTTAAAGTTCGGGTTAGTCGGGTTTTAGTTATTCGGTTCGGGTTAGTTCGGGTCGGGTTATTCGGTTTTCGGGTTTAGATGTAAAATGGAAAACAAATGTTTTTTCCTACCAAATATCATCAAAGTTCAAATATTATTTGACAATATGCTATTATAATATTTAAAAGTCTAAAAACTTAATGTTACATATATTAAAGACCTCAAACCAAAACATTTCTATAAGAAAAAAACAAAAAATGTTCGGGTTTTTATTCGGTTTCGTGTTTTTGGGTTTTTTCGGGTCGGGTTGTTTGGGTTTTTTGTGGGGAAAAAGTGACCCAATAACCAAACCATTTAAAGTGTTCGGGTTGGTCGGGTTCGGGTTTCTCGGATATACGCTAATTCGGGTTCGGGTGGCTTTGAATTCGGGTCGGGTTTCGGGTTTTGGATAAAAATGAACAGCCCTACCTACCATTCATGTGAACCAATCGCATATAAACTTTGGAAAGTTTTAACCTACCTCAAGATTGTTTTTAACTTATTTTAGTAAGTTTATGATTTTTATTCAAAAAGTATTTAAAGTAAAAAAGTATTTAAAGTACTTTTAACATTAGTACTAGTAGCACCATTATCCTTTTTATTTATTTTTTTATTTTTTTAAGTAATTGCTTAAATTAGTAAAATAAACTTTGATAAGTTTTAACCTACTCCTTCCCCTTTGTCATCGACCTTCTTCTCTTGTTTTTGGTGACCTTCCCTCTTTCGTGCACCACCAGACGCAAAGCTGTTACCGCAGCACCTTATCAGTTGTGTGCCAGTTATACCGGTCACAAAACTGTCTATAAGTGTTTCAGTTATAGGGTCACAAAACCCTTGTCTATAAAAGCTCTTTTGTACGCTTAACTCGAGTTAGCGGTCGCAAAACTGCCTATAAAGATCTTTTGTACACGTAACTGGATGAGATGATACGGTGCCATATCTACAGTTAAAGATTAGACATGCAAGGCAATGAACGTTGGATGCTCATGTGATGCAGATAGGATTTTGGCGAAGGAGTGTACGGGTTTTTTTTTTCTTCTAATTGTATAAATTGTGTTTTCACAAAATAATTAACATAATTTTTAACATTAGTCAGTATCAAGTACAAAAATATTACTAAATATGTGTTATTAAAAAAGTAACCTTCTGGGTAATTAGATCTGCTAAGGGGCTATTAGGCTCTTAATGGTTTAGACATCTTACTGGTTTAACACTTAATAGTTCAGACTGTGTTTCTCAAGCAGATGTCTGAATGGTTAAGACCTCTTATCTGAATTGGTCAGGCATTTGCCTCTGAACGATTAAGCATACCGGCTCTTAATGGTTCAGACCTCTTACTTTTTCAGCACTTAATGGTTCAAACCTCTTACTGGTTCAGTACTTACCCATTCAGAAGTTGACTAACAACCTCTAACTATCTCCAATCCCAAGGACGCCCTTAGCTGCCTAATCAGCCGCCACGCTATATTCTTACAAATCTTAAAAACCTCAATTTCACATACAGCCATAAAAACTATCCTTACATTTTTCATGTCGTATTTTCTTTTACTTTAATTACTTAAATTATCAAAATGCACTTAAAAACTAATATAAGTAAATAAGTAATGCCTAAAATAAAAAGGTAAAGTAGATTATAAAAATATAGTAACTATAAAAATATATTAGATATAAAGGAAATGCAAATTCTCTATAGTCTTAGAATGAATAGTCTGCGGGGTTTCTCACCGACAATTCTAACCTCTAAACTTTTGACAAATGACAATTCAAACCTTAGATTTCTACATCATTTTAAAACTTTTAGTTTTTTCACTTTACACTCTCAACTTTTAACACAAAACACTATTGATCATCATTTTTAAGTAACTAACACATTCACTTCTAACATTAATCATGATCTTTAAGTACCTTACACATCATTTCTAACTCTTAATAATTGACAACTTTGACTAACCAACATTTTCTACTTAATAACTTTACACCTTATTTAATTTACTTTTACGACTTTACACCGTAACATGCGACACATTATTGTACTTTTTAACTATGCCTAACCACATTAACGTCAAAATTAATTTTACGACTTTACACCGCAACAACGGAGGCATTTATACTCTTTTTTATTTATCCAATGACGTTAATGTCACGAACGTAACATGTGTAACAAAGTCAAAAACACGTAATGTCACGTGCAAACACCACACGTTAATGTCAGCATCGTACACTATAACTGCAATGCTTATATATGTTACACTAAGTTAGATCAGATACGTTGAACACATGTTTTTAGATGATAAACGCATCACAAAAACACTATTGATCATCATCTTTAAGTACCTAACACATTCACTTCTAACATTAACCCTCGTCTTTAAGTACCTTACACATCATTTCTAAATTTTTATAATTGATAACTTTCACCGGCCAACCTTTTCTACTTGATAACTTTACACCTTATGTAAGTTACTTTTACGACTTTAAACCATAACGTGCGATACATTATTATATGTTTTTAATCTATGCCTAACCACGTTAACGTCTAAATTACTTTTACGACTTTACACCACAACAACGGAGGCTTATTACTCTTTTTTATCTATCCAATGACGTTAATGTCACGAACGTAACGTGTGTAACAAAGTCAAAAACACGTAATGTCACGTGCAAGCACCGCGCGTTAATGTCATCATCGTACACTGTAACCGCAATGCTTAAATACGTTACACTGAGTTAGATCGGATACGTTGAACACGCGTTTTCATATGATTAACGCATCATATAACATGTCGTCAGCTATAAACAACTCAGACGTAATCACCGCAACACACGGTCTATAACAACAATCTAGTTAAAGATAAACATAAACTACTTACCATTTTTTTCTTTTAGTTATATAGATAATTTGAAGAGTAAATTACTATTTTTGCCCCTGTGGTTTAGCCAGTTTAACCCTTTCAGCCCAAAAAGGAATATTTTAACATATCAGACCCGGAGGTTGCATTTTATAACAGTTTTGGCCTCTGACACTAACTCTGTTACTTTTTTACAGTTAAGTGTAAGGATAATTAGGTCATTACATACCTCAGGGGTTGTTTTTGATATTACAAAGTTCTTTTAATACTTAAGAGATAATTAATGCAATTACTCAAGTTTTTTATTTATTATTTCGTTATTTTCACGATTATTATTCAACAAAATACGTTTTAAATATACAAATAAATTTGTATTTTCGTTAACCTTTTGTTTTTATAGATGTCGTTTAAAAATATTTTTTTAACATTTTGTTTAAACCGTCTATCGTTTTTAAAATTGTTCCTTTTTAAACCGCTTGTTTTTTAAAATCGTTCTTTTTAAAGTCGTTTGTCTTTTAAAGTTTTTTTAAACACTTCACTTTATACCATTCTTTTTTATAATCATTTGTTTTTAACCAACTCACTTTTTAAGTCATTCATTTTTAAATTTTACAAAACGAAATGTATAAAAACAAAAGAAATGTATGATTTGAAAAAAGATGTAACACTCTAATAAAAAGTTTGCTAAAGATAGTTAATTTTTCAAACTGTTCTTAGAATGGTTTATTTCTTTTTCAAATTTTCCATTTCTTTGGATAGTTTGTTTATTTAAAATTCATTATTTTTTTTAACCTTTCATTTACTTAATTCGTATGTTTTTAACCGTTCGTATAAAATTGATCGTTTTTAGTTCCTTCGATTTTTGAAATCGTTCATTAATTTCTTTTCTGAGGTTTTTTTCCTCTAACAGCTATAAGTAAACTGAATACAAAGTTTCAAAAATGAACGATTTCAAAAATGGTTCTAAAAGGAAAGGTTTAAAAAAACACTTTTAAAAATCAATGACTTAAAAAACAAATTGTATAAAAAATTATAAAAATGGTTTAAAAAACGGTATAGACTGAATTGTTTAAAAAACTTTAAAAGACAAACAACTTTAAAAAGAAAGATTTTAATTAAAAACGGTTTAAAAAGGAATAATTTTAAAAACGATAGACGGTTTTAAAAAGAGGTTAAAAAGCAAATGATTTAAAAACGACGATTATAAAAATAAACGCTTAATGAAAATACATATATATTTGTGTGTGTATATATATAATCATATTTTGTTAAATAATAATCGCAAAATAATGAAATAATTAAAAAAAACCTTGAGTAATTGCATTAACAATCTCTTAAATATTAAAAGAACTTTGTAATTATAAAAAACAATCCCTAAGTTATATAATGACCTAATTACCCTTACACCTGACTGCAAAAAAGATAACAAAATTAGTGTCAAGGGCCATGACCGTTATAAAATGCAACCTCATGATCTGATATGTTAAAAGATTCTTTTTTAAGCTCAGTCTGGTTGGTTCTTTGCGCCTAGTTTTGGTGTAGCAGCTATATTTCGATTTATCCTCTTTTTTCAAGGATTTCATAACTGGACATTGAACCCATTTCATATGATGGGAGTTGCCGGTGTATTGGGCGCTGCTTTGCTATGCGCTATTCATGGTGCTACCGTAGAAAATACTTTATTTGAAGATGGTGATGGCGCAAATACATTCCGTGCTTTTAACCCAACTCAAGCTGAAGAAACTTATTCAATGGTCACTGCTAATCGCTTTTGGTCCCAAATCTTTGGGGTTGCTTTTTCCAATAAACGTTGGTTACATTTCTTTATGTTATTTGTACCAGTAACTGGTTTATGGATGAGTGCAAAACGATTTAACCGGCTAAACACAAGGGCTAAAACAATAATTTACTCTAAATTGAATATAATGGATCAATAGAGAAAAAAATGAAGTCTGAAATGACTTATGATGGTGGTCTGTTTGAGTTTGTGATGATAGTGACTTATAAAGTTTTTATTTTTATTTTTTAATAAAAGGCCGATTTCATAAAGTTTTTTTTTTTTTAATTTGTAAACATATTATTTTGAACGTGGAAAAAAACAAAAAATAAGTCAGTTGAGAATATTCAAAATCCTAAGGACATTCCTGTCCACAATTTACATCTAAGACCAAGCAGAACCAAATCATCAATTCAAATGCAACCAACACTTAAATAAAAATATACATACAAATGTATATTGTAAAAACATCAAGTGCTCATAAATTTGGGACATGTCCATAAATTCTCATCCTTCTGAAGAAAAGAATATCTTTCTCTCAAACAGCCCTTGAATATTAAACAAAAAACCAAATTTAACACCGACTTCAACGTCGAAGAAAAATATGATCAACCATCGTTTCTCTATTCAAAAGCGTCATCATCGTCATCCGGAAGAGGCTGGTTTACAGCTGCCGCAAGCTCCGCTTCATGCCTGCAAACACACACAACAATGAATCATAAACACAACATAAACACAAATAACATACACAAAACGGAAAAAACAGTCGAAAGCAAAACTTACTGTTGTTGAGCAACCATGTCGATTTGAACTTCTGGTGGAGCAAGTGCAGGTGACTCGACAAAGTGCAAGTTTGCATCCCTAATAACCGATAAAAACTCACATCAAATCACATATATTAACATTTAACGGAAAGTTAAAAGAGTCTAGAACGGAATTAATAGCTACCCGGCGAGTTTCCTGGCAAGGTAGAGAAATGGCTTCTCGAAATTGTAGTTACTCTTAGCCGAAATTTCATAATACTGCAGGTTTTTCTTTCGGTGAAAAGTAACTTGCTTTGCTTTCACTTGACGGTTCTTAACATCAACCTTGTTTCCACATAGCACAATCGGGATGTTCTCACACACCCTATCAAGATTTACCCAATGGTTAACTGTCTAAAATGGTAAAATATCCTTCAACAATAACACTAAACAAGAATCTTTACTGAACACAAACCTGCAAAGATCACGGTGCCAGGTGGGAACATTCTTGTACGTCAATCTGGCAGTAACGTCGAACATAATGATCGCACATTGGCCATGAATGCTGCAAACGATTCGATTCTTTAGTATCTAGAAAATTACATTATAACCGACATCATAAATAGTACTTATTTACGACGGAACTTACTAATATCCGTCTCTAAGGCCACCGAATTTCTCTTGTCCAGCTGTGTCCCAGCAGTAAAACCGAATCTTACCACAGTTGGTGAAGAAATCCAAAGGATGAACCTCCACACCAATAGTTGCTAGCCACGATAATAAACATTAAAATTATCAGCATTCATGTAGATAACCAGACGATAAACTGTTACTTAAACACAAACAAATAACAAACTTATACAAATTCTTACGTTCGTATTTCTTCTCGAATTCTCCAGTCAAATGTCTCTTCACAAATGTAGTTTTGCCTGCAGAACCAGAACACCGAAAACATTTAAAACCACAATCTTAAACACACCAAGTAAAAAATCAATAAACTAAAAGCTAAATGACTATAGACTTTTAAAAATGCAGTTAACAAAACTGATACAAACCATAAACTAGGTTTTGTTTTTTTCAACGCTTAATATATAAATAAAAACCCAAAAACTTAATAGAATTTGAACTTTCGAACATACTAAAGCACAAACATTCTTCTTTATTTCAAGCTTAGGATCATTGATTTCAAAAGGTAAACATAAAACGGACACCAAACATATTCGATTTTATCGTCAAACAGAACAATATTCTTTGAAAAAGAGCCAAAACAAAAAAAAACTTGACATACAAGCTCAGGGTTATTAATCATACACAAATGAAAAACCTTACTAAAGCAAGCACAACAAAAACTTTTTTGAAAAAAATAGCAAAATAGTAATAACTTTAGTAACTTTTAGAGACAAACTAAACCTAAATTTAAGGATGGCAATCATGTGAGACCAAGGCTAAATTATTGAACCCGAACACGATCAATGTATTTATTTATGTAAAGTTATCAACCCTGGTTATGCACCGTGATCTACGCAGTTAATGCGGTAAAATATCGGTTATTGGTCAAGTGCCGATATTTGAGATATAGGTTATCTTGGTGAGATATCGGTAATTTTAATATAATGCAGAATTTATATATATACAATTTAACACTAATAATTCAGTGATATATCGGTTATATCGGTCAATATCGCCGATAATATCGGTACCGGAATTCTGACCGATATTTGACTAGAGGACCGATATCTCACTGATATATCACCGATGTTAACTGCATAGTGCACGATCGTATAACCCGAACACGGATTGTAATCAAGTTATAAACATGACAGCTAATTTTATCTTATTATATATTTTTTGCAACAAATATCTATTAAAATTTTTAAACAGGGTTAAACAGTACATCAATCAAACAAGCTAAACAATAATTAAGGTGAAACAAGTATTTATTCAATCAACATGAACATAAACCCTAAACCTAAAATCATGTATCAAATATTAATTATCCGAAAGTAACAAACAAACAATCAAAAACTACAATCTAATCACAGCACCATAGATGAACAATCATAAAACTTCATAATAATAATAATAATAACAATATTTAAGCAACAGATTCAAAACACTTACCAGTTCCACCATCGCCAACAATCACAAGTTTGAAGCTCGGATAATCAACAGTTTGCTGGTTCGGAAGCGCCTAAAACAACAAATCAAACACAAAATTAAACATGAAAAGATACAAAGACGAAATTGAACGACAGAAACAGAGATGATGATGATTGGTTACCATTTGTAGGGGTTTGACGACGGAGAGTGAAGGCGTATGAAGAGTTTGTATGTATATATAGTGCGTTTCAAATTATATGCCCTAGGGACACCTTAGTTTGTTTAGCTTTAATCTCAAGCTATCATCTCCACCGTTAGATCAACTTTGTTTATAGCTTAGCTGATGATTGACACGTGTAACTTGCAAGGTGTTAACATTCGAATTATATAACTAGGTTTATGCCGTGTGCGTGTTACGGAGCATTTGGGCAAATATTTTTTAACTAATTAAAACAAAATGTTATTATAGTTTTGCTAAAGAAGACTAAAATGATGATAAAACTGTAATTCTGAGTTGGGGTCAAAGCTGTAAGGGTGAAGGGAGTGGGGGCGGTAAACCCCTTCGTACCGCACCCCCTCCAATGCCAACCATTTTGCCGATGCCATGTTACCGATTATATGGCCAAAATCGGTGAAGGTTCACCGACTCGGGGAGAGGGAAGCAAGAGGAGAGAGATTGGTTTGTAGTGGGGTCCATTCATTCTCAACCAATCACACATTTTTCTTTTTTTTAAATAAATTTACAAATTCATGAAGTGTCTAACCATTGCCAACACTTTTCAGCATAGTTTAAACTCTTAAGGTTGAATGACATGGCACACTCTCATTGGTTTATTTTGAAACCACTTTCAAGTGTTTAACCACTCCCTTCACCCTAATATGTCAAGAGCAATAAGGAAGTGTTAGACAACTGTTTGGCACGAATAAAAATTACAGTGATTCAACCAACTAAAACAAACACTACCATATGTTTGCTAAAAAACCAAAACGATGGAAAAACTGTAATTTTAAACTGGGGATAGCGTAATTTGTCAAAAGGTACAACGATGGAAAGGCAGTAATTTTGAGTTGTAGGCAAAATCGTATTTTTGACTGAGGGTAAAATTGTAATTTGTCAGAAACCATAATGATGGCAAGACTGTAATCTTGAATCGGGGATAAAATCGTAATTTTGAACTGGGGACAAAAATGTAATCTAAACTTAGGGTAAATTGTATTTTTTTCAAGCCAATGGGGAAGTGTCAGGTAGTTGCCCACAAGACTGTAATTTAAACTGGGGATAAAATCGTAATTTTGAATTGGGGCGAGAACGTAATCTAAACTTAGGGTAAAATCGTAATTAGTTCGAACCAATTGGGAGGTGTCAGGAAGCTGGCTAGGTATCTGCTAATCTGCCTGCCATTGTTCCTTCCAATGGTCTTTAAATATACACTAGTGAAATCCCTGCGCGTTGCGGCGGATATTTGGTATCGTTTGAGTTTGTTACGATATTTGTACGATATTGATATTGGTTCTAATTACACGGAAGTGTTTTACACCGATCGAAAACTATTAAAATGAATAGCGCTATTGGTTTCGATTACACTGATATCGGTAACAATATTATTTGGTCGAAATTGATTCTTTTAGTTACGACCGTGGTACGGTATCGATACTCAATATAGCTTACAACACCATACAACACTCTATTTAAATACAACAACATTTTCAATAATTTCTACGTGAATGTTGAGAAAAAAGTTTAAACACAACGTAAAAAAGATAACTTCTTTGTCAAGGTAATGAGCAAAAAAAATCAATTATATTTGACTTGTTTGATTTAAACAATTTTTTATTGAAATGTAGATAAAAATAAACATTTTGCAATGATGTATTTGAAATCTATAAGCAAGGTAACAAAGTTGATCGGACGGTATCATTTCGGTTAGTCATCCTAAAGAAAAAACACCCATCAATATTTGACTCATCCGTTGTTGAGCAAAACTTTTACCGAAACGTGAATAAAAATAACCATATTGCAACGAATTATTCAGACTTTTATAAAGATTTACAATATATTTTTAGAATAACAAAAAAGGTAAACAACTTAAATGTATGAAAAAGAAAAAAAAAACTAAATGTAAAATAACTGTTAAATCACTCTTTACTATCCACACTGAATACTATATACATGTCTTAAAAGTTAAAAAATAAAAAATAAACAAAAAGTTAATTATAATAAATAAATAAAATTAAAAGTTAAATAAAAAACTACAAAGTCGTTGTTTAACACTAAATACACTATATA
The DNA here is from genome assembly GCA_947069175.1 of Scalesia atractyloides. Classification (NCBI taxonomy): domain Eukaryota; kingdom Viridiplantae; phylum Streptophyta; class Magnoliopsida; order Asterales; family Asteraceae; genus Scalesia; species Scalesia atractyloides. Next base: position 17,924,546 of record CAMTDV010000016.1, on the reverse strand, counting down.
TATTCTTAAAGAAAATCTGGTAATCTAATTTGATTTGTGATTTACGGATTGTATATACTTTTTTCCACTTTTGACTATTTTAATTATTAAACATTTGGCTTATTTGCATAGAAAACCAATACACGTGTCTTGTGGTTAAAAAAATAAAAATTATGGTCAAAACACAAAGTATGAAAGTAGATTGTAGTTAAGAAATTATTAATTATTTGGCTTATTTGCAAAGAAAACCAATACACATGTCTTGTGGTTAAAAAAATAAAAAAAAAATTGTTATCAAACACAAAATTATGAAAGTAGGTTGTAGTTAAGAAGATGTAATTTAATATATATAATATAATGTAATGTAATTATAATTTTCTTTTACTTTTATCAATTAGTTTTTTTTTATTAATTTGGTTCCATTGTTCAAAGAATTTGATTGAATTTGGGTAACAATAGTTTTATGTATAACGAGAGTTAAGCCGGGCCATAAACTATGGGCTAGTATAATGACAAAGGATGGAGTCGACTCTCGAGCAAGTCTTGGTTATTCCAGTGAGGACCATGTACATGATGAAAGGGACAACCAACATATGTTAGTATAAATACAGGTGATATCATCCCAAAAATGGCAACTCTCTATTGTAAACTTTATTTTCTCCAGGTACATATACTTATTTTCACACCCAAAGACGGTCAAGGAGATTTCTTTTCCTGTGACGAGGCTAACAACATTTTCTGTTTTGTAGGATCTTCTTCAAGTTATTTCGTAGATCTCGGAAGCGTCACCAAGGTGGAAACAAATTTGATCCTAACTCATCATGATTTGTTTCTTCAGCCAACTACTAATATCATTTATACCATTCAAGCTTGACAAAAACGGGTGGTTGAAGAATTTAAGTAACACTTTCTGGTTAAAACGGGGCGTTTTGACAAGCATCAGTTTGGCTCGAGTTAAAGAGATTATGACCATAGTGGACACTGGTTCAAATGAGTCGCTTATTTAAAAAAAAAATCAAGAAGTAAAAATGTGTTCACCATTATATCTGTGTTTATCGTGGCTAGTGGGAAGGACAAAAAGTGGAGGCGGCAGCGACAAACGGTGGTGATATGTGGTTTTGATCAATTTGAATATGTTTCAAGCTAACAAGTCTTATAAGAGTGAACAACGTACCCGTTGAATAACGTGTATAGACCAAAATTAATCCGTTTCACGTGGGTGACCACCTATGGCCTATCACACCTCAGATTTTCGACACCCGTGCGTACGACCGAATTGGTTGGTACCTTTTGTAAATCGTTGCGAAAAAACATTTCTCTTTCATTTCATTTGTATTAAACAACTTGTAAGTTGAATAAAATAATTTTTCATAAACGGGGAGTTAAATACTTCTTGTTCGTACAAAACATTTCTTTACCAAAAAAAGGAAATCTTTTACGTCATATTGTATTTACTAACCGTTTTACATACTTCTTGTCACAATGTTTTATCGTTCCTAAGGAGCATGGTTGTAATAATCTTGCCTAGGCTTCAATTAGTTGTTGATTAATCACTAATCAGAGGTTCACCTAGGAAAGGCCGATAAATCGCTAGGCCGCCAATGGTGGTCCTATTACGGCCAAATTTTGACAAAACTTTACAAATTCCCTCAATTATTAAAAAAATGGGTTAACAAGGGGTTAAAATATGTCTACTTAAAGTACATATAAAATGTGTGTATATATAAAACCAGAAATTACATATAAAAATCGCAGTCCGATTAATCGCTAGTTGATACCTCATCGACTGACTAGCGCCTACCGATTCTTACAACACTACTAAGACATTTAATTGTGGAGTTTTCATGTGCTCCACAATCAACTAAACCCAAAACGCATTAGTGATTTAAGACGCGTGGAATGTCTTATGAACCAAGAATGTCTAATGGCCACACCGATGTAGGATTTGCATATGGTGTCACAATGATCCATATTAATCTTTTTGGTATCGGTATTGTTACAAATTACATATTCAGTTATAGTCCCTTTTTATCCCTTAGACTTTCGTGTAGTGGCAATCCAAATATAATATTTCTTGCACATGCGTACAGTAATAATGTTTCAAGTAGTGTCTTTTATACAAACGTACAATTAACACGAAATGTCCTACAATGGAATCACCCATGATTTTACACATCCAGATATAATACACATATAGCTCATCAAACCACATATGCCCAATTGAATGTAGACCCCGAAATGATATCAAAAGCATTAACACATTCTTATGCTTAAAAACTGAAACATTTAGTTTGAAACCGGAAAGACGTACTCACCTGGATAGTTTCGAAAAATAACCACAAATTAACGTTTGCTACTTTTTCCGTGCTTCGACAATTCCTCATATCCGAAACCTATTCAAAATCATAGCTTTATGCTAGGATACAGGTCCTTAATCCAACGCTTAAACTTAACCTACGAGCTTAAGGTTTAATCAAAGTTAAAAAAAATCTGATTGACCTCATATGGACCCTTAGGGGGTACCTTACAACCCTTTGCATTGTGGTCTATGAATTTACGGTTCATAGCTGTCGACGACGTCTTATGAACCATAAACAATTGTCTTGTTTATCCTTTGCGGTCCATAAAGCGTCCACGTTCAAATGTTTATTATTATTATAAGTCCTCAAACTTCCAAATATGATTACTCACTCCGAAGTAACCTATTTTAATTATTTTAGCCCTAAATTTGCACTTTTACTTACGCTTAAGTCCCATAATGTTAACTTTGATGCTATTTTTTCTCGAAAGTTTGTCGGGTGTTACAAGGCCCACTCTCTCATGGCCCCATGGTTGAAGGAGTTTGAAGCTTTTAGGTTAAAAGGTTGAAGCTTTTGGTTAAACGCTCCTACTAGTAGTTTTAGAAGAGCTACAAGCTTTTAGGGAAAAAGTTACTATTTTAGCCTCTAAAGATAATAAACTTTTTCATGTCCATTTGGTCATTTTATACATTTTATTAAAAGCTCCAGCTACTCTATCAAACACCTAAATATTCTAAAAAAACTACAGCTATCAGCTACAACTACCAGCTTCCAGCCACCAACTACTTTTGGCAAACATACCCTTAGTGTTTTTTTTATATATACATATAGATATATATAGTTTAAAAGTTAAATCTAAGCATGTAGTAAGATTTAAAAGTTAAACCCAATATAAAGTTAAATCTAAGCGTATAGTAAGATTTAAAAGTTAAACCCAATATATTTTAAACCTATTAACTTATTCTATTTAATTTGGCCCACATAAATAAATACACCTAATTCTCATTTAACCCAACTAGACGCAACATTTACTTTAGGCCCACATAAATAAATATACCCAATTCTCATTTAGGGTAAGGATCCTGTACAAATAGCTTTATTGTACAAAACGTGCGAAAGACATACAAAATTACCCTACAAGATCAAAATTACCTTATAAGATCATTTGTAGATTAATTATGATGCTCTATAAAATTATCCTACAAAATCATTTGTAAAGTAATTATGATACGTTACAAAATTACCATACGGGATCAGAATTACCCTACAAAATCATTTGTAGGTAATTTTGATAATTACTTTACGAGTAAATAATTAGGAAAATGTCACCGCGTTTTTTTACCTTTTCATGCCTTTCGTACGTTTTGTAGAATAAGGCTATTTGCATTTGATATTTTGCCTTCTCATTTAAGCCAACTAAACACTACAATATTTATAATTTAAGGCGTTTAAAAACAACAACTCTTATATTTTAGGGGCCCATTTTTCTGACTTGCTCAAGGCCAGTCGATTTCTCATAGATTCTTAGGACGACACTGATTAGACCGGAGTCTACTCAATACCAACGATAGTAGCCAATTAAAAAACACATGCGCATAAGTTTCGGGGACTAAAACCGGCCAAACCAACTCGAACCGGTTTCAGGTTCGCAACCGATACAAGCCAAACCAGTTCCGTTTGTAATCCAAACTAGGATGAGCAAATGGTACCGGGTACCGGTACCGAATTTACAGAACAGGGCACATTTTCAGTACCGATTCAGTACCGATTTTTGACATTTTCGGTACCGGTATTTACGGGTTTTAACCCTCAAATACCGGTACCGTATCGGGTATATTCGGTACCGGTACCCACTTTTGGGGAATTTCGGTACCGGTACCGGTTGGTACCGAGTTATCCCTAATCCAAATTGTAGGTTCCACACCGATTCTCCCCTCATATAAAAAACCAAACCGTACCGCTTTTACACAAATTGGTTGAAAAAATTGGGCGCGCACACTTACACATTCGGATACATACACTAACACATAAACACACATACACTAACACACACACAAACACACATATATACATTACAAATACATACATATACACATCACATAAAATACATATACATACATACATACCCAGACACATACAAATATACTTATACATTTACATACACCTTATACACATTAATAAAAGTTGCACTTTATGTAAAAGAAAAACTGTGTCCTAAAAAAGATTGAAATGTGCGCTCAAGAATCGGTTTACGAACCAAAGCTGAAACTGAACTGAAACCGACTTTCAAACAGGTCAAACTGTAGCGGAACTGACCCGTGTGAAACCGGTTATGGTTTCTAAAAAACCAACTTGTGCCCTCTGCTGGTGACCTAGGGGTGCACAAAAAACCCGAACACGGACCCGAAACCGAAAAAAACCCGGAACCAGGTACTATAAAACCCGGGTTTTTTTATACCCGAACCCGAACCCAACCTTACCCATAGGGTAAGGGTCGGGTATGCAATTTTGTTATAAAACCCGGACCCGGAACCGGGTTTTTTATACCCGTTTTCAACCCGGGTTTTACGAATACCCGGTTTCAACCTGACACGGAACCAGTTTTTTCAAAGACCTGTCCGGGTTTTCAATACCCTGTTAAGGTTTTTTCGTTTTTTTTTTGTTTTTTTTTAGTTTTGTAACTTGGAAACGACTATAAAGCCGTTAGAAAGTGTATTTTGACCATTATAAAAGGAGTCTTTGATGTTTGGTTTAACCGCAAGTGTTATCCTTGAGACGAACGATAAACAAAGACGATCAAGTTATTCGACGCTATCTATGTTCATCATCTTAATCGACCCGGTTCTATGATTATTAAGGTGTCATGTATTTCTATGTTTTATGAAATAAAAAAGTTTTGCATTTTATATTTTTATGTTTATGCAAAAAAAAATGAATACCCGAGGCATACCCGAACCAAACCGATCCATACCGAGGCATACTCGAACCCAACCCTGTCCATACCCGACCCTACCCGAACCCGGATATAGAGTATTATAATACCGGTGCGGTATTTAAACAGGGATATGATTTTCTTGTATAAAACCCGGACCCGGACCCGAATCGGGTATTGTCAATACCGATTTTATAGAACCCGTTTATACCCGAACTGTCACACCCCAACCGATGGCGGAAACATCGGGGCGCGGCACTAGGCAAACCAGATTGTCTCATGAGAAATTCCATAACACTATTTAAGCGACAATATTTAAACGTTAATATCCCATACTACTAACATATAATCCTTAAACAAATTACAGAATTCAAGCATTCTCATAATACAAATCAAGTTCGATATTCCCTAGATTTCTATTACAATGCGTTTCTAGAATGCCAAATCCTAATCCATTTGCAAAGTAGACAATCCTCAACCTGCCACATATGTTAAGAAAAAACGTCAATACAATTAAGTAAAGGTGAGCATACAGGTTTGCGTATATAATAGATATAAAAACATTTAGCATACACCGCATGACATACGTAACAGTTGTGAACTATGTATCTACTTAGATTCGAGCAAACCAACAAACCGCGATTGATCGAGGCATGCGAAGAAGCGTTCACATCCTAAAAGAGAAAATAAATGCGAAATAAAAATGCGAGCCTTAACAACCCCGGGCCTCCGGGTGGCAGGTCAACCTCTAGTATACTATCATGTTAAGGGTGGCGTACTAGCAATCAAGTAACCCATAAAGTTCAGCAGATTTCACGTAAAGTCATGTATAAGCGGGATGTCGAATAAGCATTTGAGTTGTGTGATGTGTTTTGATATACGAACATATGTGACACCCAAAAGTGTCTTTAAGCGAAAAAGGGCTCAAGTATACTCACTGTCGGTGCGAATCGGGAGATGAGACGGGATCTGAGAGAAGTTGCGGGGAGTGTCGGATCAGCCTGTAAGCGAACGGAAGTGCATCAGTCTTCTGAATTGCTGAAACGGTTAACGGTTTGAGAGAACAGCAAACAAGTTCGGGCGAACTTTTATGTTTAACTTACTGGAGGTACAAGTTCGGGCGAACTTGTCTGATTTCTTGAGAAATGAGACAAGTTCGGGCGAACTTGCCCTAATTGCTGAGGGATGATACAAGTCCGGGCGAACTTGTCTAATTCTTTTGAGAATTGGACAAGTTCGGGCTAACTTGTGTGAAGTGTTGAGGTTTTAGTCAAGTTCGGGCGAACTTAGTCACCATTCTAGTGACAAGTTCGAGCAAACTTGATGTAATCCGAGCGAACTTGACTGTTTTGGCATCCAAATCGTGCGTTTTCACGTCGTTTGCTGAGGAAATCGAGTGTCCATCCCTCCATCCTTAAGCCACTGAGTAAAACTTAGGCTGGAGAGGTCTTTTGGAGCGAGTTTAGCCATTTTACAGAAACTCGGACTAATCTGGGCGAACTTGAAGGTTCGAACGGGTTAGTCCAGCTTGTGTAAAGTGACGATTTCGTCCTTGTGCTTTCGATCTAAGATCTTGCTTGACAACGCCTCGTTCCACTTCAAAGTGAACGAAACATACGTCATTTAGTCCGAATATTGTGTAAAAATCGATGTTTAAAAGGTTTTACTCAGATCTAAGCATAGATCTGAGTGAAAAATAGAAGTTTTGCATAAAAAGATGAAGATATTCGTAAACAGAAGAGATTTGATGAAAACGAAGGCAAGGCCTTGTGCAAAATCGTTGTTGTAGTTGAAAACGGGTTGAATCTTACTTAGAAAACAAAGGATTTCGGTTTTAGGGAGCTCCGGGCGAACTTGCAGCAAGTTCAAATAAGAAGAGGAGCTGGGTATTTATAGCTGAGGTGAGATTGGTGAGCTGGAACATCAAGTTCGGGCGAACTTGTTACAAGTTTGGGCGAACTTATGTGGTTCTTGCTTTATGTGACAAGTCCGGGCGGAGTTGTTAGATTCTGGAGGGTTATGATGGCTCAGACAAGTTCGGGTGAACTTGTGATGCACAAGTTCAGCCGAACTTGACCTAGGGGCCAAGTTTTGCTCGATTATTTCATGTTACGAGTTCGTTCGGTGATTCGGTTCGTATTAGATAGTTATATTAAGCGTTTTAGCGAAGCGTTAAGCGTTATATTACCATTGATTTGAGAGAGAGCGAGTCAGCGTGAGCGTGCGAGCGTTTTAGCGATATTAAACCATAGCATAAATAAATATAACACACATAACACATAATTCCACATAATTAACTGCGTTTTGACATGCGATGACACAAGTGTTTATTAAACAATAACACACTCGGCTCGTTTAGTAGCCCAATTAGTTGTGGTTGCGTTGAATTAGCGATTAATAAGCGATTAAATGCAATATAGATGTGACAAAACATAATTCCATTAACATAACTTTTCATAATTCAAAATCTCGGAGTACAATTGGTTGAGATAAACAAAATACATGGAAAATGAATAAAATAAATAATAACGAAATTGGGAGTTGCTTCAGTCTCCCCTACTTTAGGAAATTTCGTCCCGAAATTTAAGTAGTGGCTGTAACAAAGAGATGCGGACATTTAGCCTTCATGTCACTTTCCAATTCCCAAGTGAACTCGGCACCGCGTTTGCCTTCCCATCGAACCTTTACGATAGGTATGCGAGAGCGCCGTAACTTCTTGGTTTCTCGGTCCATGATTTCGACAGGTTTTTCCACAAAATGGAGAGTCTCATTTATTTGCAAGTCCTCGAGGGGGACGTGGAGATTTTCTTCAGCTAGGCATTTCTTGAGGTTCGATACGTGGAAAGTCGGATGGACATTATTAAGTTCCGCCGGTAGTTCGAGTCGATAGGCCACTTTGCTGATGCTTTCTAGAATCTTAAAGGGACCTACGTATCGTGGCGCTAGCTTTCCTTTATTCCCAAAGCGGATCACTCCTTTCCAAGGTGCAACCTTTAAGAGAATGTGATCTCCCACTTAGAATTGCAGGGGCTTGCGGCGTTTATCGGCATAACTCTTTTGACGACTCCGAGCTTTCAAGAGGTTGTCTCTGCTCTGGAGGATCTTGTCCGTCGTTTCTTGAATCAGCTCGGGACCGGTGATTGTGTGCTTCTCCGATCTCGTGCCATGCAATAGGTGATCGACATTTTCTTACATACAGCGCCTCAAAAGGAGTCATTTGAATGCTGATGTGATAAATATTATTGTACAAGAATTCAATTAAAGGTAAATGCGTATCCCAATTACCACCGAAATCTATGATGCACGCACGAAGCATGTCTTCAGGGTGCGGATCATGCGCTCGGTCTGACCGTCGGTTTGAGGATGAAAAGCGGTACTGAGATTGAGAGTAGTACCGAGAGCGGATTGAAAAGTCTCCCAGAGACGTGAGGTAAAGTGACCGTCGCGGTCAGAGATGATGTCACGAGGCGTCCCGTGTCGACATATGACTTCGTCGGTATAGATTCGTGCTTACTTTCTACCTTAAAGTCTTCGCGTATAGCAATGAAGTGCGCATATTTGGTAAGACGATCAACGTTTAACCCAAATGCTATCGTGACCAGAGGAAGTGCGAGGAAGTTTCGTAATAAAGTCCATAGCTATGCTCTCCCATTTCCACATCGGGATCTCGGTTTATTCGAGCAAGCCGGCCTTTGATGTTCGGCTTTAACCTTCTAACAAGTTAAGCACTTTGAGACGTACACGGTGATATCCTTTTTTCATACCCGGCCACCAATACTTAGGGCGAAGGTCCTGGTACATCTTGTCGGCTCCGGGATGAACGGAGTATCGAGATTTATGAGCTTCGGTCATTAGCAATTCACAAAGGTTATCACGGCTGGGAATCCAAATACGATCGAGATAGTAATAGATACCATTAGGTTTAACGACGAGTTGAGTTTCAGCACCACATTTCATTTCTTCCTCCAGGATATTCTCGTTAAAACAAGCGAATTGAGCGGAGCGAATCATGATTTCGAGATCATTCAAAGCTTGAAAAGTCACGAATACTACACACATAGCTTCGTCGACTGAGAGCATCGGCTACGACATTTGCTTTGTCGGGATGGTAACGTATCTCGCAATCGTAGTCGTTGAGGAGTTCAACCCATCTGCGTTGGCGCATGTTCAGTTTCTTTTGATTAAAGATATGTTGTAAGCTCTTATGGTCGGTGAAGACCGTACACTTAGTACCATAAAGGTAGTGTCGCCATATCTTCAATGCAAAAACAAATGCACCGAGTTCGATATCGTGGATTGTGTAGTTCTTCTCGTGGATTTTGAGTTGTTGAGACGCATACGCGATAACCTTGTCTCGTTGCATGAGAACACAACCAAGACCAAGATTAGAGGCATCGCAGTAAACAACGAAATCGTCGTTTCATCGGAAGAGCAAGTACGGGAGCGTTGCATAGCATATGCTTGAGTGTTTGAAAGGCTTCCTCTTGCTTGGAATCCCAAATGAAAGGTTTGTCTTTATGAGTTAAAGCGGTAAGCGGAACGACGATTTTTGAAAATTCAGCGATGAATCGACGGTAGTAACCCGCCAATCCAAGAAATGAACGGATTTCAGAAGCATTCTTCGGCGTAATCCAACTCTTGACAACTTCGATCTTGGCAGGGTCGACGTGAATTCCTTGACTATTAACGATATGGCCAGAAATTGGACTTCTTCAAGCTAGAATTCACATTTAGAAAACTTAGCATAAAGACGATTTCGTTGGAGAAGTTCGAGGACTAATCGGAGATGGCGCGCGTGTTCATCTCTCGACTTCGAATAGATAAGGATGTCATCGATAAACACAATGACGAAACGATCTAGGAAAGCTTTACACACACGGTTCATCAAATCCATGAAGACCGCAGGTGCATTGATAAGACCAAAAGGCATGACCACGAATTCAAATGGCCATAACGAGTACGAAAGGCGGTTTTCGGAATATCTTCTTCCAATATGCGTAACTGATGATAGCCGGAACGTAAATCGATCTTGGAGAAACAAGTAGCACCTTGAAGCTGATCAAATAAGTCGTCGATTCGGGGAAGAGGATAGCGGTTCTTTATCGTGAGTTTGTTAAGTTCTCGATAATCGATGCACATTCGGAACGCCCCATCTTTCTTTTTCACGAAAAGAACGGGTGCACCTCAAGGCGAAGTGCTCGGGCGTATGAAACCTTTATCAAGAAGCTGTTGAAGTTGGCTTGATAGCTCGCGCATTTCGGATGGTGCAAGTCGATAAGGAGCTTTAGAACGGGAGTAGCACCGGGAATCAAATCAATACGGAATTCAACATCTCGAGTAGGGGGTAAACCGGGTAAATCGTCGGGAAAACTTTGGGAAATTCGCAAACAACGGGTACATCTTTCCAGGTTTCCTTTTCTTTCTCGGGTTCACGATATGGGCTAGGAAGGCAACGCATTGCTTTCGCAGATGCTTGCTCGCTTGAGTACACATAAGTATCAACTTCTTTGAGGGAGTTTCACCGTAGACATGTAGCTGATCACCATTAGGGAGAGGGAAGCGAATCATCTTATCGAATCAAACAACTTCAGCATGATTTTCACGAAGAAAATCCATGCCTACTATGATATCGAAGCTACCTAATTGCATAGGTATGAGATTGATCGAGAAAACGTGGTTGTTGAGATCGAGAGTACAACCACGTAGGACGGAGTTAACGGTAACGGTCCTTCTGGTGGCGACTTCCACATCGAAAGTCTTTGGGAGTTTAACGTGTTTATATTTTAAAACCTTTTCGAATTCTAACGATACAAAACAATTATCGGCACCAGTATCAAATAAACATGAAGCATAAATACCATTGACAAGGAACGTACCATTGACAACATTATTGTCGTTCTAAGCCTGGTGATGATTCAGGTTAAAGGCTCGTCCACGCGCAGCCTTGGTTGCTGCTGCTGAGGATGCGGTGGTGGCTGCTGTTGAGGCTGCTGCTGCTGTGGCTCTTGTTTGACGGCACAGTTTGGGCAGGTGTTGCTGAACTGATTCGGGTCACCGCATGTGTAACAAGCACGCGCCTGAACTGCTGGCGCTGGCAGTGCTTGGTTAACAAGAGCAGCATTGATAGGAGCTGGTGGAGCTGCGAGAGCGGGAGGAGCTTGCTGACGAGGACTCGTACGACAATGCGCTATGAAATGACCATAAATGTTGCAGTTGGCACAAAAGCGGCAGTTTCCTCCCACTGCGTGATGATATGTGCACTTAGAGCACAATGGGTGAGGTCATGTGTACGCACGCTTAGCAGCTGGTGCGTTTGGAGTAGCGACTTGGCGATGCTGAGAGCTTGGAGCGGGGACCATTGCGCAGTTCTTGTTGTTTTCCTTGCGCTTGTGATTTTGGTTACTTGTCTTGGGAGCTTGAGGTGGAGCAGTATCGATGCTTGGCTCAGTGGTAGCTTGGCTGAGATTCTTGGTCGAGTTTTGAAATAACCAGCTTGAACCCGTTTGTCGTTGATCTCTGCGGCGATCTGTAGGTCTCCTTGATGGTAGTGGGTCGGGCTGCTTGAACAAAGTCGGCTACACAATCTGGTAAAGCGCAGAGATACTTCTTGATTGCCTTTTCGGTAGTATCCACCTGACCTGGGCAGATAAGGCTGAGCTGTTTGAAGCGAGCGGTGAGTCCAGCATTGTCACCACCATTCTGCTGGATACCCCAAAACTCGTTTTCCAACTTCTGGATTTCGTGAGGTGGGCAGAACTCTTTGATCATTAGCTCTTTAAGCTCTTCCCACGTGAGAGAGTAGGCTTCATCGTTACCACGCCTGTTGCGCTCGGCGGTCCACCAGTTAAGTGCCTTTGACTGAAAGACTCCAGTGGCGTTAACAGTGCAGAGATTTTCAGGGCATCCGCTTTGTCTGAAGGTGACTTCAATCGAATCGAACCAATGAAACAACTTGGTTGGTCCGTCTTCGCCGGACGAATGCTGCAGGACCATAGGCTTTAAACTGCTTGAAGCTGAAGTGAGATTTGGGCGCGTCGGCCTTGGAGTCCACGAAGTGTTGCTGCTGACCGTGTGGATCTCGTGACGATCTGCGGTATCACCTTAGCCATTTCCTTGGCTACAAGAGAGGCGATCCGCTTGTTGGCACTGTCGCGCTGGAGATTCCTCCTAGTGTGCGATCCAATAGAAGACATCTACATTTAAAGGATTTGATTGGCTGAAGATTTGATTATGATAGGTTTATGTTCAAAAGTTTATTATTATTATTACACAGTTAAGGTATAATACACATAAGCACGTATCCACATAAGCACGTAAGCACATAAGCACATAAGCACATAAGCACGTAATCACATAAGCATATAGGCATGTAAGCATGTATTTGTACCTTAATCTTCAAACTAATTCATGCTAGCGCGTACTAGATGCGATATAATAGCGTAAATAGCGAGTCGAGCTGCGTATGAGACGCGAATGGCCTCATGAGCGTAAGCGGGTCGGGCGATTAGTTTTGGTTGGTGAATTAATTAGCATTTTAGATTTCGAGAGCTGTGCGAGTTGTGCATATATCGATGGAGCGTAAAGCGATAAATCGAGAAATCGATTAAGCGAGAAATCGAATAAGCGTAAAATCCAAAAATTTAAACTCATAAATAATAAATAAACTTGATGATGCGTAAAATTGACGATTATAGGCTTAAATCGATTGGGAGCGTCCTGGGTTTTGAGACAGCGACTACCCAAAGTGATTCGAAGATTCTCTGAGTTCGGACACACGATTTGGCCTAATAGACAAATTTCTCGCCGTACAACGGTTAACGGCCTTTATCCTTACAGTTACGTCGTGTTCCGAGTCATCGAAATAATCGAGACTTTGGTGAGATTGAAAATCGAGGAGTGGAACTAGTTATTAAGATGCGGGTTTCACCCTAACTTAACAACTTAATTCCTAGTTGTGGTTATGCTCACCGATCAAGTCGGGAGTTCCACTAGATAGAAATAGAGATTTTTGTCGAGGTTTGGATGTCACTCCTAACTAACGAAGATATCTCGTGCGAGAGGATGCGTGGAGTGAATGATCTTACCGAGAGTTTTGGTTTTCACACCTATTCTCGTCTGGATCACTGTTTTGTGTGATATGAGCGTTCTTCAGCGTGTGTTGTGGTTGCCTTAGGAAAGCAATGTTGAAAAGTTTGTGTCGAAGGATTCTGGTCAAGTTTGGGCGAACTTGGCATCTGTCTGATGTCAAGTTCGAGCGAACTTGTTTTTGTTGAGGGGGGACTGGCAAGTTCGGGCGAACTTTGTCAAGTCCGGGCGAGCTTGATCAAGTTCGGGCGAACTTGATCAACTCGAGCGAACTTGCCCCCAAGTTCGGGCGAACTTGTCTTTTCGTATGAGTTTTCGGCGTTAATCGATGCGTAACGGTCTATTTTGGCGTCCTAACTGTAGACTAAGCTGAATATGGCAATTCTACCAAATTCCCTACAGTTATGGCTCTGATACCAATCTGTCACATCCCAACCGATGGCGGAAACATCAGGGCGTGGCACTAGGCGAACCAGATTGCCTCATGAGAAATTCCATAACACTATTTAAGCGACAATATTTAAACGTTAATATCCCATACTACTAACATATAATCCTTAAACAAATTACAGAATTCAAGCATTATCATAATACAAATCAAGTTCGATATTCCTAGATTTCTATTACAATGCGTTTCTAGAATGCCAAATCATAATCCATTTGCAAAGTAGACAATCCTCAACCTGCCACATATGTTAAGATAAAACGTCAATACAATTAAGTAAAGGTGAACATACAGGTTTGCGTACATAATAGATATAAAAGCGTTTAGCATACACCGCAAGACATACGTAACAATTGTGAACTATGTATCTACTTAGATTCGAGCAAACCAACAAACCGCTATTGATCAAGGCATGCGAACCGACGTTCACATCCTAAAAGAGAAAATAAATGCGAAATAAAAATGCGAGCCTTAACAACCCCGGGCCTCCGGGTGGCGGGTCAACCTCTAGTATACTATCATGTTAAGGGTGGCGTACTAGCAATCAGGTAACACATAAAATTCAGCAGATTTCACGTAAAGTCATGTATAAGCGGGATGTCGAATAAGCATTTGAGTTGTGTGATGTGTTTTGAAATACGAACATATGTGACACCCAAAAGTGCGTTTAAGCGAAAAGGGCTCAAGTATACTCACTGTCGGTGCGAATCGGGAGATGAGACGGGATCTGAGAGAAGTTGCGGGGAGTGTCGGATCAGCCTGTAAGCGAACGAAGTGCATCAGTCTTCTGAATTGCTGAAACGGTTAACGGTTTGAGAGAACAGCAACAAGTTCGGGCGAACTTGTATGTTTAACTTACTGGAGGTACAAGTTCGGGCGAACTTGTCTGATTTTTTCTTTGAGACAACTTGAGAACAAGACTTCGGCGAACTTGCCCTAATTGCTGAGGGATGATACAAGTCCGGGCGAACTTGTCTAATTCTTTTGAGAATTGGACAAGTTCGGGCTAACTTGTGTGAAGTGTTGAGGTTTTAGTCAAGTTCGGGCGAACTTAGTCACCATTCTAGTGACAAGTTCGAGCAAACTTGATGTAATCCGAGCGAACTTGACTGTTTTGGCATCCAAATCGTGCGTTCACGTCGTTTGCTGAGGAAATCGAGTGTCCATCCCTCCATCCTTAAGCCACTGAGTAAAACTTAGGCTGGAGAGGTCTTTTGGAGCGAGTTTAGCCATTTTACAGAAACTCGGACTAATCTGGGCGAACTTGAAGGTTCGAACGGTTAGTCCAGCTTGTGTAAAGTGACGTTTTCGTCCTTGTGCTTCCGATCTAAGATCTTGCTTGACAACGCCTCGTTCACTTCAAAGTGAACGAAACATACGTCATTTAGTCCGAATATTGTGTAAAAATCGATGTTTAAAAGGTTTTACTCAGATCTAAGCATAGATCTGAGTGAAAAACAGAAGTTTTGCATAAAAAGATGAAGATATTCGTAAACAGAAGAGATTTGATGAAAACGAAGGCAAGGCCTTGTGCAAAATCGTTGTAAAACGTTGTAGAATGTTGTTGTAGTTGAAAACGGGTTGAATCTTACTTAGAAAACAAAGGGTTTCTGTTTGGGGAGCTCTGGGCGAACTTGCAGCAAGTTCAAATGAGAAGAGGAGCTGGGTATCTATAGGTGAGGTGAGAATGGTGAGAGTCGGAACTATCAAGTTCGGCGAACTGAATCGGGTGTATCAAGTTCGGGCGAACTTGTTACGGGGTTGTGTGGTTCTTGCTTTATGAGACAAGTCCGGGCGGACTTGTTAGATTCTGGACGGTTATGATGGCTCAGACAAGTTCGGGCGAACTTGTGATGCACAAGTTCGGCCAAACTTGACCTAGGGCCAAGTTTTGTTCGATTATTTCACGTTACGAGTTGTTCGGCGATTTGTTCGTATTAGATAGTTGTATTAAGCGTTTTAGCGAGCGTTAAGCGTTATATTACCATTGATTTGAGAGAGAGCGAGTCAGCGTGAGCGTGCGAGCCTTTTAGCGATATTAAACCATAACATAAATAAATATAACACACATAACACATAATTCCACATAATTAACTGCGTTTGCGATGCGATGAGATAAGCGATGCGATGGCACATGTGTTTATTAAACAATAACACACTCGGCTCGTTTAGTAGCATAATTAGTTTGGTTGGGTTGAATTAGCGATTAATAAACGATTAAAGGCGATATAGATGTGACAAAACATAATTCCATTAACTTAACTTTTCATAATCCAAATCTCGGAGTATAATTGGTTGAGATAAACAAAATACATGGAAAAAGGAATAAAATAAATAACAACGAAATTGAGAGCTGTTACAGAACCCGGTTCCGTACCCAGAACCAGGTATTCAAAAAACCCGATTTGTGCACCACTATGGTGACCTGCTTGCCTTTTATGTTTACCAAGCCCAAGAGTACAGCCAAAATCCATGCCAACTTATAATTATTGATAAAAGTCTGGCCCAAGAGTGTTACTAATTCGCCCAACTATAGTCTTGGTAGCTAGAAGTCTAGAAGTGTAAAAAAAAATCTGGTTTGGGCCCACCGACATGAAAACCGAGTTGGCTCGACCCTGGGAGAAAACGCTATTAAAGAAGTGTACAAAAAATTTGGTTTGATTATCTACCACTTGTATTTTTTTTACCAATGTTTTTTTGAATTATTTATCGGTTTTTAGCAATATTAAAGAAGTATTTCTATTTATTTGTATTTGTTTAACTTAAATGGTTAATTTAAATGGTTAATAAAAAATCAAAACAGATTTCTTATATTGGGTTGGGTCAAAACCGGTTTGGAGCCCACCCTAATCGAATCCTATAGGTTTGAATTATTTTAGGCCCAAAATCAATTCCTAACCTGAACCGTTTTGGCCCAGACAGGTTTGGCCCATTAAAAAAACTGGTTGGTTTTGAAACTGGTTCGGTTTGGGACCAAACCGGTATTTATACACCTCTATTGCTAGCTCACAAGTTCCATTTTGATATCTTAATCACTTTGTTTATTACGGCCCACTTGATCCGTGAACTAACATTTCTTTTAATTGGGTCCATGATTCATTTAATTTTCATTTATTTCTTATATCCTTTGCAAATTCAACGAAAATCAATCCATTATAATTAGCCCAAATTCATTCTAATTTTTTTGAGCGACAAATTACTTTTATTCTTGTCGTCTGTGAGACTTGAACCTAAGATCTCACACTCCAAGGTGTTTTAAAGGTTTTTTTTTTTTTGACCACCATCTCATTGGTCTAGTCCATCCTAATTTAATTTGCTTCTTTAATTGATGTTGCTTATATTCAATTCAACTCAACCAAACCTTCCGAACTTGATTGCAAATAATAATTAAAAATGATTTTCCAAATTATAAACTCTCAAGATTACATTATTGATTTTATTTTAACATATATAAGATTTTAGGGCTCATTTTCTTCGTAACATACTAAATTTAAATATTGAATAAGGTTGTGGCACAAATGATATTAATGTGCTAAACGTGAGAAGTGAAGACAATATTTTTTTTTTGAATTTCTCTTCGTCTAGTTAAATATGTATTTTAGTCTTAATCTTTTTTTAAATTATATAATTACTTACTCTAGAGTAATTATTCAATTACTCTATATAATTACTCTACTGGAGTAACTATACATTTTTTTATTTTTCAAATAAAAATCATGCTTAATTAGATGGAAAAATATTCTTTTTCTTCACTTCTCACGTTTAGATCCTTTTGTATTTTGATTCTTACACCTTAAATATAAACCATGAAAATTTTTTCTCAATTCTCACGTTTAGATCCTTTTGTATTTGATTCTTACACTAAATATAAACCAATTAGAGTAAAATCAAAATGTAAGAATATTTTATATAAAACATGTACAAATTAGACGACATCACATATGTGTATTAGGCCTGTATTTTCAGGAAATTGATTAACGATGAATATAAAGGTAATACTTTGAAGGTGATTCTATAAGTGTGCCTTAGTGGTGCATTAGTTAAAATTGAGAGTTTATGGGTCCCCGTTTTATTATGTTTTCATTAACTTTGATAAAAATCTTTACGATAGGATTACATTTGGTCTTCAACTATGGTTGTATTGAACCTTTGATCAGTGATAATGATAATGATAAGTTTTAAGTTTTCGCTGCGTATTTGGTTGATACAATCGGTCGCATATAAAACACGTGACAATGTAATTTTGATGTAGGCATGCATGTAGAAACACTCTTTATAATATATATGTGTTTACACATTACACTGAATTCACTTCTAAGTTATTCAGTGATCAACGAATTTGTTTATATATAAAGCTCCATCCCCAATGTTTAAGTAATTTGATATACATCTTATTTATCAATAATTTAATTAGATCTGAGTTTTATGAGGAGATAAAAGTGTACAAAATCAGGAAACATAGTCAAAATCTTGTATTGTCAAACATGAGTGACATGTTTCAAATCACAGATCATACATGTGTTCTCCAGTTAGTGTGATAGTCTTCTTTCCTGATCTTTGATCTCTAGTGAAGTGTTTTCTTTCATATACCCAGTCATTAAATGTTTTGTTGACTCACAACTTCGAATGGCAGGCCTCTTCTAACTTAGTGAGTATTGATGACTTACATATTTTGTTGCTTACACTTTGAATATCTTACTCGATTGACAATCTCTTTTGTACACGGGGCGAGGTTTCTTGGTGGCCATGGGTGCCCTGGCCCCACCTGATTTTTCGTTCGTATTGTTAGTTTTACCGAAAATATTTTGTTTGTATTGTAAAGTATTGGATTTTTAAGAGTTCGGTCCCAGTTATTTGGATTTTGAGAGTCCGGCCCCTACTCATTTTTCGTTCAAGTTCCGCCATGTTTTTTGTATATACTTTTGGTATTCATGTTGTAAGTAATGTTATGATTGGCAAACAAATCATAACATACAATATAATACACAAGGAAACTTGCATTTGAACATTTATTAACGAAACTTGCATCGTTATTTTTTATTAATTCTAGGAGTGGTTATATATGTATTGTACTAATAGGTATTGTTGTTGCGTCGAGTTTGCGAATCCAGATTTGTGTTTCTTAAGTTTGAAAATATGTGACTGGAATTGTAAAAGTACTAAAATAACTGTTGTGATAACATAATAATAATAATAATAATAATAATAATAAATAATAATAATATAATATATTGAAGAATAAATATATCCTTAGTACTCTACAATTATCATGAAAGAAAAAAACAGGGAAGCAATTATATAGGTAAGTATCAATGATATATTTATTCTTTATTATATATTATTATTCTTTAATATATCGATTATGTTTATCACAACATATATTCTTCTGTAGTACTTATACAACTCTTATCACATATTTATATATAGAAGAAAATACACACGCGACACGAAAAAAATGGTTAAAATACAAGAACGTAATTGCACAATTTGGTGGTGGGAGTGGAAATGCTCTCATGTCATTATGGTCTCCCTCTTCACCTATTACTTAAAAACGATATCTTAGTTGGGATGTATAACAGAAATATGTGATATCCTTAGGTGGGGTCTTTTCGTTAAGTGATAGAGAGTATGTAGTTTTTGTATAGAAATTTTTGGGTATATACATTTTCGACCCCCGGTTTTATATTAATTTTTAGGTCCGATGACTTCCGTCCCCTTCCCGGTCGGAAATCTCAAGCTTCGCCACTGATGGATATAACATATATCGTATGCATATTTGGAGGGTATTTTATACGCAACAGAGAGATGTTGACAATGAAAAACACTTTTGATTTAAATCAAGGCATGAGCATAAGGTGAATGATCTTTAACAACAAATGAACCACTATCCACCTCAATTTATTTCCTTACATGATTTTTATTTACTTGTAGATTTTACTATTTTAGTGTTCATTATGGGTTTTTATTTTATAACATCAAGTAAAAATAAAACACAACATATATTTTGCTCTAAAATATTATCATATCTATATAAATACGAAATCATTCAAGTTAGCGAGTTTGAGCATAGATCATTTTTACCCGAAAGGCGATTCTAGGATATATAATGACAAAATTGATTCTTTTTTCCACATTTCATTATCTAGTAAATGAGCTGTGATATAGACGATTCTTTTGTTCATTCTTTTGAACGTATCAAAAATAAAGGAAAACCAGACAATAAAAGGAATTTTTGTTTGTGAAAAAAACACTTTTTCATTTGGCATCTTCAATCTTTTTCTAAATAAGAAATTTAAGATTCATAGAATTTACCATTAAAATGCCATGGTTGGCTATTTGTTTTATCAACTCTAACCTAAGGTTTATCTTTTTTTATTATAGCTTGTCTTTTTGCACCAATTAGTATTAAATATTAAATATATAATATATTTATAATTTCATAACTATAATCTAGAGATTTGATATTTACAGAATGTGCATGTTCTTTAGTTCCAGTTGTATTTCATAATAAGCTCAACTCTATATGTAAAAAGTAATTAATAAAGTAATTTTTTTAAAATAATCATTCTTACTCTATCACCACGTATTGCAAAACTCAGTTTCGGATTATTCAACCAATATTAAATAAATCCAAACATTTTAAAAACTTTTAATCCGATTAAACTTTTGTCAACAAATGAACTGTATGTATTATCTTTAATGTCAACTTTCCTAACTTAAATTACCTTTGAACTTATGATGTAAGCCTTAGATTAATATGCTTTGACCACTCATAATACAAATGATACTTTGATTATCGGATAAGACAACATCTTTTTATCTTAACTTCAAGTTCGATAACAAAGCCTTTTTACCCATATAGTTTGTGACTTTGTTCAGTGTTACACTTAAAGCTATATACTCGACTTCAGTAGTTGATGAAGCCACAACAGTGACGGACCCATAAATTATTTGTTGGGGGTGCGGATGAGGTGTTCAACCATATTTTCAGGTCAGGTTTTTTTGCCTAAAATATATAATAATTTTTTTCCAAGGGGTGCGTCCGCCCACCCTGGCCAAAGGGTAGGTCCGCCCTTGAGCCACAAGGTGTTGTAGTGAAGCTTTCCGACGAAAAATGTTTTCCGAAAGAACTTTACATGCATAACCACTAATAAATCTATGTTTATGTCCATAACCTAGAAGTCTAGTTGTATGAGCTTACCCTCACAAAAAATGGTGTAGGTAAGTTTAAATCCTATTAATTACAAAGTTTAGTGATATTTAAGAGTAAAACAATTGTTGTTAAAAAAGATCTTTTATAATCAACATATATACCCAAGAATCGTCTCATCCTTTCTCACTATTATATGTTTTTCTTGTGTTGTACCACCTTTATCTCGATATATCGATAAGAGAACACGAATTAAGCGAAATGAACATGATAAGAACTAAAATAAATACAAAATTTTTTTGACTTAAAACTAGGGCTATCTAAAAAGCTCGTCTCTCGGAGTTCGTTTGAAAAAGCTCGTTCGATATGGCTCGGTTTACGATCCAGATTGACTCAGTTTGGCTTGCTCGTTAGCTCGACTCAGTTTAGCTTGGATTATTTTACCTTTAATATATATTATTTTAATATGCATTTAATATATTATAAAAAACATGGTTATTAGTTGCAGGTATTTAGAAGTGTAGTTGGATATGTGACATTTCAGGGTTTGATTAGGATGTTAATGAACTTATACGGTAGTTCAATGAAATTTAAAACTTATTTTGTATTTGATTAACTTGATTTTGGCTTGTAATGGAGTATGTTAAACTTATTATTGATATGTTTTTCGAACAACTGAATGATATTATAGACTACTGAATTTTGAAAGGTATATATTAAATTTTCTTTTTAAATTCGAGCCGAACCAAATCGAGCCAAGTCAGCTCAGTTAAAAACCAAGCCGAGCTCGAGCTTTGATATTCAACTTGGGTTTAAATCCGAGCAGAGACGGCTCGATTCGGCTCGTAAACAGCCCTACCCAAAACTAATAGGTCAACATATATAAATACCCAAGCAAATTCGTGTCAACTCACCCGTTAACCAACACGATATGTGTTCTCAAGGGCACATCTAAATATTATAGGGTGCGTGCAGTCTCTTTTTATATGGTCGAATCAATAAAAAACATAATTTATTTCCCCGTTGTATTATAAAGTTATAGACACAATAAAGAGTTAAATGCTTGGTTGGTCCCTGTGGTTTGCAAATCTTGTAGACTTGGTCCCAGTGGTTCACTAATTACACACTTGGTCCCAGTAGTTTCAAATTTTGCACTCGGGTGGTCCTTACCACTAACCTTTGTTAGATTTCTCAGTTAAGTATATGCAAAATTACTATATTACCCTTGAAATAATAAAAATAAAAAAATATAAACTGGCCGACCACCACCACTTAGGTGGTGGCGCACGGCGTGCGGCGGCGTGTACCAGACGCGGAGAGAGAGAGAGACCGACATCTCTCTGTAGCAGCGGCAGTGCCCGCGTTTAGCGGCGACGGTAGCCGCATCTCGTGGCAGAGGTGGAGGCGGTGGCCCCGTTTAGCGGCGACTCTAGACTCGCCGGTGGCCCTGTATGCTACAGTTGGCACTACCAGAAAAAGAAAAAGAAAATGTTGTTCAGTCTGTATGTTCATGTTCCTATCCAGAAAGGGGTGTTAAATTTTGGGGGAATCTAAGATCATCGACTGCTGAGGAGGGCAACACCCCACAATAAACCCCTTCCCTCTGCTGCTTCACTTCTCTGTTGTCTGAGTTTTCGGTACCCCCAAACCCTGATTTGTGAATTGGAGCTCTGGTTTTATTGTAAATGAGTCACTTGTGATTTTTAATCAAAGTTGCAATACAAACACAAGGCTCAGATCTGTAGCAATGGAACTTGTTTTTGCCAAATCCACCATGGCTGCAATTGCAGTTGACTCACCGGTGTCGACCAGTGGCGACCGGGTGCAGATGACTCAGGTTCGAGCCTCAATCCCATCGGTTGACCTCCTTCAGATTCATCTCCTTTTGAGACGCTGTAAACAAGCAGTTTCCGTCGGCCTCGACATCTCCGCCGTGGCTCAGCCGGAACACCACCGCCTGTTCTTGATTCTTCTAGAGGACTCCTTTAGTGTGGAGGCGTTGTAGATGTCTTTTCTGCGGGCGTCCCAGGCGGTGCAGAGATAGGCGGCGTCAGGGCGGCAGTAGATGGTGCAGGGGGCGGCAGTTTGTTGGCGGCGTGGATACTACTATTTCAAGGGTAATATAGTAATTTTGCATATATTTAACTGAAAAATCTAACAAAGGTTAGTGGTAAGGACCACCCGAGTGCAAAATTTGAAACTACTGGGACCAAGTGTGTAATTAGTGAACCACTGGGACTAAGTCTGCAAGATTTGCAAACCACAGGGACCAACCAAGCATTTAACTCCACAATAAATGGACCAACAATTGTGAAGTCTAGAAGTAGACGAAAAAAATAGCATCTTCACAGTTCATAAAATACAACCAGACATATAGAATCGAAACTACAGTAAAAATGATAACAACTTTAATAGATGCCATAATAGATAAGTAGACCAAATAGAATCCAAAGTGAATATAGTTAGTTACACACAGTTGTTTATAAGCTCATTTGTTTATTTATAGCAATATAAGTCCATAAAAATGAATTTGCATGAAACTTATGATAGGTGTCACTTTAATACAATAGGCAGCCTAACCTTTAGTTAAACAAAAGGAACCAATAAGAAGAAGATTAGGAGAGAATGAGATAAAGTTGGAGTTCTAAATTAAATAGATTAGGATTTGTTAGGTTAATTTTATTAGTTTATTTAATTAAGTTAAAGTTATGATAGTATTAGTATTGGGTTAGTATTAATATCAGGTGATTGTAATTGTTTATGTGTGTTGAGCATGTTGATTAATGAGAAAGAGTTGAGATGGGTTGTATCCAAAACTGAGTTTCCGTTTGCTATCGATGATCGTAGTCTGAGCCCTTAAGAGCAACATGCAACGAAAGAATGAAGGGGCGACATTCAACAAAAGAATGGAGGTGTAGGGAGCGAGTATGAAGGATTGCAAATGAAAGCCGGTGACACCGTTGACGAGTTTTGTGGAAAGTTAAGCGGCTTAGTATCGAAAGGAACAAACCCCGGTTCTACAATTGATGATACAACGTTGGTAAGAAAGTTGCATGATTTAGTGTCGGACAAGTTTTTACTTGTGGCATCTATATAATAGTTTACTAACATTGGTTCCATGTCGTCCGAGGAGGCAAAAGGGAGACTCAAGTTATACGAGCAACGTCTCTACGGGAGAGGTGGTGAAAACGAGACCCAAGGTCGATTGTTACTTAATCGACTAGAAGCTCACCAAAGGTTCAAGAACAATGGCCAGTGATCACAATGACCCACGATCAAGCCAAATACAAGACTCGTTAGCCCCCACATAAGTCGAGATAAGACTCACTAACCCCCACATGAGCCGAGATAAGACTCATTAGCCCTACATAAGTTGGAGTCAAAGCCATCCCAACCATGACCACATAAAGTCCCAATGTTTGGGTTCGAACGCCCTTGAGAATTAATGTCACCTTAAGCCCGGAAAGCATAATCAATGTGAGGATTCTTTACCATGGGACTATGAATCTCAAGACTTAAATAAATACAATAACCAAAACAACTTTTACTTTCGAAAACTCTATATATCATTTCTAGTGCAATAACAAGGTATATATATATATATAAACATTACAAACTTGAAATGTATGCAAGAATCACATCTTACGAACATATACATACACAAGTTCAAAACCAAAGTATATAAAAGACCAAGTACTCATAAAAGAATAAACGTGTTTAAGAATTTCATATGTATAAGCACACCATTAAACTTCAAATGCAAATATCATAAATTAAATGTCAAGGTTTATCTACACTAAAGTGATCAAGAAGGCTAGCTAAGAAAAACTATAATATAACTAGTACTTAGTGGATTAACCATGGTGTGGTCACAAGTGACCCACCAAAGCCTATGTGTGGTTTTTGTTAAATCAGAGTTTCAGAAAAGGCTACCGAACAAGACTCATTCATTCATAATTTGTGTGTATATTTTTGATTACAAGTGCAGGGTATTTAAAAGCTTTACAAGAGTAACATAAAGAAGGAAAGGATTGAATTGCATAGGGTCTGGCTGCTGATCCGGCTGTTGACTAGCTGGACATCCCAGCTGTTGATTAGCTGCAGCTCTCGATTGCTGTTGATTAGCGGGGATTTGCTCTTGAGGTTTGACTTTCCTTTTTAACACTCCCCCTCAAGTTGAGTAGTGGGGTTTCCAATACACAACTTGTCTAAGCATTCGCCTAAGACTCTCCCACTGACAGCCTTTGTTAGTATGTCTGCTAATTGATCTTTTGATCGAACAAATGGTAGTTTAATTGTACCATCTTCTAATTTTTCTTTGATGAAGTTCCTATCAACTTCTACGTGTTTAGTTCGATCATGTTGTACTGGGTTTTCTGAAATCTGAATTGCAGCTTTATTATCACACATAATCTTGCTCGTTTCTCTTGAAGGAAAGCCAATCTCAGCTAAGAGTCTTCGCATCCATATGGCTTCTGTTAGACCTCAAGCTATACCTCTAAATTCAGCCTCTGCACTTGAGAGAGCAACCACCTTTTGTTTTTTACTTCTCCAAGTGACAAGATTCCCACCAACTAGAGCAAAGTAGCCTGCTGTTGACCTCCGACTTCCCTTATCTCCTGCCCAGTCTGCATCAGTATAGATTTGAACATTTAGGTGTCCATGTGATTGAAACAGGACTCCATGACCCACTGTTCCTTTGAGGTATCTAATAATTCTCCAAACTGCTTCCATATGTGATTCTTGAGGCTGGTGCATGAACTGACTTACCACCCCTACAGCATATGCAATGTCTGGGCGAGTATGTGAGAGATATATTAGTTTTCCCACCAGCCGTTGATATCTCTCTTTGTTTGCTAACTTTGCTCCTTCCTCCATATAGAGTTTTTGGTTTACGCTCATAGGAGTATCTGCTGGTTTGCAATCTATCATTCCAATCTCTGCCAACAAGTCTAAGATATACTTCTTTTGACTAATGAAAATTCCTTGTTTTGACCTTAGTACTTCAATTCCGAGGAAATACTTCAGCCTGCCCAAGTCTTTCATTTCAAATTCGGCAAATAAGTTTTCTTTTAGTTTTCCCATTTCTTCTTTATCATTCCCTGTAATGATCATATCATCTACATAGATAATTAGACAGGTTACGAATTTTCCTCTTTTTTTGAGAAACAAAGTATGATCGGCGTTACTTTGTTTATATCCAAATTTTTTCATAGCTATGGTAAATCTGCCAAACCAAGCCCGGGGAGATTGCTTCAAACCATAAAGAGATTTCTTCAGACGGCAAACTTCTCCTGACCTGAAATCTTTTGTGAATCCTGGAGGAGCATCCATGAATACCTCTTCATCTAGATCCCCGTGTAGAAATGCATTTTTTACATCAAACTGTTGAAGTGGCCACCCTTCATTTGCGGCTATCGAGAAAAGGACCCTAATTGTGTTCATTTTTGCAACTGGGGAAAATGTTTCAGCGTAATCAATCCCATGTGTCTGGGTATACCCTTTTGCTACCAGTCGGGCTTTATATCTCTCAATTGTACCGTCTGGTTTATACTTAATCGTATAGACCCAACGACACCCCACGGATTTCTTTCCCGACAGAAGAGTACACTTTTCCCAAGTGTTGTTCCTGATTAAGGCTTCCATTTCTGTTTCCATTGCTTCCTTCCAATGTTTAGACTTTAAGGCTTGATCTACGTTTGTAGGAGTTTCCTCAGAATAAACAGATGAGATAAACGCTTTGGCTTCCTTAGTGAGATTTCCATTAGCTACATTAGCTATAGGATAACTAGACCTCCTTGGCTCTTTTCCAGGAGAATACCGTTTCGGAGGAACCCCTCTGTTTGTTCTAGGGGGTAACACATATCTTGATGGTGTTTCTTCGTGTGTGGATTCTTCTTGTATGGATTCATCTGCCTGTACACTTTCAGCTTGTTCTGTGGCAGTTGCATGGTTAGAAGTATTGGCATCTTCGGAGTCATTAGAAACTCCAAAAGTATCATCAGACTGAATAGGGTGAGTATTACTTACCTCGGATACCAGGTTAGGAGGAACATTAGAACAATACAGTTGAGTTCTTTAGTGACGTGGCTAATGGAAAGTAGTTTATGTGACAACGAGGGAACATAAAGACAATTAGAGATTTTTATTGTGGGTGAGATCTCAATCGTCCCTCCCGATTTTACATCCATTATCCCTCCGTTTGCCGTTTGAATATGTGTTCTTATTGGTTTAGTTGTTGAGATAATATCCGATGACTCATAAGTCATTGTGTCGGTTGCGCCACAATCGAATATCCATCGTTTTTGTTTTTCATGATGTTTTGGGGCCATATTAGCATTCCCATATTTTCTAGGGACCAAATGTGACATATCCACATTTGGGTTATAAACCCACGGATTTATATTATCCGCCCCAAATATCACACGGTTACCTTCTTCTTCTTTACCATCACCATTACCTAACCCTTCTTCTCCGCCGCCTGTTGCGTCGGCCATCCCGCCGAAACCCACCCTACTCCGGCTTCCATCTCCTGGAACCTCTCGGTTGCCGGTGCTGGGTGATCTGCCTTTCTCGTGAGCAGTGGCCTTTGTGCCCTTCTTGTCAGACCACCAATCGGGATATCCGACGAGTCTGAAACATTGTTCCTTTGTATGCTTAGTCATGCCACAGTGGTCGCATTTGAGATGAGTTTTGTCATCTCTGTTTACTGATCCAGTTCTTCTTCCGTCAAACCGTCGGAGCCCTTTCGATGCAAGTCCTGCTCCTTCCACTTCTGAGGCTATTAGACCTGCTGCGATGCCCTGTGCGTCATTGAGAGGTGTTCCGAGAAGTTTTTGGTGAGCGGCCTCCTTGCGAACAGTGGCATACGCGGCTTCTGCAGTCGGAAGAGGTTCTGACCGGAGTATTTCCCTTTTTATAGGGTCATACTTCCGATCAAGGGCATTTAAGAACTGGAAGAGCTTCTGCTCTGTTCGGATTCTGGAGTATGTTTGAATATCCGTTGAACAAGTCATCGGATTCGGATCAATGCGGTCGATTTCTCCCCATACACCTTGGAGGGTTATCCACAATTCTTCGAGAGAAGTATTGTTCTGTTTGATGTCATTTGCTTTGACATGAAGATTAAATGTTTGGAGCTTGTCCCGTCCACTGCTGTATGTAACTACCAAGGCATCCCACAACGATTTCGCTGTGGGAAATTCGGTGAGGTTACCCGCAAGGACAGGTTCAATATTCTGAATTAACCATGAAAAGACGATTAGATCATCTTGCTCCCACTGTTCGTAGGTTTCATGATTTGGGTCTGGGGGATTTGAGGTTAAATGTTGCAGCAAGATTTTTGATTTTCCGCCTATGGCGACTCGGATCATTCGGGTCCATAGGGGGTAATTCTGGCCATTTAGTTTCAGATTTATCTGTAAACTATCGGACATTTTGGGGTTTTTTGATTGGGAATTTCTGAGAAGGTTGGCTAGTTGTAAGGTGAGATCACTACTCGAGTTACCGTCTCCGGACATGGTGACTCGGTTGTGGCTCGGCTGTGTTTTGGGTAGATGATGAGCAGTCTAAATAACCCGCTCTGATACCATGTTAAATCAGAGTTTCAGAAAAGGCTACCGAACAAGACTCATTCATTCATAATTTGTGTGTATATTTTTGATTACAAGTGCAGGGTATTTAAAAGCTTTACAAGAGTAACATAAAGAAGGAAATGATTGAATTGCATAGGGTCTGGCTGCTGATCCGGCTGTTGACTAGCTGGACATCCCAGCTGTTGATTAGCTGCAGCTCTCGGTTGCTGTTGATTAGCTGTTGATTAGCGGGGATTTGCTCTTGAGGTTTGACTTTCCTTTTTAACAGTTTTTACAAAAGTATGTTCTCGATCTAAGTAGACAACCTTGTCGGTAAAAGAAGGGAGTAGAATGGGGCATGACTTTCCGTCTCCTAGATGGAACTTTAGATTTGAGAGTGTGTGTTCCTTGACAGGTGTGTTGGGATGAGGAGGACCTTCTATTTATAAGGTGATGCCCATCGCGTGCATCCCTGAGACACTACTTCTTGTCCCCCTTGGTACCTGTACTATTATTCAGATTGTGTATGCACGAGCGTGCAGGCGCACATGCACTACCATGCATCAATGGTTTTTTCTACATGCTTGTGCATGTTGTTGGGCATGGTCGTGCGCCACCTTAAGTTAGTTTATGCAACAATATTTGGACAACATGGGTGTGCATGATTAAGAAACGACCGTGCTTGGCTATTTTTGGAGGTTGTCTTATTTTCTTCATTCGTTTTCGGGTCGTTTATCTTCAATTGAAAAATGTCACTACAAATTAACATCTGAAGCTATTAAGGATCATATTAGGTAAAAATGCACCTAAAGATGTCAAATACGGGAATAAATATGCATTAAAACATGTATATTTATCGCACATCATATATTTAAGGTCATAAACTATACACACACACACATATATATACACCCTTTTTTTCTAATTAAAGATGATGCCCATATTCATTTTTGTGGTCATCATTACCCCTTAGAAACACATGAAAAACATACGCATGTAATGAAAGAATAATGGCATGCAATTCCTATAACATGTCAACCCAATAATATTAATGCTCTTAGGACTTGTTTGATTCGAAAATTCTTTAGAATAGGACTCGGAATTAGTTCGGTCTAATATCATGTTTAGTTGATCATTTGATGGAACTGAAATGGAAAGAATTCTATGAAATCCCTATATTTGAAGGAATTCTAGAATCCTACCACTTACCCAAAGATTTTTTTAGAAATAGTTACACGGATGGTCCCTGTGGTAAGCCGGATCCGGTTTTAACTCCAAATTTTCAGTAATTACCAGTTTGGCCCTTTTTGTTTTGCCGCGTGTAATACTTTTGGTCGTTGGACCTGATGTTTGTTATGCAATTTGTTAAAATTTTAGTGAAATTAATTATATCCCATTATTAAGAACATATAAACTTCTTACTTCATCCCATTACTTTTTCTTAATTCCCACATGAACATCCTCTATATGGTTCGCAACTCCGACGGGGTTCCTCCTATCACCCATCTACTGTGGGTCACCATTTCTATCAGTTTCCCCATATCTTATGTCATACATCTACTTCACGTTCAATGATTTTTATAAAATACTATTTATGAATGAATTCATCAACAAACGTTACTTTGAACTTAATTTTTTAAATGATATTACCTAAGACATCATTTATATTTGTGATATCTTTGTTAGTGATTATGTAAAGTAATTAGACATTTGAGTTATTGCACATGGAGCAATTAAATTATGCAAACATGAAACCCTAGAAATCATTATACATGGGCAATTGATCAACTAGGTCTTGTTTCATGAATATATTCCAAGTTTGATCTCTATAAATGGGGCTTTAGGTTTCAGAGTTTCTACTTGACTAATCGCATATGGTAACTAATTGCACATTTAACTCCTTTAAAGATGCCCACTACATGTTCCTTACAAAAAAAAAAACAATTTTGTTCAAGAGTGGATCAAAGGCCAAACAATACTCTTTCATTATGCATGCTTGAACCAAAGAAGTGAGTTTCTGCGTTACATCTTCACTTAGGGCATCTACAAATCTTGCATTGAGAGCCTTGAGATACTCCGTTAATCGAAAGGCCCCTAGTGCGCATATAATAATGATGCCACTGTAACAAGATTCCCTATAAATGAATTGATGCATACTACAATTTCACATGGCTAGGTGTTTCATTAATCTTGAAGAATTGATCGTAATAATTTAACCATCCTTCCACGCCTTCCTCGTTAAACTTAGCGGAACTCTAGTTTACAACATCGACTATTGCTCATGTACCTTCTAGCTTTAATGTCATTTTAATTTCCAAAATTCAAATAAGTGTTGTCATTACTATTGCTCATACTGTCACACCCCAACCGATGACGGAAACATCAGGACGAGATGGAATACATTGCAAGAGACTTCATAACGACTAAATGTGACAAGTATTTAAAAAGTACAATTTCATTTCATTGCTAACGGTTCAAGTACATTAATTGGAAACAAAATACAAGAAGTAACGTATGACTAATCTACAAACATGAATTAAAGTTTGGTGCATTTCTAGTCCTTCCTACGAGATTCTTTTCAATGCGTCACGATCACAATCCTGCAATATATAATAAAGTAGCATGTCAGCACATAAAGTATTGACGAGCATACAAGTTTAAGTGTACTAGCATAAGTAAATTTTTTTAACGAAATGCATATGGCAATAACGTATACTAAGGCATACATGCATAATCTAGCATGCAACACATACTTGTCAACCTAAAGATTCCCGCTAGCATAATCTTATCGTAGCAACGACAAGACCGTTATGTTTAACTTAACATGGCTTCAAGAATATGGGTGGTGCGTTACTCCTATATCGCTATAAATGTTAAGGGAGGCTTCTACGAAGTTAATGACAAAGCACTATGCACGTAAAGTTTCTAGCATGCAAGTATTCCTAAGTATAAAGGTTTAAGCATGTATACTAGATTCGATAAAGTGTTTGCGTATAAGTGTTGGCATGAGTTTTTGTATAATATATATATTGCACGCAAAAGAGATAAGCGGAAAAAAGGGGGTCATGTATACTCACGGTTTTGCATAGAAATCCCGCGTACGTGAGTTGAAGCGTAAGGGAGTAGAGAACACCGAAGTTACCCTACATTAGAGAAAGGAAGGTGTGTGAGTTTATGGAATTTGTGGAGAGTTCGGATTCAAAATTTAATAATAAAAGTTTGTATGTAACGAATATATATCTTGTCTAAATACTCGTTTGGACACTGAGTTTGTACGTGTTTCATGGGTCCTAATTTGCCCATTAGAATCACAAACGAGGAGTTTAGAACAGAGATAATATAACCTAAGTTCATGACATCTAACCATAATTCGGTTAGTATCAAGAATCCGGTAAATATATGTTATATTTTATATAGTATAGTATAGTCCATCATGTATAATCATATAAATCATGTAAGTCAAGCATGGAGGTAAGATTAACCTCTTTGTATGATTCACCAAAGCACTAGTTTATCAACGTAGTAGATAAACCAGTTGGTCATGAATGAAAAATAAAAAAATATAACCAACTAGCTCATCAAGTAGCCAATTAAGGATAACCCGGGCATGTCATACCCAACATGGCAAATGTTGGAGGTGAGGCAGGGTTATGTTACTTTGATTCTTGGAAGCTACTTGATGTCATTAGTCAAAAAAGTGTGAACAAGGGAGATTTTGTGGAACTAATCCGAATAGCCAAAGCTTCCATGGTTCATACATAACTCATGCACAAGCCTTTCAACATGGAAGTTTGAAGCTTGGATGATTCACACATAACTCATGCACAAGCCTTAATTAGTTGATGTCTAAATCGCTTCGGTAATAAACTAAAGATCCCTATACGCGTTCCTTATTGCAAGGTTTAAATGCAAGCACTAATTAATTAAGTTATAAAAAGATAATAAAACCAAGATGGCCTCAAACCGATCTTGTCATTGCATATCGTGTACTAGTCGAGAGACTAGGGATGGTTCAATATAGATATATTTCCAGACCAGTCTATCGATATGTTGTGCAAGGTTGAGGGAATGTCAACAACCGGACCGAGGAAGACGCTTCCAATTTTCAAAAAAGATAAAATTGAAGACTTAATTATTTTTCTCATTTGATAAAGAAAACTATACTAATTAAAAAGGCTATTCCAAAAGTCATATATTAACAACCTTCAAATGTAAACTATTCTATGGAGGACCCTTATCGGGCCAAGGACACGGGCATGATTTAAGTTCATCCCTAAGACATGTATCAGATACTTCAAAACAAGGAGAGAGTAGGAGGTGTTATTTGTTGATTTAGAGTTAACTGTCATTTTCGTTCCTGTTGTTTGTTTAATTATGTGGGTCCATGCCAAATTTTAAATTTGTATCATTTTCGTCCATGATCTTCTTGAAACATACTAGTTTAATCCAAAAAGTTATCAGTCGTTAGTCGTTAACTTTGATTGTTAAATGTGGGGTAAAAAAGGTAATTATCCATTTTTATTTTCTTTCACCACTTTAATGCATACACACATTTATATAACTGCAATTTTTGTCACTCTGGTTTATGCAATTATGTCGGTCCTGGCCAAATTTCAAATTTGTATAATTTACGTCTCTAACATTCATGAAACATGCCAGTTTTGTCTAGAAAGTTGACGATCATTAACTTTGATTGTTAAATGAGCGGTTAAAAGATAATTTTCTATTTTTATTTTATTTTTCAATTGTTTACACCCTTTATATATATATATATATATACACACACACGCTAGCGGTTCCTCTACAAAGGACATTTTTCCCACAAAGTGTGAGAGTCTATGTAGGCATTATGTTTTAAACTTTAGGCATGTTGTTTTAGAATCTTTTGGCATGGTATTATATAGAAAAACACCTAACGTAAAAAATTAAAAACACAAGGAAATGTGTTTTGGGCATGAAATCTGAACACCATGTGAAGAACGTTAATTAATGTGTTTTAAATTCAATGCCTAGAATACATTGCATTGTGTTTTAAATTGTTGCGAGTGGTATTTTTCTATATAATACAATGCAAAAAGAATTTAAAACACAATTCATATAGAGACTTCTTACACTTTGTAGGAAAAATGTCCTTTATAGACTAACCCTATCCTATAAACACAACCCCCTATCTCTTTACACCGCCAACCAGTGCCACCGTCACCACCAACCCCCACCACAAACACAACCACAACCATAGCCACCGCCACCTCAACCACCATCTTCAACACTTCACTACCACCGATTACCTAGCTTCTACCCACCCCCTCATATGTCTCCACCATCTTCAACTACCTCCGCCACACCACCATCCACCTCTGCCTACCCCTAACTTCGGCCACAACCTCACCACCCACTACCATAGAATCCTAAAAAACCATAACCAGCACTGCCACACCCTCATCTATCTCCAACACCTATCCCTAATAAAAACCAACCGCTACATTCGCATCGCGTTGTTGGCGACCACAACTAGCGCCGACATCACACATATCAAATCTAGTGGTTGCTAGTTCGGTGGTGGAGAGCGTAGAGAGAGAGAGAGAGGAGTGGTTGTGGCTGTGGTGGTGGTTGGCGGCAGTGGTGGAGGAGGGCTGGTGGTGTCTATGGTGATAGTGGTTGGGGTGTAGAGAGATAGGTGGCTGTGTTTTATATATATATATACATATATGAGTGTGTGTCTATATATATGATATATATTTGTGTATGTATTAAACAGGTGTAGAAAATTGAAAAAGAAAATAAAATTTCATAGTTACCTTTTTTACCCCTTATTTAACAGTCAAAGTTAAAGTTAACGACCATTAAATTTTTGGATTAAATTGGCATATTTTAAGAATGTCAGGCACCAAAAATGGTACAAATTTGAAATTTTGTTTGGAGTGACATAATTGGACAAACCACATGGACGAAATGACAGTTAACTCTACAAATATATACTCGAATAAAAACAACTCTCCATGAAAAAGTATGTCAGTTGGCGATTAAAACAATTGGTAGCCATTCAGTTACATTAGCGGTATCTCTATTAGTAGAAAAATCTTCAATCGGAACTCCTTTAGCAGTTGCTAACTGTTCAGCTATAACTCACTTATCTCTGATGCGTAGTAGGATCCACTACTTGCGGTTGCCGACCAAGTTGCTCCATGCATAGCCTTGCCACTGATGTTCCAAGTTGATGTGATCACAACTAATACTAATGTCCAATTACCATTAACAATCAACTCACATAGAACTTTCCATCAACCATGCAAATCAAACGTAACTCCCAATAATTTGTCATCATTCCTTCAAGACCACCTTGGACCTCACTCCTCACTAGGGGGCTTTGCCCCTTGAACGTTGTTCATTGGTTCCAGATCTCATATCTCGACCAGACCTATACTCCAAACAACTTTTATATATATTATATATATATATATATATATATATTGTTATAATTCCACTTTGGTTTTAACAATATTAAGCTAAACTAAAATGGCTTAATAACACTAAAATCATCATCACTGTTACCCCCTTCAAAATGTATAGTTAACTAGTAATTTTACCCGTCGCGCAACGTAAAATGTATAATATTGACCTAACTCTTTTCCGAACAAAAATTATCCTCAAAACGTTGACCAACTGAAAACGCACATGAGACTAAGCATGAAAACATATTATATTTGACCTGATTCGTTTTCGGACAAAATTTATGTAAAAAGATAGACCAACTGAAATAGTATTATATTTTACCTAACTCATTTCTGAAAAAAGACATCAAACATAAACCAACATGAATTTATACCTATACATACATAAAAATAAGCACGTAAGAAAATAGTTTTTTTTTTCTTTTTTAAGAATCAACTAAAACGTACATAAAAACAAGCATGAAAATGTATTATATATATAACCCGACAACTCATTTCCGGAAAACATTTACGTTGAAATGTTAGCCGGCATGGATTTGTATCGACATACATAAAAATAAGCACATAAGAGAATAATATCTTTTTTAAAGTTAAGGTATGAAAGTACGTTGGGTAAACTTGAAACTTTAGAACGAGGAGGGTCAAAATGACATTTTTCAAACTTTTAAGAAACTAGAGGGGGTCTAAGTTTAATTATTGAAAGTTTAGGGCCAAAACCCGGCCAGAGAATTCCCCATCGACTTTGGTTTTTAGTATTATCAAAGGACTCACGCGTTGCGGCAGGACTATCAAACCGAACCAAAAATAGACGTTAGAATGTTGAACAACGCACTCACAGCGCAAGGTGTTAACTCGCCAAATTTAGACCCAAGCGTAAAACATTATCGTTGAAAAGAATAGCTAAGTCAAAAGGATAGCAAAACCCACATATAAAATTGATGTCGAAACAACGATAAGATGAAGTCATTTTTAACACGTCCAAATAAGCAAGCCGCACGGTTAAGTAAAGACGTTTAAATGTAAACTTAGCCTTAATTAAGATTTAAGGGCAGTATGATAACTTTATTAAAACCAGGGGATATAAAAAGTAAATTTGTTAAAAGAAATGAAAAAATTCAATTAACCTTGAAGGAGTGTAAGTGTAATATCCACATTAAAAGTCAAAAGCCAAACACTATGCCTAAGCACCCATAGATAAATAGATAAACTATCTAATAAACGAATACAAAATTGGACACATGTTACTATCATATTTCATGTTACCATTTTTTCCTGCTCAAAATGTCACACCCCAACCGATGGCGGAATCATCGGGGCGGAAATAATTAGATTGCTTGAGTCATCATAACACTATTTGTGATAATATTTAATTCAAAACAGGTTTCATTTCATTGATAATAATTGTCAAATACAATACAAGGAAACACAGTACAACAATTTCAAGTTCAAAGTACAACATAATTCATCAAATCTAAAGTAACAAAATCTAGCATTCCTAAATGCGTTTCTAAGTCTTCCCTACTAGATTTCATCATTATCAATATCATCAACTTGAAACATGTTTAAAAGTATAGTTCAACACAAAAGCATTGGCGAGTACACAAGTTTAATATAACATAAGTATATAAAAGGTTTAAACGAGTCCGCATGCCAAAATAGTAATCAAGATTAATGTATCATGGTATGCAATTTAACAAGTCAACCTTCTGATTGCCGCATGAATTAAAGACTTAGCATGACCTCAAGAATACGGGCGATGCGTTACTCCTGTAGCGCTATACATGTTAAGGGGAGGCTCGTACGGAGTTAATTACAAGCGAATCACATAAGAATGTTCCAAGAATACAAATCAAGTATCACGTATTTTAAGCATGCTTGTATGGATTGTTTGTGTTTGCATAAAGAACAACTGTGATTGTGTATTTTGATAGGTTAAACATATTGCACCCAAAAGTGTAAAACGTAAAATTGGGATCGAGTGTGCTCATGGTTTTGCAAAGATTCCTTTGGTAATCCCGTGAAGAGTTTGAGAGTTTGAAGGATGGAACACCGAGTTATCCTATATGAGGAAACATAGGTGTGTGAGTATTTGGATGTTAAGGGAGGATTCGGAATTAAAGTATGTACATAAGAAAGTAATTATCTAGCCTTAAACACTCGTTTTTGACACTATAAGTCCCGTATGGGTTGATTTCATGGGTCAAATTACCCATTAGAATCGTAACGAGAGGTTCAAGACTTAGATAATATAACCTATTACCATAACAAGTAACCGTGTTGATTATCATCAAGGATTCGGTTATGTGTGTGTATATATATGTATTGTATAGTTTATATAATAATTCTAAGCAAAGTCCATCAAGAATATCATAGATTGTCATATAAGTCAAGCATGGAGGTAGGAGGATAACCATCCTTTAACCTCATTGTAAGATTCACCAATACACAAATCATCATAAGGATGATTCGGATGGTCATGAATGAAAGGAAATGTACAACTAATTACTATATCAAGTAGCTAAGTAAACATTAGCCCGATGAGCCACTCCCGACATGGAAAGAGTTAACTAAGTGTCGGAGGCTAGAAGGGGTTTGGTTACTTTTAATCTAGCAAACTACTTGAGATAGAAATGGTAAAACATCAAGTGAGGTGGTGGAATGAAGTTAGGATAGCCAAGGCTTCCAAGTATTCACACCTATACCAAAACACAAGTCTTGCCATAAACTTCATGGCAATCTCAGATGGTTTCATTACGTGTGGGTTGCATGAACCCTTGCAAAAACAGAAAGTTTAGAGGTGTTTACACCTCTTAAACTCATAAGAATCAAATTCTAGCAAGTCTCATAACCTTAGGTAGGTTCAAGAACAAGTAGGTACAAGATTCAAGCAAGAAAAGTAAATAAAAACAAGTTTATAAAAGTTTTAATAAATGTAGAATCTTTATCCAACTTTGGACCTCAAATATGGTGTTCCACCTTTATTTACCTTGGTAAATATGGGGTAGCAATTCTAGACGTTATCCAAGGAAGGAGAAAAAAGAAAACAAAAAGAAAGATGAAGAAGTGAGTTGAAAACTCACTTTTTGAGCAATAAATTTTCTGTCCAAAAGTTTCAAAGATTGGAGCCTTGAGAGAATGAGAGTGTGGAAAGTGTTTAGGAGGTGGTGGAGGCTTGTATTATAAGTGTGTATTAGGGTTTGGTCATAAATGAAGTGGTTGGGAGATAGGAGGAGGGAAATTTCAAAATAATTCAAAATTCCCGTTTTTATTAATAATAATAATAAAAAAATATTTTTTTTAGGATTTAAAGGTTTGTAAGTATGCATAATGAGTAAACATGTATGAATATCATTCGAAAGAAGATTAAAGTCTCGATTTATTGCATATAACATACGTATAAATGTAAACACGTATTTGATGATTGATTTCACATATCACAAGCATGAATTAAGATACGATTGATATAAATATGGTTTTCCATTATGATCGATTTCTCGGATTTACAAGATTGGAATGAAGTACGATTACAAAGTTATTAAAGATAGAAAGTGAATACAATCTTTCTAAAAATGGAAAGTACAAATATGCAAAGCGTTACAGTCTCCCCTACTTTAGGAAATTTCATCCTGAAATTTATTTAAGAGGAAGACTCAACGAAAAGATGTGAATGCTTGGTCTTCATTTCACTCTCGAGTTTCCAAGTGAACTCAACGCCACGTTTGGCTTCCCATCGAACTTTGACTATGGGAATGCGACTGCGCCTTAGTTGCTTGCTTCCTCGGTCCATGATTTCGATCGGTTTTTCCGCAAAGTATAAGGACTTGTTGATTTGAAGATCGTCGAACGGAACTTGAAGTCCTTCTTCAGCTAGACACTTCTTGAGGTTTGAAACATGAAAAGTCGGATGAACATTGCTGAGCTCTTGAGGTAGATCTAGTCGATATGCTACCTTGCCAATCCTTTCGAGAATCTTGAAAGGACCTACGATAGGCTACGAAGCATTGTATGGTCGTAAGTGTAACATTGTATGTTACGACCATACAATGCTTCAAATGGTTTCGCGTAAACTTCGAGACGAAATTCTCAAAAGTAGTGGTAACTGTAATATTCTCCGAAACGGATCCTAGAACCCGACCCGTTATAACCCGAACTCGAACCATAATAAATGAACATTTATTTCTTATCTTTGTTTTATGCATTTTTTTGGTTGATGTTATAATTGTAGTGTACTTGATTTTCCTTATAAATATTTAAAACTTGGTTTTATGCATTTTTTTTGGTTGATGTTTAATTGTATTGTACTTGATTTTCCTTTTAATAAACTTGTTAAATTCATAATTCAACACTTCCATGCGAAGGTGACTACTATCCACGAAGGTCCACAAAAGTCATAGACGAAGGTCTACAACGGTCATAGACGAAGGTCCGTAAAGGTCATCACGAAGGTCCGCAAGGTCCGCGAAGGTCCACGAAGGTTCCACCTTCACGGACGAAGGTGGACTGACAAATTATTTTTGGAAACACATGTTTTCAGGCCGGTTTACAGCCTAGACTCATTCTCAAATCACTCTTTTAATGTAGACAATTAATTCCTCAACCAAGTGGATTTTCTTACCAACTTTTTAAAACAATCATAACACATTTCCCTGTCACTTTTCATCTTTCGTTTTAAACTCTCTCTCATTTCCTCCCGAACCCTAGCTGCCACCCACATTCTTCATCAAGATTTCTTCCCAAGACCTTCAAGTTCATCAAGAGGAGGCTAGGAACATCATCTCCTCGACCGTCTCTCTTTCATTTTATAGTTCTTGGGGTTTAGTATAGACGAGTTTTGATTTTAGGTTTAGTTGCATTTTGAATAGTTGATGTAGTTGCATTTTGATCACAAGTAGCTTTTATTTTGTTTTAAAATGCCTTGTCAATTTCTGGATTTATAGATGACACATATATAGATTTGTACATTTTGTCACGAGTCCGCTCGGCTTACATAGAAAACGTTTTTCTATAAAAAATATGGATTTAAAAAATATGGAAATCATGTTAGAGAATTCGAAATGATTATTGGTGACATTTTTACTAAAATATAAACATATAATTTTTGGGTTGAACGTAAAAATAAAATATATATAGAAGTTGCTAGAAAGAATTCAATATATGTATTGGTAACTTTGGGACAAATAAATACAAATATGTTATATTAGTAATTTTCATTGGTCACCTAAATAAAATAATATAAAAAAAGCTTCTTTTTTTATTAAAATATTAGTTAGGTAAATCTTTTTCTTTTAGGTAAAAACCCCAAGTATAGGTTGTATTATTTTATTAGATTTATAAGTGTGGTTAATTTATATATAATATATTTGATGTATAACATTTAGGGTAATTGGTTTTTGGAACGTTTCATTCTTTATTTGCACGGTTTTAAGCGATCAGTTAAACGGAACGTAAACTGTGAGTAGACTTTCTTTTCCCATTTTTGTCATTTAAACCTTTTGGGCCGTGTCATGTGTCATTTATTTCATAATGTTTCATAATATTTTCGTATCATTTTGGTACATGCAAATTAAAGTGTCATATGTGTTATGTTTCGTTTCATGTTTCTTTGTTACATGTTCCTTATATGTGAATTACTTTTTTTACCGCTTTGTGTCATTGGTTTCGTGTGGATCCACCACCCGATTGACAGGTTCCCCACATCTATGGGTTGAACTCGGGACACCACATTGTTTCATAGGTTCGCCCTTCGGG
Source organism: Scalesia atractyloides (assembly GCA_947069175.1). Lineage (NCBI taxonomy): Eukaryota > Viridiplantae > Streptophyta > Magnoliopsida > Asterales > Asteraceae > Scalesia > Scalesia atractyloides. The sequence continues at coordinate 17,883,881 of CAMTDV010000016.1, read as the reverse complement.
TCTTGAATCTCGTCGTTGTTTCATTAATCATGTTTCGTTTCATATTAGTGTTCCATGGTTTCATTACTTATGTTTCATTGTGTTCGTTTCACATTAGTGTTCCATGGTTTCGTTACTTGTGTTTCATTATGTTTCATTACTTATGTTTCATTGTGTTCGTTTCATATTAGTGTTCCACATAATTGTCACTATAGGTCACTTGGTGATAAGATAACTTCTTTTTTGTCATGTGGGAATGCTTTTCACATAATATCATTTTTCAATCACCTTTTCTTCTGCCAAGTGGCTTTATATAAGCAGATATTCTTAAGATATCCATAGCAGCCTCAGTGACATTTCAGGTTTTGGTTTTACAATTTTCATTTCTCTTGGTCTGGATTGGATGGGAATTATATCTTGAAAATTACTTAAGATTCCAACCTTATTATTCCTATTCTCAGATGTGCTTTTTTGTTATCTGATTCTACTTTGGCAGGTGGTTTCAGGAAGTGTGTAACTGGTGTAGACATAGCTGATGATTAAGATCATGTGTTTCAAACCGATTTATGTAATTTTCCACTACCCTGGTATCGTTATAAATAGATACAAACAACCCTTCGATTCTATCGCAAGGAGCTTTCTGGTTTGTTTCAAATATCATTGAAAGCTATAAATATTAATATAAGGTGAAGACCAATGAGTTACAACAGCTCTAATCGCGATTCAGTTTAGTTTTGTTTGCATCTTTAAGCGATAGACGACCATTGGTGCATTGTCTTAAAATCATGTGTGACGTCGTGCATCAAGGTGGTCTAAATGCCCATAAACAAGTCTTTATATACTTATTTATCATTATTATTTATTTATTTTTATATGTTTTTGCAGGAAGTAGAAATGCTAGAAGAAATGTGCATGACTTTGGAAGGACTTTTGTGGTGATGCCCAAACAAACTCACACAGCAACTATTGTTTGGTTACATGGCATTGGTGAAAAGGGCTCAAGGTGATTGTTGACTTTTTGACTTGTGATTTGACTTTACAATAGTCCTTCATGACCACCTCAAACAACATGCTGCAAAATAGTTCATCAAGTCATATTCTCCTTTCTTTTTTTTCACCTTACAAAGAATCAATCAACTTCTTCTTATATTTATGTTTTTAAACTCTTTTACAGTTGGACTCAGATCTTGGAAACTTTTCCTCTTCCAAATGTAATGATTTAAATTTTCTACTTTTATTTCTAATGCAAATTCAATCATATAATTCCAGTTACATTTCTTGCATAAGTGCATAACTAATGTTTATGTATGATTTAGGTCAAATGGATCTGCCCAAGTGCGCCAAGTCGACTATTAACGCTATATGGTGGATATCCTTGCACCGCGTGTACGTTTATTATATATATGTGTGTGTGTCTTCTATATTATATATCATGTTGCAAGGATTATGGAATTATATGACGATCGAGTTTATGACATTAGATGTCAATATTATCAGGGTTCAATATCGCAAGCATGTCAGAAGACGCATGTGATGATTTGGAGGGCTTGGATGCTTCAGCAACACATGTTGCAAATCTTTTGATTAGTGAGCCTGATGATGGTATGTCTCCATGTTGGTTACTATGCCTCTAATCATTTATATTCTTGTTGATATACATGTAACATAGTAGTAGCTTATCTCACCCTTTTGAAACCGCAATGATTATGACATAGTTTCTAGGATTGTGAAAGTAAACAACACAATAATCAACAAAATTTTGTTTTCATATACAATTTGTACTTTATAAAACTTCTAAAAACCGATAATCAAGAGGATAAATAGATACTTTGCAAGTTGTGTCAATAAGTATATTCTATTCTTCTGGTCCAAATTATGTGCTTTTTTCCTTTAGATGGAAAGATTCACTTGTCACGTTTTCAAAACTATTATAAAGTCTTAATCATCATGCACTATACAAGAGCACAAAAATATGGGACCATTAAAGTTTAATACTTTTAGCAATAAAAAATCGACCTGCATGCTCAAATTGTAATCCAAAAAGTAATATCCTTGCTTAACGTGTTTCCTTACAGTTAAACTAGGCGTTGCAGGCTTCAGCATGGGTGCATCTGTCGCTCTCTACTCTGCAGCGTGTCGAGCTATTGGGCAATATGGGAATGGAAACCGATACCCCATCAATCTTAGTGCTGCTGTCGCTCTCAGTGGTTGGCTTCCATGTTCCAGGTTTACTTATGTTCTTTGCAAACTTACATTCTTGCTTTAACCATTTAAAAGTTTTATTCGATCCAAAATCATTTACTAATTCACTTCCACTTAATAAGTCCTATATTTGGCATTGTTTTAATTATCAAAAAACTTTTCCTAGGACCTTAAGGAATAGAGTGGGAGCGTCACAAGAAGCTGCAAGGCGCGCATCGTCGCTACCTGTTTTGCTTTGTCATGGTCAAGGTATTTGCTTATAGCACACCCTTGCATAAAAACATATGGTAAAAACAAGGTATACATTGTACACGCGCGTCTAGGTCAGTAGCTCATGTACTGTTTCTTTGTTGCAGTTGATGATGTGGTCGAGTACAAACTTGGTGAGAAATCCGCACAAACCATGTATTCTGCTGGATTTCAGAATTTAACATTTCAGACATATAATGGGTAATTCTTGTTCTCAAATTTATGTTATGGACCTATTTCAAATGCACTTTTATTAATTAAATTTGTTCTCGTTCAGGCTTGGTCATTATACAATCCTAGAAGAGATTAACGATGTTTGTTGTTGGCTTAACGCTTGTCTAGGGGCTTGATGATTAAAAAGAGGAAGGGAGAGGGGATGGGGGTGGATAATTGTATTATACTATATATATGTTGCATAAGAGCAGGTTCGATGTATTATCGTGCTAACAAGTTTGCAAAGTTCAATTTGGCCTACAAATCGAAATAGATGTGTTTACATCTTAAATCTTCTTACAATCATAAAACAACCCCTACTTATGTTTTATATGAGATGGGTATCCGTATTTCACATGTTTACCTTTTATATCTACATGATCTTTACAAGCATCTTTCTAATATAACATGTTGTTGATGTACCTTTTATGTTTATCATATATAACACAAGATATAACATATTGGAAAAAAAAAACAAAGAATCAAGACCAAATTCATCTTATAACTTAGTCAACCCAACCTGTCAAAAAGCACAAGATCATGCATATGTACCCCTATTGCCAAGCCGTCTACAAATTTGACCGACTTAGAGAACCATAAGCAATGACAGAATATCAATCAAAACATATTAACACTGGGTTCTACGAAAAATAAAAGATGGTATTTAGGCGTAACGCACGATTAATCCATGGTCCATGCAAACTTACAATCTCATTTATTACCTAGTGAAGTCAAGCCTTGCGCTAGTAAAGGGCTTTTTGTTAGAGTTCATAACTTCTGGCCCACTAGACACATTTACATGGTTCATTGGTGAACCAGGCCAACTTATCGCAGAAGAGTAACTTCCACTAGGTGTAGAACAATTTGGTAAGTCCATCATTGGAGAAATGTTCATCACCGAATAGAGATGTGTGGTGTTAATATGTGTGATAGCTGGAGGTGTAAACTGATTCACGAAAGCATTAAGATATGCTTGTTGATATGAAATAATTGTATCATAGTTTCAAGTACTTGATCCGAACATCATATTAGAGTTAGCAGATACTGGTGAAGGGGTGTAGCTTCCAGTTGTTGAAGGATCGTTTTCATGGCTATACATGAGAGAAGTAATATCACAATGAGAATATAAACCGAAACCTAACTGTTATAACGTCAAACGTTCAAAATACACTTACCCAAAACGTTGAAATGGTGTACTAGGGGTCAAGTTGTGAGGATTATTGTATTCATGTAGAGTAAATCCGGGTCCACTTGACTACATTTCATTCTCGACAGTCTCATGGCTTGATTCGTTATATACATTGGGATCTGTAATTAGAAATATATAGTGTTAACTTTAAACCAAGAAAAAGATTTAAATGAAATGATTGCTTAAATTAGTAATATGCATATTTGTTTTACCTGCTCTTTTGCCATACTTGTTTTGATATCCTAAACATCGGCAATCATTACTGCATCCCACATTAGCCTATTGAAATAAACTCAAAAAGTTAGTAAAATCCGTTAGATATAAGACATAACTTGACCCATTGTATAATTAAACGGGTCAAAACAGACACCTCTAAGACAAACAATTTGCGAGAATTTGAAACGAACTGAACCATAACACCGCGATGAGAACAAACCTGATAGCACTCGCAGTACTTTTTCTGGCACATTGACTTTTTACAGTTGCAGCCCTTTCTGTGCTTTCCTGCAATCGGCTTCACTTGATCTCCATCCTCCTGTTTTCAACAGTTAGTATTTAACAATCCGTCAATAAGCATGCAAAGTTAATCGTATACAAGATAATCTTACAACCCACATACCACAATTTGGCTTGCTGGAGGCTCCAAAGGACACTGAATCTTGGAACTAAACGCAACTGGATTTCTCGATTCAATCAGTTCACGCGTCTCTTCAACCGTATCTTCATAATCCCGACTATTGAAACACCCTTGGCATGAACAAGTTTCATCACAATACCATCCAGCAGCAAAACACTCACAATAACTACAAGCAACATATTCTTACATCATCATTGACTTAATAATATAAACATACTAAAAGTCAAATCATCAATGATCATACATTCATAGTCAAACAGGTCCAAGACCTAAAGAAACTTACAGTTTCAAGCACTTTGACTTCTTACATTTGCACCGCTTTTTCCCGCCATTGTTACCGTCAGTATTCATTCTGCAAAATCATACAATAACATCAAGAAGTTCAACAACCAGATTAACTTTATCAAGAACAACCTAATTAAACAAATCAATACCTTTTGTTTGTTCGGAGCTTCGTTATCTGATCAAATATAAAAGTGAAAATGCAATTACACTAACAGTATAACGGGCAAGATAGTGCGATTAACTTCCCAAAATCATAAGAACTTTATCAAGAACAGCCCTAATTTAGCGAATTAAAAGGAATAATAACTAAATACAGGATAATATGATAAAATTCCGGTGGAAAGAAGGATTACGTGATCAAATGAACCGGACGTTCAGTATGGAATCAGAGGATTGTAGTGATTTGATTGTGCGAATTTGAGGATGAAGAAACCCTAATTCTTCTGATTTCTGAATATGATCAGTCTGTTTGGGTGAAAAATTGAGAGGAATATGAGATGATAGAAAAAGGCGGGAGTTCGTTTTTATTTATATCTATAAATATAATTTTTTTGTAGTTAAAATCTGGATTCTTAAACAAGTTTAACCAATGAATGAGTCTTGAGCTTTTGAGTTTGTGATAGGTTGCAAGCCGAGTTCGATATTTATATATGTTTTATCTAAGAGTAAAGTCCAAGTTTGAGTATCATGTGGTTTAAAATTTTTAATTATTTGAGTCTAAAACTTAAATTTGTCTTGATTGAGTCCTTGTGGTTTGATTTTTTAACTATTTGATTTCAAAACCCAAACTTGTCTTTATTTGAGTCCCTGTGGTTTGGTCATTTTAACTACTTGAGTCCAAAACTCAATTCAATATAAGTTTGAGTTTTGACCTCAAGTAGTTAAAACGACCAAACCACAGGGACTCAAATCAAGACAAGTTTAAGTTTTGGATTCAAGTAGTTAAAACGACCAAACCACAGGGACTCAAAATGGACTTTACTCTTTATTTATTTAATATAGATTTATATGATAACTATTATCGTATGTTATAATAAAATAACTAAATAATGGATATTATGATATACTATTTTATAAAAACATACATATCTATATACATAAATTGATTAATAGTAAATTAATTAAGTTTGAGCTTTAAAAATAGTGCTCGAAACGAGCTGAGCTCGGAGTCGGCTCCATGGGCGGACCCAGGTGAGCGCATTTTCTTTTGGTATACATGTGATGGGTAAGAATATACTAGGAAGATAGTTTTTGATAGGAATGGTAGGAAACAATCATATCTATTAGATTTAAAATAAATGACTAAGATTAAATGGGTGGAATTCAACAAAAAAAAGAGGTGTGTTAGTTTGCTTAAGGGTATTTTAGTCCATTTAAGCAAATAGTTTCTCTCTCCAATTCTCTTTTAAAAGGTTAATAACTCTTTTTACGACATTATCTTTTTTTATATAAAATTGCACCAAAAAAGAGTTTTTAAGCTTTAAAACGACTATATTATTTCTACACTTTTGATTTTTTTCGTAAACCCAAATGCATAAAACGCAATGAACAAAAACACAAAAAATGATTTTTTTTCTAAAATGTAATAGACAAAAAAACACAAAAGAAAATGTTCTTTCTAAAACGCAATGAACAAAAAAACACAAAATAAAATGTTTTTTTTTTCTCTAAAACGCAATGGATTAAAAACATAAAACAAAGTGTTCTTTCTAAAACGCAGTGAACTAAAAACACAAAAGAAAGTGTTTCATCTAAAACGCAATAGATTTAAAACCACAAAACAAAATGTGATTCTAAAACGCAATGAATTAAAACACAAAAAAAGTGTGTTTTCCTAAAACACAGTAGATAAAAAAACACAAAAATGTGTTTTTCTATAAATGCAATGGACCAAAAACATAAAAATATGTTTTTTTAAATCGCAATAGACTAAAAACACAAAAACAACCTAAAACGTAATAGACAAAAAAAACACAAAAAATGTGTTTTCTAAAACGCAATAGACCAAAAACATAAAAAATGTGTTTTACCTAAAACGCAAAGGTCTAAAAACAAAAAAAAAATATGTTTTTTTTTTCTAAAACGAAATGGAATAAAAACACAAAAAAATTGTGTTTTTCTAAAACACAATTCTAAAACCAAGATCTTAAAAGGCAATAATTGACAAAATTATTTAGATTTCTTACCCAGATCGGCGTCGATTTCTTCAACGATTGACGAAATTTGAATGATGGAAACATTGGTCAACAAGCGAATCGAACGAATCTAGTGATTCACGTCAAAATCACGAGAAAAAGATGAAAAATTGTATAAAATTAAACTGGGTTTCTTCAAAAAAGTTGAAGAACATGTTGATTTAGTGTTTGAATCATTGATTGATTGATGAAGAAAATCGCAATATGATGTAGTGATTATAGAGAGAGAAAGTAAAAAAAGGGTTGAAGATGATGAGTTTCAAAATTAGTGGTTTTGAAGATGCATAGAAAGAGTAGAAGAGAAGATTATATGAGATTGAATAAAATGTCTCTCCCTATGCTTTTTGTTATTTGTCACATGTCCTATTATTGCTTCTTACATTTCCTATCCAAACACAACGTTTCTATTTGATCCTCCCCTGTATGTGATTTATCCCAAGCCGCAACAATAAATATTGACACTGACCTTTATGTGATCCACCTTGACCAGTTTATAGTTAACCGGAGTACCCAACGAGAAGTGTCTTGTATTTTGAGTGTTAGTTTTATTTGTTATATTGGAAAAAAAGCTGCTTGGTAACGTTTTTGTTGATGATGATGACTATGTGTCAAAATATAAAAACCGTAGAGTGCAATTGTAGGGATATGATTTTGAATTATACATCTTAACGATGATCGACGTAATTTTATTATGTATTTGAAATTTAATTTAGGCTTCTTTTATAATATGACAAATTGACCTAAACCGGATTTTAAAACTTTATATGTAAACAATAGACAGCTAACCCAAGATATTTCCAACCCCCGTGGAAATTTTTTTGGTTCCGTCACCAATCGGATCGGCTTGTTTACACCCCTGAAGTTAACTAGTTAGAGAAATTCTCTGATTACAACTTGAAACCGTCAATATTTTTAACGATAAACTAGTTAGAGAAATTTCTTGATTACAACTTGAAACCGTCAATATTTTTAACGATAAACAATCACCACAAGAGAAGCGAATCAAGAACCTATCTCCGTCTTCTTGATTTGTGGCACCAATTTTTTAACGACAAAACTTCTATTTAAAATATAGAACGGGTCAGCAAGAAGTTGAAAAAATCCAAAAAAAAAAATTACATTACTATATCAGGCAAGTTATACACCATCATCTATCCCAATTAAAACTACTATATTTTGATCTACAATACCGCCCCACTTGCGGTATGCGCATATAATGTATATATGTGTGGGCGCTCGGGGGCAAAAGTGAAAGTGCACTAATTTTAACGTTATTTTACCAATTTCGTGAAAATAACGTTAAAAGAGGATGATGGTTAATCATGAATCATGTGGTGGCGTTGATAGCCGAAAGATAGGGGAGTACATGCGCTAATTGGCATTTGTCTCAATTGCTGAGTGTTATGTGCGTTATGTCCAAGGCTTGATGCAAAACTACTATCGAGCTAGGGGTCTCACTGGAAGCAGCCTCTCTATTCTTACGGGTAGATGTAAGGCTGTCTTCATCTTACCCTCCTCAGACCATACCTTAGCTTTGCTATTGGTGGGATTTACTAAGTATGATGATGATGATATTTTGATCTACATCTAAGCCAAAATACGAGTTCTCCTTAATCAGCTTCAAAGTTCTATTGAAAGGAAGCACCTCTGTTGAATTTATTCTCGTACATATGGTGGTTAAAACAACTGCCCTAACCATTTTCTTCCACTCCTTCGATTCGAACATGTTATAAACACCACAAGTTCTACTCATGCAAAGAGCGATTTAGATACGAAATGAGCAGTTTCATCCAAGCAAAATATGCCACAATAGCTTTAGTTGTGTAACGGTTCGAAACCCCCCATCGGCTGCATAACGGATTGTCAATATGAACACCACAGATCTGCAAAGCATCTTTGGTAGCAATCCTACCAAGAGATAGAGGTGGGCACAAAAACAGGCTTTTTAAACGGAAACCAGTTATTAACCGTAACTGATTAGGGGTTAAAAAACAACGTTGTGTAACCAGTTATAGATATTTAGGATAGTAACCGGTTATTTTTAACCGATGTACTAAAAAAACCGAAAAACTAAAAAAATGAAACTAACGGTTAATTAACCGAAAATAGTCGGTTATTAACCAAACCGGTTACTGTGAATAACCGAACTAATTAAATTAATAACTGGTTTAAGTAATAACCAGTTAAAGTAAAAACATTAAAATAACCATCTAAACCGGTTAACAGAACCCGATTAGAGAAATTAACCGATTTGTGCACCTTTACATAGAGGTACACAAAAACGGGTATTGGGTCCTACCCGGAACCAGGTAAGGCCCAATCGGGCCACATAGAAGCCTTCCTCAGCACACACACAATTATCATACACCGCATTGCAAGCTTATCTCTAAGTGGGTCACATAGAAGCCTTCCTCAACAGCCCATGGTCCAAGCCCATTTACCTGGGCCTTTAGAAAACACATACTTGTTAAGAGACTCCTTGAGGTGGCCCAGCTGCTCCCATTCTTGGACGTGGTACGGGTCACAAACCCAAGACCAAGCCCACATATTATGACTTCTAACCCTTGAAACACCTTGACTAAGCATATCTCTTTTGCTTCTAGCTAAAGAAAACAGACCTGGAACACCTCCCGAATAAACCACAATCCAACCAGTTATCAGTCCAAAATAAAACATTATTTCCATCCACAACCAGGCGCGAAGGCTGCTCTTGACCGACAAATTTCGAGAAGAAAATTCATCAAACGACGTCGAAATGCTTGAAAGTCTTGAATATATAATTACAAACATCTCAAATTTCGAGTCGGGTCTCATTGGAGGCAACTACTCTACTTTTACGGGGTAGAGGTAAGACTGTCTACATCTTACCCTCTTCAAACCCTACCTTAACTTTGCTATTGGTGGGATTTACTAAGTATGATGATGAAACATCTCAAATTTGGATTTGTGGATTTCTAATGTTATCATGGTGCGCCTAGTTTTTCACTTTTTTTAATTCTTATTTATCTACGTTTGTTATAAACATAGACGAAAATTATATGTAGTGCAACTATGCATTTTTTAACAAGTAACATGGTTGGTATAATATAATATATTTGTTATAACTTAATTAATAATTAACAATATTGAAGATATCATTGTTTTTTAGGTAATATATAATAGAAATAAGAAAAATGTAAGGGAAAAAAGGGGAAATGGCTAGCGGTAGAACTTGGAAGAAAAAGAAGAGAAAAGTTTGGTCAAATTAAGCCTCGAAGACTTCTCATCTTCATCATCAGCTTCGACTTTCTTTATCTTACAATTTCCTGATTTATTTTCAAAAACTCCCCATTAATCCACAGCGATGGATAATAATTAATTATATATACATACAATAAGCATCGACTCCACCTTGATTGGTCGTTGTGGTCGGTCGAAAGTATCGGTAGATGCCATATGAGATTCACTATCTTCCTTTTTTTTTTTGCTTTTTCCCATGTTTAGTTTCAGCATATATATGTTTGGAAACGGATATTAACGATTAAGCTACATGGTCCGGTAAAAATGGTTAATAATCCCATGCACGTGGGTTTGAGACCTAGTCGTTCGGCTCCAAAGTCCATTTTTTATGCACAATACAAAATTATGGTGACCTCGAGGATTGAACATCGTATCTTTGTTTTAAAACCAAAGGTCAACATGGCTAGGCACATATTTGGTTTTATAAACCAAAAGTATTTTATTTAACCACCATACTAATAATTTAATTTTAATTAGCTGTACTTTTTGTAAGTATACATTTTAGTTCTTTTTTCTGATTAAAATTATAAATGTCTTGTTAACTTAAGATATTGTATATAGGCATCAGGGTCAGTGCTCCCAAAACAGCTATGGTATCAGTTTTTATAGTTTTTGATCAATTTATACACGTACCCTTATTATTTTTTTGGGTATATTACCACCATTTTGTCTTGAATTTTTTTTCAACGGATTCCGACCGAGTTCCCGCCACATAGCGAGAGTGATTTTATTAGTTATACATATAGACGTATATGTAGAAATTGATTTTTGTGTGCGACACAGAAGAAAGATACACGACATGACACGTTATTATAAGACGATGGTGTATATTTGTGTTAAATTATAAGTTGTTTTAGACTTACCGTAGTAACTGTTTAAAGGTATGTTATGTTCAAACAATTCATTCATGCGTCGAATCTTGATAACTTGAATGCACTATTGTAATTGATTTAAACACACTATTGTAACTTGTTTGAACGCACTTGTATAACTGGGCATATAGACACTACATACATAGTAACTAGCTTAAATGCACTCTTATATTCAATAGTGTGTCAGGTTATATATGTTTTTGCGTCCATATTATTACATTTTTTGTTGGACGCACAACCCTTCACCTCATGGGACATGTGGCACATCATGGTTGCTTCTTACGTTTCTCAAGGTGAAGTTGAGGCACCGTTATGTTAGGTTGGGTACATGCATCCTATACTAGATTGAAGTTGAAGCTAACCGCGTTAGTAAATATTCCTATCGCATCGTCGTATAATTGTACCGATTATCCTTTATACCGAAAGTTACGTGTCTCAAAAGTAAAAAAAGTTGTTTTTCTTGGTAGTCCATTTAATCTAAAACTACTGATTATCCTTAATAAATAGTAAACAATTGTTTTAGGCCCTCTGTAGTGGGGCTTTATATCACGCCAAAGTCATATATGGCGCCTCATAGCGTCCGGCTACACCATTATGGCCGACGCTATGGGGTAAATTTTTTTCCTCCCCGCTATGTATATTACGTCATTACCATTCTTTCCCCACTCACACACACATATATATCATACATATATATAAAGCCCCATACATAACTAACTTCACTACACACTCAAGTTATATAAACATCTCTCTTACATAATGCCCCAAGTGGCTTTATGACTACACATGGCCTTATGCATAAAGCCCTCTCACGTATACATATATTATATAGAGTAAATTACAAAAATCGTCCTTTATGTTGACACAAAATTGCAAACTATATCCTTTATCTTCAAAAAGTACAAAAACATACTCGATGTTTGCAAATTCTTGCACATTATGTCCTTTGACCTTAACTTGGTTAGTTTTCATTATCAAATCTGAAAAGATGGACCCATTCAAGGGCAAATTAGACTTTTACTATTTATCTAATGAATAAACCAAAAACGAATTTTAAAAAAATAAAAAAATAAATCAGATCCCCCTCTCTCTCTCTCACCTCTCATTCTCTTTCTCTCTTAGCTCTCTCTCTTAACTTCTTGTTTCCACCACCACTCTAGTACCACCATAAACAACCTGCACTTTTCTAACCCCTTTCTCTCTTGTTCTCTACAACCACCACCTAGGCACCGCCACCCGACCACCACCACCAAAGTCCAGACAAAACTCACCAACATTGATACATCAACCCCTGCCAAAATTATACTCCTTTTCATATTTATCCCTTTCTTTAAATAAATAAAGAAATAAAAGCCCAAACAAGATTAGCAGCTTTGAAAATAATAAAGAAGAAAAGATATAAAACCAAGTTTCTGCATATACATATAATAATCTCAGGTTTCTTTCAAAACCCTAGAAGGGTTCTTTCAAAAAACCAATTCGCCGCCTGATGGATGTTTCTTGATGCTCTCAGGTTTCTTGAATATCATCACCACTAGGCTATCACCCGGGAACTTCCCGGCTAGGAAATTTTAATTTACAATAAACAAAAGTAGATAAGTAACACTTTGAACCTCTAAAGTATCCTTTTTCCCGGCTCCAAAGTTGCGGCAACACGAGTAGAAATCGAAAACAAATCCAACCGATTGCAACTCATTTTTGTATCGTGCAAAGAAATAAAGGGTTTGCTTCTGCCATATGAATCTTGTTGCTCACAGCCATCCAGACAAAACAATTAACCTTCGGAATGGTTAAAGAATTCCATTTGAAAGGTTGGTCTTGATTGATCAACAGAGAGAGTACGTGCAACTATGTATTTTCTCACCTGATTGACAGAGAACACAACTGGTCCCCTACCCAACTACATACAAGGTTCTCACCATTTTTCCCATTTTTTTCCAAACCGAGTGGGTTCATGTGAACCCACAAAACAGGTCTAAACCCGCCACTAACTACACATTTTGTAAAACGAATTGTTTCCATATTTTTGGGATTGAATCGGTTCGAAACCGGTACTATAATAACAAACCCCTACCACATGATACCCTTTTTAGTTTCGGTGATCTAAATGATCAACGGCACGACCATATCTAACTTTGCCAAAAATGGACGACATTCTAACTTAAGAACCGACACACAACGTTGTAAACTTCACTCGTCTTCGTCTTCACAAACTTCCTTACAGTGCTTCAAGCTTAGATGACATGTTAAATAAACAAAACACGCAAACATAGAACATTCAACACTTCAAAATACTCATACCCCCGTCTTAACATTTAAACCTTAACAAAGAACTGAACCACTATGTATACATCAATGTGGTTTAAAATAACAACCCAGTTGACTATTAACTGAATTTGAAACCTAATAACTTACACAACTTATAACATTCTTACTTGATTCCACTAATTCTCAGCTGCTGCTACAGCATTCATGCCGCTTGCCCCACCATTGGCAAGTGAGTCCTTGCTCACATTGTATGGAGCCGAACCATAACTTTGTATAAGCAAATAAATAATTAATTACCAAGAATTATCTTCAATAAACCAATACTCGCTCTTGATGGTAAAATGTCTAAAATAGCATTGATGACTGTTAGGATCTGAGTTTGAATTACTTGTAGTTTTTGTTTCAAAAATGGAAAATAATTGAGTTTTAAAAGAGATTTGCAGCGGAAATAAATGGAAAACTTTTACTACAAGCAATGGTCGTTTGTTTTCATCATCATCATGCTTTCAAGTTGGTAAACTCGCATGTGATTCATAAACTCCCCCTCAGCCTTTGCAATTGAAGTTTGGTAGTAAGAAAATGCAGAGAATATGATATGCGAAAGTTGATCTTTGATAGACAAGTTAAACTGTTACACAAGTTACCTATTTATACTAAACTATCTAACCACTGAGCATCTTTGATGACGTCAGGGTTGATAGTGACAGAAAACTATATGTAACTAACTACAAACACTGCTAATACTAACTATCAGTGCTTAGCACTGTTACATTGATTATCAATCTAATGACTAAGCTATGATCTCTATCCTCTGATCCTTGTAACTCTGGCAGACATTTGCACCTTTGTGAAGTCAGATGATAGGAGAGTAGTCTTTAGGTAAAGCAGTGTATGTGCAACAGAGGTTGTAACCTCTGATAGTTTAACCAAAGCTCGGATAGTGTTATTTGGCTTTGTATCATCTGTTCCTTTCATAGGGTTCAATCTCAACAATCTCCTCCTGGAACAGATGATGCCAAAAACACTTTATTCTTGGTCTTTATTCCTCAGGAAGAATTCTCTTATTTGACATTTGAATTGAAGTTCAAAGTTAAGAGATTCTATGTCATCAGCATCCTTCTCCAGCTCTAAACATAATAATTCTTGGAAGTCTTATACTATAAGCCCATAAGCAGCTTCCATAGATAGTTTAGTGGTATTACCATCAGACTTGAGTAGTGTTAATTCATGGGTGTCTTTGTTCGATCTTCCACTTTAGAATTTTTGGGTCTGAAGGTTTTCTTGAAGGAGCTTTTATTGCTGAGGATTGAGAAGAAGCTATTTGTGATAAATCTTTAGCCATCTTGGCACTTAAATCATCAGTTGGATAATCATTCATATTCTTTATACCTTCTTTGATGAATGTATCCTCAACTCTTTGTTCAGTCTTTTCAGACATCTCCCCTTGCCTTTTTCTGTGTAACAGGGCAAGTGTGGAATGGGCAGATGTTGTGCTGGACTTTTTGGAGAGTTGGGCTTTGAGAATAGCATTTTCTTTTGAATAATCAGGTTTAGAAGCATGGATGGATCCTTTTTCCTCCTTTCTTCCAAATTTTTGTAAGTGTCTATCACCCTGACCTCACCCCATCTCATCACTTGGTTCTTTGAACCATAATGATTCTGAATTAGTTCATTCTTCATTCTCTTCAACTTTAAGTCTCTTTTAGGCATATATTTCTTGTGTAAATCCCAGTTGGGAGGAGTTGACTTTTTAAGAGGATCTTTCAACATTTCTTGCATTCTGTTGATTTCTCCTCTCAGCTCATCTAACCTCCAATCCCTGAACTGTGCCCTTGTTGCCTTATACTTCTTGTTCTCCATGATATACTCAATGAGTTCACTTTTGACCAGCTTATCTTCCCTTTCTGAAATCTGGTTGCTCAGGTTCTTGACAAAGTTTTGTAAAATGTTGGCTTTACTTAGTTGAAAGGACATGGCAATCTGTATTTCTCTATCATCTTTACCAGCTGATTCTCTTTTGGCAATATCCTCTGCTTGCTTTCGTTTCAATTCCAGATAATCATCAACATTTGCAGGTCTTGGATAGCCATCAAGGGATAGGATTGTTCTTTTGTCAAGGTCATCCTCTGAAAAGAAACTTAGGATCTCTTCCCTGACTGCTGGTAAATCAAGAGGATACAGCTTTGCTGCAGGAGTAATTTCAAGAGTTGAAGATGTTGTAAGCACTGATGTGGAGGTCATTGGTTGTGATGATAGAGGAAGAGGTGCATGAATCTCATCATCATTGATCACTTTTGTGATTTTTCTCCTTTTGAACCTTAAAGTGGGTGATGGTGGTAATGGGATCTTAGGTGGTGTGGATAATGGATGAGTTGATGTGCGAAATGTGATCATAGCAGTGGATAGAGTTGCATCTGTTGCAACCTCTGTTGTATCAACAAATGTTGACACAACATGTGCTGTAACATCTGCTTGTGTGGATGTAGGTTGTGGTTTTGAAGATGTGATAGGTTTTTGAGAGGCAGAGGTTTTAATGGTTTGATTGGTTGCAGACTTAGTTTTAGGAGGTGTGGATGTTGGTTGCCTGGCTTTTCTAGCAGGTTTCCTCTTTGATGAAGTACCAACCTCTCCTTTTTCTTTTTGCTGTTCAATCTTTTTCTCAACCAACACTCTGCTCTCCTCGATCATTGTCTTCTTGTGACTAGCCCTTGCCTTGGCCACAGTTTCATCAGTTAAATCTATCTTCTTTAAACCATCAGGCCTTGAATATTTAAAGTAGCTCTGGCCTTATCATCATCTATTTTCAGCCTTTTGTTTCCCAAAGGTTTCTTCCCCTTTTTGGCTTCATCTGTTGTAACAAAGATAACTGTTGGAGGTGCATGGCCAGTGGTTGTGAGTAGATGAGCTTTGATGGCTTAATGTCTGTTGAAATGTCTTGATACCTTGATTCAACCATGTTTCTAACATCATTCATCTGGTAGCCTTTGTTATGTTTCTAATCATCCCAATAATTGTTGTTGATGTTGAAACAGATGGTTAAGAGCTTCTTTGAGATCATAGTGGATAGAACAGAGGGTTGACTTTTTGTACTATCATCTGCTTCAGTAAACTTTTGATGTCATCAACAGAATTTTCTATCCTTGTCACTCTCTCCGTCAAATCCTGGTATTTTAGCTCATCACCTAATTTAATAGGATCATCTGAACTCCTACCTGAAGTGGTAGTTGTATCTATGGTATCATTAGCAGTGGTTTTAGTACCAGCTTCAACCATAGATGCCCCTTTGTCTTGGAACTGGGGACTTCCCACAACAGATGTAACAAGTTGTTGCCTCAACAGTGGTTGCCTTCAACCAAGTCTTAGTAATGAAACCACTGTCCAACCGAGAACTTGGGAGTTCAGCAATCGTAGTGGCTGCTTGAGTTGAACTACCACCAAGGGTTACATGTAACCCAAGGGATGTAGCCTCTTCATGTGCTGATGGGCTAGCAACGAATAAAGAGTCAGACCCAGCCTCTTGATGAAGTTATTCTCAGTAATAGGTTGTTGAGAAGTGCTGGTTTGTGCGTGATCTAATTCAATTGCATTCAGTAATGGTAAAATAGTAGGTGGAAGTGTGGTCACTGGTGAAGGTGGCTGTGTAGAAAGCGACAGTGCCCTGGGAGAGGGGCTGTGGAAGATAGAACCAAGTGGATCTAGAGCTTCATAATTTGGTGTCCCTCTGTCTACAACCTTTTCCTTTTGTGAGGAAGAAGGAGGAGTTTCAAAGCCAGTTGGAGATCTTTGAACCATCTGCTGTGAAGAAGTAGCAACAGTGGTTTGTGACTTTGGTGATGTCACTGGGTTAACCTCTGGGATCTCATCTTCCAGAGGACCCTTTTTGGGTTTGGTGGGCTTTTTGGTAAGTGTTTTGGTTTTCTTTTTAAGGATTTTTGGTGTGGGCTTCAGAGCAGCGGTTGTGGTGCCCTGATCACCAAGAGCAGTGGGCTCAGTAGCAAGATGTTGAGTTTGAACATTTTCTTCAGGTAAAACTTGCGCAGCCTCCTCTACTTGTGTTTTCGCAACTTTATCTTGGTTTGTTATTCTGGTGAAGGTTTCATGAGTGAGGCAGCCTGGTTTAGTCACAACGCCTATTTTACTTTCAGGACCTTTGATTTGATCTGGTAAGTAAACACTCAGAAAACGTGGATGAATCAAAAAAGCTTTTCTTTTTGCAATATTTTGAAAATTATTCACAAGATCATTGAACAGTATCTGGGAGTAGTTAAAATCTGTGTCAGTTAAAATTCCATACCCCCAGATATTGCATGTTTAATTGAATTTCATTGAAAGCAGTGGTTTTTGCTGAGAGACAAGTTAGAATTGTGTGAAAGAAAAATCTCATCTCAGCAGGAAAGTTAGGTTTAAATATGGTCATACCTTTCATCTGGCCTACATAACCTCTTTCCAGAAACTCTGCTTGGATCTCATTTTGGGGAAATGACACAGGGTGTTCTACGTCATTTAACTTGAAAACCTGAAAGATCGATTGGGGGCTAATTTGCATCAACACTCCCCCTACTCTCGAGATTATTTTATAAGGAACACCAGCAGCAGTTGAGTGAACCTTAGCATTATTCCAGAAGTCACAAAGAGAATCAATGTATATTGGGGCTTTGACTTCTAACATGTGCTTGAATTTCGACTTTTGCAAAATTCGAGTCATTGGATGATAGCGAGTATTTGTGTCGTTTGCTTCAAGTATGGCGGTGTAATTATGTGAGGTTTTGATTATGAGAGTGTAGGGTGGAAGTGCTTGTGTGGATTTCTTCGAAGATTTTGATTTGGGAGCCACTGTGTTAGAGAGAAAAACTGTTTTGAGATTTTTGAAATCAACACAGTTTAGGGTAAACACTGGTGAGGGATAAAACAGGGTTTTTTATAGGGTTTTGAAAAAGTGAACATGACGTGTCATCTGATGCAAGATCTAATGGCTGACATCTGGCCACGTGTAACCTCTGATGAGAAAAGTACTGATTTTTAACACTATCAGTGGATAGTTATCAGGGTTTTGAAAAAGTGGTAAAAATGAAAGTCAGAGGATACACTTTAACAGTGGATAAGATTTTGAAGCCTATCAGAGGTTTTGAGCAAACAGATGTTATGAGCAGGCTTTTAAATATTTTTTGAAAATTTTCAATTTTAACTATTTTTAAGGATGAGTTTTTGATTTTCTGAACACATTTTGATGCTATGTACGCATGGATTTACAAGAAAATTTGTTTTTAATCCATGTTTAGCATTCCAATTCTTGAGATCAAGTTTTCAAAGGTAGATGTATCCAATGCCCTTGGTTAAAACATCTGCCAACTGATCTGAAGTATGGACATGATGCAAAGAAATCAAACCTTTTTCATAGCAATCTCTCACAAAGTGATGTCTGATGTCAATATGCTTTGTAGTTGAATGAGAAACTTGATTTTTAATGATGTTTTCAGCAGCTTGACTTTCCAATCTGAGTGGAGTCTTTAGTGTAGTTACACCAAAATCCAGCAACTGGTTTTGAAGCCACAAAAGTTGAGCAGTGCAGCTAGCAGCAACAATATACTCTGCCTCAGCAGTGGATGTTGAAACTGCAACATGCTTTTTGCTTTGCCAAGACACTAGACAATCACCTAGGAATTGACATCCTCCTGATGTGGACTTCCTTGTAGTTTTGCACCCAGCAAAGTCACTATCTGAAAAACCTGAAAGCTCAATATTCCCATTAGCTGGATACCAGATACCAAGTGTGGGAGCACCTTTTATGTATCTGAATATCCTTTTTACAGCAAAAAGATCAGACTTTCTAGGTAATGCCTGTGATCTGGCATAAACACATGTTGCAAACATGATGTCTGGCCTTGATGCAGTTAGGTACAATAAAGACCCAATCATGCTTCTATAAAGAGTTTGATCAACAAGGTCATCTTTACCATCAATGGTGACTAGCTTGGTGGTTGCCATGGGTGTGCGACATGGTTTATAATCATCCATATCAAACCTTTTAAGCAGTTCTTTCACATACTTGTTTTGATGGATAAATGCACCATTTTGCAATTGTTTAACTTGGAACCAAGAAAACATTGAAGCTCACCCATTGCACTCATCTCAAACTCTGCTGCCATGAGTTTTCGAAACTCTTCACACATAGCAGTGCTTGTGGATCCAAAAATGATGTCATCCACATAAATTTGGACAAACATCAAATCTTTTCCTTTCATTTTAAGAATAGGGTTTTATCTATTTTACCTCTAGTAAACCCTATGGATAAGAGAAAAGTGGATAGAGTTTCATACCAGGCTCTTGGTGCTTGATTCCAGTCATACAATGCTTTGTTGAGCTTGTAGACATGATCAAGATGGAATGCATCTTCAAAACCTGGAGGTTGACAGACATACACCTCTTCTTTGATTTTTCCATACAAAAATGCACTCTTTATATCCATTTGATACACATTTATGTTGTGGTTAGCAACAAAAGCTAAGAACAGGCGAATAGCTTCCAACCTTGCTACAGGAGCAAAAGTCTCATCATAGTCTATACCTTCTTCCTGTCTGTAGCCTTGAACCACGAGCCTTACTTTGTTTTTGACAACAATACCCCTTTCATCAGTTTTGTTCTTGAAGACCCACTTTGTGCCAATTGGACTTACATCTTTTGGTAGTGGCACAAGCTCCCAAACTTGTTGTCTCTTGAACTGAAGGAGTTCTTCTTGCATGGCTTCTACCCAGCTGTTGTCTTTCAGTGCCTCTTGGTACTTGACTAGCTGTGTGAGTGATAGAAAACCAGCAAAAAGACAAATATTTTGGGATTGGCTCCGTGTGAGCACCCCAGATTTGATGTTGCCAATAACTTGATCTGCTGGATGGCTTTTGAGATAAATCAAGTCACCTTGGTATGGAACAATAGCATTTTGTGGTGATGGCTGCAAATGTGTATCATCTGAGCTAACCTCTGCTGGTGAATTTGAAGTATCAGCCGCTGATGGAAATGGAGGTGGTGGTATTGGGGATATGGAGGTAACATTCTGATGATTTTTGTCCCCAAATGTAGGACTTTTATCAACAGTTGTTTGATTTTGTGAACTGACAGAGGTTTGAGGATCAAACACTGTTGACCCAGAAGTGGCAGAGTTTACACAAGAGCTTGTGGCACCTGATCCTCTGTTGGAAGAATTGACTTTTGTTTGTGGAAGCACACAGTCATATTCTTGATCTTGATCTTCTCTAGATGATTGTGGTGTACCTGCATTGTCTAGCTTGATAGAAACATCAGCAAATGTGAATTTATCTAAATCAAAAAGCTCTGCAGGATTTGCTGGGATTTTCAGTGATGAACGTTCATTGAACTTCACATTCAAAGTTTCTTCAACACACTTAGTCCTAGAGTTAAAAACTCTATAGGCTTTAGCAGTGGTTGAGTATCCCAGAAAATAACCACAGTCAATTTTGGCTGCAAACTTAGATATAAAATCTTTTAAGTTCAAATGAAGCATGGACAGCCAAAAACTTTAAAACAGGAAATAAGAGGTTTGATTTTATACAAAATCTCATAGGCAGTCTTTTGATGCCTGGTTAATCAAAACTCTGTTTTGGACATAGCAAGCAGTGTTTACAGCCTCTGCCCAGAAAGACAAGGGTGAACCAGAGTCTGCAAGCATAGTTCTTGCTGATTCAATTAAAGTTCTATTTTTCCTTTCAACTACCCCATTTAGCTTTGGAGGTCTTGGAATGCTATATTGTCTAACAATTCCTTTTGACTCACAAAAAGCATCCAACTCCCTATTTTTAAACTCTGTTCCATTGTCACTCCTAAAGATTTTTACTGGAAGATCAAATTGCTTTTCTACTTGTTTAACAAAGTTTTGCAAAATGACTGCAGTT
This sequence comes from Scalesia atractyloides, assembly GCA_947069175.1. NCBI lineage: Eukaryota > Viridiplantae > Streptophyta > Magnoliopsida > Asterales > Asteraceae > Scalesia > Scalesia atractyloides. The sequence continues at coordinate 17,862,609 of CAMTDV010000016.1, read as the reverse complement.
TCATCCTTAGAGTGGAGAAAGAAAGTCCATGTAAACCTAGAGAAATCATCAACTATCACTAGGCAATACCTTTTGTGTTTTACGCTCATGATTTGCACTGGGGGCCAAACAAGTCCATGTGAAGCAATTGTAAACACTGGCTTGTTTTGGACTCTTCAATTGATTTGAAAGAACTTTATGTTGTTTTCCTTTTAAGAAGGAAACACAATGTTCTTCACAGGAAAATTGCTTGTGAGGCAAACCTCTTACAAGACTTTGTTTTGAGAGTGTGGTGATAGTTTTAAGATTTGTGTGTCCTAGTCTTCGATGCCATAACTCAGTCTCTTTGCTAGAAGCAACTGAGAATAAGCATGTTCCAGACATAGGATTATCTTTTAGCATATCTACCACATACACATTCCCACTTCTGTGTGCAGTGAGTTGTGCTTTGCTCTCAGCAATGATTTGATCAATTTTTTTAACAACCTCTGGTCCCACAATTTGACAAGTTTTCTTAGTGAAGAAAGATCCATACCCTCTGTCACTCATTTATGAGACACTCAGCAGGTTAAATTTCAGATTGTCAATTAAATTCACATTTTCAAACTTGAGTTTACCAGCCAGAACCGACCCAGACCCTAAAACATTTCCCTTTGAGTTATTACCAAAAGATATATAACCCCCCCATGAGCCATGAAGTCCTTGAGAAGGGCTCTGCATCCTGTCATGTGCCTGGAACCTCCACTATCTACATACCGTAAGCTATCAAGGCAAGTAGAGGGTCCCTGCACATCAAGTAAATAGATCAGTTAAGATAGGTCTCCAAAGCCAAAATGGCTTTGGATGGGGTCACAGATGGTCCAGCCTCAAGTCTATGACAATGGTCAGTGGTTAGGATATTTTCTTGTAACATCTGCTCTTGACCATTTCCTATCAGATGATTGTATCCATAGGGATGCTTATTCACTCTTTGCTTTGAAGGCTTTTTGTATCCTTCATAAGTAAGAGGAACCCTTTTATAGGCTGGTTGGCCATACCCTCTTGGAAATAAGTTTGATGGTGGGGCATCTGTCACTTGCACCTCTCTAGGAACAGAGGTTTTGTTTAAACCTTTTGTAACAGATGTTTCAGTTGGTTCAAAACTCTGTTTAGATTTATTTCCAGCAGAACTTGAACCTTCTCTTTCTAGTGCTTTTGCCTTGATCTCGTTTACCTTTTGCTCATAGTTTTTGAGATAGACACACTCTTGAGTTAAGTGATTGGTTTTGTTGCAGATGGTGCATCTTGAAGAATTTTTGATAACACAAGTTTTGTTAATGTCATAGGCTTTTAAAAGAAAACAATCTGCAGCCCATGATTTCTTTTTTCACAAAATTCACAAAACAAGTTTTTAATCTTTACTCTTCTTTTCCTATCAGACTTTTTATCAGCAGTGGTTGTAGCCTCTGCTGGTACATCTTTGATAGGGATCACCAGTGCTTTTGGGGCTTTAATACCATCAGAGGTTGTAAAGTCCATTGGCTTAAAGTTTTCTAAAATATCATATTCATCTGACCAGGTTGGTTTAAACTGATATTTTTCAATTTCTTTATCTTTTGTTGAAACCTCTGGTTTTTCCAAAACAATTTTGTTTCCAGCTTTATCTGTGATTTTTATTTCTTCACCAGCCAAATTTGTTGGGACTATTTCGACCAACTCAGAATCAATTTCAGCAACATTTTTCTCATTTTGGTCATAGGTTCTAAAACCTACACCGAACTTAATGTTGCTCTTGATCTGAGCATCAAGCATAATCTTATAACCCTTTACAGGACTCAACCCATTTTTCACAAGTGATTTGGGTTTCTTCTAACTCCTTTTTACACACTTGGTATTTTTCTACCATAGTTTGGAGTTGGTCCTTGATTATGCTTGATTCATGTCTCAGGCTACTCATTTCAAAATCTTTTTCACTTAACTTTGATTTTAACTCTTTAATCAGTTTTTAAAAATTAAGTTCATCTTCTAAAATTTTGTTCCTCAGGTTTTCATTCACCTGCTTAATGTTTGCAAAAGCAATGATTCATTTGTCAGAACATAGATCTTTAAGGATCTGAGGTGATACCTTTGTAGCAGCCATGAGAGCACAATCACACTCATCTTCACACACATCAACATTCCATGGGTCAGCAGGAGAGTTCTTTTCCTTATCAGCAACATTTTTCTTTTCTTCACTTGAAACCACTGTTTCATCACAAACTTGAACTTCATCAGTTTTTGACACTAACTCCACAGATTCAACACCTTCAGTAATTGTCTCTAAGGCCATTAAACAAAATTCTTGTTCAACATCATTTTTGACCATTAAAGCAAAGTTCTCATTAGTCAAATCCTTAGGCAAGCTACTCCAGTCAACATAACTTTGTGTGAAAAAGCTCTGTTGACCAACCTCTGCTGGACTAGCAGTGGTTTGAGCAGGTTGTGTGACAATGGGTACTTGTTGTACATGCACTTGAGGATGGGATGGTGCCTGAACATATTGAATTTGTGGAGCAGTGGATTGAACATAATGCACTGCAACAGTAGTAGAAGGATGTGCAAAGTGAGCAGTGTTTTGAACATGTTGAGCAGGGGTATATTGGGAATAATGAGCAGTGTTTTGTGTGTGCTGAGGTCTAGGGCCAGGATGAGTCACTATTGGTCCAGAATTTTGAGACCTGCATTCTCTAGCAAAGTGTCCTAACCTATGCACTTATAACACTTGACTTTTGATTTATCCAGCCCAACCTTCAATCCCCCATGCAATCATGGGAATTTCCTACCAGTTCTTTTATTGAATTTACTAGCCCTAACACTCAATAGGGCCAGTTGGTGCAAAATATTCATTTCTTCAAGATCAGAAGGTTCAAAATGTTGCAAGTCATTCAGCTCAAAGGATAGATTAGCAGAGGTTTGGCTTTCCCCACTAGCAGTGAAAGCATAGTTGGGTGCATATGTTTCAGATCCAAAGTTCCCACCCGAAGTAATATCTATATAGTGATCATAACTTTGGTCCTTACTGCTGCCAGATCCCTCTTCTTGGCCAAAAAGAGTTGTATTACCCAATGAGTAATCATCAGTCATTTTGCCAGAATCTTGCAACTTCTTTTTCTGGTTTAAATCTCTCTCATAGTGAGGAGTATTCCATGAAGTTGTGTCAACGACATTTCTTTGAACCCAACTGACTTTCGTGTTACATAAGCTACAGTCTCCCACTTATCTGGTAACGATCTAAGGAAACGACTATTGACAGTCGAATTAGGAAAAACCACGTTAACCAGTCTAAGTTCACTGATGAGACAGCTATAACGTTCGAACTGTTGTGTTAGAGACTCTCCTTTCAAGTGACAAAACGTTTCATACTGCTGATTTAGAACTTCTCTGTTACTTTCAATCACTTCCTCAGTCCCATCGAATTGCTCTTTCAGTGCATCCCATAACTCCTTTGCACTATTGCAATGGAGTAGACCAGCATAAATCTCATTGGGTAAGGCCGAAGCAACTATGCTAAATGCCTTAGCATCCAATTCTATTTTCTGGAAATCATGCTCCGAAAAGTTTTCAGGACTTTTTGGCACTTGTTTAGTTGGATCCTCTGTGCTTGGAACCCTCGGAACGTAAGGTCCATAAGCAACAGATCTCCAGCAACCGGTGTTTTGCTGAGCAAGGATATGACCCATTCGTCGTTGCCAAATGAAATATTCATTTCTTTTGAGCATCGGCGGTTTGAATAAGGATCCAGAGTTGGCATCCTGTGTGTTTTGAGACATTTTCAGTTGATTTTACACAGATTTCTGTTTTAAAAACTTTGACCATAATAAAACTCTGTTTATCAAGCAAAAACAACCAAACTAAATAGCAGAGAGCTGATCTGTTCAAATCAAATCGATTGTTAGATCGAATTTGATGAATCAAGCTCTGATACCAATTGTTAGGATCTGAGTTTGAATTATTTGAAGTTTTTGTTTCAAAAATGGAAAATGATTGAGTTTTAAAAGAGATTTGCAACGGAAATAAATGAAAAACTTTTACTACAAGCAATGGTCGTTTGTTTTCATCATCATCATGCTTTCAAGTTGGTAAACTCGCATGTGATTCACAAACTCCCCTCGGCCTTTGCAATTGAAGTTTGGTAGTAAGAAAATGCAGAGAAGATGATATGCGAAAGTTGATCTTTTGATAGACAAGTTAAACGGTTACACAAGTGACCTATTTATACTAAACTATCTAACCACTGAGCATCTTTGATGACGTCAGGGTTGATAGTGACAGGAAACTATATGTAACTAACTACAAACACTACTAATACTAACTATCAGTGCTTAGCACTGTTACATTGATTATCTATCTAATGACTAAGCTTTGATCTCTATCCTCTGATCCTTGTAACTCTGGCAGACCTTTGCACCTTTGTGAAGTCAGATGATAGGAGAGCAGTCTTTAGGTAAAGCAGTGTATGTACAACAGAGGTTGTAACCTCTGATAGTTTAACCAAAGCTCGGATAGTGTTATTTGGCTTTGTATCATTTGTTCCTTTCATAGGGTTCAGTCCCAACAATGACTATACTTTCCTTGCGCTTCTCAAGGAACCGAGCGAATGATGCTTTGCGCGCTTGGGGGACAGCTGCATACAATAAACTTATCGTCAACTTCCATTCAAACAAACAAAAATCTATAAATATCTTGAAACTTATATAACTTAAAACACGCTACCAGATTGCATCACTTATTCAAGTGAGTTGATAACTCTCGGAGTATCCACTTTGCTAGAACGACCCACGGAGCCTTTAACTGTCTTAGCACCTTCTTCTTTGTTAGTGGGTCCCATAGGGTGTGACGACACAGACATCGGGCTCGAGATGGCTGAGCAGGGTTGTGCATTAATTGGTTGGGCCACGTAAACCACATCTCCTACAGGCGTTCTTGGAATGGGAACCGCAGCTTGAGCCCTTGGCTGTGGTGTGCTTGCAGAGGCACCATTTCCCGCCAAGAACATGATAGCTTGAGCCTGTATAAAATAGTCAACACGATAATCAAGACTCGAGCTTTTTCATCGATATTTGAGTTGTTACACGGGTTGATCTAAGTAAATTATATTATTTAACAGTGTTGACATAAATCTTGAAATGAAAGAAACGTTCGATTACTTCTTATGTTAATATTAAATTACAATGGACTGAAGAAAAAACTAAAAAAATCACAAATCAAAGATTTGTTTATACATCACATTTGTCAAGTAAAATTCACTTTTAGTAAAATGATTTTAATTCCTATTATCATAAAATAGTATGTCCCTATAGCATACACAATGTGTCCATACAAAGCAAACTCTAAACCATTTAGTGTTTAATTATCTGTATATACGTTAGTAACCCATGTATTACACGGGTTGAATAGAATCTAGCATATAGTTAGTAAAAAAAAAAGATTTAGACATTACTAAACGCTAACTTATTAAAATAATAAATAGAATACGAAATAGTGAAATGAAATGAGCAAGAAAAAAAAACTTTAGCTATATAATTGTGACACGTAATGCAACATATTACTTATTTAATTATATAGAGATTCAAATTAATAATAATAATAATAATAACAAAACTCAATATGCAAAACACAATGTATTCTTGTTCAGGGTATTCTACCTTTGGCTCATTTGAGTATATATGACTTCTTGTCCGGACATTTTCCACTTCACCAGGTCAACATTGATGTTCAGATAATTCCCTTCTCTTATGATAAGAAAGGCAATATATATATATATATATATATATATATATATATATATATATATATATATATATATATATATATATAGGATCCGGTTCAAGGGAGAACCACTCCCAGTTACGAGAATCGTGAGAACCACTCTCTACCAATCAAATAATGCCACATATCCACTATTTATATTAAACATTGAAGGTTATGTTGATCATTTACTCTAAGTCTCATATCTAATCTCTCTCTCCCTTTCAAGTCTTCTCAGACTTTATATTCATGTTTACTCTAAGTGTCATATCAACCCCATTTTTGCAGTCATAAATTTCATCGGAAACTCTAAGCCAAACTCCCTTTGTTTTCAAAGCTGAAAAAAGTTTTTTTTTTAAGTTTTGTAAAGCCGTAAAAAAGCGGGGTGTAAAAAAAGTTTAAACCCCGGGGGGGGGGGGGGGGGGGGGGGTGAAAAGTGTAACCCCGGGAGTAAAAAAAGTTTAAACCCAAAGCGTGTAAAAAGAGCAAAACCACGGCGTAAAAAATTAAAACCAAGGCGTAATTTTTTTTAAATCGAGGCGTAAAAAAGTTTCAAACCGGGGCGAAAAAGGTTTTTAAAACCAACGTAAAAACGGGGCGTAAAAAACAACGCGTAAAAAAAGCGGGGCGTAAAAACGGGGGCATATAATTTTTTTTAAATCGGGGAGTAAAAAACGGGGCGTAAAAAAGTTAAAAAACGGGACGTAAAAACAGGGGCGTAAAAACGAGGGCGTATAATTTTTTTTAATCGAGGCGTAAAAAAGTCTCAAACCGGGGCGAAAAAGGTTTTTAAAACCAACGTAAAAACGGGGCGTAAAAAAACGCGTAAAAAAAGCGGGACGTAAAAAACAGGGCGTAAAAACGGGGGCGTATAATTTTTTTTAAATCGGGGCGTAAAAAAGTTCAAAACCGCGGCGTAAAAACGGGGGCGTATAATTTTTTTTTTAAATCGGGGCGTATAATTTTTTTTTAAATCGGGGCGTAAAAAAAGTTTAAAAACGGGGCGTATAATTTTTTTCTTTAAATCGAGGCGTAAAAAAAGTTTCAAACAGGGGCGAAAAAGGTTTTTAAAACCAGCGTAAAAAACGCGTAAAAAAAGCGGGGCGTAAAAACGGGGCATATATTTTTTTTTTAAATCGGGGCGTAAAAACGGGGGCGTATAATAAAAAAACCGATTTCCAAATGTTTTTTAATAAAAAATTTATGATTTAATAAAAAACAATAATATAATAAGACAAAAAAATAATAAAAAAAAAATAAATACAATTTGACAAAAAAAACAATTTTACTAAAATACCCTTTTACCATTAAAATATAAAAAATATAATAAGACAAAAGAATTTAATATTACTTTTAATTAATTTTAATCTCATCCATTCATCATCCAAGATCCAATGGATAAAAGTAGTTCTTACGGTTCTCACAACTGAAAGTGGTTCTCATTTTACCCATCTCTTATATATATATATATATATATATATATATATTTTGTTCCCTTTTAATCCATAAGGAAATTTTAAAAAACATAACCAAGTGAGTTTGTTGTGAACATCCAATTTTTTATTTTTATTTTGAACTTCATATATGGATATAAAGCATTCAGCTGCTAGCTGGGAACTGAACAACAATTACAAAATCTCCACTATGTCAAAATTCGCCCATTTTTCCCATGCAAGGGATTTGAGCTTCGATCTACAACTAATCCACACGGACCACACACGCATCCTCTTTAATGAGGTCAACCAATTTCTTAGCCAGGATAAATCTTTCTGTAAACACTATAGCGTTTCTCGCTTCCCATAATCTCCAAACCGTCGCCAGTGCTACAACCATGGCCACTTTCTTCCATCTTTTAGAAGCTCTTTGGTTTCTAATCCGCTGGAGCATGTCCCCCACTGTATTTAAGTTAACTGGTATGGAAACTTTGATCCATCTGAAGATAAGCCATCAAACATTCAACAAATATGTGATCTGTAGCCTCGTCCCGCAACCCACATCTTTGACACGCTAGATCCGATATGGCCACTCCTTTCATCGCTAAGGAAACTTTAGACACTATTCTTCCCATTGCTCACCTTAAACTGATGTCCTCCAATCTACAAAATGGAGGGAAAGGCAAATCATAAAGTGAAAAGAAATATAAATAAAAACAATATATTATCCAATAATATGCCTGTTACATGTTTGATTATTGGTGGTGAAAATAAAGCAGAGGCAAAGACATCTCTCTATTGATATATCTATTTCATATTATAACATGTTTAGGTTATTTCATACCACTTAGTCCTACCTAATTATATAGTAACATACATTAATCACAAAGATGATCCAAGAGTCAGCACACTCATTTTATAGCCTGAGAGATAAAAGTAAAAAAAGGCTAGAAAAAACCAGCTAAACTGTGTATTCACTTTTGATACGCTTTACAAATCATACATGAACAATTTCATGAGTCATCTATTTGTTTGCTGAGGGGAACCAAAGGGTCGAGATGGTTCGTTGATCGCGTTTACCAGAATTTGTTAGATTTTAATATATAAAATCGAGTTATTTTCAACAAAAACATGGATTGCACCTTTAGTTATAACATGCATATAGGATAACCTTATTTTAACCCTGGTAGAAAGTTCATGTTCCGCTGTTGATGTTTACATCAGTATGTCTCAAAATATACACTTATGTATGGGTATTGATAAATAACTTGAATAAATACCCAAAATATATAATTCATTGATGTGAAACCTTTTGGATAAAACTATTATATACTCAATGAAAGTTAACCAACAACACAGAAGCCTGCCTAAACCAAAAACATAAACAATTATCAGCTCATAGAAGCTCTAGTTTATAACCAAGAACCACAAATAACGAAGACAAAATTCCAAGCAATCAACAACCCAGGAACCCTGATTCGAAACCCAAAATATACAGAGATAATAAAAAAACTTGTTCATTAGAGTTGGAATACATTACCTTAGATAGTAGCCAATCGAGCCCGCTCAATTGATGAATTTGGATTGAAAAACCCCAATATTCAATACGTGTAAATTTAACAAATCATATATCCTTCGGAATGCAAATTTGATCAGCAAATTATAGAGTTATCAAACATTATGTTCTTGTTCTTGATATAATTCCTGGTACTGCATTGATCTCTTTTTTTTTTCTTGCACATGGACCCTCTAGGATTTAAATATATCACATGTCAATCCTTTTAAACATCAGTAGTGCAAAAGGTAAATAAAATTGAAGGGGGAAACATCAAATCAAATGAAAAATAAACGATTTTTGATGTTCCATTTCTCATAACATCAGCAAAGATAACGATTACCTCAACGCCATACTTTATCGCGAGACCGGCAAGTGTATCAAATTTCGTGACAGTATGGTCAAGATATCTCTAACCGCCATCATCTAAGCTCGAAGCACCACCAACAAATTAAACAACAGATAAAGGTCAAGTCAAAGAAGCCTGAGAATGATCAGAAATCAACTTCGTGTTCAGAGAAATAACTGAGTGTTTCGGTGACCAAGAGCTGAGTGGAAATGATTAGAGCCCTGGAATAATCAGCTTAAACGTATTCACATATTGATTGATAAAAAAACACAAATCAAATTTCTATTTATTATACTACAAACATGCAAGGTTAGTACTAAATTTTGCTATTAGCAGGTTAAAAAGTTATAAAGCCGTGGTGCCACTCGTCCTGATCTTGGAGTATAGGTAAATTCATCAATTATTCAAGATAACAGACTAATAAACCTGAGAGTGAATAATTTTGCTGAAACCACTAAACACTTCTTCAAGCTGCCGCTCTGTGATGTCCCATGACAGCCCTCCGAATAGATTTCAATGATAAAAATACCTAAAAAATTACATACAACATATAAAGAGACTTCGACGCTTAACACTGCGCTTGACCTTCTTCATTTGTGACATAACAGTCAACACCTGTGCGATAGAAGTCCACAATGCGTTTCTGCACCCACTACAACAGATACACATTACAAACTTGACATCAAAAACTAAGCCCAAGTATAACTCAGTAAAGCCAAATAATAATTTAATAAGATCAATACCTAGGTGCAGTCCCACCCCCACTCATGATTCTTTGATTACCGTATGATTGTCAAAACCCATCTTCAACCCTTTTATGTTGGGGTTCCGAACAATCATATTGGGCCTTTAACAGGTAAACTTATCTCTTTTATGCCTCCCCTAAAAGAACCCTAACATGTTAACTCACGGAACAAATCAAACACTTGGTGTACACAAGCTTTTGCCCACCTCATTTTGTTACATCGCACCTAAATTTATCCCAGTTTAATTACGTTCGCTCAATTACGTTTGTATTTAAACAAATAACATCAAACATTATAATAATAATCTAAAACCCATATGAAAATAGGGCATTTCAAGACGAACAAACACTATAAAATGATCAAAAACAAAGAATGAATTCAGAAAAAATAAGTTTCAACAACTTTTTACAAAGTAACCTCAAACAGCAACTCACGCCGCCATTAGCGTGATCGTAGAAGCGTGGCGTGTGAATAGAAATGAGGAAAGGAAAGCAATCTGAAATCAACAAATAGTTAACGAAAACACACTAATTTATCAAACAATTTGACATAGATTCGGGGAAAAAAATGTTAAACTTGTGAAATTAACATATAAAACCAATGAAGCGATCATACATGTTGAAATCGAATAAAAAGATCCGATGATTATGGATGGATGAATGGCGAAAAGAGAGAACATAGAGAGGCTGGATCAATATAATTAGGATTTTAGATATACCTGTTTAAATGGAATGAAAAGATTCCACAAACTCTTAACATTATTTAAAAATAAGAAACCCTAAACACTAATAATTAAACATTTAGAAACATATAGCAAACAATTGAAAAGAAAGAAAAATCGACGATGCTACTGTGTGTTTAGTGAGGACGACACAAAGTGATGAAGGGGATGAATACATGACAAACCATCAATATAACCATCGATTTCCATGTAGATGGCAACGATTATGTGGTGAGCTGCACGATTATGTGGTGAACTGTTGTGGATAACCTCTAGGGTTTGCCTTCTATAGGTTGTGCATCGAATGCAGGGGAGAATCGGTGGAGAGTGAAGGCAGATTGAACGTATTAGGGTTTGGTGAATGAGTGATTTAGGGGTGAATGAGTAATTTAGGTATTTTAGAAGCAATATATACTCGACTCAGAATCTGGATCCCGCCTTAACCCATTAACAAATAAAATTGACTCATCTATTTTCCCGTCTGAGGTTGCACCACAACGCGACACGTGTCCCCTATCTTATTTGTTTATATAATATATAGATATGTCTTGATTGAGTCCATATTTCATCTTTTCTAGTAACCCTTTTGTTAAAACTTAATGATTCTTGCAATCTGGTTGTTGGTGGTGGCGGATGGTGGGTGAGCAGACGGTGTGGCCGTAGCCGGTAGAGATAGGTGGTGGCGGTGGGGTAGGTTAATTACACACAGAGAGGGGGGGGGGGGGGTATTTATGTGTTTGTACATATAATATATATCAACCATGAAAACAAAGGACGTAACGTGTAAGAGTTTGCATACATCAAGTATGTTTTTTTGTACTTTTTGAAAGTAAAGGATATAGCTTTCAATTTGGTGTCAACGTAAAGCACGATTTTTGTAATTTACTCTATTATATATGGTTAGAAGTTGGCTACAAAGTCCAAATTTTCTAAAAAGTGTAAAAAAAAGTCATAAAACGCTACAATGTCAACCATAAACCACACAAAAAAAACCCACAAATAACACAATGATTACTAAAATATCATATGTGTGGGTTTTGTGTAGTGTTTTGGATAATAAGCCTCTGATTGTGGAATAACAAACATTATTGTGTTTTATGTTGATTAGCATATAATGTTTTATATTCATAGTTCTACGATAATGTGTTTGAAGTTTTTCTGTACTATTACGGTTTAAATATGGTGTTTAGTAATCTTCTCTCTATTATTTGTGGTTTTAGGTGTGTTTTATGATTGAAATTATATTATTTACGACTTTTTACACTTGTTAGGAAATTTGGACTTTGTCGTCGAATCTCACCCTATCTCATATATATATATATATATGTATATACATACATCTCTGTGTATATATAGAGGATTCAGTTCAAATGAGAACCACCATTAGTTGCGAGAACCGCGAGAACTAGGTCATCCAAAAGGTTTTTCCGAATTATTTTTTCTCAAAAGTCGTAAAAACAATCACTTGTAAAAAAACTTGCATCAGTCACAACTACCGACTCGACAATTTTTTTAAATTTTTTTTTACAGATGTGTTTGTAATTTTTCATCTACGTTTGTGTAAATATTTTTGACCCAACTCGCGCCGGATCAAAAAGTTCTCGCGGTTCTCGCCACTCAATGTGGTTCTCAGTTTACCCTTCCCATATATATATATATAGACATACACATACCTAATAAAAACATTGGAGAAAGAAACGTACTATTATATATGTGTAATATAAAAAACGCCTCTGGGACTGCAATCACTTTTCCTTGTAGTCTACAGTGTGTTTTTCAGGAGTTTTTTAGTTTTCTCATTTATAAAGAGTTTTCTGTTGGTCCTCTCTCTCTCTATTAAGTTTTTTTCAATTGAGTTTTTGTAATAAGGATTTTAATGAGGCAATATAACTGATCCAATAGTATCTGTTTATCTTATACGTCTCGAGGTACCAATCTAACATCCCGAAGCATGCTGTTAATTGTGTGTTATACGCACTTCAATCTTTTTCATGTACTTATGGTTTTGTCCTATTAGGTTTACCAGCAAAAGTTTTTAATAAGTTAACATCTGCAAGTGTTTTAAGAGGATGCGTTGATACATTTTGTGGGGCACGGTCTCCTCTACCAAAAAAAAAATATATTAAGTCTCCACTAGTTGGGTATGCTTATGATGAATATATTAGATCTACATAAAGCATGGTCTCGGTCAAAGTTACATGTTAATATACAGTATGGCGACAATTTCTTACAGAAAAAAGCAAACCACGAAAACATTAGTAGATTATAATTAACACACATCAATATATGATATCAGTCAAGAATGCATGCAACTAAGATTAATGACCTAACATATACAAGAAACATGTTGTTTGGTGACATGAGCAAAAATGCACATGGTTTTGGTATAAATCAAACCCACCTTTTTTTTGGTTTTGCTAAAAATATATAAGAAATACACTTATTTTGGTTTATTTTTTATTTTCAGGACATTAGAACCCATATCGACTAAAGGAAGCAAAACCAGACAAAAAACTGAAGAAATGCCGAAAAATGGTCGAGACACGCTCCATGTCCCCAAACATGCCCCGTATATCAAATCCGAAGACAACAACACCTTCTAAAGACCACCCTTTGAAGTCTAGACAAAAAATGGCCGATACATGCCCCATGTCTCAATCACTAAACGACAAAATGAGATTTTAAAATATTTCAAAGATCACGTGAGGCCCAAAAGGCTGACCACAAGCCGTGTTTAGGAGATACGCTTCGTGCCTGGGCAATACCTAACTACCTGTTATCTTTACTCGACATGGCCATGCCAGCGAGGCCCGCCCGTGTCTAAACCTCAAGCAGCCTATAAAAAGGGTCTTAAGCCACCATTTTCACTTGCTCTATTCTCTTCTCTTCTAACCACTATCTCTAATCATTGTAATCATTAAGTAAAACTCAAGAATCATTAGTGTAATTAGCCTTTTAATGATTAATATAATTTTTTAAGTTTGGTGAAAAATATCCCCATGGTCATTCTTGGCTAAGGTTCTTGTGGGTGATTGGGGAAACATACCCCTTGATGGGAGTAAACTAAAGTAAGCTATGAATTAACAAGAGGTGTGTATGTGTGCGTGTTAATGACTTTAGGTAAGAATGTACTTATTGAAAGTGAGTCGAACATTCGTGTCGCTGCTAACGCGGGGCATGTAATCTTTCGACTTAACGTTTAAAAAGTACCAACTATCTTGTGTCGTTGTTAACGCGGGACATTGCTGTTTTCTATATCTGTGTAGAGTCCAAACTTGATGCCTCGAAATGGGGTTAAAGGTTTTGGTACAGGACTTTGGGTTGGTAAGCTCTTGCCAAAGCGTGGCGATAAGATCAAAGCGCGGCGATAAGATCAAAGCGCGGAGGACTTTGTTTATATAAAAATAACCACATTTGTGGAATTGACGCCTCACCAAGGGAACTATTGTCAGAAGTAACATAAACCCCTTAAATTATTTTCTTACTTAATACTAGACCACAATGGTATATAGTTACCCTGCTGACGCGGCAATATCGTTGTGGTTTCCGACCTTGCGTGACGTATCCCAGTTGATTCAAAGCAATATGGTCGAGTGTACGAGGGTCCCTAAAAAGAACACAACTTTATGCATTAATAGAATACAACTTCTCATTTGACAATCGGGCTCTTTTTATCCATGGCAAGTTTTAGTTAAGAAAGCGTTAAGAGGTAAACATATTCCAAACACCCCTTTCCTTATCATTGATTACTACACTTTTTATTTTATAGAAGTTGACAAAGACTCGGTACTAAAAGTTGTATCCTTCGACGGACTCTGTATCTTACCATCACTATATTACACCAATGATGAGTGCACTTGCCCAATATGTGTAGTGTGATAATATTTATCGTGTTTTTATAAATATTAAAACATGCACAAATGTATTACATGACTAAAATATACACTTTTTATATGCACAATACGACACATCATTCAGATTAAATAAAAAATGAATTCAAAGATCATCTATGAACATAAGGTAGCTTGAATAGTTTAAGTTAAAGAAGACTACATCCAAGTTTATGTCAAACGCATGTCACTGAAAATTGGACTATTATCTATACATCTTAAAAGAAAAAGTCGGTGGCTTTTACAACACCGACGCCCTACCTTTCAAACTTTGACACCACAACCCCCTTTACTTTGAAATTTCATAACCACACCCTCATCTTTCAAACTTTGCCAGCACCACTTCTCTACTTTGCTTTTCCACCATCACCTCCTCAACTTTTACACATTTACGCCACCACTCCTCTACTTTTACATTTTCACACCACTCCCTCATCTTTTACACATTTTCGCTACCATCCATCTGCTTTTACAATTTGCCTTTTTTAGACTTTGCGTTTTTACCCCCTACACTAATACTCCATTTATACATCCGCCCAACTTTAAAAAATTATAATTGTAACCCCTAGACTAGGGGTGTTCACGGTCCGGTTTTGATGATTTTGGGGTCAAACTGTACACCGAACCGTTAGTAACGGTTTTTGCTCATCAAAAACCAAAGTCGAACTGTTGAAAATAAAAAACGAACCAAACCAAACCATTAACGGTTTGGGTCCGATTTGGTTTCACGGTTTGGGCTCTATTGGGCTTTTATACAAGTTTAAAAAATGCTAATATAAGATGTTAAAATATGCCAATGCTAAATTAACATGCTTCTAAGAATTTAGTCAAGCTGTCAATATTAGTGGTTGTCAAAAAATTAAACTGTTAAACTACAAGCTATTACATAATTTAATTAGCTGCCCCAAATTTAAGCTTAGAATAAGCTGTTAAAATAGACAAATAAGTTGTATAAAATAAAATCGAATTAGCTAAATATAATATGAAACCATCAGTGTATTGCTATTTGGGCATATGCTATGCTATAACTAAAACAAAATTCAATTAGCTAAATATAATATGAAAAATTATTAATAATTATATATAGTTCTAATATAAAAAATAAATTTTATATATATAGTTAAATCCTACGGTCCGGTCCGGTTTTATCCAGCCGGTTTTTGGTAAAAAAACCGTAAGCCAAACCGTTCATTACGTTTGAATATTTGAAGCTGACCGACCGCAAGCTAAAAAAAACGACCACGAAGCCAAACCATTGACCGGTTTGGCCGGTTTCGCGGTTTTAAGCCGAGTCGTGAACACCCCTACCCTAGACTACTACTCCTACTTTTACAAATTTCATTGCATTGTGTTTTACGAAATGTCTCAATCATTGGGTTTTACACTTCGTGTCTACCTTCGGGTTTTAAACTTTTTTTGTAATTGTCTTTTACGCATTGTGTTTTGCACTTTTTTTGTAATTGTCTTTTACACACTGCGTTTTATGAATCGTGTATTGTCTTACTACACGTTTCCATCCGCCACGCGGCGGGCAAAACCCCCTATCGTTCTTTACTACGAAAAATACTATTTTTACGTGCGTATTTCTATGTACGTGTGCGTATAAATTCAATTTGTTTTACTTTCGACGTGAACTTTTTTTTGAAACGAGTTAGGTTAAATATAATACGATTTAATTGTTATATTATGTAAGTTCATAGTTGGTTCACATCACGATGTAAATTTTGCTCCAAACATAGTAGAGTCACATATAATACGTTTCATTCGACAATATAAATTAAATTTACTTTACGTTTTGACCACGTCGCACCCGTCGCAAAGTGCGAGGGGTAAAAGTAATATTATATTATATATTAAACCTCATGATCTTGGTCTTTCCCTTGCAAAACATTCATTTTTACCCAATGTGTTTTTTTTGTTATTTTGTGATTTTAAAAAAAGTCTAATTAATCCCTTTTGATTACACATGTCAATTCGTCATTTATACACATTTCATGTTTTTTTTGTACTTTTCCTATGCATGAGTCAGATAACATATAATACACTATAAATTCGATTTAATTTACATTTTATCCAACCGCAATGCTTATATAGGCTACATTGAGTTAAATCAAATACATTGAAACATACGTTTTCTTATGATTAACACATCATATAACGCTTGAAATTTGAATTAATGTGTTCGATGTTGCAATGGGCATGCAGCGCATCGCCCACGAATCATATTAGTAGTATAGACCGAAAAAAATATCTTAAATTGAGAGAACACTGTATAGGATACATATTTTTTCCTTAACTAAATTTTATCACTGGACTATATTACTAAGCTTTTTAATAAGTCATCGAAGTGATCATGTAGTATTAGTTAATTTAGGTTATAAAGAACCGGACCAACATTACCCAATAGTACTATATTAATATTTTATGGTGTATAATACATAACTAGTAGTCGGACCTATGTAAAACATGGGTAGTTTTAGTAACGTTTTATTATATTAATTGGTAAGTAATTATCGGTTCATTTAGATTGTCGGGAATTTGACATATATTGACATTCAAAGTCATTGTCCAGTAGGCAGAAAAGTTAAAAATAAGTCTAATTAATACATAACAAACAACATTTGGTTCAAGTTGTAGTTAAATATTATACATAACCACATAATATTGGATCTTCTTTCTTTCAATCTTTGTAAGAATAATTCTTGTTCATGTATGTGGTTAACCCGTGTGCCGACACGGGGCAGTGTTTAGAAAATTTACATAACACTTATACTAAATAACGAATCACTATACATTTTAGAAAACCATGCAAACCATATTTTACATACCAAATTTTATTAAACAAGGAATCACAATGACATAACATGTCATAAAAAAACCAAACTAAAAAGATATATAACTACTTATAAAGATATAATATATTAAAAAGATATATCTCCAAGCACTATTCAAATTTGTCAACCTTCTAAAACAATATATAGAAACATATTATATATAACTTTAATTGTATACCTTATATAGAGTACAATATTTAAAAGATTACCAAATGGAAAACTTCCAACTGGTTATACATCCTATCCTCAATATTCGAATTAGTCAAAACATCATTACATGACCATTAATTTGCAAAAGTTAGACTCCCCCTCACAAAAAAATGTGAGAATAGAAAGCTCAAGGTTTATCATAGCTTACCGATTCAATAACTCTAATCTCCTCTCTGCAGCAGCAATTCTCTTCTCCCTCTCTTCAACATCAATATCATTCTGCAATGCTCAGGTTCTATATATATCAATACTCAGAAAGTAAATCAAATGCGGAAACAATTTAACAATTTATATATATCATATCAATACTGAAAAAGTAAAATGTGATAAGAAAAATTAATACGATTAAAATATATGGCATTAAGAACAACAACAGTTACATCGAGTACTAAATTAAAAAACTTTCAGATCTAACAATAACAATCGGAAATTTAAAATTCTAGCAACAAGAATTAAACTACTTCTAACTCTATACTTGCGACCACACACGAGCCAACTATTACAAACATAAAACCTATTCAAATCCAAGCAAACTAAAACAACCAAATCAAGACAAAATACAATTCAAACAAAATACCATCAATCCTCAAAACTCTATCGGCTTCTATAGTCGACGCGTCAACATCCATCTTCAAAGCTTCTATGCTAAGGCTTGAAATTTTGTAAAAATGGACACTTCAGGTTCAAACACTCAAGTGTCAAAACATGAGTTAATGGTAGAAATTGATGGAATATGTGCAAGTTGTGCCATTAAAGCACACTTGTAATTTGAATTGAGTTAATGGTAGTAATTGAGTTATAATTTTGAAAGCAAACTAAGGCCGATGAGAGTACGTACGTGAGAAAGGTTTTACTGGCTTTCTGTCTTTAGAAAAACACCTTAGTAATCCAATCTTAATATTGCGGTAGTCGAAGAAGATGAAGAAGATGTGGGATATGAGGAACAAAACACAAGTGAGAGCAGTTCTTTGTCTTAGTACCTGATTTTCAATAAACAAAGAAATAATACATATTTTTTTTATGATAGCACAACTATAAAACTAATTCATAAAATCAAAAATAACATGAAACAGGCAAGAATTATGAATTTTATGAAAATCAGCTACTTCATTTACTATTCCAATCCTAGAAAGATGATATTCCATGTCTTTGGCATCATCATCAATATGTTCAATTAAAAATACATGAAATTCCTTACCTTGTCGCTGGGTAATAGCATCACAGTTGTCCAAGTTGTGACTGAATCCGTAGTCGTTGTTGAATCCTCACCGCCGAACTCACTTCACCGTTGCATGTCACCATCTTCACCGACACATTTATAAAAGATTGTAATCATTTAGCCTATTGGGTGATTTTCGACCAATTTGACTCGTTCCCTTATCCTTTTTAACTTGACAACCAGTTTGAGATGAAACACAATCACACAGCCCAAATATATCCAATCTTAATTATACGGGTTGAAAATGACACTTCTAAAAGCATGAACAAATGAACAATAGTACCTTACGAACTGACTTTGTCGCAGTAGCAATCACCGCCGCCATTACTGGAACATCTGAAAATTTTTGCTTAAGACACCCCTCGTACTCTATAATCTGGACGAAATCAACGGACAAAAATTATAAAAAAATATATTAAGTGTTTATAAGTGTGTATGCTTTTCGAAAAGAAAAAGTAAAACATATATGTTGGCTAAAGAGTCCAAGCTCATAAGCAAAAGTCATAGTTTCCTAGGCGCAAGGCTCAAGGAGGCGCATCCAACTCGCCTCAATCAAGTTGCGCCATTATTCAATATATTATATTATTATTAATATAGCATAACTCTGCATCTTTCTAAAAGTTTAAGTTTTCATGTATATCCTTTTAAGTTTCGGAAACTCTCACAATATCATTTTTACCCATTCTATAGTAGATAAATCCAAAATAAATAGGAAAACAATGATAGTATTAAGAATCATTTCTCCGCGTGTTGCTCTCATAGTTTATACAGTTGATCATATTAATTTAAAATAGGATGGGTAGATATAATATTTTGAGATTTAGAAAGGATACATTTTAATTTTTAATTTTGAGAACGGTACACACACATATAGGGATGAGCAAATAGTACCGGGTACTGAACTGATACCGAATTTCCTGAACCGGTTTGATTTTCGGTACCAACATTTAGTGTTTTCGGTACCAGTACGGTATGGTAGGTATTTACCTTCAAATACCGGTCAATACAGTCCCGAACCGTACCAAACTATGTATTTTCGGTTCCTATACTCGTACCCATTTTTTTAGGATTTTCATTACCAGTATTTTCGGTTTCGGTACCGATTAAATACCGGTTGGTACCAAGCTCATCTATGCACACCCATATACCTTTTCTTTTGCAATACTTTACACAATACACAAAAACTGAAATAATTATGACCTGGCATGTTTCAACCTACCTACACACCACGACATTTTATTCTTTTAACAATTTACTAAAATATATCTCAAATCAAACATCATCGACTAAATGTTAAAGAAAGATCTCTTATATTATATCCTATCAGATCTTAGAATAATAAAAGAATTCTGACCATGATATGGAAGGAGTAGATATGATGATCCATCATATTCCCAGTAACCATGAAATGATGAGCAGATAGCAACAAAACTGTCCATTAAAAATCATTCACACAAAAACTATGCCAATAAAACAGCCTCATTACTTATCTCAGTAATAAAATGTAGTTCAAACAACAAATTTCTTACTTGAGAAAAGAGTATAGTCATGGCACCTTTGTTTCTTTGGCTTCACTCTTTCACTTAAAGAAGGGCATTTGACAAAACCACAACTGCAAGGCCGCAAGTCTTATTCCTTCTCACTATTCTTCTTCAATCTCTTTCTCTCTCTCTCCACATCTCATTCCTAAAAAACATCACTGTTTCACTTCAAACCATAATTTACTCAGCTTCGCCACCTACATTACATAATGAGAACACATTACTCTTTTTGGGACCAACCTGAGAGAAATTATGAGGAAACGACGATGTTAAGCTTGTAGGCCACACGTAATACGCAAATAATATCTATATTAAAAATGTAAATAAATTAACTAATCAAGTTATCGGGTTAGAGTTAATACCAAGAATTCGAGTGTCAGTCTGAGCTTGTTAACCAACTTTGACTGAGTTGAATCAGTTGACTGGGTTTGACTGAGTTGAATCGGTTTACTGGGCTTGACTGAGTTGACTCGTCCCACTCTTCGAGTTGACCAAGCTTTGGCCAAGGCCCGAACATAACAAAACAGTACCGAATTTTGTGATGGCACATAGTGTGCCTCAAGCTGTCGAAATGCTTGACTACATTGCCCGCTTGCATTCTATCTTGGAGATCCAAAGGACTAAAACCATCATCATCTAATGTCATTTCACCAAAGTTATGCTAGAAATCAGTATTAGAAGTTAATATTATACCAAATGATTGGAAGTCAGTATTGTACCTTCTTTAGACCCGAATCGGTATTTTTCTCCAAATGATTAGAAGTCAGTATTATACCTTCTTTAGAGTTATCGGAAAACTCTTTGCATGATTGTTTTCCCATTTGGTATTTCTGCAAATACATATGTGGCGTGAATTTAAGCGAGAAAAAATCTCAATGAAATAAAAACGTGATATTAAATAAAAACGTAAAATATAGAAAGCCTCAAAAGTAACGGTGTCTTGATGTACATTTTGAATCTAATTTCGTTTATATAAAATTCAAAATATAATTTACCTCAGCCGTAGACACATGGCGTTTCAACTCAACTCAACTCAAGACCAGGGCATATTCATTTAAGCTTTCAAGCATTACCATTGTTCAATCAAAGCTTCTTTTTGCTGAACGTATGATATCAAAGGGTGGTGATCCTGTGTGACGAGCACTGGCAGCCTCATAATCTAATACAAATTTGGGCCCGGTTCATGAAGCAGCACAGGCCAAAAACCTTGGACTCTCACATATGGTTTGGGAGCCTGGTGCTCTGGGCAGGGCTTTCAAAACACGACTTGGGTCATTGAAACTTGCTACCCCTGGGACAGAGCCTTCTACTTCCTAAATTGTCCTGAATAGCAATTCGTACAACTGTCCAAAAAGGTAAGAGACCATATAAATTTTGTACATAAAAAAGATGATAAACATTAAACCCTTCACATAATTGTGGAGATGGTAGGAGGAAAGTTATTGTTCTTAATCTTCACGTTAGAATTCAATTCTTCAATACCAACGCTTCAAAAACTTCTTTGCATCTACAAAAACGCAAACAAATGCTTTTAGTAATAACCATGTGGTAAAGAAAGAAAAAAATAGAATAAGAATGGGTGTCAAAATCATTTACAAATCTCTTCTGAAAGAACTTATAGTTCTTCCTTTTATCTTCTCATTGAACCACCCATTACTACATGCACTCTATAATAAAATATACAAAAAGAAAAAGAAAAATCACTTAGAACAGAAGTTTTTCATCTATAAACCTTCCTTCTTTAGAAAGCGCGTACCTTTACGGAGATCATGAGTACCATAACAACTACTTGTGATGTGAGATCATTTTTCCTATGCATACCTGAATTTAATTATATGTAATATCAAGATGACAAATACGACAACATTTGATACTGATAAGATACCAGGTTCTGGCTGTAATTGTATAGGAATTATTAAAAGAATATTTCAGTATTACTATAAAAAGAAAGAAGCAACCTGGTTTAATAAATTGGGTAAATCCGGAGCTCTGCCTGGGATATCATTGTTGGAAACGGAATAGTCAATACCTCTGCAATTGTCGATTTGCAATCGTTATAAAAATTACCCAAAAGATATTACTTACTTTCAATATAAACAAAAATATGATGAAAAAATTATAAATTTATTAACAAATTCCGGAAACTCACAAACTATCTACCAGTTTACTCATATTTTGTGTAGTAAACAATTCGGTTCTTAAATACAAGTAATCAATAACTAAACTTCAACAATCCGACTTCATAACGCAGAAAAAAGAATCAAATCGATAAACACAACGCCTAGGACAACCTAAAAAACATCAAAGTTTTTAAAGGTTTATTGTTAGATTGGTTAACAATTTCATGTTCTTTTGAGACTTTTTCAAATCTAAATAGCTCACATTGGCCTAGAGCTACTCTTGTGCATTTGAAGCTACACTCTTTTCCGCCAACAACTCATCTGGACGGTGCGCTTCAATTCTTGAAACAATCATCTTCAAATGATCCATTTCCTAATAGAAAGAAAGATAAGATACATAAGATACACAGTTTACAAAACCATATAGCAATGGATTTCTAAAAAGCTCTAATTTCTTAAACGATTTGTAAAGATTCGTCAAAAATAGAGTAGAATTCTAATGAAAACATACATGCGATTAACAACGAAGAATAGTGAGAATACATAAATCTGAGATCAACGAAATACACGATTAAAGAAAATAACTATAGATTACATATGATAAACACACAACTCATCAAAACAAACGATTGCATACATCATATTGTGTTAAAGACATTAAAGATTGAGAAAAAAAAGTTACGTGTTGCTCACTTGCTTCCCTCAAAATGCCAATGGAGTATCTTCCCTAGTAGCCGGATCTTCAACGACACACTCTTCTTACACTTCTGATCTGATTTCAAACCGCTATTATCATCCACACTGTGTCCACTCGCCGTCACAGTTGTCCTCAACAGGGCGGTGTTTAGAATCTAGTTGTCTCAACGGTGGTGATTTAGGTGTTTAGAAACCCTAGCGGTGGTGATTTAGGTGTTTGTAGTGGTGGTGGTTGGCTGGCTCTGCTTAGAGGGGTGAGAGAACAGAGAATGGAGAGAGAGAGGGAGAAATAGAACGATGATTATGTTATATATGCATATGGTTTGAATTTTGAATCAGGAGCCATAATTTTGAATTTTGAATGTGGGAGAGGTTTTGAATTTTGAATGATGAGTAGAAGTTTGAATTTGAAATATGTAAAATGAATTATGATGTAATAATGACTTAAGATTTTCATTGTTGGATGGCTTCATGAGCTGACACATAAGCAAAGATGATGTCAGCGGCTTTCTTCTTTTATAGAGAAGGGAGATTTTGAAAGTTCTATGAATTCAGATTATTTTAGGCGGGGTCTAATGCTTACGGGCTTTTGAATTTGTAATATATATTTACACACACGATGTATGTGTTTATGATTTATTTGAATAGATTTTGAGTTTCTCTCATGTTTTTTTCTCTCTCTTATGGACACATATCTAATCAAATACTAATAAAAGACTCCATTAAATACTATATACCATTCCCTTGTTCAGTTCTTTAATAATTAATATTATTAATTAAATAAAAATACTATCTCCTTCAATTCATTAATCTTATTATTAATTAATTAATTAATATCCTTAATAATATAAACACACCTTTTTACAACATCTGATCATCAGTATCTATATAATATCTCACAAATATTAGTAACTATCTACAAAGTATCTCACAAATATTATTACTAATGTTACGTTTAAATATTTAATATGTTTTATGGTTTACTTGTGTATTGATCATATACTTTTGACTTATCTAAAATAAGATTAGTTATTTCGTAAAAATCCTACGTACAATAATAATTCTAAATAATCTCATGTGGCAATACCTCCTTATCCTTTAAAGGATATGTTTAAAATATCTATTAAATCATTTATCAATTTCATATAATAATAATAATATGGTAAAATAACAGGTTAATCTGATGCTTGAAACCAGTGTATTTTCGTGCTTTGAAAACATATGTAATACTATATTTAATGTTATTATTTGGTTAAGAAAATATGGTTCAACTTTTTTCCTTTTTTGGCTTTTCTTAATTTATATTTTAACTGTAGTTCCTTTGATTCATTTTTAATTATTATTTTAAGCAAACGGTCATTATATTTTATAATATGTTAATATCTAAGTTATGATATTTTATGGGAACCAAAATATCTTTTTAATAACTTTGATATAAGTGTATACTTACCCGATGTTTTGAATAGACTTAAATTTTAAGGCTTGCCAAACCGTAGATTATTACCAAAAGTCAGTGTTCCAATAACGTTATCAAAAATATTGAATGGTTTATGCAACGGAACTCAAGTACAGGTCCAATCACCGGGTGATTAGTTTATTCCTAGATTTCGATTAATACCGTCAGATAAAAGGATCACGTTTAAATTTAAAAGAAGACGGTTTCCTCTCGTCGTATGTTTTGCCATGACGATAACTAAAGTCAAAGGCAGTTGCTATGTAAAGTTGGTTTATTTCTAAAAGAATCGGTTTTTACACATGACCAATAATATGTCGCTTGTGTAAGGTAAAAAATTCACTCATGTAAATTTAATTTATGAAGATATTATAAAATTACATGATTTATATACATCCTTAAACCCGTGTAATAAACAGGTCTTATAATCTCGAATGTATATATAGAGAGAGGCGTGTGTGTGTGAGATGTTGTAAAATGATACACTTGTCTACACTATCACACACCCTCCACTCATTGAGGTATACATGATTATTGGGAGTAACAATACAAGTTACTTATAGTATTTTCGTAAAGATAATAGGATCGTAAATCCGATAATTCTATTTTTTTTAAATGTGTGAATTATTCGCGAATGTTAGGAGGTCTAGCATACGTTGTCTTAATCGAATCCGCGCTAGAGAACCCCCTCGCATATTAGATCCCCAATTAAATCCCCTCAATGAGAAACCCCCATCACCCAGACTCGAACTTGAGACATGGAGGGGAAAACTCACCCGAGCCCACCAGAGTTGAAACTTAAATACCCGTGGCCACCACTAGAGCACTAGTTATGGTTAAATCCGATAGTTCTATTGGTTTACATACAAGTTACTTATAGTACTTTCGAAAATCGGCTCAGATCGTAAATCAGATAGCTCTATTGGTCTATTGATTTAACTAATCTAGTTATTCTTTTTTTTTTCGAACACGTACTGAAATTTATTAGAACAACAAACAGAAGCACAACCCAGAACCGAGGCAACCACAACGGAAACAGCCCAATAAGCAAAGTTACATGGCCAATCCTCTTCTATTTTTTTAGACCACTCTATATATACATTTATATCTAGATCTATGTTTAAACCATAAAAAAGCTAAGCTAAGAGATCTATCATCACCAATAACGTATTCTATTTCTATCTTGACATCTTTTCCCCCAAATAGCTTCTTGTTCTTCATCTTTCAAATTATTCTCATAAGGGAAACAACTATTTACTAATTTGAAAAAATAAAACACCAAAATATTTAAAAATAATAAAGAAACTTAGAACATTAATAATTTAAATATAAATAAGTTCAAATATGAATTATTTTTAACAGTTGAAATAAAACTAAAAATGGAAGAATATTTAAACTAACGAAGTACGATTTTAAATTATAAAACACATACTAAACTTTTTAAGTTTCAACAATTGTTTTCTATTTATTATTTTAAAATATGTGGTGCATCCCGCATCCCATACACTCTTTTTGACTCAAATGTTAAAAAGAAAGTACAAAACATGGATATTCAATAAATTGTAAAAATCATTTTTAATATGGGTTTTAGACAATATATATTTTCAAAAGTAACAAAGTGACCCCTCCATAACATTTTGGGGAAAAAATATTGGGGTTTAGTCATTTAACAATAACTTAAAAACCTAGAATATTCCTTTTGTCTACCTTACTAGTTTGATTTTTTTAGCAAAAATAATAATAAGTATTTAGAACCACACATTGTGGCGAGACCGTTAAACCGAAAAAAATACACGTAAAAATGTTGAAGCACGCATGCATGTTGCGGCATGCTAAATCACAAAATTTATAGCAAAATGTAATACATTTATTATAGAAAATAATAACTAAGCCGAAATAGTAAAAAAAAAACATTATTGAACTAGGTTTGAACTAATAATGGTAGTAGTAGTTGTTAAAAAATTTATAAGTATAGGGTTTAATAAAATTAAAAATAAACTATAAGGGTCATAGAAAACTATAATATACAACATACAATAAAAGTTTGTAAACTAAGCTTGGAAGTATGAGTATCTACCATCAAATTGAGTGACATTCAAATAACCACCAAGAAGGCATAAGGTACAACAAAACTAAGCACATATTAACTAAATAGTAACCGTGTGAGGGAAACCATATTTGATAAATAACTAAGGTCGTAGTTACCCGTGTGTTGCGTAGGGACGCGGTTGGAATTTAGAACGTATAGCACACCATGACAACCGATAAATAAGTTTGTAAAATTAATTAAAACGATATATTAAGGGGTTATGCTTTTGCGTCGTAACTCAGCTCTGAACATCAAAATAATAACAAAAGGTAAAACGATATAGTAAATAACAAAGGTAAAAATAAGGTTAACGAAAAAGAAAACGATGGAAACTTAATCGGTTCCGGCGCGCTGTCTATAGCAAAGAAAAAAGTTAAAAATATGCTCAAAAGAGTATCGACGTGTTCGTTAATAAATATTAAATTAAAAAAAAATCTTTGTCACACTCGTTATAGCAAAGAAAAATTAAAAAAAATATATCTAAAACAATTAACGTGTTCGTTAAAAAAACTATTTATAGATAGAAAAGTAATTTGTTTAAAGTAAAAGAAAAAAATATAATAGTTAAACAAATGGATTGGAAATTAAAAAAATACAACAAATGACAAATTAGAATAAATAAAAAAATAACTTGTAAATAAAAAAAATAACTTGTAAAACATGCATTAGATATAGTACAACACTATTAATCTTCTTTGATTTTATATTATATATAATGTAATATAATGCTTGATTAACAGATTTATCAAAATTTACCAGTTTGTTTTCAGGCAGTTTATGATTTTATTTGTTTCTTTCTGTTATAGATAATATTATAACACACACATATATATGTGTGTGTTTCAATTAAGTGCATAATGCATGGTTAAAGAGTTTTCCTACAAGCAATTAGATCTTTGAATAAGCATGTGTTGCCATTCTTAGAAGTGACATTTTGTGATCTTTTGCTTTCGGGTAGGCCATGTTGGTCTGGTTTACTTAAGCTTGTAAAAGACTTATTATTTATTAATGTTTGTGGGTATGGATTCACCTTCTTTTCCCACCCCAAATTCGAACCATCCTTTTTGAGGTTTAAGCAACAAGTAACCCAATAGGTTTTGGAACCATTGTGCTTTATTGTAATGAAAATGAATACAATTAGCTCTATAGGGAATTAGGAATGGTAATGTTGGAGAATAAAGTGCCTAATACATTTATTTAATAATAGTAAAGAATAATAGGAATATATTATTGCTTAAGGATGTAGGAAGACCTACAACTTGAAACGTAAAAATAAAGCAACTTGTGGTTACAGACTTTGTGAAGATGTCATAAGGTGTAAATTTAAATATCACCATTTGGCTTCTGGCTAAAGACTTTGTGAAGAAATATGTAATCTCATTATGTGTATATACGAATTGAATAGCACTCAGTGGAAAGATTTTGTGGATTTAGAAAATCTGTTGGGTTATTGAAGAATTCTTGAATTCCTTAGGTTAAGGGAATTCACTAGAATGAAAACCAATTTCAATTCCAGTTTTTTCTTTAACCAACCAAGCACGTTTTTAATAGAACTGATATGAGTTCTGCAAACCAAACGAGGTCCGAAGTTCTTATTTATAATGACAGTTTTATTTTTGATAAGGCCCCTAGTTAGGTTTCAAATTTATGGCTTAGGAAAAAAAAAATATACACCAACTGAAAACCAAAACGATGGCCTATTTCCAATTCTTCCAAACATGTATATCTCTAAAATAATGAGAACCAAAGAAAACCTTATCTTTGCCAAAGAAATAGGGATTTGATGACATGAAACATAAACTACACAAGGGGTAAATTTAGTAATTTAAGAATGAAGGCAAGGGCATAACTGGAAAATGAAAGCAGAATTTTTGGGTTTATGCCTAGAAGGCTTAAAAGAAGCTACACCTTAAAACTCCACAACATTTTCATCTTTAGAATCTCAATTCTCAACCCACAATATTGCTTCTAAATTTTATTATATATTCTAATCAATCATTATTTTAACAAATAATTCATAATCAAATAAAAAGAACGCCCATTTTTTTGAAAATTATATAAACCTCAATGTTTTAATAAATAAATAAATAAATAAAAAAGAAACAAGTAAGATTTTGTAATAATTAAAGTCCCATTGTTGAAGGGAAGAATATTAAAAAGAAAAAGGTGATTTAGCTTGAGCTTGAACTACGTATACAGCTAGCTGCCCGAATCTCCTCGAATTTCGAGACCTTTTTGTATGTATATATAACACAAACCTTCATCTCAAAAGAAACACACACTATCCCACAAGGTTACACTCAAAACCCTAATTTCAAACTCACAAACACACACATTGTATACATATTGTACGTACCTTAAGTATTAAGCAACTAACATTTGGTTTAATGTTTTTTTTTGTAGATATTAATTAAGATGAGTAGGCCAGGAGATTGGAACTGCAGATCATGCCAGCATTTGAACTTCCAGAGGAGGGAATCATGCCAAAGGTGCGGCGAGATGAAGCATGGCGGCGGGTTTGGTAGTAGAGGAAGCGTCACTGCTTCTGCATTTGGGTTCACTGGCCCGGATGTCAGGCCTGGTGACTGGTACTGCAATGTGGGCAACTGTGGAGCTCATAACTTTGCTAGCCGCTCCAGCTGCTTCAAGTGCGGCGCGTTCAAGGATGACTTGGCCTCTAGTGGCGGCGGTGGTGGTGGTTTTGATGGTGATATGTCTCGTGGGAGGAGCTTTGGGTTTGGTAGCGGAAGTGGTGGTGGTGGTAGCAGTCGTTCGGGATGGAAGTCTGGTGACTGGATATGCACCAGGTAAGTTTGATCTGTTTTTGAATGTGTAAAAAATGTTTTTTGAAAGAAAATTCCCCATGAAAACTGTTTTGGCTAAAAACTGATTTCTACGGATTTCTGACGAATATTGTTGTAAACGACCTAGGTTTCTAGTAGTGCAAGTTAGTTTCCCAAGAAACACTATTTGTTCAGGCCTGAACCTTCTACTTCATGCATGAAATGAAGTACGTACCTCATGCATGAAAATTAAATTTATGTATTTTAATCATGATGATCCCCAGGTTGCATATTTAGGTTTTCATATAAGAATTCGAATAAGTTCTATGTATCTTTACATAAAATTTTTACCGACTAAGCTTCTAAATTTATATCGAAGTTTGTATATTTAGCATATACCTTGATTTATGTAGGCCGGGCTGCAACGAGCACAACTTTGCTAGCAGGATGGAATGCTTTAGATGCAACGCGCCTAGGGATTCCGGTAGCTATTCTTCCTATTAAGTCTGCAGTTTGGGTCATTTCCAGTTTCGGGTAACGCCCTATATTTATTTTCTCATTCATAAGTATATAAATTAATCTACATAATTGAAATAACACGCGTTAACTAATTAAAATATTTATATGATGCAACTTTCAGGTATTGTCAATTTGCTATCTACATAATTAGAGGAAGAGAGAGAGAGTGAGAGATTGATCAGACATAATCAAGAAAGAAGAATCCTGCATCCAGTTGATAGGATCTTTCTAAACTGACCCCTTTTTGCCCTTATCATATGCAATCCTATCTTCGATTTTCTTCATTTGTTTTTGTTCTTTTTATTTTTATTTAAATAGTAACGGTCTTTCGATCTGCTAGGAAGACGTAGGTGAATTATGGTTAATTTGATTAGTGAACTCATGTTTGATTTTATGGCTGATTAATCACTCATTTTGTGAGCTTCTTCCTTGAGATCATCTGCTTCTGTTCTTCATTTGCTATCACTTAAAAAAAAGTTAAGTAAAATTAATGATACCCTTTACAAATCTATTATTAAATTATCACAAATCCTAATAAATTACAAGCTAATTAACAAATTATATTTCAGGTGGTTCATGAGCAAGAACAAACATAAAAGCATAGGATACCAATTAAGCTTTTGAGTTTAACATCTTTTTTACACCTAGAAATCTGCAATGCTGGTCAAAAAGATAAACACACATTTTTATTAATTAGTGATCTGCTAGACATTATTGTTTAGCTTTTAGCAAGATTCTATCATCCACAATTTATTAAAAAAGAAGCTTTATATTTTACCTTAATAAGCTACATGGTCAAGCACTCATGTGTCATTATCATTTTAATCTCCACAACAAGTTTTTTGTCCTTAATACATCCCATTTTTCGGCCTAACAATATCACGATCTCTAGTCGAACGCATGAACGTATCTATTGTCGAGTCACTGGAAACTTTGTATGTTACGTAAATAATGTTTCAATCTACGGTTACTATTGCATTGCAGTAAGCTTTAAAAAACCATTCAGTTCATGGATGTAATCTTACAAGATCATAAAAGGAATACAACACAAGCTTTTTTTTGCTCCAAAAGAGAAACCAGAGAAACTTTAATCATTATTTGAAATGGTGATATTTCGAGAACTGATGGTCCATGACTCCATTCATTGCCATTAGTTGCTTTATGGGGTGAAATTATTAAAGAAAGTACTGAAGCATAAAATAACAAAGGTAAAGTAACAATAATATGGAATCTACATTGCATGAAAGTTAAAGAAAAGCTAAGCATTGAGAATTTTCAAATTTCACTTCCCAAGTTCTTACAGGAAGAAAGTGAATGCAAAAAAAGCCTTTCGATTAGTTAAGTTTGCTTGCTCAAAGTCTACCTTTCGATTAGTTAAGTTTGCTTGCTCAAAGTCTATCAATCTGAATATATTTCTGCTAGCTTTCCTGTTTGTTGGATTTTAAGTAATCATTGTAGACCCAAGACTTAAGAATAGTTATTAGATGGTAACACTAATCATATTGTTTCTAAGAATCTCTCAAGTTTTGTTCTACTCCAAGTTTTTCTCTTGAGGTTACCATTTCCGTGCAACAGGCAATTAAAGATCATCATTATACTCAGTAAATCCCACCAATAGCAAAGCTAAGGTAGGGTCTGAGGAGGGTAAGATGTAGACAGCCTTACCTCTACCCCGTAGGAATAGAGAGACTGCTTCTAGTGAGACCCTCGGCTCGATTGTGGCTTTGCATCAAGCCTTGGACATAAGGCACATAACACTCAACAATTGGGACAAAAGCCGATTAGTGCATGTACCCCCTTGTCTTTTGGCTATCAACTCCACCCCATGATGCATGATTAACCGCCCCTCGCTTTTTAACGTTATTTTCACGAAATTAGTAAAATAACGTTAAAATTAGTGCACTTTTACTTTTGCCCCCCATGGACCACACATATATACATTATATGCGCATACCTCTAGCGGGACTGGTGATCATAATGATATAAGCTTGATAATTGTCTGCAAACTAATGCCTCATGGTAAAGTCTTAGTGTAGCTTTATCAAATTGGTGGAAAGGAAAAGGTATGTCTTTATATCAAAGATTCTTTACTCATATATATTATAAATAAATAAATATATCATCAAATAAGATATTCTTGTTAAAAAAACGATTACCTTACAGAAGAATAAGTTTCTATGTATTGCCTTCGATTATATCCTTCATCAGAGACTAATTCCATGAATGAAGAAAATTTTGTCCAGTGAGCGATCTGCGCGCTCTCTGACCCTACGCACCATAGGTGACCCTGAAGTTCCAAAAGCTCTTTCATTTCTACGAGCAGGGCCGGCTCAACGTTTTTAGTGGCCTAAAGGAAATAAAATTTTGGGACCCTTTTCGAATAAAGTGCTCAACTATTAGGGTGGAAACAGGTCTTGAACAAAATCAACTGAATCATGTTTCAACTGTTATGGTGTAAACGATTAGCAAAGTTAGGGTAAGAGATCATGTACAAGACAAGAATTTTGTACGAAGTGTAGGAGACAATCATGACCACACATTTGTTTTTCTCAATTTAAGAAAGGAAATGATATGATGGTCTTTTCTCCCTTTAACTAGTTTCCAGCTTGATTTTCAAACGGCTATAACTTTTTCATACGTTAATATTTTTTTTAAAAAATTACACCGTATTAACGAGCATTTCATTCTCTTTAATTCGAGTAACCTATTGCTATAGTATTCTTAAAATAATTTATAGGACTTTAAATACCCATTACGTGATTACGAGATTTTGAATACCTACTACCCATTACGTGATTTTTGAATACCAATTACGTGATTACACATTCAACATAAATCATTACGCATTCATTGTAAACTCATTACGTGATTACACATTTAATATGATTTGTTATAACTAATGTTAATACAATTATGCTTATTACGTGATTACACATTCAATAATAAGAACTTGATTGTTTATGCTTTATTACGTGGTTAAATATCTGATATATGACATTATGTTGCTATTATAGGTTGGTTTGGCTAATGTTTTGTATATAATTTATCCTTAATATGTGATTATAACTTATATGAAATATTATGTATTACGTTACCTAATCACCCAGTGTAGTTTCAGATAATACTATAATGAAATCATATAATCACGAAATATGTATTTAAAATCACGTAGTCATGTAATTTACATAGTCAACTATTGTTACGTAATTACATAATCACTTAACGTGGTTTCACATAAAATAATACAATGAAATGAAGTAATCACGTAATGGATATTCAAAATCAAGTAGTCACTTACTGGGTATTCAAAATCAGGTAATCACGTAATAGAGCTTCAAAAATTTTCAAAAAAAAATAATGTTAAAATATAGCAATAGGCTGCTCGAATTAAAGAGAATGAAATGCTCATTAATACGGAGTAATTTTTATAAAAAAATATTAACGTATGAAAAAGTTATAACCATTTGAAAATCAAGGGGAAAGTGAGTTTATGAGTTAACAATATTGGATTTTCCTATTTTACCTTTTTCACCACTTGTTTCCTTGTTTTTTTGTTATATGAATTCTATATTTGGGGACCACTTAATCTCAACCATTGATCTTGCAAATCAAATGTCAAACTTGTCTCCTACACTTCGTATAATTTTTTCCTCTTATAGAATGACCCCTCTGTATAAGTCAATAATCTAACTATTGGGCCTAAACGATTATTAGTGCATAAGTCAACAGTCTAACTATTGGGCCTAAACGATTATTTTCTAAAAGACAAAAATCAACTAAATGAAGTAATAAATTAAACAGATAACCTAGCTTTGACTTTTGAGAAATATATAATAACGAGACTCTTGTTATTCGTAGGAAATATCATACTACAATGCCAGGTGCAATAACTAAATAAATGAATATAAAATATAATTATATATACCAATCTTGATTCAAGTCGCATTTCTGGTGGGTCCTTCACGCGCAGTTGATAGCATCCTAGACTCGAGTATTCGTCATCTTGAGTCCTGAAAAATACTCCTTGACTGCAACAAAGAACACACTAAAACGTTGACAATTTTGGTTGAGGCACGTGTTCAACACGCTTCCCTTAAAACAGATTCCGCGCGTCTAGAAAAGACGACGCGTCTGTCTCCCAGGGTACAACAGCCGAAGCAATCTGTACTGCCGGAGATGACCACACGACCGAGGTTATACCAGATAAAGTTATGGTTTTAGAAGTTGTGGAAAATAATGATACGAAGGTAATGGAATCGAATAGAGAAAACATATTTCTCTAATTACCCAACACATGGGTCTTCAAGTATTTCTTGTTTTTATGAACTCTCCATATGTTCATGTATTTTCCTTGTAACCCTTCTCTAGTATTTTTCTCATGTTACCAATGAGGCACATAGCCCATCATTTATACAAGAGTTGTGGGTAATGAAGAGTTTCTCTTAATTGCTGATTTTATTAGAGACATAAACTCTAATCAAGTTTTCAGTTAATTAGTGATTAATTAGAGATATAAAAACTCTAATAAAAGCTAATCAAGTGACATAAAAACTCTACTCAAACGTATGTCACCATTAAGATTCTAATCAATATTTATAATTTCATTAAATTATAAATTTATTAAATATCCATTCACCAAATTTTCCAACAATCCCCCACATGAATGGAGATCGTTCAAAACACATAAATTTTCCAATGAAACCTCGATAGTTGAGTTTTGCATACGATAGGTAGGTGTTACCCTTTGAACCTTCGCTATGAAATGCACTTAGCCTGTAACGCCTCGCGTTTCCGTAAAATTTATTTTAGGAAATACGTGTCGTTCCACTGAATTATTTATTCGTCTAATTTATTATCATTATTATTATTATTTATTTAGTTATTATTTTATAGATAATAATAACAATAATAATAATAATAAACAACAACAATAATAATAATAATAAACACAAATAAATTCCGCGTTTTATGAAACTTGTACTTGAAATCAGATCTCGTCGGTACGTTCGGGCCACTCAAAAACGTTAGAACATGTTAACGGGCCTTGGCCCAACGCACCACCTAAACCTAACTAAACCCGAAACTTAATTAAAACTATATACACACACTATGCAGACATTCACTCAACACACACACCGTCTCCTTCCCTCTCTCTCACTCTCAAAAACACCCTCTGCTCGACGCTACCGCCGCCACCGGAACGCCACCGTCGCCGGAGAGGAAGCTCTCCGGAGAAGACGACGGAATTCACACTTGATCCGGTATACACATCTCTTTTTCAATCCAGTTTGCGTTTTGTTTTTATACATATACACACGAAGAATCACCATTTTAGTTAACAAACTATACTCAGTTTTGTATTTCATGTTTTTGTTCGTGGGATTAAAAAGAAATCGTCCCAGAGACCTTTTGTCGTCGGAAGACGAAGACGTCGCCGGAGAATCTCGCGTTGGAGCTCCGTTTCGTTTCGGTATAAACTTTGCTCCCTTATTGCTTCCCGTACACATTATAATCTGTTAAGTGAATAATCAATCTAGAACCTTATGTTTACAAACTCACAGTTATGTCTGTTCGTTGTTATTAATCTTCAAATATGAAGAAGACGATTCGAAACATCGGTTAAATAATTAAAAACTATAATTTATCACCAAAACATTTTGACTATTTATTGTTAATGTTGATATCAATTAATTTAAGTTAAGGATATTATTATGATTCTTACATTTATTATAGTTATCAGTATTTATCCTATTTAAATTATAATTATGGTGTTAAACTATTATCTCAAATTAACACTAATCACGAATATTGGTAGTGTTTCTAAACTTATTACCATAACTATTATCACTAATCTAATCATTATTATTATTATTATCCGACGAGATATTCTATCATTATTATTATCCGAGATATTAATATTACTTGTACTATATAATTTTTACAAAGCTTAATCGTAAGCGAATGATTTAAGCGACTCTTATGATCAATACCCAATTGCTCACCACTATTCATATATCCAATAACACGCTCACTAAACAATATTTAGGTTGATCATTTCACTCGCTTGGACGTTCTAATCTTTGTTCGTGCGTTAATTCAAGATATATATATATATATATATATATATATATAATAATATATATTATATATATATATATATATATATAACGCAACCTAAGGTGAGTATACTCGATCCCTTTTTGTTTTAAACACTATTGGGATGCAACATGTATTATATATCAAGACACTTGACCCTTGAAACTTATTTGAAACATACTCTATCCATTTAAACATGAAACTTGTGATACTTGAGACTTGATGCTATGTGAACGTTTAATCCTTGTGTGTAGTTCCGCCTTAACGATGGTAGTACTATGCATATGCTATAGGGGTAATGCACCTCCCCGTTATTCTTTGGGGTATTGTTAGGAGGAGACATGTATACCTCCCGTTAAACTTTGGGAAAGACACTTAACGCATTGGAAACTTGGGCTATCACTTGGACTGCGTTAGCTAGCATGTTGAAACTTGTTTTTCGTGTTGGATACGAGTCTTTTTTTTATCCTACTATGCTATGTATCAAACTGTATACTCGCTCAACATTATTTGTTGATCATATTTTAATACATGTTGCAGGTTGTTAGCCAAGATGAAGTGAAGAAACAAGTTAGGACAAGCTCTAGAAACACACTTTAAATATTTGTTATACTTGTTCGTTTATTTGAAACTTTGTATTGAATCTTAGTCTTTAATGAAATTTGATTTAATTATATTGTCACAATAGTGTTATTATGCTTTTGAACGATTTGTTCGTCTCATCCCGATGTTTCCGCCATCGGTTGGGGTGTGACATAGCCCAATAGCTCTGAGTAGAACTCGATGTCTTTGAACTCGTCTGCCGTTTGCGTAGACGACAATAAACTTCACACAAGACTCTTCCTAACCGGGTCATCTCCTCATAGTCGTGTCCAATAATGGTCGAGGAACGCTTTCCTGGTTCTGCGAGAGCTCTAGGAATTGTGCCCTCAATTCCATTCGAAGTGACCACACTTCTCTCTAACATAGGTGATTCTCCTTAGATCATTAAAAGCATTGTGGTTATCGTGATTTATCAAAATCATTTACCACATATTATGCTTAGCCTTACTCTCTGTCACTGAATATGATAGGAATAGACTAGGACGTATTTAAACACCCTTTTATACTTTGGGGTATGTATAACCATATATACTAGCTTATGCAAATCATTTATGCCCCTACAGTGACTACCCTTAGGCATATGAGTTAGTTGTCCTATTGAACTTAAATCTTGGGATCTCCAGTCAACTAAGTTAGGTGTCCTTCACATACCCTTTTTCCATGGGCTTCAGTCTCATTCCAAACTTGATCTCTAATAAACCCTCAGGTTGTTGGATCCATAACATTAACAAATAACTTTGGATATTTGAGATCAGTTGTCATGATGTATTCTTAACTCGTAAGTTAATTTTGCCTATTGTCAACTTCTAAGACTATAACCTCAGTGGCCATCTGAATCGGGTTATATCATATGTCTTTGTAAGATACGCGTATCATTTAAGTCAAACACATCTCCATTATGCACTACGACCTTTG
Organism: Scalesia atractyloides; assembly: GCA_947069175.1. NCBI lineage: Eukaryota > Viridiplantae > Streptophyta > Magnoliopsida > Asterales > Asteraceae > Scalesia > Scalesia atractyloides. Next base: position 17,825,092 of record CAMTDV010000016.1, on the reverse strand, counting down.
TGTCCTCCACTTAGTCGTCTGTTTGTAATGTTAGATTGGATTACAAAATCCTTATTACCAAACTTTTATGATACAAATGCAAGACACCCCCACATTTAAGTGTTATAGGATCTCATCCAGATGGGGTAATGAAAACCATTTCTACACACCCTTATAGGGTTGTTTCTAAATGGATCCTCCCCCACATTTCTTGCCATTTGATCAACATTTTCGTAACTTCACTTATGACGACATTTATACACATATGATTGAACAAGATCAGCCTCATTGTATCAGTGAATTCAACTCATATTGCATTAGCTTACATAAGCTTCCGAGTTGACCAAAGCAACACATGCCATTGTCATAAGTTTGTCACAAACTTAGAATAATTCTAATTCAACATCTTGAATAAGCCTAAACAATGAGTTCTCCTCATTAGCTTTCGAACAAACTCTTCAAAAGTTACATGTTTTTTTCCTTATAATGAATGAAAATTCTTCCTCAGCTTTGTCTATCACACAAATTCTTATTGTGTTCATACACATTTGACTGTTTAGAGTTAATTAGTCTCAGTCAAGACCCATAATTAACCAAGTACTAGTCTAGCATGCTTTAGACTACAATACTTTAGCATGTGAACAGAAGATGCATCATTCTGATTCTTCACAGCCCCAAGGATATCATAATATCACTTTGCAACATTCATCCCTTGTTAAGACAAAATAATGAGACTTATTTATCATCCTAAAACATCAATATTTAAGAAAGTCTCACAAATTATTGTATATAGCACATAGTTAATTCTTATCATTCAATTAAGGAACATAATTTGTTTACCTTTGATCTCCAACGTTTTATCATTGACTCATAAGAACTTAAACATAAGTCTTAATCCAAGTCACTAGGCGAACACATTCATCACCGACAAGATGAATGTTCCTCGTCTACAATCACTATTATGTGTGAGATAGAGTCAACTAGATCGACACTCAACAACATGACATTCATAATTTTGCCATAAGTGATTTGTACACATCTATTGTTATTCATTAGGAGATATGTATATTTAGGATGCTCTCTCAAACGAGTATAAAATCTACACATAGTTCTAACAATAATCAAGTGGTAGACGTATCTACGTATAGATCACTCAAAACAAATCTCGCAAGATTTATCAAAGGTATACAATAGCATATAGTACTTTTTCTTTCATATGTTAGAATTCATACTTGTGAATTTTCCAATGACTTCTAAAGAAGTACTTTAACATGAATCTCATTTGTGTATTTCATCTCAATACACCCACTACTCATTCGTGATGTGATTACATATTTGATGTCTCGTCTTTGACTTTTAGTCAATTCAACAACTCTTAAGTTGTTTATGTCTAAGTACCTTCATGTACTATCTGTTTTGACGTTATAATTATTTTCCATAAAATATTTTATACGTCACAAACATTAGTGATTTATTTCTTTTTAAAAAAATTGCATGTGTTATTCGAAGATATTGAACACAAAACAATTAAATACAATGAAAACTAAATCATAAGTGCCAAACACTTTTGAAATTTAAACGAGTGCATAGACGATACGTAGATATCAAATATCAAAGTGGTTTTATCTTCCACACTTTATATTCTGACCGAAATCGTCTCAACGATATCGTCCCATGGCATGTCTTGAGGTACTCCCTCAATAATACTCCATGCACTTTTAAGTATAAGTTTCCATTTATCTTGAAACTTTAAACTTGTACAATTTTGCTCAAAACAACACCAGGTTGTTATATAGGCTACATTTAAGTAGTAAACTTGAACAATTAAATTTTTTCACAACAAAGTAATATCCACGAGATAGTTACTTTGTTCAACAAATGCTACTTCTAGCAAGAGTAGCAAACCATTTGAATTCTAAAAACTATGCAAAACTTTGTTTTAAAATCATTTCAAAATATTTCCTTAGTTTTGCAATGTACAATATTAATAATATCAATTAGAGTTTATGATAACATAAATCAAAACCCATAATATCAAATGGTTTTATATTGTTTAGTCTTACTACGCATGTACTAAACGTTTTCTAACACGCATGTTAGAAAAAGAAAATGTTATAATGGGCACGTTATAGAATCAAACGTTTACATAAATGTTTTCCAATGATAAAGTTTAAATAAACCATTTCCTATCATTTTAACGCACACATAGGCAATTAAATGTTTACATAAAACATTTCAATTCATTATGGCTTATACAATGTACAATCTCTAACATTGTATTTGTGATACACATTTTCTAACACACGTGTTAGAAAATTTAAGTCATTTTATAAATATAAACATGACCATTTGGATTTAGAAATCACAAATCAAAGTTGGTGATAAATCCCACACAACTACAGTATCACTTTATTGTGATTTAATTCTTACTCTTGTAGTTTTCCAATCTCATCAAGTTAGGCACATAGCCTACTTTTAATACAAGACACATACACTTAATTAGAGATTTTATTAGAGATATAAACTCTAACAAAAACTAATAAATTGACATAAAACTCTACTTAAGAGTTCAATTCCCATATGAAGAATCTAGTAAATAAATTTAATTTCATTAAAATCACATAAATGATAACACCATCACTTTATCGTGATTTAATTCTTGAAGCCAATCAACTTCAATGTATGACCTTTTATTTCTGAACCATATAAAGCATAATATAAGTGTTTATATTCATTCGAATCAATGCTACAATAAATTACTTATATAAAATGTTTACATAAAACATTTCAAAGCATTTGTATTTTAACCATTTCTTAGCAATCAATGAAAGAAATTCTAACGCGCATGTTAGAAATATTAACATTTTCAAAAAATGTTAATTCGACTTGCTATAAACACATATATAGTTCAAATAAATAAGTCATTTCTAATACACACATTAGAAAATAAACAATTAAAAAATTGCTTCCAAACTAACGCTTTCCATGAACGTTTCTGACACACATGTTAGAAGATAAATGATTACAAAAATCATTATAGGTCTTATTAGTTTATATAAAATAAACTTATTTTTAACACTCGTCCTTAAATCATATTATTATTATACAAATAATATGATCATTTCTAACAAGCACGTTAGAACATGAAACGTTTACAAAAAACGTATTTTTATAAGAATAAAGTCGGTCTAACGCACAAGTTAGAGAATTTTAACGTTTACAAAAAACGTTTGGTTTACACTAATAAACCCGATCTAATACAAATGTTAGAAAAATTAACGATTCCAAAACCGTTTCAAAAACCAAACGGCTGAACCAAAACTATTTGTTTTGTACCCCGATATAGGATTTAAGATTGTACCACAATCTCAATAAATCCAAACACAACAATTTGTACTACATACATATTTCCAAAAAAAATATTTAGAAGATCATAATCCTCTAATTTTTTTATTATAAATCTTTTTGTGAACCTAAAATCCTTGTAAGTAAGGTTTTAAGATTGTAGCAACAATCTCATGAAATCTGTTTTAAGTTTGAAGGAACTAGGTTCATTTTTATAAATATAATTAAGAAATATATAATAACGAGACTCTCGTTATTCGTAGAAAATATCATAGTACATGCCGGGTGCAATAACTAAATAAACGAATATAAAATATAATTATATAACCAATCTTGATTCAAGTCGCATTTCTGGTGGGTCCTGCGCAGTTGATAGCATCATAGACTCGAGTATTCGTCATCTTGAGTCTTGAAAAATACTCCTTGACTGCAACAAAGAACACACTAAAACTTTGATAATTTTGGTTGAGGCACGTGTTCAACACGCTTCCCTTAAAACAAATTCCGCGCGTCTAGCAAAGACGACGCGTCTGTCTCCCAGGGTACAACAGTCGAAGCAGTCTGTACTGCCGGAGATGACCACACGCCCGAGGTTACACCAGATAAAGTTATGGTGTTAGAAGTTGTGGAAAATAATGATACGAAGGTGATGGAATCAAATAGAGAAAACATATTTCTCTAATTACCCAACACATGGGTCTTCAAGTATTTCTTGTTTTTATGAACTCTCCATATGTTCATGTATTTTCCTTGTAACCCTTCTCTAGTATTTTTCTCATGTTACCAATGAGGCACATAGCCCACCATTTATACAAGAGTTGTGGTAATGAAGAGTTTCTCTTAATTGCTGATTTTATTAGAAACATAAACTCTAATCAAATTTTCACTTAATTAGTGATTAATTAGAGATATAAAAACTCTAATAAAAGCTAATCAAGTGACATAAAAACTCTACTCAAGAGTATGCCACCATTAAAATTCTAATCAATATTTATAAATTCATTAAATTATAAATTTATTAAATTCACTAAATTTTTCTAACGTAAAGTTTATCCCCACCAACATCCTTGGACAACCAAAAACAAATGTCAAGCTCAATATCCTGAATACTTCCATATAGATAATGCAATAAAAGTATAAACAGACATCGTGACAATTCACCCAATGATTTAGTCAAATTCTTAATCTAATCCCAAAAATTGTCACGAGCATCTTACGCAATCCGATTATTTCTTGATCGTTAAACAGTCTGTGGAAGGTCCCCATATCAGGCAATTTACCAACCGCAATCTTCACGAAGTCTTTTTCTAATTAAACATAGTGTAATGTGAGTTTTGTTACTTGCTAGAGTTGTGTTTGTGGTTGTTTGATAAAGAAACAATGTTAAACTTTTTAAATAAGTAACAAACTATTTATATTGATGGTAAAGATGTAACAAAATACATTAGTAACAATGTTATTAAAGTGAAAGGATGGTGGAGGCATTTTATTTATTTTTTAACCTTAATATGGTTGGATCGGGCTGATGACCTATGTTCAGATTGACTTCTGTTATTGGACTTAGCTCGAATAAAGCCTATATCGAATTGGGCTATATTCATGATTCAAATTATACACTTATTCAAAATGCAAGTTTAGAAGCGGTAATATTGTATGCCTGGTGTATGTGTTAGTTTAAGGATTTGGTCATGTTTTTTTTTTCTTCTGGTTTTTGTCATGGATTAGAGGCGATATATACCACACAATATATAAAGAGAGAGGGGGGAGGAGGGAGAGAGGAAAGTCGTCGTGGCGGGTAGTCGTTGGAAGTCGTGCTTCACCCCAAAATACTCATGAAACCGTTGCATATTGCATATTTACAACCATGCAATAGATGGGACATATACACGATCACCATCGCTTTCGCCGGCTATTAGGTTTGTCGATCAAATTGGTTTCACCGTTAACAACCCCGGTGGTACCAACACTCCAAAACCATTGTCACCGGTCTCTTCCATCAGCAATCAGCCCTTTAATTGACCTACCCGCCATTGTTGTGGGCTCAAATTGGGGGAAATGAAAAGGAACACAACTACAAATGAGACATAAATGTTCATTGATTCAATACTAGAAAGAAGCCTCTTACAAACCCTTTATTGAACTATTTTATGTTTATTTACAAATTTAACTCTACAAAGAACCTCTTATAGAGTATTATGAAACTTAATTTGAATTTCTTGCTATTGGTGACCTTAATGAATATCTCAAGTTGCTGGTAATTAGGAAAAATATCAGTGTGTGTTTACTTTGGCACAAAACAATAACTAGAGTCCTCTAAGTTGTTATCCTCACATAAGATAAGTACACATATTAGTCTAAACTCTTACCAAAATATTAAAACAAACAAAAAACTTGAATCACTTTCTCTTTTATTAACTTATACAAAACAAAATGTACATGTCAAAAGGCTATAGGTGATAACATATATACACTATCACTATCATATAAAACCTCAACTTTAGCTAGACTAGGCGGTGGAGGTCCTGTGAACTCATGTAACTGGCACGGACTCATTTCCTACTACTTATATCTAGAGGTGGTTCCTTGTTAAACCCATATGATATTGGTCCATCATTGGGTTTGATTGTTGCTCCACCTGATATAACAATTAACAATGATCAGTAACAAAATACGACTCAAAAATAGGTGATGGCAACAGAACTTCTACATTAATCATCTCCACAGAGAACCGTTTAGTTTAAGACATGTGCCAAGTTTAATGGTTCCATTTTAGTTAACTCTAAGGCCATGGTCAAACAAACTATTGAAATGTCAACATTTGAAGACAGGGTTATGTGTGTTCATCTCCAGTGTAACCATTTTTTTAAATGTAGGTCCAAATATGACCGGTTGCAGAAAGCCAAATCATTGTAAACTCAATGGAATTAAAAGTTTCAATTGTTATTAGAAGAAAAATCATACTCCAAGTGTTATATGAAGATAAATTAAAATAATTGCATATATAAATATGTGATTTTTACATATATAAATACATGAAATTTCGAAATGGAGATATTAAAAATTTGGGGGTCCAAACCTAAGGTTTATTTTTTATTAAGTGGGCAACAGTGTATAGGATGATTATGTAGTTATTAAACTAGGAAACAATAACAAGTGTGTGCTTACCTGACTCAACAACAACGACATGAGTGTTGTTCAAGAGCACCAGCCTGAAATATAACAAGCAAAGTTAGATAATCTAAACATTGACTAAAAAATAAAACAAAAATAAAATTTGAAGTATCTTCTATTTTTTATATAATACAAATTTTACCTGTGTAAAGGCATTAGTTGATAATACATATATATAGATCACCAATGTCATCAAAAGCCTCTGGGCTAGCTGGACCAGATAGTAGGAAACCCAAACATCCTAGAAATGAGTAATCATAAACAAAAAACTTTAACATCATAGAGCATAGATTAATAACACAACTTTAATTCAAGATAAATAAAAAATTATTACCAATTTATATTGTGGAAACTCGGAATAAATCCCACCTAAATCTATTATTAAATTTCAATTAATATGACTAGGAATATATTTGTACAACCCCAACTTTCTACCCATATATTAATCTATTTTAGACTTATAACACTATATCACAAGTTTAATGCTTTAAAAATGAACTAATAGAAACAGGTGTGGTTGTTAATTTTGCAAATGAACCAAGTGAGGTCGTTAGTTTTGCGACTTAAACAAGTGTGGTTTTTAATTTTAAAACTATTGTGATTGCAGGCATCAGACAAACACTATGTTTGCGACAACAATCTTTTTCGACTTCGATATTCTCTAGGATTGCCTTATCCTACTACGTGCACTCAATATTGAAATAAAAAAGATTTTGGTAAAAAAGGGTGCAGGGACTAATCCCGTACTTATTTTCCAAAGCCATTAGGTCGCCTTTCACATCAAGTTTTGTTTTTATTTCTCTTTTGACAGTTTTACATTTTAGTAACTGAAAATCACATTTTAATATTCTAGATTTGCTTTTAATCTATATTTGAATATGACAATATTTTTGACTTTCTAATTTTACGACACGTGAAACCTCGAAAATTTCGTCCAATAAAAATCCGACAATGTCCCGAAAATTATTGGTTGCCACGTGTAGCCGAGAGAGACCAACGACGCCGTTATGTTATATTGATAACCTCTGAACGAGCATCGAGAAAGTCGGAAAAATCAAAAGTGGAAAAATGCCAAAAGTTTACCTTCTGAGAGGTCCTTACGGACCGTAACCATTGTTGGTTACGGACTGTAAGGAAACCAAAGCAATGGTTTCAGTAAGGCGGTTACGGACCACAAGCCTCAATGGTTACGGTCCGTAACCATTCAAAATCTGTGGGCGCCAGAGGTCCTTACGGACCGCAAGGCATGACCCTTACGGTCCGTAAGTGGTCGCCAACGACAGAATGCTTGGCAGCTTGCTGCCCTGCCACCTATCTCGCGAATGCCACTCTCTTGGCTGGTTGTGACACGTCTAAAACCACCTGGAGACCTCTTGTAACACTCCTGGACAGTTGTCATGGCCTCATGCCTTTCCCATTGCTATAAATAGCAACCTTGGGTGAGCTCCCAACTTGCTCATCCTTCCCTTCTTCTCTCTATTGCTCACTTGGAGGATCCTGAGCTCTTTGGGGACTTCCTCTGAGTCTCTTACTCATCTTTGGTTCACTAGTAAGTGTTCCAACCCTCTCCTTTCAGTTAGTTTTAAGCCAATGTCAAAGCGTTGACGTAAAAACGCTTTGAATTTGAGCTAAGACCATTATGGTCCAGCCAATGCTCGTAACGAACATGGCTACGTGATCGTAATAAGGTACGTGTTAATCCCTCAAGATGACACCTCCTGATTACCACGTTTGCTTGGTCAATTGACGGGTCAAAGTTATGTTAATAAAAAGTCAAACGGGTCAGTTTTGAAATAAACTCATAATTAGCAATGTAGGTGTTATGAAACCTGTTTTAACACTCTAATAACTTGGTAATAATTATAAGAACATGTGGAAACATGTTCGGCTCGTCAATTCCAGGTCTAAGGTCGGTTCGCAACCGAAAGTCACGAAAGTTGACTTTTGCTTTGACTTTCAGTTCTGACCCGATTTAGCAACCTTAGCTTATGTCTCTAAGTTGCAACATGACCATGTTATAGCACACTATAAACCTCTGGAGTTATAGGACATGGCATGTAGTAATCCGAGTTTTTACGCAAGTGTCCGTTAAACATGCCTAAAACGCCCTTTTACGTATAAAATAGTCTAAACCTAAACTTGTCATCAAAACTCTATTCCTACTGATATAATATCATTATTAGGATTATTTGGGATATTAATTCAGATTGCAAACTGAGTTTAAGCTATAGTTTACAAATCAAGTCCATAAATGACGATATTGCCCTTTCGGCACTTTAAAAAGGTTTTAAACATACTAATGGACCAAAATCTATTACCTACTGGTATAATATATGTATTAACATATTTTAGTCATACAAACCTGGTCACAACAACGATTTTACTTAAATACCGTTTATATCGTCATTTAGCGACTTAATTGCCACTTGGACGCATAATATGGTTTAAAACCATATTAGAGTATAAAGACTTGATACCTACTAATTCCAAAACATATTTCCAACCTATTAACAGTAGGTACATGTCCCGAACTCATATTCCCAAATAAGTTATCACTTATATGTGAAATGACCAAAATGTCCTTCTTGGGACATAGTTTGGTCATAATCTATAAACCACACATATAATTGATGTTCTACTGATATAACATCTTAAAATAAGTATTTTTACAGAATTTTTATGTTAATAACAACAGTTTACATATAAACTCATTTTATTATATTTTAAATGACGAAATTACCCTTTTAAGGTATAATTTACTTTTAAAACTATAGCGGGCCGTCATATCAATAACCTACTATTATAATAACATATTTTGAACTAAATGGCAAATGGAACTTGTATAGGACTCACCCGGTTACCCAGTTTCGCTTATATGCGCACGGTTAAGCCTACGCGACTAGTTTACGCAATTTAACCGAAACGGGTCTAACCTGTTCAAAATATTCTCAAATTTCAGAATGTAGAATGGTAACCCATATTATACAAGTCCTAGAACTTGTTGGGTCCAAAATACATTTTTTTCCGGTCATCGCTTAATCTAGCATTTCGTACCGTTATCATTATTTTAAGTTAGCCGGTCTAAGTCAATGACTAAATAAAGACCCGCTAACTAACTAATCGGTTAATAATACCATCTATTCCAGACTAGAGACTTCCGGTAGATTGTCGCCAAGCTAGTTATTTTGATTACGGCTGTGCTTTACTTATTTTCTTATTATTTAGAAGATTTTGCAAACCAGGTAAATACTTTAACTTATTTTCCCTTATACGGACTTGGGATACGGTATACTAATACTGCATGGTTGGATATGGGATCGAAGACCAATGAGTCGGGAATTCAAATAATCCATTTAATTCGTATTGCTTAATATTAAACATTTGGGGGTTAAAACGACCGTGTCCTGGATATCCACGGCTCATTTAATTGCATATGGCCATGACCTAAGCACGGGGTGTAGGCATACACCCGTCAGATGCTAAATTAAATTTTGACCCATTAAGGGTGCACCTATTAAAGGTGTTAAAGTGGTGTGTCGATTAATCATGATCCTGGCATAGTTTTCGGGCTCTAAATGTATTATTAGCATGTAAAACTGATAACATGAAAATTATTTATCCCAAGTTATTTATAAAACAAAGTACCATTGTGTACTCAAAATGTTTTTCATAATGTTTTCAAAATGATTCGGTTAAATATATTTACCAGTGACAACTGACGTCTTTTCAAAAGACTAAGCGCATGTGACAAATATACGTAATTAGGCTGGAAGTACTCGGCGAAGCTTAAGAGGGATTGCAACCCTTTGCTTAGAAGGCCTTAGTCTGTCAAGTTTCCTTTTGTATTCACATTTCGATCCGCCTGTGGATCTAGTTACAAGCGTTGTATTTATTATTTTGAACTTTGAACATTCAAACGTTTGTAATAGTAATTATCTAGACTTTCGCTGTGTAATATTGTATTGCTTGGTAATGATGATATCAACTTACGTCACGATATTCTCCAACCGGGCCCACCGGGTTATACGTGGAAATTAGGGGTGTGACAGGTTGGTATCAGAGCCAACTTTCGAGTGAATTAAACACTAGCCTTTTGTGTTTAATCTCGGGAATACATATAAAACACATCTCTCAGACTTTCGAGTCTAGACTTTGACCTAGGCTTAATCATTTCCATCTTATTATTCTAGCTTTGTATTTTATTTAACTTGTTTTTAAAAACAGGAATAATGCCGCCTAAGTTCAGACGAGGAGGAAAAGGCAAAGGACCCATGAGGGGTGGACCCTCACTGACTGGACCATCCTTCACTGGACCGTCTTTTAGACCACCATACCGACCCTCCTTAGCTGGTGCAGCCAACTTACCTGAATACAACCCTTATGAAGGATCCAAAGATTCTTCATCACCCTTTGAACCTTACAGACATTCGATTTCACATGAATACTCCCCGCCTCAATCGCATTCCCAACATTCTTACCATTCTCACCATTCTCACCATTCGCACCAATCGCACATTCACACTCTCATTCCCACCAAGAATAATTCAACTTTAACTTCGACAACCCCGTCAACCAACCCTCACCCAAAACCCCTCCAGTTGACTCACCGACACATATGGAGGAAGATTCCGACCCAGAGGAATTCCCACAAACCGGATGTATGGTCATCCTATTGAGCTGTCTAGCGGCTCGAACTCCGTGGCGGGTTCTCCATTTAAAGGTCCCGATGAATTTGACCAAAGATGGGCACAATATGTGTTCGTCAACACACCCTCATACCATAGCACTCCCCAGCATCCATACCCATCACCCCATCCTCACCAAGAGGATGTTGATATGCAACAGGTGGATCAACCCCAGCCACCACCCGAATCATCATCACAATCACGCCGGAGGCGTGGAGCACGTATGTCAGTATGTGCTGGTCAAAGGTCGGGTTCGCTACCACCTTTACCACCTTCATACCCAGTTATCCCCGAGGACCCGCAAATGGGTGGGCCCTCTAAACACCTCGCCAGTGGTGGAACCCCCACCGCAACCAGCAGTTGAGCCTCAACCTCAACCATCACTACCACCACATGATTTTTCTAATCCAATACCCACTTATACAAGGCCATCAGGGTTTAACATTGTCGACCCTCCTGGTCTATATAACTACATCCACCATGGAATGGAACAGGACCCTTATTATGATGCAGTTATTCATAATAACTCTACCATTCTTCTTACCCTAGTTACCCACCTCCTTATGCTACTACCGGATATCCGCCTTACGGGTATCCGTATCCAGTTGTGCCTCAGCCGCAACCACCTCCACCTCAGCCTCAACCAGAAGCACCACTTGAGGCTATTAACGAAGCCTTGGAGCAGGTCCGAGAAATGCGACAACAAGTCAAGAAGTCGGAGAAGAAAACGACAAAATTTATCAAGAAACTTTACAAGGCTGTGAAGGGAAGGAAGGATGACTAGTATTGTATTTTCATATATGTAATTTAAATTCCAAAAGTCCCTGCGTGGACATTGTTGTTTTCTTTTAAAGTCCATGTGTGGACATTGTTATTTCTGTTAAGTTCCTGTGCGAACTACCTTTCCAAGTCCTATATATTAGGCAATTTTGTAACGTTCTATCTAGTAAAATTTCTTTATTTATGAATTTTATTTAATCAGTCATCCCAATTCTATTCAAGTTTTATTGATCCGCTATATATCCCAAGATCTATTAGCCAATGACTATGATCAATTAGAAATTGGCAAATGAAAATTTCGGAAGTAACCTTCTGTCTAGCAAGGTGAACAATGTTCAACTTCAAATTTATCATTTCTCTATAATTAACTCACAATGTGGAGTTACCTTAATTACATGTGGCAAATATTGTCACACTAATCAATTGGGTAATGACAATGTTCACACCCTATCGCTTAAATGGTCAAGCTAGATCCTGGCTAAATCATTCAAACACTCAATAGTAGTGTAAAGCCAATGTGCAAAATATAGTAGTGTCACTTGATGCACTAACTGATAAATTATGGACTATGTCCAATCTATAAATGCCTATGATGGTCTTTCAAGACCTAGGTTATGCATGAATATACTACATTTAATATTTAAATCCTATATGGTCATAGAACCATGTCGTGAATAAGGGTACAACATAGCAACTAATTGAATCCATCTCGATACATTGAAGTAAGCTACAGCAATGGCTGATTCTAATGAAGTAAACACAAACGCAACGATAATGATGCCAATGAGAACATTCTTATTAGTAAGAATGACTTAAGAGAACTTATTGCCGCGGAAATTGGCAAAGTTTTAAGGATAAGTCCGAACGACAATCAGAGTCGAGTGCTTCTCGCTCCAAGCCTGTTTCTAAACCCAAATCTCAGCCCAGCCACTCAAAGTCAAAGAAGAGTGAGGCACACTTTTCAAATGTGAAGGGCGATCCGCAACCTAAGAAATCGAGTGTTGATGGCGATGGATGCTCCTACAAATACTTTGTATCTTGTAGACCCCGAGACTTTGATGGGGAGAAAGGAGCTAGTGGAATGTTTGAGATGGTTGGACGAGATGGAAACGGTGGTGGATATCAGCGGATGCGCTGATAAGAATGTTGTTAAATATGTATCTCAATCATTCAAGGGCGATGCCCTGATCTGGTGGAAAGCATTAGTCCAGTCTACGGGCAAGGTTCATCTCTACAACCTGAGTTGGTCCAAGTTTGTAGACCTTGTAAAGGATACCTATTGCCTACCTCATGAGGTGGAGAAAATTGAGTCAGATTTCCTAAATCTGACAATGAAGAACATGCATTGTCGGAAGTTCATCACCGACTACAACTCTCTCTCCAGGCTAGTGCCCTATTTAGTTACTCCGGAGCCCAAACGTATCACACGTTTTATCAACGGGCTAGCTCCTAAAATCAGGAGTATGGTTAAAGCGATGCAGCCTGGCACCTATAAATCTGCGGTAGAGCTATCTCTCTCCCTCACACAGGACTATGTGAGGCAAGTGTCAGTTAAGACTGACAATGATGGAAAACAGAAACGGCAGGACGGAAACTCCCAGAAATTTAACAAGAAAGATAAGTATGAGTTTAGCAAAGGTAATCAGAAGTGGGGCGACAAACCCACATGCAAAACGTGTGGGAAGCAACACTATGGACAGTGTCGCTTAGAACAAAAACCAAAGCAGTGCAATATCTGCAAGAAGACTGGGCATCTGTCACATGAGTGCTGAAACATAAAAGATGCTACTTGCTTTGGATATGGTGAGAAAGCCACATCAAAACAAGTTGCCCAAAGGCAAATACCGAGGGTAAACCCAAAACCTCAGAGGCAAAGAAAGCCACTTCCAGAGCCTTTCAAATGAATGCTAAGGAAGAAAGTGAATGATAACAATGTCATAACGGGTACGTTCCTTATCAACGACGCTTTTGCTAGAATTCTTTTCGATTCGGGCGCCGATAAATTGTTTGTAGATCATAAATTTAGTGAACTATTAAACTTGCCCGTAAGAACTCTAGACATAACCTATGATGTAGAGCACGCTGATGGAACTATAGAAACCGCTTCTTCCATTCTTGACGGATGCTCCATATCCATCAAGAATCATTCTATCCCTGTCTCTCTTTTACCCATGAAACTAGCGGGATTCGATGTAGTCTTAGGCATGGATTGGTTATCGCATAACCAAGCACACATTCCTGCGATAAGAAACTCGTCGAGATCAAATCCCCGTCTGGTAAAATCCCACCATTCATGGAGATAAACACTTTGAATTGCCGGATAAAGTAGTTTTGCTTAAAGCATCTAGATGTATGACGAAAGGATGTGTCATCTATATGGCACAAGTCACCATTGATGGACCTAAATCAAAAATTGGAGATATACCTATCATCTCTGAATACCCAGACGTGTTCCCAGAAGAATTACATGGCCTACCTCCTGTAGGCAGGTACAGTTTCGAATTGATATCATACCTGGAGCAGCTCCATAGCTAAAGCTCCGTACCTTTTAGCGCCAACTGAGATGAAAGAATTGAGAACCCAATTGGACGAACGTTTAGAGAAAGGTTTTATTCAACCTAGCTCATCGCCTTGGGGAGCACCTATCCTTTTTGTCAAAAAGAAAGACGGATCAATGCGGATGTGCATTGATTACCATGAGCTCAATAAGATAACAATCAAGAATCGTTATCCTTTGCCTAGGATCGACGACTTGTTTGATCAATTACAAGGTGCAAGCTACTTCTCGAAAATAGATTTGAGATCAGGATATCATCAACCAAAAGTTAGAAATGAAGATGTTCCAAAAACTGCTTTCAGAACAAGATATGGACATTACGAATTCCTAGTGATGCCTTTTGGGCTCACTAATGCACCAGCAGCATTCATGGATCTCATGAATAGAGTCTGCAAACCATACTTAGATAAGTTTGTCATTGTCTTCATAGACGACATACTTATCTACTCTCGTCATCAATCTGATCACGAGAAACATTTGAGGTGTGCATTCTTAAAATTCTTAAAATTCTGCATCAAGAGAAGCTATACGCAAAATTTTCTAAATGCGAATTCTGGCTGCGTGAGGTTCAGTTCCTTGGTCACATAGTAACTGAACATGGTATCCAAGTAGATCCAGCAAAGATAGAAGCAATAATGAATTGGGAAGCCCCAAAGACGCCTTCCGAGATACGTAGTTTCTTAGGACTGGCTGGTTATTATCGAAGGTTCATTGAGAACTTCTCACGAATAGCCGCTCCTTTGACAATCCTAACTCATAAGGATGCTAAATTCAACTGGGGTCCAAAACAACAAGAATCCTTTGAGACACTAAAGCATAAGTTGAGCAATGCCCGTGTTAACCCTGCCAGAAGGTGTGGAGGAGTTCGTAGTTTATTGTGATGCATCGCACACAGGCATGGGATGTGTGCTTATGCAGAATGGCAAAGTGATTGCTTATGCATCACGACAACTAAAAGTGCACGAGAGAAACTACACCACCCATGAGTTAGAATTGGGTGCAGTAGTATTCGCACTTAAACTTTGGAGGCACTATTTATATGGAACAAAGTGTATCATCTACACTGACCATAAAAGTCTGCAACACTTGTTCAATCAAAAGGATTTGAACATGAGGCAACATCGTTGGATGGAAACACTCAACGACTATGATTGCGAGATTCGATATCATCCAGGAAAGGCGAATGTAGTCGCTGATGCGCTTAGTTGCAAGGAAAGAATCAAACCTTTAAGGATCAATGCCAAGAGCATTGAACTGAAGAACAACTTGAATGAAAAGCTGCTAAATGCACAAAGGCAGGCTATTTCTGAGGACAACATTGCCAAGGAGGATTAGGTGCAACTATCGATCAGTTAGCACCAGGAAAGGATTGGATGTTAAGGCTTAACAATCGGATTTGGGTTCCGATCTTTGGAGGATTTAGAGATGTAATCCTCCAAGAAGCACATATTTCTAAATATTCGGTTCACCCAGGAAGTGACAAGATGTATCAAGATCTTAAACCCAGTTATTGGTGGATGGGTATGAAGAAAGATATAGCCAATCATGTAGCAAAGTGCTTGACGTGTTCTCAAATTAAGGCAGAACACCAGAAACCGTCAGGACTTTTACAACAACTTGAGATCCCAGTGTGGAAATGGGAAATGATAACAATGGACTTCATCACTAAGTTTCCCAAGACCAAGCAGGCAATGACACGATTTGGGTTATCATAGATAGATTAACCAAATCCGCTCACTTCTTGCCAGTTAAGGAAACATACGACTCTGACAAGCTAGCTAAGCTTTATGTTGATGAGATTGTGTCCTTGCACGGTGTGCCGGTATCCATTATATCTGATAGAGATACAAGATACACATCTCACTTTTAGAAAAGCTTCCAACAATCTCTAGGCACGAGATTAACCTTCAGTACGGCTAACCATCCTCAGACGGACGGACAAAGTGAGCGTACCATTCAAACCTTGAAGGATATGCTTCGAGCTTGTGTGATCGATTTAGGCGGAAGTTGGGATGATCACTTACCCCTAATCGAGTTCTCTTATAACAACAGTTACCACACAAGTATTAAGGTCGCTCCTTTTGAAGCCCTATATGGAAGAAAATGTAGGACGCCTGTGCGTTGGGCCGAAGTTTGAGAAGCCCAACTATCTGGACCCGAAATCGTTCTTGAGACCACGGAAAAGATTGTACAAATCCGTGATCAACTTAAGGCAGCTCAAGATAGAAAAAAGAGCTATGCCGACAAAAGGCGTAAACCTTTACAATTCCAAGTTGGGGATAAGGTTATGCTAAAGGTGTCACCTTGGAAAGGTGTAATGCGTTTTGGGTAAAAGGGCAAGTTAAGCCCGAGGTACATTGGACCATTCGAAATAATCGAATGTGTCGGACCCGTAGCTTATCGGCTTAAGCTACTGGAAAAGCTCAGTGGAATCCATGATGTTTTCCACATCAGCAATTTAAATAAATGCCTCGTGGACAAGTCGTTAGCAATGCCTCATGAAGATATACAGATCGATGAAAACTTAGGTTTCATAGAAAAACCAATTGCGATCGAGGATCGGCAAGTTAAGAAGCTTCGTAGGAAGCACGTACCTATTGTAAAAGTCAAATGGGATGCCCGTCGAGGTCCCGAATATACTTGGGAGGTCGAGTCCAATATGCGACAAAAGTACCCTTATCTATTTGAATAAATCTCGAGGTCGAGATTTTTATTAAGGGGGTGAAGATGTGACACCTGAAAATTTCGTCCAATAAAAATCCGACACATGTCTCGAAAATTCTTGGTTGCCACGTTAGCCGAGAGAGACCAACGACTCCATCATGTTATATTGATAACCTCTGAACGAGCATCGAGAAAGTCAGAAAAATCAAAAGTGGAAAAATGCCAAAAGTTTACCTTCCGAGAGGTCCTTACGGACCGTAACCATTGTTGGTTATGGACCGTAAGGAAACCAAAGCTATGGTTTCAGTAAGGCGGTTACGGACCGCAAGCCTCAATGGTTCTGGTCTGTAACCATTCAAAATCTGTGGGCGCCAGAGGTCCTTACGGACCGCCAGGCATGACCCTTGCGGTCCGTAAGTGGTCGCCAGTGACAGAATGCTTGGCAGCTTGCTGCCCTGCCACCTATCTCGCGAATGCCACTCTCTTGGCTGGTTGTGACACGTCTAAAACCATCTGGAGACCTCTTGTAACACTCCTGGACAGTTGTCATGGCCTCATGCCTTTCCCATTGCTATAAATAGCAACCTTGGGTGAGCTCCCAACTTGCTCATCCTTGCCTTCTTTTCTCTATTGCTCACTTGGAGGATCCTGAGCTCTTTGGGGACTTCCTCTGAGTCTCTTACTCATCTTTGGTTCACTAGTAAGTGTTCCAACCGTCTCCTTTCACTTTTATTAAGTTTTAAGCCAATGTCAAAGCGTTGACGTGAAAACGCTTTGACTTTGAGCTAAGACCATTATGGTCCAGCCAATGCTTGTAACGAACATGGCTACGTGATTGTAATAAGGTAGGTGTTAATCTCTCAAGAGGACAGCTCCTGATTACCACGTTTGCTTGGTCAATTGACGGGTCAAAGTTATGTTGATAAAAAGTCAAACGGGTCAATTTTGAAATAAACTCATAATTAGCAATGTAGGTGTTATGAAACCTGTTTTAACACTCTAATAACTTGGTAATAATTATAAGAACATGTGGAAAACTGTCCGGCTCGTCAATTACATGTCTAAGGTCGGTTCGCAACCGAAAGTTGACTTTCAGTTCTGACCCGATTTAGCAACCTTAGCTTATGTCTCTAAGTTGCAATATGACCATGTTATAGCACACTATAACCCTCTGGAGTTATAGGGCATGGTCATGTAGTAATCCGAGTTTTTACGCAAGTGTCCGTTAAATATGCCTAAAACGCCCTTTTACGTATAAAATGGTCTAAACCTAAACTTGTCATCAAAACTCTATTCCTACTGATGTAATATCATTATTAGGATTATTTGGGATATTAATTCAGATTGCAAACTGAGTTTAAGCTATAGTTTAAAAATCATGTCCATAAATGACGATATTGCCCTTTCGGAACTTTAAAAAGGTTTTAAACATACTAATGGACCAAAATCATTACCTACTGATATAATATATGTAGTAACATATTTTAGTCATACATGTAACATTTGTCAAAAACGGGTTTTCCAAACCCGCTCCGTTTGTAATCGAATATCAAGTTATAAATGTTTCGTTGCGTATTTATGTCAATTTTAATTTTTAATGATACATAATTAATAGACAAACTAGAATATAAAAGTTATAATTGATAAAAAGTAAAAATAAAATAATTAAAATAAAAATCAGGCTATCGGGACTCGAACCCGGGTCAGCCGGGTTTAAGCTCAAAGACTTATCACACACACATATAACCACTCCGCCACTTGATGTTTTTGTAAATTCTAGGAAACAATTAAATTTTATGGTTAATCATAATCAATCTGGTTACGCTAACTGTAACCGAAATCGGTCACCAAACGTCCAAAAACGTTTGATTGTTCGCGGTTTACCGATTATAACCGATACACCGACACCTCCAATCAATTTAGCTTTGAATGGACTTGAATTCATGTGGGATCGGTTTAATAACTGAAAAGTCTGCAATCCTGAATTACTCCAATCATTGTCCCCTCTCGCGACTCAAACACATTCTGCAAACCTTCAATTTCATTTTCGCACAACTTTCAGTTCGCCGGAGAAGCTATTTGAACTCGCTGGACTTTCGCCGGAAAACCGTGTTTTCCATCAAATCAGTAAGTCTCTCAATTATTTCATTGTCTATCAGTTGTTAAGCTATTGCTAACTCAAACCCTTCAATCGGAATCAATTTCAGACGTCGATATCGGATAATTCACTCTCGCCGGAAAACTTCTGAAAATTCCTAACTTCCACTGTAAAACGGTATAGTCATTCAAAACCTTATGATTTCCACAATTAACTAATCAAACTGTTAATTTGTTCGCTCAGTCGAAGTTCAAAAAAACAGAGCCGACGCCTTGCCGGAATTCTGAGATAAATCGTTCCTCTGGTATGTCTACTTCCAAAATCATCTCTGCAATTTCATTTTAGTCTTTTGAATGTTTGTCAATCAAATTAAACAAGAAACAATAGAGTAATCGTAGGCTGTAATTCTGTAACGAAGAAGACGAAGTTAGGTTGATTATAAGTTTAATATAAT
This sequence comes from Scalesia atractyloides, assembly GCA_947069175.1. Lineage (NCBI taxonomy): Eukaryota > Viridiplantae > Streptophyta > Magnoliopsida > Asterales > Asteraceae > Scalesia > Scalesia atractyloides. The sequence goes on along the minus strand of CAMTDV010000016.1, from coordinate 17,805,359 downwards.
TTGGATATTATCTCGGGTTAGACACACAGTCCAGCGGTGGACTGCGTGCACACATATATCACACGCCGCGAGTTCGATCTTGACACACGTACGCTCTGTAATAAAGACGTTTTATTTTCTAACTGAACCGGATTAACTCACGGTAGTTGTTTAGTATAATAAAAATCGGTATATTAACCAGGTTACACACAGTCCAGTGGTGGACTGTGTGCAACACTAACTCACAGGTCCCGGGTTCGAGACCTGTTGCACGCTCCGGTTCGATGATTAAAACACTTTTTGAAAATAAAAGAATTTTGAATAAACTGAATTAGTATATAAATATAATTAAAAACAGAATTATTTCGGGTTAGACACGTAGCTCAGTTGGTAGAGCTGCGTGCACGCGTACGGGAGGTCTCGGGTTCGAGCCTCACCCGGCGCATACATGCACACAATAGAACCGGTCAAACAGTCAACAGTCACAGTCAAACAGTCAACGGTCAATGGTCAACGCAAAAGTCAACATTTTTTTTATATTTTTATTTATTTAAGTTAATTCAAAAATCAATTAAAAATACTTAAAAATAATGTTTTAAAGATAGGAAATAGCCTTAAACTCACAAAAATATATCTAAAAATCCTATTAAAATTATTAATAAAATCCACTCATTTACTATACTTTTCGTTATTATTTAGGTTAGTTAATCCTCGTTGATCAATCCTTCAAACTCGTGCGCATCTCATCATCTCCAACCAAACGCACCCAATGTGAGTGAATCTCTACAAATTCCCCGTTTTAAACACGTTTTTGGGGTGTATCATGTGTCTTACCAATTATTATATTTAAATCATTGTGCATACATCATATCATGAACAAATGTGTATTCAGCTTGTATCAACTGTTTGTGTGGTTATTGTTTAGATTTAATTTATTGTTTTCAGTACATGAAATATCATAGGCCGCCGCTCCCCATTACATTATGAGCGTTGAGCAGTTTCCTATTACATTATGAGCGTGAACCTGGCGTTGCCAACATATGATCGGCTCCGTTTGATTGAGCCTTGATCGCACAGACATTCATCATAGGTTGTCCGTTCCCCATTACATTATGAGCGTGAACGTGACGTTGCCAACATATACAGTTACATTCATGTTATATATTCATGCAAGTTCATATGTTATTGTATGTTATTGTTTGTGGATTGTTATTGTTATTGTTGGATTATTTACATTTGCTCGCATATGACTATCGCACAATTTTTCCTTGATAAAAATAACAAGAAATCAATAATAAATGTTTAACTAACAAGGTTCACTCGCCAACTTATGTTGACCCAAAAACCCCCATTTTTACACATGATACAGGTGAACCAGCTGCAGCAAGAAACACTTAGGATTGGCTTAGAAGAATAAACTGGTTTAGAGCTTGGATTGTTTAGTTGGTTATTTTCTTTGTATTTGTATGGACATGTTTGGATTATTGAGAATGTAATTTTGACTTTAATAAATATGAAACATATTAGTAAATATCATGAGCTTTGGTGATAACCCAATTATGCCCCGACTCTTATTCCGCTGCGGGTCGGGGTGTGACAATACAAACCTGGTCACAACAACGATTTTACTTAAATACCGTTTATATCGTCATTTAGCGACTTCATCGCCACTTGGACGCATAATATGGTTTAAAACTATATTAGAGTATAAAGACTTGATACCTACTGATTCTAAAACATATTTCCAAGCTATTAACAGTAGGTACATGTCCCGAACTCAGATTCCCAAATAAGTTATCAATTATATGTGAAATGACCAAGTAAGTTATCATAGTTTGGTTATAATCTATAAACCACATATATAATTGATGTCCTAGTGATATAACATCATAAAATAAGTATTTTTACAGAATTTTTATGTTAATAACAACAGTTTACATATAAACTCGTTTTATTATATTTTAAATGACGAAATTTATCTTTTAAGGCATAATTTACTTTTAAAACTATAACGGGGCCGTCATATCAATAACCTACTGTTATAATAACATATTTTAAACTAAATGGCATATGGAACTTGTATAGGACTCACCCGGTTACCCAGTTTCACTTATATGCGCACGGTTATGCCTACGCGACTAGTTTATGCAATTTAACCGAAACGGTCTAACCTATTCAAAATATTCTCAAATTTCAGAATGTAGAAATTTCAAAAGGGAAACAGGATTAAAGGATAGCTAAGAGAAGTTTCAGAAATATTGAGTGACGGATAGTGATTCTCCATTAAGAAATGTGCAAGTTGTGATGGTAATGTACAAGTTGCGACGGTGTTGTGTGGATAAAGAAAAGCAAAGGCGTTTGGTAAAAAAAATATAAAAGCGACGGTTGATGAAAAGAAGGAGTCTATTTTTTATGTCCTGCCTATTCTAATCATTTAACTATATTCACTCAAACTACAGTAACCAGTAAAAGATTAGTAACGACTCATGATGATCTAGAATGTCACTATGAATACTCATATTAAATTTTAAAGATTATCTGTGTGACTGCAAGGTCACAACAAATGCCCATTACCTATATGTTAAGACATAAACGTAATGAATTGTAGTTTTGCAAATCATGTACGTCCAATTATTAACTTGTGGTGGTGCGTGGTTTGGTTCATGCTTTACCACGTGTTCTCTCAAAGAAGCTACATGTTCGTCCATTAATTTATTGCCTCTTTCTCTGTCTTCTTTCTCTAAACCGAAGGTGAGCGGAAATAACTTTGTGGGAGTGCAGGAAGGTGGCGATGGCGATTTCTTGCCCTTTTTTTTACTCATTTGGCTATGCATTCTACAAATTTGTGATACTTAATCTTTTATGGACTTGTGGCAAACAATGGAATACCCGGTTAATTCTGGCCTTCTGCGATTTTAATTCTGAGCTTTGTCTTCTTCAATTACATGTAAATACTTTAATATATACAACTATGAAAGACCGAAATGAAAAGGTGTCACACCCCGACATCCACGTGTCTACCGGTGGGCCCGGTGGGAAGTATCGTGACGTACAGGTGATATCATCATAACCAAATAAGCATAACACAGCGGAAGGCTTGGAATAATTAAACTATTACAACCGATAATATCTAATGTCCAAAATAAATATAACAGACATGGTTGTAACTAGATCCATAGGCGGATCGAAACACATACAAAATGATAACAGACTATAAACAGGCAATTCCCTAAGTCGCAACTCCTTGGTTATTCGCCCCGCAGCTCCCGGCCTATTCCATACTTGCAACCTGTAACTTAAGCTTTTGAAAATACGTCAGTTTACACTGGTAAATACGCTCAACCGACTTATTTTGAAAACCTTTTCGAAAATGGTTTTTGGCGCACGTAGTGCATTTCTTAAATAACTTGGGATAGTACAAAAGACCTTGTATACAGATTTACATGCTGGCTTTTACATATGAGGCCCGGTACAAAAACCGAGACATGATCGACTGACACACCACTCTGAACTTTCACAAAGAAAGCAGGATAGCAATTTCCTGGTGTATGCCTACACGCCATGCTATATTTTCATGGCCACTATCAATTTAGTGAGCCAAGGATATCCCAGACACGGTCAAGTCCACCCCAAATGTTTAGTTAGTCAAAATAGATCAAAACCGGATTATGCAAGATTTCAGTTAATTATCACAACTGGATAAAACATTATCCCATACCCGACCAAGCGGGTAACTGAATTTGAAGTTCGCAAGTAATTCAAATTCAGTCGTATTCCGAAGCAAGTACAGGAGCAATCTACCGGGAGGCGTTCAGTCTGGAGTGATGGTAACTAATAACAACATTAGAATGCTAGCGGGTCCTTAGTTAAGTGCTAGACTTAGACCAGTTTAGTCTTACGCTAAATTGTGATACGGTACGATACGCTAGATTAAGCGGTGACCGGAATAGAATGTTGATTGGACCCGAAAAGTACATAGACTTGTATAATATGGGAAGACCAATAAAATTCTGATTTTGATAAGGAATGGACAAGGTTAAACCCATTTTGGTTAAAATACGCAAGCTAGCTACGTAGGCTTAACCGAACGCGTATAAGCGAAACCGGGTAACCGTAAGAGTCGTATATAAGTTCCATAATGAAATATGTTTGAAATATGTTATAAAATCAGTAGCACTTGCAAAGATAGGTCCGAGGTGTATTTAAAAACGAATTATGCCTTACAAGGGCATTTTAGTCATTTTTAGGCTTATAAAAGAGTTTAAGTGAATCTGATGTGATGACCTTAATTATTCTGTAAAAACATATATTTTATCATGTTATAAGAGTAGGATATCAAATATATGCGTGTTTGATGATTTTGAAACATACTATGTCCCGTAGGGGCATTTTAGTAATTTCACACATAGCTTTGAGACGAATTTGGGATTCTGAGTTCGGGACTTGTACTTACTGTTGTTATATTAAAAATAAGTTTATAAATCAGTAGGTAACAAGTCTTGGCTTATGGTTATGATTTTAAACCATACTTATGCGCCGAAAGGCGTAAAAGTCGCTAAAATGCCGTTAAATCGATATTTAATATAAACTGAAGTTAAGACATGTTTAAATGGGAAAAAATATGTCATTTAACTTATAACATCAGTAAGTTAAAGTTTTGATTATAAAAAGTTTGATTTTTGCTATTTTTCTGTAAAAAATAGTAGTTTAGCCATTTTAGCGGCGATTAGCGGTTCTTAAGCATGCATTCAAGTCATAAACCGAAAAAACATCTCAAATTATCCTAATTATCATAACATATGAGTAAGTATATCATCCATGTGCTCATATGCGCTAAAAATCTCATTTTGTGCAAAAATGACCTATTTGCAAGGTTTTTATGGATTTTTACGGAACTTATGTATTAACTCGGATTTCTTAGGAATCGAGTAACGAAATCTTAGGAGGTCATCCTATACATAATTATGGTCTCAATGTGGTCAAAAGTTAGTAGCAAAAGTGGCTTGAAACGGGTCAGAACCAAAGTCAACAAAAGTCAACTGTTGTGACTTTTTGGCTACGAACCGAGCCTAGACCAAAACTTGACGAGCCGAATCCGTAGACATATGTTCTAACACTTATTTTTAGGTTATTAGTGCATCAAAACATATTTTATAACATCTAGATCATTAGTTATGATTTTTATAAAAACTGGACAGTTTGACTTTATTTGACTTTTCGGTTGACTTGTCAATTGGCCATGAATTCGTGGTAATTGGAGATGCCCTCTTGAGGGATTATCACCTCCATCATTAAAATCACGTAGGAACTTTTGTTACGCACAATGGCGGAGTACACACGGATTTAGAACAAAGTCAAGTCGTTTTTACGACAAGACTTCGTTTGAAGCAAATAGCTATAAAAATTCACTAAGCACGAGTTTGAACACTTACATTAGGTCCAAATGAGCAGTAGGAACAAAATGGAACACTTGGATTTGATCAGAACTCCTCTGGCATGAAGTTGGTGATTTTGGAGTGCATGAAGATTGTTGAAACTCACAAGAATGTTCATTTTAAGAGCTATGGAGGAGGAGGGGAGGTTGCCAGGTGTTTAGACATGAATTAGAATGTTTACAAGTGTTTTTGAAGTGACATTCATTGAGAAAAGGTGGCAGGAATGCGAGAGAAGTGGCATGTTTGGTGGCAAATGCAGGAAACTGCAGCTGGCACACACCAGCTGAAAAAGTGTGACCCTCGCGCCACGCGCCAGCCTCTGTTGCACCTGGCGCGCCACGCTACGGTGCCTTTTTCTCAAAATTTTCATTTTTGCCCCCTGGACCTCCCAAACCTCCATATTTTGATATTTTTGCATGTTTTAGTCAGTATGGTCATCGATTGACACCCTCGGGAATAAAACTGAAGATTGTTAAGTTTCGGGTTCGTTAAAAGGTCACTCAGAGGCATAGATTAAGCATGTTGACACTTTTAGTCCCTTAAATTATATCATTGTCGTTCAGAGGTTATAATAATAACATAACGACGCTTTGTCCCTCTTGGCTAATACGTGGTATATGAGGATTATCGGGACACATGTCGGAAATTAAATGGCCGAAAAACACGTAGTGTTACATCCTCACCCCCTTAAAAGAAATCTCGACCTCGAGATTTTGTTCAAAGGTTAGAAGTATTATTGTCGCATAGTGGACTTAACCTTACGTATACTCGAGATTTCTATGGACATCCCGTTTGGCCTTTACAATAGGCACATGCTTTCTTAGAAGTATCTTAACATGTTGTTTCTCGATCGTTACTGGTTTTCCAACAAAACCATAGGCTTTCATTTAATTTGCACATTTTTATGCGATATTGCTAGCAACTCATTGGCTAGTCTTTTCCTTTAAATTGCATTCGTGAGACGCATTGTCAATTGCGCTGAGCTTCTCAAGTAAATTAGCTTATAAGCTAAAGTCCCGACACATTCGATCATCTCGAATGGTCTATATATATATTATAATATATATATATATATATATATATATATATCTAAGGATTAATTTGCCTTCTAGCTAGAACATACTACACCATTCTAGGGTGATGCCTACAATAAGACTTTGTCCCTTATTGGGAACTTATACGTTTGCAACTCTTGTCAGCGTAGTTCTTCTGCTGTTCATTGACAATTTTGAAATAGATCTTGGATTTGTATTATCCTATCCATGGTTCCCAAGACAATCTTAGGTCTTGTTAGTTGGGTCATTCCCACTTATGCCTATCAAACGGGCGTTTAATATTTTCTCCCATACAAGGCTTCCAAGGGAGCAGCCTTGGTATTTATATAACAATTAATATATATAAGGAGAACTTAACTAGGGTGAGATGGTTATTCCAACTACTATCTAATCAATCTTAAAGAAGTACCTAACCCTTATAGTTGGTCGAGCAAATCGTCGATCCTGGGCTAAGGTTAACGATTCCTGTCGTTGCCTTGTTTAAATCTTGCGGTAATCAAAACAAACCGCATTAAACCGTCTTTCTTAACAAACAACATCGGATCTCCCAAAGTGACGAGCTAAGTTGTACAAGCCTTTCTTCAAAACTTCATTTAATTGGAAAGTAATTTATTCTATTTTCATCGGTGCTTAGTCGGTATGGAGTTTTTGCAACATGTCCAGTTTCTGGTAGGATGTCAATCTTAACTCCACTTGCCTCTAGGAGGTAAATTGTGTAGTCTTTAGAGAAGATACCAAAATAAACAGAATTGATATATAGTTTAAATCTCAGCCTTTGGTTCATCTAGCGTCGCTTGTGTCATCAAAATGACACATTCGCCCTTCGAATACTTGGATGCCTTGAGTGGGAACAACTACTCAAGCATCTTAATACGGAATATCTCCTGGAATACCGTTTGCTGATTTTAGTACAATATGACTGTTGGAAGATCCTAGTGGTTCCATGCATTAAACCTTCATGTTGATCAGGCATGAAAGCAATCTATGGGACACATTAAGATATTGCCAATTACCGTATGGCACTTTTATCAACTAGTTTGGCATTCGTAGTCAATAGAAATCAGAGAGATTAATAAATAAATTAATTTGAATAATAATAATAAAAATTCATCGTACTTCAACCGAAGGAAGAGCATGACTGATTTTAGAGCATCCATAAAAAAGGAGCGATTTTCTATGGTTTTATTGGTAAGTTCTATCTTATACTTAATATCTGGGGTTCTCATGGATATATTAGAAGTTTGCTAGACTTATGGTTTATGAAAGACTTATTAGTGCCTGAATCAAAATAGAACTCTTAGCAAACATAACCTTAATTAATGATAAGGAATGTACCTAATAGCTTGTTGATATTTACTGCCTACTACATTCGTCAGGAAAATATTCAGGCGGTTCCTTTCTTAGCCTCTCTAGGCTTAGCTGCACCGTCTTTTGCCGCTTTAGGGCAGTTAGTACTTATGTGGCCTTTGTCGCCACAGCTGAAGCAGACCGCATTCTTTATGTCCCTACATTTATGGGACTAATGACTAGTTTCTTTTACAAATACCACATTGTTTTGGCTTTTCGGTCTGTTCGACACTGTCCCCAGTGCCTTTTGTTGCAGGTTTCGCACGTAAGCTTTTCATCCAACTCTTGCTAGTTCTTATTGAATCCAGACTTTCCATTTTTCTTAGATTTCTGGGAGTTATCCTTCTCCCTTTCTCTTTTCCCATCGGTCTCAGCTTTGACTGATTTTTTTTTGTCTCACTAAATCCTGAGTGAGAATCAGAGCTAGGTCTACAGCAGACCTATGTGTTCTGGGCCTTGAAGCCTTAACATTTCCCTTAATTTATGGCGCTAAGCTACCAATAAAACGAGCAATCCATTTTGGTTCAGGGGAAACTAGGTATGGCACTAACCTAGACAAGGAGTTGTAGTCGGTCACATATTTTTGACAATCCAGATTCTTCATTGCTAGAGATAAGAAATCCATCTCTATCATTTCCAACTCATGAGGTGGACAATATGTTTCTTTAATCAGATCCATAAACTTGGATTGACTCAAATTATACAAATACACCTTTCCAGCAGACTGTACCATAGTTTTCCACCATATTAGGGCATTGCCCTTAAATGATTGTGATACAAATTTCACAATTTCTTTGTCAGCGCAACCACTGATCTCGACTACAGTTTCTATTCATTTAACCACCTAAGGGCTTTAACTACCCCTTCCTCCCCTTTGAAATCACGGGGCTTACAGGATACGAAATTCTTGTATGAACACCCATCCTTATTGGAACGCATCTTCTCCTGATGCTCCTGTCTCTCAGTCTTACTCCTCACATTTGAGGAGTGTATCTCACTATCCCTTGGATTCGATCGAGGTATAGACGAGTGTTTTGATAATTGTTTGAAGCGAGAAGCACCCAACTCCTGTTGCCTTACCGTATAGGCATTCATAGCCTTGTCAACCTCCATGGCAATTAAAGCTTGTAGATCATTTTCAATTATGACAATATTTGCATTTGCATTATCGTCGTTACGCTTGCCGTTAGCTCCATCAGAAGTTGCCATTGTAGCTACTTGGTACTAAACACCAATTTGTATTCTATTAGCTGGTCATTCGCATTTGATGACTCATTAATTCTATGCCATGTATTATCAAACCATTTTGGCTCTAAGTTGGGTATATAAATCCCTTGCCTTTTGGATCAGTGTGCTCGAAGTCACAACTGTCAGGCTTTGACATTTTAAATGAATGTCTAATAGCTACTTATATATAACCTAGGTCTCAAAGGACCATCACATGTGTTTAAAAGATCGGACGTAGTCCAAAAATATTAGACAGTGGATATAAAGTCACATTTGTCCTTGTCGTAACAACAATTTAAGTAGCTCGCAAACTTGTCACCAAGGACTTAAAATATGGCACAACTGGCCTTGTTAAAAAATATATATATAGATATGGCACAAACGGCCTTGTCACTAAGGGACATTATAAGATATGGCACAAAAGGCCTGGTCATAAAGGACATCAAAATACGGCACGAGGCCTTGTCACAAGGACGTTTTAAAAATAAATAAATATATGTATATATATATATATAAGCCGCGATCTTATAGATCAACATGCTTTAAGGCTTGAACATAGTTCATTACCTTTGGACAAGGGGTCGTAGACCACAACTGTCATTGTCATAATTGACGATATTATATAGCCCGTAGGCAAATCAATTGACATCTCGAACGGATGTTAAAATAATAATTATTGGACTAATAATAGTTGTCACTATCGTATTGATCTATGAGGCTTGAGCATAGCCCACCACGTTGGACAGGGAACCATAAAGGTCACAACTGTCATTGCTTTATTGACAATATAGCCCGAAGACAAAACACCACTAATGAATGTTAATTTATAGCTCAATGGCATTGCATCACTAATGGATGTTAAATCGTAGTCCGTAGACACTTCATCACTAATGGATGTTAAATTATAGCTCGTAAGCACTACATCACTAATGGATATTATTTCATGGCCCATAGGCACCACATCACTAATGGATGTTAAATCATGGCCCGTAGGTACTACATCACTAATGGATGTTTATAATACGATCATCGCACTGATGATATTTAATTGGATCACAATGATCACATAGGTTCGGACATAGTCCATTACCTAGATGGCTCGTGTGGTTCCTCAAGTCACACTGCCAGGAGGTTAATACCTTAAACATATTAACTTTTAGGACAATCTTAAAATGGTTTAAATAACTAGCCCAGATCGGGCAGACTAGTGAGGTTTAGAACGTAGTTCACTGCCTCTGGATAGAAGGGACTCCACAAAAGGGATTTCCCAACCTTAACTATCAGGGTAGAACATCTTAACTACCGTTTCGCCAATATATGTGACCTATTGCACTCGACGGGTGTAAACCATTAAGAAGATCTATGGATATGTTTCGCAGATCATAAATTTCGAATCAAAATCGAGACGTTCGCTTAACAATGAATATAACGAATACATATATAATAATGATAATGACTCCTAATCTTTCCATAATTCATTAGGAATTTATAATCGTGCCTTAAACAGGACTTTTAATAATTAACTTGTCCACGCGGGGACTTAAAAACATTACAAGTCTATACAGGGACTAAAAGGAAATATATAAGTCCTTATAGGGACTATAAGAAATAACATGTCCACGAGGGACTATAATAAACATAAATATTCACAAAGGGACTATTTTGAAAATAAATGTCCACACATGGACTTAAGTCGAAAGTTATGTCCACATGGGAACTATAATAAACAAATGTCCACACGGGGACTTAAACAGAAGGGCATGTCCACAGTAGGGACTATAATAAACAATATCCATTAAGGAATTATTTCCATTAAATGTCCGCACAGGGACTAATTAGAAGAGACAGGTCCTCATAGGGACTCAAAATAAAAAGAAATACAATTATAGAAGAATTCTCTTGAGCCTCCATTGCTTAACTCCTTATATTTCTCTTCGTGGTTAATTGCATACGGTACTAACACTGAAGGTTAGTGTAAGTTTTCCAAATCAGGATCCATTGTAGAAGCAGAATTCAAGGATTGAAAGGTTAAAATAAAATGGATTATGGATTTGAGTTTGGTAAGCATAATCCAAGTTTGGAATTCCAAGAACTCAGATGTAAGAAATATGGGTCATAAGTATTCATCGGTATTATCTTAGAAGTTGGAGACTCAGGGACCTCTGGTATGGAATCCACACATGCAGACTTCAAAATTTGAGCCTCAAGGACCTTCGGTATGGACTCTGAAGTCTAGTTTAAGGTTTTAATAGGTTTGGGTTTAAGAAGAAGTTTATATAAAGTCTTTCCTCCAAACCGGTCGCATGCTTAACTTAGCCGTGGTACGAAGCATAGCCTTTTGTGGCTTCGGATGAGAAGATTTTCATCAATGGCTTCTTTTCTTGGCGACTTGTTTCTGAAATACATAAAATCGAAAGCAAGATTTATAATACAGGGATGAGAGCATTCCTATGTCAAGTCTAGACTCATAAAGGTATAGGAATATGCTACTGTGTCATTTGAGATAAAACACAAAAGGCTAGTGTTTAATTCACTCAAACGTTGGCTCTGATACCAACCTGTCACACCCCGACATCCACGTGTCTACCGGTGGGCCCGGTGGGGAGTATCGTGACGTACAGTTGATATCATCATAACCAAATAAGCATAACACAGGGAAGGCTTGGAATAATTAAACTATTATAACCGATAATGTCTAATGTCAAAAATAGATATATACAGACATGGTTGTAACTAGATCCACAGGCGGATCGAAACACATACAAAATGATAACAGACTATAAACAGGAAATTCCCTAAGGTCGCAACTCCTTGGTTATTCGCCCCGCAGCTCCCGGCCTATTCTATACTTGCAACCTGTAACTTAAGCTTTGAAAATACGTCAGTTTACACTGGTAAATACGCTCAACCGACTCATTTTGAAAACCTTTTCGAAAATGGTTTTTGGCGCACGTAGTGCATTTCTTAAATAACTCGGGATAGTACAAAAGACCTTGTATACAGATTTACATGCTGGCTTTTACATATGGGGCCCGGTACAAAAACCGGATATGATCGACTGACACACCACTCTGAACTTTCACAAAGAAAGCAGGATAGCAATTTCCCAGTGTATGCCTACATGCCATGCTATATTGTCGTGGCCACTATCAATTTAGTGAGCCAAGGATATCCCAGACACGGTCAAGTCCACCCCCAATGTTTTAGTTTCAGTCAAAACAGATCAAAATCGGGTTATGCAAGATTTCAGTTAATTATCACAACTGGATAAAACATTATCCCATACCCGACCAAGCGGTAGTAATCTACCATATCCCAAGCCCGTATAGGAAAAATAAGTTAAGAGTATTTACCTGATTTGAAGTTCGCAAGTAATTCAAATTCAGCCGTATTCCGAAGCAAGTACAGGAGCAATCTACCGGGAGGCGTTCAGTCTGGAGTGATGTTAATTAATAACCAACATTAGAACGCTAGCGGGTCCTTAGTTAAGTGCTAGACTTAGACCAGTTAGTCTTACGCTAAATTGTGATACGGTACGATACGCTAGAATAAGTGATGACCGGAATAGAATGTTGATTGGACCCGACAAGTACATAGACTTGTATAATATGGGAAGACCAATAAAATTCTGGGTTTTGATAAGGAATGGACAAGGTTAAACCCGTTTTGGTTAAAATACGCAAGCTAGCTACGTAGGCTTAACCGAACGCGTATAAGTGAAACCGGGTAACCGTAAGAGTCGTATATAAGTTCCATAATGAAATATGTTTAAAATATGTTATAAAATCAGTAGCACTTGTAAAGATAGGTCCGAGGTGTATTTAAAACCGAATTATGCTTACAAGGGCATTTTAGTCATTTTTAGGCTTTTAAAAGATGTTTAAGTGAATCTGATGTGATGACCTTAAATATTCTGTAAAAACATATATTTTATCATGTTATAAGAGTAGGATATCAAATATATGTGTGTTTGATGATTTTGAAACATACTATGTCCCGTATGGGCATTTTAGTAATTTCACACATAGCTTTGAGGCGAATTTGGGATTCTGAGTTCGGGACTTGTACTTACTGTTTTTATATTAAAAGTAAGTTTATAAATCAGTAGGTAACAAGTCTCGGCTTATGGTTATGATTTTAAACCATACTTATGCGCCAAAAGGCGTAAAAGTCGCTAAAATGCCGTTAAATCGATATTTAATATAAACTGAAGTTAAGACCTGTTTAAATGGACAAAAATATGTCATTTAACTTATAACATCAGTAAGTTGAAGTTTTGATTATAAAAAGTTTGATTTTTGCTATTTTTCTGTAAAAAGAGTAGTTTAGCCATGTAGCGGCGATTAGCGGTTCTTAAGCATGCATTCAAGTCATAAACCGAACAAACATCTCAAATGGTCCTAATTATCATAACATCTCAGTAAGTATATCATCCATATGCTCATATGCGGTAAAAATCTCATTTTGTGCAAAAAGGACCTATTTGCAAGGTTTTTATGGATTTTTACGGAACTTATGTAATAACTCGGATTTCTTAGGAATCTAGTAACGAAATCTTAGGAGGTCATCCTATACATAATTATGGTCTCAAAGTGGTCAAAAGTTAGTAGCAAAAGTGGCTTGAAACGGGTCAGAACCAAAAGTCAACAAAAGTCAACTGTTGTGACTTTTGGCTACGAACCGAGCCTAGACCAAAACTTGACGAGCCGAATCCATAGACATATGTTCTAACACTTATTTTTAGGTTATTAGTGCATCAAAACATATTTTATAACATCTAGATCATTAGTTATGATTTTTATAAAAACTGGACAGTTTGACTTTATTTGACTTTTCGGTTGACTCGTCAATTGGCCATGAATTCGTGGTAATCTGGAGATGCCCTCTTGAGGGATTATCACCTCCATCATTACAATCACGTAGGAACTTTTGTTACGCACAATGGCGGAGTACACATGGATTTAGAACAAAGTCAAGTCGTTTTTACGACGAGACTTCGTTTGAAGCAAATAGCTATAAAAATTCACTAAGCACGAGTTTGAACACTTACATTAGGTCCAAATGAGCAGTAGGAACAAATGGAACACTTGGATTTGATCAGAACTCCTCTGGCATGAACTTGGTAATTTTGGAGTGCATGAAGATTGTTTGCAACTCACAAGAATGTTCATTTTAAGAGCTATGGAGGAGCGAGGGGAGGTTGCCAGGTGTTCAGACATGAATTAGAATGTTTACAAGTGTTTTTGAAGTGGCATTCACTGAGCAAAGATGGCAGGAATGCGAGAGAAGTGGCAGGTTTGGTGGCAAATGCAGGAAACTGCAGCTGGCACACACCAGCTGAAAAAGTGTGACCCCCGTGCCACACGCCAGCGTTTGTTGCACCGGGCCTTTTTCTCAAAATTTTCATTTTTGTCCCTGGACTTCCCAAACCTCCATATTTTGATATTTTTGCATGTTTTAGTCAGTCTGGTCATCAATTGACACCCTCGGGAATAAAACTGAACATTGTTAAGTTTCGGGTTCGTTAAAAGGTCACTCAGAGGCATAGATTAAGCATGTTGACACTTTTAGTCCCTTAAATTATATCATTGTCGTTCAGAGGTTATAATAATAACATAACGACGCTTTGGTCCCTCTTGGCTAATACGTGGTATACGAGGATTATCGGGACACATGTTGGAAATTAAATGGACGAAAAACACGTAGTGTTACAAAATGATGAATTGAACTGGTTCCTATTCTACAAACTCAGCAAGTTCCATTGTTTAACAACTGATTCCTTTTCCAATTAGGTGATTGTTCACTTAAATGAAATGTATAAATTGAAATGTTTTTCATTACATTGGGTAGGAAATGTTCTATTGTTGGTTGGTATCTGATGCAGTTGTTCTTCAAACGCTTTAATTCTCTAGGATTAGATAACATACTGGTTGGTGACATAATTAAAACATCATAATATTTTTTGTTTTATCTTATTTGTATGCTTCGTTTATGCTTTCATTTCATTTTAGATGTGTAGGTTTATTGAAATTTTATTTGTGGCTATAAAAAAATATTGTGGCCTCCGTAAGTTATATAAACTCATGTGACGCAATTAGATGTATAGATAATAAACTTTTGAGATAGTATAGGATTCCGAGGTTAAATTGGACTCATATTTGGACCAACAGTAGCATCTATTATCTCATCCTTGTTTTTTTTGTTACAACTATACAAGAATAGCTTACAAGGGGTTTGTACTATAGCGTCTGGTATCTTTATCAAAAGTATGAGTTAGGTAGTTTAAATGGGGCATATAAGTGGCTTGGAAAGCAATCACTATATGGGGAGTGCAATCTTCAACTTTGGATGATTGTGGGGTGATAATAGTAGTGTTGAAAGGGAAATTATATTAGGCAAAAGGTAAGGATGTGTCACACCCTAACTGATGGCGGAAACATCGAGTGAGACGTAATAGATTGTTCAAAGACTCGTGGTACTAAATTGAAATATATTAATCATTGAAATTAAATTTTATCATACAATAGATGAAAAGGAAACACATTGTTCGACTAAAGTAAACGATAACATAACATTGGTTTAAATTGATAATCTAGGTTCAAATTCCTATGTGATCTCAATCTTGAATAAAGTCTAAGACATGCGTAAATTTCTGAACGACGTATCGAATCTTAAAATTTTATAAAAGTCTAAGACATGCGTAAATTTCTAAACGAAGTAAAACAAAAATCACCAATGCTTGTTCTGGTAATAACATCCAGTTAAAACTATTTTGCTAACATGTAGAATAACGAATATGTGTATAAAAAGAAATAAAGTTTACTAAGTACGAAAATGATGGATAACCAAAAGCTTGAAATTTTGCTAGGGTTACATTTGTGTTCGTTTGTTGCCATTTGTGTTCATCAGAGTTTGTTTTCGTCTGTTGCCTAAAATTAACAAACAAACATGAACAAGTTTATTTCTTTAACAAATGAACACGAGCATAAAATTTCGTTCAGTAAGCGTTCCTAAACAATTTGTGAACACATATAATTCTTAACGAACACGAACAAGGTCTTATTCGCGTACATTCAGTTTGTTTACAACCCTATGCTAAACTATTTATAGTTAACATTAGGGATGTTCATTGAATCGAATATCGAATTTTCAAATTACTCGAATATTTTTTTTCCATTGAATTCGAATTCAATTAAAACCTACCAAATTGATTCGAATTCGTATTCGAATAAAATACCTAATTCGTATTCGAATAAATTCAATTTGATTCGTATTCTTTTAAAACATGTAAAAAAATTATCAAAATGAAACATAAACTTTAAAGCAGTCATAAAGTACGATATCACATTAAAAAGTTCCAAATAAAATACCATAAGTCTAACATTCAAAATGAGAAGTTGAGAATAACCACTCCATATTACAAGTTAATATTTTTAGGGTTGGAAATCTATTAATAGATTTGTTACTTATGTTTTAATTATGGTCATGTAGTGGGTTTGGTAAAATGGGAAATTTTAATACATGGAATAAATTTTGAAAATATTTTATAATATAGCCCAATAAAAGTTATATATGTATTGGGTGAGGTTCCTGTAAAAAATATTTTTTTCGTGAGAAGTGTGCGAATGTATAGGAATTGACATGTATGCATCATGTTTTGGACTTAGGCTTGATGTTTTGTGTTGTTTTAGCGAGAAAAACACCAAATATAACAATTTAAAACACAATGCAATGTATTACGGGTGTAAATTTAAAACACAACTGAAACACACTACTTAACACTTAAAACACACTACTTAACGTTCTTGACATGGTGTTTTAAGTTTTAAGACTAGAATTCATTGCATTGTGTCTTAAATTGTTATGTTTGGTGTTATTTTGCCAAAACAACCCAAAACATCATGCCTAAGTCCAAAACATGATGACTACATGTCAATTCTTATGTCTTCTCATACTTCTTCACGAAAAATGTTTTTTTACAGGATCCTAAGACTATATGTATTAGATAAAAAATTAATAAATAAAAATGTATAATTTTAATTCGAATTTGAATCGAATTAAAAAATTCGTATTCGATTTATTAACTCGAATTGAATCGAATTCGAGTTCACGTAATCAAAACAAGATAATCGAATAATGAATACTCCTTTTTCATGACAAAGGTTATTTCGTAATATTAATTTTATATCTATACTTTTTCATGTAAAAGACCAAAATAAAATATTATAACGTTATATTTTCTGGTTTCTTTTACGATGACAAACCGGACTCCCGTACCGAACAGCACACAGTATCCACCAAAACAGGCCCCACCTACTAAAACATTCAAATCGTCACCACTCATCCAACCAATCACACCCGTCCGATCAACCACCATCCCACCATCAAAACCCATCCACGTATCTCATCCACCTGCCTTTAGATCAACCCATACACATTGTGGCTCATTATGCTTCCACGTTCCTCTATTTCGTATCGTCCGATCAACTCTCATCCAATGACTATTATTACATTCTCTCTCCTCACTTTCTCTCTCTATTACCAATATCCTCCCGTCCGCTTGTATGACGTTTGATACAACTCCTTCGTTTCTCTCTCTATATAGAAACTATATAGTTTCTCTCTCTAGAAAATGCAGGATCAAGCTGCCACGAGTTCCGTTGCGGCGAGCCTGCCGTCTAGTAGCGAACGGTCTTCTAGCTCTGCACTGCAAATTAATGTTAAAGAAGGTTGTTTTTGTTATGATTTTGAGTTTATTTGATTGTGTTTTTTGGATTTGTTTTGTTCTAGTGTGTTATTAAGTATCTGAATAGTTGATGAATTGATCAATTGAGGTTCAAATTAGTTTGTTTGCTTAAAATGTCGATCGGATCGGATCGGTTTCACCGGATTTTGTATCTGGAAGTATAAGTAATCAGTTTGTTCAAAATGGATTTGAGTTTTAGTTTAGTAGTTAGAATTTAGAAACTTAGAATGATTAGATGTAACGGAAAATTTAGAAATTTAGTTTACTTAGAAAACAAGTAAACTGCCAAAATAGCTCCTTTTTGCCACTGTACTAAAAAAAACTCAAATCTTTTGAATTTGTGTCTAGATTGTTTCAAATTTTGTTGCCATTTTCATCCAAAATAAAAATCTGGTCAAATTTTTCATTTAATATCAATTTTTTTTATCTTTTTCATCTATTTTATTGAAAGACAAAATGGTCTTTTTAAGTTTTATTATAACAAATTAATAAAATCTGACCATTTCTCCTTCATTGAAAGCAGGAAAAAAGACAAAAAAACGTCAGATCATGATTTTGGATGAAAATCGCAACAAAATTGAAACCACATGGTCTCAAATTCAAAAGTTTGAGTTTTGGATTAAAGTGGCAAAAGTGACCAAACCTGAGGAGATCATTTTGACAGTTTGTGTATATTGTATATTATTTTCATCATAATTTTTTTATTTGTGTATATAAAATTAAAAGTTTTATATACAACCTAATATATATTATATTATTTTCATCATAATTTTATTATATTATCTTAGATAGCGATTATTATTTATATAAATAATACATATATTAAATAAAAAATGTAAAACAAGAGTGTTGTTAGGGTGGCAAGCTAGCACAATTGCACAAACACAATAAGTAAAGCGTGGGTTTGGGCTGTCTATTTTAACTATTTCACATATTTATTAAAAAATTTAATTAAAAAAAATATTATGTAGTATTAAGGTATGATTTTATTATATAATATAAATACATATATTAAATAACAAATTATATAAATAGGCTTATTTAGGTGTGTGATCCAAGTGAATCTTGGGCTCGTGCTTAGACTCGTTTATTGGACAATCATATTCTTAGGCTGGGGTTGAAGCTTGTTTTAGCTCGGCTTGCTTTGAGCTTTTAGCGAGCAGATCTAAAGTAGTAGCTCGCAGGCTGCTTAGCTTGTTTACACCCCATGGTCGGATTGTTTGGGTCCATATAAGTTTATTTTACTGATTTAGTTTATGTGATGATAGGAATGGAGAGTGACGATGAGATCAGACGAGTGCCGGAGATGGGCGCAGAAGCTGCCGGGGCATCCGTATCCGGTCGTGAAACCGGGTCAGTTGCACATCCAGACCGGGTTCAAGGCTCTGCTGAAGGCGGCACAAGGAGAAAGGGGAAAAATCCTGCTGACAAAGAGAACAAACGGTTGAAGAGGTATCTATCAATCACACTTTATAATAGTAGTTAATACAACTCTGAAATACTTGTAACGTACCATACCATAACGGGTCGGGTGTGACACACAGGTTGTTGAGGAATCGGGTTTCGGCCCAACAGGCACGGGAGAGAAAGAAGGCGTACTTGAGTGAGTTGGAGGTACGAGTGAAGGAGTTGGAGAAGAAGAACTCGGAGGTTGAAGAGCGTTTGTCGACTCTTCAAAACGAGAACCAGATGCTTAGACATGTATGTTTCTTGTCAAGTGTTTTGTTCTTGTTACAACCTTATTAAGATCGAAGCGCTAATTGATTTGTTGTTATGCAGATACTGAAGAACACGACGGCGGGTATGCAAGAGAGGAAGTAGAAGTAGAATTAGAAGCAATTAGCATTAGCACATACTAATGAATGAATGTAGCTAGGAAAGTTTTAATTTGGTTTGGTTAAAGGTGATTATCCTTTGTTTTATTGTGTTTTGAGGAGAAGATTGTGATTGTTTAAGCTATATCTAAATATTTAATAAAAAAATAATCCTCACTTCTCACTTTTGTATTATTTTTTAATTAAGGACCTCAAATTTTGTTAAGGACTTAAGATTTATACATGGAGTAAAACCATTGGTTTCTACAAACCTGAATCGATCTGGTTTAAACTTGGTTAAACCCGATCCTTTCCTCTATGGAAACTAAACCCGAGCTGGTTCCACCACAAACCGTTTGAACAAACCTGATCCGATTTAACCCGAACCGGGATTGTTCCAAAAACCAGATTTGTGCACCACCAAAGAGATGGTTATTGTATACTAGTTTTTTTTTTGAACGGTGACTTTCTTTTTGAGTGACTCAATGTCACACCGTCTAAACGGCGGCCCTAGTCAAGATCTGTCCACACTACGTTGTCTTAACCGAGCACGCGTTGGGTTGGTCAGACTTGGTTACGACGTTCCCCCGGAAACCGTACTGCCTCCACACAAGTTGCCTCGCTGAAGTAACAGCCGGATGAAAACCGGGGTGCGGCTCAGGATCGAACCCCTCTCGGTGGGTTTGGCACCATCATTACCCAATATACATCCCAATATGACACAAGTGGGAATTGAACTTGAGTCTCCATTGAAAAACCCAAGTCTCGTACCACTAGGCCACAAGTGGGGATTGTACTAGTTTTTTTTTAACGGTAAATTTGGATAACTAACGGACTACTGAAGTATAACATCATGCCACCAGTGGAACCACCCGATTCATATCCATCTCCACTAGGCATAATGCCTATACACCAATTCAGGAGGAAACCCAATAAATATGAGGAAACCCCTTGTGGAATCGAACCCAGAACCTATTGGTCCCAAAACTTTATCCCACAGAATACAAGGAAAAGTAAGGATAATAAATGTTCAAATCAATGGACCCATCTAACGTACAAATAACTCCACCCCTCGTAGTTTCAAACAAAAGTGTGTGATATACGTTATAATATTATATTATTATTATTATTATATTATAGGTTTGATTAAATAGTAAAGGTCAATTTGTTTGAAAGTTTCTAAAAGTCCATGGAATTGAAAGGAACAACTTGACGATACCATGACATTTTTCTAGAATCCTGTTTTTCAAAGGAACCATGTGAAGATGACAAAATGCACCAAAGAATTTAGAAAATCTTTATGACCGAGATAAATCGAGAAACTGACGAGTCTTTCTGAACTTAGAGTGTTATTTTATACTAGGTCATAGACCTTGGTGACATATTTTTTAACATTACCTCATTAAACTTAAAACTTTATGCAAAACTAATAGATCATATATAAACATGTATGTCTTGATGTGTATATTAAACTAATTTAAAGACTTTAAATTACCAACAAATACATTTAACATCATTTCTAACATAAATACACCACTATCTACACTATGCAGGATTTAAAGTCCCAATCTTTTGGTCGTGCAACACACCATTTAACATCATTGCACACTGCAGGATTTGAAGTCCAACCGTCCTACATAAACCATTGCCCGCTAGACGGTGTACCCGACTTCCAGCACACAATGCTTCTTCCGAACAATGGCCGGTTAATTGTAGTACACCATCAACAAGTATAATCAGAGCTTAAAATTTCACTATGGAGGTCACATTGCTTTTCCTATCGTCTTCTATGTACAAGTCACCGATGCGTCACTTCGCAACAACGGACACGGTGCAGGCGAAACATCATTAGCGAAACCCGAAATGTGTTCACAATTCCATTGCATGGTTTCTTGTAACCCAAGCAATGTAACATTTTTCATGCATATTCCTTCAAATGGTGCACCCTCAATCCCCTGCAGCACAGGGGCCTTTCTAGAATAATAACTAACCACATTAGTTATAAATATGTTTTTTACCCTGGGAAGCGCGTGCGGGTCCCACCCATCATCCGGGTGGTCATCCGCGCCTCGGCTAAACCTTAATGGCACCTTAACTTTATCCATTGTAATGTTTGTAATGGTTTTGTTTTCAATATACCCGCCTCTACCTATGTCGGTTTTTATTCGAATACCGGCTGCTGAGTTTCGAATGTGAAGATTTTCAACTCCGATGTTTGAAATGCCGCCTGACATTTCACTACCGATCCCGACTCCTGAACATGTCGGGGTAGTTCCTGATACGCGTCTGATGATGATGTTGGAGCTTGGGCGGGCCGTGGATGTCCCGTATTGGTCCCACCCGCTTTTTATGGCTATAAGATCATCCCCGCTCTCGATGTAACAATCTTCGATACAAACGTTTGTGCATGAATCTGTAATGGTATGTAATAAGATGTTAAAAGTTTAAAAACAAGAAACAGCATAGCATATGTTAGTTAATAAAGCAAAAGGCAATAATACCTGGGTCTATACCATCTGTATTTGGAGCATTAAGTGGAGCCAATATTGTCATGTCTTTTATCACAACATTACTGAAACAATGAAATAATGCATTTAGTTTTAGTAAGTAAAGTTGTTAACAAGTTCAACATACTATTCATTATACTTATTTCAAAACTATATAAATTTATTAATAATATATTCAGGTAAAGTGTTCGATACATGTCCAAAACCCGTAATGTTTTTCATAACTTATCCTATGCCTGAATATGTGTCCCGAATGTTTCGAGTTTAAGGTTTTACCGCCAGGACCAGTTTTTTTTCCATCCCTAGGCGGGAACAAATGTATCTAAATTCTAGGTTTGTACCTATTATTAATATAATTAATGATGGAAGTAGTATGTCACATTGCCCATGATGATTAAAACAAAACATCATGTGCAAGTTTGTGTTCATAATATAGAACATGTGAAGGATCATGTGCTATGTGTTTCACGATTCAACACGATGGACATACTAAGAGCACCCACAATAAGGACATATGTTGGTGTTTTTAGGGATAGAGAAAGTGGCGTGGAGGAGAGAGGGTGTAGAGATGTATGTAATGGATGAGTGTAAGTTATGTGAGTGTGATGTAGGAGAGAGTAGAGAGAAGAGATAAATATGTGTTTTTATGTTATGTGAATATGTCAAGAGAGAGAAAGAAGGAGATTGGTTGGACAGGTGCCAACTAGACACTTATAAAAGTAACAAATAGGGGCATAGGGAAGTGTGATCCTTTTTATTATCACCCATCATTAATATGGGCTCTATCATGCAATTTTGTCCATTTTATCCTCAATCCAGATTTGGATCCGAATGTATTTGTTTTTTTTTTAATTAAATGACACTATTTAGCTAATTTTTCATAGGGCTGGGGTTGTTTTCAAGCCCATTTCATTTTGTTTTTATTTTAGTGGGCCCATCTTCATTTACCAGAACATTTAGTTATCTATTTTCTTTCTTAGAGCATCTCCAATAAGAGGTATTTTTTGTTACTTTTATACATTTGTTACTTTTATACACTTATAAAAGTAACAAAAAAATACCTTTTATTGGAGATGCTCTAAGAAAGAAAATAGATAACTTAATGTTCTAGTAAATGAAGATGGGCCCACTAAAATAAAAACAAAATGAAATGGGCTTGAAAACAACCCAGCCCTTGAAAAATTAGCTAAATAATGTCATTTTATTAAAAAAAAAAACAAATACATTCGGATCGAAATCTGGATTGAGGATAAAATGGACAAAATTGCATGATAGAGCCCATATTAATGATGGGTGATAATAAAAAGGATCACACTTCCCACTACCCTGTGCCCCTATCACTCCTTTTTTTTTCTTTCTATTTTCACTTTTTTATTCTAACCAAAATTATAAAATGAATTTAAATGGTCAAAAAGTAGCATAAACACTAAACACCTTTGACTTTGATAGTCAAACAGACTAATCTTGAACCTCTAAATTGGTATAATCATTTGAAACCCATGACTACACAAAACTAAATTCTAAGGAAACTGAAACAGTCATATGATATCAAATGTTATCAATCTTTAAATGAAAAGATGCTATCTTTGACTAATAAAAGTCAAACTAAAACAAAAGAGGAAAGTCAAACATGCAGTAAACCGGATGAATGGTCCAAAATGGAGAATTGCGAAATGTAAGGTTGGAAATGAGTATGTTTCTTGAGTTCATGATTTCAACAAGGTGGCCTCTAGTGTTTTCCAAAGTCCTGTTCCACCATAGGTCCCACCACATCTTACCTTTCCATCGATAGTTCCATTTTGCCCTGTAATCATGCAGAAATTTCATGTCGTTTATCGATCGTTTAGCTTGGAAAAAGCTCGCTCAATATGGTTCGATTTAAAAATAAGCCGAGCTGACTCAGCTCGTTAGAAAGTGAGCCTAGCGCGGTTCGTAACGAGCCAGATTGGCTAGTTTCTCGTTCATTAACTCAGTTTATTTTACGTTTAATTTTTATATAGATATATATTAAACAATAAAAAATGGCTACTATTTGCAAGTATTTAGGAGCGCAACAGTTGAATATATATGGTATATTTGGGGTTTATTAGGATGCTAATAAATTAGATTTAATTTCGCTGAAATTTGAAACTTATTTTGTATTTGGTTGAACTAGATTTTAGCCTGTAACGTATTAGGTTTTACTTATTTTGAATATGTTTTTTTTTTTAAGTATTAAATATATTTTACAGTATTGAATTTTGAAAGCTATCTATTAAATTTTCCTTTTAAATTCGAGCCTAACCAAGCCGAGCCAAGCCGGCACTATTAAAAACCAAGCCACTCGAACTTAGATTTTCCGCTCGGTTTCACATCTGAGCCAAGCCTGAGCTTGCCCTGGCTTGGCTCGGTTTGGCTCTGAACAGTCCTACACGCTAGTGAGTTAGTAACCCGTAGTGCGAAAAGTCAATATTTTGACTACTGGAGTCAATACCCATAGTGCAAAAAGTCAACGAGTCATGATGATCCAGGAAGCAAACTTTATGTGGGTATTATCTAGAAAATAAATTAAATCATGGCAAATTTGAAATGATTCCTCCAATGACAAACTGTATTTTTATATGACATGGGATTATTAAAATTAGTAATCTTGAAATAATATAAAAATATACAGGAAAGCATCCCAATAATAGGTATGATTCGCTTTCTAGTGTGTTCTCTTCTATAAAATAATGCTAAAGATCATGATTTCCCACCCCACATTCGTATTTAAATATCAAAAGAGCCAAAATAAGTTATGATAACAGTTTTGTGGCAATGACAAGAAAAGGTAACAAGATCCCGTACTTTTTCCTACAAATCAAATAAGTCATCGTCATCAAGAATATTAAACTAAACTTTATTAGATTGCATACACACTATTTGTTCCGTGCTAATCTTTTTGGGAATCTTGAGATCAAACGGGCGCTTTACGTTCAATACAGAACCGATTTTAAGTACAAAACTGTATAAGCATTATGTGGGAGCGAGGAAAAAGAGGTGGTTATGCGCTTACATAACCGCTTTAAGTATCACAACTAAAGCATAGGTACAGGTGTTTATCTGGTTTTTCAGTTCTCTACTCATGTAATATAAATATATAATAGAGTTAAATGTCATTTTAGTCCCTGTGGTTTGTGTCATTTTGCCAGTTTAGTCCAAAGGTTGCATTTTTTGCCTTTGGTCCAAAAAGGTTTCACCGTTGCCATTTTAGTCCACTGGGTTAACTTTATCCATTTTTTATGTTAACGAGAAGGGCAATTCGGTCATTTTATATGTAATTCTGTTAACTAGAAAGGCAATTCGGTCATTTAAAATGACCGAATTGCCTTTCTCGTTGAGGTTGTTCTTGGTGATGGCTGGAGAGAGGTAAAGAGAGAAAGAGAGTTAGAGAGAGATTGGGTTGTTTCTTTATATATAAACAGAAATAATGGATAAAGTTAACTCAGTGGACTAAAATGGCACTAATGAAATCTTTTTGGACCCACAGACAAAAAATAAAACATTTGGACTAAACTTGCAAAATAGCCCAAACTACAGGGACTAAAATGGCATTTAGCTCTATTAATATTATCGAAAACAAAGCATCTAAGTATCAAATTTGGGTTTGAAAAAGGAGTCATTTGAATAAAAAGAAAGGTTGATAGTACCTCTAATTTCTAACAAAGACATATTAATAGATTTTAGTAGTGAAAAGTACCTATGATATATATATAAAATGTGAAACATGATGTGTACCTGTAATGACAACATTTGTGAGACCATCACCATGAATTAGACTTATATGTCTCCCTCCCAATCTCTCTCTTCCTCTTCCATAAGAAGGTAAAGGCTCAATTATAGGCCATTCTTTCATGTCCTAATTTAAAAAAAAAATCAAGATTTAATAATAAAGAAAACTACAAAATTTTGAACACATAAACAAGAAAAATCATCTATAAACAACAAAACTAGGATTGCAAATTTTCAATAACCGAATCTGGTAGTTGTTTGACTATTCGTCAAATGTCAAAAACACAACTACGGATGTTCAAATTAAAGCAAATCTTGTTGATCGAGATTCGTCTTGGCAGAGCTTTTCATATAGGCGGATCTAGAGGGGTCTAGGAGGTCTGTTCATGCTCTACTGACCAACTTTTTTATTAACAGGATATTGTATGTATCGTTTTCTTATAGTTTGACTCGTTACAAGACTTCTTTTCTTGTAGTTTAACACATTACAAAACAGTGTTGTTTTAGTTTGACCTGTGGGAATACAACGTTGTTTTCTTAGTTTAACCCGTTACAACACTATATTTTTTTTCTCATAGCTTAACCCGTTAAACCATTACAACGTTGTTTTTGTAGTTTAACCCGTTACAACATAGAAGTTACAACCCTTGAAAAAAAGTCATTAAACCCTTATCTTATAACAGAAAAAAGGTAAAAAAGGTAAAAATTCTGCTTTTTGCACCTGACAGTTAAAACCTTTTTAAATCTATACCAAACAAACCAACTGTCACCAGTCTATAAATTCCACAAGAGGTTGGAATTGGAAGCAGGGGTGCAAACGAGCTCGAGCTCGATTAACATATTGAAGCTCAAGTTTGAGCTCGGCTCGATTCGAGCTTTGTTTCTAAGCTCGAGCTCAGCTCCTAGGTATTTTTCAAGCTCGAGCTCTGCTCGTTTATCATTTCCTGATTAATTATAATTATTATTTTAATATAATTTAGTATTTTTTTTATAAATTTATAAATATTACTCATTAGTATTGAAATATATATGTATATATTAATAAAAATATATATAAACAATAGGCTGTTTAAGCTCGTGAGCCGGTTTCGAGCTCGATAAGCGAAGCTCGGCTGTTTAGTAAACGAGTTTGATATTTAGGCTCGGGCTCGAGCTCGTTTAAGCTCGGCCCATTCGAGCTTTTTTTTTTCGAGCCGATCATTTTGCCAATTTAGTCCAAAGTTTCATTTTTAGCATGTGGGTCCAAAAGGTTTCACTGTTGCCATTTTAGTCACTGGTTAACTTAATCTATTTTTTCTGTTAACGAGAAGGGTAATTCGGACCAGTTTAGTCCAAATGTTTCATTTTTGGACCAGTTTAGTCCAAATGTTTCATTTTTACCTGTGGGTCCAAAAAGGTTTCATTGTTGCCATTTTAGTCCATTGGGTTAACTTCATCCATTATTTCTGTTAATGAGAAGTAGGGATGAGCTCGGTACCGACCATGGACTACCGAAAGTACCCGGTTACCGGTATTTGAGGGTAAAAACCGGTAAATACCGGTACCGAACCGGTACCGTACCGACCGGTACCAAAAATGTCAAAAGTCGGTACCGAATCGGTACAGAAAACGTACCCGGTTCGGTAAATTCGGTACCGGTACCGGGTCCATTTTGCTCATCCCTAATGAGAAGGCAATTCGGTCATTTTATATGGCCAAATTGCCCTTCTAGTTAACAGAATTACATATAAAGTGACCGAATTGCCCTTCCCGTTAACAGAAAAAATGAATGAAGTTAACTCAGTGAACTAAAAGGGACAACGTAAAATCTTTTTAGACCACAAGTAAAAAATGAAACCTTTGGACTAAACTGCCCAAATGGCTCTGTAATTGAAACCAAAATGGCATTTAACTCTATTATTTTTTAATACTTTTTTTTTCTAGCATTCCTTTTTCCATATCATCTTTCCTACCAATTACAAATGAATGGTGGATAATGCTTCTCCAACCCAAAACAGATAAAATCACACACACAATCACACATTATACCAACACAAATTCCTGCAAAAAAAAACAGGGCAATCAAGCTTGAATCATTCAACAATGGCTACCATCTCATCATCTTTCCTACAAACACCAAATCAACTATCTCCCCACGTGTTTAAACCCCACCAAATCTCCACTAAAAGAGCAGTCTTCTTCAAGGTTCAAGCTGCCAAGCTTCCTGCTGGGGTATATATTATTCATATATCATGTTCTTTATTATTTAAAATGGATTAAAAGTTGTTTAACCAGTTGGGGTTTTGATATTCAGGTTGAATTGCCAAAATCACAGCCTAAATTTCAAGCACCATTTCTTGGATTCACTAAAACTGCTGAGATATGGAACTCTAGAGCTTGCATGATCGGTCTCATCGGCACTTTCATCGTCGAACTGGTATGCAGTTATTTATTCGATTACTGGTTAATTAATATATGTGCGGGTGGAACCAAGGGTGTCAAGAGCGTCTGTTGAACAGTAGAATTTGTTTAGATTTTTATATATTAAATATACCAGGTTAAAAATCCATGTATTACACTAGTTGAATAAATAAAATATTAAATAAATAGTAATAAATATTTAGTAATTTTAAAACGATACATGGAGATAAGATAAGATATGATTAAAATGATTTTTTATTTTAAGAAATAGCATACGAATGACTGAAAATCTAAACTAAGAGATGCGGGAAAAAAAGAATTTTAGGCTCACAAAATTGTAATATCTAGTGTAACCATTATTTATTTATAAGGTATAGATGAGCTTTTTTAGAAAAAAAATAATGAGTTGGACATATAGGAGGAGAACCTTATATTTAATGACCCTGACTAAAATGTTATGGTTCTGCAGCTGGAACATGTGCTCTTGAGCAAATGTTGTAATGATTAACCGTATTAATTTGTTTGATCAGATCTTGAACAAAGGCATACTTGAGATAATCGGAGTGGAAATTGGAAAAGGTCTTGATATTCCCCTTTGAGAAGATGAATTTTATGGTTTCAGTTGCTCAACTTTTGTTTATATTGGATATTGTAAGCTGTAATCTTTATGATATAGTAATTGGATGGATACTATTCACAATTTTGGGGCTACAGTCTAATTTCGGAAAGCGAGATTATGTGAACTTCGTTTGTTACAATATCAGTACTTGTGTTGAACCCACATTGGGTGTGATAAAAGTCCGGAACGTAAATATAGATTATGTACAGCGGGTGGGATATATATATATACACACACACACGGCTAACTCACAAGTCCTACTTCTAAATCTACATTTTGTGTCCACTGTGGGACTAGAACCCTCAGCCTCATGAGAATGGACACTTTTACATCACACCTTAGTAACACCGAGCTACAAGCCCTTTGGTATATTTCGTACCATACTCCCTTGTACGTAAGCTCTTAATAGTGAATACTAGCGACAAGTGCCTCAAGCCAATAGCAGACCTTGATAGTCGACTGTGCAACATTGCATGACATAGTAGACAAACCGAAGATGAATATGACACGAGTACAAGAGCACTCTAGTAATCGAATCGACTGCTCTAGTGGTTCACTGATCTTGTTTGATAAATCATCGAAGCTTTTCAACAATCAAATTATAACTTTAAAAAAGTTATAAGGTTGTGATATCTGTATACATCCCTTGAATTTTTCTATAATATGCATGTAATGGGCTGATTTTTCTTTTAACAATCAGTGAACAATGAGTTGGTTTATATAGAGTTTCATACCCAATTTTTAAGCAATTATACCCAATTTTTAACCAATTTTATGTATTCATCACCATATAATAATCATATTTACAGGCGGCTTTTGTGAGGAGATAACCTTGGATAAAAAGTTACAACTTATTCAAATATTTTATTGATACATGCGGTTTATATTAAAGTTGCTACACTTGTATAAAATGCATGTGTTTATAAAAAAAAATGACATGTTACCTCTTAGCCATGTCAAAAATTGAGAAAGTAACGTTCAACTTTTTCCTAAACATGTAATTTATTTTATTTTATTTTATTTTGACGAATTTAAAGCATTTTTAAACATGTAATTTTTTATTTTGTTTTGACAAGTTGAAGCATAATGAGTCATTACTTTAAATACCTTTTTTCACAAGTGCATACATTCTAAACAAGTATATGGATTTTAATATAACAAAATTGAGTTAAAGAGACTCTTATATGTTTTCTTCGCATGTACATAGACTTCTGTATAAAAAAATTATTACATGGAAAACAACAGTTGTGTGTGTGTGTTTTTTTAAGTATATTAACCTTTTGAAGAAACCAACATTGAGCTCAGCTCTTGTTTTTGCGGACGAATGGATGATTACTATGTGACGATGTTTTATTGCATTTCTTATCTTGTAGATGCCTTCCGGCAAATGCTTTTATATTTAACAAAAATAAAACAATATAAGTTTCATCGTCCCAAATCGAAACTACTCGAATACTAAGAAGTAAGAACTCGTATCGTCCGAAACATTAAACCAATGGCATTTAAGGTCGAGATAATGGCGACTCAAATCATTAAACCATCAAGCCCCACTCCCGACCTAGGAAGCACGGGGACGCCATTATGGGTCGAGTACCCGTCCCGGAGACGGCTAGGGGACGGAAATGCGTGGGGGACGGCTTGGGGACGTTCCCAATAAATGGGGACGGTCAAGGACGTTTCGGGGACGTTTCCGGGGTACTTGGCGACCAAATAGCGATTTCCGACAAAAAATTCCGACGCCGGAGTTGCAATTTCTGCCGGAAAACCATGACATCAAGAAGAAGAAGAAGGAGGAAGAAAATAGAAGTGTCGGCTGGAAAATAATATTTAGGTTTTTAGGTTAAAACAAGTTTAATTTTTTTTTAACATTTAACCCCTTTATCTTTTAATTGTTTACGTCTAGTCCCTAAAACTTGCAAACTTTAACATAAAACGTGTTATATTAGTTTGTGTTTCTAACATTTAACCCTCTCTATCTTTACTAGTTTACATTTAGTCTTTAAATTTATACATAAAAAGTTAAAAATTGACATTATATACTAGTAATTTTTTTATATTTTTTTGCCGTACCTTTGCCGTATCTTGGATTTTTGAGTTTTGCCGTTCCCCGTACCCGTATCGTCCCCGTACCCCGTTCCTGTACCCGTCCCAGTGCTACCTAGCTCCCGACCAGCCGAAAACCCACAACTTATCGCTTTTAGACCAACTATCCCCATTGGTCTATCCGCCAATAATATTCTTTTATGACGCAAAGCAAGATTCAGACCTGAGACCTCAGCTCAAGACATCACTGTCTAGAGCCTTGTCATCATTTTATCCATACGCTGGGCGTGTGAATGGCGACGTTTTTGTCGAGTGCAACGACGCTGGAATCCCATATTCCGAGGCCGTCATTGATTGTTCGTTATCGGATTTACTTAAAGAGTGTGATTTGAGTTTGATGAGTTAATTTGTGCCACTAACCGAGGAATCCGTGAATTTTGATCAAACGATCCCGTTGTTGGTCCAGGTGACCTTGTTTAAATGCGGTGGAATCGCGTGCGTGTTCTTCGCACAAGATCGGCGATGCGGCCAATTTCTTTACGTTTATCCGCGAATGGGCGAATGTTTCGTTAACCGATAACCCGGTTTTGGTCCCCGAGTTCAATATCTCGTCGCTATTCCCATGGCTCGGTTTCTTGAATTTCGACACCGGAATCAAGATTTCAATGACCGAAAAGCTCGTCCGAAAGAGGTTTGTTTTAAGCGCATCGAGCATTTCATCGCTTAAGGCGCAAGCAGCCGCTTGTTCGCGCGTTCAAGCCGTTATTTCCCTCATTTGGAAATGTACAATGAACGCGGTCAAAAAGTCTAATAAGCCAAACATAACGTTGTCCATCGCAATGACACTCGTGAACATGCGTGGCCGGTTCAACCCGCCGTTACCACCAACTTCTTTCGGCAACTTTGTCGGGTCCTTTCGCGCCGATAAAAGTTTTAACAACGAAAATGACATCAAGTTGCGTGATTTGGCGGGCCAGCTGAGAAAAGGGTTTAAAGATTTTTGTCATGAAACAAGTTCAAGAACACTAAGACGGGATCTTTGCGATCTTGAAGTACAGTAAAATGATTGGTGAAAAGTTGCAAAGAAACGGAACCGAAGTGTTCACATTTAGTAGTTGGTGTGGATTATGAGATAGATTTTGGGTGGGGGAATCCAAGGTGGATTAGTGTTACAAACACACCATTCAGGAATGGAATCGTGATAAATGGATACTAAACAAGGGAATGGAATTGAAGTTTGGGTCACTTTGGAGGAAGATGTCATGGCTATCTTTGAACAAGACCATGACTTGTTGGCTTATTGTTATCAAGAGTCATGTGACAATGGAAACTAAAATATTTGTAGGAAATTGACCTATTTTTAGTTATGGGTTGTTGCAAAATAAATAATTACCAATTAGATTATAATAATATGTATCTGTAATCTAGTGGTATGATGTTTACTTTTCACAAAAAATAGTGTTGGTTAAATTCATGTAAGTGCAAGGTTAGAAGATATTTAGATGCAAAAAAATTGTTGTTAATAAAGGTTATAATAATGTGCTTTGGTTGCGGCGCAGCTTATTGCCCGTTTACCTGCCATTCTTATGTATTTTTCCGATTTTAAATATTACACAAAGTTGCTGGTTAACTCTGCAAATGTCATTTAAAGTTTTGATTATTGACAAATTTGTTCTTCGTGTAAGCTTGGATAAATATTAAACCTAACTACATACCATGTTCTTAGCTCGCCAACGTTTTCATTTTTATGCATGATCAATCGAGAGCAATTTACGATATATATAACCAAATTGTCTAATGTACACACTTAATATTTACCCAGGTTCAAATCTCGTACCCACTGTTTTTACGTCGTTCACGACTAACGTACACACTTAATATTTACCAAGGTTCAAATCTCACACCCATCGTTTTTACGTCTTTCACGACTAAACATTTAGGTGAGCTATGGCGGGTTGGGAGATAGAAAATGTTGGTCCAACAAAACAAAGGATAATCAAAATATAATGCTTGTCATTTGGGGACATGTTTCAGATACTCAACCTCTGTTACAATAACATATGCCATATGATACAATCAATTGGTTGTACTTAAACTAGTGGTTAATAACTAGTTAAACATGCATGAACAATACTTAAGTTGAATATGAAACCACCTTCAAAAAACTTGTACAAATTGGGGAACCAAATAAAAGATCCGAGATCTACACCCATAAACCAAAGTTTCTGGGAGGTCCAAAAAAATCTCTTTGCATGACATAAAAAAGTTGTAAACAAATTCATATAATCAATGATCTTCTGACCATAAAGGCTCACATATTATTTAATAAGTAAATTAGATAAAGAGTTAAATGCCTTGGTTGGTCCCTGTGATTTGCAAAAATTGCAGACTTGGTCCTAATGGTTTACTAATTACACGCTGGTACCAAAACTTGTCAAAAATGAACTCGTTTGGTCCCCAACCCTAACATCAGTTAAATATATATGTTAAAACATCTCATTTGCTTGGAACGTGAGGGTAATTTGGTCCTTTCAGTCCAGCCTATTATAAAAATACATGGTTGGTCCCACCCCCTTCTTCTTCTTCTCCCCCAAACCACCACCACAATCTCATCTCCTCCACCAAATACCCACCACCACTGAACTCCCACTCACCACCACCTTTTCTGCCGGAAAAACGAGGCCACCACCACACCGCCACCTTCACCGCAGAAACTCGCCGGAGAAAAACGAAAATGGCGGACTTGGGAGAAGTTGAAGAATATTGTCAATGAGTAATTTAAACGAAAAAGATGGAACTAGCTTATAGATATCATGATCAGATTATGATGATAACAAACTTTTCCAATAGGAAGCCACAAATCTCCGATTAACTTTTTAGAGATAATTATTGTGTATTATCATAGAACCAGAAAGATTAAAAAAATACAAAATGCAGATAAATCAACCCATAAAACATAAATTCGGCATACATGCAAAATCCTTGAGACTTGTACAAGACGGTGAGTTCCTTGGTGAACTGTGTCATTCCTTTAAACCACCCTCAGTCTTTGTTTTCTTCCTCATTTTCCAGCGACGGTTTCTTCCCCGTCCTTCGCCGCTGTCGTCTCAACGCCACCCTCAAACTCCATCACACCACTACCCCTCTTTCACCCATTCTTCTCTCTCTCTCAACACACACACAATCGCGGAGAACTCGATTTTTTATCGAGTGGTCACATTTGCAGGGATTAATACCACTTTGATACACAATTTTCAGCCATATTTTGTAAAACTGTAAAGGATTCAAGAAATTGGATGAAGCAGAATCAAGTGCTGAAACACTCTTCCTCTGTAAGTATTCCATCTCTCTCTCTTCACTGTGTTGATTTTTGTAATTATCAAAATCTTTAGAATCACAAATTCATGCATCAGATCATACATGTAACTTCTCCCAAGTCAACCATTTTTGTTTTTCTCCGACGAGTTTCTCCGGTGAAGGCGGCGATGTGGTGGTGGTGAGTGGAGTTCAGCGGTGGTGGGTATTTGGTGGAGGAGATGAGATGGTGGTGGTGTTTGGGGAAGAAGAAGAATGGGTAGAACCAACCATGTATTTAACTCTTTATAATAGGCTGGACTGAATGGACCAAATTACACTCACATGCCAAGCACATGGGATGTTTTAACATAGATATTTAACTGACGTTAGGACTGGAGACCAAACGAGTTCATTTTTGACAAGTTTTGATACCAGCGTGTAATTAGTAAATCACTAGGACCAAGTTACAATTTTTGAAATCACAGGACCAACCAAACATTAACTCTTAGATAAATGGCCCATGTGGTTTGAGGGGAAAAATGGATTTATCCTTACAGGGACTGTTTGCTTTTAAATATGGTTCGTAGGTCAGGTGATGTTACGAATTAGGCTTTTCTAAAACTACACTTTAACCACTTGACTCTTCTACTCTTTTAAAAATTACAGGGGTTAAACTGTAACTTTAAAAAAATAAAACAGTCAATGAGTTAAATTGTTATTTTTACAAAGTCTAAAATAATAATCTCACGTGACTCTTTGTCTATTTTTTAAAGCAAATGATGGTTATAGGGACCAAATCTATTAAATTTAGAGCATAAGAACCAGATTCGAAGTTTTTGAAAACTATAAAGACCATCCATGTATACTCTTATATAATCGTTAAAAGAGTATGTGTTTGTAATGAATGATGTGAAAAAAGCGCACGAGGTGGCGTTATGAAGGTAGTTGGAGTTTTACTTTTCACACCAATAACATGCATTGTGGGAACTAAATGCGATGTGGTGAGTCTTAAAAATAAAACGGTGAGGTGAAACAAATGATTGATTTGTATATCATAAATATATTAAAAAAATAATCAAACTAAATCTCGCCCCCACGCCCCTGTGTCGTTCACCCTTTCGACCTCACGCACCCCTTTCACGCCCTGGTAGGGGTGTTCATCTAATCGAATATCAAATTTCCTAATTGTTCGAATCGAACTTTTCGAATACTTTATTCTTTGCTTGAATTCATATTCGATTTGAATTCGATTAAGAACCAACCAATTCGATTCAAATTAAAATCTCAATTCGTATACGATTCTAATTCGATTAAAAATTCGAATAAATTCGTTTAAGTTATGGGTTTTATTATGGATTTCGTAATGGGCTATTTATATTTAGGATAAATTTAGAGATTAATTTATGCTATAGCTCAATAAAAATTTTATACGTATTATATATAAAAATAATTATAATTTCAAATCGAATTTAAAATTATAAATTCGTATTCAATTTACTGGACTCGAACTTAATCAAATTCAAATTTTTAATTGAATCGAATTTCAATTTTTTGAATTCAAAATGAATTCTGAATACCCATGTGCCAAGGGACAATGTTCCACCCGTAAAATAGTCTATGGTGAGAAGGAAATATATTATCTAATACACTTAAAAGACAAAGTCGGTGAAAACCCCACCGGCTTTGCCTCCCCTCCCCCCTATACTTTCAGAATATTACAATTTTAGCTCCTTTATTTTGATACTTTCAAAATTTTATAAAATGGCAAATATAGTTCCTGAACTACTACTTCATTTTACAAATAGTTTGCTTTTGACACCCTAACTTTGTGGTAGTTTCCTTTTCAGCCCCAACTTTGTTATAATTTCCTTCTTAACTCAAAACATTATAAAATTTTATCTTTGTCATTTCTTAGCCCTTAAGTTTAGGAATGCAATTTTTAACCACTTAACCTTTTATGAACTTTGTAAATGCCACTTTGACCACGTCGAGAGTTTTTGGCTTGACGATATAAATTGGAGTTAGTCGCGTCGCGTATAATACGTTATGATTGTACGATATAAATTCGATCTACGTTACGTTTTGATCCAATCGCAATGTAACTATAGGATACATTGAGCTCAATCGGATACGTCAAAACGTATGTTTTCATATGGTTAACACATCACATAACGCTTAGACTAATCTATTTGATATTTGCGAAGTACCCGCGCCTCTTATTACTAGTTTATTATAAAGGTGAAGGGCCGGAAGTGCGTAGTCAATAACTTTGAAGCTAAGGAATTAGGAAATAGGTACGCCAAGTAGGATGCAAGAGATAATAAATAATAAAAGTCCATACTCCAATTTAGGAAATTAACCACTAAAATATCATGTTCTACGGTATGTTACTATTTTCTCTCTCATCCTCTTTTCATTTTCGATTTTTTTTTTCACGATTTGCATCCAATTCCCTCGTTTCTGCAGGTCACTCGTTCCTCAATTCGATTTACAGGCTATCCATTTTGCACTTATAGATGCAAATTCTCAGATCAATTTCCACTTGCATCCGCAAAATCTTCCAATTCATGGGGTCAGTCTTCTGTTCTATTACTCTGTGTATGTTAATCAGAAGCTCATGTGTTTACATCTATTTATCAATTTGATTTATTTTATTGTGTATGTATATGTGACATATTGACATCACATAGGTAACGGGTCATAAGGAATGCCTTGCTTTAAATATTATATCTGTGTTTTGGGCCGTTGGCTGTGGATTAGATGAGATTTTCACAGTTAAAAGCGTGCTCGAGTGGGAGGAAGCCTAGGGTAGGGTGACCACCTAGCTATGCCTTTTCCATTAGAATTTAAGCTCAAATTCGCTTGCGCTTAGGCTGGATGGTGTGGAACCACGCCCTTAGCCACGTCACCCTGTTAACGCCCCAAACACCCTACCTAGTTTGGGGGGGGGGGGGGGGGTAAACAAGGGTTTGCATGTCCGTCATAGCCGTCAACCATTGCAAAGGTGGGGGCCAACAAAAAGCAACCATTAGGCTTTTTTTTTAATTTATAGTTAAACAACACCCCCCGCGAACAGTTAAAGTGTGGGTTATATGGTGGCATCTTGGTTTTAAAATGCGCGCATAAAGCACGCATAATGCGTGATGCGCTGATGAGATGGCATCAGGTAATGCGATGCGATTACATGATGCGAGGATGATGCGCCCTAAATCGCATAATGAGCTCGTGATGTGTCCTGATGCGTGCATTTTTCGGAAATCGGCAACTATAATATAAACTTAAGAGTTCCTGCGTAGATTAATTGTACCTTTTGCATAGATTACTTGTACACTTAAGAGTTCACTGCGTATTTTCGTTATATTGAACTTCTTTCATGGTACTAGAGCTATTTTGTTGTATATATTAATTTTAATCACTAAATTTTTAGTGTTTAAAGTTAACAAGTTAAAATATTATCCATAAATATTTTTTTAAGTAAAAAACGTCTCGCATACGTGATGCGCGCGCATCACGCATCAGAGCGCATCGCGCATTTTAAATCCAGGTGTGGTGTTATGTTAAACCACGCCATCCAGCTTTATAGTGTCATAAAAAATGACAGTTAGATTATGTTCTCGGGTTTGCTTTCTGTTTTATGCGGTACTTGATAGTTGATACCGTGATGAGGTCATGTTTGTTTTATTTTCTTATAGTCTCAATATTATAAAAGAAGGGAGCATATGGAGTGTTTGGTTCATAGTTGTTAATGGCGAATAGCGACAAATAGCGATAGGGTACCTATATGCTACATAGCGAATAACGATAAATAGCAGGCGCCTATTTATTAAATACCAATACACTAGAATTTTTTTTAAAAAGTTTTATATGTTTATATGTATATTTAACAAAAACCTAAAATCCAGCTATTATATAGCTATATTTAATTGCTAATTATATTAAATAAAACAAAAAAAGTGTCGCTATTCCTGCTATCCATGGCTACAACCCTAATAGCTACACTAGACTATATGCTACATAGCACGCTATAGCGATCACTACGATCGTCATTGACAACTATGGTTTGGTTGAATGTACTTTAAGCAGCAGTCTAGCTGCGGATATATAATTTGGCAAAACTGAATTACTCATAATAAATCTGTTACTTTGCATCAACAATCATCTAAAAGTCTCAAGATTCTTAGCAATATTTTAATTCAATATATAAACTAGACTATCTAAAGTGGTATGGTTTAGTTGTAGTTTCAGTGTTTTGGCTTCCAATAGTACCACCGTTCCAATAGCTAACAAGACGTCAAGACCCTTGACGTCCTATTAGCTATCTATGTTGAGTAGTTTTTCACTTTTTGTGGGCTGGTGGAGGTGCTTCGACATCAGTGATCATTAGGCAGTCTGTGAGAATTTTTAAATCATTTTAATCAGTGTTTTTCTAGTATCTTCATGTTACGGTGACTTTAATCTGTGACATTTTTTAATCATTTCTATGGTTGTAAACCTTATTTGCAACAGAACAGAGGGTGTCTTGGATGTTGTACGAAGACTCCATTCATAACTACCGATAACAAGCCAACCGGAGATCCAGGAAAACACCAACTTACTACTAGACATAGTTATTTAGAAGATTTTTGTAGTACTAGCACATACGATTTGGATTATAGTGTACCTCAGTCTCAGATAAGCGCTTCATCAACTAGCGTTGCAGCAGCGGATGCCCAATGTAGTTCCGGCAGCAACCCTTCAGAATTCGTAAACCGCGGTATGTTTTTCAGTTATTCATCGTTGAAAATCGTTAGTGATTTTTGTAGAATTAATAGTGAGTTTGTTGCTTTCAGGTCTTCAACTTTGGAACCAGACGAGACAACAATGGATCGGAGATAAAGCACCTGGCCACAATAAAAAATCTCGTTCGGCTGTTATAAGGTCGGTAATTGTATGATTTATTAGGTTCCAATTTTTATTCAGTCATCAATTTACCACTATAATCTATAGAGTAAAATGCCATTATCGTCCCTGAGGTTTGGCTAGTTTTGTTACATTCATCCAAAGGTTTGTTTTTTCGCATCTGAATCCAAAAGGTTTGAAATCTTGCCATTTTCGTCCGGCTCGTTAACTCCATCCTTTTTTCTCCGTTAAGTCAGGCGTATTTCCGTCTTTTTTGTTAACTTGAAAGGCAATTCGATCTTTTTCACTTCATGTACAAGCATTTAGCATAATGTACAAGTATTCAAAAGACTGAATTGTCCTTTAAGTTAACAAGAAAGACGAAAATACCTCTGACTTAGCTTAACGGAGAAAAATGGATGGAGTTAAGGAGCCGGATGAAATGACAAAATTTCAAACCTTTTGGACCCGGTGCGGAAAAACAAACCTTTGGACGAAAGTCGCAATACTGGTCAAAACCTCAAGGACGAAAATGGCATTTTACTCTAAACCTATATCTCAATCTCGTCCGCTATTAGGTTCCGCTATATATTCATTTCATAGTTTCATCTGATGATATTGTTGTTTAGTTGGAATGCAACTTACGATTGTTTGCTCGGGACAAACAAGCCATTTTCACGGCCCATCCCTCTACCAGTAAGCCTTCTTTCCAATTTTATAAAAACAACATGAACTACAATCGGTCGAATTTAATAAAAACATGATGACAAAAGTTATGTTATTTATTTTCACAGGAAATGGTAAGTTTTCTTGTGGATATCTGGGAACAAGAGGGATTGTATGACTAAGCTGCTGTCAAACATAAGATATGTTGCTGTTTTAATCGTAATGCAACTACAACCAACATCTGTCTGTTATTATGTTCATATCATATGACCGTGAAATGTTCGATTATGTGTGTTTTGAGGGTGGGGTCTAAACTTTTGGTATTGTTGTTTTAAGGTGAGCATAAGTTGCACATGAGAGTGTAATGGTACAAATCTATTGGTTGACAACTCCAAGTTTTTGTGCATAATTTTACCTGGAAGATCACTTGAAAGTTTCTTGATGTCGGTTCGTGAGTTTTGTTATGCTAAGTGTTGTATGAATTGTTTGACTTGTTATGCTAATTGGATATTAATTTAAGATCTTTCTTTGGGTGCATCGGATGCGACATATGATGTTGGTTTGTCACAGGCTGCCATTTATTGCTTCAACTCTAGTGTAATCTTTAAACTAGCTTCTACCCCTATCGTTCAATCAAATCTTCTGCGAAGCTTTTGTGGCGAATCGCTACCCAAGATACAGTGAAGCAAAGTGCGTATACCCTTATGAACATTGTATTAGATGGTGATAAACCGATTGACTAGAAGTAACTATTGAGTCATACTCGGATCCAACCACGATTGTTTAGTGTAGAGTCCAAAACTCTTCCGATGGCAATCAAGGTTAATCTCTTATCACTCTGATAACATATGATGACGTCTTTGGTAGAATATGTATACGTATCAACACCAGACTTTTTTTTTTTGAACGGCAAAGGTTACACACTACTACTAAATTACATCAATTTTACCCCATGACAGGAATTGAACCCTGGTCTCTTCCCAAGAGGCACATAGCCTCTACCACTCCACCAAAGTGGTGATGGCTGGATATAATAAACTTGTATGACATAATTCCTTACCTATGTGCTCAGGCTTGCTTTCTATACCTACCTTTAGATTTTTGCTGACAAGGCATCTATCCCTTACAAATTTCGGCAACGTAATGAACTGATGTTTTACCTTCGTTTGTTGTAAATGGTTTCTTATGTTCCTCTCTAAATTCTTTGAGTGTTTACCTACTAGAAAAGGCTATATCATTTGGTTCTTTCATTCACGTTCCACCTTCCGCCATGCCGCCTCGTAAAGATTCCTCTTCCACTGACAACCTTCCACCCACCCTTACCGAACAACTTAACCAATTGATCGCTAACGGCGCATGAGCTACTCAAAACAACATCAAC
Organism: Scalesia atractyloides; assembly: GCA_947069175.1. Lineage (NCBI taxonomy): Eukaryota > Viridiplantae > Streptophyta > Magnoliopsida > Asterales > Asteraceae > Scalesia > Scalesia atractyloides. The sequence goes on along the minus strand of CAMTDV010000016.1, from coordinate 17,764,215 downwards.
ACCTAATTGGCTACACTCACTGAAACCATTGCCCGCCTCATCAGTCACATCACCCACCTATCCGATCAATTGAAAGCGGCCCGTCCGACAAACCCACATCACCGAACGGTCTGAAACCCACAGGCCCTGATCACAACTAATTCAAACCATCCTCGCCCACCGAAAATTACCCTTACCCTTATTTGACGGCTCGAATCCACTAGGTGGATTTTTTTAGGCTGAATATTATTTCTCCTATTACAAATTCCGGCCGAGGACCGTGTTAAACTCACTGGTTTCCATTTTGTAGGTGACGTTTTTGTTACGATACAATCCACAGATTAATAGCTAAAGAATTATAGAAGAAGAAGAAGAAGAATCACAGAAGAGACGGAGATTAACTCTCAAATCATTAGCTACCCATTACGGTTGTTAAGTTCGTTACTTAAATGAACTCTGTTACAATGATTATTTACAACTATCACCTCCTACTTCCTAACAATGACACATAATACCCGTATACTATTTACTACCTAACAGTCTTAGCATGGTATCAATACCTATTACACCATTATGATTATATGAACTATTTATTAGTTATCACCATAATAATAATATATAATTTTTAGTGACTATTTATAAGATTTTACACTTTTTTTTTATTGGAAGCATGCTGTTGTGTTTAATTTTTTTTTGTTTTTTTTTTGCTCTTCAAATTTATGTTTAGTATGTGGTTACATTTTGCCACACTTTTTTTTTCAAGCAATTGCTATTTGGTTAGTTGTGTGTGTTTTAGTATAATGATTTGTGTAAACATTCAAGACTAAAAATGTTTGTTACTTTTATGGACTGCAGGAAGCAGTGTTGTTGCTTTTGGTCCATTGACCACTCATGTGCTCTTGAATCCACTAATAGGTATGTTTATGGTAGTGGCGGATCCAGCCCTATTTTGTGGGTTCACATGAACCCACTCACTATAGAAAAAAAATGGAAAAAGTCGGTGAGAATCTTGTATTATTTGGAAAAGAGTAAAATGCCTGGATAGTCCCTGTGGTTTTGTAAAGTAACACCTATAGTCCCCACAACTTTAGAAAATTACACCGGTGCTCCCTGTGGTTTACTTTTTGTTACTCGGATGGTCCCTACACTGGATGGCCGTTAACTTATCCAGTTAAGTACGTGTGAATTGACTTTTTTGCCCTTAATAATAAAAACAAAAGTAAAAGATATAAAAACAAAATTAAATATGATGAATTAGTTACTATGGCTCACCATTTTTATTTAACCAGTAATCTTCCAACCCACCCCACCCGACCTGCCCACCATACATCTTCTTCGTCATCTTAAACAAAACTCACACCTCCATTGCAACCAATCCCCACCATAATGCTATCAACAGAATGCAACACCGGAATCATGAGTTTGACGTCCGTCGTCAAACACCCATCCCATCTGGCCATCTCCACCTCTTTTTCGCCGACGAACACTAAACTAAATCGGAACACCAAACCACGAGCTCACCACCACTAGTCACGCATCACCGCCCCCATCCCATTCTCATCCCCAGGGTCCCGTATCTTGTTGTTGCCCACGACCATGGGGTTGCAGGTTTCAACACATGGGCTTTTCTAGCTAGTTGAATAGAAGAATGGTAGGTCTACGGTTTGGTTTTTGAAGATCTTGGTGCCTCAGTGGTTAGAGAGTTGCGGTGGGTTGCCGATTTCGTTTACTCCAGCCGTTGGTGCAAAATTACAGGCTTTAAATGCGCTAATCGGCGAAAAACGCAGAGGTTATAAGTTCGTTTGGGTTGGAGATTGTCGATGGTGCCTTCAATTTAAGAAATGATGTGTTTTTGGGTGGTCGAAGTCGCCGGAGCTGTTAACGGAGAAGACGGTGGGTTGGGGGTGACAAGCACAGGCGATAGTAAGGTTGAAGATAAACATGGGTGGTGGGGTTCATCTGTTTGACTTTATATTTGTTAGAGTGTGTATCGTATTTGTTTTTTGTTTTTTGTTTTTTTAAAGAGAGGGGTAAGTAAGTAATTTCATATGGAGTTAATGGTGAAAACTAACGGGCATCTACTCTAGGGACCATTCGAGTAACAAAAATTAAACCACAGGGAGCACCGGTGTAATTTTCAAAAGTTGAGGACTATAGATGTTACTTTACAAAACCACAGGACTATCCAGGCATTTTACTCTTTGGAAAATTTAGTGAAAGTCTACCAAAACGAACATCGGAGGGGCCTTGTCCAAGCTTCGGCCAAAAAAACGCATTCTAATGGGAGTTATGGACACTTTTATGTTTTTTCGGTCTTTTTTGTATTTTGCTTTTGGGCTTGTGTTTGGCCTATGGCCTTTTTGTGGCCCATTTCGAATTTCAGTCTTTATTTTTACGTTGCTCATGTAATTCCAATAGTCAGACTTGGATTTTGAGAATAACCACTTTTCACTTCAAATCATTTGGATTGAATTTTAGGGGTTTGGGGAAGATAATCACGGGTATTCATAGAATCAACGTGATTTGTTCTTCGTTATCTATCACTCGAGGGATCATGTTATATAACCAATTGTCTAAATATTTCTTGACCCGTCACCTTTTGTGTGCATACAAGGAAGCCTAGGCAGAAGCCTTGAAGACTGGTACAACCAGAGCAGATCGCGGCCTTTTTTTGTTGCCCATATTTGATCTTTGTCCTTTAGATTGAAAGAACAAAGAATACAAATAATCGAACTTCTATAAATCTGAATGATTGTGAGTACATATGAATAATTACAAATGAAATCCTAAGCCTATTTATACTAATCGAACCATTGCGTCTTGACTCTTGACCATCGTGTCTCTTGGTGAATCAACGTGTCCCTGATGTCCTCTGATGTTTGCCGCTTTTTCTGAAGCGGCGTGTTGCATTTAGTTTAGTTCGAGGGTTGGTATGTAATTAGTTAATAGTCAAGTTTGTGTTGCATTTATCTAATCCCTTGCATCCTTTAGTTCGAGGGTTGTTATGTAATTAGTTAATAGTTAAGTTTGTGTTGCGTTTAGTTTAGTTAAACTAAACGCAACACAAACTTAACTATTAACTAATTACATAACAACCCTCGAACTAAAGGATGCAAGGGATTAGATCTTCTTTTGTAATTATCAAAACACATAACTCTTAGTCTCTTCTGTAGCTATATACATAGATATTTTAGTCTATTGGAGGGCACAATTTGTCAAGGATTGCTCTTTTAATGTTATGAAATGTATGTAGGGTATAGTTCTCTTTTAGTGTTATGGACTCTATGAAACCACTTTAATGTTAACTGCTCCTTAATGTTATGCATTGTACAATAACAACTTAACGTCATAAGTTGTCTCTATAGTGAAGTTATCTGTTTTTGGGTAGATCCGCAGCCATGGCCGGCCCAGAGGGTGGGTGGGGAGGACCACCGGCCAGGGCCCGATATTTCGAAGGGTATGTTATTATCTCAAAGGGCACGTTATTCTAAAAACAATTCGATATGTATATGTAAAATAAAATAAATTAATAGGGTATACCCATACAAATACCAACATAGACTCACTTACAAAACTATTTTTATGGTTTATATTAGTTATTAGCCTATTGACATTAGGTTTAGACCTTTAGTGAGGCCAATACCCAATTTCGTTAAGGCCTAAAAGCACGTTTTTTCGCGTTCGAACATGGTACACAAATTCTCAGGACGGTTCTGTCCGCAGCAAAGCACAGGCTACCAACTAGTTAATATATTAATTGGGCCTCTCCACCCTCTTTGCACATTAAATGTTATGCCCATGCACTTCACCAATTTGGGAAACAAAAAAAGCTGTAGATGCCAAGTTTTGAATATGCATCTCAACTGTATATTAATGCAACAGTAACAATCTGAACTACGTCACATTATTAATTACTTGCATTTGTATTTATCTTATGTGTATATAAAACAAAAAAACTTTAGCCCCAAAAAATCTTGGGGTATGTGCGGTCGTACCCCTACACATATCATGGGTTGGCCTTAAAATTTAATTCTTACACAAGTAAATAACATGCCTAACATCTTCATCTTTTAGATTACAAACCGCATTCACATGTAAAGGCAATTTTTTTAGTTTTGCATAAAAGGTCCTATGATTTTGATCTCCTATATGTTTAAATTATATAACCAAAGCAAAAATGTAAATTTAGAATACAATAACATTAACATTGCACAATTAAACTTTACAATAAACATTTAGCCCGGACCCAATCTATATGTTTATTCATGTTTAAGATTACATAACTCACATTTAATGTACCTTACAATCTAATCTGAACATTTAAAATTGTGTAACCCTAATACTATCAGTTTAATATTGTTATCCAAGTGTCTTGAAAAGGTTAATGAGTTGCAATCAAGTTATAAATGTGTTAAATATAACTAAAATTTTATTAGAAAAAAAGTTTTACCATTTTTTTTTATTAATATAGAGTTTATAATTTTATCAAAAAAAAATATAGATATATAACTTAATTTTTTTCGTCCCAAATTTTTACAAACCTTCTATACATTTATATATTTATGAATACAACTATAAGTTTTGTACGAATTAAGAGGAAAAAATGTGGGAAAAACTAAACTAATGAAACTCACATTTGAGGTTTTTAATATAAGTACTTTGGCAACAAACTTTAAAATCAAAAAATACCTAAGAACCAATTTGGGTAGTCCTTGACTTTTCTCTAGATGTCATCGACCTTGCCTTGCATCGTTGATGATCTAATCGATCCAATTCAACTATTCAAGGCGTTACATATCTCCAAATGTTCGATTTCTGAGGATATTTTTTCAAGTAGTTTCTATAGCTATAGCTATCAGTTATCTCTATGTTAATCCAAGTAGTCTCCATAGTTCAAAATGATCCCTATGTTACTATTTCTCTTTGACTAAGAGCATTCACATTGGAACCTCTATATTAGTACATTCTATATAATAGAGGAAGAAATAGAGGAAACCACAAAAACACCACTACATTGGAATCTCTATAATAGAGAAAGTTTTATAGATATTAAAGTATCCCTCTATATTTAGAGGCTCATATCCATGCCTCTATATTTTTATTGTGAATGTGTAGGAAAGAAAAATAAGTAATACAATAAGTTATTGTGAGTATGATAGAGAAATAATAAAGAGTTTGATGTGAGAGATTTTTTAAAAGTAAACTTAATTTAGAGAAAAAAATGTATTTTTTGATTAAATTATATAGGGAGATAGAGGCTCCCATGCGAATGCTCGAAGACGAGTTTCTTTTGTCATGTTCTTAGACCATGCGTATTTTCTTCGTTTTTTTCCTTACCAGACTAATTTATCATATCAAAATCATGAAAGTTTCTCATGAAAAACTTCTAAATTAATTGAAAAAAATCGCCAGTATGTAATTATAGAAAAGTAATTTATATGTAAATTTTGACGAAATCAAAGAAGTTTATACTTACTGTGAAATTTAGAAATCCTTATCTATGATAACAATTTCCATCTTATTGTACTTTATCCTAAAAATAAAGAGAGTTTAATTAATTAATTAATAGTGGGTCATTTTTATTCGGTTAAAATGACCAAAATTTACCAATTAAACAGCAAGTATTTTGCAAAAAGTTAATTTCCACGCAAGTAATACCTGTTAAACTTGTGGCCCTTCACACGTCACCCATGACATCCTCGTGGGTGGACGAATAAAACCTAATGAAGATTGCCGACAATTAAAAAGTATATTTTAAAAACAGGGTTTTAAAACCAGATTAACCAGTTAACTCTATAATTCGATAAATTGCACACATATATTCGGATTTATATACACCGACTACTAGCATGCACATACATGATACATCACGTATATATGTTGACTCACTAAGACTATATAGTATATACACACATCTTACTATCGTCAACAAGACGACAACAACAACAACAACAAAAACTCAAAGAAAAAAAAATTAAATCGACCTACTTATTGCAAATTGGAGTTTGGAACGAACTCGAGTGATAAACTATGAAGATGGAAGTCTGGAACGAAATTGGTGGATGAACATGGAAGTCTCGAACGATGTAGTGATGAAACCGTGTTTTGAGTTTTGAGTAGAGATGGAATATTGAAAATCGTTACTCGCTAGATTTTAGTGATATTGTATTGTATACAATACAATACAATACAATACAATTAACTATTTTGTGGGTTCTCGGGAATCCACTCGTTTGGAAATGTGAAAAAAATAGAAGCGAAAACCTTGTATGAGAATCTATCAAAAGGAACACACAACAAAAAAAATAAATATAAATAAATAAAATAGATCCGCCATTGCTAAATACGCCTTATTTTATTAATAAAATAGATATTTAATGTAAATGATTTACTTTTGATATATATGACTGTATGAGTCAAATTTTATGTTTAATAGAAAGGTAAGATACACTTGGTTTTCAAATAAAATCCTTATGAGAAACTATGATAAATCAAAACACGGATTTATTTAAAAGTACTGAAAACACACCATTAGAAGATTCGAAATCACGTCACAAGCAAGGTTTTCTGAAGAAATTGCAATCAACAGTTTATGGCAAAAACACATTTGTAGGAAATTGGTTTGCAACGCATTTTCTACTCAATTTTGTACCATTTTCTAACAAAATTGGGCTCACAAAGCTACACATTTTCTACAACTTTTACTAATTATAGTAATAATTATTTTTTTAATTATTTCCTTAATTAGCGACTGACTAAGACATGTGTATTTGTAAATAGAAAACCACCCATCATTCAGAGCACGGTATTTAAGCGTCTTTTGACACAACCGACAATCACTTTGACAAAGCAAATTCAATTCATCACACGCAACACTTAGAAAATCATTTAAAAAAAAAAAAAAGTGACGTAAGAGATTTCACTCCAACACATAATATTTTAATCAAGGGTTTAATTTGACAGTCATGGGTGACACCGATCCTCTTATGATCGGTTGAAATTATTAAAAACTAAAAAACAAAAATCAAACCGCTATTTTCGTAACATCAAAAACTAAAATATATTTTATTAATTACCTTATTAAAATGGATATTTTCATCATTTTCCCCTATAAATAACACAAACAAACAATGGCAAAGCTAACCAAGATAGCCATGACTAATAAAGCACTAGTACTTTTTCCCTTACCACTTCAAGGTCACATAAACCCCATGCTTCAATTAGCAAACATTCTCTACACTAAAGGCTTCAAGATCATCATCATTCACACCAATTTTGACTCTCCAAATCCATCAAACTACCCACAATTCACCTTCAAATCAATCTCCGACGGATTGTCTAAATCCAAAGACAAGAGTTTAAATTTAGACACAAGTAACCATGCCATCAACTTCATGAACAAAAGCTGCATTGACCCGTTCGCGGTCTGCTTAGCTAAGTTGCTAGAAATAGAGCCTGTGGCATGCTTGATCTCAGATGCACTATGGCATTTCACTCAGTCTATCGCAGACCGTCTTAAACTTCAAAGGATTGTGTTGAGAACAAGCAGTATGTCATGCATCCCTCTTTATGCAGCTTTAGTTCTTGGTGAAAAGAGCTACTATAAAACCACAATTAAAGAAGAGCTTGCCTTGATTACAGAAATGGACATAGAAAAGATTTACAAAGGCGGGCCAGAGAAGGGGAAGGCGGAGTTGATATGTAATATGATCTACGAAACAAAGGCGGCTTCGGGGATCATATTCAACACTTTTAAAGAACTAGAAGAGCCTGCATTCTTGGCCATATCTCAGGTTTTTCAGATTCCAAGTTTCGCGATCGGTCCTTTTCATAGGTATTTTCCAGCGTCGCATAGTAGTTTATTAGAACAAGACCGAAGCTCTATTTCGTGGTTAGTATTAACCGAGTTTATCATCTATTATTGTTATTTAATTTACCATTAATCTTTAAGTTTTTTGCTAGTTATTATTTATCTCTAGGATGAATATTACGATAATTATTGAGATTCTATTATTAGCATTAATTAGTTAGCTTTATTATAAAAAAAACGTTTCATTAATTAGTTGGTACTTTGCAATATTGTGAGTGTTTGTAGGTGGGGAATGGGAAATTTAATGAAACTAGACACTCCACTTGTTGAAATAGTGGAGCCATGCAAAATCTGACAAAATAAAATATAAAAATGAAACTACTTCGTGGACTAGCGGACTGGGTGGATATAGCTAATAAATAGAGATAATCCTTAATATCCCTTCACGCTCTGGTAGTAGCGTAAATTTTGAAAAAAATTGACGTTTTCTTGATTTCGTTACCATTTTTTTTGAGACATTGCTCCTATAAGAATTTTTCTAGATCCGCCACGCCGCTGCTAGCAGAGTTTGATTATATATATTTAAAGTGACTTTGCTACTTACCAAAGTCAGCTTTTTAATACATTTAATCGAGTATTTTTTTTATTTTTATTTTCTAGACTTTGTTATTTCAATCAGTGGAGTGCCTAGTTTCACAAAATTTTCTCACCTATAAAACACACACAAAATTAGCAAACCACTTACTAATTAAAACAATTTATTTATCTTTAGTTTTAGTTAGCTTTATCGTTATCATTTTCATTGTAATCTCATGGAGATCTGCTTTTCAAACATTTTATACACATAAAATATTATTCATCAATATCGTTTTTTTTTTAGGTTAGACCACCAACCAGTTCACTCAGTAGTGTATGTGAGTTTTGGGAGTATTGCTCAAATGAGTGAAGCCGAGTTTACTAATATGGCTTGGGGGTTAGCGAATAGCAAGCAACATTTCCTAGGAGTGGTTCGCCCTGGCTCAGTTACCGGCTCTCAATGGCTGGAGGCGTTGCCTAAAGGGTTCGCGGAGGAAGTAGGTGAAAGAGGACGTATTGTCAAATGGGCTCCTCAACAAGAAGTGCTAGCTCATCAAGCTATAGGATGTTTCTGGACTCAGGATGGAACTCAACTTTGGAGAGCATATGTGAAGGTGTTCCAATGATATGCTCACCTTGTTCTTATGATCAACCAATTAATGCAAGATATGTGACAGATGTTTGGAAGATAGGAGTGATGTTGGATGACAGGGAGGAGACTAGTGAAATAATAAAAAGAGTGATTATGGGAAAAGAAGGTAGTGAGATGAGGCATAGATCTAAATCTCTTCAGAAGAAGGTGAATCAATCTATGCAAAAAGGTGGATCTGCATGCCAATCCTTGGAGAATTTAGTTGATTGTATCCTCTCTTTCTAGTGTGTTTAGATTCTTATTGAACATGTTCTTTTTAAGAATAAATATTTGTAACATTTGATGGTTTAAGTTCACTTGTAAAACAAATATAAAGATTAATATATCATCCTGCCTATAAGATTTGTAGCATTATTTTTGTCTGCTAAATTTGGTTTTTTAGTCGAAGCTGAAAACCAAATTTAACTCGAATTTGATACCAACTACAAGAATTCGTTCGGTTTTAGTTTCAACAAAAAGACATTCAGATGGAATAAAGGGAATCTAATGGGCACCCCTACTTCGAATATGGTTGGCAATTTAGCTTCTAATGAGACATCTAATTTAGCTACAACATCAGATTTTCACAAATGCATAAAAAGATTCATTTTCATTCTAACCCTACAAACATTCTTATCAATACATACATTTCCACATCATTACCATCTTTTACAATTACTTTTTGAGTCCTTGTGTTTTATTGGTTTTTACTAGTTGAGTCCAAAAGCAAAAAGTTTAACGCCTTGAGTCCCCCTAAGCATTTTCATTAACCTTTTAAGTCCAAAATTTGGATGTCTGTTAATTCAGCTGTTAAGTCCCCCTACGTGCAGTCCACGTGAGGGGTAGTTTCGTCCATTCCCTTATATTAACCCTTAAATGATCCTGTATTTATCTCCCCAACCACCATAAAACCCTATTTTTACCCCCAAATTTCTTACACTCGTAATTCCAAGGTCAAAATTCAATCCATCTCGTTGATCATCATCTACAAGTGAACGGGGAGCAATGGAGAATTTTCACGACCTCTCAACGTGGTGCGTTCGTGGTTCTGCACAACACTTTGATCCGTATGTCAAGTATGGTCAGCAATTGAGAACCCAAATGTCATCTCTGTTTTAAAATGAAAATTTTTACAGTAACTCCACCTCTGTTTTACTTCATTTCAGATGGTGAGCCTACAATGTTCAGCATTCACATTTTCTATGGTGGGGAGTTTAAGCTTAAGCCTGTGTTGAAGTATGTAAAAGGTAAAAGCAACCATATTGATTACATAGATGCTGCTGAATTCTCAGTTATTGAGTTTAACACGATGTTTAAGATGTTTCATTATCCAGAGGATGAAGTTGTGTATTACCATTATAGGATTCCGGATAAAAGTTTGGATGAAGGTATAAGGGCTTTAGGCACTGATCAGGATGTGATAGAGATGTGTCAATATGTTGGTAGGTTTAGAGAGATTGAGGTGTATGTTGAACACTGGACAACAATACTTAGACACATATTTTGTTTCTCCTAAACCTACATCAAATATATTAATTGAAGAATTTGATGAAGATGCCCCACCGTCAGTTGGGAATGTTCTTGTTTGTGCTAGAGCTAAACCTAGAGCATGTGTTAGAATACTTGCACTAGGTGGTATTGACATAGAAGGTGGCATTGACTTAGGTGTGAATGGTGTAAATGCAAAAGATAGTGAACAAGTAGGTGAGCAGGATATTGAAAATGCAACAGATAGTGTACAACAAGATGAGCAGCCTAATGAAAATGCAAAAGATGGTGAACAAGAAGATGATACTGAGGAATCATCTTTGCAGTTTACTGATGATGAAGAGGATTCTCATGATCCGGATTACAAGATGGAACATGAGGCACCTAATACGGATGAGGATGATGACCAAAGGGCGCATGAAGGTAACAAGCATAGGAAAAACAATAATGATGATGATGAGTTAGATTACAATATTGATAAACACAATGAGATTCAAGAACTTGAAGTGGATATGGAGACATTTACAGCAGTTGTTGAAACAGAAGATAATGATCTAGAAAACCAAAATGATGAAGAACAAAATGAAGAGGAACCCATTGAGATAGACCTAGAAGATTTTAAAAGTATTGATGAAAATGACCCTCCATTAAAGAAGGGTCTGAAGAAGATGAGAAAGCGGATAAAGGGTGTCAGGGGTGGAAGAGGACCATTCTATGTTGGGCAGTTGTTTAGTAATAAAGAAGATTTGAAGTTGATGGTTAAAAAATATGCATTGGAATCAAGAAGGCAGTTGGTTATTAGAAGGAATGACAATAGAAGATTTAGGGTGGTTTGTCAAGGTGTGAATCCTGATTTAGAAGTCACGCAACCAAAAGGGCAGTTTGGGGATTTTGCAGATTTTAGGGGCCCACCCAAAAAGTTGGGGAATCTTCAACAAGGGAAGTTGATGCATTAAATAATTCCAACCCTACTTCCCAACCAACAAAAAAGATTAGGTTTCCAAAGCCCACATGTGAATGGGTTCTTCATGTTACCAGATCTCGAGATGAGCAGCCATGGTGTGTAAAAACTTTTTTGATAAACCATAATTGTTTAACCACAAGGAAGGTTAGATTGTATACAGTATCGACTGTAGCAAGAGAAGTGGAGAGCATATTAGCTTCCAACCCAGGAATTCCACTCCTGGCACTTCAAGACCAGTTGGAGTAGAAACACCAGATTCAACTAAGTTTGCAGAAGACATTCAGGGCAAAGGTAATGGCTTTACACAGATTAGAAGGTGATTTTAAAGCTCAATATTCTATTTTAAGGGAATATTGTGAAGAGCTCCTTAGATCCAATCCTGGCACAACTGTTAAGATAGATGTGGAAAGACAGTGCAACCCTTCTAGTCCAACAAGACAGTTTAAGCTAATTTACATATGTTTGAGTGCTCTCAAAGAAGGGTTCAAGGTCAATGGGAGACAGATTTTAGGGTTAGATGGGTGTTTCATGAAGGGCCCATTCCTTGGGCAAGTTTTGACAGCTGTTGGAATTGATTCAAATAAGGGGATATATCTTGTTGCGTACTCAATAGTCGAGGCTGAAACTAAAAGCTCTTGGGAATGGTTCTTAGGGAATCTTGGAGATGACTTAGATCTTGATCAACACTCCCATTTCACATTCATATCCAATAGACAAAAGGTAATTTGTTTATTTTGCAGTCTTATTGGTTGAATCAATAGTTAAGTTGTTTATTTTGCATTATAGGGTTTAATACCAGCACTGGCAAAGATATTTCCATTGGCAGAGCATAGGTACTGTTTATGACACATCCACGAGAATATGAAACCAAGATGGGGTGGCAATTTATTCAAGGAGATGTTATGGGATGTTGCATGTGCTACTACAAAACCATAGTTTAACAGAAAGATGGAAGCCATAAGAAGGCTTGACAGTGATCTGTTTGACTGGTTAAGCCAGATTCCACCAAAAAGCTGGGCAAGATCACATTTCACAGGTTTGTTAATAGTGGGTTAGGTTTAAACAGTTTGTTTTTTATGTATTAACAGTTCACTGTTCTGTTTGACAGGTAGGGCCAAGGCTGATGTCTTATTGAATAACATGTGTGAATCTTTCAACAACCAGCTTGTAAAGGGGAGGGACAAACCCATTATCACTTGTCTTCAGTATATCAGAGGATATCAGATGAAAAAAATTGTTGTGGTTCACAAAGGCATAGCTAATTGTAATGGACCTTTGACTCCATATGCTACAAGAGTGTTCAATGAAATCAAGGCTGATGCAAGTCATTATTCAGTGTTGATGGCTGGTAGGGGTAAATTTCAGGTTAGTGGTGGATATGCTGATCAATGTAAGGTAGATGTTAATGAGAGAACATGTACATGCAAAAAATGGCAGTTAATAGGTATGCCATGTAAACATGGTGTAGCTGCCATATGGAATATGGCAAGGAATGGTACAAGTGTGGGTGTTATAGAGTCATGGGTTGATAAGGTTTACTGCCTTCAAACCTGGAAAGATGTTTACATGCACACAATTGAGCCTATCAGTAGGAGAGACTACTGGCCACCTTCAGAATGCCCAACAACCCTAACCCCTCCCATTCATCATACTCCAGTGGGAAGGCCCAAGAAGAAAAGAAAGAAGTCAGCAGTGGAGATTTCAGAGCTTATGGTTAACAAGCAGGGAAAGATAACAAGGCAAGGAATGCCTAAGACTTGCAAGAAGTGTGGGAATGTTGGCCACAATAGGAGGAGCTGCAAGGGGCAGGGTGCAACTCAAGGTCAGAGGCAAAAAGAGAAAGTTGGAACAAGTTGGAAGAGGTAGGAGGGTGGAAGAGGGGCCAAGGCTGGTTGAGGTGGGAGGGGTGGAAGAGGTGCCAAGGGTCAATGTAGTCAAACTGCATCACAAAATGCCCCACAATCCAGTCAAAGTGCTGATGTTTGAACCTGCTTTTGTTATGTAAACTACTGATCTTGGAAGCTGCTTTTGTTAACTTTCTTAGGTTTTTATCTACTGTCTTTTGAAACTGCTTTTGTAATGTAAACTGGTGATCTTTGAAATTGCTGATCCTTGTACTTTTGGATGCTTTGTTAACTTTCTTAGGTTTCTATCTAGTTTCTTTTGTTTGAACCACTTGTACAAGGTTTGAAGTGTGTTAAGTATATTGTGTTATGTTGCAGGTTGTTGGTTTAATTGGTACACATTTGGTAATGTCTTTTGGTAATGGTTTTGGTAATGTCTTTTGGTAATGATTTTGGTCATGTATTTTGGTACAGATTTGGTAATGCCTTTTGGTAATGGTTTTGGTATTGTCTTTTGGTAATGGTTTTGGTCATGTATTTTGGTTCCAGGTTTTTCCGATACACAAAACGTAAGTTGTCTGATAGACAAACATAATACCAGGTCATTGGTTTGTTAAACGCGACAATTGCCATTGTTTTCATTGTCCAGTGCATAAACACAATAAATAACATAATTTGTCCGATAGACAAAACGCAAGTCGTTTTCATTAGCATCGTATTTACTACAAAAGACTTCCACTGACCATTTACAATAATTTTGACAAAAAAAAGGTCAACTGGACATGAAGGCTACAACTTTCATGCTAACAACATATACATTACACGCAAAACCCAAGTAACCCCTAACACAATCTTCAACCTTTTCACTTCGCGGTCCCTTTTCCTTGCCATTTCTTCGTGACTGTTGATGGATCTTAGTAATCCAGGTATGATTTCCGTTGCTCGTTCACAAGTGGGGGTTCAGCCCAGCTTACAAACCCACAGTTAGTTCCATAGAAGCCATACAACACAACAATTAGGGTTGTGTACATGTCGATCTTTAAATCAAATCATCAATTACCTCTCTTGCACAACACTTAAATCGCCTCCCTGGATTTGTTGCAGTCCACGAGGTACGTATGATTGTTGCAGACCCACATGCGCAGACAACTTGATTCATCATCATAGAGATTTAGGGTTTTTAATTTTGTGGAAGAAGATGAAAGGGAAAGCTTTTATAAAGGGTTTATCAGCATTTAATGGACGAAACTACCCCTCACGTGGACTGCACGTGGGGGACTTAACAGCTGAATTAACAGACATCCAAATTTTGGACCCAAAAGGTTAATGAAAATGCTTAGGGGGACTCAGGGCATTAAACTTTTTGCTTTTGGACTCAACTAGTAAAAACCAATAAAACACAGGGACTCAAAAAGTAATTTACCCTTTTATTTTTATGCTCAAATTCTTTATATAATTAATCTATTTTCTATTTTTGTATTATTAAAGTACAAATAAATAATCTAAATATATCTAATATAACTAAACAAAATTAAAACTAAAAGTTAAACTTGAATAACTAATGCTATGAATATAACATTGCGGAAACTAGAACAAGTGATATATATTATTCATTTACCTTCATACGTTTAGGATTGAGAAGGGAAAAAGAAAAGAAAAAAACTATTATTAAATTTTTATGACCTTCAAAGAAAACAATTTCCTTTTTGCTATCATATATTCATGAATCATGTGGCCTCCATCTTATGTTCAAATGCAGAGCATGTCCAGAAGAATGGTCCTCCAAATGCATATATACTCCAATGCTAATTCATGTCATTTAAATGCATTGTGTTTGGTCTAACTCATTTAACCACAGGCTTTTGATATGTTACTGATGACGTAGGTGTAGGAATCGTTCCTGCAAAATAAAATAAAAACAAACCGGAAAAATAAATGAAAGCAGTAAATTCAAGTACTGATTACAACTGAAATAAACAAAATGCAAGACTTGAAGACGAAAAATATAACGCCGGAAAAACGTCGGTAGCTGAGGTTCGTGATTATCACGGGCCCCTTAAAACAAATTCCGAGCCTCCCGTGAGATCGTTTTGTTTCCCTGGGTACAACAGCCGGAGCAGTGTGTACTGCCGGAGATGGCTCAAGGACCTGAAGAATACCTTGAAGCAAGCAGGATGAAGATCAAAGAGAATTGGAAAGAACTTTGCATGTAGCTGTGAGTTCTGGTGTGTTTAGATCAGCATCCCAAGTCCTCTATTTATAGTGGAGCTTGGTTGAAACTTCAAAACAGAATTAAATGAGAGAATTAAACTGCATTAAACGTCTTTAATGCACTTTAATTCGTCATTTAACTCTCAGTCAAGGCACTTAACTCGTCTGTTTCAACTGCTGATATAATACTCGTCTGTTTCAACTCGTCTGGAAGATTCTGCGAAGCCCTGCGCGCGCGCAGGCATTGGTGCTCCAGTTGCTGAAGTCTGGAAGCTGCTGCGAAGCCATGCGCGTGCACGCGCAAGCACTGGTGTACCAGTTGCTGGCTTCCTTGGTTGCGCGGTGCGCGCACCCATAGCTCACTTCAGTGCCCTGCGCGCGCACCACTCAGGTGCACACTAGGAGTCCACGCATCCTTGACTTGTACCCTTACGCATGCCTCATCAACCACTGGTCCTTGCAACCACTGTCCCTGGCCACGCGGGCGCGGTCAAAAATACAAAGGCGGCTCGCGGTGATGCAAGTGTGCGAAGTGCAAAGTGTGCCATCAAAGCGCCACATTGCGCCTCAATGCCCACGCCACGCACGTGCGCATGGGCGAGTGCGAGTTAGGATGCTCCGCACCCTTCGCGAGGATACTTGTGTGTGCTTCCATGAAACAATAAGGAAAGAGTGTCTCCACTTAAATACCCATTTAAGTTTCATCACTTATCCTATGTGGGACAATGTGCTACTTTCCCATTCCATTTCATCATTTCAACATTCAATGCTTCAAACACCCAACTTTGAGCTTCGATATCTCATTCATCTTAGCTCCATTTTGGACGCGGTTTGGCTCGTTGCGAAGGCCTACCAACATAGATTACAAACTCACAAATAAATATATAAAATAACCTCAGTTTCTATTATATATTTATCGTCCAAAATCTAGGAAAATGCATTTCCTATAATTGTGAAAATTACCATTTTCATAAATTTTCCAACAGTAGGTAGCTTAAAACTTAATAAACTGATCAGAATGCAAAATAGCTTAAAAGGTTGAAAGCCAGAAGGGTTTGAAAGTAAAGCAGCTGTCACAAGCAGCAAAAGGAACAAAACAGCGTCCAGTCACATCATACTTTACGTGTGGACTCTCCCGCCCAACAGCAGTCAACGCATATTGGAGAGTGAACTCTATTATCTGCAAGTCAAAAGCCTTCCATTAACCAAAAAGGGCAAGTCCTCCACTGCAGTCTTGGATCGAGGGTCAAATGCTTCTCCTTATAGAAGATCCCTTCTTCTATAAATACAAGATCACTTGACTCAAACATACACACCAGATTCCCATCTCTCTCTCTTTCTAGATATTGCTTCTTGCTTGATCTATTCTTTACTAAAAACAATAAACAACAATTGAACATAAACATTCTGGGTTAAAGATTTTTCAATCCATAGTTCAAAACAATAATAACAGCTTGATCCAACTCCACGTATTGCAAACGTGAGGGGACCCCACGATCTGCATTAGACTAATTGAAACCTTTAAACCCTTTTACCTCGAAAATCTCATTACTATCATTGGTCTTATATTTGTTGTAAACACTTAAGGTTTGTTGTTAGATTAAGGTGGTGGGTGTTCATTTTCAACTCCTCTCGCCTCTCCTAACCAACTCTAGGCACTCTTTGCCATCTCATTCTTTTTCCTCGAATTCTCTAGAGTTCCCAAGAGTTCCCTACCATTTTTTTAAAGATAATTAAGTTAAATGAATTTTCTAAAGAGATAATTAAGTTAAATGAATAACATTAATAACTTAAAGATACGCTAGAGGTCACTGGCTCTTCTATTACTGTCCACTAATGCCTCACCAGTTGAGCTAGAGGTCATTGGCATGGTACATAAAACTGATCCACCCAAGCCGTGGCCAAGGCCACTTCTTTAATATCAGTCCATGGTCTCGCTTCCATTGAGAATAGCAGGTTAGATAATTTGACAGTGATTTTGTGTAGAAGTGGTTGATTTAGTTTATTTATGTAGGGTATTTAGGTTTGAAAATTATATATTTTTATTTTTAAAACTTGCAACTACTATATAGCTGTTGGAAACATTCAAAACTTTTATACCCGGCCACCCCGCTCAACGAGGGGCGCTGCATAGTGGGGGCGGGAGGGGGTGGCCGACCTCCCGAACTTTTGCTCAGTAGTGGAGAGTATGTAGTTTTTGTATAGAAAATTTTGGGTATATATGTTTTTGACCCCCCCGGTTTTATAGAAATTTTGGGTATATACGTTTTCGATACCCCTGTCGGAAATCTCAAGCTTCGCCACTGCGCTCGACCCCGATCCTTCGGTGAGTTCCACTTTACAGTATCATGTTTTCAACCTTTAGCTCGAAATCTTAGACAACATTTGATACAATTAAAATTTGGCATATGCTTTTACTTTGCATTATCTACTTCTTCCGTATACTTTAGGGTTCTGAATTGAAAGACAAATAAAGTAGATGTTGACATGTTTGTTCCATTCATAGAGTAATTCAACACGTGCTCAAATAACAATGACTTCAGCAGTGATGTCAAAATCACATATTCAATAAACTCATCATCACTTGAGAGTTAATCAAGCCCATTTAATAAGTTCTTCATCCTTCGAAGATAAAACTTAACAAATAATATCCTTCAATCATTCGGCACGTGTTGAATAGGGGTGTTCATGAGCTGATCTAATCCGAGCGAGGGCCTGCTTGTGCTCGGATTGAATTACAACCGATCCGATCTGATCCGATCGGATCGAATTTGCAAAACCGAGCATAAAAGTGATGCTCATGCTCGGATTGAATTTGAATTGAGCGGATCGTTTTTGCTCGGTTTCACTCGGTTTTTCTCAGCACCCAAATTAAAACATGTGTAGCAACACAAAAAAAAACTGAAATAAAGACTATTACAAGACTGCATTCAACAAAAACAAATATTGCCTTAATTAAAACATGTCCAACACCTTATTAACAAAAGCAATACATAACTAAAATCATGATTCTAAATCTAAAAATGTTCCTAAGAATATCAAGAAGCACAAAATAAAGTGCGAAATACAAATTGTCATTTTGTTCAAAAGTCATAAACTTCTTCTTTTAATTTTTTTTGGGCTACTTATCTATATAACTATATATATATATATATACATATATATATATATACACATAGGATTAGGATCAAGGAAAAACCACCCGGAGTTGTGAGAACCTAGAGAACTCGACCTTCCCGCGCGAGTTTCGACCCTTTTTCACACCCTTAGATTAAAATGTTAGAAAACACTGCCGTAAAAATATAAAAAGAAAATTTCGAAGTGGTGTTTTTTGACACCTTACAGCAGCTGTAAAAAGGGGATGACATAAGCATGACATCACCTTTTACAGCATTTACGGCTGCCCGTTTTTTTTTTTGAAAAAAATGATTTTTTTAGGATTTTTGGTAAAAGAATTTTTTGAAAAAACCTTTCGTAAGACCGAGTTCTCTAAGTTCTCACAACAGTATGAGTTTTCATTTTACCCTAACAATATATATATATATTATATATATATATATTTAATAAAAATAATTCGAGCGAAACCGAGCGATCGATGAGCGAGCGGACCTTTGCTCATGCTTGGCTCGTTTTCAAATCGAACCGAGCCGAGCGGCTCATTTACAAACCGTGCAAGAATCGAACGAGCATTTTTCAGGCATTTTTCGAACGATCGTCGAGCAGTTTGGACATCCCTAGTGTTGAAAGACCTTTTGCAACATTATTTTTCGTCAAAATCAACATATTAATTCAAGACCTTAGGAAACCATAAGTTTTAATAGAGTTCATCATCAAATTTGCCACTTCAATGTAAAGTTGATGAGTTTGTTATTATATGTTAATATATTATGCTTGTTATCATATTAAATAATCATGATACAGAATCAAAGATTCTTTGGTTTGGAAAAAAAAAGTTAGAATGGTTAAAAGTTTAAAAAGCTATTAAAAATAAAGACTTTGTGGTATAAGTAAATATATGAAAGAAATCCAAGGACTAGATCACTAACGAAAGTCCAATTAAATCCCTGTCAAGTTCTAGAGAATTTTATTTGAAGGATTAGCCTGAATTACGGGACCCATTGTAGTGATTCTTCAAGTGATAATTATAGCTATTCATTTTTATTCGAAAACTCAAACATGGCCAACTTTAATGTCATTCGAACCTGAATTAAAGAATACCTGAAAATTCCTGAAGACGACCAACCCTAACCTTCTATGGGTCGGTTATCAGGTTACTTTTTCTCAGCCAAAAACTTGAACAACCTAACCCGAAAAACCAGCAACCCAAAAAAAACCGAACATTTTGTTATCTTTTCTAATACAGCATGTTTTGATTTGGAGTTTATAGTAAGTGGAACATTAAGTTTTAAAATTTTTGAACATTATGATATCATACTTTCAAATAATGTTTGAATTTTGATGATATTTTATATAAGAAACATTTATTTTCATTTTGTATCTAAACCTGTAAACCAAACAACTCAACTCGAACTAATCCAAACCCGACCACCCCGAACTTTGAATGGGTTAGATATCGGGGTCACTTTTTCCCAGTCAAAAATCCGAAAAAATAACCCGAAACATGGGAAAAAACCCCCAAAGAGTACCCCTAGTGATAATCACAAAATCAAGACATATTAATCATCTATTTGGAAAAAATAAAGCACAAGATAATCACTTCTAACCTAGGTTTTCAAGTTTGATTGGTTTCGTCTAAACAATAAGTTGTAAGACATTATAAACAGAAAAATCTATATTGATATCGGTTATCTATGATTTTAACATGGTTAGTGATGTCACTTGCTTTGACTATAAAAGATGATTAACTTTAGGTTATTTTATGTACTCGTTCACGATTTAATATTTATAAAAAGACGATATAATACGATAACACTATAACTCACGTTGGGCAAGTGCACCCATCGTTGGTGTAATATAGTGATGGTAGGATACCGGGGCCGTACAATGATACACAAGTTTTAGTACCGAGTCTTCGTTAACATCTAACCAAGTCCAAAAGTTGAGTTTTAAAAAGAATAATAAAAAAAGAAATAAAATCAAACAAATGGCATAAGAGGAAAATAAAAGAGTAGGAAACAATGATAGGAAAATGGGTGTTTAGAATCAACTTTCCTCTTGGTGCCTTGTTAACTAGATGCATGGGGTCGTAAAGGCTCGATTGTTAGACGAGGAACTATGTGTGTCAATGTGTATTATTGTGTAGTATCTGGTTCAGAATCCTAACACACGCGATCTTTCCGCTTTAAATCAGCAGGGAATGCCACTCGAGGCCGGAATATAGTGTCAATTAATCAGATAGTTTAAGGAGTTTATATTACTAATTTCTGCCCGTCAGTGAGTCGTCAATTCCCCTAAGGTAGTCACTTTTATATAAACTAAGTTATGTTCACTTTGGTATGAGCTTCGCGCAAAGGCAAGAGCTTACCCAACTCGAAGTCTCATCCAAAACCTTTAACCTCGGTCAAGAGCATCAACATGATTTGACTTTACATAGACATAGAAAACATGAACGACCTAAATCAATGGCGACGTAAGATTGTTGGTAGATTTTAAGGATTAGGTGGAAACCTTAATGACCAAATCAATGGCGACACTATTATTTCGATCACTTTCAATAAACTATTTAATTAGTTAAAGTCATTAGCACACACACACCTTGCTTATCCATGATCTTCCTTAGTTAGCTTGACATCAAGGGGATAAGTTTCCCCCAAACACCCTCAAGAATCTAGCCAAGAATGGCCACGTAAGAAGATATGATCAAACTTGTAAAGATTATATAAATCATAAAAAGCTTGATTACACTAATGATTCTTGAATTCTTCCTAATAATTACAATGATTAGAAATAGTGGGGTAGAAGAGAATGTGCAATGGAAACGAGGGGAAAGAATGAGCAAATGAAAATGATGGACAAGGCCTCTATTTATAGGTTAGCTGGGCCAGGCACGGTTGTGTCTGGATGGCACGAGGCGTGTAACGTTCCGTATATTTTTCGTTCTTTTCATTTTATTGTAATTCATACTCTCTTTTCCATTCCTTGTAATCTCGAGACTTGATTGTAATGGAAATTATCTTTTATATTATTTTTGCCAAAATATTTATTCATCATGCATAAACAATCACAAATACGCATTATAATTCAAAACCGAGCAAACCATCGTGATTCTACTTTCTTTGGAATGGTATTTCAGAAGTATTTATATTATTCACATGCTTGCATGCACTTAAAATACCTAAAAACATGCTTAACATTGAGTTTCTAGCATAAATTAACAAACCAAACAAGTTCAAGGACTAAAATGGAAATTTTGAAAGTTTTCGACGGTCCTTGTGGACCGTATGAAGATCCCCTTGTGTAACACCTCGTGAAAAACCCGTCCAATAAAATTCCGACACATGTCCTGCTGATCCTCGTATACCACGTGTTAAACGAGAGGGACTAAAGTTGCCATTATGTTATTATTTTAACCTCTGAACCGCAACTATAAACTGGAAGGACCAAATGTGACAACATGCCATTTTATGGCCTCTGCATGTCCCTTACGGACAGCAAGCCTTGGTGCTTACGGACCGTAAGAATGATTGAAGATTTGGAACTGAGAGGCGGTTACGGACCGCAAGGTTAAGTCCTTACGGTCCATAACGATTTCAAAACCATGGGCGCCAGAATGGCTTACAGACCGTAAGCCATTACCCTTACGGTCCGTAAGGGGCTGCTAGAGGCAGTTTGTTTGGCAGGCTGCTGTGCTGCCACCTTAGCTCGCGAAATTCCACCCTTGTGTAACTTGTGACACCTTCTTGGACACTTGCTAACACCTGGGAACCTGCCTTAACACTTGTCTTGATCTTGTGCTTCTTCCACAAGTATAAATAGCCCCCTTGGTTGCCTTCATTCCTTGCTCATACTTCTCATTCTCCTCTCTACTCTTACTCTAGAGCTTGCTTCTGATTAAGAGGCCTCCAACTGAGTTATATTTTCTCCTAAGATTACTTGTAAGTGTTCCTAACCTCTGCTTTTCTTTTTATAGGCTTTTAAAGCCAAAAGTCAAGCGTTTACGTAAAAATGCTTTGACCTTTGGCTAAGACCATTATGGTCCAGCCATTGTTCGGTACGAACATGGCTACGTGATCGTAATAAGGTAGGTGTTAATCCCTCAAGAGGGCACCTCCTGAGAATCACGTTTGCTTGGTCAATTGGCGGGTCAAAGTTCTTAATATAAAAAGTCAAACGGGTCAGTTTTTGAAATAATTCATATCTGATAATGTAGGTGTTATAAAACATGTTTTATCACTTTAATAACTTGGTAATAATTTTTAGGACATGTGTAAACATGTTCGGCTCGTCAATTCCAGATTTAAGGTCGGTTCACAACCGAAAGTCGCAAGGTTTGACTCATGCTTTGACTTTCAGGTCTGACCCGAAATAGCAACTTTAGCTACTGATTTTAAGTTTCATTATGACCATATTATGTTGTAGTATAACCCTCTTGAGTTATATTACATGGTCATGTAGTAATCTGAGTTTATATGCAAGTTTCCGTTAATATGCCAAACTTTGACTAAAATGCCATTCTGTCTAAAATGAAGTTTTGAACATAAATGAGCATGCAAATAAATTACCTACTGATATGTTAATTTATTTAACATATTTGATGTCATAAATCTGGTCATAAACTAAGTTTTGGTTAAACATCATAAATTATGCTTCTAAACGATCAAATTGCCCTTTTCGGCATTTAAAATGGTTTAAACATAATTCCTTTACCAAAACTAATTACCTACTGATGTAATATTATAAATAGGATTATTTGGGATATTAAATCAGATTATAAACTGAATTTACACATGAGTCCTTGCATTAAGACCTTAAATGACGATATTGCCCTTACGGCATCTAAATGGGTTTTAACTATGAATTTTATATAAAACCTTTTGCTTATTGATGTATTATAATATATAACATATTTTCATCATATAATCTTGTTCATAACATCAGTTTTCCTTAAACATCGCTTAAATCGTCATTTAGCGACTTAATCGCCATTTCGGCATATAGTATGGTTTAAAACCATATTTAACCATCAAGACTTGTTACCTACTGAATATAAAACTTATTAATTTTACAATAGGTACATATTCTAAACTCAGATTCCCAAATAAGTCATCAAGGCTATGTGTGAATTGACCAAAATGCCGTTACGAGGCATAGTTTGGTACTAAACTATGAACCACGCATATAATTGATATCCTACTGATATAACATCATAATTTAACTATTTTCCAGTATATTTATGACCATGACATCAGTTTACTTGCAAGCTCTTTTTATAAGTCATAAAATGACCTAAACGCTCTTTTGAGGCTTAACTTGATTTTAAAAACCTTAACAGGCATACATGTTGATATCCTATTGATATTATAACATGTTTAAAGTATAATGGCATGTGGAAATTGTATATGACTCATCCGTTTACCGGTTTCGCTTATATGCGTACGGTTAAGCCTACGTGACTAGTTTACGTAATTTAACCGAAACGGGTTTAACATTATCATTTTTATTTCAAAATCCAGAATGTTATATGTTTACTCATTATATACAAGTCATAGTACTTGTCGGGTTTAAACTACATTCTATTCCGGTCATCGATTAACCTAGCGTTTCGTACCGAATTTCATTATTTAAGACTAGCCGTTCCAAGTCTATGACTTAATAGGACCTGTTAGCATTCTAATTGGTTATTAATACTATCATTCCATACTAGAATCCTTCCAGTAGATTGTCACCTTTACTTATCTGTTTGATTAACGCTGAGTTATAAAATCTTTGAAGAATTAGCTCAGCTAAATACATTTAACCTATTTTCCCTATACGGGCTTGGGATACGGTATATTGTTACTGCTTGGTCGGGTATGGGATCATGTTGTCGGATTGTGATTTAACTAAATCTCATAACCCGTTTAATCTGTATTGTCTGATAACTTAAACATTAGGGGTTAACTCGACCACTCGACCGTGTCCTGATATCCTCGGCTCATTTAAGTTACTGATGGCCACGACCAACGCACGGGGTGTAGGCATACACCCATCAGATGCTAATGCTAAATTATTTTATATACACCCTGGAGTTATTTAAGTGGCGTGTCGGTTAATTAGGTTATTCGGTTTTTGCACCGGACCCCATATGTATTGACAGATCTGTAAAACTGTATACAAGATCATTTTTAATTGTCCCAAGTTATTTATGAAAATGTGCCATGTGCACTTAAATCAATTTGGAAATATTTTCAAAATGTTTCGGTTATTTGTATTTACCAGTGTAAACCGACGTATTTTCAAAAGACTAAGCTACAGGTACAACACGTAATAGGTTGTGAGCTGTTTGATAGCGACGTAGAGGATCTTGCAAGTCCTTAGTTATGCCCAAAGTCTGTTAATCACTTTATGTACATTTTAGGATCCGCCTGTGGATCTTATTACAAGCCGTCTCTAATTATTATTTTGAACACTTGAACATTCACGGTTTGTAATATATTATTTTAAATCCAAGACTTCCGTTGTGTACTTTGTGTTGTTTGGTTATGATATTATCATTCTTACGTCACAATACTCCCCACCGGGACTTACGTGGAAATCGGGGTGTGACACCTTGCGGTCCGCAAGGGGTGCCACTGGCAGAAGCTTCATCAGCTCGCGAATTTTGAACCATTCCATCCTTTTAACTCCCAACCACCTTCTTTAATACCCCAAAGCCTAATCCCACTTATAAATACCAACCCTTAATACCTCCTAAACACTTTCACCATTCTAAAATCTCTCAAACACTCTCCAATCTTCCATTTCTTCAACTTTGGGCAGAAAACTCAAAGATCAAAACAATGAGTTTTGGCTTTCTTCTTGCACTTTTCTTCTTATTTTTCTTCTTCCCCATACTTGGAACACCTCTAGGAGTATTACCACTTGTTTACCAAGGTAAATAAGGGAAGGTAAACCACCATTTTTGAGGTCCAAGATGGCATTTTTCACAAACTTTATAAACATGTTTTCCTTTACTTTGTTTTTGGAAGTTCTTCATACCAAACCAAATCACCAACAAACTTCCATGTTGAAGGACTTGTGTTAAGGTTAATTTTCAGAAACTTTGAGGTTCATATGCCTCAATTTTATATGTTCTAAGTCTCGAAGTAACTCACGATCATCTATGTGAGTAAAACCAAACCAAGTCTCCAAACAAGCAATGTTGAGAGACTTGTGTTACAGTATAAATGGTGATGTTGAGTATCTCGGTTCTATAGTTAAACTTCCACCATCCCTCACTTGGTTACTTTGCAAAATAGTAGTTTACTAATGCATTTCATTCCTTGTATTTATGATCATCCGAATCATCAACTATGTTGATGATTTTGTGCAATGGTGAACTCTTGATGTTAGTGGATTACCCTACCTCTAATGCTTGACTATGTACATAGTAATCCATACATAAAACTTACTCCAAAACCAAACCATAATATCAACCAACCCATGGTTGAATGTTATGTGTTAAGGTAGAGAATATCTTAGTCTTAGATTCCTTACTTTGGACTTCTAATAAGTGACACTCATGAAAAAACACACTTATAATAGACTCCAAATAAGTGTCTTGGCGGGATGTTTTATGTACTTTCATACTCGTAATTTCCGTTTACTTTCCAATCTTCAAATCCTCATTCTCATACACCTTTATTTAAAATTTAGGGTGACTTTGGTGTTCTGTTCCTTAAACTCGCTCACTCAAATTTTGTAGATTTTCTTCGCAAACTGTGAATTCATACTAGACCCTTTTACGCTTTAAACATTATTTGGGTTGCAACATGTATCCATACTAAACACACAAACACACACATACAAGCAAACTTATTCAAACACTCAGTCCATACATGCTCATTTGTTATGCTAATTGTAAATACATGCTAGATTATTCTTATGCTTGGCTATCTATCATTAACCTTCCAAACCACCCTTAACATGTATAGCGCTATAGGATTAGTACACCGCCCCATTTAGTGAGTCATTGTTAAGTTATTCTTTACGGCCTTAATTGCTTCGATGATAATGTTACGATAGTGCCAAACTTTGGATTGATTTTTAGCTATTGTAGCTAGTATGATACATAATTTAGTATGCTATAAACATGTGGATTTGAGACTTATTCTTACCTATGCTATGTAGACAAACTAGTATGCTCACCGACATAATTTTCTGTTGACGAATATTTTATACATGTTGCAGGTACGTTTGAGATGCTATAACAAGAAACTACTTAGGGTGGATCAAATACTCACCTAATTTATCTATGTGTTACAATATATTAGTCGTGTAATTTGCGATTTGTTGTAAATCTGTTTTGAAGAAATAAGGGCAGTTACACGGTTATAAAGGGAGTTCATAAATTCAAATCTCTACAAACCCAGGACAGGTGGAAGGTTGGGATCAATTGCCGCCAGCTGGAGGGCTAGGGTACTAATACCCTACCCTGCGGCGCTATCCCGTCAGTCAAATCCTCGCCGTCTAGTACAACTTGCACATGCAAGTGGCAAGTGGATCAAGGCAAGCGAAAGGGCGGAAAAAAAAAAGAAATACGAAACGTTTGACACGCCTATGATGCTCATAGCTAGTAGCTTCCAACTACAAGATCATAGCTTCAAGCTTCCCCGTATATTACTTAACAGCTTCCCCCATAGCATAAAAAGCTGATAACATAAAATACGTCATAGCAAGAAGAAAAGAAAAAGGGACTTGTAGCTCCCTCGTATGAGCCACACACTAATATTCAAACAAACATAAGGCGAAGACACATACTCTAACTCAGCTAAGTCCCCAGAAGTAACAACCTATTGAGTCACAAGTACCTATATTTGCAACATAGGCACTTATGACTGAGGGGCTGATGACGTGAGTGCTTGGAAGCTCCCACTCAGCAAAGTTGGAAGCAACAAGCTGGACACAATTACATTAGTGACCAGAATGAAACCAAAACTAGAAGCAGTACACTCAGCAACCAGAAGCTCGTGTTACTATATACACATTGGGTCCCAAACCCGCAAGGTCAAAGTGATGGGACTTTGCCCAAAAGTGAATAAAGTAACATCGAGACACAATCTGACACTTACCAAAGAGGCAAGGCCACTCATGCAAGCAACATTACCAGAGGATAAGGTTTATCACAAGTAGAAGGTATGAGTTGTCAAAAAGGCTTCCCGTGGCAGAGACATCTGCCTATAAAATGGGGTTTCCTGCAACTCCAATGATATGATCACCTCACTCTCTCTCTCTGAAACTATTCTCTTTCACTTATGCTTAACTCTTAGAGATCTCTTTATCGATTATCACGCCGGAGTCCAAACGTGAGAGGTGGCCTCTCGCGTTAAAGCTAACGGTGTTCTTTGTGTGTAGATTTTGATCAAGAAACTATCTGTCGGAGTGGATCCTGGACCTTCCTCCGTCCACAAATCTATGGTCCTCCCTACAACGACTATGCCATGGAACTCCGCGAAAGCCTTGATGTAAGCCGAGACCTCAATCTCATTTACCCGCACCTTTTCCTGCTTCTTACCTTGCTTCTTACCTGTAACCGCTTCCACAAACGAGGAGGCTCCTCAATGTAACGATGGATAACCCCGTTCTTCCTAGCAACATAAACTCCTAATACCTCGTCATAAACCTTGAGAACCTGTGTGATATCCTTAGCTGTTAAAATCGACACAAAATAAAATTTATAGGATATATTAAAATAAAATCAAAATAGTAAAACTGTGTATGATAGTTGTATAGACTCAAACTTGGACAAGGGTGTCACAAAGATTCAAAAGCCAAAAGCATAAATACAAATGAAGCCTCAAATAACAGAAATTCAACAATCTCATTTTAAGGGATCTTGACAACCAAAGTTCCAATTGTTTGTCAAACTAACATCACTTCCCACCAGTTTTTTGATAATTAACTAGTAAACTAAACCACATTCAGTCCAGAAACAAATGCTCAAACAAGGGCAAAAAGGTCACGCAACCATTCTCGAAAAAAGCACGATAAAAACACTTAACCGCGCTTCGTATTCCAGGCAGCTGACTATGAACAACAACGGCTCCATTTACATATTTCAGTTGGCTGTTTCTTCAACAGCTGCCTCCTGGACGTGCGATGAGTCTTGATCCGGGTCCACTTCATTTGTTTCATTGGACGATATTGTAATTTCACGGGAAGTTGCATCTTTATCGTCGGCGGGCAACTTGGTCTTTTCAGAAGGTAGTTTAGGAAGCGATTTCCTAGTCGGTTTCTTTGCAGGAATCAGAGAAACCGCTTTAGTAACGGTTTTGTTGTTTGATGCCTTCTTGGCATCCAAACTTAACCGCGGTCGAAAAGTATTACCACCGTTTGCTTCCGTTTCTGCTGATGGTGATTGGGAATCCTTTTTCCGTCCAAGTTTTGGAGATTTGGGACGCGTGGTCGGAATCTACATGATTAAGAATCAATCGTTATCGGTTTCGAGATTTAAAAGTAGTTTGTTTGACTTTATATAGTCAAATTTACCTTCTTTAACTCGGTTTTAGGAGGAGTTTCATGGTAAAAACTTGGCATTGGTGTTGCTTTGAACATAAGGCTCTTGCGTAACATTTTAATCTCGGCTTCTTGATGTTCCTAAGACAAAATATACACAATTTCTTATTATAATCGATCGCCTTGAGGTTTATCAACCTTTAGATATGTAGCAAAAATAAAATATAGAGTGCAGTACATGGATAGTCCCTGTGGTTTTCCAAAATTTTGGACTTGGTCCTTAACTTTTCAAAAGTACAAGGATGGTCCTAGTGGTTTGCACGTTGTAACGCATTTAGTCCCCAACTTTTGCCAAAAGTATATGGATGGTCCCCGTGATTTGCACTTTGTAACGCATTTACTCTCTAACTTGGACCACCTAAAACCTTTAGATTTGTTGGCTGGGACTAAATACGTTACAAAGTGCAAACCACAGGGACCATCCGTGTACTTTTGGAAAGCTAGGGACCAAATCAAACACTTTGGAAAACCACAGGGACTATCTGTGTATTATAAAATATACCTTCGTTTTTGCTTGCAATGTGTTTTTTTTCCTCTTCTTGCGCATGGATCTTTTCCTCGAGCTTAGAATAGAACTGCCAAATGCAAAAAAAAAAATTAATAATAATAATAAGTAAATGAAGTTTTCAGGGTGAATTGTGCTTATACGACCGATAAAGTCAAAGGTCAATATTTCCAACCTCTTTCCGTTTTTCGGCTCTTTCGTTACACCTAAAACTAAAACTATAAGCTGGCAGTGTGCCCTGTCTTTGCGGTTTCTCATCTCCGGTTGTAGAGCTTCTATTCATGTAATTAAGGACAAACCAAACATCATAACATCCTGCTTTGACTTTAAATGTCAAACAAAATATATTTCTTTTTGAATTTGATGTGACCATGTTTATCTTTTCAGAAACGATCGGTAGCAAGATCAAAGCGTAAATAAGGATTACAACTCCGAAAAAGAACCAAAGTTAGAATTTCAAAACATACAAGTATAACTGTAGTTTCAGTAAATAGAAGTTTGGCATTCAAAGTCAAAGCAGATGAAACGTTTCCAATTAAACCCATATCAATATTTGATACCTACATTGAATCATGTGGATGATGAAACGTTTCCAATAAACTCATATCAATATTGAGCATGAGAATGAATTAGAATTGACCTCAAAAGTTAACCCGTAAGATCCAAGACAAAAAGGATACTCAGAAGAATGTGTTCTTCCTTCAGTTGTGCTTCCATGGGTTTTCACCGACTTCACTTTACTCTTCTCCCTGTTTTAAATAAATAAATTCACAAAACTCGAAATAACACTATCCACTTGGGAGACAAAAAGCATTATCATATACAGAAATCAGCACTAGCATTGACTATAAAAACTAACAAAAATTAAAAACGGTATTTGAATTTATGTTTTCAAAGTGACGTAACACGTGTAACGTTGTGAGCGGCCACAAGAATTTTACTCCTTTAACGTTTAACTTTGCTAATTTACGTGTTTATTCATACTACTTTAAAATTTCTTATATACATGTTTAGTCCCTCTACTTCAACTTTGCTAAATATATGTTTAGTCCATCTACTTTTATTCTTTTAAATATTTCGCCTTTATGGATTTTTCTTGCTAACGTGACAAACCAAACCAAACAATATCTTTAGCAGTATCGGTATCATCAGAACCGGTATTTTTTTTTTTTTTTGCTTTTACTGTTTCATCCTTTAGTATTTTTCTTCCGATACTTCACTATTTCGTCCTTTTGTTGCTATACTTGGTGTCGGTATTGTACTGATAATCAAACTCCCACCACAACGTGCGGGGTAAAATTACTAGTTTTCAATAAAAGATAGAGCTCATGTAGCCAAAAACATTGGACGCAAAGTTTAAGAGTAAACGAAACGTACTTGACGCCTTCAGATTGCTCCACATTGGCGGCAGACGTTATGGAATCCGACTTTACAGGCTGCAGATGTAAACCAAATAACGGTAAACCAATAACGAACATGACATGTTTATTATGCAAGGATTATGTTAGATAGACAGATTACGGAAACTTGCTGTTACTCAAGAAACGAGTGTGTAAAAAAGGTTTTAGAGTAAAGTACACGTATAGTCCCTGTGGTTTTCCAAAATTTTGATTTGGTCCCTAGTTTTCCAAAAGTACACGGATGGTCCTTGTGGTTTGCACTTTGTAACGTATTTAGCCCCCAGCCAACAAATCTAAAGGTTTTGGGTGGTCCAAGACTCCAAGTTAGGGAGTAAATGCATTACAAAGTGCAAACCACAAGGACCATCCATGTACTTTTAGCAAAAGTTGGGGACTAAATGCGTTACAAAGTACAAATCACCGGGACCATCCTTGTACTTTTGAAAAGTTAGGGACAAAATCCAAAATTTTGGAAAACCACAGGGACTATCCGTGTACTTTGCTCATGGTTTTACTACGTAGATTTATTGAAGATAATCTCCAAAAAAAACGGCATAACTACATAAGACATCTAAAGAAGAAAATGTACTTTAGAAAGACGAGCCTTAACTTGAACTACTTCGGCCTTTGAATTGCCACTTTTCTTCTCACTAGAAGCCGGGCTGCTTTTAACCTTAGTTTTCTTTGCGCTATTAGTATCTGTTTTGTTTTTTGTACCCGTTTTATGATCCAGCCTGTTGCCCGTATCAGTTTGACATTTGAGTTGAGCTGGTAAATCATCGGTATCTTTCACTTGAAGCTCCTAATGTAAAACAATACCTTATCTTTTAGAATACAGATAAAAACGGAAAACAATGATGGTTAACAAATTTGACAAACATTTATTTCAAAGTTGATGAAAAACATTCCCGGTGCCAAATTGCTTTTTTTTGGTGACCATGAGACCCGTTAAGGCATATTCACGAGCCCCACCAGTACTCTGCTAACTAGTAAGACTAGATAAAGCACCGCTTACGCTGGGCAGGTGGCCTTCAAGAGGTTACAGTAGAAAACTAGTGGAGGTTGGATTCAAGCACGAAACTTGTGCTAGAATATGTGTTTTATGTCTAAATGAATTATGCGGTCAACTCTTCTTCTATAACCCATAGTTGACAATAGTGAATAGCGGTAAATAGCGACAAGCTACCTATTGCGTAGCGATAGCGACGAAATAGCACCCACTATTTCATGTTTAATGATAAAGTAGTAGAATGTTTAGGAAATATTTTACATGTATATTTTATCAAAACTAGCTAAAATACGTTA
Organism: Scalesia atractyloides; assembly: GCA_947069175.1. Taxonomy (NCBI): domain Eukaryota; kingdom Viridiplantae; phylum Streptophyta; class Magnoliopsida; order Asterales; family Asteraceae; genus Scalesia; species Scalesia atractyloides. The sequence goes on along the minus strand of CAMTDV010000016.1, from coordinate 17,731,849 downwards.
TCACTAATCATCTAAATACACTTCCTTTTCTCAATCGTGAACCAAAAAGAAAACCCTAATGGGCATCGCTAATTCGCTATTTATATTTACATAAATAAACAAAAAATAATAAAATTACAGAAACGTCACTATTTGTCCCTAAACACCCTATAGCGCCATATGGGTGCATCGCTATGTAGCTTGCTACAGCTAGCGCTATAGCTGCTATTGACAGCTATGCTATAAGTCTATAACCGTTAACAAGAGGATGAACATGAATATATTTATCGGATTGACTAAACTTATATTGCATTGGTAAATACCTTATGACTATCCATATTACAAAATAAGCCTTTTTAGTACCTTGAAAGCATCGTTGCTTTCTTCGACTTGCTCAGAAAAGGACTCGTTAACACTTCCATTTCCTTCTTTAGTCTCAGAATTATAATTCGGAATTCGCGCTACAATTTCCATCGAGTCATCTTCCTCATTGTGGTTGGAAAACTGATCATGAACCACATCATGAGTAGTCCCATTTCCAGAAACAACCATCATATCGTCAACGTCCGCCATATCTACAAAACTAAAAAACTTAACTTAAATCAATAGAAAAAAAATTATTAAAAAAAAGCCTCCATTTTAACTACTATTTTATGTGGGAAAACTAAACAAACAGATTACACATATACCCTTTTCTGCATAATCCAATTAACACAACAACAAGTCAACAACATTAGATTCAATCAAAGAATCACAAACCCTAGTTAACATTTCTTCATTTTCCCCTAACACTAACTAATCTAACTAAAGATTCAAACTTTATAACAGTATAGCACCAACCCACCACTTCACAAACTGAATCTGACCAAAAGACACAATCTTTATCCAAAAACTATCAAAAATCATCTACCCACAACTAGATCTTCAAACTTATTAACAGATCCAATGTTCTATCATGTAGAGATTAAACCCATTATTACAAATCACACATTATTAAGAAATGAAGTAGTAAAAAGACCCAAAGATGCTTGCTCACTAGAGTATGAGACAAAGATCAAAAGGCCATGAACAGAGAAGTCTAAAGATGGGATCTTTGGACGAAATATGAATCTTTTTGGTGTGAAATGAAAAGGGTTTGTGGGTAATGTTTATTGCAGGTAGAGATTGTGAGGAAAGACAGTGGAAAATAGAGTGAAGAGGAGGAGGAAGAGGAGATTGAATTGGTGGAAGAGAATCTGGTGGAGCGTCGGTGAGAAATGCTGCTACAAGTCATCTATCTAAATCCAACGGTGAACAAAGGGTCTTCAAAATTGGTCAGCATATTCCTTTTCACGGTTTTTTTTTTTTAAGAATTCTTGAATTTTATAAGTAAATTACGTTATGAGAAAATGGTTACTTGAACGACCAACTAAATTACCAGATAAGCATATTGAAATATTCTCAATTAAACAAATGTATCTTCTCGTTTATGCCGGTCAGAATTGGATGCATACTTAAGCCATCAAGTCATCAGTTCTTGGGAAAATCCGCCTGCCCGAAAGTCCATTACGGTAAAACCCGGTTCAGCTAGGTGTTGAACTGGTTCTAAACTAAATTGTCACCACCAATGTCCTTCAAAGTAATGCTAGTGAGAGTTGAACTTAGGAACTCAAAGAGAGAAACCAAGTGACTAACCACTAGACCAACTTGGTACCTAGTACCGAAACAAACATGTACCATACCGGTACTAGTATTAAACCGATAGTATGGAGCGATTTTTCGGTACCAATTCGCTACCAACTTTTTGTGTTTTCGGGGTCGATCCTATTGGTTCGGTACAATATTCTAGGTTGATTTACCTTTGGATACTGATATCATACCGTACCGGTACTAGTACTCATTTTTTACGTTTTTCGAGATAAGTACCTTGGTATCAGTACGGTACCGAGCTTATCCCTAAATTACACACTAATGGCCTCCTGGTCTAGAGAACTAGGGTTTTATCTCGGTTAAAATTGTAATGGGTGGATTTTAAGAGTATCTTTTAGAGGGGTGTATGTTTGCTATATAAAAAACAAGTAAATTACATAACTTTATTCTACTTTGTTATAATACATTACGAATTTTATCACTTAACTATAAAAATTATATGCATCAACATCTTTTAAATTACTAGCAGAGTGTATGCACGATGGGGCGGAGGCAACATTTTGCATTGTGATTCTCGTTTTTATAGTTTTTTTATTTGTATAATATTTTATAATAGTTTATTATGTTTTTTTAAGGTTTTAGGTCAGTAACATCATTGTGGTGGAATTAAGGCCGACTCATGGAGGAGTGTAACAAAGCAAGACCTTTAGGCCCACATTTTGCTTCTCTAAGGCCTCAAATTCTAACACACACACACATATATATATTAGATGTAGGTTATTTTTTTGGCTTTAGAATTGTTGACAGTGAAGTTTAAGGTTTGTAATTATACATGCACATAGATGATATATGAATGGTAGGATTCAAAGCAAAAAAATTATGAAAAGGACCTCAATTTAATTAAGCATTTTACGCCTAAAAGGCCGCCTCTATGGAAACCCTAGTTAATATGGTAAAAAAAAACTGAGACGTTATTTTATGGTAATTATGTTTATCAAGATTACGTAAAGTATGTTAGTAAACTTGGGTTGGTATATTTTGGGTGGATTTACATAATGTTTGTTATAAAAGATGTCGATTTTATCCAAAATTTATTACATTTGGTTTCTGTTCATAAACATTTGTTTGTGTTTTTTGCGTTCATTTGAGTTCATGGACGTTCGTACCCTAAGTTAGCAGGCAAAAAGTAATATTCCACAAATTGAGTCTTCTTGAAAGGTTACGCAAACCTAAATCTCGTATTCTCACGATTAGTTTTATTATAAGTCAACAGATTGTTCGTTAAACTTTTCCCCAACAATTATGAAATATGCTAATTATAATACTCATTCTACTTGATAACTAATTGAATGTCCTTCCCAATAATGCATAAGCAAGATCAGGACTAGAGGGGTGTGAAGAGTAGGGGGATCTCTTGTGCAAAGCAAAGACAGGTACGTGCTAGCAAAGAAGGGAAGTGGCAAGGGATTGAAAAGAAGAAGAAAGAAGAGAAAGTTAGTACACAGAGTCTTCCCCTGCCTAATTGATCTAATGATAAAGAAGTAGGCTAAGTAAAACAAAAAGTTTGTGTAAACAATAAGTAATGACTTGCTTTGTGAGAGCTCAGTTTCTAAGACGAAGGCTAAGAATTCTCTACTAAAGGGATTGAAAAGATCGAGGGTAATTTCTGAGTCTTGATGGACCTTTCTTATTATAGGCCAAAGGAATAGCTAAGGACTTCTTCCCTCATTCTCATCAAATTGGGGTAGCTCAGGAACTATAGAATCTCTCAGGAGTTGAATAAACTCTTTTATGCTAGTGGAATTGGGAAGCATGATAAGTTCGTACTGCACATTCTAGCTTCATCCTTGGTTTTCAAAGAAAGGAACTGACAGAAGAGAAAGGTAAGATAATTCTTTCTGGCCTTAACTGAAAGCGGGGGAGGCCCAGGTCTACATACAGGTCTTGGATCAATAGAATCCTCCAATTGCTAAGGAAAGAATATCGGGGATTAGTCTCCTTCCCATTGCTACCGTCTTTGAAAGTCTAGTTATCCTCTCCTTGTCATGCTTAGTTATTCTGCATTGCTCCTTCTTCTGATCTTGCTTTCTTGTCTTATAGAACTGACCTTTGTCCCCTCCTTCCTTCACACTCACTTAAAGTCCATTCCTTTCTCTTGCCTAGTTCTAGGCTTAGACGAAAGAGCTCATTCATAGATTCCATCTTTCTAGCATTTCATGTCTTTCTTCCTTCAACTCTAATTCATGCCATGAATTGTAAATCCTTCTATAATAGCTAGTGGCTCTCTTCTCACCTCCCCTAGAGCTATTGAATTACGAGTATAAAACCAACACAAATACGCAACCTTCACATATCTCGAACATACACACGCCGATTAAATCAAACACACGCACACATCATACACACATTCAAGTTACACTCACGCACACAAAAACTCAAATCACTTTCACCACACAAACACATTACAATAGACACACACTCACATATGACACACACACACACAAAAACACGCTCATACATGCTCGCAACACACATACAAGATCAACACAACGCTCAGTTCTCTTTCTTGAATAAATGTCGAATAACCAACCCACAACCCAACCGAGTTCAAACCAAAATTGTAATAGAAAGAAAATTGGAATTTATACCTCAATAGGTCGGAGAAGAAAAGAACTAGGTGCGACGCCTTTTGTGGTCTGCGACGGTGACGTTGGGCGGTCCAAACAGTGGCAACGATATACAACGATCCAAACAGTGGCAACGATGTACTACGGTAAGCAGTCACAGTGGTACACATCGATTACAGAGAACACAATCCAGATACATGGACAAACGAGGATACAAGTGAGATATTGATCAATGGAGAGTTTCAATGAAGATATACAGATAAGGCTTGATATGGATAAGAACAATGATTGTTTATTTTTATTTTTTTGAAAGGCAATGATTACTTACTCCTAATTTACACTAAATTAAATCTAATCTACTTCTTTCTTGGGATTGAACCTTTAAAAGCTTCCCTAACATATAAAAGTTTCTACCAAATGAGTTAGCCTCACGTTAGCACAAGAAAAATGAATTGGAAAGTCAACGAATTGTATGTTACAAGAAAAGAAACCTACAATTATTTCATTATTTACCTACTAACTTCCATATTAACTAAATCATTTATGAGAACATTCATTTTAATCAATTTATGAAATTATTAGTGTTGTTATTACAAACTTTATTTCTAGTACATTTAAAAGTGGCAATAATTCAATACATATTATTGTTTTTCTTGAGGTTTGAATTTTAGAGCATCATCAATAAAACTTTTTTAAGTGGTGTTTTTTGTTGGGTGTGAAATAACATTCGTCCAATTAATCTAGTGTTTTCTCTTTCTTACCTTACACAACACAAAAACACATTATCTCTCATCTCCTCTCTCCTACATTACACTCTCATAACTTTTTCCTCTTCATTTTTTTTTATTTTTCCTCACATCCATCATCACACTCTCTCTCCTCCACCTCACACTCACTCTCTCTATCTCTTTTAAGCCACCAAAAATTGTCTCTATTGTGAATGCTCTCAACCATCCCATCATGCATTATACGCGACATGTAAGAGTTTATTTACGTCCAACCAAAAGCGGTTTCTACTTAAATAAATCAGATTTGTAAATGTATTAATTTTCCTTTTTTGCTAGAAACAAATCCAACCGTTGGTATTTTTAATTTAAATTTATAATATCTTTTAAATAATGTTTACAACGTGTTTTTATAGAAAGTTACAGCCTTTTTATTTTTTATATGTTTACACTAAAGTTTAGAAAGAAATTAATATGGGTTTAACATTAGATTTGTAAAATGTTTTTGTTTTGATCCCTCAGATTTTAAAATACATTTTTATTTTGTATTTGTTATTGCATTTCATATACCAGAAAGATGCACGTGCGATGTGGCGTGAAAAGCAAACACTGCCAAGGTGTGCATTGTTCGGTTATCATCCTCAATCGAAACCAAAGTCATATGTTAGTCTATTTTATTAACCAATTGGTTTTCGGTTATACAGTTCGGTTTATTGGGTTAGATTTGATGGTAGTTGGTTTGATTAGTTTAATTTTGGTTTATAGCCAAAATCAAACTTGGACGAACACTTTTGCTTAGAAATACATGAAGTGGATATATATGTACACACACACATGGAATGGAAGTATAAATAAATAAATGGAGGTATAAAATATAAAATACATGAACTAAAGGTATAAAAGCTAAAAATATATGAAAATATGAATGGTTAAACGATGGTACAAAAAAATCGATAACCGATTTTGGTTAATTCAGGTTTCAGTTAATGGGTTTTCAGTTAATTTAGTTTTTGGTTGATTTCGTTTCGGTTTTATCTGTTTTTGGTTCGCTTTCGGTTAACGATTCAGTTATTGTTCACCCTTATACGCTCTTAATCATGTTAACATATCAAATTTTTAGTTAAAAATATAACCATGGTAACTCAAATTAAAGAGAATAAAAACTCATTTTAATGGTTTAATTTAAAAAATATGTATTAACGTACAAAATAGTTATGAGCGTTTATAAATAATTGGATAGTTAATTTTTTTGTAAGAGGATATAGTATACCAACTAACTAATTTATCTATGATTTTGTTGCTGATGAGGGAATTAAAGTGGAACAAATATAAGTGGACTAAAGTGTAATTAGTGTTTAAAGACTAATTTACCCTCATTTTAAATAACACCTTATTCATTAAAGTAAAAAAAATTCTTAACTTTTGGATATCTTAAAATGTCCTTATCTTATGCATTATTATAGTACAAATATAGATATAGCGTTGTATTTTTATGTTATTTGAGCAAACATTTTACTAATAATCTATTTAAATTTGTAAATGTTTCATCATATTAAAATACAGTTGTACAGTTGTAGTCGAAGACTTTTAAAGTGTAGTTGTAGACATTGTGGTGAATTTTGTCCCAGTTGTTTGAAACTTGTATATTGATGCATGAATGATTTCATTGATATCGAATATAATTTGCATCGAAACATTGACAAAATTTAGAACGTCACAACGGTACATTCATATTTTTTAAACATGATATTTTAAAAGATATAGAAGGAAAACAACAAAAAAATGAAAGTGTTGTGGGTGTGACACATGCATTCATATTGTTGGTTCAAAAATGAAATTGTAAGAAATATATGGGTAAAGATGAGGGGTAAAAATGTAAATACTCTTTAAATAACCAAAAGTTGGGTAAGGATGAGGGGTCAAAATGAAAGTTCTCTTTAGTTTTTTATTTTTTTAATGGCAAATATTACTTCTACTCTACATGGCTACATTGCAACAATTAATTAACACTCGTTGTCCAGGTTTGAAGGTTTGAATTTGAAACATCTCTTTTAAAAGGCACAAGTCTCTACTAAGTGAGCTACCTCACATTGGTGTAACTACTCTTTAAGTAGTATATTTTTGAGACATCATCTAATGGTGCTGAAAAGACAATTTTTTCCACTAACTAACTTCATTTAGTGTTGTATCATAAGTATAAAAGGTTGTAATTACTTACATTTTATACTAACCATTCCCAAATGTATTATAATTTTGTATGGATAAGATTAATGATTATTTGTTTAGATAATTGTTTAAAGCATTTAAACTTACCATAATTCATGTATTAAACACTATTATACGTAATTATGTCTCTTTGACATTGCTTTACACACCTTGTATCTATCCTTATCGTCTATACTCACCATTGGTCATTGTTGTCTTTTTCGGCCCACGATAGCCTCTCATCTCTTCTTCCATGTAACCGCTTCCATCATCCTACTTTAACTTGGTGCTTTTCAACTTGGGGTCTGTGAAACATGCGTATAAGACCTGGTCGGTTTAGAGGCTTCAATTTATAAGGTGGCGGTAATGGCTGTGAACCATTAGTTGGTTTTTGTGTGGTGGTTTTAAACAATCATGTGGTGTTTGTGTGTGTCAGTGAACGATTGAGTGTTGTTTGGATTGTATGGTTGAGGCGGATAACCAAATGTTGTAGTGTTGGAGTTTCTTGAATATTGTAGTGTTGGAGTTTCTTGTCAAATTCATCATCAGAGTTCTATTCGAAGTTGAAAATAAGGTAGGCATTATTGAGTAATACATATAACAGAAAGCGAAAACAAAATTATGCATTTACCTTCATGTGTCTTGGCTCGGAATTCGGATTAAACGAACATCTAAATAAAAGATTATTGGTGTTACACATTTTATAATAAAGATTGTTCATGTGATTTACTCTATAGTTACATTTGATATATCTATGCACCCACAATCAAATATAAAGTTTTTGTTAAATGCTCTTTATTATAATAGTCATCAATATGAATACTAGACAACAATGTTATAGTTAACCCTAGCCATCACAATTATTTGAAGGGTACGTGCATTGCTTAGCTTATCTTGGAGGGGTACCTTTTAGAACATGACTACTTAGAAATAAACAAAGATCTTTTGGTATGTAAAAGCAGACACAATAAGATAAAGCTTAAAATAGTAACGAATACAAGTGAACTAGTGAAGGTATGTTTATGCATCTTTTCTAGTATATCAGTGATATATCAGGATATTAACTAAATAGATTGAACATTGAAGAGCACAAATACATACACGCTTTTACTTGACGTGCATGTGCATGGGCTTTTCAAAATAAAATGTTGAGCTAATTAGTGAGTTGAATAGACACATTGGGTGTGTTCCTACAATATCCAGTAAATCTGAATAGAAATGTCGTGATATCAAAAACGGATATGTGATTAGTGAGTTGTCAACAATAATGGTCTATAAAAATGTGGGGCTTCATCCTCAATTAAATGGTTATCTTTCGGGCAACCTTAGGCCAAGCTATAGTAATCGAAAGACTCAAAAGGACTACATAATATTTATGACAATAATTTGTGAATTATTATATTGGAGTTAAACGTTTAAACAGTTTATATTTTGTCAAAAATTATATTAGAATTAAACGTTTAAACAGTTTATAAAAGCATTAGAATATTAGTGGTAAACAAATAAAAAAAATTAAAGAGTTAAGCTTGAAGAATTATTTTAAAGGTAAATTTGTAGTTAGTTGAATCCAAATAATTTAAGAAATCTATACCAATCTGGGATACATGACAATCATTGAGGCTATCTAAATTATATTTTCCCGTCTAAAATATACTTATTTTATTTTCATAGTTAATCTTAAATTCAAATAAAAAAAATTTCATAATGATTTTATTAACTGAAACATATTTCTTATTAAAAATATCTAACAATAAATTTTAAAATTCATTTGATGAAAAGGAATTGAATTGAAGCCGGCTTCCTTTTTTTTCTTTAGAAAAAATTATCTACATCTACAAAGTAAATTGAACAAACTAATTGATAAAAATTAATTGCCATATGTAAGACCTAAACTAATTAAAATAGATTACTATCTTATGAAGTTCATCATTTATTTTTTTGTGTCTGGTATTTATTCACTTACGATAAGTGGGATGGCTTGATGATATAATCCATTTAAATAATTTAAACTGTAATATAAATCATATAACTAAATCCATCTATACATATAATAAAATAAATTAATTTGAGACGCATAGCAATCATTGAGGCGATTCATAATTAGTTATTCTGCTTTATCTCAGCTCTCTGTTGTTTTTTTTTTTAACGGCAAATTTGGATCACTGACGGACTACTGGAGTATCATCGTGCCACCAACGAATCCACCCGATCATATCCATCTCCACTAGGCATAATGCCTATACACCAATTCAGAAGAAAATCTAATAAATATGAGAAAACTCTCTTGTAAGAATCGAACCCAGAACCTATTAGTCCCAAAGTCATTAGTTGTTGGGTATTATCATGGCCTTTCATTTAGCCCCTACGTAGAAAAAAATTTAAATAATACTCTTTTTAATATTTTGATGATTCATCACAAAACACTCAAGTGTCTCGTTTATTTATTATGGGGATGCTTTTTTATTGTCTATTATTTTATTTTAAGAAATTGTATATATAGTTCGGTTCTTAATTTGTTTTGTCATATTATTATTAAAATTAAGTATAAACCTTGATTGTTCGTACTTAGGTCCTGAATTTGTTTGCCATATAATTATAATTAAATATATAACTTGATTGTTATTATTAACCACCTATATTGTTTGTGTATTTTTGGAAAACTAAGGATTAAATTTAAAATTTTGATAAATCACAGGGATCATTGAAGGGGTATGGTCCCAAAAACCTTGCACCAAGCAAGGGAACCATATCCACTATTAATTGCCAAGGAAACCTTACGCAGACATTTGTACCAAAGAAGGAACTCAGCAAACTCTGCGCTAAATAGCAAAGAAGGGAAAAGATCATTTAGCTACCTTGCGCCGGCTCGCGTAAGGAAGATAGTTAATCTTGAGAATTCCCTAAGTCATTGTTGGTTCCCAGAAACCTTGCGCAGACATTTGTACCAAAGAAGGAACTTAGTAAACTCTGCGCTAAATAGCAAATAAGGGAAAAGATCATTTAGCTACCTTGCGCCGGCTCGCGTAAGGAAGATAGTTAATCTTGAGAATTCCCTAAGTCATTGTTGGTTCCCAGGAACCTTGCGCAGCCCACAGCACAACAGAGGAGGTTTACAATTCTCTGTGCCAAGCATCTAATAGGGAAAATGATCATTTAACTACCTTGCGCCGCTCGCGCAAGGAAACAGTTAATCTTGAAAGACTCTTCCTTAGCAAAGAATTCCTATCCACAAGAAATGGTGCAGTGGCAAAAGGAATCTTTTCTGTCGTAACAGAATGCACACGTGGCAGCAGGCCATAGAGAGCCACAACTGTGAAACGTCTAGAAGCATTTAATGTCAATCGTGCAGGGGCACCTTTCAGTTACAACCGAACGCCACGTGGCAGCATCTTAGATAGTCATGAAGATCACAGTGATGGCATGGTCACCTCGAGAAAGCATAGTGATCTCAGGATGACACGTGGCATCTCCCTAACCATAGATGACGAACTAATCCATGTGCATTATCGGTAACAGTAACATTTAACGGAATGGCAAAGATTCCGTTAAATTTCCATATCTCCTTTTGGCGCCCAAATCTGGCTATAAATAGGTAACTTCGGTCTCAAGAAAAGGTATTCACTCTCACTTACTCTCTCTTACTTCACTTCAACTATCTTCCAAGTATCGATACTTAACGCCGGAGGGTGGTCACGGAGAGAACCCCCTTTTCCTGGTGGCGAGGCTAACAGCGTTCTGTTTTGCAGGTATCGTCGGAGTGTAGTTGCAATCACCACAACCAAACTAAACGAAAGATTAACCAATTTTATGCAGAAACCAAACCCTAGATCTAACCAGATTCCGATCTGTTAGGTCTACGTTTCTTTATTGGCGCCCACCGATTTTCTATTCTCTTCTCATCTTTCGTTTCGTTTCACTTAGATCTACAGCTTCATGGCTGATGGATCATCGTTTCCAGGTCCTCGATCGGAGATCCGTCGCATTGTTGGCGGTCCTCAGGTCGACGGACAAATTGTTGAAGATTCATCCGGCGAAGCTGATGCTCAGTATGATCCAGATCATGCGAGCATTCCAGTGACTCCGGCAGCTCCTCATGTTGATGTCGCGTCAATTTTACCACCTGGAGAGACTCCGTTGTCTTGGTTAATCAAATCTCAAACTGCTTTAAATGCTATGTATGCTCAATTATGCGCTCAGACCGGAACTCCAGCTTTTCAAGCTCCGGTTAATGTTCCTCAGGTCCGTGCTTTGTCGGCACCTCGAGTGTTGAGTTATGATACTCAGAACCATGCTCGTGTGCCTTCGCATGTGTCTGTAGATGGAACTGAGATGTACTCTAAAACCAGGAATGATTCTGTTCATTCTGGTAATCGAAAGCAAGAAGATAATGCTCAACGTCGCCCATCTGTTCACTCACGTTTGGGCCCGCGACTGTCACAGAAGCGGGACACCCAACATGATGAATATGATAAGACTTATGACGAAGGAGATAGTGTAAGTGTTTTTAACCATTTGTCTACAGATCATGTCAGTTACAAGCCTAAAATACGTACAACTTATAATCCTGAGGCAGAGCATGATTACAATCTGGTATATCGACCCGCTGAACCAGCTGAGCAATCGAAGTTTGTAAGAGAAATAGCGTTGGCTCCGCTAGAACGAGCAAAGTTACCGTCCAATGTAGGGAAGTTCAATGGTTTAACTGATCCTGATTATCACATGCGCCTCTTCACTAGCGCAGGGCTAATTAGAGGATGGACATTACCAATGTGGTGCCATCTGTTCGTACAGACTCTTACTGGAGCCGCGCGACTTTGGTTTGATAATTTACCCACAGGTAAACTTTCCTCTTGGAACGATCTTAAGGAGAAATTCCTTACGCGTTTTAGTCAACAAAGGCGATACGTCAGAGATTCCTCAGATGTGATGAACATCTGGCGGAAGGATGATGAAAGCCTTGAGGATTTTATCACTCGTTACAACAAAGAGGTGTTAGAAATTGGAGATGTTATGAAGATCTTATCCGCGCACAGTTTAAGTAAGCGGTAAGATGTGATGAAATGATAAAAGTATTTTCTGGAATAACTGGCCTTCCAAAAAGTTGGGATAAGCTAATGGCAGCAGCCAAAGTTTATGCGCAGACGGAGCGGGACCTTAATTCTAACAGACCACCACTACCTCAGAATCGTCCTCAGGATCTGAGTAGAGGTGGCCGAAAGTTCAAAAAAGGATGGAAGGACTCCAACCAAAGATCGTATTCCCCATACTCGCCAGTAGATGCTCGCGCAACGATTAATAAGATTACCACCCAGAAAGCAATCAAACAAGAGAATCGTGATCGACAGTGGACACCTCTAACGAAATCTCCCGCGGAAGTCTTGAGCACGGAGAATTATCAGTTTAAACAACCTCAACCCATGAAGAACAAGAAGAGTCAAGACCCGAATTTCTTTTGTGACTTTCACAAAACACAACTGACAACTGCATCAGTTTGTGCACAGAAATTGAAAAAAAGCAGTAAACTGACACACTTAGTACAGTCAGTGCAAAAGAGGTCAGACAACTCACACGCGAAGATGAGGGTCCAAGGAACAGAAAGATGAAACAGGCTACTATGATTCAAGGAGGACCGTCGCGAAAGCGCAACTTCCAACGTTTTCGAGATAACAAGTGGCGCGAGCAACAGTAATCTTTCCTATTGTTCCTGGCGGACCCCAGGAAGAAAGACGAGTCGTAATCACAGGTATTTTTGGCCATTACCAGACTGATTATATGTTCATAGATCCGGGAAGTTCCATGGACATCATATATGAGCAATGTTTCAAGCAGTTAGATCCGGAGGATAAGGCACGCCTGGAACCAGTCGACTTTCCGTTAACTGATTCTGCAATGAGGCTGTCTTTCCTCTAGGACAAATAGTTTTTCCTGTAACTCTTTCAGACGGCAAACATTCACGAACCATTCAAGTAAACTTTATGGTGATGCCAACAACTTCTCGTCATGATGTTTTATTAGGGCTTCGTGCGCAACATGATTTCAGCATGATCACGTCTGCGCCACACGCTGCTTGTAGTTTTCCAACGCCAACAGGCGTAGCTATCATTTTCGTGCGAAAGGAGATTATATCTATCGAAGAACCAGTTGCTAAGGCTGCTAAGCCTGTATCGCCGAATGAACCTGAGAAGTGGATTCTAAATAACAAGTACCCAGAGCAACCAATTATCCTTGGTCCTGCGGTATCCATGACAATCCGCGCAAACCTCAAATCATTGTTGTTTCGTAATATGGATATCTTCGCTTGGACACCTGCAGACATGGTAGGGGTCCCGTGCGATGTGGCTGAACATTGCCTAAATGTCTTTCCTTCAGCAGAACCAGTGGTTCAGAAAATGCGCAGCCTGGGTACTGAGAAAACTCAAGCTATGAATGAGCAAGTTGCTGAATAATTAAACGCTGGCATTTTACGAGAGGTCAAATGCCAAAATTGGGTGGCGAACCCCGTTATGGTCAAAAAGCATAACGGCGGTTGGCGCATGTGCGTCGATTTTAAAGATTTAAACAAGGCATGTCCCAAGGATTTTTACTCTCTTCCTGAGATTGACAAGAAAGTTGACTCTTTAGCTTCATTTCGTTAGAAATGTTTTCTCGACTGTTATAAAGGGTACCATCAAGTGATGATGAAACAAGAGGACGAAGATAAGACGGCCTTCCGCACGGAGAAGGGTATTTTTTGTTATACAAAAATGCCTTTTGGGATCCGCAATGCGGTAGCCACTTTTCAACGGCTTATGGATTCAGTGTTTGGTGATGACATTGGAGTAACCGTTGAAGTATATATTGACGATCTAGTTATCATGAGTCATACGGAAGAAATGATGTTGGAAAACATTCAAAAGACCTTTGATTCACTATGAAAAGTTAATTTGAAATTGAACCCAAGCAAATGTTCTTTTGGCATGGAAGAGGGCAAGTTCCTCGGATTCATTGTCATAAAGGATGGGTTTAAAGTCAACCCAGAAAAAGTTGAAGCAATTCAAAGTATGACATCTCCAGCAAGTGTGAAGGAGATGCAGAGATTGGCGGGACGATTAGCTGCCCTCAATCGCTTCCTCGCAAATCACGTAGCAAAATCTTATCCTTTCATTCGTACTTTGCGTAACTGCGTAAAGAAAGATAAATTTCAGTGGACGTCAGAGGCGGAGAAAGCTTTCCAGGATATGAAAGATTGTTTGATTCAATTACCAACTTTGACAGCTCCGTGCAACAAAGAGCCTCTGATCCTTTATCTTGCTGCATCCGAATTGGCAGTAGGAGCAGTTTTACTTATTGAAAGAGAAGGTGTTCAAACGCCTATTTATTACATTAGCAAGATGTTGAATGACCCAGAGTCTCGGTATTCAATGATGGAAAAGCTGGTACTTGCGCTAGTTCATGCTTCGCGAAGGCTCCGTAGGTATTTTCAGGGCACGTCATAAATGTCTTAACAAATTACCACCTTGGTCAGATTCTTTCTAAACCGGATGTCTCAGGACGATTAGCCAAGTGGGCTATCGAACTAGGTGGTCACAATATTTTCTACAAGCCAAGGCCAGCAATCAAAGGGCAAATACTTGCCAATTTCGTAGCTGAAGTTCCAACAGATAAAGTGCAAGAATGCGAAGAAACCCAAAATCCGATTCCTGTTACGGATGACAGAGAATGGCTGCTACATACGGATGGCGCATCTAATAGTGATGGGGCCGGCGCAGGCCTCCGACTAGTTAGTCCAGATAACCAAGAGTTCACTTATGCCATACGGCTAGATTTCAAGAGCACAAATAATGAGGATGAGTATAAGGCGTTTCTAGCAGGCTTGCGCCTCGTTATAAAAATGGGCGCGACAAATGTAACAACACATGTCGATTCTCGTCTAGTAGCAGAACAAGTCAATGGTACCTATGATGCAAGGGGTGATATTATGGCATTATACTTGGAGCAAGCCAAATCGTTAATCAGTCAATTCCGATAGTTTAAAGTTGTACACGTCAACAGAAGTGACAACAAGCACGCTGACGCATTAAGTAAACTTGCAGCCACAAGTTTTCAGCATCTAGCAAAAGAGGTCAGGATTGAAGTTTTAAAGAATCCATCTGCTCCGCTAAAGCAAGTTAATATGGTCGAAATGGGGAGTCCATCTTGGATGTCTCCAATTATCTTATTTTTACAACATGGTCAACTTCCTGACAACAAGTCGCAGGCGCGAAAGATACGATGCAAAGCTTTAAATTACGAAATGGCTGATGGTATTTTGTATCGAAAGTCGTACATGGGTCCTTTGTTGTGATGTGTTGATAAGCACGATGCGCAATACTTGATTAGAGAAATCCATGAAGGATTGTGTGGCATCCACGCAGGACCGAGCATGGTTGTCTCTAAAGTAATGGGCGCAGGGTACTACTGGCCAGGGATGTACGTAGACGTTGTTGACACTCTGCGTAAATGTATGGCTTGCCAAAGATATGCGCCGAAGACGCTGCGCCCCAAAAATCCACTTGTTCCAGTAACATTGGCATGGCCTTTTCAACAGTGGGCTATCGATCTTGTAGGTCCTTTTCCTGATGCGCCTGGCGCAGTAAAGTTCATTGTTGTTGTCATTGGTTACTTCACAAAGTGGGTCGAAGCAAAACCACTAGCCTCAACAACAGCAATGGTAATCAGAAAGTTTATCTGAGAACATATTATTTGTCGCTTCGGATTACCCATGCGCATCATTACCGATAATGGCCCCAATTTAGCATCTGAAGATATGCAAAAGTGGATGCAGGAGATGAACATCGAACATGTTTTTTCCTTCGTCGTGCACCCTCAAGCGAACGATTAGGTTGAAAGTATTAACGAGCAGATAGTTGACGGCATCAAATCCCGCATTGGCACAACCCGGCGGGGATGGGTAGATGAGTTACCTAGCATTCTATGGGCGCATCGAACAATGCCCAAGACAAGCACGGGAGAAACTCCATTCAGTTTGGTATTTGGAACGGAAGCAGTAATCCCTGCTGAGATAGGTCTCCCATCACCAAGAATGCTCGCGCTAGAAAAACAAAACAAAGAAGAGCAGCACCGCTTGGTTCTAGACTTGGTGGAAGAAAGACACGAAAACGCAGCTATCCACGAAGCAAAATATAAGTCTCAGCTGGAGAAATATTATAACAAGCGGGTACGCGTTTGCACATTTTTACTGGGGGATTTCGTCCTCCGCGATAATGAAGCCTCCAATGCTGAAAGACCAGGCAAACTTGCGCCGAGATGGGAAGGCCCATATGTGATCAACGAAGTCCTTGGCAAAGGAGCGTATACTTTGAAGCGCATGGATGGTTCTAGCGTCCCGCGGACCTGGAACGCCCAGCAGTTGCGCAGATGTTACATGTAATCTCAGTCCTCGATGCATATAGCCGCGCCTTGCGCAACGAGACTACTTACAACTTTTTCTTATGTAATCTTAGTGACAATAGCAGCTTGATGCTTTATCAATACAATTTTTATTCTGTCACTACTTACATTTACTGGTTTTTTAAATATCTTACTTACAAATGCATGCAATTACTTTGGAAACACAAAAACACTAAGGCAACAACTCATGAGCCACAAGATAACTCAACTTACGCTCTTACATGAGTTAGCCACTTACGTTCATTTGTCTATCCTGAACAAGTAATTGTACTCATGCACGCATTGTAACTCAAAAGATATAAT
Source organism: Scalesia atractyloides (assembly GCA_947069175.1). Taxonomy (NCBI): domain Eukaryota; kingdom Viridiplantae; phylum Streptophyta; class Magnoliopsida; order Asterales; family Asteraceae; genus Scalesia; species Scalesia atractyloides. The sequence continues at coordinate 17,714,952 of CAMTDV010000016.1, read as the reverse complement.
ATACCAAAAAGTGCTTACGCAACCGCGCATCTGTACATACATATATTATAAATTGTCTTAAAGCATGTACAAGCAAGAAGTTAAAATTGTCTACTTCACAGTCTTCATCGCTTCTTCTTCTTCCTCTGCCTCAATATCTCTTTTAAACGATCAACGAAATCATCATGGGGCAAGGCATTATCAACCAAATCCATGATAGGATTTGAAGTTGATCATAACGCTCTTTGGCAGCCTTAAATACACCAGCAGTGTTAACTCCATAGGTTGCTGCGCGACTGTTATCCCATTGTACCTTAAGCGCATGGGACACATGTTCTGAACATTCTGTATATCCTTGCGCATACCCATCGCTCCTAGCAGCAACCATAACTTGAGCCACCGCCTCCTCAAGCTCAGTAGAATTCAAAATTGAATTAGCAATCTGCATACAAGTACAAAGGGTCAGGAGATGCAAACATTAAGAAATCAGTATTTATAAAAAGTAGTCATTTACCTTGACGACTCCATATTGTTGAATCCAGGTGAGCTTACTCATGAGGGATTCAGAAATACTCTCCGCTGTCGCGTGAGCAGTTTCCGTGGCTTCTATTTTTTGTTCGCTTTCTGTCAAGCGCCGGGTTAGCTCAGCCTTCTCGACCTCATGTAATTTGGCATCCTTCTTCAAGGAATCGACCTCCGCCTCTAAAAGCTCTTGGTCAAAGAACAGAGAAGTAAGTTCGGTAAGCTCTTTGTCTTTAAGCAAAAGCATCATTTTAGTTTCTACCTCGTTTTGTTCGCTTCTTTCTCTGTGGGAGCGCGCCTTCTCTGCGGCAGCAACAGCATCAGCTTTTTCTTGCTTAAGTTTTTCTATTTCATTGCGTAAGGAGATTTTTTCATTATTATCTCTCTCGCAAGCTTCTAACCATCTCTTGCGGTCTTCGCTGTGCTGCGTCGCTGCCGCCTCAACTTTCTTTTTCCAGCCAAGGGCAGACCATTCCTCGGTCTTCTTCTCATCCTCAAATTTACACCTCTCCGCCTCAAGGTCCACCCTCATCTTCCCCACCTTCTCACTCTCATTCCCAACCTTGAATCTCTTAGATTCAAACTCGTCCCATTCTTTATTCATGCTGCGCCACTCGCGCATAATCCGGTGAGTAACAGATAAGGCTTGCGCAGTCTCTAGCAGATAGGCTTGATAGATTTGATCGTGAGACTTTTCTTCTTGGCGCTTTACCTCCGCCGGCAGGTAAATGCCCTTATACCACTCCCTGCAAGCTTGCAGATCGGTAAAGGTATCACTCTGTTTTAATTTCCATACCGGCTCATGTAAAGCGGAGGCTCTCTTGGCGGAGTATGTGCGATAATAATAGTCCACAAGCGTCTCTTCAGGACGAATAGGCGACTCCTATTCAGGATCGTAAAAAAATGAGGAGAAACCTTGACCAACTGTAGAAGGACCTACTCCCTTAATTTTCGAAGTAATGTTCTCAGCATGAGTAGGGGAGGTAGTCGTCTCCTGCGCTTGTGTAGCAGAGTTAGTCTCCGGGCAATGTCTTTTACCTGCTCGCCAGCAGGATCTACAACAAATGATTTTTGTTGCTCTTCTTCTGGAGCAATTTTTTCTAGCATATCCAAGATAATCGGGTCTGAACCAGGAACGATCGCGCTGGGGTTCACATCGCCTCCTCCTTTCTCAGTATCTTCAGGTTTGCGCGGGGATGGCATGGAGGATGATGTAGCCTGTGCCGTCTTCACTGTTTTTCTGCAGAAAACAAGCACAGTTAGAATTCCCAAGTACAAGACAATAATCAAGTAATTTAACAAAATTTTCAAAGTATTCATACCAGGAGAAAACTTCTCCGCTAGAGCATCTAAATTGCTCTTCTTGCTGATGCGCGGCCGCGCAGCTTTCTTCGGTGGTGAAGGTGGGGGTGCAGATTCAGCCTCTTTCCTCTTCCTCGAGGTGCGATTCAATGCCGTCTGGAGGCTAGAAGGAATTTCCAAAGGTTCGTCCGGGTTGGAAGCAGGAATAGATGAAGTATCTATAGGTTCCACTTTTGGCTTCCTCACCACATATTCACACCAAGAATCAGATACGAGATGCGTACCTTTCTTGCCCTCAGGATTCACAGCGGCAGATGCCTTAGGTTTTTGTACATCTGGCTTGGGGGGAAGTGAAGCAGCAGCAACTGGTTTCTTCTTCTTCTTCTTCTTCGAATCAGGGCCTACGCCCAAGTTTATCAAGTCCCCTACATAATCAATAATAAAGGGCAAAAGTTGTGCCATAAGTTACATTGCAATATTGCTTAGAATTCATATCTAGTAGTAATATTGCAAATCTAACTCAGGCTTTACAAAATATTGCGTACCAGTAGTAGAGGAGGGCTGCACGTTGAGATTTTTTTTCTTGGGGAGTTCAAAGTTTCCCAGGATTTGATCAAACCATGGCTCCTCATTCTGTTCAATTGGCACCACTACCATTTTTCCATTATCTCTCTTGAAAGAAACCAAGTATAACGGCACAACTGTATCAAAAAGCACAGTAATGAACATCATCAGTATACAATTATAGAGGACGGTCCTAATAAGTTATAAAGAAACGTACCAACCCCATCTTCGGTATAGACTGGTTTCTCTTGGCGTTCTTTTTTCCACAATATGCTCATACCAGCAGCAATCAACGCCCTTTCTGGTAAAATAATGTTGGGCACATCCTTGATGTTTTGATACCACACCTCATTGCTAGGGATGGCCAACGTCTCCAGTTCTATTTCTTCTCCAGCCCGAAATGTCATCGTCATTGGAATAACCGCCGCCTTAACATATAAAAACTTTTGCTTCCAGTCGTGATAAGATTTGGGAGGCACGAGCAACAGGCGTTTGGCTTGAAGGCGTTGCTGAAAGGAATAAAACCCTAACGAACATTGCAATTGATAAAAGACCATGAACTTATCAACTGTGGGGATTATATTCATCGACCGGCAAACAAATTCAAATGCCTAATTCTAACCATTCCCATGGGATTTAACTGGGAAATGTGGAATTTGTAGAAGTTAAGACTCTCCACCATAAAATGGGTCACCGGAAGCCGAAAGTTGCCTTCGGCAAAGTAGTCGTAAAATAGTGTAATGTAACCTGCCGGAGCATCTGCCGCGGTAGCATTTTCCTTTGGATAGAAAGCCCCCCAAGATTTGGCGAACAAGAAATTGCTAACCAGGGCATCGAAATATTGCTTCTTCCACTTTAACGGCGGTAAGGTCGACGTCGTCGGCATATCTGCAGTACTAGAACTGGTAGCCATGTAATTCCGGCAAGAAGTTGCAGAAGAAAAATATTGCAGAGAAGAAGGGAGTTCAGTGGTGAAGAAGAAGAAATTTTGAAAGCACAAAGAGAAATGGGATTCGGAGATGTATATATAAAGGGATCGCCATTAATTCCTGGGGTAGCGTGTAACCGCCTCCACCCTTTTTCGGAACCCTAGGAAAATGTCAGGGCGAGTGGGAACAGTAACCGTCCCCACGCGCGCGTGTGCAACACACATGCCGCCAGGCAATTAATGTTGTACGGTTAACAACTGTTAACAGCTGTCAAACAGTACCCAAAACGTCACAACTACACGTTGTCTCTCACCAACCCCTGCCAAAAGGACAGCTTTTTCAAAATTCAAGAAAGTTTTCCCTTATCCTAAAAGTTTCATTTAACAAAATTTTCCCTTTTCTTCAAGCATACAATACACCATTTTTATTTAGTCCAGTGATCCACCTACTTGCTACTTGCGCATAGGAGCAACACTGGACTGGGGGGACTTGAAGGGGTATGGTCCCAAAAACCTTGCGCCAAGCTAGGAAACCATACCCACTATTAACTGCCAGGGAAACCTTACGCAGGCGTTTGTACCAATAAGGAACTTAGCAAACTCTGCGCTAAATAGCAAAGAAGAGAAAAGATCATTTAGCTACATTGCGCCTGCTCGCGTAAGGAAGATAGTTAATCTTGAGAATTCCCTAAGTCATTGTTGGTTCCCAAAAACCTTGCGCAGACATTTGTACCAAAGAAGGAACTTAGCAAATGTAACATCCGTCGAAAAACGGGTTTTCAAAACCCGCTTCGTTTATTAATCGAATAGTCAGTTGCAAATTTTCGTTGCTTATTTAATGCTCATTTTAATTTTAAACAATACATAACTAATAAACATTTTAGAATATGGAAAACTAAAATTGTTAAAAAGTAAAAATAAAGTAAATAAAAATGAAATTAGGCTGCCAGGTTTCGAACCCGGGTCAGCCGGAAGACACAACCATCACCCAATTTAACCACTCCGCCACTTGGTGTTTTTGTGTAAACAAGGAAACAAATAAAACCTTAAGTTCACCCGTGAATCTATCTGTTTGCGCCAAAACTGAAACCGATCATCGGCTTTCAACTATCCAAAGACGTTTGAGTGATCGTGGGTTACTGATTATAACCGATAAAACCATTACAACCCACGTTCTTAATCAATTCAGTCTTTATTGAACTCGATTCATATGATTTTCGAGTTTAATAACCGAAATCATTTACCTCCAATTTACACCGGTAATATCATTGTCTCGCAACTCAGAAACACTCACAGAACCTTCAATTTCACTTTCGCTCTAATTTCTGTTCGTCGGAAACGTTTTCTGATATCGCCGGTCTTTCGCCGGAAAACCGTGACATTCATCGAATCGGTAAATTTCTCAATTCTTTCATCTTCTATCCATTGTTAGACTTTTACTAACTCAAATCCTTCAATCAGAATAGGTCCCAGACGACGTTGTCGGATAATCTGCACCCGCCGGAAAACCTCTGAAAATTCCGAAATCGCACTGTGAATCGGTACAAACATCTAAACTCTCTGATAATTCTTGTTTAGTCATTTAACATCACAATTAGTTAATCAAAACTGTTAATTGGTCCGCTCAGACGGAATTCATAAAACAGAGCCGACGACTTTGCCGGAGTTCTGAGAAAATCAACTTTCCGGTACATTCATTTCCAAAACCTTCTTTGTCCATTACATTTTAATCATTTATATGTTCGTTAATCGAATTAATCAAGAACTGTCGAATATCGTTGTCTGCGCCTTTGAACAAAGAAGATGAAGTCGAACCTAATGTATAAGTTTAATTAAAACAAGATATTAAACCGGGTTAGACACACAGTCCAGCGGTGGACTGTGTGCAAACACATAGCGCACGTCACGAGTTCGAATCTTACAAACGCACCAGCTTTCCGAATTAAAACCAATTTTTTTTAAAACTGAATCAGAGTAGGTCCCAGGGTGTTTTTAAGATTAATATAAATTGTAAGTTTAACAGATAAGACACACAGCCCAACTGGTTGGGCTGTGCGCTTACGAACCAGAGGACCCGAGTTCGATCCGGTTTCCCTACAAACCGGTTCAACCATTTAAATTCTTTTAATATAAAACCAAATAAATTAAACATTTAATTAGTATATATATATAATTAAAACATAGAATATTTCGGGTTAGACACGTAGCTCAGTTGGTAGAGCTGCGTGCACGCGTACGAGAGGTCTCGGGTTCGAGCCTCACCCAGCGCACACATAAGTCACTGTCCGACCGGTCAACGGTCAACCCAAAAAGTCAACATTTTTTTATATTTTTATTTATTTATTTAATTTAAAAATCAATTAAAAATACTTAAAAATAATATTTTTAAAGTTAGAAAATGACCTTAAACTCACAAAAATAAATATAAAAATCCTATTAAAATTGTTAATAAAATCCACTTATTTACCGTACCTTTTCGTTATTATTTAGGTTAGTTATTCCTCGTCGATCAACTCTCTAAACTCGTGCGCATTCAACATCATCAAACGAACGCACCCAATGTGAGTGAATCTCTACAAATTCCCCGTTTTAATCACATTTTGGGTGTATCATGTGTCGCTTATTATTTATTACATTTAAACACTTGTGCATCCATCATATCCATGATCAAATGTGTATCCAATATGTATCAATTGTTTGTGTGGTTAATGTTTAGATTAAATTTTATCATTTCAGTTCATACATCATCATAGGCTCGTCTGTTCCCCATTACCTATGAGCGGAACCGTTCCCCATTACCTATGAGCGGAACGTGGCGTTGCCAACATATGATCGGCTCCGTTTGATTGAGCCTTGATCACACATACATCATCATAGGCCGTCCGTTCCCCATTACCTATGAGCGGAACGTGACGTTGCCAACATATACATTATCATTCATGTCATATGCTCATGCAAGGTGGTTTGTTATTGTTTGATTATATACGTTTGCTCACATATGATTATTGCACAATTTTTCTATATTAAATACAACAAGAAATCAATAACAAATGTTTTCTAATAAGGTTCACTCGCCAACTTTTGTTGACCCAAAAACCCCCATTTTTACACATGATACAGGTGATCCAGTTGCAGCAAGAAACATATAGGACGGCCTAGAAGAATAATTCAGTTTAGGCTTTGGATTGTTTACTTAGTTACTTTTTCCTTGTAATTGTATGAACTTGTTTGGAATATTGAAGTTGCAATTTGAATTTAATAAATATGAAACATTTTAGTAAACATCATGAGCTTTGGTGATAACCCAATTATGCCCCGACTCTTATTCCGCTGCGGGTCGGGGTGTGACAGATTGGTATCAGAGCCATGACTATAGGGATATAGGATAGGTTATTAGACCCTTAGAGCCTATACTATAGTTAATTAAAATTTTAAATTGTTTATGTGTTACATACAAAATTCATGATGTTATATGCTTTATGTTTATTGTTATATTCAATGTTATGCAAGCATGTTCATAAGTACATATTACTATACAATGCTCATCATGAATCATATCCTCATAACATATCATATCCATGAGAGCACACACCACACAATTTCCATGATTTTTGCAACGATTTTTGTATTTTTCCAAATCACATCAAAGTGAGTTCTCATGACGGGCATGTAGTAACTGGAAGGGTACAAGTACCGGTAGTCGGAACGTCCTGTCTAGGCTTGGCATTCGTATAAATCCAAAATAAAGGACCAGTTTGCCTACCTGGGGACTAACGATGAGAGTACGAAGGACCTATTAGGCCAAAGAATGCTATACCAAACGTCGTGTGAGCTAACCCCACTTTGAGTTGTCATTGTGTCTACACCTGGACACCCTCCTACCATACATCTCGCAAACATATTTCATGGTTTTCATTCGGGTGATGCGAGTGTTAAACCGCCAACATCAATGTGAATTCTACTAAGCCAATAGTCATGGGGGCCCACATGACTATACAGGCGATGGTATGGGGGACATTGGAGGTCCAAACATGAGCAAACCCAAGACATCCTGTGGATGTAGTTGCATTATTGATGTTTATGTTATTTTTTTTAAAACGACACATGACACCTAAAAACTCACAATCTTCTTATATATGTTCCTGTAGATGTCGGCTAGGCAGCAACGTGGAGGTAGAAGGTCAGGAAGGTCAAACGAACGCTTGGCCACCCAAATCACAAAACAAATGGCCGCGATGCTTCCTGACATCGTAATTCAAGTCCAACAAGCTCTCGCCGCAAATCCTATCAACCCTCCCAATCAAGACGACCAGAAAGTCGACAACCCTCCCTCCAAAAAGTGCTCTTACAAACACTTCAAGTCTTGCGATCCCCCGAAATATGAAGGGACCGAAGGTGTCACTGCTCTCCTCCACTGGTTTGAGGAAATGGAGAACACCTTCCTCAATTGCGATTGTCCCGAGGATCGCAAGGTACGTTACGCAACCGGGAGACTATTTGGAGTAGCTCTTACCTGGTGGAATACAGAAAAAGGTAAGAGGGGAATCGAAGATGCAATGGCCTTAACTTGGGAGGAGTTAAGGGAAATCATGACGAGACGCTTCTGTCCAAGAAGCGAGATCAAAAAGTTAGAGGATGAATTCCACTCGTTAAAGCAAAAGGAAGGAGATCATACTTCCTACAACAAAAGGTTTCTAGAGTTGAACCAAATGATCCCCAACTTGTTCACCCCAGTATACCGCTTAGTCGAACACTATATTCGAGGCCTCCCCTCGAAAATTCAAGACTCAGTTCTAAGCACTTCGCCTGCAACACTTGAAGCTGCTATGGAACTAGCTACCGAGCTTACCGAGAATCGCATCCGAAACGGCAAATTAAAGGATGAGAAAAAGAAAGCCCCCATTGAGGGCGAAACTTCAAACCATTCCACCTCCTCCTCAAAGTTTGCTAGTAAGAGGAAACGAAACACCAGAAACTTTGCTGTCACTCAAACAAACTTCCCTATCCCTGTTGCACCCATCACTCAAATTGCCCCCTCATCTGCACCATATAAAAAGCCATACTCCGGCCCATACCCAAAATGCAACCGTTGCCAATACCATCACTTTCCTGATCATCCCTGCCAACATTGCACTGGATGTGGCCGCGCAGGTCACACCATTCAAACCTGTCGCGCGCTTCAGCGAATGAACCGCAATCAACCCTCAACCCAAACCCACCATCAGATAGTGGGTCAAGCCCAACAACCTTTACTCCTACCACCTACCCAACATGTAGCCCAATCCTACTACCAACCCAACTATCCCATGATGCAACCTATGCGGGCTTGTTACAACTGTGGAGACCCGAACCACTTCAGGAACACCTGTCCAGCCTGGTGAACATCATCCATGCCCAAGCTCAAGCAAATCCAGTAAACTAGGCTAACCAAGCTCCTCCACCTGCTAGAGGAAGAGCTTTCAACATCAACGCCAATCAAGCTAGGGCTGACAACAACGTGGTTAACGGTACGTTTCTCATCAATGGTAGTTATGCATCCATGTTATTTGATACTGGCGCGGATAAGAGTTTTGTGTCCTTAGAATTTGAACTCATCCTCAACCAAACTCGTGATAAACTCATGGAATCCATAACGGTAGAAGTTGCTGACGGAAAACCGGTCTCATTAAACTCTATTATACGCAATTGTACTCTCACCCTAAACGATCACGATTTTCCAATTGACCTCATTCCTATGAAGTTGGGAAGTTTCGACATTATAATTGGTATGGACTGGCTCAGCCAACATCATGCTGAAGTTGTATGCCGCGAAAGTTTATTCGCATTCCTCTTACAAACGGTCAGACTCTACGAATCTTTGGAGAAACCCCTTCGAAAGGACTCAAATTAATGTCCTGTCTTCAAGCCCGAAAATATCTCCGCAAGAATTATGTCGCATTCCTAACTCATGTCGTCAAAAAGGGAATCAAGGAGAAGAAACTCGAAGATATCCCAGTAGTAAAAGATTTTCCGCAAGTTTTTCCTGACGACATTTTAGGACTTCTTCCCGTGAGAGAAGTCGAATTCCGCATTGATCTTATACCTGGAGCTACACCAGTTGCAAAATCTCCTTATAGGTTAGCCCCATCCGAATGCAAGAGCTGGCCAGTCAACTGTAAGAGCTGACTGACAAAGGATTCATACGTCCTAGCTCATCGCCTTGGGGTGCACCTGTCCTTTTTGTGAAGAAGAAAGATGGAACGTTTCGCATGTGTATCGACTACAGAGAACTCAACAAGTTAACGATCAAGAACCGCTACCCATTACCTCGCATCGATGATCTTCTTGACCAACTTCAAGGCGCCACCTGTTTTTCAAAAATCGACCTTCGTTCTGGTTATCATCAACTCAGAGTACATGAAGAAGACGTCCCAAAGACCGCCTTCTGAACTCGTTATGGTCATTACGAATTCATGGTCATGCCATTTGGTTTAACCAACGCTCCAGCAGTATTTATGGATTTAATGAACAGAGTCTGCAAACCCTACCTCGACCGCTTTGTCATAGTCTTCATCGACGACATCCTCATCTACTCAAAGTCTAAGTCTGATCATGAACGACACCTTCGACTCATCCTTACACTCTTAAGGACAGAAAAGCTGTACGCTAAGTTTTCGAAATGTGAATTCTAGTTAAGGGAAGTACAATTCCTTGGACACGTCGTCAATGACAAGGGAATTCATGTTGATCCCTCGAAGATCAAGGCAGTGCAGGAATGGCAAGCGCCACGTACACCTACCGAAGTAAGATCATTTCTTGGTTTGGCTGGTTATTATCGCTGTTTCATTGCAAATTTCTCCCGTATTGCTGTACCACTCACGGCTTTGACTCATAAAGGAAAGCCTTTCATATGGGGTCCCAAACAAGAAGAAGCTTTCCAAACTCTAAAGCAAAAACTCTGTGACGCACCTATCCTCACACTTCCTGAAAGTTGTGATGACTTCGTGGTTTATTGCGATGCGTCAGGGCAGGGACTAGGCTGTGTACTGATGCAAAGAGGAAAAGTGATGGCTTATGCTTCTAGACAACTCAAAATTCATGAGAAGAATTACACCACCCACGACCTGGAACTTGGAGCCGTTGTGTTCGCTCTTAAGATATGGAGACATTACCTCACGGTACTAAGTGTGAAATATACACTGATCACAAGAGCCTCCAACACATCTTTAACCAAAAGGAGTTGAATATGAGGCAACGAAGATGGGTCGAACTTCTTAATGACTACGACTGTGAAATTCGGTATCATCCTGGCAAGGCAAACGTGGTGGCCGATGCGCTCAGTCGAAAGGGTTATGCGAACTCCATTCGTCTTCTATGTTCGCAAATCATAACCGACATCAAAGATCAAATCCGAGAAGCCCAACATGTTTCAGTAACGGAAAACGACGTACGTAAGGAACTGTCTTATGGAGCTGAACTTAAAATCGAAACTAAATCCGACGGTATTCTATACTATCTAGATCGCATATGGATTCCCGATCACAATAACCTTCGTGATATCCTTATAAATGAGGCGCACAAAACACGGTACTCTGTACACCCATGAGCCGACAAGATGTATCAAGACCTTCGATACACCTACTGGTGGCCTGGCATGAAGAAGGATATCGCTGTTTTCGTTTCCAAGTGCCTTACATGTTCCAAAGTAAAAGCTGAACATCAAAGACCCTCAGGACTTCTAGTCCAACCTGAAATACCTGTATGGAAGTGGGAAAACATAACCATGGACTTCATTACCGGGTTACCTCGCACCTCCAGTGGGTATGACACTATATGGGTAATCATTGATCGTCTTACAAAATCAGCTCACTTCATTCCGATTCGCGAGGACTTCAAGAACGAGAAGTTAGCTCGTATCTACATCAGCGAGATCGTAAGCCGTCATGGTGTACCTTTAAGCATTATTTCAGACCGTGATGGTCGTTTCACTTCACGAACATGGCAAGCCGTACAAGCCGCTTTGGGTACACGATTAGACCTCAGTACCGCTTATCATCCTCAAACTGATGGACAATCTGAACGCACCATCCAAACACTTGAAGACATGCTTTGAGCATGTGTCATAGACTTCAAGGGAAATTGGGACGCTCATCTAACATTAGTTGAATTTTCGTACAACAACAGCTATCATTCAAGTATCGGCATGGCACCTTTCGAAGCTTTATATGGTCGTAAGTGCCGATCTCCAGTATGTTGGCACGAAATTGGAGAAGCTCAAATCACCGGTCCGGAATTAATTCAAGAAACATCAGACAAGATCCATCAGATTGGAAAGAATCTTCTAGCGGCACAAAGTCGTCAAAAGAGTTATGCAGACAAACGACGAAAAACATTGGTGATCATGTACTTTTAAAAGTATCACTGTGGAAAGGAGTAGTTCGTTTTGGTCAGAAGGGCAAGCTAGCACCACACTACGTAGGACCTTTCAAGATACTCGAAAGAGTAGCACCTGTAGCATACAAGCTTGACCTACCAGAAGAACTCAACATAATTCACCCCACATTCCACGTATCAAACTTGAAGAAGTGCCTCGCCGATGAAAACCTCCATATTCCCCTGGAAGATATTCAGATCGATGAATCTATGCACTTCATTGAAAGACCAGTAGAGATCATGGACTTCGGAGAAAAACGTTTAAGACGGAGTCGTATTCCAATTGTTAGGGTACGTTGGGAGTCGAAACGAGAACCTGAGTTTACTTGGGAACGTGAAGACTCAATGCGCGAAAAATATCCGCATCTTTTTCCTGTAATCACTACTACTTAAATTTTGGGACAAAATTTCTAAAAGTAGGGGATACTGTAACATCCGTCGAAAAACGGGTTTTCAAAACCCGCTTCGTTTATTAATCGAATAGTCAGTTTCAAAATTTAGTTGCTTATTTAATGCTCATTTTAATTTTAAACAATAAATAACTAATAAACATTTTAGAATATGGAAACTAAAATTGTTAAAAAGTAAAAATAAAGTAAATAAAAATGAAATTAGGCTGCCAGGTTTCGAACCCGGGTCAGCCGGAAGACACAACCATCACCCAATTTAACCACTCCGCCACTTGGTGTTTTTGTGTAAACAAGGAAACAAATAAAACCTTAAGTTCACCCGTGAATCTATCTGTTTGCGCCAAAACTGAAACCGATCATCGGCTTTCAACTATCCAAAGACGTTTGAGTGATCGTGGGTTACTGATTATAACCGATAAAACCATTACAACCCACGTTCTTAATCAATTCAGTCTTTATTGAACTCTATTCATATGATTTTCGAGTTTAATAACCGAAATCATTTACCTCCAATTTACACCGGTAATATCATTGTCTCGCAACTCAGAAACACTCACAGAACCTTCAATTTCACTTTCGCTCTAATTTCTGTTCGTCGGAAACGTTTTCTGATATCGCCGGTCTTTCGCCGGAAAACCGTGACATTCATCGAATCGGTAAATTTCTCAATTCTTTCATCTTCTATCCATTGTTAGACTTTTACTAACTCAAATCCTTCAATCAGAATAGGTCCCAGACGACGTTGTCGGATAATCTGCACCCGCCGGAAAACCTCTGAAAATTCCGAAATCGCACTGTGAATCGGTACAAACATCTAAACTCTCTGATAATTCTTGTTTAGTCATTTAACATCACAATTAGTTAATCAAAACTGTTAATTGGTCCGCTCAGACGGAATTCATAAAACAGAGCCGACGACTTTGCCGGAGTTCTGAGAAAATCAACTTTCCGGTACATTCATTTCCAAAACCTTCTTTGTCCATTACATTTTAATCATTTATATGTTCGTTAATCGAATTAATCAAGAACTGTCGAATATCGTTGTCTGCGCCTTTGAACAAAGAAGATGAAGTCGAACCTAATGTATAAGTTTAATTAAAACAAGATATTAAACCGGGTTAGACACACAGTCCAGCGGTGGACTGTGTGCAAACACATAGCGCACGTCACGAGTTCGAATCTTACAAACGCACCGGCTTTCCGAATTAAAACCAATTTTTTTTAAAACTGAATCAGAGTAGGTCCCAGGGTGTTTTTAAGATTAATATAAATTGTAAGTTTAACAGATAAGACACACAGCCCAACTGGTTGGGCTGTGCGCTTACGAACCAGAGGACCCGAGTTCGATCCGGTTTCCCTACAAACCGGTTCAACCATTTAAATTCTTTTAATATAAAACCAAATAAATTAAACATTTAATTAGTATATATATATAATTAAAACATAGAATATTTCGGGTTAGACACGTAGCTCAGTTGGTAGAGCTGCGTGCACGCGTACGAGAGGTCTCGGGTTCGAGCCTCACCCAGCGCACACATAAGTCACTGTCCGACCGGTCAACGGTCAACCCAAAAAGTCGACATTTTTTTTATATTTTTATTTATTTATTTAATTTAAAAATCAATTAAAAATACTTAAAAATAATATTTTTAAAGTTAGAAAATGACCTTAAACTCACAAAAATAAATATAAAAATCCTATTAAAATTGTTAATAAAATCCACTTATTTACCGTACCTTTTCGTTATTATTTAGGTTAGTTATTCCTCGTCGATCAACTCTCTAAACTCGTGCGCATTCAACATCATCAAACGAACGCACCCAATGTGAGTGAATCTCTACAAATTCCCCGTTTTAATCACATTTTGGGTGTATCATGTGTCGCTTATTATTTATTACATTTAAACACTTGTGCATCCATCATATCCATGATCAAATGTGTATCCAATATGTATCAATTGTTTGTGTGGTTAATGTTTAGATTAAATTTTATCATTTCAGTTCATACATCATCATAGGCTCGTCTGTTCCCCATTACCTATGAGCGGAACCGTTCCCCATTACCTATGAGCGGAACGTGGTTGCCAACATATGATCGGCTCCGTTTGATTGAGCCTTGATCACACATACATCATCATAGGCCGTCCGTTCCCCATTACCTATGAGCGGAACGTGACGTTGCCAACATATACATTATCATTCATGTCATATGCTCATGCAAGGTGGTTTGTTATTGTTTGATTATATACGTTTGCTCACATATGATTATTGCACAATTTTTCTATATTAAATACAACAAGAAATCAATAACAAATGTTTTCTAATAAGGTTCACTCGCCAACTTTTGTTGACCCAAAAACCCCCATTTTTACACATGATACAGGTGATCCAGTTGCAGCAAGAAACATATAGGACGGCCTAGAAGAATAATTCAGTTTAGGCTTTGGATTGTTTACTTAGTTACTTTTTCCTTGTAATTGTATGAACTTGTTTGGAATATTGAAGTTGCAATTTGAATTTAATAAATATGAAACATTTTAGTAAACATCATGAGCTTTGGTGATAACCCAATTATGCCCCGACTCTTATTCCGCTGCGGGTCGGGGTGTGACAGATTGGTATCAGAGCCATGACTATAGGGATATAGGATAAGTTATTAGACCCTTAGAGCCTATACTATAGTTAATTAAAATTTTAAATTGTTTATGTGTTACATACAAAATTCATGATGTTATATGCTTTATGTTTATTGTTACATTCAATGTTATGCATGGTCACCTCGAGAAAGCATAGTGATCTCACGACTACACGTGGCATCTCCCTACCGTAGATGACGAACTAATCCATGTGCATTAACGGTAACAGTAACATTTAACAGAATGGCAAAGATTCCGTGAAATTTCCATATCTCCTTTTGGCGCCCAAATCTGGCTATAAATAGGTAACTTCGGTCTCAAGAAAAGGTATTCACTCTCACTTACTCTCTCTCTTACTTCACTTCAACTATATTCCAAGTATCGATACTTATTCTCACGCCGGAGGGTGGTCACGGAGAGAACCCCCCTTCTCCCCGTGACGAGGCTAACGACGTTCTATTTTTGCAGGTATCGTCGGAGTGTAGTTGCAATCACCACAGCCAAACTAAACGAAGGATTAACCAATTTTATGCAGAAACCAAACCCTAGATCTAACCAGATTCCGGTCTGTTAGGTCTGCGTTTCTTCAATCATCCATATACTTTTACTCAACATATTATTTTAATAATTTATTAGTATTTAATTATATATATATATATATAGTACAATAAAACAAAATGT
Source organism: Scalesia atractyloides (assembly GCA_947069175.1). Taxonomy (NCBI): domain Eukaryota; kingdom Viridiplantae; phylum Streptophyta; class Magnoliopsida; order Asterales; family Asteraceae; genus Scalesia; species Scalesia atractyloides. Next base: position 17,699,519 of record CAMTDV010000016.1, on the reverse strand, counting down.
TGTAATACGGCGCTAAAATCAAGCTAAAAATCTAATAATTATGTGAATATTTTTTGGATTCAAATTATTTTCGATAATGTGCGAATTATAATTGTAACCTTTTATTTAATACGTAAATAAAATAATAAGTTCTATATAATATATTTATTTTGTATTATTTTCAACGACAATTTAATTACATGTCTCTTTGATGAATTTTATAATGCTAACATACATAAATATCTTTATATTAACTAATTTATGTCAATTTGGTATGTAAATGTCTTCATATTTGATTTGCATTTATAAAAAATATTTATTATATAGTTTAAATTGTTCAACCCATCTAACATATGTGAAACTAATCTAGTTTATAATATAAAGTAGGGTAAAGATATTAATAAATATGGTTTTAACATAGTAAACGTGAAAAATGAATATTTTTTGAAATTTTTTTTTCAATCTAATTAAACATGATTTTTAGTTGCAAAAAATCAATAAAAATTAAAAAGTTTTTTTTTCCATATAATTACTCTAGAGTGATTATATAATTACTCTATTAGTGTAATTATACAAATTATATATATATATATATATATATATATATATATATAAATATATATATATATATATATATATATATAATATTTAAATTAGATTTTAGGTCTAAAATAGATAATTTCTTCACTTTTCACATTCAGTATATTAGTCTTACCCATATAAAGTAATAGCTATATACAATTAGAAAACTATATAACTAGTTTATTAAAGTTCTTCTTGACAAGCTTATCTATAAGTAAGGTAGAGAGCACCACTAAATTCTTTTTAGGGTGAGTAAAAATCGACCCATAACCGAAAATCAAACGGTTAACCAAAAAATTAACAAAATTAACCGTAACGGACAAAACCAATCGGTTATGGGTAAGTAAATCTCATTAACCAACCACTCGGTATACGATTAAGGTGTCTTCATTAACCGACTTTAACCGAATCTCATATGTTTGTGATTTTTTAGCTTTTATAATGGAAATTGGTTTATATTTGAAGTGGTTGCTTATTTGAAAAAAAGGTGTAAAGTTCGTTTTTATTTTTTCTAGTTCGCTTGTAAATATTTCTATACAAAAATATCTCGCTTGTAAATATTTGTAAATAGTTCGCTTGTAAATATCTTGTTTTTGAGAATAATATCTTTATGGTTGACTCATGGTTACCACCAGGCCCCATGATATTCCACATTGATAAACAAAGACCGAGCCTAGAACACCATAACCGAATTATTTTTAGCTAAAACAAAAAAGAATGAAAAAATACATTGGAGAATTAACCGAAACCGACCCATAACCAACGGTTTAACCAAACCATGGTTAATTGACCATTGGTTATAGTTATAGTTAACACTTTTCAATTAACTTACCCCACAATTAATCAACCCTCGGTTAATCTTCTCATGGCTAACCGACTTTGCACACCAACAAATTTTCTTTCTATTACACTTTAGACCTCCTTTGTAAATCTCACAAAAAATGATTTGGGTGACCACTCATGTATAATTGCTAAGTTTTGATACGAATATAGCATTAAGTATTCTAAATCTGTGAATACTCAACAAATTATGTTGACCATCCACAATAAACAAGTACAAAAAACATCAAAAAAAAATGTCTAGTCAGCTTTCACATCACAAAAACATTATTACTTAAAAACACCAAAAACTCATCCAATAAAAAAACCCAAAAACATTGCCACATTATCATCACCTTTTACCTTTATTTTTAATTACTAATTTCTTTTACTTTAAAGAACCATATTAAAAAATATTTGAGAATTAAAAAAAGTAAAAGTTTTGAACTTTCAAAAATCTAAATAACGATGAAAATTGAAAAATAAAAAAAAAGTTAAAAGTTAAGAAATTATATTAAAAAGAATAGATTATTATTTAACTTGAAGCTTAAATTAACTAATCCTTAATTTTAAAATATTTATAGTTTATAAATAAAACTCCTTAGTTTTAAAATATTTATAGTTTATAAATAAAACTGTTTTCTTATAAACATATTTATAGATTTTTTTTAACTTATTATACCCAACACCCCACCACCTGACAACATTACCCGTTCTTCCACAAATATAAAAAGCCAAAAACAAATTGCAAAAATGATTCACACAATAAGAAAGAATGAGTGAGTTGTAAAAATAGCAAAAACAACCCTTATAAATGCTTTTAGACCATTCACAATAAAAAGCCTTAAAAACACTAAAAAACATGCTAACTTAGCTGTCATATCATAAAAACATCATTATATAAAAACACTAAACCCCACTCAATAACAAAATCTAAAAACACACAAAATCAGTGCCACCTCATCATTATTTCTAATAAAAAGAATTCTTTTTCTTTAACATTACCACCCAACCCTCCCACCCGGTCACAAGTGGTAAAAATGAAGCCCACAATAACTAAAAACAACATGCATGTCCACGTAGGCTTCAAAAATGGGTAAAAATAAGCTATTGTGAATGCTCTTAGTTAGGTGCAAAGTAGTTGAAATAAACATGGAAAATGATATTTGGGAACTTTAACCTTTATCGAATTATATTTGGGAACTTTAACCTTTATCGAATTAGATATCAACCATTAGGGATGAGCACTTGGATTTAGTATTGGGTACTGGTATCGAATTAATTTTAATACCAATTTTAACGAGTTTTTATACTAGTATCGAGCTCATCCGTATCTACAATCTCCGTAAGCACAAAATTAGTTTACAAACAAATTAAATGAAAGCGAAACACGAAGTCAATATTAGATATGAGGATATAGTAAGTTTTATAATGTTTAAATCAACTTAGGATTTAATTTGGTTATTACATTTTGCTATTAAGGTATGACTTTTCAAACTTTATTTGATAATACGGAGACCTTAACTTTCCTATTAAGGTTTGCTAGGTATGACCAATGGGGTGATGGTCCATTGGCAAATGCAAAGCCTTTAAACACCTTCGGAGAGGGAGTACTTGGGTTCAAGTTCCACAAACGACAGTGAATAAAAGACATTTGTTGTTAAAGAAAAGGTTTGCTAGGTATGACTTTTCAAACTTTATTTGATTGTACGTATACCTTAATTTGTTTAGGGGTTGGGCACCTGGTTACGCCACAACGGGTAACCCCTACTCACTACCACACACCATTGCTGGTGATGCGGGTAAAGGAGGAGGGGTAAGGGTAGGGGTGTTCATGAGCTGAACCGAACCGAACGAGGTATGCTCATTCTCATGCTCGGTTCGGTTTGAAACCGAGCCGATCGGTTCGGATTTAGGAAATCGAGCGGAAATCTTATGCTCGTGCTCGGTTCGGTTCGCTTTTGCTCAGTTTTATTTAGCATTCCTATACAGCCATCCATTGACCAAAATCACCAACTTATATGTCACACACACACTTAACAATTTAACAAAATACAAACATAAAAAAGTCCCACAAAAATAAACATAAGAGTAAACTTCTGTTTTGCTCCCTGTGGTTTGTTCACTTTAATGGTTTTGCCCCAATCCTTTAAAAATAACCAGTTTACTCCCTGATCTATGAAGTCCTTCATGATTTCACTCCCCGCCTCTAGCTCCATCCAAATTGTTTGTTAACTGAAAGAGTATTTTGGTAACTTCAAATATAAAACTAAGGATATTTTAGTAAAACTACAAATAAAAGATTATATTATATATAATAATAAAATTTTAACAATTATCTCTTCTCTGTCTCTACCTCTCTGCACTCTATCTTCTCTCTTAACCCTACCCAACCACCATCATCAGACACCAACACCAACAACAACAGCCATTTTGGTAATTTACTTGTAAAATTATTTCTATGACATATATACAGAGACTGTCAAACACACTTTCTCATCTCTCTCTACATATCTATCTCTCTGTTCTTCATCATCAACCATACAACCACCACCGGTCACCACTCAACCACCCTATCGGAACCCAACCCCCACAACCACCATAACCATCACTTCCAGCACCACCTCACCGGAACCCCACATCCTACAACTACCACACTCCATTTTCCCTTGCCACCACAAGCACCTGCTATGGCCAGAACCACCTCCTACGACCACCGAAACCACCTAACCCCCACCACTACAACATTGATCTGAATGTAACGGCGGAACCCTAACGACGGTCGTCATCTAATCGAGGTCTGTAGCCTTCGCCTGAACCCTAACATATTCTAATCTAGGTCTGAAACCTTCGCCGCCATCTAGTACCAGCCAAGACCACCGCCGTTGACGATGGAGACTCTACCATGGATGGTAGTCGGTCGCCGGAACCCTAACGTCATCTAGTTCGTCTCTATCTCTGTGTTCTTGTGTTTTCTTTTTTAAATTTAGGGATATTGAAGATAAAAGTTGGGGTTTGATTTTAGGGTTAGTTTTGTTAGATGAAAAGGGTTTAGCGTTCAGTTTAGTGGTAGGGTAGTGATGGCACGGAGGTGGATGATGGTGGTGGTGGAGAAGGTAGAGAGAGATGGGTTGGGAAGTTTAGTGGTGGAGAATGGTGGTGGTGGACTGGTGATGATGGCAGGTGACAACGGCCGGACGGTGGTGGCCGATTAAAAGAGGAAGAAAGTTAGGGATAGTGATGGTAAGTGTTTGCACTGGTGTATGTATATATTATTAAAAGTAATATATATTTTATATATTATAAAAGAAAAAATAGATTTAAAGAATTAATAAAACTGAATATGTATATATAAAATGACCGAAATACCCTTACTTTAACTAAAATTTTTAACTAAGTTAAAGTCATGGAGCAATGGTGAAAAAAGCGAAACATCAGGGAGTAAAATGGCTATTTTTAAAGGTTTGGGGCAAAACCATTAACCCGCCCAAACCACAGGGAGCAAAACGAAAGTTTACTCTAAACATAAAATGTCATCCAAATGTTTAATGTTTTAGAACATCTAAAATGCTACGAGAGAAGGTCATAAGGATGATACGAGAGAAGGCTGTGAGAGATTCAGTCCAAGAGAGAGAAAGATGCTAAGGCTAGTTTTGGTGAAATATTGAAATGGTGCACTTGAGTCTTGAGAATAATGAGGAAAATAGGGAATTAGGGATTTTGGGAAATTACAAATTAAGGTTACTTTACTAAAGTCTAAAACAATAGCGGGAATATCATATTTTAACTTTTTTAATACTTTTTAACATATTTATATAATAAATATTTATGTTACATGTTTATATTTAATATATATATATAAGAATAAAAATAAATTCGATCGAAACCGAACGAGCGACGAGCGAGCGTACCTATGCTCGTGCTCGGTTCGTTTTAAACCGAACCGAGCTGCTCGGCTCGGTTTTAACCGAGCAAGGAATCAAACGAGCAGATTTCTGAGCGTTTTCGAACGATCGTCGAACGATCTTCGAGCGCCGAGCAGTTTGGACAGCCTAGGTAAGGGTTGGGTTAAATACCTACTGATGCGTTTGTTGATTTTTCGATAACGGTTGAAATATTTTATATTTTTTTAAACATATAAAACCATGATCAACTCACACCACAATTACGAAAAATTAACCACACAACTCTCAAATACTCTCCATACATTCACTTACCCACAAATATTTTGCATCGTGTCTCACGAGTTTTTCACTCCATCGTTTGAAATCCCGAATGCTTTATTATCAGACAATAGTAGTCTACAATATTATTTTGTGGATGTCGCCAAGCGAGCTGAATTAAAAGACATAGGGATATCTACAAAAAGAATTGTGTGGCGTGATCGTGATAAAGCTCACAATGTTTTGTTTGAAGATTATTTTTCCGTTGAGCCCAAATACCGCAAAGGTATATTCAAATAAAGGTTTCGTATGTTGAAACGTCTATTTTTAAAAATAACGCCCGCCATAGAATCAAATTTCAAGTGGGAGTGGATGGGCGGATGAAAAAGAGGTTAACCCCCGTAGAAATATTTGCACATCCGCTGTTAAACTTGCTAGCGATAATCCTCTAGACGAGTATGATGAATATTTATGTATGGTCAAGAGAACTTCGCATGAATGTCTACATTTTTTTTGTAATAGCGTGATTAGATTATACGGCCAAGAGTTTTTACGAAGTCCGACAAGCCACGTCATTGCATGCTTGTACCAAGCAAACGAAAGGAAACACCACCTTCCAAGCATGATCAGTAACATTGACTGCACACATGTTAATTGGAGAACGTGTCCTAAGGAGTTACGAAGACAATATATGAGAGATGACCACTGATATCCTATGATCATGCTTGAAGCGATTGCGTCACATGATATGTGGTTTTGGCGTAATTTTTTTGTCGGCCCGTATCACTAAACGACATTAATGTTCTCCAATAATCTCCAGTTTTTACCAACTAACGAATGAAACAGCACCACAGTGTCCGTTTATTTAAAACGGGCACACGTACAAACGTAGATACTATCTTAATAATGGTATCTACCATACTTGGTCAACGTTTGTGAAAGTGTTTCGCCATCCCATTGATCCGAAGGAAAAGAGATTCAAGAGGGCACATGAGGCGGCGAGAAAGGATGTGGAGCGCTCGTATGGGGTACTAAAGGGGAAATGGGGTATACTTAATCGATCATTGCGGGCTATGATGGTAGATAAGAACATGAGCGTTGTTTATGCGTGCATGATATTGAACAACATGATCTTGAAGGACGAGGGCCATGCAATATCACCGGTCCGCATAAGAGATCCGCCTGTTGAGCCAGTTTTTGACGAAAATGTCCTTGCAGAGTTGCATGATGAAGACATACATTTTCGGCTTCGGTATGATCTCACAGACCATATTGAATCTTTAGATCTACCCTACCTTTAGGAGTCAGACTCTGAGTAACGTATCTATGTTTTTTATTTGTATTTTATGGTGTGTCACATTTTTATTTTTAATGGTGTTTTGGATGTTTAACTATTAATAAATGTATTTTTTTAATTTATAGGAATCATTATTTATGTGATTAATTATTTATATTTGTAATTAAAAAAAAGAAAGAGGGCAATCCGGTCTAAATGGCGCCACTAAATACGGTAGAAGAGGGTAGCAGATTGTCTAAGTGACGTGACGCAAGGAGATTGGTGGAACTTAGGATAAGGGGTTAAGTGCCCCATCCCCCTTAGACTATGTGTCCTCGGGCATGATATGGTGCCCATAAGTAAAATAGCACCCTGCACCCCCATAACGCCACCCCACACCGCCCCCAGGACGTTATACAACCCAAAATCAGATTCTTGTGAAAATTATCACGACACCAAACAAGAAAACTCTCACACACACATATATATACATACATATATAACCGCACATCTACATCACCCTCACTACATACTCAAGTTATGTAACCCCCTATAACCTCTTTTTCTTACACATTTGACATGTGTCGTATAACCCCCCATTTACATAACCCCCACTATATATTGCTAAGCCAATGGCCTTTATCCGGTTTGTTTTTGAATCATCTTGATTTAGCATTTGCCTTGAGTTAAATCAAGTTTTTACTTATAGATTATTTCATGTTGTAGTAAGAATTTTGAACTTATGTGATATAATTTAAGTTCTAGATAGGTAGTTGAACTACCATGATACTCTAGTACTTTGTTACTCGAGCATGTTTCTCCTTGTGGGTTAGCTAACGTAAATATTGTACTCTTGCAATACATTGGACACATTATATGTGTTATTATGGGAAACATGGATCAATCCTACGGTATGACAAGAAATCAAAAGTCAACGGGATGGATGGGATAGGATGCATATCATCCCACATCTTAAAGATATATGAATGTGAATACGGGTCGATAATTCCATGTGTGATACATCTAAATTCTTGTTTGTGTAGTCGTGCTGACTATGAGTTATTATATTTCTTATACCAGACTTCATACTTATTCATCAATATTTGTGTAGTCATCATATTTCAAACTTCGGTTCGATTATTTGATAACCTTTGTTACGTGATTAAGTTATTGTCTCATTTATCATATCCCTTAACATGATTATGTTTTTCCTTGAGCACATCCTGTAGGCCATATGTTGTGGGTAAACGCTCCAAAACGTTACCCACAACCACGTTGGACGTGCCCCCACCTCACCATGACGCCCCCTCTGCTCCTTTCGCTTATAAGGATAACAACAAACACCATGGCACCCCCTAACACCCATGTATTGGTGTTTGGCGCCCTTTTTTTGAAAAATGCCTCCACGTTGGAGGTGAGGTGGCTGTTGGCGCCGATGGGCTCACACCCCACACCGGGCAGCCTTACAACGTTGTAAGTTTTGAATGCTGAATCTTTGCTTTTGATATCATGGACAATTTGTCTTATTTCTATTTTTTATGATAATGAAACGTCAGTACTAGTGAGCTGGGGTGTTGTAAAACCTTTCATAACTAGTCTTAACCCTCACATTGCGGGGCATGGAAGAAAAAATGTGCTAAGTAGAAACGGATGACGACAAAAAATAAGGTAAATGCATAAAACAAAACACACAAATTTCTAACACCAAGTGACTAACATTATGTAAAACGTAGACGGAGTCGAATTTACACCAACAACTAACTTTACTGAAGTTTAGGGTTCGAAAAGTAATTTGATTAAAGAAAAAAAAGTTGAATAATTAAACTATAGGGGTGTAACTAAAATTTACACTAAATGACGAAATATTCAAATCCGCAAAACAATTACTATTCATTCTTATGTTGTGGATTTGTTATATCTAATATTTTTCTCTTTTATATGTCAAAGAAATTTCTACCGGAGGCATGTTAGTCATCCGGTAGTGGTTAGTTGTTAAGAATCCTATTTATTTATATATGAGAGCATGTTTTTAGAGAAAAATTCTATATATCCATTGCAAGCAATTTTTGGTTTATAGTCGTGTTTATTTTATTTATAAGAATTTTAAATTATAAAGTTTTATGTGTTTTGACTACAAAACTTTTGTACCTTAAAGTTTGGTCACAAACTTATTATCTTTTAAAATACTCTTACACAAATTTATTCTTTAAAAATTGATCACAAACTTTTATACCTTTATGTTCTACCAACGTAACAAACCGCATCAATCACGACCAAACAACATTGGTACCGGTATTGGTATTATAAAAAACCGTTACATGTATTTGTTTTTTTTATGTTTTCTATATATGAGACAACTTTTGTGTAATGAAATCAATGTAAATAAACCTTTTTAACGTAAACAATACCAAATAGTATTACCGAATTATGTTTGGAATAATGTATTTGTTTGTAACTATGTTACCATCTCCACCGCAACACACGAAGAGGACCACTAGTTTATGTATTCAACCCTCTGTTAAATTTTTATCATCAGTTTCTTTCTTTCTTCTCTTTCCAAGATTAAAACAAGCGTGAGATATCAAGTCAGAGTAGTGATATTATTGTAACCATTTCATTTCCTATTTAGACCACAAGGAGTGGAAGGGCTTGAAAATGAGGCGTTATGTGATATGTGGACGACACGTAAGCACGCGTCAGAAATGAGGCGTGGTGCAAAACGGGGGTGTGTGGGACAGAGTGTGAAAGAGTGGCGTGGAAAACCTCATGCTGGTGGAAAACCCCAATCAGCAAACGCCACGTCGACCCACAATTCACCTCCATGCCATAGTAAACACCACAAATCCACGCCCACACCGTGTAGTGTTATATTTTCCTGCTGTTATCTGTACGTTCTCTAAACACTATTTTGGTTTGCAATTATAAAATTATTTCCTTAATTAGTTCATAGTGAACTATGCATTGAGTTATCAGCTTCTCCATATTTTTAATTTGTACACTTATTTAAATTCCAATAACTGACAAAAGTCCAGTTTTTACAAGCAAGCGAGTTCTAATTCAAATATTTTTTTTTATATTAACCTAAAAGAGTTCTAATTCAAATACTTTTTCTATATTAACCTAAAAGAAAGTAGAAACCCGATTCTATATTTGCATTACAAAAAAAAAAAAAAAAGAGTAAAGAGAATTATAAGAACCCAAAAACAAAAACTGAAAACTATTAAAACCCAAAAACTTTTTTTTTTTTTTGGAAAAACACAAAGAACAGAAAAATAAACTCCTACATTAATACATTTATTTGCAATCTCATATTTTCTTCCTTTAATTTACCCTATGGAGGGCATGAAGTAAGGATGAATATTTTATAATTTAAAAATCTTTTTTTGGGTGTATGGACCCAGTTTATTCATAAAACTTAAAAGGCCTGCAAGCTATTATGATGTGTAGCAAAATTGTTTTTCCTTAAAATGGTTGAGGGTTTTTAATCTCATGATGAGGAGTATGTTCAAAGTAAATAAAAAAAAAACTTAAAACTAAAATCAATTTAAAAGAATTGTCAGGATGTTTGGATATTTTAATAAAACAAAATTTTAATTTTAAAAAAGAACCGATTCTTCTCTAAAACCTGTATTCATCACATTTAAAAAAGAGTTAATTATTGTTTTCGTCCATGTGGTTTGTCAAAAATCACTATTTCAGTCAATTAGTTTAAAAATTGCGGTTTCAGTCCCTATAGTTTCACTTTCGTAACCATTTCAGTCCACTTCGCAACCATTTCAGTCCCTGTACTTACATAATAAATGGATTAAAGTGGTTATGAAAGTGAAACTACATGGACTGAAATAGTTATGAAAGTGAAACCAAATGGACTGAAATCACAATTTTTAAAATAATGGATTGAAATAATAATTTTTTACAAACCACAGGAAGAAAGCAGTAATTAACTCTTTAAAAAAAATAAAAAACACACATGGTTTTCGTATAGAAATTTTTGGGTATATACGTTTTCGACCCTTCGGTTCTATAGAAATTTTTGGGTATGTACGTTTTCAACCCCCGTCGAAAACGTCAAGCTTCGCCGCTGCCCCCGCCAAACGAATCACGGTCTGGTCATCTTCGATCCTTGACATTAAGAAAATTGCATCGGAATCAGAAAAAAATTGTTTTTCCTTAAAATGGTTGAGGGTTTTTAATCTCATGATGAGGAGTATGTTCAAAGTAAATAAAAAAAAAAAAACTTAAAACTAAAATCAATTTAAAAGAATTGTCAGGATGTTTGGATATTTTAATAAAACAAAATTTTAATTTTAAAAAAGAACCGATTCTTCTCTAAAACCTGTATTCATCACATCTAAAATAGAGTTAATTACTGTTTTCGTCCCTGTGGTTTGTCAAAAATCACTATTTCAGTCAATTAATTTAAAAATTGCGGTTTCAGTCCCTATAGTTTCACTTTCGTAACCATTTCAGTCCACCTCGCAACCATTTCAGTCCCTGTACTTACATAATAAATGGATTAAAGTGGTTATGAAAGTGAAACTACATGGACTGAAATAGTTATGAAAGTGAAACCAAAGGGACTGAAATCACAATTTTTAAAATAATGGATTGAAATAGTAATTTTTTACAAACCACAGAGACGAAAGCAGTAATTAACTCTTTAAAAAAAATAAAAAACACACATGGTTTTCGTATAGAAATTTTTGGGTATATACGTTTTCGACCCTTCGGTTCTATAGAAATTTTTGGGTATGTACGTTTTCAACCCCCGTCGAAAACGTCAAGCTTCGCCGCTGCCCCCGCCAAACGAATCACGGTCTGGTCATCTTCGATCCTTGACATTAAGAAAATTGCATCGGAATCAGAAAAAAATTGTTTTTCCTTAAAATGGTTGAGGGTTTTTAATCTCATGATGAGGAGTATGTTCAAAGTAAATAAAAAAAAAAAACTTAAAACTAAAATCAATTTAAAAGAATTGTCAGGATGTTTGGATATTTTAATAAAACAAAATTTTAATTTTAAAAAAGAACCGATTCTTCTCTAAAACCTGTATTCATCACATCTAAAATAGAGTTAATTACTGTTTTCGTCCCTGTGGTTTGTCAAAAATCACTATTTCAGTCAATTAATTTAAAAATTGCGGTTTCAGTCCCTATAGTTTCACTTTCGTAACCATTTCAGTCCACCTCGCAACCATTTCAGTCCCTGTACTTACATAATAAATGGATTAAAGTGGTTATGAAAGTGAAACTACATGGACTGAAATAGTTATGAAAGTGAAACCAAAGGGACTGAAATCACAATTTTTAAAATAATGGATTGAAATAGTAATTTTTTACAAACCACAGAGACGAAAGCAGTAATTAACTCTTTAAAAAAAATAAAAAACACACATGGTTTTCGTATAGAAATTTTTGGGTATATACGTTTTCGACCCTTCGGTTCTATAGAAATTTTTGGGTATGTACGTTTTCAACCCCCGTCGAAAACGTCAAGCTTCGCCGCTGCCCCCGCCAAACGAATCACGGTCTGGTCATCTTCGATCCTTGACATTAAGAAAATTGCATCGGTCCGGTCCAGAATCAGAAAAAAAAAACCAGCTGAGCCCGAGACCAACCGAGATTGGAAACCGGGCTTTATAAACACAAAATGCCAAACACACCTAAGTCTTATCATCACATCTTCAAACACACATGCCAAACACCCTCAATTCTTTCAGTTTAAGGAAACAAGCATCTAATGCTATCTCTCCTTTTTCATATTTTTTAAACTAAAAGCTGAAGCAATATCAATATGAAAAGACCCAAACAGAATAGAGCTTCATTCCAAATGTAATACCAAAGAAACAACATATAACAGCTTTGATTCAAAACCAAATAATTACATATAGTTAGTTATTCATGTGTTCTAAAATAATAACAAAAATGCCAACAAGTGCGGAAATACAAACCTGCAGGAATCAATTGAACAGTACAATATATGATAAAAAGACCAAGTAAATACACATCACATATGCATCAATAAGTAGGATAGTAGTACCCGCCATTTACAGGGGGCGGAACGCCGTAAGGCATCATGGGCGGTTGACCCGGAGCAACATATCCGCCACCGTTGATCCTGGTCAAACCGACTTGACCTTGCATTCCATCCCGAGCATACTGTTGCCAAACCATCTGTTCTTGAACCAGCAACCGCTGTTTGTTTTCGACATCCGCCATTTGGACGTAAGCCGGCGGAGGCACACTTAACGAGGCGGCAAACGGGTCTCCACCGACAGCTTGAACTGACCCGTCAGGAGCCGGGAGCGCCAAAACCGGTGTGGACGTCTTCTCCGGCAACGCAACGCTGCTAGCACTGCCGCCGGTTATTTGAGTGGTGTTCACGTGTTGTCGCACCATTCCTTGGTCGTACATTCCGTTTAGCAGCAACGGGTCGAGCCCACCGCCCATTGCCGCCTTCTGTTTCTCGAGATTACTTGTCGTTTCCACCAACGCAAGTTCCCAATCAGCTTTTCCAGCCTCGGCAGCTGGATTCTGCCATGCGGATGTCACTTCCGATTCCCCGTTCGACCCAAACGCTTCCCATTTCCCGTTCCCGTTATTCGCTGCCGGACCCGCAAACAACGCCAATGCAAATTTATTCCCTTGATCATCAGCCGTCCCCGTGTCCTCTCTTAAGTCCACTAAATCGCCAGTGTGTTGTGGTATTGGAACTGGCTCAACCACAGGCGGTGGCGGCGGTGGCGGAGCAGTTTCCGGTGCCGGCAGAGCCTTTATTTCGTTCATATCGGGAACGGGCTCTTCTTTAACTTGTTCGACAACCTCGGGTTTCTTCTCGGGGCTTTTCGTAGCTTTCGATCTATCCCGCACAAAGTCTTCAAGCGTCTCCAGTAATTTCGCGGTTATTTTCTGAACTTCCGGATACTCGGATGATCTCGCGATGCCCGTATCCTTACACCAGTTATAAAAACCGACAAGCTCGTCAATCTGTTTTGCCGCGCTAGCGTAAGCGTCAAACGCCTTCACACAATCCTGATGCTCCATATCGAAAAACCGATCAAGCAAAACCGCTAAAACCTCGCATATATCAGAATAAAGTTTAAAACTTTCTTGCACAACGGGGTATAACGCAACCAAAACCATCCTGCTGTTTCTCGCAAGACCGGTCGGTCTGCACGACAACACCCGATCTAACAGCCGCTGTAAATGGCCCATTTTCCCAAAAATCCTCTCGAGTGTCATCTCGCGTACCGGAGTCGCGTCTTTCTTTTGTTGAGATGATCCACCGGACCCCTCTCGCACATCCCCGTACGATCTCGTCTTCCTCATGTTTCCGTACCCGGGCTCATCGCGAAACTCGTAATCATAATCGTACCCGCGGTTTTGCGGCGATCTCCAACGATCTTCACGCGCTTTCTCAACATCTTCACCGCCACCACCACCACCACCACCGCTTTGTTTCCGCTCATACGCAATCAAATCCAGCCTCTGATCCAAATAAAACCCATAAGTCCTCACAAACGCAGAATGATCCACGAATTCGAATGCGCCTCATCGCGAAAATCCGCCATGTTAAGCAACCTAGTTCCTCGTCTAGTAGCATACATAATCTCCTGCTGGAAAACCGTATCCCCATCGTTCAACAACCGGTGGATTAAAACCAAACATTTCAACGCAACGATCCAATCGCGCGTCTTGCTCAACCGCTTCGACACCGCGTGAACACAGGCGCTCACGTAGCCGCGCGAGTACGACGTAAGCTGTAAGATCTCCCGAATATACTTCTCGCTTGCCGGATCATCGTCGTGGCTTGTAGCTTTCACTATGGCAACTTCTAGCTCAGGCGCCATATTGCTAGCTACCTTAGCAATGCTTATGCTTGTTTGATCCTTCACCGCTCCTATCGCCTTTCGAAGCGTTGTCGGTGCCATTGTAATTCTTCTTCTTCTTCTTCTTCACACAAAACCCTAAATATCAAAACCAGATCTATAATTCTATACAATACAAATTAAATTATAAATTATACATTACAAATTTATATTCATAGAGGATCATATCTCAGAATTTATGACGTCATTAAATTAAATAGAATTGATAATCAGTGATTAGGTTTCTATTAATAACATAATTTACAATAAACACGAAATTAGCTAATTAATAAGCGTAATTATGTGATATAATTGAATTTTATAACAGCGGATTTATACAATTATATGAATATATTACAAATAGCTAATCACAAATGCAGTTGATGAGTAATTTAACTAAATTTCAGAGCATTTTAATTGAGAAAAATTATAAAAATGAAGTGGAATATGTTTAACAACAGCGTATCGTTTAAGATCTGCAACAGGTGATCGGAGAAGTGGATGAATGGATTTAGATCTGAGTTGACTCAGTTACATCTGGAGGTGTGTATCGCCGGATTCTCTGTCTATATGTATATATGTATATCTCTAAAATGGAGCTGGAATATGGTGTGGAGAGAAATAAGGGGGGGATAAGTTGGGGGAGTCGGTGAGATCTAGAGAGAGAAAGTGGTGGGAGTGTGTGTTTGTGTGTGAGAGAGAAGATCTGGGTGTCGGAATTGATGTGTGATGGGTTGGCGGTGATGTTAATTGTTTCAGAGTTTACGTATTTTTGTAAAAGTATTGGGGTAAATTGGTAACGTGATTGAATTTACAGTTTACACTTTACGGTGTGATTGGGGTTTTGACTTTTTTACACCGGATATTTGTTGACTGATGACAGGGATCACGGATGTGGGGGTGGCATTAGGGAGGTCAATATCCGTATTGAAAATTATCAAAACTGGTATCTTTATCGCAAATATCTGGTACAGTATATATATTGTATTTAAAGACAAAATTTGATACAGTACTGTATTTAAAGATAAAAATCCGTAAAATTTGAGTAGCATATCAAACCAATACCGATCTTAAAAATATAAAAAATAGGTACTAAATTGGTACTGGAAATTTATCGTTACGATACTCTTCAGTAGCGACACCGAAATGTTCATCCCTAAGGGGCAGCACCTTCGGGTAGGGGGCAGGTACCCAAATCGGGTACACCACCACTATTTATTCGCGTACCCTAAATCGGGTAATGTATTGGGGTTGTAGTTACCGAATTAGTGTGTGTGTGTGGAGGTAGCAGAGGATAGAGAGATTAGTGTGTAGAGAGAGAGAGTAGTTTAAAATAATGGGGTCCATGCTTTGGGGGTAGTATTGTCACATATTAATGTGTTTTGGGGTAACTTAGACTATACAAAGTAGAAGGGTATGAAGAGGAGGCATTAAGTGCCATGTAGCAGGTACGTCAGTAAAGGGGCGTGATAAAAAAATACGGAGTGAGAGGGTGTGCAAGTGGCGTTTTTTATAAAAATAAATAAATAAATAAACAAGAACCGATCAAAATCCACCTATCAATGAAACACCGCCACATTACCACACCATTTGCCATCCATGCCAGTGAAGAAACCTCTGCCCCCATCACCACGCCACCCCACGGGGCGGTGTTCCTGACGTAATGTTGCATGTCACCAACGCCCACCACTCTGTGTGGTCTTAGAGTTAAATTGAGTTGACAATGCGTGATTGGTAGAATTCCAAGTACCTTAGGCATGTGCTCTGACCCCTCTAGAGAGATAACATATGGTGTAACACCATAGGTTATTAGACTAGATGTAGTAATTTGACGTATGAGATCACATTAGCAAAAAAAAAGGATGCAAGCACCATGACATGAGCATCACAGCAGGTATCCCAAGGGTTTAAATGGTGTGAGGGTAGTGAGGACCCATGATTTTTTTCAATGGGGTTCAAGTTTTTTAAAACCAAACTTTAAAATTTTTGGGTCGATCATCGTTCGGGTCAGATCAGAGTGAGGAACATAAAACAAAAAATATATAATCATTACTCATTACAAAACACATAATAAAAATACGAGGTCATTAAAAAAAACATTACAATTTTTTTATAGTTCAAATTCATAACATACAAGTTTTCAATCCTTGCATTCTTAGCCCTAGAATTCAAGTTTTAAGAAACTAAGTCACAAATTCTAAATGCAAATTCATAGACTGATTATACAAAATACAAAGATTTACTTGTTATTCTAATTTCCAAACTTTATATTCATATTAATAAATCCTTAAACAACTAGACAGCTAATAAAACTCAAAAAAGAAAAAGTTTTACCTTGGTATTGTGTATACTTGCATCTGTTTGTTTAGGCAATTAGGAAACTAGAGTTTTAAATTAGATAAGGAAAAAACAATCAGCACAAAAAGAGTGTATAAGGTTTGAACTTGTGACCTTTCTTATAAAGTAAAGAGGTTTACCACTTCATTAGCATCACTCTTCATGTTATGGTGTCCATTTAATTAATTTTATGGGGTCCTTCGAAAATTTAATATACCGGATCTCTTAACAAACATTGGGGTCCGGGGACCCCGATCCGTTGCATGTGGGTCCGCCCCTGTGTGAGGGATGTACGGGGCAGGGATTGGGGCGTGTGTTGGTTACAAACGTTCAAGTCACCACCCCGGGTGGGCTTGGGTTTCGGCGTGGCGCGTTGGGCGGGGGAATTAGCCAGGGCGTTGGGTGGGCCTAGCGGTCCTCTATGGCCGGGTCTCATTGGCTGGCTTGGCTAGGTGGTTAACTAGGGTTTGAATTTTAAAATTTTAATAATATTTTTAAGCTTATTTTATTTTTGTGTTTATTTATAAAAAATTGAAAAAACAAAAATATACCACGTGGCCTAGCCACGCCCCGCCATACCCACCCAACATGCAACTGACCAGGGATGCCCCTTCAAGTCCATATGTCGGACCATGCCCCAAAGTCCCGCCTCACCGTACCTCAGGGTTGATAAATCCTTTTTACCAATCACACAAAGACACAACACTCAGTTTTTTAGTTCAACCACTAGATATTTTTCAATGGCGTAGTGAGTTAAAAACCCCGTTGCCTACATTGGTAGAGACGTTACATAATTTACATTTTTTTTTACTTTTTAGTTAATCAACTACACAGTCTTATACGTTATCAAATAAATACTTGTTCTATATCCTAAATGAAAAATTATCAATGATTTTACTTTAATAATGAGTTTGTAAAAGCCATACAATTTGGGGTGTTCATCGAATTGAATATCGAATTTTTAAATTATTCGAATATTTTTATTTTCCGTTGAATTCGAATTCTATTAAAACCTACCCAATTCGATTCGAATAAAAAACCCAATTCGTATTCGATTGAAAATTCGAATTTGAATCGAATTCGAATAAAATCGGTTTGATTCAGATTCTTTTAAAACATGTAAAAAACTATCAAAATGAAACATGAATTTTAAAGCAACCATAAAACACGATATCACATTAAAAAGTTCCAAATAAAGTACCATACGTCTAAAATTCAAGATGAGAAGTCGGGAATAACCACTCCACATTATAAGTTAAAATTTTTAGGGTTAGAAATCTATTGATAAATTTGTTACTTATGTTTTAGTTATGAGCTATGTAGTGGGTTTGGTAATAGGTAATTTAAATACATGGAATAAATTTTTGAAAATAATTCATAGTATAGCCCAATAAAAGTTATATATGTATTATATATAAAAATACTAAATAAAAATGTACAACTTTTATTCGAAGTTCGAATCAAATTTGAAATTTATATATTCGTATTGGATTTAGTTGACTCTAATTGAATCGAATTCGAATTCTTATAATCGAAACGAATTCTTGATAATCAAATTGAATTTAATCGAATTTTGATTTTTTCACGAATCCTGAACACCCCTAGATACAATCTTTAAGGGATATAGTGTGAGGTTAAAAGGCCTTCGCTATATCCAAAATATAAAGGATTCAGATCCTAAAAGGTGTAAATATAGAAGTATTTAAGAATAAGTTGCTTTGAAGAAGCCAAAGATACCCAGATGTAACACGATGGAAACTTCGTTCATTTATCAATGGAAAGAATGTGAAATTCATTTTTTTATCTAATCTACATTATAATAAAAGACTTCAAATAATGCCATATGACAACTTTTTTATTCAACATCATATGTTTTATTTATATTTGTTTAATATATTTCATTTAATATTAATAATAATATTTAGATATCACTTATCTTTCTCCTTATTTTTATCTGAATTAATAAATAACTTTAATTAATGACACATGTTATTTTCTTATTCAATCTTGTAATAATAATATTATTAATATCTAAATCTAATATGTAATGAATGATTAATATCCATTAAACTAATATGAAAAGGATTAATTCACAAATATTAAACTAATTAAGAATAATAAATAAATTGAAATCATATCGTGTATTATGCAGATGATAAATAGTATTTAATCATTAACTAGAGTTACTCTATTAATATATAATATATAATAGTTTATTTAAGTTTTAAAAAAAATATTTTTTTAACTTCATTGTAATTTATGGTGTCGTACCTCATATACAACGGTTTTCTTTTCTTTTTTCATTTATAACCCAAAACTTTTCTTCTTTTGCAATTTAGACATATTGTTTTTTTTACTTTCAACCCAAAGCTTTTTATCTTTTGTAATTTAACTCCAACTCTTTTTTATTTTCAAATTTGGTCCACCGTACTTTTCATCTTTCTCAGGTTTTTCGTTTCGTTCTTAATTTTGTGAGTTAACACACCACAACGTGCTTGTTGGGTTCAACATTTTTTTCGTATATTTTTTCCCATTTAACTAGGCCGTCGCAACACATCGATTTTTCTCCATTTGACAAGTTCGTCGCAATGCGTGGGTCCTGGATTGATTTTGCTATTTTTTCTATGTTTTACGTTTCGGTTAAATTTCTATGCAACGAGCGTGCGTGATTCAAAGATTTTACGTCTGCTTTTCGCTCGATGTTATTTTTCCGTTTTTATTTATTTTGTTTTTACGAGATTTTCCAGTGTTGGTGGTCGCTGACAGTGATATAATATTGGTACTACTTGATACAATTTTACGACAACCGCTGCAACGCAGGGGCTTGATACTAGTTAACGTTAATAAAAAAAGCTCAAGAATAAATTACGACACAATTTTACGACAATCGCTGCAACGCAGGGGCTTGATTCTAGTTAATATTAATAAAAAAGTTCAAGAATAAATTAGTGTGCTTGTTTAGTTCATTTTGTTTATTCATAAAAGAGTTGAAAAGAGCATTCAATTAAGGTCAATATTTACTAAAGAGTAAATTATAATTTTGGCCCTGTGGTTATATACTTTAACCCTATTAGCCTAAAAAAATCTTTTAAATCTGAGCTCTAACGTTATGTTTTCTAACCCTTTTGGCCCTTCACTAACCCCATCCATTTAGTTTGTTAAAAATGGTCATGTGCCCCTCACATGAGGGGTATTTATGTCAATTAACCACCAATTTATAAAAACTTCAACAAAAAACCTATCTTCATCTTCTTCATTTAAGCATCCAAAACCCTAAGTCATCACCAAACCCACAACTCGCGAACAAAAGAATTCCGTAAACTATTTGATGCAATTTTCTTAGCAATCAACTTGGTACAGCCTCTTCACGTGAACTCAAAGCCAAAGAAAAGGTTTTTTAATAAAAAAATCCAACCGACAGTTCCATTGTTTACGAATCAATAAAAACCAAAACATCCACAAAAGTAGCTAACAAACAAAAGGATAAACCCAAACCAACAAAGAGATAGAATTTAGCAAATTTAAAAACAATAAAAGATAAACTTTCAATCCATGCATGCAACTTCACGTGACCTGCTCCGGGTCGTCTCATGGATCAGGCGGATCCGGGTTATCCGCATCATTCTCCCCTTCTTCGAAAGGACTCGCCCTCGAGTCAAACGGGTCATCTTCCTCGGGAACAAACGGTGAAAGATCAGCAACATTGAAGGTTGCAGAGACGTTGTCGTGACCGGTAAATCAATTTTATATGCATTGCATTGATACGCTTAAGAACTTTAAATGGTCCATCGGCACGGGGCTGAAGCTTACCAAAACGCCCTCCCGGAAAACGATCTTTACTCAGATGGATCCACACATAGTCGCCCTCGTTGAAAACACCCGCCTCCTATGCACATTAGCACACTTTGATACACTATGTTATTATTCTCGATCTGTTCGCGAACCTGCTTATGAATCAGCTTTATTTGAGCGGACCTTTCTTCCCCTTCAACACTAAAATGTTCAGTTGTAGGCAACGGTGTGAGATCTAACGGGGTAAAAGGGTTACGACCATAAACAACCAAAAATGGACCATGCCGGTAGATCGATGTGTGGATCTATTATATGCAAACTCAGCTTGGGGAAGCATGATATCCCACTGTCGAGGATTATTACAAACAAGGCTCCGAAGAAGATTACCGAGGCTACGGTTTGTAATTTCAGTTTGGCCATCACTTTGAGGGTGATGTGCACTGCTAAAATGAAGACGAGAACCCAACCGTTTCCAAAGTGTTGCATCTACGACTATTTGCGACAAGATTAATAATTTTATTATATCTACACGAGGTAGAGTCGTGCTATTTGAGCAGGTCAAATCGATAGCTAGCAGGAAACAGTCCAATACTCCCTTCGATCCAGGAGCTACAAGTCCTGAGCCGGGCGAGACAATCCGTGCGATTGAGATGTTTAGGTGGTTCGTGACAATAATAATTCTGAATTGGATTGATGTTCCCTTCGACCCAGGTGGTTTGATACAAATGCAAAACTCGAGGACGAGTTTTTGTCGAACGGGGAGTATGATGCAGGAGCATCCAGCCCAATAACTTGAACCGGACTCGAACCTGTGGGCTACCTGGATGGAGACTGCTTTGGAAAGCATAAAAAATTATCTTTTGTTATTTGAGTATTTTTTAGTTTCCTAATATTATGGTTTCGAATTATTTAGTTATGAGTCCTCACTTATATAAGGGGATCTAGGGTCTGTTATTTTTCAGTTTTTGATTGATTATAAAAAAAATAAACTTTCAATCCATGCATGCAACTTCACGTGACCTGCTCCGGGTCGTCTCATGGATCAGGCGGATCCGGGTTATCCGCATCACTATTGTTCTCATTAACACGAGATCTCTCAAACTGAGTACTCGTAAACTCCTTTAATACCGAGAACACAACTCGAGAACCCGAAAACAAAGAAGCCCGGGAACAAACCACAATCGGGAACACCTTTTCTGCAAATACTTTTGGTGTAATAAGAACCTGATGTAGACTTTGATGAAGTGGTGAACACAGTCTCTTATCTCACGAACAAAGTCCCTTATCTCATGAACAATGACCTCGAGAACAGAAATATAGCCAATACTTAATCCTTCCCAAACACTTGTTCTCAAAAATTGTTCTCTAATTCTCTCTCTAGAAAATCTTCTGCACCTATCACCTCTTCTTCTCCAATACTTAAGGGTTTCGGTGGGATTAAACGCCCACAACAGGATGTCAGGTGTAGTGATGGCTTGATCTAATGGTGGCAGGTGTGGTGGCGGCCGAATCTTTTGGTGGCAGGTGCGTGGGTGGCTGGATCTGATGGTGGCAGTGGGTGGTGGCAGGTGTGGTGGTGATTACTCAGGGTTTAGGATGCTCAAATGGAGAAGATGAAGATGGTTTTTTTTTTGTAGGTTTTATAAATGGGTGAGTGAATTAGACATAAATGCCCCTCATGTGAGAGGCACATGACCAGTTTTTAACAAAGTAAATGGATGTGGTTAGTGATAGAGGCCAAAAGGGTTAGAAAATATGAAGTTGAGGGCTAAGATGTTAAAAAATATTTTTTGGCTAATAGGGTTAAAGTGATACCACTTGGGCTAAAAATGTAATTTTACTCTTTACTAAATAGTAAATTACGAAGAAAGAAGTGGAGTTTTTCATCTTTTATTATCTTTATATGGTTCTTTAAAATAGAGATAAAGTTTAGGGAACCTATACTAGTTTTTTAAACATTGATATCCTCATTCATCTCTAAATAAAATTATATGAGTGTATAAAACTGTAAAAACATAATAAATAAGTGTTTGAGTAAGATAGAAATAGAGATGAAAAATCTGATGTGAGAGGTTTTAAAAAATAAGTAGATTTAAAGAAAAATGTGTATATTAGTTAGATTAGGGGGGTAGGGCACTCCACGGGTAGGGGCTCACGGGTTCGAATGTGCCATAACATTGCCGCCACCCCAAAGGGTAGGCAACGCAAAGTTGGTTAAGCTAATAGGTTTACCCGTGAAAGTGTTGGGTTTGTTTGAGGAGGTTGTTAACCTTGGGATTGGTATGTGAGTTTTGATTGGTGGGGCATTTAACTTTTTTTAAATTAAAAAATAGTTCATGGCATGGGTAGGTGTCACTAGTGTTTACTAGCTAATGAGTACTTTAAATCAAATTTGACATGATAGGTGTTGGTTGGTTGGAGCAAGCTATAGAGTTCAAACCCTTGATTGCCCCCATCCATTGGTTGGGGATGATGTTAACAAGTCAAACGAAAATGACAAAATTCAAAACCTTTTCAATCCAGATGTGAAAAATAAAACTTTGAATGAAAGCCGTAAAAATAACCAAATCTCAAGAATGAAAATTACATTTTACTATTTTGAAAAAAAATAATTCATAACTAAGAAACATAAATTATAATGCTTGTAACTTGTTGAGCCCATTAAATACGAATACAAAGTAAACTGGTTAGATGCCCTTGCCGTGCGGGGCGATGGCCGAATAATGAGCGAGTGTTAGGCAGCCTCATTGACATGGAAAACAATTAAATCGAGTCAACCAATAAAAACATAACACTTTTATAGTTTTGCTAAAAAAACTAAAACAATGGCAGTACTGTTATTTTTAACTAATGGAAAGTTATATTTTCTTCATGGTGTAAAAAGTAAAATGTTTTTAGGGTAGAGAAGGTTTCCATCCTCTTATAAGAATGCTTTGATTGTCACCCTAAACCGATTTGGAATTTACATCTCCACCCTCTCCTAGGGAGCCAATGTCCTCGTGCACATTTGCTGGGCCCTAGCTTTTGATACCATTTGTAAGGTGATGGCAATCACTGGAAATTGAAACCAGGGGTAAAAGTGTAAATCTGCGCAAGGCCGAATTCGTACTTTTGAAGTTAGGGCAACACAGTAATATAAATTTAAACTAAAGGCACAACCGTAATTTTAGGCCGGAGGCAAAACCATATTTTTATTTTGAACCAAGGGCGTAATCGCAATTTGAGTTGGAGCGAAAAACGTAATTTTACTTTGAACATGTGAAAAAACGTAATTTCTAACTGATGGGGGAAATCATAATTTTTTAAACGGGGAAAAATCGTAATTTTAAGGTGGGGGCGAGAACAATTTTTTTTTCATTTGAACAGGGGTGAAAAAGCAATTTTGAGCTGAGGGCGAAATTGTAATTTTGAGTCGTGGACAAAATCGTAATTTTTGGTTGGGGCCAAAAGGCGTAGTTTTAATTTGAGCAGGGGTAAAATCTTAATTTTAAAGTAGGGGAAAACCCTAATTTTACAGCATAAACAAATAATAAACGGTTGGTCCAATGGGAGAATGCCAGGCAAGCTGCCTGGCACTATTCTGAGGGCAATCCCGTCGTAATTTTGAATTGGAGCGAAAATCGTAATTTTATTTTTAACAGTGGCAAAAATGTAATTTTTAACTGAGTGCGAAATCATAATTTTTTAAACAAGGAAAAATCGTACTTTTAAGTTGGGGGCGAGAACAAATTTTTTTTTCATTTGAACAAGGGTGAAAACGTAATTTTGAGCTGAGTGCGAAATTGTAATTTTGAGCCGTGGGCAAAAGCGTAGTTTTATTTTGAGCAGGGGCAAAATCGTAATTTTAAAGTGGGGGCAAACCCGTAATTTTACAGCGTAAACAAATAATAAACGGTTGGTCCAATGGGGGAGTGCCAGGCCAGCTGCCTGGCACTATTCCGTGGCAAACCCGTAATTTTACAGCGTTAACAAATAATAAAAGATGGTCCAATGAGAGAGTGCCAGGCCAACTGCTGGCACTATTCAATTTTTATATTAAATACACTGTTCAAAACGTTCTCTTTTTTAATGTATTGATAATGATAATTCAATTTCTTGGCAATGTTAAGTTTTTTTTAACGGTAACTTTCTTTTTGAGTGACCCAATGTCACACAGCTTAATCGACGACCTTAGCCAAGATCTGGCCAGACTACGTTGTCTTAATCGGGTCCCGCTGGGTTAGTCATACTTGGTTATGGCATTCCCCGGAAACCGTAGTGCCTCCACACGAGTTGCCTCGTTGAAGTAACAACCGGATGAAAATCGGGGTGCGGCTCAGGATCGAACCCCCCATTGGTGGGTTTGTCACCATCATTGCCCAATATCCACCCCAATATGAAACAAGTGGGAATTGAACTTGAGTCTCCAATGGAAAAACCCAAGTCTCCTACCACTAGACCACAAATGGAGGGATTGGCAATTTTAAGCTAATGATTTAATTTAATGTCTGTTTGGTATGTGGTAATGGAATGAATGAGGGAATGAAATGAACGAGGTAATGGAATGGATGACGTAATGGAATTGATCATTACCATTCCGTATCTTGTTTGGTTACCATGTGAGAATGGAATGAACAATTACTTTTTGTTGTTTGGTACGCGAGAAAAGACGAAGAAACAAAATCGGATGGCGGTGGTCAATGATGGGCGGTGATTGTGGGTGGTAGTTGTAGCGGCGGCGGTGGTCGGCGACAGTGGTGGGTGGAGACGACAGCGAGTGGTGGTGACAGCAGGGTGGTGGTGCATGACGGCGAAGGTGGGTGGCGGCGGTGGTCGGAGGTGGTAATGACGGCATCGGTGGTTGTAGGTGGTAGCGGTGGTGGCGGTTGATAGCGTTGGCGGAGGTGGGTGGCGACGACCATTGGTGGTCGGAGATGGCAGCGGCGATGATAGAAAGTGGGTGGTGGCGGTGATCGGAGGTGGCAACGACGACACTGGGTGGCAACGACGGTGGTGGCGGGATGGAGGTGGGTGGCGGCGGTAGGTAGCGGTGGCGGCGACGTCAGTGGAGGTGGGTAATGGCGGCGGATGAAGGTGGTGGTGGGTGGTGGCAATGATGGTAGGTTGTGATGGTAATGAAGGGTGAAGAAGGAATGGACTGGAAAAAATCAGGGGGGATGGAAGGAATGATTTTGAGTAAATGGAATGCATTTTGGAATGGACAATTCCATTCCCACGACCAACCAAACACTTTTTTTTTCATTCCCCTGCAATGGTCCATTCCATTCCTCCTCTTATTCCTACATACCAAACACTACCTAAGGTAGTGTTTGGTACGAAGGAATGAGAGATGGAATGGAATGGATCATTACGAGTAAATGAAGAAAAAAGGTGTTTGGTTGGTCAATGGAATGGAATCACCCATTCCATAAGGCATTTCATTCCCTCATAATCATTCCATCCACACCCCATGTTTTTTTTCATTCCATCCCCCCTTGCACCATTCATCAACAACACCACAACCCACCACCTTCGCCGCCACCCACCACCGACGCCATCACTGCCTCCTCCCGCAACCCGTCACCGCCTCCGCCGCTAGCCACCACCGCCGCTGCCACCCCCTGCCACCGTTGCCACCCACCACCGCCACCAACCACTACCATCGACGCCACAACCGTCACACCAACCACCACCGCCGCCACCCACCACCACATCCACAACCACCACCAACCACCATCACAACCACCCGCCGTCGCCGCCGCCTCCACCACCCATCGTCGATGCCCCGTGTAACACAAAATTTTTGTAAACAAATATTTCATATATTGACAAGGCGTAAAATGACTATTTAAAATACGAGACGTCTACACAAACATTAAAAATGATCAAACACATTTAAGGATATAATAATAATAATAATAATAATAATAATATCAAAACGCGAAACTTGTAGTGCACGTGTGAATGTGTATATTAAAATGAAAACCTCAAATCTTCATTATGAAGATTTCCAACAAAAAAAGACACTTAAGAAATTGTGTATTCACAAAGTCGGTTAATTGTCAATATATAGCAACTCGGTTTCATTCATAAAAATCATGCTTTCAACATTTGGCTCTAATTGTCAATATATAGCAACTCGGTTTCATTCATAAAAATCATGCTTTCAACATTTGGCTCTTCTACTTCAGTGAGGTATGAAATCTTAATTTAAGTCGTAAATTATTTAAAGTACAATTTTAGAGTTTTGTATAATATTAAAAGTAGGGTTTAGGATTATCATCAGGGTAGGTGTTGGGTGACTTATTCCTAATTTAGGCATGGATTGATCATCCATGCTTAAACTAGGCAGGGTTATCCAAAGCTTACCATGGTAATGACTAGCTAGTATCTCACTTTTTATTTAACTAGTGTTTAAAATTGTTCTGGTTCTGATCAGGGTACAAAGTTCGGATTGATTATAGTAAAACATCCATAGAGCAAAGGTGAGTTTTATGAATGCTTTCCAAATGTGAACATGCTTGTCCCAAACTGTAATATTAACGCATGACTGTTGTACGCATATACATAGCCTGTGCACTTATACACACGATATTTGTGGTCCCTTATACGTGCCGCTACGGTGGGATTTGTCTGGTTTACACCTGTGGTGTAGAGGGCATTGACTGTATGATGATGTGTCACGTGTTGACGTTGGGTTATGATGATATGGGCTGGTACATAGTCATGGTGAAATAATGTGGTTTATAACTCGTGTATATTCATGAACTCACCAGTTATATCTGACGTCTTTTAAGCATGTTGTCACACCCCGACCCGCAGCGGAAAAGGTGATCGGGGCATAATTGGGTTATCATCAAAGCTCATGACATTTATTATATGTTTCATATTCATTAATACAATTTAATGGAAATAAATTATACATCATATTCTAACTATCAGTCTAAGCTTCTTGGTTCTCTTCTAAGGCATATCCTATGTTTTCCTTGCTTCAACCTGTTCACCTGTATCATGTGTAAAAAGGTTTTTGGATCAACATAATGTTGGCGAGTGAATCCTATGGAAAAACATTTGAACAAGTTTATCCAACTGATTATAAATAATGTGCATACCACATATGAGTAAATGTAGATGTAAATTTATTCACACAACACATAATATTGAATATTAAACTCACATACACCAAATGATTGTTTTGAGGCACGCGATGTTCGACTCGTCTCCCACGAGGAACTGATGGGCCTAATGAATGAGTTTTGAGGCACGCGTTGTTCCACGAACTGATGGGCCTAATGAATGAGTTTTGAGGCACGCGTTGTTCTTACGAACTGATGGGCCTTAATGAATGAGTTTTGAGGCACGCGTTGTTCTCGTCTCCCACGAGGAACTGATGGGCCTAATGTATGAGTTTTGAGGCACGCGTTGTTCTTACGAACTGATGGGCCTTAATGAATGAGTTTTGAGGCACGCGTTGTTCTCGTCTCCCACGAGGAACTGATGGGCCTAAATAATTTGCATACGACTTTGACAATATGTAATACATCACAACCAAACAATAGTTACATTATAATTTAGTTCATATAATGGTATGGCACGAATTTGCATAAGAGAATTAATTTAAGCGACACATGATACACCCCAAAACATGAATAAAAAGGGGAGTTTGTAAGAATTCACTCACCTTGGGTGCGTTCGGTTGATGACGTTGATTGCACGCGAAGTGGTTTTAACCACAAGTGAGATTAAACCTAGATAAATCGCATTACGGTTTGGTAAGTAAACGGGTTTTATCAATCTATTTTAGTAGAATTGTTGGGTGTATTTTTGTGAGTTTGAGGCTATTTTCTAACCTTAAAAAAAATGTTATTTTTAAGTATTTATAATTGATTTTTAAATAAAATAATTAAATAAAAATAATAAAAATATATATTTTTTTGCTACAGTAACTTTGACCGTTGACTTTGACTATCGTTGACCGGTTCGAAGGCATATTGTTGTGCGCCGGGTGAGGCTCGAACCCGAGACCTCCCGTACGCGTGCACGCAGCTCTACCAACTGAGCTACGTGTCTAACCCGTTATATATCCGATTTTAATTACATATATATATTAATTAGAATTAACAGAAATCCTTTATTATTAAAAACGAATTAAATCTCGAGAACCGGTGCGCTCCACAGGTCTCGAACCCGGGACCTGTGGGTTAGCGGACACTCACTCCACCGCTGGACTGTGTGTCGCACTTGATTATAAACTCAGTTATCAATATACTTAACATATACCGAAAACACTCCGGTTCAGTTTTGCGAAAAAAAGGGATTTTTATCAAGGCGGCGTGTGAGGGACAATACTCGAACTCGTGACCTTAGCGTTAAAAGTGCACACAGTCCACCGCTGGACTGTGTGTCTAACCCGGTAATTATCTTGATTTTAATTATACATAACCATTACTGAAACGTCGTCTTCTTCACTGGTTTAACCGGAAGTGGCGACTGACTGGTTCAAAATGTTGATTCAAGTTCCTTTAGCGTTTTATGATCAATTATAGTCGAGATAAAAGTAAAAAGAAAGGAATTTAGGCGTGAGAAGTACCGGCTGGTTTTACTCTGTTTTCCGGTAGAACTCCGGCGACAGCAAGTTCTTCCGGCGACGAGTCTCTTGCAGCAGAGAGTCTTCCGAAAGGTTACAAAGGTTGTGGGTGACTTCGGTGAAAGTTTAGGGGTTCCAGTAAGCTCAGAGATTACTGATACGGTTTTCCGGCGATATATCAAGTATTTCCGGCGATTGATTTTTCGCCGAGAAAAGGTGCGATTTGAGTGTGAAAGACTTCTGGCGAGTTGTGGTTGAATTTATAGGGTAGATTTGAGATGAATGGGGTCTGAATTCGGTCTTAATTCGGAGTCATCCGTTCTCCGGCGGTTACAGCTGATGTCGCGGGTTCAGACGTCGGTTATAACCGTCGTAATAGTTAAGTCTTCGGTTACTTTGAGCGATAACGTAAATAAACAGCGAAGTCGTCGGGATTTCCGACGACTGCTAATTTGGGCGCAAATTACTGAAATTGATTTCGGAACTTTAATATTTGAATTAAGTGATTCCTTTATTCACCAGAAAATCAAAGTGGCGGAGTGGTTTGTCGGCTGAGTGATAAGTGTTTGGTTTGACCCGGTACAGACCCGAGTTCGAAACCCGGCATGGGTAAAACATTTTTATTTTGTTATTTTTATCAGTTTTTCAAAAACTGAATATATATCCCCGCATAATAATTGATTACGGATCGTTTAAAATTATTTTGGGCATTTAATTCGCAACGAAAAATTTGACTGACTGTTCGGTTGATAAACGGAGCGGGTTTGGTAAATCCGTTTTTTTGACGGATGTTACACATGTGTCACAGGTGACGAGGCATGATCGCTGCTCATAGTCTCAGACTGGTGATAGTCTGGTAGAAATGTATATCCCGGATCGGGGTGATCTGGTGGAAGTGTTGTTACGTCAGGCTAGACTTAGTATGATTAGATGTTGTAATTCGAGTTCCCAACAATTGCACAATACATTATTATCAATAAGATAAGCACTTTCAGTATCAACTGTGTTATAAAGCATCCTTATCGGTTGGGGTGTCACAGTTGGTATCAGAGCTAAAGGTTTTAGCGAATTAGGTATTCTGTAGAAATATCTAGGCTTCAACCTTGGAGATTAGGCCTGCCCTAAAAAACCGGGTAAGTTATCTACATATATTGGTAGTTTTTCAGATAAGGATGCTAGGGGAGGCATAAGACCCGACTTTGTGTGTAAGCTTGTTTCAACTAACTCCGATACACAAGTAATAAATGAACCCTAGTACGAATCTACTTAGGGCGGTAGAGTCATCAGGATATGCTTATAGTGACAATTACAACTTATGTAACCTCATTTAGCTATCACTCTATACCCACAGACTTCAACAACAATTACCTATACCTCTCGTTCCCTTATTCATCACAAAATTTAGCATGGGCGCATCTTAACGCATAACCCACATCCAAAAAGGAAGAAGATTCCAACAAACCACTTGAGCCTCCAATCCATACCATCTTGTAGAGAGATTCTCGTCGTCATTGGAACTTAAAACCTTCCGTGAAGTGCCTATAAACCCATGTAGCCCTATAACTATATGTAGTCCTTGTAACATGGTAGGTTGACAAGGAGGAACCCGAAGAATAAGAGCCATGCGAATTAGAGGCCGTGAACTGGATTGTAATAAATATAGAAGCTTAGAACATGATAGTTTAGCAGGAACTAGATTTGGCTAGGCCCTGGGGAGGGCAGTAAATTTCTATTTCTGTGAATTATATTTGACAACGTGTTGTACTATGTGCATTATGTAAACTTGTTATTGTAATTATTTGTTAATAAATAAAATGTGGAAGTTGTATCTTCTTGAAATTATAGAAAATTATTAACAGAATACCCTAAGTACTAGAATGACTTAATACTTTTACATTAACTACTTCGATTGTCCTAAGTATACTTAAGTTTGAATAACGGAACTCTTAGACTTGACGGCTAGGATTACGATTATTTAGTAATAGTGGAACTTAAAAGAAAATTACAAAGAATATTGTCGTAAGGCATGGTAACTAGGTTGTGCTCCACTAATGATAATTATATTTTGATATGAGACCAATGTAAGTGTGTGTTATGTGCTAAGATTTGAAACATCTGTACAAATAAAGACTAAAGTAAGGGAACATGTATATTGGTATATGACGAGTCTGTGCACTAAAATTGTGGCTAAACTAAGAGCATATTGTTGAGTATGACATGGTTGTGTATTTGAAACATGGTGGCTATGGGTATGACGTGGCTAAACCATGATGGTCAAAGTAAGAGCACATGTTGCGGTATGTGACGTGACGGTATCCTTAGAACCATAATAATTAAAATGAGTATACATTATGATACCTTATAAAAGAAGAAAGTAACCTATGTACTAACTTAATAAGAAAAAAAACACGATGTACGAAAACCGAACACTCTGTTAAATACAGAAACAAGGGTACTTGTAGAACCAAAACTTCATTAAAAAAATGTTAGGACCTAGGAAACCCGAAAGTATGGCTAGCCGAGGAAGCAGTACAAAGGATTGCCCTCAAGGTAGCTAGGATTATGGCTGCCACTCAACTAAGAACTAACTTAGAGAAATTAGAGAATAAACCAGAAGCAACGTCCCTCATCATTTACAACTAAGATTGTAGATACAGAAACGAGAAAAAAGATAAGTACGCACAAGGAGTGTACTTACAAATCATTAATGTCGCCTTCCTTCGATGGCAAGAAGGGAGTGATAAAGGTGCATGAGAGTTTCAGTTGAATGGAATTTGTCTTAGACATTTCAGATTGCACTGAAAGCATAAGGTTTGATTTGCAGTTCATATCTGAAGTGCTACATTGACGGGATAATATTATAAGACCAAAGGAAAATACATCGCCAATTAAGCAAATAAGTTGGAAAAAAAATCACCAGGTATTTCCTAAGAAATTAGGTCCCCAAGTGAGACAGAACAATATGAGTTAAGTTTCATCAAATGGTTAATTAGGAAACAAGAAATACATAGAATATGTCGTGAAGTTTAAGGAAATAGCTAGACTAGTTACCTATCTAGTGGAAAAAAATAATGATGAATCGATTCAAGTGGGATCTACCATTAGAAATCTAAACATTTATAGAATCTTAGTATCAACTATCTTTCGAGCCTATTTGAATCCATGATCCTAAGATCTAGGCCATATGTTTTTAGTCAAAATGGATGATGGGAGTTAAAAGGAGATAGTCCAAATCATTAAGAATTGTATGATAAGCTTTAACGATCACCTGACTCCTATAAACTTGATGTCTATGGAACTTCAAGAATTTGATGTAGTCAAAGGAATGGACTAGTTATCCCTTTATCAAGAAGAAATTATGTGCGACGGAAAAATAGTACGACTTAAGTCGTCCAATGGCAAGAAAATAGTCAAAACTTTGGAGAGTGAACAAAAGAGTTGAGGAACATCATTGTAACATCCGTAAAAAACGGATTTACCAAACCCGCTCCGTTTATTAACCGAACAATCAGTTAAAATTTTCGTTGCGAATTAAATGCCCAAAATAATTTTATACGATACATAATCAATTATTATACGGGGATATATAATTAGTTTTTGAAAAACTGTTAAAAATCGCAAAATAAAAATGTTTTGTTTCTACTGGGTTTCGAACCCGGGTCTGTACCGGTTCAACAAACAACTTATCACCCAGCCGATCAACCACTGCGCCACTTTGATTTTCTGATAATAAAAGGAATCAATTAATTCAAATAATAAAGTGCGGAAGTCAAAATTCAGTCAATTTGCGCCCAAATAGCAGTCGTCGGAAATCCCGACGACTTCGCCGATAATTTAAGTTTACGCTCAAGTTAACCGAAGAATTAACTCCCACGACGGTTATAACCGACGTCTGAACCCGCGACATCAGCCGTAACCGCCGGAGAACGGCTGACTTCGAATTGAGACCGAATTCAGACCCCATACATCTCGGTGCTACCCTATAAATTCACCCACAACTCACCAGAAACCTTTCACTCTCAAATCGCACCCTGTTCGGCGAAAACTCACTCGCCGGAAATATTTTGTACGTCGCCGGAAAACCGAGTCCTTAATCTCTGAGCTTCACTGAACCCCCTAAACTTTTACCGAAGTCACCCACACCCTTTGTAAGCTTCTGAAGTTTCTCTGCTGCAAGACACTCGTCGCCGGAAGAGATTGCTGTCGCCGGAGTTCTGCCGGAAAACAGAGGAATTCAATCGGTATACCTCACGCTCAATTTCTTCATTCTTTTTATGTAATCTCACTTGTAATTAACCCTCTGTCACTAAAGAACATGTTTTAATCATCGAACCAGTCGATTTCTGATTCTGGTTAAAACCAGTGAAGAAGACGATGTTTCGGTAATGTTTAAGTATAATTAAAAGCAAGATATTACTCGGGTTAGACACACAGTCCAGCGGTGGACTGTGTGCACAATAAACACTAACGTCACGAGTTCGAATCCTGTCCCAGCCTTACTCACTTGAAATAAAAACCTGCCTTTTTAAACTGAACCGGGTGGACTTACAGTCTATGTTAAGTATAATAAAAACCGAGTTAATAACCAAGTGAGACACACAGTCCAGCGGTGGACTGTGTGTACGCTAACCCACAGGTCCCGGGTTCGAGACCTGTGGAGCGCACCGGTTCTCTGGATTAAAAATCGTTTTTAAAATAAAGGATTTCTGTTTAAATCTAATTAATATATATATATAATTAAAATCAGATATTTGACGGGTTAGACACGTAGCTCAGTTGGTAGAGCTGCGTGCACGCGTACGGGAGGTCTCGGGTTCGAGCCTCACCCAGCGCACTTATATTCTCATTCGAACCAGTCAACGGTCAAAGTCAACTGTAGCAAAAATCAAAAATTTTTTTATTTATTTTAATTAAAAATCAATTAAAAATACTTAAAAATAACATTTTTAAGGTTAGAAAATAGCCTCAAACTGACAAAAATACACCCAACAATCCTACTAAAATAGATTAATAAAATCCGTTTACTTACCAAACCATAATGCGATTTATCTAGGTTAATCTCACTCGTGGTTAAAACCACTTCGCGTGCATTCAACATCATCAACCGAACGCACCCACTGTGAGTGAATTCTTACAAATTCCCCTTTTTATTCATGTTTTGGGGTGTATCATGTGTCGCTTAAACTAATTTTTCTCATGCAAACTCGTGCTATACCATTATATGATCTAAACTAGAATGTAACTATTGTTTGGTTGTGATGTATTTCATATTGTCAAAGTTGTATGTAAATTATTTAGGCCCATCAGTTCCTCGTAGGAGACGAGTTGAACAACGCGTGCCTTAAAACTCATTCATTAGGCCCATCAGTTCGTGGAACAACGCGTGCCTCAAAACTCATTCATTAGGCCCATCAGTTCGTAAGAACAACGCGTGCCTCAAAACTCATTCATTAGGCCCATCAGTTCGTAAGAACAACGCGTGCCTCAAAACTCATTCATTAGGCCCATCAGTTCGTAGAACAACGCGTGCCTCAAAACTCATTCATTAGGCCCATCAGTTTCTCGTGGGAGACGAGTCGAACAACGCGTGCCTCAAAACAATCATTTGATGTATGTGTGTGCAATATTCAATATTGTTTGTTGTGTGAATAAATTTACATCTACATTTACTCATATGTGGTTATGCACATTATTTATAATCAATTGGATAAACTTGTTCAAATGTTTTTCATAGGATTCACTCGCCAACTTTATGTTGATCCAAAAACCCTTTTACACATGATACAGGTGAGCAGGTTGAAGCGAGGAAAACATAGGAAATACCTTAGAAGAGAACAAAGAAGCTTAGATTGATAGTTAGAACATGTTGTAACATTTATTGTAAATTTCCATTAAATTGTATTAATGAATATGAAACGTATTATAAATGTCATGAGCTTTGATGATAACCCAATCATGCCCCGATCACCTTTTCCGCTGCGGGTCGGGGTGTGACAATCATTACCATGACTCAAGCCCACAAGTGTTTAAGAAAATGATGCATTGGTTACTAGCATATGTCATAAACAATGTGAAAAAGTATAGGACTGAAAACGTTCCCCTAGTTGGGGGATACCCTAAGGTATATTCTAGACAGACTTCTGGGACTGCCGCCTGAACGACAAGTCGAAATTAGAATAGAACAATCGCCTAAAAGAAACCAATTGCTAAACCACGATACCGACTAGCTCCAACTGAGATGTAAGAGCTTAAAAGCAACTACAAGAGCTACTCGACAAAGGATTGATCTATCCAAGCTCATCACCTTAGGAACCACCAATTCTTTTTATTAAGAAGAAAGATAGGACGATACACATGTGCATCAATTATAGATATTTGAAGAAAGTTACTATAAAGAATAAGTACCCGTTACCGAGGATCAATGATTTCTTTGATCGTTACAAGTAAGAGTGACACCTGATGACATACCTAAAATGACTTGTATGTTGAGGTATGGCCACTATGAGTTCTTATCGATGCCATTCAACACACCTCTAATATTCGTGTATCTCATGAATTGAGTTGGTAAGGTAAATTAGGTCGTGGCTGCGCCTAGTAGAAAAGAAAGAACCTAATCCATAAGAATTTTTATATCCAGAATTGGAGTTAAGATAAACCTCTTAGACTAAATAAAGAATGTAGAAGAAGAAGCCTTTGAAAACAAACCATATTAAGAAGGAAATAAAGGCTGGCATAAAAAAACCATTAATACCTCGAAATGATCAGATCATAAGTTTCAGCAATCAAATATGGGTTCCTAGTTTTGGTGGAATATAACATACGATACTAGATGAAGTCATAAGTCTAAATACACTTTACACCTATTAGCGACGAAATGTAAGAGTATTTAAGGAACGTTATTGATGATTGAGAATGAAAATATCTATCATAAGACATACAGATAATGCCTTACTTTCCTAAGAGTCAATGCAGAGCAGCAGAAAACGTTTGACTACCTACAACAACCTGTAATCCAAATATGTAAATGGGAGAAGATAACAATGGACTTTGTTACTAAACTCCCGAGATCGGGTCATGGACATAATGATATTTAGGTAATAGTCAATAGGCTTACCAAATCGGCATATTTCAACCTTTTGTGAGGACCATTAAATGCAAAGGTTACGATAACTTTATACTAAAGCGATAGTCTTTGAAGATGATGTACCTATCTCTGACATTTCAGACCGTGATAGACAGTATAAATTTAGATTCTAGAAAAGTTTCTAGAAGGAGCTGAGAACCAAGATAAATTGAAGTAAATGACTTATCATCCACAGATGGATGGCCAAAGTGAAAGTACCATACAAACACTAGAATACATGCTTAAGGCATTTGTTATAGACCTCATTCGTAGTTGGGACGAACACTTACCCTTGATTGAATTTTCTTGTAATTGTAGTTAGCATTCAAGTATCAAGGTTTCCTCTTTTGAGGTAGTATATGGAAGAAAATGCCTGGCTGATGAGTTACTTAAGATGCCTTGGCAAGAGGTCCAAGTCAACGAAAAGTTAAACTTCACATGGTGTCCCATTAAAATCGTAGATCAACAAAATAAAGATATTAAGAAATAGTAAGGTCCCTGACATGATGTCGAAGAATCACGCAAATTTAATCCAATTACAACTAAATAGCTAGCGGTAAGTGGGTATCGAACACAGGGAGTTTGTGGAATATGTGTTATCTAAGCAGCTTTTATAAGAAACTAAATTAAACTAAATTGTAGAAAAATAATTTCAATGATTTGATTGTTGATTTTAAAACTAAGATTAACTAAGTGATTTGCGAGAGAAAGGTTTGGTTTGTTATCCTAGAAATTCGAAATGAAACACAATTGTCATGAGAAAACCTTCAACCTAGGATGATCACCAACGAGTTTAGCCGCTCATGGTTTGGTGAATCATCATAACATTCAAACAAGAATTCATAGAAATAAAAATACAAACCGAAATGTTTAGAATTGTTTACAAGCCAAGAAGAACACCCAAATTCGTCCCAAAAACTGCTGCAAAACGTATGGTAATGATTGACAATGAAAAGACACCCTCAAAACTGATTTTAATGAGCAGTTACAACTTTTTCGTTGGGCGCCACCCGTAGCCTGCGGTGGTCACCTAAAAGCCTTACGGTGATCAGACTCTGGATTACGGCGGGCAAAAACTCCCAACGGCCACCGTAAGCTACGGTGCCACCGTAGCCTACGGTGGTTGCTAAACTTTTCTCCTTTGTTCGCTCGATGCACTTTTACGACTCCCGTTCGACTCTAGCACGTACCAGCATCCATCCTATCATCATAATTCATCCTTTTTATGCCCGTAAAACCTGCAGAGTCAAACATCCCATAGTTATCTAATTCAACTAATAAACTCGGTTAAATGCGCGAAAGTATATGATGTTAACACACTTAAGGGTCGTCTACAAGACTACCCGTCACATCCCCACATTTAACCGTTGCTTGTCCCAAGCAACACATCAAACCCATTCCCAATTCATGATCAATTTCAAACCGAACAATTAGGTGTCATCTTTTTACTAACTTACATCATACCACTTACACACCCTCACAATCAACTCTCCTCTCGGTGACAACAAAGAAACTAGCAACATTTATGCTAGCACCCTCAATGCAAATATGTTAATGTGCGACAATATACTTGTGCGTAGATCAAATCTCTGCCTAAAACATGCATAGCTTGCTTGTAAATCACAAGGACTTAACAGTTGTAACTGGGCTAGGCGAAAGGTAAGAATGAGGGAATATATGCAAGTAGCTTGTTGATTCGATTCGGTGATACTATTACAATAAATATAAAAAAGAACAAACATTAACTATATACAACTACCTTCCATCTTTCTTTTCTTTTCTATTTCTTCCACTAACTAACATCATTATTCCTCTTTTTGGACTTTTCAGATTTTTTTTAAACAAACAAAGATTTCAATAAGGTACTACTAAATAACACTACTACACCGAATCAAATCAATGGGTACATATAAGGAGTTAGGCATGGGTCACAAACGAATGGCCAAAAGCTCAAACATGGTTACTACGGACCAAACCCCCACCCCTCACATCACCAAGCTCATATATATAACTTATGAGGCCCAACCCCCAAATTCCACATTCTCACACATCCAGACGAGGTCACCTAAATGCCTATATCATCTCTACAAGCAAGCAAGCTAAAGCCTCAAAATGCATCTACCAACAAGTTCTATTTACACAATAAACACATTTCCACTCAAACAAACGAAAATTTCGATTCAATACATGTGTATGGCACAAATACTCACCAAGAAAGAAGGTATCATAGGTTACCGATGTGTAAGATGGATAGATGACAAGTTTTCAAATTTTTACACTCTTATGCTTGGTTGAAAATTGCAAAAAATGGTTTTGGAGGATCTCCTCACTTAAAGCAACCACATCACCATTTGCTTCTATTCTCAAATCCCAAATTTCTTTTTGTATTTTTTTAACAACTCCACCAACTATCACAACCCATCAACACAACCTCAACACCACCTTTCCACCCAACCAAAAACATAAACATAAACACAAATATATACATAAATATACAAGAGAAGAAAGAACACCACCTGATCAATAATAGCGAGGCTGGGGTGGCCCAAAGATTGATGTCATCATATCCGAAAACTCACCAAACCCAAAAGCTCCACTACCGCTTCCACCTTGATCATCGCCTTGTGCGGGCTGCTGGCTCCCCATACCCGTATGTGGATCCACCCATTGTGAATGATGCAATGGTGGGGTTGGATACGACATACTTCCATCATATGGCTCAAAAGCAGAATAGTCAACAATCGGTGGATCAGAGACAACTGGCTGACCCGCATGCCAAGCGTCGTGCATTCGTCGATTCCGATCATCCATATAACGATTGTTTATCTCCTCCTCATAAGCATACATATGAGCTCTATTCCACTGCTCATGTCGGTCATAATTCCTCTTTAACGATCGCTCTATACTCGCTCCCATGAAGGTTTGATGATCAAACGATACTTGATCAACGTCAGAAAACTCAGAGAAAACAGGCGGCCTCATTCTCTCCACAACCTGCTCCATCGATCCACCATATGCCCAATCTGATCCGTATGACATTTGTGCATAGTCGAATGCACTCCCAACATACCCGATTGAGTACCGTCTCTACTACCACTAGGTCCTCCCCTATCAGTATCCATATGTACCACATTA
Organism: Scalesia atractyloides; assembly: GCA_947069175.1. Lineage (NCBI taxonomy): Eukaryota > Viridiplantae > Streptophyta > Magnoliopsida > Asterales > Asteraceae > Scalesia > Scalesia atractyloides. The sequence continues at coordinate 17,659,880 of CAMTDV010000016.1, read as the reverse complement.
GGATTATCCATATAATCCTGATCACCACTAGGTTCCTCATCCTCACTTTCGGGGTCATCAGCTTCCCCCGGTTGTAACGGCCTCGCATCAGCTTTTAACACTCTCCATCTTTTTCCTTCATTCTTCAACTTATGATACCTTTCTGACTCAGAATACGACCACCCAGGCCCCAACTGTTTAAGTTCAAAAGGTTTGAATTTCTTATACGACCCTTTGTCATCCGTCGTGATCGCCCCGTACATCTTAAGCAATGCGGTAATTAGTCGGCAATGTGGGATAATTTTTCGTTCATCGCTATTTCTGCTTATCCACACGTTGTTTAACACCAAAAACCGAAACGGAATCAAAGGAGTTCCTCTCAACAACGAATACAAGATTGGAACTTCCGGATATCTCACCTCAACCTTATCACCCCTCCGCGAAATTACATTTTGCGTGCAAATCACTAATAATAATCTCGCTTCAATTGTTAGATTCTTCCGATACAATTTCCCATGTGTAGTACCTGGTAAAAATAGATAATCCAACATATTTTGCCATTGCGGGTGCTTCTCAGGCGAGATATACAAGTCTTTCAATGAAGGTGTCATGTATTGAGTTGTCGGTTTACTGTCAAACTTCGCCACCCTTCTCAATGAGTCGAAAGACATCTCAACATCAACCCCATTCACTGTCCCAATTAACTTCATTTTTGTTACCCCTTTGAACGGAGGGCATCGTAGAGTGGCCATCCACTCTTGAATTTCTTCAACGTACAAATTGTTCCCTGCCTTATCATAACACTTCAACGCTGCTTCCCAACCAAGTGCTCGAAATTTATCCGTGACCCCAAATGGCCCAAAATCCACCTCACGGACCTCCTTTTCGCAAATAAAGGCTTCCTCGCGTTGAGCCAAGGCATTCATTTGATCATGAAACAGCACGGCTTGCCACTCAGCTGGCTGATCGTGCAACGGACCAGATGTCCATTGCGGTTTTTGCCCTCTCGATTGCTCCTCTTCTTCACTTTCTTCAGGATCCTGTTGCAAAACTAACCTTCTTTTCCTTCCCTACTGCTCAGCCGGGTCACTTGAGGATCCCACTGGTTCTTTACCTTTACGTCCCATAATCCTGCACATCACAATCAAAAGACACAAACTTTTATCAAATTCTTATCATTCTTCTTCCCCACACTTGCTTATCACCATACTTGTAAACACAAGCTGTTAAAGTTTTACAAAATTTGGGCATGATGTCTCTACATGCTAAGAATTTCCCAAAACATAGAAGAACAATCTTGACATCATCCCTATCTACAACCATAACCTCAACCAACCCCCAAGTTCATATTCTCTAATTTCTACAAGCAAGTGTGTAAACAAAATCAACTATCAAAACTTACTGTTCTGCAATGTACCTCAAACAATGAACATAAATTGCATACATTTGCCTTGTAGATGATGAGAATAACAAGAACTTCAAGCTAAACACCAACCCACAAAACCCCCCAAAATTTTGGACCTAAGATGTCCAAAATCGACCAACAAAACACGGGAATCTTGAGAAACTAAGCACAAATCTGAACTCCTTGCGAAATTCTACCTAAGATTGACCAAAAATCACTTGATTTGGTGAAGTTTTGAAGAGAATGTGTAGAGAAGTGGTTATGGAAGCTAGGGTTTTGATTAGATGAAGAATAGAGAAGAAGGGGATAAGAATTGGCTAAAATGATGAAAACCCGTGTTTGGTTGTAATAAAAACAAGGATTTTCGGTTTTTGATATAAATCCGACCCTACATGTTCAGCGACCGCCGTAGCTTACGGCGCCATCATAAGCTACGGTGCCATTATTCCACAAAATTTCACCGTATTCCAGGCTCTATCCACCGTAGGGAATTTTATGGTCACCATAAGCTACGGTGCCACCGTAGCCTACGGTGGCATCTGGGTATTTGAGTTTGCAATTTTTTTTATAAATTTTGTAATTTTTATGATTTTTATATTTTTCAAATTTCAGAAAGCATGAAAATTACCCTACCCCCCATGAAAAACCCGTGTTGTCCTCAACACTATGCTAGAGAAATTCGAAAGAATAACCCCACACTTGTTTCGAACACCGGGTCAACATAAGAATGGTAATATAACTTAAACTAAACTAAATTAAACTACATCTTTACACTACCAAACCTGGACCTCTTGATCATTCCTCATATACTGGTCGTAGAATGTAGCCCACCTTATCAACCTCTAGATTCTTGATGTCATTTCCTTCCAAGTACGGTTTTAGCCGATGCCCATTTACCGTTTGCTGTTTGTTAGTGCCCACTTCTAAGATATCTACATCGCCAAACCGACCCACTCGCGTGATCTCATATGGACCCATCCATTTACTCTTCAATTTGCCAGCAAACATCTTCAACCGTGAGTTGTACAACCACACCTTTTGACCCACTTCAAAAACCTTTTTCCTAATTTTTGCATCATGCACTTTCTTCAATTTGTCGTTGTATGCGGAAGCACATTCATATGCTTCATCTCGAATTTCCTCTATCTCACTCAATTGTAATTTTTGAATTCTCCCTGCTTCATCATAATCCGCATTTACTATTTTAATTGCCCAATGTGCACGATGAGCCAACTCCATCGCCAAGTGACATCCTTTACCATAAATCATCCGGTAAGGAGTTGTGCCAATCGGAGTTTTGTAAGCGGTCCGATACGCCCATAACGCATCATCTAACTTACTCGACCAATCCTTCCGATCCGTTCGTACCGTCTTCATGAGAATTTCCTTGATTTGACGGCTGGACACTTCAACTTGTCCACTTGTTTGCAGATGGTACGGCGTAGCGATTCGGTGATTCACACTATACCTCTTCAATAATTTTGCAAAATTAAAGTTCTTAAAATGTGAACCCCCATCACTAATTATCACTCTTGGGATTCCGAAGCGAGCAAAAATGTTCGATTGCACAAACTTACAAACAACCGAATGGTCATTTGTTCTTGGAGGAATAACTTCAATCCATTTTGATACGTAATCTACCGCCGTCAAAATATACAAGAAACCATTCGAACTCGGGAAAGGGCTCATAAAATCTATACCCCAAATGTCAAATACCTCAACCACCAAAATCGGTTATAGAGGCATTTCATCCCATTTCGATATACTTCCCATTTGTTGACATCTTGTACACTGACGAGCATATTCGCATGCATCCTTGAAAATCGTTGGCCAATAGAACCCACATGTAAGTACCCGATATCCCGTCTTTTGACCACTAAATGACCCCCACAAGCGGATGAATGAGCTCCAACTATTTTTTTATTTATTTTATTTTGACTTTTTATCAAATATAATTTTTATAGTTTAGTTTATATATTAATTATGTAACGTTTAAACTCAAAATACTCATAAATACTTAATGAAATTTCGTAGCTTGGTATTTGATTACAAAACGGAGCGGGTTTTGGAGACCCGATTTATACAAATGTTACAGTATCCCCTACTTTTAGGAATTTCGTCCCGAAATTCAAACAGTTGAAGTAGTAGGGAAAAGATGAGGGTATTTTTCACGCATTGAGTCTTCACGTTCCCAAGTAAACTCAAGTCCCCGTTTCGACTCCCAGCGTACCCTAACAATAGGAATGCGACTTCGACGTAGACGCTTTTCTCCATAGTCCATAATCTCTACTGGCCTTTCGATAAAATGCATGGATTCATCAATCTGAATATCCTCCAGTGGAATATGAAGATTCTCATCAGCGAGGCACTTCTTCAAGTTCGACACGTGGAATGTGGGATGAATTCTGTCGAGTTCTTCCGGTAGATCAAGCTTGTAAGCTACAGGACCTACTCTTTCGAGTATCTTGAAAGGTCCTACGTAACGTGGTGCTAGCTTTCCCTTCTGACCAAAACGAACTACTCCCTTCCACGGTGATACTTTTAAAAGCACATGATCACCAACGCTAAACTCCAAGGGCTTCCGACGTTTATCTGCGTAACTCTTTTGACGACTTTGAGCCGCTAGAAGATTGTTTCGAATTTGATGAATCTTATCTGTTGTTTCTTGGATTAATTCCGGACCAGTAATTTGAGCTTCCCCAATTTCGTGCCAACAAACAGGAGATCGGCACTTTCGACCATATAAAGCTTCAAAAGGTGCCATGCCGATGCTAGAATGATAACTGTTGTTGTACGAAAATTCGACTAACGGTAGGTGGGCGTCCCAATTTCCCTTGAAGTCTATGACACATGCTCTAAGCATGTCCTCAAGGGTTTGAATGGTTCGCTCAGACTGTCCATCAGTTTGGGGATGATAGGCGGTACTGAGATCTAGTCGAGTGCCCATAGCGGATTGTACTGCCTGCCATGTCCGTGAGGTGAAACGACCATCACGATCAGAAATAATACTTAATGGAACTCCATGACGGCTGACGATTTCGCTGATATAAATACGAGCAAGCTTTTCGTTCTTGAAATCTTCCCGAATAGGAATAAAGTGAGCTGATTTTGTGAGTCGGTCTATAATCACCCATATAGTATCATACCCACTAGAAGTGCGAGGTAACCCGGTAATAAAATCCATGGTTATATTTTCCCACTTCCAGACAGGTATTTCTGGTTGGATCAGAAGTCCTGAGGGTCTTTGGTGTTCAGCCTTTACTTTAGAACAAGTGAGACACTTGGAAACAAAAACAGCAATATCTTTCTTCATTCCAGGCCACCAATAGGTGTACCGTAGGTCTTGATACATCTTATCGGCTCCTAGGTGTATAGAATATCGCGACTTATGGGCTTCATGCATGAGTGTTTCACGAAGATTGACATGGTTAGGAATCCATATACGATCTAAGTAATACAAAATACCATCAGATTTAGTTTCCAGCTTTAGCTCGGCTCCACAGGACATCTCCTTTTGTACATCTTCCTCTGTTATTGAAACGTGTTGAGCTTCTCGAATTTGATCCTTAATTTTGGTTATAATTTGTGAACATAGAATATGAATGGAGTTCGCATAACCCTTTCGACTAAGTGCATCAGCCACCACATTTGCTTTACCAGGGTGATATTTGATTTCACAGTCGTAATCATTTAGAAGTTCGACCCATCTTCGTTGCCTCATATTTAACTCTTTCTGATTGAAGATATGTTGAAGACTCTTGTGGTCAGTGTATATTTCACACTTCGTACCATAAAGATAATGTCTCCATATCTTAAGAGCGAATACAACGGCTCCAAGTTCAAGGTCATGAGTGGTGTAGTTCTTCTCGTGTGTCTTGAGTTGCCTTGAGGCATAAGCTATGACTTTTCCTCTTTGCATGAGAACGCAACCTAACCCTTGTCCTGACGCGTCGCAATAGACTACAAAATCATCACAACCTTCAGGAAGAGTGAGGATTGGTGCATCACAAAGTTTTCGCTTGAGAGTTTGAAAAGCTTCTTCTTGCTTGGGCCCCCATACAAATGGTTTCCCTTTATGGGTTAAAGCCGTGAGTGGCACCGCAATGCGAGAGAAGTTTGAAATGAATCGACGATAATAACCAGCAAGTCCAAGAAAAGACCTTACTTCAGTTGGCGTACGTGGAGCTTGCCATTCTTGAACTGCTTTGATCTTTGATGGGTCCACATGTATTCCTTTGTCATTGACTACATGCCCAAGAAATTGCACCTCTTAACCAGAATTCACATTTAGAGAACTTGGCATAAAGCTTTTCCTTTTCTAGAAGTGCAAGAACAAGTCGCAGATGACGCTCATGATCAGCTTTGGATTTTGAATAGATAAGAATATCGTCAATGAACACAATAACAAATCGATCAAGGTAAGGTTTGCAGACTCTATTCATTAGGTCCATGAAAACAGCTGGTGCGTTGGTTAATCCAAACGGCATAACCATGAATTCATAGTGACCATATCGAGTTCGAAAAGCAGTTTTAGGGACGTCTTCTTCATGCACCCTAAGCTGATGATAGCCCGATCGGAGGTCGATTTTCGAAAAGCAACTGGCACCTTGTAGTTGGTCAAGGAGGTCATCTATACGAGGTAAAGGATATCGATTTTTGATAGTTAACTTGTTGAGCTCTCTGTAATCGATGCACATGCGAAAAGATCCATCCTTCTTCTTTACAAAAAGTACAGGTGCACCCCAAGGCGATGAGCTGGGGCGTATAAATCCCTTGTCAGTCAACTCTTGCAATTGACTGGCTAGCTCCTGCATTTCAGAGGGGGCTAACCTATATGGAGATTTTGCCACTGGTGTAGCACCAGGTATAAGATCGATACGAAACTCGACATCTCTGACTGGAGGAAGTCCTGAAATGTCGTCAGGAAAAACTTGTGGAAAATCTTTTACAACAGGAATATCTTCAAGTTTCTTTTCTGCGGTCCCTTTCTTGATGATATGGGCTAAAAACGCGACATAATTCTTGCGAAGGTATTTCTGAGCTTGATGACAAGACATTAAGTTGAGTCCTTTCGCCGAGGTTTCTCCAATAATTCGAAGAGTCTGACCGTTTGAAAGAGGAATACGAATAAATTTCTCACGACATACAACTTCTGCATTATGCTGACTGAGCCAATCCATTCCGACTATGATGTCGAAACTTCCCAGCTTCATAGGAATAAGATCGACCGAGAAATCGTGGTCGTTTAGGGTGAGCGTACAGTTGCGTAAAATAGAGTTTAACGAAACTGGTTTTCCATCTGCAACTTCCACTGTTATGGATTCCGCGAGCTTATCTCGATTTTTACTTAAGATAGGTTCAAACTCTAATGACACGAAACTTCTATCCGCACCAGTATCAAATAACATAGAGGCATATCTACCATTTATAAGAAACGTACCGTTGACCACATTGCCGTCAGCCCTGGCCTGGTTTGCGTTAATATTGAAAGCCCTTCCTCTAGCAGGTGGAGGAGCTTGGTTTGCTTGGTTCACAGGGTTGGCTTGGGCCTGAGCATGAATAATATTGACTAGTCTTGGACATGTGTTCCTGAAATGACTTGGATCTCCACAGTTGAAACATGCCCGCATAGGTTGACCCATAGGGTAGTTGGGTTGATAGTATGTTTGGGCTAAATGTTGAGTGGGTGGAAATGGTTGTTGTTGTTGGGCTTGACCCATAAATTGTTGGTGGGTTTGGGTTATAGGTGGGTGGCGGTTTGTTCGCTGAGGTGCGCGGCAGTGTTGTACAATGTGTCCAGCGCGACCGCAGCTGGTACAGTATTGGCAAGGATAGTCAGGGGAGTGGTGATACTGACAACGGTTACATTTTGGTAGTGGTCCTGTGTATGGTCTTTTGTATGGCGCGGGTGGAGGAGTTGCTTGAGTGATGGGTGCAGCAGGAACAGGGGTGTTGGTGTGGGTGACTGCAAAGTTCCTGTTGTTACGCTTCCTCTTGTTAGCAAATTTAGAGGAAGGAGTGTGGTGGTTTGAGGTTTGTCCCTCAGCAGGGGTTTTCTTCTTTTCCTCCTTGAACTTCCCATTACGAATTCGGTTTTCGGTCAGTTCTGTCGCCAATTCCATGGCAGCTTCTAGTGTTACCGGTGAAACGCTGAGGACCGAATCTTGGATTTTCGAGGGAAGTCCTCGAATGTAATGTTCGATCAGACGGTAGGTTGGAGTGAATAAGTTTGGTACCATCTGGTTCAACTCCAAGAACCGTTTGTTGTAAGTAGTGTGATCACCATCTTTTTGCTTCAGGGCATGAAATTCATCTTCCAATTTCTTAATCTCACTCCTAGGACAGAATCGCCTAGTCATGATTTCCCTTAACTCCTCCCAAGTTAAGGCCATCGCATCTTCCGTTCCCCTCTTTCCCTTCTCGGTATTCCACCAAGTGAGAGCTACCCCAAGTAGTCTCCCGGTGGCATAACGAACTTTGCGATCCTCAGGACAATCGCAGTTTAAGAAAACGTTTTCCATCTCCTCGAACCAACGCTGGAGAGCAGTGACTCCCTCAGTCCCTTCGAATTTTGGGGGATCGCAAGACTTAAAATGTTTGTAGGTGCATTTGCTGGTAGGAGGGTCGTTGATGATCTGGTCCTGTTGTTGAGGAGGGTTAGTAGGATTTGCAGCAAGAGCTTGTTGTACTTGTACTACGATGTCAGGTAATATCGTGGCCATTTGGTTGGCGATATGAGTGGCCAATCGTTCCTGAGACTTTTCCGATTTCCTACTCCTTCGATGCGATCTATACGACATCTACAGGATCATAAAATGAGAAGATTGTGAGTTTATGGTATCTTTTAGGTGTCATGTGTCTTTTTTAAAAAAAAATGAAAATAATATAAATATCAATAATGCAACTACATCCGAAGGATGTCTTGGGTTCGCTCATGTTGGGCCTCAAATGTCCCCCATACCTTCACCTATATAGTCATGTGGGCCCCCATGGCTATTGGTTTGGTAGGATTCACATTAGTATTGGCAATTTAACACTCGCATCCCCCGAATGCTAACCACAAAATATGTTCATGAGATGTTTGGTCGGAACGTGTCCAGGTGTAGACACAATGACAACTCAAAGTGGGATTAGCTCTCACGACGTTTGGTATAGCATGCTTTGGCCTAATAGGTATTTCGTACTCTCATCGTTGGTCCCCAGGTAGGCAAACTGGTCCTTTATTTTGGATTTATACGAATGCCAGCCTAGACAGGACGTCCCGACTACCGGTACTAGTACCCTTCCAGTTACTACATGCCCGTCATGAGAACTCACTTTGATGAGATTTGAAAACACGAAAATCGTTGTAAAATCAATCATGATGTGGTGTGTGCTTGCATGGATGTGATATATTATGATCATACGATTTCATGATAGGCATTATTTGATAATACATACTTATGAACATGCTTGAACGATATGAAATGTAACATTTTAACATAAACATATAAACATCATGAAATTTGGCATATAACACACAAAATTCTTATAAGTTTCTAATCGACTATAGTATAGGCTCTAAGGGTCTAATAACCTATCCTATATCCCTATAGTCATGGCTCTGATACCAATCTGTCACACCCCGACCCGCAGCGGAAATAATAGTCGGGGCATAATTGGGTTATCACCAAAGCACATGACATTTACTATTATGTTTCATAATTAAATGAAGTCAAAGTTACATTTCTCAAACCTTCAAACATGTTCATTCATTACAAAGGAAAATAACCAAACATAATAATCCAAACACTAAATCATTTTATTTCTTCTAATCCAGGTCCTACGTGTTCCTAGCTGCTGCTGGTTCACCTGTATCATGTGTAAAATGGGAGGTTTTTGGGTCAACATAAGTTGGCGAGTGAACCTTATAGATAAACATTTAATAATGATTTTCTGGTTAGTTTATCAATAAAATATTGTGCATATTCATAAAAGAGCATATGTATGAAATCAAGCAATGGCAACATCGGTTACAATTATAACATACATTAACAATCTATACATACATGAACATACCAACATCATATGATAATTAACATAAATGAACTGTGAGATCAAGGCTCAATCAAACGGAGCCGATCGTATTGCATGAACTGAGAATGTAAATTGAACTATGCGCTCAAGGCTCAATCAAACGGAGCCGAGCGTATTGCATGAACTGGAATGAGAATAAATGACCGATCAAGGCTCAATCAAACGGAGCCGATCGTGCGGGCACGCCCTGATAAACCGCATAATAGAATGGGGATCAAACTCAACCTCGAGGGATGGGGAGCTACGGCCTCAGCAATTGCATGTACTGAAATAATAACTTGCAAACAATACTAACTATTTAACAGCAACAACTAACACACATGTCATGATATGATATATGCACAATAACTTAGTTATAATAAGTAAATGAACAAAACACATGATACACCCCAAAAATGTGATTAAAACGGGGAATTTGAAGGGTTCACTCACATTGGGTGCGTTGGATTTGAATTGGTGAGATGCGCACGATTTAGACGAAACGAGTTAACGAGGAATCACTGACCTAAATAATAATGGGAAAAATATATTAAACGGATGGATTTTATTAAAGATTTTTAATGAGATTTTTAGATATATTTGTGTGAGTTTATGGCTATTTTCTATCCTTAAAAATGTTATTTTTGAGTATTTTTAATTGATTTTTAATTTAAATAAAACAAATAATTATTAAAAAAATAATATTTTTTTACTGTTTGACCGTTGACCGGTTCGGTCAGCGGTAATTCTTGCGCCGAGCGGGATTCGAACCGGTGACCTTCCGTTCACGCGCACGTAGCTCTACCAACTGAGCTACGTGACTAACCCTTTAGGAATCCAGTTCTTATTATATTTATACAATTATTCGATTTTACCGAAAATTCCTTTATTTTGCAAAACGTTTTAATCCCATTGAACCGGTGTTTGGGACGGGACTCGATCGCGTGACGTGCAGTTTGTGTTGCACACAGTCCACCGCTGGACTGTGTGTCTAACCCGGTTATATTCTTGAATTATATTATACTTAACAACTACTCAATCTAACCCGGTTAGTTTTATGAATAAAAAGGGAATGTTATTACGCAGTGTGTGTGTAGTAAGGATCGAACTCGGGACTCGTATATAAACTTTGCACACAGTCCACCGCTGGACTGTGTGTCTAACCCGTTAATTATCCGAGTTTTAATTATTCTTATCCCGTTTTTAGATTCGTCTTCTTCGTTATGATTACCGGTTTTTACTCAGACAACTGATTCATGGCTCTACTACTTAAATATCATGCCTACTAGTTTGAATGAACAAACCGAACAGTTTGGGGACAAGAAATACCGGACAGGTCGTCTTCTTCAGGAAGTCCGGCGAGAACAGGCAACTCCGTTTTTTAAACTTCGGCTGAGAGGGGCTAATCAACAGAATTAAAGAATTAGATTTGAAATTGAACCAGAGTACATGAATTATTAGCACGATTGAATGTGTTTACCGTCAACTAGCGTGGTTCCGGCAAATTCCAGAATTTCTCCGGCGAAACCAGAAATCCAGCAAAGTCTTCTATGACTGACTTTGAGTGACGGAATAATGTTAGTAGTGTCCTAACAATAGATTGAAACAGCAAGAGAGGAAATTCTTACTGGTTTATGTTGAACACGGTTTTCCGGGGAGAATTGCAGAAAATTCCGGCGACAGTTTTCTTGTGCTCAAAAGACTTGAAAACGCGACGAAAAGGGATTGGAGTGTATTTGAGACAGTTCTGAATCGTATAAATGATTGGAAACAGAATTATTTGAAACTTGAATGTCTTTCGGTTTCAAAACCCAAAACTCGAAGTTCATTAAATCTGAACTTTAATTAGAAACCGATATGCGTCGGTTATAAGTTAACTAAACGAACGAAAACTGATTTGACAATTTGGCTTACCGATTTTCCGTTATTCAGATATCAATAACCGTTAAACCGAGTTTGCGTATAAAATTTAATTGTTTTCATAATACTAACAGAAAACAACTGGTGGCGGAGTGGTTTGGAGACGGAAAGATAAATCGTTGGAGGCAGTTGACCCGGGTTCGAGTCCGGTCAGCTCCAACTATTTTTTATTTATTTTATTTTGACTTTTTATCAAATATAATTTTTATAGTTTAGTTTATATATTAATTATGTAACGTTTAAACTCAAAATACTCATAAATACTTAATGAAATTTCGTAACTTGGTATTTGATTACAAAACGGAGCGGGTTTTGGAGACCCGATTTATACAAATGTTACAAGTTGCGCCTCGGACAAAGTTTTGCTAGCATAATAGATTACCACCGGCTTCTTATCAACCCGTCGACCCAAAACTGCCCCAATTGTCGTGTCGCTTGCATCACACATTATCTCGAACGGCTTTGACCAATCCGGCGTTTGCAAAATAGGAGCTTTGACCAATTGTTCCTTCAACACATTGAAAGCTTGCAAACATTCGTTAGTAAACTCAAATGGGACATCTTTTAACAACAAATTACATAAAGGTTTAGTAATAACACTAAAACCTTTTATAAATCGTCGATAAAAACCCGCATGTCCCAAAAATGATGTCACCCCTTTCACATTTTTAGGTGGAGGAAAAGATGATATTACCCGAATCTTTGCTTTGTCCACTTCCATCCCTTTTTCCGAAATAACATGACCTAACACAATACCCTCTTGTACCATGAAGTGACTTTTCTCCCAACTTAGCACCAAATTTTTCTCAAAACATCTTTTTAAAACTTTTTGTAATTCATTAAGACATGAATTAAAACTTGTGCCGAAAATGGAAAAATCATCCATGAATACCTCAAGTGACTCTCCAACCATGTCCGAGAAAATACTCATCATACATCGTTGAAAAGTCGTCGGGGCATTACACAAGCCAAACGGCATTCGCCGGAAAGCAAAAGTGCCATATGGACAAGTGAAAGTGGTTTTGTGTTGGTCATCCGGGTGAATGGCAATTTGGTTATAACCCGAATACCCGTCCAAAAAACAATAATATTTTTGACCCGATAGTTTTTCAATAATTTGGTCAATGAAAGGCAACGGGAAATGGTCCTTAGAAGTGGCGGCATTCAATTTTCGGTAATCAATACAAACTCGCCACCCAGTGACTGGTCGGGTGGCTATTTGTTCACCGTTTTCATCTTTTAAAACTTGATACCGGCCTTCTTAGGGACAACTTGGGTAGGACTTACCCAAGCACTATCCGAAATCGGATAGATAATTCCCGCATCTAAGCATTTAATTACCTCTTTTTTTACTACCTCTCGAAGATTTGGGTTCAATAGCCTTTGAGCCTCTCGTGTCGGTTTTGCATCTTCGATTGTGATAATTTTATGCATAACAATCGACAGGCTAATTCCTTTCAAATCGGCAATCGTCCATCCAATGGCCGCTTTATTTGCCTTCAACACCTCCAACAAGGCTTGCTCTTGAACTTTTTCCAAATTAGAGGCAATAATGACCGGTAAGGTGTCATTATCCCCTAAAAATGCATACTTCAAATGACTCGGCAAGTCCTTCAACTCCAATGTCGGTGGCTCCTCCAACGATGGTTTTGTACCCGAATTAATTTCCACCGGTAAATTCTCAAATTGGTGGGTCCATGGCGGTCGACCCTCTTTTACCGCTAGAGCAACCAATTTTTGCTCCTCTATCCTCAATGCACAAGCATGTACCTGTTCAGAAAAATCACAAACACAAGTTTCCATGCTATCTTCCTCATACTCGTGCAGGTCGCACCCATCGACTAAATCTGCCATAAAACACTCATCAACACCAACAGAATTAGATATGTTAGTAAAAACATTTAATCTCATTTTCCTATTACCGAACATTATGTCAACCGTACCAAATCGACAATCAATGACGGCATGTGCGGTGCTAAAAAATGGCCGACCCAAAATGACGTTTTGTTGTTGTTTTGGGTCCGCGGATGAGTAATCTAAGACCAAAAGTCAACAGGATAGTAAAATTCTTCAACTTTTACTATAACATCTTGTACCATCCCCCGTGGCAATTTATGAGACAAATCGGCCAAAACTACCATTGTCTCAACCTGCGCTAATGGACCAAAATCATATTGGTCGTATAAAACCCCCGGTAAAATGCTTACTCCGGCTTCAAGATCTAACAACGCCCTCGACATTGGAAAATTTCCAACTTGAATGTTTATTAACGGCGTCCCCGGATCTTGGAGCTTAGGAGGAAGATCCCCTTTTAGCACCGCGCTTACTTGACCGGTTAAATCGACCCGCTTAGGCATCTTTTTCTTTTGTTGCCTCTTTTGTGTGCATAATTCTTTTAAAAATTTTGCATAAGCAGGGACTTGCTTAATTGCATCAAGTAAAGGAAGATTCACTTTTACTTGTTTAAAAACATCCAACATTTCCTCTTTTTGAGGACCCCTAGTTGAAATAAAATTTTCTTACTCGGGTCAAGTAAGCCGAAGGAAATGGAACTTGACTAGATCCCCCTTCCTCATTTTTATCTTGTAAAATTTCACCCAACCCCGGTTTACCATTTATTTTTTCAACATAGGATCCTTCGACACAATGAAGTGACACTTCATCCTCATCACTTTCATTACCCGTAATATCCTCAACCACCCCATCAACCAAACCCGGTGACAACTTTGCTTTAAATTCTTTACCACTTCTCAAGACACTAACATGGTTAATAGGAATATTACGCGAATTATTATGAGAAGGATTTACGTTGGTGTCGCTAGGAAGTTGCCTTTTACCTTTTTTTTCAATTCCGCTACCTCGGACGCAAGTTGACCATTTGAGTGGTCAACGCTTGGATGCTTTTATCACGAACCTCATCTTTTTGCATCCGAACCTCATCAAGTTGGTTCCTTTTTTGCATGTCTTGTTGCACGTCCTAAGCATATCCATCATTTCATTCCCATTTGATGAAATTGACCCAAAGAACCACTTTGACCACCACCGATTGTTGATATTGACTTTGGTAGCCTTGATTATTCCCGCTTCTAAAATTACCTTGATTGTATTGTTGGCGCGGACCAAAATTTCCTTGAACTCCTTGGAAATTTGGGTTAGCTTGATTTGGCGGGTTCCCGTAACGAAGATTTGGATGGTTCCTCAACCCGGGGTGGTATGTGTTCGAATTCATACCAAAATTTCTACCACCCCCTTGATAGCATTCACCTCCTCCACTTGACCTTCAACACATGGCGCCACACAAACATCCGTTGCATGCCCTATTTCATTACAATTAGTGCACACATTAAATACTTGGTTAGTTGTTTGTACCTCTACATCCTCCACGGCGTTCACTTGTGGTCTTGTAACCACATACTTTTTATTTCTCGATGCTTGTGCTTGTCGCTTAGAATTGAACGACATTTATTCCAAGAAGGCCCAATCGTCTTGTTCATAATTTGTACCAAATGTACCATTAGAAACCGACACTAAATCGTGAGCATCACCATCACCATTACCAAATGTAGCCTACGGTGGTCACCTAAAAGCCTTATGGTGATCAGACTCTGGATTACGGCGGGCAAAAACTCCCAGCGGCCACCGTAAGCTACGGTGCCACCGTAGCCTACGGTGGTTGCTGAACTTTTCTCCTTTGTTCGCTCGATGCACTTTTACGACTCTCCGTTCGACTCTAGCACGTGCCAGCATCCATCCTATCATCATAATTCATCCTTTTTACGCCCGTAAAACCTGCAGAGTCAAACATCTCATAGTTATCTAATTCAACTAATAATCTCGGTTAAATGCGCGAAAGTATATGATGTTAACACACTTAAGGGTCGTCCACAAGACTACCCGTCAGTCCCTCTAGTACGAGTTAAGTAGGATGCAATGAGAGGACCAAAGAGACGTAGGAAACAGAACGCGACATGAACGGAAATGCCCGCATATTTTACTTAAATTTCGGGGACGAAATTCTTATAAGGCGGGGAGAGTTGTTACACCCCGTTTTGTAAACAATATTTCATATATTGACAAAGCATAAAATGACTATTTAAAATACGAGACGTCTACAAAACATTAAAAATGATCAAACACATTTAAGGATAATATAATAATAATATAATAATAAATAATAATATCAAAACGCGAAACTTGTAGTGCACGTGTGAATGTGTATATTAAAATGAAAACCTCAAATCTTCATTATGAAGATTTCCACCAAAAAAGACACGTAAGAATATTGTGTATTCAATAAAGTCGGTTTCTTCTAAACATTATTTGGCTCTTCTACTTCAGTGAGGTATGAAATCTTAATTTAAGTCATAAATCATGTAAAGTACAATTTTAGAGTTTTGTATAATATTAAGAGTAGGGTTTAGGGTTATAATCAGGGTAGGTGTTGTGTGACTTATTCCTAATTTAGGCATGGACTGATCATCCATGCTTAAACTAGGTAGGGTTATCCAAAGCTTACCATGGTAATGACTAGCTAGTATCCCACTTTTTATTTAATTAGTGTCTAAGATTCTCCTGGTTCTGATCAGGGTACAAAGTTCGGATTGATTATAGTACAACATCCATAGAACAAATGTGAGTTTTATGAATGCTTTCCAAATGTGAACATGCTTGTCCCAAACTGTAATATTAACGCATGACTGTTGTACGCATATACATAGCCTGTGCACTCATACACACGATATTTGTGGTTCCTTATACGTGCCGCTACGGTGGGATTTGTCTGGTTTACACCTGTGGTGTAGAGGGCATTGACTGTATGATGATGTGTCACGTGTTGACGTTGGGTTATGATGATATGGGCTGGTACAAAGTCATGGTGAAATAATGTGGTTTATAACTCGTGTATATTCATGAACTCACCAGTTATATCTGACGTATTTTAAGCATTGTCAGGTGATGAGGCATGATCGCTGCTCATAATCCCAGACTTGTGATAGTCTGGTAGAAATGTATATCCCGGATCGGGGGGATCTGGTGGAAGTGTTGTTACGTCAGGCTAGACTTAGTATGATTAGATGTTGTAATTTGAGTTCCAACAATTGCATAATACATTATTATCAATAAGATAAGCACTTTCAGTATCAACTGTGTTATAAAGCATCCTTATCGGTTGGGGTGTCACACTCCGCCACCATATAACCACCCACAATCACTATCACCGACCACTACCACTCACCGCTGATTTTATTTCTTCGTTTTTCTTGCCTTCCAAACAATACACAATAATAATTCATTCCATTCCACATGGTAACCAAACAAGACATGAAATAGTAATGATCCATTGCATTCCCTCGTCCATTCCATTCCTCGTTCATTCCATTCCCTCGTCCATTCCATTACCCCAGGTCTGTTTGGTTTGGGGTAATGGAATGAGCGGGGGAATGGAATGGACGAGGTAATGAAATGGATGAGGTAATGGAATTGATCATTACCATTCCATGTCTTTTTTGGTTACCATGCGAGAATGGAATGAACCATTGCTTTTTGTTGTTTGGTATGCGTGAAAAGACGAATGAATAAAATCGGATGGAGGTGGCCAATGATAGGCAGTGATGGTGGGTGGTGATAGATGGCAGTTGTAGCGACATCAGTGGTAGTGGTGGTGGGCGGAGACAATGGTGAGTTGTGACAGCGGTGGTGGTGGTGGTGGTGGGTGACGCGGAGGTGGGTGGCGGCGGTGGCGGGTGGCGGCGGTGGCGGGTGGCGGCGGTGGCGGGTGGCGGTGGGTGGAGGCAGGTAACGGTGACGGTGGGTGGTGGCGGCGGCGGGGGTGACGAAGGCGGCGAATGAAGGTGGTGGTGGGTGGTGGCAACGGTAGTGGGTTGTGTTGTTAATGGAGGGTGAAGAGGGAATGAATGGAAAAAAACAGGGGGAGGGATGGATACTTTTGAGGGAATGAAATGCATTTTGGAATGAGCGATTCCATTCCATTGACCAACCAAACAATCTTTTCTTCATTCATTCACAATGGTCCATTCCATTCCCCCTCTCATTTCTGCATACCAAACGCTATCTAAGGGTTTTAATCATCCTTGATTGACGAGAAGTAATTAAAAAAAGTTGGGTAGGTTGATGATGATACATAAAATGCCGGATTAGGGCACACAAAGTGGTCTCATGGAAGAGATTCGGGGAGCTTGGGGTCGCACGAGAACGCTGCCCTCTTCCATTCGGGGCTCACGAAATCCTCCAAAATCGGGAAGCACTCCAAAATTTAGCGTCGCTTGTAGCTACAACAAAGAAAAAAACGGAAACGATTGAGGCTGAAGCAAAGAAGAAAAAGGGAACGGGTCTAGGCCAAATGCTTAAGGGCTATGCAAGAACACCATTCCATTCAAATCGAGGCCGACGAAAATTCTTTAAGCATACTGTGTGCCCTTAGATATCATCAAAGTAATAAAAAATATAAAAATTTAAAGATCAGCCAAATCAAATTAGTGTTACAAATTTGCTTAATAAATGACATTTTGCAAAACCCTAAACTCATCCCCGAGTATCAAGCAAAAATATTATCACACAATCAACAATAACTTCATCACATGTGTTTTAGCATAAAGGAATATATTCTGGATTGTTTTAATGTTTTTGTAGGTATGAAACGGTCGCAAACAATAATGGGCATTGGAGAGAATGATCTATGACGACGGGTTCGAGCTAAAAAAAGTCTAATTGGTGACAAATGCGATAAAGTTCTATTGAACCACATGGTTAATTACTAAAGAGACTATGTTATTGAAAGAATAACAAAAAAAACCTTTGAATTATGGTGCAAATAAAAGGAAAAATGGAATTAGATCAGAAGGTACGGTGGCGTGGTTGAGGAAAAAATTAGTGTTCTTGTGACCCAGGTTCAATGCTTACTCTCCTCATTATTTTCTGGGACATTCAGGTAAAGAGCGAATACGGGTGGTGCTGTGATACGATCCGACCCGTTGCCGTAATCCTACGGGCCAACCCACCACCACGTTTGAATATAGTTTGCATGATAATTATGCACGTTTATTTTACTTGGTCAAGAAGTCTAGTATGAGTTAGTGGGTCCAATAAAGGCATGCATATAGTTAATTTATTAGTTATGGAGTAGTGGGGACAGTCATGGAGTCTGTGTTGCATATTTAATTCGAGTTTTTTGTATTAGAAAGATATGAAGAAAATTATTAAATGAAATTTTTGTTTTATGTCCTATCTTCTCTTGTGTTTTGAGAGTTTGTAGGTTTTCTTGGTAAACCTATCATGTTGGTTCGACTTGGATGGGAACTGATTATTTCACTGTCGTGCCTTCGGACGGATGGAGGTCGGGTTTCTGCACATCTGGAAAGAGCCAAGGGGCTGGCGGTGGTCGAGTAGTCGACCTTAGCCACAACGCCTGGTGTCACGTGATTGACTCGTCGTTACTTGCCGTTAAAAAAAGGTTGGAATAACATGTGACATTTGCTAACTTGTCATCATAATGAAGAAAATATGGAATTCTCTTGAAACAACGGAGACGGCTGAAAGGAATCGAAGGAGGAAGAGCAAGAAAACAGTTAGATAATTTTTAGGTTGAAGAACGATTAATTCTTGGTTTTGTTCGTAAGTTTTAGTATTTGTGTTATTTTATAATAATTGATTAGTAGCCATACAATATTCGATACTATATATGCCTGGCTTGATTCAAACATTTATGTGAAACAATTATGGGATCCGATTATTGAATGATTTGTTTGTGTGTTTCTTGATCTTAAATCCAAATATTTTTTTAGATGTTTATATTAGGGGTGTTTGGGATTGAGTTTAGAAATAGCTTATTCATTTTTGAAGCCATTAATAAGTCATTTGGAAAAGCCTCAAATCCTGGCTTTTGAAAATAAATTAGTAACTTATTTATTTTCAAAAAGCTAATTCCAAACTCAATTTCAAACACCCTCTTAGTTTGTCACTGAAACAAAACTTGTAACTTAATTGTTCTAATAAAGGTTTTCCAAATGTTAAAATCCTAACTTAGTTTTAACTTTTGATAAAAATAAACAAATAATGGTTTGAGTTTGTCCAAATTTAAATTCGATATAGAATCACACAATTTAGTTAAACATTTTGAATGACATGGGTGTTTGATTATAATTGATACTTATATCATACAACACGTACGCTAAGATCTAAACGACAAGAGCTTAGAGTAGCGGGGTGACTTTGGATGTCAGAACGATTTGATATCTAGTATTGATACCCACGATGTACTAATTCTCAGGCTAATCAGTGTGGTTTGGCCATGGGTAGCTACTAGCGGTCCCCCCAATTGGGGGTTTTGATTGACTTATTCACCTGCGAAATAGGGTCCACTGAGCATTCCCTTTTAATGTTTGGCACTACCCCTAACGAGAGTCCCTTTGGATTCACTTTAGCTCACACGGTGAGATGTTGGGGCAGTATTAAACTAATGTGGAGGGGGCACGACTTCACGCGTGCAACCTTAACGATCGTGAGCCGAATTAAATCAAGAAATTGCCTGAGTGTTAAAATTGGTTTCTAATATCTGGATTTCTCTTATAATTTCATCAATGTTTTCACTTCTACAATTAAAAAATCCCATTCTATTAGCTATTCCTTTTATTAGTATATTTTATTTTCAAATTAAATTCCACCATTTTAATTGTATCAAGACTTGAAATGTTTTGTTTGTATAACTGGTTAATCTGCATCCTAGGAACACGAACCTTAATTCCATTCATAGTATTTTTAGGTAGTGTTCGTTTCATGGATTGTAATGGAATTGGAATGAGAATTCGCGCGGAAATTGAGTTTTGATTTGTAATCTTGGTGTGTTTGTTTTGCAAAATGGAATGAAATTTGGATAGAATTAGAATGTAGATTTTCTTTCTTATGTTGTTATTCAATTCCAATTCATTTTCCTGTTGAAAC
Source organism: Scalesia atractyloides (assembly GCA_947069175.1). Taxonomy (NCBI): domain Eukaryota; kingdom Viridiplantae; phylum Streptophyta; class Magnoliopsida; order Asterales; family Asteraceae; genus Scalesia; species Scalesia atractyloides. Next base: position 17,639,563 of record CAMTDV010000016.1, on the reverse strand, counting down.
CAACAAAATAAGGGTGAAATTAACATTCCAATTCCCTAAAATTCCATTCAATTCTGTGAAACAAACACTACGGGTGTGTAAGTAGGTTTATTATATTATTTATTTGCTGGAATTGACACTGACTTTGAAATTTTGATGATGTTATAAATATCACCTTTATGGCAACATCTAAAGGATTAATCTCGTGTGTTTGTTTTTCGAACACACTCACTTTATGTTATACTCAAGAAATGGACCCTATCCAATCTATTATTAATAAAAACAGTCCCGAGTTGAAAACAAAAGCCTAGTCTTAAAAACCTATTTAAACCAAGTGTTTAACCCAAAAATAACATGAAAAGACGACTACTATGATTTCTAAAGAACCAAAAATAACATGAAAACAAGCAAACTTGGAGTTAGTGATGCACAAAATACCCGGTTTCATGGGTTTTGGACCTGATTCGGAACTGGTTTCGGATCCTACCTGGTATGAAGAAGAACCAGTCCGGATCCTTTTGTACCTGATAGTTCGTACCTGGTTCCTAGTTTATTTTCAAAAAGTCAGGTCCTACCCAAACTTGTTCCAGACCCTACCCGTTTATACCCGGGTAGGAACCGGGTACAACGGTGAAAATCATTGGAATCGGTTCTAGCTGTTACCAATGTAATATACCCGATTTATTTTTTTAACTTTTTGATTGATAGAACCGGTCTTCGGCCATCCCAAATCATCATAAATAGTTGTGGGGTATTGGTTGATTACCTAACTCAAAGATGCATAAATGAACCCAAAAAACTGCAAAATCAAATTCTTACGAAAATTCTCAAAGCTTGGAACAATGACGAGGAGTACCCCTTGGGACTAGCTTTTGTACACGTTATGACCCAAGATTTACGAGGGAGGTACAAGGTTTAATTGTGGTCCTGGTTTTTGGCCTCGCCTTAAGGAGAGGTTTGGCAAGGAAATTAGTTTTGAAACCGACCGTACAAGTGATTATCTCAAAGGAAAGATCATAAGCATAGCTCAACCGATAGGAAGATTTCACGACATTTGCCACCGATAGATGGACGAGTTGTAAGACGCAAACGGCGATGAGTATGTTGCTGAAAAGTCAATGACCGAATATGAAGAAGTTAATAAAAGACCGTTTACCAAGCTTGAAACTTGAAAGATTATAATGGTTGTGACTTTGTAATTTGTATATTAACTAGCGAAATTACCCCGCGCTACGCAGCGAGAATTCAATTATAACATGGTGAGAATTCGAGCACTATCAATCAAAACCAGACAAACGATATTTTCATAAAATTTATATCATTTACAAATATGTTTATTAGAATAAATTGTAAGACGATTATGTTGCATATTGAAAACAATAATATATATAACTAAAGATTTTCTAATTTATTGTTCATACCCAACCCACTTATAAGAGAGAAAGTTTATGTTGCATATTGAAAACAATAATATATATAACTAAAGATTTCTTTGATTTATTGTTCATACCAACCCCACTTATAAGAGAGAAAGCGAAAGTCACTTATGAAATGCTGAAGATGTGGAAAAATCAAAGGAAAACATTATTCACTAAAGTTGATAATTGGTCATTTATGAAATGCTTGACATGTGGACCGGAAAACATTATTCACTAAAGTTGATATTGATATATATAATATTAATATAATATATATAATATAATATATATATATAATATAATATAATATTTTAGTATTTATTTATGTTTAATGTTAACTATGTTTAATACAAATGTTATTTTATTAAAAGTAGACATTAAACATTAAACATTGCACGTTAAACATTAAAACCTAAGCTTAAACATCAATTAACATTAAACTTAAACAACTAAAACATAAACTAGAAGTTAAAAAAATTAAACATTACGATACTAGTTCTGGTTTGCGAATCCAGACGATTCACCTTCGTTTTTAGCTTTATTGTCAAACAATGTTTAAATGTATGTTTTTGAGAGTTGCGTTTGCCACGGCTTTCAAGAACTTCTCACAATACTTGCAACGAACCATCTCGGTGTTGTCTGGCATGAGACATAAGTCGTAGTGGGATCAAATCTCAGGGTTTTATTTGATTTCAAGTACCAAAACAGCTTCTTCATTGCTTGCCAATTGCCATCATTGGTTATAGAAAAAAGTTGAGAGATTTGAACAATTTTGTGTTTTAGAGAGTGTTTGAGAGTTAGTAAAGTGGTATTCAAGACTTACTTATAGTAAATTAGGAGGGTTAAAATGGTAAATAACCAGTTCCAAACGGCTATATTACCATTAGGAACCGCTTTCCGACGGTAATATCCCACTTTTTAAACCATATCCGATTCCTCCCCGGTTCTCTCGGGTACTACCCGGACCCAAACCGACCTGAACCTGTTCTACTAGGTATTTTACTATAAAACCTGGGTCTTGTTGCACCCGATTAGGCCTTACCCAATTCTACCTAGTTCTAGGTACGGCCCAAAACCCGGTTTGTGCATCTCTACATGGAGCTGTATTGAATAATTAATCATGCCATTTTCCATATTACAGCGATCAATTCTAATCTTTGCTTTTGGCAATTTCCATATTACAGCAATAGATCATTTCTAATCTTACTTTTGGAACGAAAGCCCAAGATGGAAATGTAACGAAGCCCAAGAAAGACATGTGACAAATATCTCAATCATGTGGCCACACTGTGATCTGTGACGTTAAAAGCATTTACTTTAGCTAAAGAACAAAAAAAAAATCAAAAATATTGTGATCTGTAACATGTTAAAAAGACATATAAAAGTTTATATACAGAACACGTGAAATAAAAATAATCAAGTTTTAAGTTGTTATATTTAACTGGTAATTATATGGGCCATGTTTAAGTTTAATGTTTAACTCTTTTAATTAAATAGGATAGCATGTCAACCCATTTAGCCAATTCATTACCTCCCGCCACTGATTAACACGTACCAACATGAGTACCACATAAGAACCTGTTTAACTATTTAGATAAATGAGTTAAATATGCCGTGGTTGGGTTACACATTTTTAAGTGTTTGTAAATTGTGGGTTAAAGTTAATGTTTTTGACACAAATAAATATATGGATCATGTTCGAGTTGAACATTCAACCTCACCAACCCAAAACCTTGTAACGATCACGATTTACACTCATATACAAGGGTAAAATACCAATTTTTAGGTAAGAGGGGTGGGTGCGGCAACGTGTGCGGGGTGGTTGTTTGCCGCGAGGTGAATGTGCCGCCAACACCCAATTGTCGCGTGGTAAAGGGTGAATGCGGGGAGTTGTTGCCGCATGCGGGGAAGGGGAGCGAGAGGGGGTAATGGTGGGCCCCACTGTCTTTCAACCAATCATGCATTTTTTAAATGGTGTGGGTGAAACCACCCCTTATGTTTTGAGCAAGAGTGGTTTATGAGAGGAGAATTGACATGGCACATCATGATTGGATGGGTGAAAATTTCCCCCATCTCATGAGGGTGCACCCCTTCACCCTAATGGTTTGGTTAAAATTACATGGGTATAAATAAACCGATTAAGACAAATAATGCGTGAGTAAAGTGACTATATGCCCGTGTCACATAATTCAGCCTAATATTAAATTGTTGTGACCTCGAAGCACGCAACAATCCGCATAATCTGTCGTCACCCTGAAAGTAACGACAATTGGGTCATATAGACAACATCATTTAAAAAGGATAAATGTTCGTTAATACAGTGTAATTTATTTAAAACATAATATTCTATTAAAAAAATTATAACCGTTTCAAATCATGGGGAAGTGGATTAAAAGTAAAAAATAGTGGTTATTCCTATTTTATCATTTCTCTTTGTTTCATTTGTTTTTCCCTACATGATTTATAGATTTGAGACCACTCAATCTTAACTATTTAATTGCTTTATTAAAAGTTCATATTTTCTCTTCTACTTGGCACAATTATTCTTATTGTACAAGATCCTCTCTCTATAAGACAAATCCAAAAAAAAATTGTATGTGTAGACAAATTGTTAGACATTTACATAAAAAATGTAGAATCCTCAAATATTAATTACATTTTATTATAAAATATATGTTTTGGATGATGTGTATTTCATATTGTGTAATAAATATGAATGAATATCAAATATATTTCATGCTCAAGTCTACTACCTGATATAGAAGTTAGAGAATGATATTCGCTGAATACTTCACTCAGAGAATATAACTTACGAGGCATAGAAAATGGATGATCCGATTCTGACTCCATATTATGGTGTCATACGTACAAAGCTCGCTGACGCATCTGGAAAACTTTTGCTACCAACAGAAATGGTTGAAAAAGAATTATTACCATACGTTGAGGATGCCAGATTCAAATTATTTTCAGGGGGATCAACCATAGAGATAAAAGCACTACCAATATATTGTTTACTCACAAGAAAAGATTAAAATATTATTTTGAAAGGTTCGATCAAGTTATCTCAGCTCACAACTTGAACATTGGGGATTCTCTTGAATTCTATATTAAGGAAGACTTTATTCTATTCAACATTGTTCATGACCGTCACAAGTAATTCGTGCTGGACTTATAAATTTTCATGGGGGAGCAGAAGTTTATGAGGTTGTTTGTCTATCGCTATAGAATATATTTTCGGGTCTAGTTTGGGTCGGATGGGTCGAGTCATATGAAAAAGATAATTAAACTAAATTTTATATAATCAATAAAAGTACGTCAAACGTAAATACAAATACAAATGGATGTATCTAAGGTTGTTCTCTATTGGTTTCAATTTTAAAATCTATCCATAACATCATCTAGCTTTACATTCCAAGCAAATCCTTTTTCGATATAACAAATACAACTATTGGTTAAATTCTTTTAGAGTTAAATTCTCATCACCAATCCAATTACACAAATGGGACTCCACAAACATCTTTTTAGAGTAATTGTTCCATAAAAGTGCTTATAATTCCTATTTCAAATAAAATTATCTTACACATTTACCATGATTCTCACTCAAGTTAATAATCACATTTTCACATATTCACAAATCACAATTTACGGGATTTCACATAACTACTCATCTACTTTACAAAGTTCCAAACTATTTCAAATTCCCCCTCCACCTGGGGGAACGCCCAAGCTAATACTCTAAGGCCAGCGTGAGCTCGGTTAAGACAACATAGTCTAGCCGGAGTGGGACAACAAGGCTCTCTAATTTGGGGAGTGCGCCAACCTAATACATGAAAATCGTCGTTCAAAAAATAAAGATATGTTATATTAACCATGAACGAAATTATAGATGTATAGTACTCTCAATTAAGAAACTAAGGCTAAGAGGGGTGCATGCGGGAAATCTTTTTGCCGCATGAGGGGTGCACCGCCAACATATGTTTGCCGCAAGGTGAACTCCAAAATCGGTAAACACTTGCCGTATGTGTGGAAGAGGAGGGAGAGGAGGTAATGGTGGCCCCACTCTCTTTCAACCAGTCATTCGTTATTTCTTTATTTAGTTTTTTTTTTAAATGGTTTGGGTGAAACCCCCCGTTATATTTTTTAGACAAAAATAATGTATTAAAGAGGAATTGACATGACATAATATAACTAGATGGATAAAATTTTCCCTCGTTTCATAAGGGAGCATCCCCTTCACCCTCAGGGGACCCATCATATGTAACTCACTAGTAGTCATGACGTCACCAAGTCTGTGTATAAATTGATATAATTGATAAAGTTGTTAGTGATGAGAGTGGAGTAGATAATGTCATAGGCATATTGGACTCATGGACACTATTTTTTTATTATATATGTATACTAGGTTATATATCTGTGAGTTTCACGGGTTATGGGCTATGTTAAAACTGTAAGTCAAACCATTAGTAACGGTTTTTTATATAAAAAATAAACCTTTAGAACTTTATAACCAAACCAAACTATTATTAACGGTTTGGTTCCACGGTTTGACTTCAGTGAGTCCTCATATACAATATATAAAAGTGAAATTGAAAAACTCATGTTAAACAATTTTTTTGACATCTCAAATAAACAAATTGAGAGGCTGAATGAAACTAAAACTGTCATGTATACAATAGATCTAACTATTCTTTTTTGGTAAAGCATATGTCACATTCAAAAATAATAAATAATGGATTAAATATAACTGTGATTTTGTACCAATGAAATTGATTTGATTAAGTATTTTTTAATATAATCTTCATATGTGTCTAAATAGTTGTGAAGATAAAGTCAAAGCAAATAATTGCTAACTTTTACCATTTTTCAAACCTAATAACTTTAAAAAATTAATAACCATTAACAATAAACAACTTTTTCATGTCTGAATGATTTATTTTTTCATTTTGAAAAGGCATGTATATTTGCGAAGCGTCCCTTTTGTATTTTTACTATAATATAATAATACCCTTTCTAGTGGGGTGTTTTAATCTCAATATATTAGTGTAGTCGATAAAAGAAGCAAAATTTGAAGAATGTATTTCTATTTGATATGTTTCTTCATCTAGTATCCTTCAATAAAGAGTCCTATGAATAAAACTATAAAGAACCCATAACTCCTTTTTCCCATGCCTGCCCTATGAATAAAACTATAGTTTATACACTCTACAATACTTTTTGGTCTTTTTCGAGGGGTAGTATTGGCATTTCATAGCCATACCAATTCATTCTATCTACCAGGAAAAAAAATAGCCCTGAGATTTATTTTCAACCATTTTCTTCACATGCTCAAAATAGCTGCCTCTAGCTAGCACACCTATTGGACTTTCAGGCCATGATGTCAATGTACCACTCCCAAAGCTCACCATACAACCCATTCTAACAACACATAGCCGCTGCTGCTATCTCATAAGGTTGAAATTCCAAAAAGTCAATCCCTACATTGTCAAATTACCAATTTACCCTTTCTTATATCATGAAACTCAATCTTTCATTGAATACATAAAGTTTTTTTTACCTTTGATCAAAGAAAAAATCATTTGGGAAGAATTCTAGATTAGATATCTTGAATTGGTTTGACTTTGACCACAATGCTTTAAGCCTCCTAATGAATGAATCAATGAAAGAAAATGGAATCACTGATTGCATTATCCATTTCAGTGTGGTTAAAATAACCAATTTCATTCTTTGGATTGTTTTGACTTCAAACACAAATCTTGATTCAAAAGCCTACAAATATACAAATAAATTTTTTTAGTTTGACCCAAGAGTCCAAGAACAATCTACATGCCATGCATCTGTATATAAACACAACAAAAAAGTGCACTCCAAAGATTTATCGTATAATTTTTCATTCTCATTCACATTCAGATAACATCAAATATATGATCCCAAATCTAGAGAAAAAGGATATAACATGAAAAGTTCGGAGGGTCGGCCGCCCCCTCCCGCCCTATAGAAGTTGCGCCAATGATTTTCATACCATTATAAGGCATGGATAGATAATAATATAGTCATATAAGTAGTATAATGATAGTATTAAACAATGATACTACAGTCATAGTATTAATATTATAGTAAAAGTCAATAAAAAAACAGAACTATAAATCTACAATGCCAGCATAATACTAATAAAATGCCACTTAAAGGTGGTAATTTATGCCCGTTTACTGTATATAAAAACGATGGAAGTCAGCAGAGACGATTAATTAATTATAACGAAATGACTAATAACAACAAATATAAATAATATATTAACCAACATGATACACACCTCAACTTTGATCTCTTACCCCGTAGAAGTTGCCATCGCCATCTCCGGCCAACATCACTTTCTAGTCAAGTGAATGGTGTTCAAGCAGGCAGAGATGACACGATTATTGTTGTGAGTAATCATTAAAACTAATATGAAAACATTTAAACTTTGAAGTTGCAACAATAGGTAAATTAACATCCAAACACCCCATCATTACTGGTGTTTCTGTTTGTGTAATAGTAACACTCTTGGTAGACAAACTATGAGAACGAAAATATAGGGTAGAAAAGTTGTGCTTGTGTTCACATATGTTTGCCATTATCAATAATAATATTATAACTGTTAGAAAATAATCATTCTTTTAGGAAATCACAAAATCACGTTTAGGAAACTACACATTCTATGCTCACACTCATACCCACGAATGCAAAAACAATTGCAAAGTTATCCTCTTCTCCAATCTCTAAACATAAGCAAGCAATTCAGTGGCAAATTTATTTAATTAACATACAAAAATATTCAAGATACAACATTTACTTGGAATTACCAAAAGCAAAAAAGGGTCTCAAGAAGTTATCAATTTTTTCAAGCGCTTGACCAAACCAGCTTAACAACGGTTACCAAGCGCTCGACCAAAACAACTTAACAACAGATTTATGCAACAAAATTAGAACGCTGAATCACATGTGTAATGAAAATCAATGGCTTAGCTAACTTTATAGTTATTACTCGTACCTGAGCCGGAATCCGTGATTCACCAGGGTTATTTTTATCTTCTCATGTAGATGGGTTGATGTTTGTTCCATCAAAAACTTGCAGCCTAAATCATTAAAACCAAATTCCATGTAAACCTGAAATTCAGTTTCAGAAATGCTAAGATTAGGCAAATTCATATCAAGTATTACACTTGAATCTTACATGATAAAATGGTTTCCAATAGCATTCATAAATCATTAATCTCTAACAAACTGTACACAAGCACTTGCTTAATCGTATCCCTGTAGTTTTGTGATTAACAAAGATAACAATAAAATTTAGGAAAAAAAAACTTTTGTTCATCGTAAAATGTGTAATCAAATTGTAAAATCTTCCCAATAACTAAAATTTCCCATATGGAAGGTGAATTTTGACCTTAAGTTTCAACCTCAAAACACACCCAACAGTTTATCATTGATTTTGATCTAGAAGATTCAATTATTTTATTTGTATAATATAACATTTTAGATGATTGAATAGTTACTCGCCGGAAAACCAATAAAACCTATCAATATGAAGAGAAAATCAATTGAATCAAATCTTAAAATACAACTACAAAACATAAAAAACATACAGGGGTGTCATTTTATAAGCAAAACACCCATACATATACGTACCGGAAAAGAAATTGTATGGAATGTATGCATGTATCATGGTTATCTCTTTGTTTAAACATGAAATAAACTAAAATAAAGAAGAACAATAACCTGTAGATTGATAGAACCATTGACGGTTATTTAAATTCCACGGTGAGAGACGGAAGAAGGCCGTCTGGTGATAATGTTTTCCCGTAAGGGTTCCTGAAATCGATTAACGGAAAAATTAGGTTGCTGAAATTTGTAGGATGTAAGTTGGCAACGCTATTGAGGTCCAAAACACAAATTAAACCCTAGATTTACCTTGGTGGGGGAGGAGACGACCATGGCAGGGTTAGGGTTTATGTTGTGTTTGATATTTTTAGATGCTTCCTTCTTGAACTGATCTGTCGTCATGGAAGATGAAGAGAGAGAAAACATGGATGGATGAAAGAAGAGAAGGTTTTGAATTTTGGATATTAGGGGATGGAGAGAGACGAAGAAGAAAGGGAAAGTGATTGTAGAGGAGAAAGTGATATATAGGGTTTTTGAGGTGGTTTCTCTGTGTATTGTGTGGATATTTTAGTGTAATTTGAGATTGCGTGTGATGTTCAAATAAGAGTGCACGCTTATTTGAATATCATCGGGACTAAAGGGGGATCCAAGAAGGCAGCGTCCCTGGGAGCAAGGTCCAAGGGGCGGCAGCCCCTGGCGGGGTCCAAGTCCTTTATAAAAAATGCATCAGAAATTGAATTTCGGGCTAAGTATGCACTTTTGGAAACTTAAGGTACTATGTGTTTTTGTTCAAAATTGAAACTGCAAGCAGTTGTGAAAAACTGAAAATACGCTCCCAATTTTTTTAAAAAAAACCTTAGACGGATTTTGATTTTCAGATACGAATTCCCAAAATCTCACAATCAAAAAATTGACATACAAAAATCTAGAATTTTTCTGATTTTATCCGATCAAAGATTGGTAGCCACTCCAATTGTTTGATCTGATAGTGATTACACGACTTCAGAGTTATCCAAACATTTACGAATTATTCCCAACATATTCCAGAGGGGAAAGTGATGTTAGAGAGGTTTGGTTTCCAAAAATTTGACTTTACAGTTTTTTCTTTGTCAGATGAATTGACAAAGGGGTTTAACAAAACAGAAAAATTGAAAAAAACTGTAGGATTATTATAACGTGGGGTGCTTCTTGTAATGGTGACACATCAGATCTCTAAAGCTTGCTTTATTACACAGGAAGATGTAGGATAATGATTGGTTAGAAACTACCCTTTATTTTGAGAACAACAAGAACTAATGTGAACATACAACTAAAAATATCTAAAAAAATTAAAACATATGATTTTTTTACTTAAAAATCGTTATTTTTCGTCTCAAAAGAAATAATTTTTTTTTGGACGAAAGTAGCGATTTTTAAGTAAAAAAAAACACATTTTTAGCATTTAGTTTTTTTAAGGCAAGGTTCATTAAAAAAAACTAGCAGGGAACTGGAAAGAGTACATGTAGCAAAACACAGAACATACATAATTAAGAAAAACATGACAAAGGGGAGAGATACCAGTTCTGCCAATACAACGACTTGTGCTTTGTTCTGTTAACAATCCATGTGAAGATCTGAGCGAAACAATCTCAATTAGGGAGTCGTTGCATCCTAAAAGCTTTGTTATTTTGCGCCTTCCAAATAAACCACAAAGTGGAATAGAGAATGGTTGTCTTTAGATTCAAAAGTTCTTTTGATCCTCCGGACTGAGCAGCAACATTAAAAAGCTCTTTCACACTATTTGCCGCGTACCATCTAACATCGCTCCGCCACGATACTCGTCTCCAAACTTCAGCAGCCAGCCATGGGGCATGTAACAAACTCATGGTCAATAGTCTCATCCTCTAAACTGCAAAGAGGGCAACGGATATCCGGAATGTGAATTCCTCTACTAGCCAAGTTCAACCGAACATAAATCTTATTTAGCTTCAGCTTCCAACTAAAGCTCGACACCTTTAAAGGAACCCACTTACTCCACCGAAAGTTTTTAGTCTTCTCCACATTTTCCAATTTTAACAACAACAATTTCCTCGCCGAGCTAACCGAAAAATACCACTCGAGTCATGCACCAAATTCCACTTATCCTCGCCTGCCTCAAAGACGTAGCATTTTAACATTTCCACCAAGTCTTCCGGTTCAGATTTAATAACTTCAGGAATGTTTTTTCCGAGACCACTTCCAAGAGAAATCAATAATCTTACCCGCACCAATCTTTATCCTTTCTGAGACTTTGCAGTTTTTTGACATATCCATAGCATAAAGGTTGGGAAAGAGGTCTCTGAGAGGAGTTCTCCCAAACCAGCCGTCCGTCCAAAAGCGAGTATTATTCTCGCTACCCACTTTCTTGTGAAAAAATCCTGAGATGAGACCCCAAAATCCAGAAAATCTCATCAATTTTGGCGATGTTAAGCCAAGGGCCCGTGTAAACTGGGTTCACGATTTTACTGATTTCTGGATCTTTAATATTATGGGAGGCACAAACGATTTTCGCCCACAAGGAGGAGTCGTTATTAAGGATCTTCCACCACCACTTAGAAAGCAAGCAAGTTTTGGATTTTAAGTGCACAACCTAGACCCCGAAAATTAGGAGTGGTAACCACGTCCCATGCTACCCAATTCAGCTTCCGAGTATTATCGTTGCCACCCCACAAGAAGGAACGTCTAATCTTGTCAAGTTTATTGATGACCGTTATAGGTGCTTTGAATATAGAAAAGTAGTAAAGCGGGATACTAGTCAAAACTGCATTAACCAAAGTGAGTCTACCACCAAATGAAAGAAGATTAGCCTTCCATGAACTTAGCTTCGTGGAAAATTTATCAATAACCGGTTTCTAAGCGTTGCATAAGTTCATATTTTCGCCAATTGGAAGCCCCAGATGCACACAAGGCAGATTACCTTTGTCACAGTTTAAAACATTCGGCACCCCTGCAATCTCTCTATCCTCCACACCAATACAGAATAGGCGGCTTTTATGAAAATTCACTTTGAGCCCCGAGATCAGGTGAAAGCATTTAAGAATTCGTCTCAGCCCAAGTAAATTATTTAACGACCAATCTCCCACAAAGACGACATCGTCGGCGTACATAACGTGGGAGATAGTAGGTCCACCGTTGGGGAGAGTTATTCTTTTTAAAATTTGTTTCGACCCGGCCGCTTTCATAACGCGTTAAGCCCCTCCATAGCCACTATGAACTAGAACGGAGGGAGCGGGTCCCCTTGTCGCACCCCTCGTTTTATAGGGAATTCTGAGGTGGGTGAGCCATTAACGAGCACCGAGGCTTTACCCGATCTAAGGCAAAACAAGACCCACAATCTCCATTTAACTCCAAAGCCCATTTGCTCCATAATAGCGAGAAGATAATTCCAGTTAACCGTATCGAAAGCCTTATCGAAGTCGACTTTAAAAATCATACACTTTTTCTTTGACCTTTTTGCACACGCAATGGTTTTGTTAACCATGAGGTGACTTTCCAAAATAAGCCGATTGCTCAACTCCAATGATATTGTGTATGACCTTTTTCAGCCTGGAAGTCATAATTTTAGAAATCATTTTTTTCATGCAAGCGATTAAACTGATGGGCCTATATTCCTTAAGAAGAGTAGGATCTCTCTTTTTGGAATCAATGCAATAAAAGAGGCGTTCCAACCATGATTATCGACGCCCTTATCGTCAAAGTCGACCACAAAGTCTTTAACATCATTTTTTATAAGGTCCCAAAACTCCTTAAGGAATTTAGAAGTGTACCTATCCAGACGCGGCGACTTTTCAATGCCACAATCATTGATCGCATTCAAAATCTCTAACTCCGTAATAGATCTTTCTAAGAACGCAACGTCCACACCCGATAAACGAGGGAGATACTCAAGCTTAAACCTTGGCCGAATTGGATTAGGTTCGTCGAATTTGTCTTTAAAGTACAAAAAGACAACTTCTTTTATGCAATCTGGATTAGTTCCCATCGACCATTTAAAAAGAGGCCATGGATACGAGTCGACTTCCTATTAATATTAATGCTACTATGAAAGAATCGCGTACCTTCAATGTCCCCCCTTTATTTTAGCTTTCTGTTTGAGATCTGCTCAATACATAGAATCAAAATTCACAAGCTTCTTTTTCGGGTCTTTTCTTAGGTCAAGTTCTCCACTCGAGAGAGGCCTGACTTCCGCTATCGCTTCTAGAAAAAAGATGAGTGACTTCAATTCTTCACGATCACTATTATCAGTATCAAAACGACACTTATTCCACCTTTTAATATCATGCTTTAGTCTCTTAAATTTCCATGCCAGGTTCTTATCCGTTGGCCCTGGCTTAGTAGATTTATTCAAAGATTCAGTGACTAGGTCCCCAAAACCCGTTAAACCCAACCAGGAATTGAAGAATTTAAACGGAATGAAACCCAGATTAACAGTTGAGCCTTTAAAAAGAATGGGAGAATGATCAGATAAATTTCTGAATAGCGCTGTCATAGAACCAGAGGGCACCACCTGTTCATAAAACTATCCCAAACCAAATACCTATCCGATTTACTTAGACTTCGGCCATCTTCGCTCATAAAAGTGTACCGACGACCCCCATTTGATACTCAACAAGACCCACATTCCGAATGAAAATATTAAAAGCCAATATATATATACACACACACATATTCTTAGGATCCTGTAAAAATGGCATTTTTCATGAGAAGTGTGAGAAGATGTAAGAATTGACATATAGGCATCATGTTTTGGACTTAGAGATTATGTTTTATGTTGTTTTGGCAAGAAAAAACATCTAACATAACAATTTAAAACACAATTCAATGAATTATAGGGTGGGTGGCGCATGTCGAGCATGATATGATTTTGTTAATATTTTGAGCCTATTTTACGCGTTGGTCAAGTTTTAAATTTATAAAACACGATATTTAACTAACACTAAACACACACTAGGGCAAGTGCACCCATCATGAGCGTAGCATAGTGTTTGTAAGATACTAAGGTCGTCCAAGGACACAAGAGCTTTTAATACCGGTTTAGCGTCAACGTCTAATCAAAATAAATTTTTTTATAAAAGTTTTGAAATATAAGAATGAACATAAAGAATTAAATAAAAGAAATGCAAATAGACAAGATATAATCACTTGGATCCAACTCCTCTTTTATGTACCCTTTGATGATTTTCGCACTTTCGAAATTTTTAAGAGATTCTCTTAGTTATAGTAGTAGGTCCCTCTTTTGAAGGTGACATTACCCTCGGCCAAGTGGTTTGAGTCAGCAGGGATACAATCCCAAGACGCCTAAATATTGAAAGGCAATTAAGTAAGTTATTAATGCGAAAAGTGGTAGGGCCCATCTTTTGAAGGTGACGTTACCCTGGCCAAGTGGTTTGAGTCAGCAGTGATACAAACCCAAAAGGCCGGTTTAATATATTAATAGTAGTTAACATATGAGGGGCTCAAGCTATTCGCACCCCTGCCATCTAATACCGTAGGGCATTGAAGGAGGTCCTAGTAAGCTTGAGCCAAGTCCTCGCAGAATCTATACACTGAACGAGACAAGAACTTTACCAAACCACCCTTCTAACCCCCTTCCAAATAGTTAACGCACTTTATATAGACCGTAAAGACACGAATGAGCAAATCAATGACATCATGAAGAAATGGTTAGGAAAATTCATTTTCAACCTATAAACTAGTTATTAAAGTCATAATACATACCAAATTAAAAAGTGCGGCGAAAGATTAAAAATCAAAAGTAATACATGAAAGATTTGTCTCACTAAGTGATGTAAGAGATTAGCCAAGCATGGCGTTTGTTTGACAATAACTTTTACGATCAATCTTGGATCCCGAGACTACTACACACTCTAAAGATGGAAAATGGATGATGGTGGTGGGTGTTGGTGTTGGTGTTGTAGTGGTGGTGGAGTGGTGGCAAAGTGAGAGAGAAGTGGTTTGCCAAGGGATGCCTTTGAAGGGAACCAAGCACCCCTATTTATAGTCCAAACAGACCCCCGGCCACGGCCCCGTGTCCACTGGGCACGACCCGTGGCCAGTCTTTTCTCTTCCTTCATTAACTGCAGCTGTCAGCAGAGGGCCCCACACGCCCCCGTGGCTCCTGGACACGGCCCCGTGGTCAACTCTTTACTGTACTATCAAGACTCTGCAAATCTAAAAGTTGACCACGCCCTATGTCTGTGTGGGCACGGCCCCGTGGTGGGCGTAGAAGCTTCTATCTTTTTGTATGCAAGTGCTAGGACTGATCACGGCCCATGTCTGGCTGGGCACGGCCCCATGGTCAGGTTCTTTTTTCTTTTTTGCTCATGGGATGCTGTCGAGGGGTCGGGCGTGTCACGATATTCCTTCTTCTAGTATTTTATGTTGGTTTTAGCTGCTACTTTGCTTCTTTTGTTCTTTTAAGTTCATTTGATCTTGTAAATTCAAAAGCGAAAAAGACACGTGCTTTTTCCAACATTAGTACCGAAAAAGGGTTTGTTTTACGCCTTGTTTGATGTAATTTATGTGTTGTATTGTATACACCAATGGGGTTTTAGAGTGAATACTAGTGTATTTGTGAACTAAGTGAACAAATCCTGGCCATTGATTTACATCATCAAATCGTAAAATATACTAGTGTATTTCATCATCAAATCCAGGCCATTGATTTACACTTGTGCATTGATAATCAAGAGCTAGGATTAGTTCACTAATGTTTATAATCAAGAGGGTTGTTTACAAATAAACCTAACCCCCCTCCCTCTCTCTCTCTCACACACACACACACACACAACATATATTATAATATATGTGGAGGGTTCAAATGAGAAGAAAATTTTTGTAAGAATAAAAAGAATAACTTTTAAATCAATAGAAATTCTCCATTTACTTCATTTAATGTGTGTATTTAATGTTATGAAAAAGGGCATATATGTAAATCTATAATTGTCATTAATTAACTAATTAATTAAACTTGTAGCTCATTTTTTTTAAAATACTCTTTCAAGCTAAAATAATTTATGGTGAAAGACAATTTTCAACATGTGGAGGATAAATTTTAGTATGTGTAGGATAAATTTTGAAATGTGTAGGGTAAATTTACATGTGTGTAAGGTATATTCCGGTAAGTGTAAGACATATGTAGGATAAATTTTGAAATGTGTAGCATAAAATTTTTTGCTTTATTAATGAGAGATAACATAATTAATAAGAGGAGTTATAAACTATTTAATGTTTTACCATATGTCCTTTCTTTTTTTTCTTCTCACATTAAATTTCTTCTCAAATGAACCTTTCCCATAAATATATACAATAATATATATATATATCATATATATATATATAATATATATATATAGGGAGAGGATAATGAGAAAACTAGATATAATGAGAAAACTAGAAAACTAACTAAAAAAGCCAAAAAAAGCATAAAAAACATACAATTTTTCTTTACAATTTTTTTATAAAAATCGCTACATATTATGTATAAAAAAAAATTCAAAAAAAAAAATTGTACTGCACATGTGCACTATATGTGTACTACACATGTGCATTATATGTATATATTGCACATTGCATTATATGCTTTTTTATTTTTTATTTTTTAAAGTTTTTTTATAATATATATAGCGAATTTTATAAAAAAATTTGATATGTTTTTTTGGCTTTTTAGTTAGTTTTTTTGGTTTTCTCATTTAAACTAGTTTTCTCATGATCCATCCCATATATATATATATATATATAATATTATATATATAATTATATATATATATATATATAGGGAAGGGTTATCTTGAGAACACCCATTTTTGTGAGAACACTAGGAACAATCTCCATCCATTGATCATCCTAAATAAAGGGCTAAGATTAGAGGGGTTTAAATGAGAAGGAAACTTAAATTACAAGACTAGAGCGGTTTTATTGTCAAAACACAAAACCCATAAAAACAGTCGATCAAATCTCCATACCCAAAAAAACCCTTCAAAGTTCAGAATCACGGTTAACACCAGAGAAATCGAGTAATCCACCATCACCACTGTCCCTCTCGTTCTCCGATGACGGCGTAATCTCGGCTCCAGATATGTTAGCTGTTGTCGTTAATCGACATGGCTTTGATTCTAGGGTTGGATTTGCTATAATTGATGAATCAGAAGGTGTAGCACTCGCCATCACCACCCTTGTGCAATCTATTCATGAAGGTAAAGAGCCTATAACATTACTGGTACATAAGTTACAGAGTATTTCGGGTTTTTTTGGTTGCATATGTGAAGGGTGGTCCAAAAACTTGCGCTAATCAAGGAAACCATACCCATTAATAAATTCTAAGAAAACTACTCGCAGACTTCTTTGCCAAAATAAGATTTATTAGAACTCTGCGCCAAATATCAAGAGAGGAAAGTGTCATTTAACTACCTTGCGCGGGCTCGCGCAAGGTTCAAAGTTAACCTTGAACACTCTCTTTTGATAAATGCTTCATTTAACTACCTTGCGCGGGCTCGCGCAAGGTTCAAAGTTAACCTTGAACACTCTCGTTTGATAATGCTTCATTTAACTATCTTGCGCGGGCTCGCGCAAGGTTCAAAGTTAACCTTGAACATTCTTGTTTGATAATGCTCCATGCACAAACCTTGCGCATATATTTATATCAAAGCAAGCATCCACCAAACGTTGCGCTAAGCAGCAAGGAGAAGGAAGATCAGTTAACTAACTTAGCGCTTCTCGCGCAAGGAAACAGTAAATCCTGAGAAACTTTCCCTTAGCAAAATCCTTGACTTGGTGCAGAAGCAAAGGGAATCTTTTCTGTTTAACGAATGTACACGTGGCGAATAATATAGATGGTAACAGCTGTGAAACCTTCTAGAAGCCATTAACACCCAATCGTGCAAGCATCTTTTCGGTTATAACCAATTGCCACATGGCAGCATCTAGACGGCTGAGGAAGATCATGGTGATGGCATGCTCACATTTATAAGATGTAGTGATCTCATGTTGACACGTGGCACCTCCCTAACCGCTGATGAGCTCACGATCCGTGTGCACTAACAGATACCAACAAACGTTAACGGAATAACAAAAGATTCCGTTAAAGTTAATAATCTCTCTTTTTGGCGCCAAACACCGGCAAATAAGTAACTTGGAGTTCAAGGAAAGGTATTCGCTCTCAACTACTCTCTCACTTACAATACTTACTTCCGACTACCTGTACTTATTCTCACACCGGAGGGTGGTCACGGAGAGAACCCCCTTCTCCCATGGCGAGCTAACGGTGTTCTGTTTTGCAGGATCAGCCGGAATATTGTTCTATTCATCATCCATCGTGAAACAAACGGAGGGTTAACCCTTTTATGCAGAACCCATTCCATAGATCTACTTTGATTCCGGTTAGTTGATCTAGGGTTTCTTCATTGGCGCCCACCGATTTCGATTCTTTCTCACCTTTCGTTTCGTTTCACTTAGATCTGCAGCGTCATGGCTGACGGATCATCTTTTCAAGGTCCTCGATCAGGGATTCGACGCGTTGTTGTCGGACCTCAGGTCGACGGACAAATAGTTGAGGATTCTTCCGGCGAAGCTAATGCTCAGTATGATCCTAATCATGCGAGTATTCCTGTAACGCCAGCGGCTCCTCAGGTTGATGTTACGACGATTTTACCACCTGGAGAGACTCCATTATCGTGGTTAATCAAATCTCAAGCGACTCTAATCGCTATGTATGCTCAGTTATGTGCCCAAACCGGAACTCCAGCTTTTCAAGCTCCGGTTAACGCTCCTAGGTCCGTGCTTTGCCGGCACCTCGAGTTTTGAGTTATAATACTTAAAGTCATGCTCGTTCCCCTTCGTGCATGCCTGAAGATGGAACAGAAATGTTTTCTAAAACCAGGAATGATCCTGTTCATTCTGGTAATAGAAGGCAAGAAGACAACGTTCAGCGTCCGCATCTGTCCACTCTCGTTTGGGCCCGCGGTCTTCGCAGAAATGGGACACCCAACACGATGAGCTCGATAGAACCTATGAAGGGATAGTGCAAGTATTTTTAATCGAATATCTGCATATCATGCTAGTTACAGGCCAAAAGTACACGCAGTATACAATCCAGAAGCTGAGCATGATTACAATTTGGTGTATCGCCCAACCGAAGCAGCTGAACAATCAAAGTTTACAGAGAGATAGCACTAGCTCGTTGGAGCGAGCGAAATTACCATCCAACGTTGGAAAGTTTAACGGTTTGACCGATCCTGATGATCACATGCGCCTCTTTACCGGTGCAGGGCTACTTGGGTGCTGGACATTGCCAATGTGGTGTCACCTATTTGTACAGACCCTTACCGGCGCTGCGTGCCTTTGGTTTGATAATTTGCCAGCAGGTAAACTTTCCTCTTGGAACGACTTAAAAGAGAAATTTCTTACACACTTTAGCCAGCAACGGCGATACGTGCGCGACTCCTCTAATGTAATGAACATCTGGCGGAGGGACGATGAAAGCCTCGAAGATTTTATAACCCGTTACAATAAAGAGGTGTTGGAGATCGGAGATGTCCATGAAGACCTTATAGCGTGCAGTTCAAGTATGCGGTAAGGTGCGACGAAATGATTAAAGTGTTGTCCGGTACAACTGGCCTTCCAAAAAACGGGATAAACTCATGGCGGCAGCCAAGGTCTATGCCCAGACTGAGCGCAACTTAAGTTCTAACCGACCACCTCTGCCTCAGAATCGTCCGCAAGACTTGAGTAGAGGTAGTCGCAAGTATAAGAGAAATTGGAAAGAGTCAAGTCAGAATTCGTATTCTCCTTATTCACCAATTGTTGCGCGAGCAACAATCAACAAGATAGCAACTCAAAAAGCGATTAAGCAGGAGAATAGGGAACGTCAGTGGACTCCCTAACGAAATCTCCGGCTGAGGTTCTCAGCACTGAGAATTATCAGTTGAAACAGCCGCAACCAATGAAAACAAAAAAGGGCAAGACCCAAATTTGTTCTGTGAGTATCATAGAGACACATGCCACACAACAGATAACTGCATCAGTCTGCGCACGGAGATTGAAAAAGCATTAAAAAGTGGAAGCTTACACATCTAGTCCAGAACGTGCACAAAGAGATTAAGCAAATTACGCGCGAGAACGAAGGGCCTAGCAACAAGAAAATGAAACAGCACGTTTCCATGATTCAAGATGGATCATCGCGCAAGCGTAGCCTTCAACATTTTCAAAACAACACTTGGCGCGAACAACAAGTCATTTTTCCTATCGTTCCAGGAGGTCCTCAAGAAGACCGGCCAGTAGTTATCACCGGTATATTTGGGCACTACCAAAAAGACTATATGTTTATAGATCCGGGTAGTTCCATGGATATCATGTACGAGCAGTGCTTCAAGCAACTAGATCCTGATGATAAGGCACGCTTGGAACCGATTGATTTTCCATTAACTGGGTTCTGCAATGAGGCTGTCTTTCCTCTAGAACAAATCCTTTTTCCTGTTACTTTATCTGATGGGAGGTGTTCTCGAACGAGTAACGTCAACTTCATGGTGATGCCGGCAAATTCCCACCACGATGTACTATTGGGACGCCACGCGCAATGTGATTTTAGTATGATTACCTCCGCTCCGCATGCTGCTTGTGGTTTTCCGAAACCAAATGGTGTAGCTATACTTTATGCACAGAAAGAAATCATGTCAATTGAGGAACCAGTTATGAAGGCTGGGAAGACGTTGCCAAGCAATGAACCAGAAAAGTGGGTACTCAACAATAAGTACCCCTGAGCAGACAATCTTATTAGGGCCTGCAGTCAGTATTGAAATTCGCGCAAAGCTTAAACTACTGTTGTTTCGCAACAAAGACATTTTCGCATGGACACCTGCCGACATGGTTGGTGTCCCGCGCGACGTTGCAGAACATTGCCTGAATGTATTTCCATCAGCAGAACCAGTTGTGCAGAAAAAGCGCAGCCTCGGGTCAGAAAAGACAGAGGCAATGAATGAACAAGTCACCGAGTTATTAATGCTGGTATTCTGCGCGAAGTCAAATACCAGACCTGGGTGGCAAACCCAGTCATGGTAAAGAAACATAATGGCGGATGGCGGATGTGCGTAGATTTTAAAGATCTAAACAAGGCATGTCCGAAAGATTGTTATTCTCTTCCTGAGATTGACAAAAAGGTTGACTCATTAGCTTCCTTTCACTGGAAATGTTTTCTAGATTGTTATAAAGGTTATCATCAAGTCTTGATGAAAAAAGAGGACAAAGATAAAACCGCTTTTCGTACGGAGAAGGGCATTTTTTGTTATACCAAGATGCCTTTTGGTCTCCGCAATGCGGGAGCTACTTATCAAAGATTGATGGATACAGTGTTTGGAGATGACATCGGGAAGACTGTGGAAGTCTACATTGATGATTTGGTCGTTATGAGTAATTCAGAAGACACTATGCTAGACAACATCCAACGAACTTTTGATTCTCTACGCGAGGTAAATCTAAAGTTAAATCCCAGCAAATGCTCCTTCGGCATGGAGGAGGGCAAATTTTTGGGTTTCATCGCCACCAAAGACGGTTTCAAAGTTAATCCTGAGAAGGTCAAGGCAATACAAAAAATGTCTTCTCTTACTACCATCAAAGAGATGCAACGTTTGGCTGGAAGGTTAGTTGCGCTAAACCGCTTCCTCGCCAATCATGCTGCAAAATCTTATCCATTTATTCGAACCTTGCGCAATTGTACGAAGAGCAAAGAGTTCGTATGGACTCCTGAAGCTGATCAAGCTTTCCAGCAGATGAAAGATTGTTTAGTTCAACTTCCCACACTTATTGCTCCTCGAGAAAAAGAACCCATGGTCTTATATCTTGCTGCATCTGAGGTAGCAGTAGGTGCTGTCTTGTTGGTAGAACGCAAAGGGGTCCAGTCTCCAATTTATTATATCAGCAAGATGTTGAACGATCCAGAGACAAGGTATTCAATCATGGAGAAATTAGTTTCAGCATTGGTCCATGCTTCGCACAGGCTGCAAAGGTACTTTTCAGGACATGTTATTACAGTTTTAACAAATTTTCACATTGGCCAAGTCCTGGCCAAACCAGACGTTTCTGGACGACTTGCGAAATGGGCAATAGAATTGGGAGGTTATAACAT
Organism: Scalesia atractyloides; assembly: GCA_947069175.1. NCBI lineage: Eukaryota > Viridiplantae > Streptophyta > Magnoliopsida > Asterales > Asteraceae > Scalesia > Scalesia atractyloides. Next base: position 17,617,393 of record CAMTDV010000016.1, on the reverse strand, counting down.
CTGTTATAAACCTAGACCAGCTATCAAAGGCCAAGTTTTGGCAGATTTCATCGCTGAAATTCCTGCTGATAAGCTTGAAGAATGCCAAGCAATCCAAAACCCAGTCCCAGTCATCGACAACAGAGCCTGGACATTGTTTACAGATGGCGCATCAAACAGTGATGGGGCTGGAGCAGGTCTTCGATTAATGAGTCCAGATGGAGCAGAATTCACATATGCAATTCGGTTGGATTTTAAAAGCACCAACAACGAGGCCGAATATGAAGCTTTCCTAGTAGGCTTACGCCTCACTATCAAAATGGGCGCAACAAATTTAGAAGCCCATGTTGATTCATTACTAGTTGCTGAGCAAATAATTGGAATGTACGATGCAAAGGGAGATATCATGGCTTTATACTTGGCGCAAGCCAAGGCTCTTATAGCACAGTTCCAACAATTTAAAGTCACACACGTCAAGCGAAGTGAAAACAAACATGCTGATCTTTAAGTAAACTCGCAGCAACTAGTTTCAAACATTTGGCTAAGGAAGTTCGCATCGAGGTTTTAAGTAATCCATCAGTTCCCCTCAGACAAGTAACAATGGTCGAAGCAGGAGATCCATCATGGATGCCTCCAATAATAATGTATTTGTTACATGGTTCTTTACCAGAAGATAAAGCGCAAGCACGTAAGTTACGATGCAAAACCCTCAATTACGAAATGATTGACGGTATTATTTACCGACGCTCTTACATGGGTCCTTCACTCTGCTGCGTTAACAAACATGATGCGCAATACCTGATCAGGGAGGTTCATGATGGGCTATGCGGTATACATTCTAGGCCGCGCATGGTAGTAGCCAAAGTGAAAAGCGCAGGGTATTGTTGGCCCGAAATGTACATTGACGCGGTGGAGATCTTGCGCAAATGCATGTCCTGCCAAAGGCATGCCCCTAAAACGTTGCGCCCAAAGAATCCTTTGGTACCCGTCACAACAGCTTGGCCATTTCAACAATGGGCCATTGATTTAGTGGGACCATTTCCGGATGCGCCCGGCGCAATAAAGTTTACCATTATTGCGGTCGATTACTTCACCAAATGGGTTGAAGCCAAACCTTTAGCTTCTACTACAGTGATGGTAATTCGCAAATTCATCTGGGAATACATTATTTGTCGTTTTGGTCTGCCCATGCGCATTATTACAGACAACGGTACAAATTTAATGGCTGAAGAGTTGCAAACATGGATGACCGAAATGGGAATCCAACATGTTTTCGTTTCTGTTGCACACCCACAAGCAAATGGTCAAGTTGAAAGAATAAACAAACAGTTGGTCGACGGTATCAAGGCCCGCCTTGGCACGGCACGGCGAGGGTGGGTTGACGAATTGCCAAGCATCTTGTGGGCACACCGAACTATGCCCAAGACTAGCACTGGAGAAACTCCTTTTAGCCTTGTGTACGGCACGGAAGCTGTGATTCCTGCTGAAATTGGGTTACCATCTCCAAGAATGCTAGCTTTAGAAAAACAAGATAACGAAGAACAAAGGCGCATCGACCTAGACTTATTGGAAGAACGACGAGAAAATGCAGCGATTCGCGAAGCTAAATACAAGTCCCAGCTTGAAAAGTATTACAACAAAAGGGTGCGCATCTGTTCCTTTTCGCCTGGTGACTTTGTTCTTCGCGATAATGAAGCATCGAATGCCGAAAAACTGGGGAAGTTAGCCCCGCGATGGGAAGGTCCGTACGTGATAAATGAAGTATTGGGAAAGGCGCGTACACTCTGAAGCGTATGGACGGATCCAGCGTTCCTCGAACCTGGAATGCCCAACAACTACGCCGATGTTATATGTAATCTCAGTCCTCTAAGCAACTTCTGAGCGTTGCGTAACGAGACTGCTTACTTTATTTTGTTATGTAATCTTAGTGGCAGCCATAGTTTTGTGCTTTATCATTATGAATAAAATACTCTGCCACTACTTACAGTCTTGAATATGTTCATTTACAAATGCATGCAATTCCTTTGGATAAACAAAAACAAAAACTCATGAGCCACTAGCTAACTTAATACTTACACTCACACATGAGAAAAGAAACTGTTCATTTGTCTATGCTACACAAGTAATTAGTCCCATGCAAACATTGTAAAGCTGAAATATATTATATTCATATCCACAATACTTACGCAGCAGCGCAACGTTACAAGTTATCACAAAGTAAAAAATTACAAATTTCCTATTCTATGGATTTGGTTCCCGCCTGCTTCTCTGTTGCAGAAAAGATCTCCTTTAGTTTATCAACAAAGTCGTCTTGCTGCAGCGCGGCATCCACAAGGTCCATAATCGGAATTTGCAATTGATCATATTTTTCTTTGGCAGTAGAATAAATGGCGGCAGTATTTAGCCCATGCGTGGCAGCACGGCTTGTATCCCATTCGGTCTTCAGCGCATGGGCCACGTGCAAAGTACACTCTCTATAGCCCTCGGCATACCCATCATTGCGCGCCGCGATCATCAATTCTGCCACTCTCTCATCCAACTCCGTAGAGTTAAGGATGGCATTTGCAATCTGTATACAAATACAATCAGTATATGTTGCGAAAATCAAACCAGACATGTATAAAGAAAAGGGAATATTACCTCCACAATCCCGTACTCCCGCAACCAAGTAAGCTGGTTCATGAGGGATTCGGTGAGGCTTTCTGCTGTAGCGCGAGCGACCTCCGTGTCGTTAATTTTTTGTTCGCCTTCAGTCAAACGGCGGATCAACTCGGCTTTTTCTGTTCGGTGAAGGTTGATATCTTTTTTCAAACTATCAACCTCATCTTGCAGCTGCGCCTGGTCAACTAGCATAGCAATTAGATCATCAATTTCTTTATTCTTAAGAAGGAGAGTCATTTTGGTTGATACCTCATTCTGCTCGCTCCTTTATCTGTGTGAGCGCGCCTCTTCTGCTGCCGCAGCTGCATCAGCTTTCTCTTTCTTGAGTTTCTCAATTTCGTTGCGTAGAGAAATTTTTTCTTTGTTATCACGATCAAAAGCCTCCACTAAGCGCTTGCACTCGTCCGCATATTGCTCAGCAGAGGCCTCACACTTGCGCTTCCACGACAGCGCAGCCCACTCTTCAGTCTTCTTCTCTTCCTCAAACTGGGCCATTTCCGCCTCAAAATCGACGAGCATTTTCAACGTCTTCTCCTTCTCAAGTTTGGCCTTTGCCTTCTCAAGCTCAACCTCATCCCACTCTTTGTTCATGTTGCGCCATTCGCGCACAATCCTGTTTATGGTGGAAGAGGCAAGGGCAGACTCTTGCAAATATGACTCGTAGGTAGCCTCGTGGTCTTTTTCTTCCTGGCGCTTCACCTCCGCCGGCGGGAAGATGCCCTTATACCACTCCCTGCAGGAGTGCCAATTAGTGAAAACATCACCCTGCTTAACTTTCCACACGGGCTGATGAATCGCAGAGGCCCGCCTCTCAGAATAAGAGCGATAATAATAGTCCCCAGGCGTCTCCTCTGGGCGAATAGGCGACTCCTCCGAATCCTCAACAAACACAAAGCCTTCGCTTTGTGTTGAGGGCCCGGCTCTCTTAGATATCAACTTTGACGGTTCCCCAACATCTGTAGCCGTATCTTTAACCTGCTCGCCAGCAGGTTCTCAGCATCAAAATTTTTGGGCTCTTCTTCCGGAGCCACTTTCTCAATATTTTCCGGGACGATGGAGTCGGCATCAAGAATAGGAGTTTCTTGCCCCGCATCTCCCTCTTCAACGTTTTCAGGCCTGTGCGACGATGGTATAGCAGATGAGGTGGCCGGCGCAGCCTTCACCATTTTCTCTGCAAAACGTATTAACAAATACCAAGTATAAGATTCTGTGCAACTTTTATGACAGAAATGCGCAACAAACTAAACGTACCAGGTGAGAACTTCTTTGAAAAGGCATCCAGATTGCCCTTCTTACCAATGCACGGGCGCGCAACTTTGGTTGGCGCAGGAGTTTTAGTCTCCGCCTCCTTCCTCTTCTTAGAAGTGCCCTTCAACGCCTCTTCCGGGCTAGAAGGTACTTCCAAAGGATCCTTTGGGTTCACATCAGGAAGAGATGAGGTGTCAACGGGTTCTAGCGTTGGTTTCTTCAAACCTACAGGCGCAAGACTCTCCAGTGAGTCCGACACTACCACATAATTGCACCAAGAGTCAGATACGGGAAGCGTACCTTTCTTGCCCTCAGCTATCACGGCAGCTGATGGCTTGGTTTTTTTGCTCTGGGTTGGAAGGGGGAGGCGCAGCAGCTACAGCAGCAGTTGGTTTCTTCTTCTTCTTCTTCGAATCAGGGCCTACGCCCAAGTTTAGCAAAGCACCTACTAATCAATCATATTGAGCAAAGGTTGCGCCATGAGTAATATTGCAATATCAACTTAGGCTTTTTAAGGACTTATTTACCAGTCTTCGAATATGGTTACGCCTCCAGATCCTCATTCTTGGGCAACTCAAAGTTCCCCAAGGTTTGTGAGAACCAAGTTTCCTCACCATCAGCAATAGGCACGACGACCATTTTTCCTTTCTCTCTCTTGAAAGAGACCAAGTAGAGAGGCGCAACTACATAACAAACATTTTCGCATCAGTACATATCTATTGAAAGATATTGCTAGGAAGTTAAAGGGTTACATACCAGTTCCATCTTCTGTATACACCGGTTTTTCCCGGCGTTCCTTCTTCCAGAAAATACTCATCCCGGCAGCAATGAGGGCCCTCACCGGCAAAACAATATTGGGCACATCTTTAATATCTTATACCATACCTCGTCCGCAGGTATGGGAAGGGTCTCCAGCTCGATCTCATCACCGGACCGGAATGTCATCTTCATCGGGATCACCGCCGTCTTGATAAAGAAGAACTTCTGCTTCCAGTCGTGGTAGGACTTCGGCGACACCAACAGCAATCATTTGGCTTGCACACGCTGTTGGAACGAATAAAAACCCAACGAGCAGTGCAGCTGGTAGAAAACTCTAAACTTCTCGACGGACGGCACGATCTGCATCGATCGGCAAACGAACTCAAAATGTCGGATCCTCACCATTCCCATCGGGCTCAACTGAGAAATGTGAATCTTGTAAAAATCAAGAATTTCAAGCAAGAAATGGGTCACCGGCAGCCAGAAGTTCCCTTCGGCAAAATAATCGTAAAATAATGTAATGTAGCCGGCCGGTGTAACATCCGTCGAAAAACGGATTTCCAAAACCCGCTTCGTTTATTAATCGAATATCCAGTTATAATTTTTCTTTGCATATTTATTGCTCAAACTAATTTTAAACGATACATAATTAATAACTATATTGGAATTTAAAAACTATAATTTACAAATTATCTTAAATTGTGAGAAAAAAATAAAATGGGGACGCCGGGTTTTGAACCCGGGTCGCCCACAAACTCAAACACACAACACACCGCTCCGCCACATGACTCCTTTGTGAAATTACTGAAAAAATTATACTTAAATTAAAACTCGAATTCAAAACCGGACCTCAGCGCGGCAGAACTCGCATTCACCGGAAAATCCGGCAATCCGCGAGTTTAGCCATTTTCCTTTTGACTAAAACACTATAACCGACTTCGACATCGGTTATAACCGACGTCTAACAGTCAATTGCGGTCGTAACCGTCGGAGAAACTTTGACCGCGAATCAAGACCAAAATTCGGACTCAATACATCCTGTTCTTCCCTATAAATACCCACCCAAACCTCTGGTAACCTTTTAGTTCAAAATCGCACAATCTCTCGAAGCTTTAGCACGTCGCCGGAGATATTCTACATTCGCCGGACTTTCACCGGAAAACCGAGACTTACTTCAACTTGGTAAAATTCTCGACTCTTTTGTTTGCAATCCATTATTAGGAAAGTATTAACATAAATCGTTCAACCAGAATCTGTCTCAGACAACGTTGCCGGGAATTCCTGCACTCGCCGGAAAATCACTGGAAATTCCGAAGTCTCACTGTCAATCGGTACAATCATCTAAACCCCCTGATATCCCTTGTTTAGTAACTTAATTGCACAACTCATTGATCAAAACTGTTAATTGATTCACTCAGACGGAAGTCACCAATCAGAGCCGACGACTCTTGCCGGAAATCTGAGAAAAACATTCTGTTCGGTACATTTTACTCCGTAACCCTCTTTATCCATTTCATTCCAATCAATTATATGTTCGATGACCGATTTAAACAAGAACAGTCGGACATCATTGTTCTGTGTCTTTGTAAACGAAGAAGACGAAGTCGAACATGTGTATAAGTTTAATTAAAACTGAATATTTAACCAGGTTAGACACACAGTCCAACGGTGGACTGTGTGCAACATAACACGCACGTCACGGGTTCGAATCGCACACGTTACCGAATTTCAGAATTAAAACCAACATTTTTACAACTGAATCGGATCAGGTCACTGAATGTTAATAAGTATAATTTAATCCATAAGTTAAACAGATATGACACACAGCCCAACTGGTTGGGCTGTGCGCACTCGAACCGTAGGACCCGAGTTCGACTCCGGGTCCCTGCAACCGGTTCGGCCATATAAATTGTTTTAATAAAAACCCAAATAAGTTAAAAGTTAATTAGTGTATAAATATAATTAAAACAGAGAATATTTCGGGTTAGACACGTAGCTCAGTTGGTAGAGCTGCGTGCACGTATACGAGAGGTCCCGAGTTCGAACCTCACTCAGCGCATATAATTAACACAATCCGACCGGTCAACGGTCAAGGTCAGAGTCAAAAAAGTCAACATTTTTTTTATTTATTTATTTATTTAATCAGAAATTATTTAAAAATACTTAAAAATAATATTTTTAAAGTTAGAAAATGTCCTTAAACTCACAAAAATAAATCTAAAAATCCTATTAAATTATGAATTAAAAGTATTAATCTCAAATAAAATCCATTTATTTACCGAACCATTTCGTTATTATTTTAGGTTAGTTTTCCTCTTGATCAAATCCCAAAACTCGTGCGCGTCCAACGTCATCAAAGAACGCACCCACATGAGTGAATCTCTACCAATTCCCGTTTTAATCATATTTTGGGGTGTATCATGTGTCGTTTAATTCCTTATTATATTTAAACACTTGTGCGTCCATCATATCTGTGATCAAATGTGTATCAATTGTATGTTGTGGAATTACGTTTAGATTGAAGTTATCATTTTCAGTGCATGCATTTCATTAGGCCCATCAGCTCCCCGTGGGATACGGGTTGAGTATCAGGTGCCTCATTCGATCGGCTCCGTTTGATTGAGCCTGATCTCACATACATCATCATTCATGTCACTCGATCGGCTCCGTTTGATTGAGCCTTGATCTCATATACATCATCATTCATGTCATTTACTCATCCAATGTGGTTTTGTTTTGTTATATACATATGTTTGTCACATGTGATTATTGCACAAATTTTCAATATTAAATAAAAACAAGAAATAATAACAATGTTTTATCAAGGTTCACTCGCCAACTTTTGTTGACCCAAAATATCCCCCGTTTTACACATGATACAGGTGATCCAGTTTGAGGCAAGAAACACATAGGAAGGCCTAGAAGAATAAATCAGTTTAAGCTTTGGATTGTTTACTTAGTTTCATTTCCTTGTAATTGTATGATTTGATTTCAATATTTAAGTTGTAATTTGAATTTAATAAATATGAAACATTTTAGTAAACATCATGAGCTTTGGTGATAACCCAATTATGCCCCGACTCTTATTCCGCTGCGGGTCGGGGTGTGACAGATTGGTATCAGAGCCATGACTATAGGGATATAGGATAGGTTATTAGACCCTTAGAGCCTATACTATAGTTGATTAAAATTTTAATTTTTTAGGCGTTACATACAAAATTCATGATGTTTATATGCTTTATGTTTAATTGCTACATTCAATGTTATGCAAGCATGTTCATAAGTACATATTATTATACAATGCTCATCATGAATCATATCCTCATAACATATCATATCCTATGAGAGCACACACCTCACAATTCCCATGATTTTTGCAACGATTTTTGTATTTTTCAAATCACATCAAAGTGAGTTCTCATGACGGGCATGTAGTAACTGGAAGGGTACGAGTACCGGTAGTCAAATTGCACTATCTATCATGGAGGACTGGGACTAACGATGAGAGTACGAAGGACCTATTAGGCCAAAGCATGCTATACCTAAACGTCGTGTGACCTAACCCCACTTTGAGTTGTCATTGTGTCTACACCTGGACACCCTCCTACCATACATCTCGCAATCATATTTCATGGTTTTCATTTGGGTGATGCGAGTGTTAAACCGCCAACACCAATGTGAATCCTACTAAGCCAATAGTCATGGGGGCCCACATGACTATACAGGCGATGGTATGGGGGACATGGAGGCCCAAACATGAGCAAACCCAAGACATCCTATGGATGTAGTTGCATTATTGATAGTTATGTTATTTTTATTCTTTTAACGACACATGACACCTAAAAAGCTTCTTAAACTCACAATCTTCCTATGTATGTTCCTGTAGATGTCAGCTAGGCAACTACGTGGAGGTAGAAAGTCAGGAAGATCCAATGAACGCTTGGCCACTCAAATTGCTAAACAAATGGCCGCGGTACTTCCTGACATCGTGATTCAAGTTCAACAAGCTCTCACCGCAAATCCTATCAACCCTCCCAATCAAGAAGACCAGAGCGTCGCCAACCCTCACTCCAAAAAGTGCTCCTACAAACACTTCAAATCTTGCGATCCCCAAAAGTATGAAGGGACCGAAGGTGTTACTGCCCTCCATCCACTGGTTTGAAGAAATGGAGAACACTTTCCTCAATTGCGATTGTCCCGAGGATCGCAAGGTACGTTATGCATCAAGGAGACTGTTTGGAGTAGCCCTTACCTGGTGGAACACAGAAAAGGGTAAGCGAGGAGTCGAGGATGCCATGGCCTTATCATGGGAAGAGTTAAGGGAAACCCCATGACAAGGCGCTTCTGTCCAAGAAGCGAAATCAAAAAGTTGGAAGATGAATTCCACTCGTTGAAACAAAAGGAAGGAGATCACACTTCCTACAACAAAAGATTTCTCGAACTGAACCAAATGATCCCTAATCTGTTCACCCCCGTGTACCGCTTGGTTGAACACTACATTCGAGGCCTCCCCTCGAAAATTCAAGACTCGGTTCTAAGCACTTCGCCTGCAACACTTGAAGCCGCAATGGAACTAGCTACCGAACTTACCGAGAATCGCATCCGAAACGGCAAATTCAAGGATGAGAAAAAGAAAGCCCCATTGAGGCCCAAACTCCAAACCATTCCGTCTCCTCTTCGAAATTTGCTGGTAAGAGGAAACGAAACAGCAGAAATTTTGCCGTCACACAAACAAACCCTCCTATCACTGCCGCACCAATTACCCAAATTGCTCCCTCAGCTGCACCATTTAAAAAGCCACACACCGGCCCATACCCAAAATGCAACCATTGTCAATACCATCACCTCCCAGAAACTCCTTGCCAACATTGCACCATCTGTGGCCGTGCGGGTCACACCATCCAAACTTGTCGCACACTTCAGCGAATGAACCGCAATCAACCCTCAACCCAAACCCACCATCGATAGTGGGTCAAGCCCAGCAACCCTTACTTCTACCACCCACGCAACTTATAGCCCAATCCTACTACCAACCCAACTACCCCATGATGCAACCCATGCGAGCATGTTACAACTGTGGAGACCCAAACCACTTCAGGAACACATGTCCACGTTGGTGAACATCATCCATGCCCAAGCTCAAGCAAATCCGGTAAACCAAGCTAACCAAGCTCCTCCACCTGCTAGAGGAAGAGCTTTCAACATCAATGCCAACCAAGCTAGAGCTGACAACAACGTGGTTAACGGTACGTTTCTCATCAATGGTAGTTATGCATCCATGTTATTCGATACTGGCGCGGATAAGAGTTTTGTGTCCTTAGAATTTGAACCTATCCTCAACCAAACTCGTGATAACCTCATGGAATCTCTAACGTGGAAGTCGCTGACGGAAAGCCCGTTTCACTAAATTCTATCATACGAAATTGTACACTCACTCTAAACGATCACGATTTTCCAGTTGACCTCATTCCTATGAAGTTGGAAGTTTCGATATTATAATCGGTATGGACTGGCTCAGCCAGCATCACGCTGAAGTAGTATGCCGCGAAAAGTTCATTTCGCATTCATCTTGCAGACGGTCAGACCCTACGTATCTTTGGAGAAACCCCTTCGAAAGGACTCAAATTAATGTCCTGTCTTCAAGCCCGAAAATATCTCCGCAGGAACTATGTCGCATTCATAACTCACGTCGTCAAAAAGGGAAACAAGGAGAAGAAACTCGAAGATATACCAGTAGTGAAAGAATTCCCACAAGTCTTTCCCGACGATATCTCAGGACTCCCTCCTGTGAGAGAAGTCAATTCCGCATCGATCTTGTACATGGCGCTACACCAGTCGCAAAATATCCTTATAGGCTAGCCCCATCCGAAATGCAAGAGCTGGCCAGTCAACTGCAAGAACTGATGACAAAGGATTCATACGTCCTAGCTCCTAGCCTTGGGGTGCGCCTGTTCTTTTTGTGAAGAAGAAAGATGGAACGTTTCGCATGTGTATCGACTACAGAGAACTAAACAAGTTAACGGTTAAGAATCGCTACCCACTACCTCGCATCGATGACCTCCTAGATCAACTTCAAGGCGCCACCTGCTTTTCAAAAATCGACTTCGTTCTGGTTATCATCAACTCAGAGTACATGAAGAAGACGTCCAAAGACCGCCTTCCGGACTCGTTATGGTCATTACGAATTCATGGTCATGCCATTCGGTTTAACCAACGCCCCACTGTCTTCATGGATCTAATGAATAGGGTATGCAAACCCTACCTCACCGCTTTGTCATAGTCTTCATCGACGACATCCTCATCTACTCCAAGTCTAAATCGATCATGAACGACACCTTCGACTCATCCTCACACTCTTAAGGACTGAAAAGCTCTACGCTAAGTTCTCAAAATGCGAATTCTGGTTAAGAGAAGTACAATTCCTTGGACATGTCGTTAATGACAAGGGAATACATGTCGCCCTTCAAAGATCAAGGCAGTACAGGAATGGCAAGCGCCACGTACCCCTACCAAGTAAGATCATTTCTTGGTTTGGCTTGGTTACTATCGCCGCTTCATTGCCAATTTCTCCCGTATTGCTGTACCACTCACGACTTTGACTCATAAAGGAAAACCCTTCATATGGGGACCTAAACAAGAAGAAGCCTTCCAAACTCTAAAGCAAAAACTTTGTGACGCACCTATCCTCACACTTCATGAAGGTTGCGATGACTTTGTAGTATATTGCGACGCATCAGGGCAAGGGCTAGGCTTTTGTATTAATGCAAAGGGGAAAAGTGATAGCCTATGCTTCTAGGCAACTCAAATTTCATGAGAAGAATTACACTACCCACGACCTGGAACTTGGAGCCGTTGTGTTCGCTCTCAAGATATGGAGACATTACCTCTACGGTACCAAGTGTGAAATATACACTGACCACAAAAGTCTTCAACATATCTTCAACCAAAAGGAGTTGAATATGAGGCAACGAAGATGGGTCGAACTTCTCAATGACTACGACTGTGAAATTCGGTATCATCCTGGCAAGGCAAACTAGTGGCTGATGCACTCAGTCGAAAAGGTTATCGAACTCCATTCGTCTTCTATGTTCGCAAATCATAACCGACATTAAAGATCGAATCCGAGAAGCTCAACATGTTTCTGTAACAGAAAACGACGTACGCGATGAGCTGTCATGTGGAGCGGAACTCAAAATCGAAACCAAATCCGACGGTATTCTATACTATTTAAACCGCATATGGATTCCTGATTGCGATAACCTTCGTGATCTTCCTTATGAATGAGGCGCACAAAACACGGTACTCTGTACACCCAGGAGCCGACAAGATGTATCAAGACCTACGATACACCTACTGGTAGCTGGGCATGAAAAAGGATATCGCTGTTTTTGTTTCCAAGTGCCTTACCTGTTCCAAAGTAAAAGCTGAACATCAAAGACCTTCAGGACTTCTAACCCAACCTGAAATACCTGTATGGAAGTGGGAAAACATAACCATGGACTTCATTACCGGGTTACTTCGCACCTCCAGTGGGTATGACACCATATGGGTAATCATTGATCGTCTTACAAAATCAGCTCACTTCATTCCGATTCGCGAGGACTTCAAGAACGAGAAATTAGCTCGTATCTACATCAGCGAGATCGTAAGCCGTCATGGTGTACCTTTAAGCATCATTTCAGACCGTGATGGTCGTTTCACTTCACGAACATGGCGAGCCGTATAAACCGCCTTGGGTACACGATTAGACCTCAGTACCGCTTTTCATCCCAAACTGATGGACAATCTGAACGCACCATCCAAACTCTTGAAGACATGCTTCGAGCATGTGTCATAGACTTCAAAGGGAATTGGGACGCTCATCTACCATTAGTTGAATTTTTGTACAACAATAGCTACCATTCTAGTATCGGCATGGCTCCTTTCGAAGCTTTATATGGTCGTAAGTGCCGATCTCCAGTATGTTGGCACGAAATTGGGGAATCACAAATCACCAGTCCAGAGTTAATTCAAGAAACAACCGACAAGGTCATTCAAATTCGAAACAATCTTCTAGCGGCTCAAAGTCGTCAAAAGAGTTATGCAGACAAACGACGAAAGCCTTGGAGTTTGACATTGGGGATCAAGTACTTTTAAAAGTATCACCGTGGAAGGGAGTGATTCGTTTTGGCCAGAAGGAGCACCACGCTACGTAGGACCTTTCAAGATACTCGAAACAGTAGGTCATGTAGCAGACAAGCTTGACCTACCAGAAGAGCTCAACAGAATTCATCCCACATTCCACGTATCAAACTTGAAGAAGTGCCTCGCCGATGAAAACCTCCATATTCCTCTAGAAGACATTCAGATCGATGAAGCTATGCACTTCATTGAAAGACCAGTAGAAATCATGGACTTCGGAGAAAAGCGTTTAAGACGAAGTTGTATTCCAATTGTCAGGGTACGTTGGGAGTCAAACGAGGACCCGAGTTTACTTGGGAACGTGAAGACTCAATGCGCGAGAAATACCCGCATCTTTTTCCTGTTACCACTACTACTTAAATTTCGGGACGAAATTTCTAAAAGTAGGGGATACTGTAACATCCGTCGAAAAAACGGGTTTCCAAAACCCGCTTCGTTTATTAATCGAATATCCAGTTATAATTTTTCGTTGCATATTTATTGCTCAAACTAATTTTAAACGATACATAATTAATAACTATATTGGAATTTAAAAACTATAATTTACAAATTATCTTAAATTGTGAGAAAAAAAAAATGGGGACGCCGGGTTTCGAACCCGGGTCGCCCACAAACTCAAACACACAACACACCGCTCCGCCACATGACTCCTTTGTGAAATTACTGAAAAAATTATACTTAAATTAAAACTCGAATTCAAAACCGGACCTCAGCGCGGCAGAACTCGCAATCACCGGAAAATCCGGCAATCCGCGAGTTTAGCCATTTTCCTTTTGACTAAAACAATATAACCGACTTCGACATCGGTTATAACCAACGTCTAACAGTCAATTGCGGTCGTAACCGCCAGAGAAACTTTGACCGCGAATCAAGACCAAAATTCGGACTCAATACATCCTGTTCTTCCCTATAAATACCCACCCAAACCTCTGGTAACCTTTTCGCTCAAAATCGCACAATCTCTCGAAGCTTTAGCACGTCGCCGGAGATATTCTACATTCACCGGACTTTCACCAGAAAACCGAGACTTACTTCAAATCGGTAAAATTCTCGACTCTTTTGTTTGCAATCCATTATTAGGCAAGTATTAACATAAATCGTTCAACCAGAATCTGTCTCAGACAACGTTGCCGGGAATTCCTGCACTCGCCGGAAAATCACTGGAAATTCCGAAGTCTCACTGTCAATCGGTACAATCATCTAAACCCCCTGATATCCCTTGTTTAGTAACTTAATTGCACAACTCATTGATCAAAACTGTTAATTGATTCACTCAGACGGAAGTCACCAATCAGAGCCGACGACTCTTGCCGGAAATCTGAGAAAAACATTCTGTTCGGTACATTTTACTCCGTAACCCTATTTATCCATTTCATTCCAATCAATTATATGTTCGATGACCGATTTAAACAAGAACAGTCGGACATCATTGTTCTGTGTCTTTGTAAACGAAGAAGACGAAGTCGAACATGTGTATAAGTTTAATTAAAACTGAATATTTAACCGGGTTAGACACACAGTCCAACGGTGGACTGTGTGCAACATAACACGCACGTCACGGGTTCGAATCGCACACGTTACCGAATTTCAGAATTAAAACCAACATTTTTACAACTGAATCGGATCAGGTCACCGAATGTTAATAAGTATAATTTAATCCATAAGTTAAACAGATATGACACACAGCCCAACTGGTTGGGCTGTGCGCACTCGAACCGTAGGACCCGAGTTCGACTCCGGGTCCCTGCAACCGGTTCGGCCATGTAAATTGTTTTAATAAAAACCCAAATAAGTTAAAAGTTAATTAGTGTATAAATATAATTAAAACAGAGAATATTTCGGGTTAGACACGTAGCTCAGTTGGTAGAGCTGCGTGCACGTATACGAGAGGTCCCGAGTTCGAACCTCACTCAGCGCATATAATTAACACAATCCGACCGGTCAACGGTCAACGGTCAGAGTCAAAAAGTCAACATTTTTTATTTATTTTTTTATTTATTTAATCAGAAAATTATTTAAAAATACTTAAAATTAATATTTTTAAAGTTAGAAAATGTCCTTAAACTCACAAAAATAAATCTAAAAATCCTATTAAGATTATGAACTAAAAGTATTAATCTCAAATAAAATCCATTTATTTACCGAACCATTTCGTTATTATTTTAGGTTAGTTTTCCTCGTCGATCAAATCCCAAAACTCGTGCGCATCCAACGTCATCAAAGAACGCACCCACTGTGAGTGAATCTCTACCAATTCTCCGTTTTAATCACATTTTGGGGTGTATCATGTGTCGTTTAATTCCTTATTATATTTAAACACTTGTGCGTCCATCATATCTGTGATCAAATGTGTATCAATTGTTGTGTGAATTATGTTTAGATTGAAGTTATCATTTTCAGTGCATGCATTCCATTACGCCCATCAGCTCCCCGTGGGATACGGGTTGAGTATCAGGTGCCTCATTCGATCGGCTCCGTTTGATTGAGCCGTGATCTCACATACATCATCATTCATGTCACTCGATCGGCTCCGTTTGATTGAGCCTTGATCTCATATACATCATCATTCATGTCATTTACTCATCCAATGTGGTTTGTGTTTTGTTACATACATATGTTTGCTCACATGTGATTATTGCACAAATTTTCAATATTAAATACAACAAGAAATTAATAACAATGTTTTATCAAGGTTCACTCGCCAACTTTTGTTGACCCAAAATATCCCCCGTTTTACACATGATACAGGTGATCCAGTTGAGGCAAGAAACACATAGGAAGGCCTAGAAGAATAAATCAGTTTAAGCTTTGGATTGTTTTACTTAATTTCATTTCCTTGTAATTGTATGGATTTGATTTCAATATTTAAGTTGTAATTTGAATTTAATAAATATGAAACATTTTACTAAACATCATGAGCTTTGGTGATAACCCAATTATGCCCCGACTCTTATTCCGCTGCGGGTCGGGGTGTGACAGCCGGCGCATTAGCCGTCGTGGTATTCGCCACCGGAAAAAAGCTTTCTAGGACGGAGCGAAAAGGAAGTTGGTGGCAAGATTTTCGAAATCTTTCTTCGACCACTTTAGCGGTGGCAAACTTGACGACGACATCTCAGCAGAACTTTCACCGGTAGCCATAACTCGAACTTTGAAGAAAACTTAGAAAAGTTTGAAGGTCGCCGGAATTTTTGAACACAAATTTCTCTCAAGTTATAATTGGGTGAGGAAGCAAATGGATCGTTGATCCCTTTATATACTAACCGCAATTAATGCATGATTTGACTGCAGCGACACTTTTGCGACCGTCACGTATCCCCAAGTAACCGCAGGGGCGAGTGGGGAACAGTAACCACCCCACGCGCGCGAGTGTCGCCGAAAAGCATTAAAAACGATAAGACATGTATTGTTGACAGCCTGTCAACAATACCACCACATCTCAAGAACGTGCGTCGTCACCAACTACACCATCCAGATAAGTGACACGTGTCTAAGTATATTTGAAATTCAAATACTTTTTCAAAATTCACTTACGACACGTCATCAAGATGCATAAAGCAACAAAAAGCTAGTCCTTACCTAGCGCAACACATTTATCTTAAGTCCAGTGCTCCACCTACTTTTTATTCTTACATAGGAGCAACACTGGACTGGGGGGACTTGAAGGGGTATGGTAAACCTTGCGCTAATCAAGGAAAACCATACCCATTAATAACTTCTATGAAATCTGCGCACATACTTCTTTGCCAAAATAAGATTTATTAGAACTCTGCGCCAAATATCCAAGAGAGAAAAGCATCATTTAACTACCTTGCGCGGGCTCGCGCAAGGTTCAAAGTTAACCTTGAACACTCTCTTTGGATAAATGCTTCATTTAACTACCTTGCGCGGGCTCGCGCAAGGTTCAAAGTTAACCTTGAACATTCTTGTTTGATAATGTTCCATGCACAAACCTTGCGTAGATATTTATATCAAAGCAAGCATCCACTAAATGTTGCACTAAGCAGCAAGCAGAAGGAAGATCAGTTAACTAACTTGCGCTTCTCGCGCAAGGAAACAGTAAATCCTGAGAAACTTTCCCTTAGCAAAATCTTTGACTTGGTGCAGAAGCAAAGGGAATCTTTTCTGTTGTAACAGAATGTACACATGGCGAATAATAGATGGGTAACAGCTGTGAAACCTTCTAGAAGCCATTAACACCCAATCATGCAAGCATATTTTCGGTTATAGCCAATTGCCACATGGCAGCATCTGGACGGCTGAGGAAGATCACGGTGATGGCATGCTCACATTTATATGATGTAGTGATCTCATGTTGACACGTGGCACCTCCCTAACCGCTGATGAGCTCACGATCCGTGTGCACTAATAGATTACCAACAAACGTTAACGAAATAACAAAAGATTCGTTAAAGTTAACAATCTCTCTTTTTGGCGCCAAACACCGGCTATAAATAAGTAACTTGGAGTTCAAGGAAAGGTATTCACTCTCAACTACTCTCTCACTTACAATACTTACTTCCGACTACCTGTACTTATTCTCACGCCGGAGGGTGGTCACGGAGAGAACCCCCTTCTCCCCGTGGCGAGCTAACGGTGTTCTGTTTTGCAGGATCAGCCGGAATATTGTTCTATTCATCATCCATCATGAAACCAAACGGAGGGTTAACCCTTTTATGCAGAACCCATTCCATAGATCTACTTTGATTCCGATCTAGTTGATCTAGGGTTTCTTCAATATGTGAAACTGAGTTATTAGGTTAGCAATTTATGAATAATTGTAGTAGATTAAGATTTTGTGGTACAATCAAAGTGAAATTGATGTAGAGTCAACACCAATTTTCCAATAAATTACATAACTCATAACTACTAGAACATATGTATCATTTTTATTACATTTGTTCAGTTGATCTGTGCAATTGAAGTACTTATTTTAGCAATTAATAAAATTCTTTAGCGAATAATCTTGCATACAAATGTTTACATATGTGTACATCATAGTTAAGTTTTAAAAGTTTGTCATGTATGTAAATGTTTACACATGTGTACATTCTCATAGTTTTAAACAAATCTTAGACAGTCTGATCAGAAGTAGCATTACGGTACCTGCAGCGACATGTGTGATGTGTGGGGACTTTGATTAGATAACTGACCATATATTTGTTTCATGTTCTTTTGCGCTAGGTATTTGGGATCGGGCTGCCTCTTGGTGCAGGCTGCCCTCATACTTTCTGTTCAGAGCCAGAGATGTTTTAAATATTCATTTGCATAACCGCGAGTCTGCAAAGTGGAGAAAAACAGTCCACCCGATGTCCCAAACAACAGTTTGGTGTCTTTGGAGGGCCCATGCTAGAGTTTTCGATGGTAAACAACAAAGGATGGTGGAACCATGGAAGAAATCAAAGTTTTTGGCAACTTGTGGCTGAGAAACAGAGCAAAAGTGCAGCATCTGACATGGGGCGATTGCTATATGTTTAATTTAGATTGTATGGTTGTTTAAATGATGCTTGGTGTATCTGTTTTATGTTTTTTGGTGGCTGTAATTTTATGCTAACTTTCGGTTAGCTTTGGATATATTTAACGATGTTTTGTTGGCGTTAAAAAAATATATTCTTTGTCATTAAATTTATTAACTTGGTACTTATTTGTTAAGAAGGATTATTCAAATTTACATGGATAGACATGCAGCGAAAATACCCCTGGGAATGATATGTTGAGTGTCACACCCCAACCGATGGCGGAAACATCGGGGTTAGTGGCACTAGGCGACCAGATTGATTTCACGAGATGTTCCATAACAATCATTTAACATATCACCATCTGCTTAATATCCCATACTAACGTAACATTTAAACAATTATTACAAAACGGAGATTTCTCATAAAATTCAACCGGGTTCGATTTCCCCTAGATTTCATACATGAGTTCCAAATCAGAAATACATCAACATACTAACTAAACTAAACTACGCAAAGCCACATCAAAAGCATCCACGCTATAAATCCTCATCCTGTTACATACGTTAAAATACGAGTCAATACAATTAAGTAAATGTGAGCATACGAGTTTTTGTAATACTAGCATAATAGAGAGACCGTTCGCGAGATAATCTAACTACATATCATGATACACCGAAACGATTCACACAGATTAACATAGGCTTATTTCTCATGCTAATTACCGTGAGAAGGCTTGCGCGTCCATCCTAACTAGACCCCGACGGGTGTAAGCCACACTATAGTACCATACTAGCTAAGGAGAGGCAAGTTAACGAAAATAAATCCTAGTCACATATTTCTAGCATCACGTATTGAGCATATATAATCAGATTATTCGCGTGTGATAAACAGTTTGATTTGTGAAGTGATTTTTGATATAGGAAAGTATGTAACACCTAAAAAGTGCATTTAAGCGAAAATGGGTGAAGTATACTCACTGTGGGTGCGTTTAGGTGAGAGTTCGGGATCTGCGAGGAGTTGAGAAGAGCGCCGGATCAGCCTGAATACTCGAACGGAAGTGCATCACTCTCCGAAAAGCTGAAACAGTTAAGTCTTGGTTGGGCAGTAGCCAAGTTCGGGCGAACTTGTGTGTAAACACGCAAGTTCGAGCGAACTTGTATGAATTTGGTGGGTTTAGAGCCAAGTTCGGTCGAACTTGATGGGTTTCTTTGAGAAACTTGTCAAGTTCGGGCGAACTTGTAAGAATTTCTTACTGAAGTGACAAGTTCGGGCGAACTTGTATAGTTTCTTAAGAAGCTAGGCAAGTTCGGTCGAACTTGTGAAGAGTTTTGGTGAAATTAGCCTAAGTTTGGTCGAACTTGACCCATTTGGGTGCAAGTTCGGTCGAACTTGACCTGGGGAGCTGGTGATTCTTGAGCGAACTTGATGTTTTCGGGTCCAAAATCTTGCGTTTTCGCATCGTTTGCTGAGGAAAATCGAGTGTTCATCCCTCCAACCCTGTGGTACTGAGCAAACTTAGGTCGGAGAGGTCTTTTAGAGCTGTTTTAGCCGTTTTACAAAAGCGTGGGCTAATCTGGGCGAACTCGAGGTTCGTTCGGATTAGTCCGGCTTGTGTAACCAACATAAACGTCCTTGTGCTTCCGGATCTGGGATCTTGAATTATAGATGCTTCGTTTCATATCAGAAAATAAACTCGTATTGTGTAGATCTAAGCTTAAAACAGAAGTTTTGGAAGAAAAAGATGAAGATTTTCGTAAAAGAATGAGTTTTGATGAAAACGAAAGCTATGCCTTGTGCCAAATTGTTGTAAACGTTTGGAAATCGTTGATAAACATCGTTGTAGTTGAAATCGGGTTGATTCTTACTTAGAACACGAAGGTTTCGGGAGCTCTGGGCGAACTTGCAGCAAATTCAAATGAGAGAGCAGAGCTTGGTATTAATAGGAGAAAATATGTACGTAACCTTCAACACTTTCTAGCTACCAAAATAAACATTTATAACATGTATGAAACTTATTTCCATACATAAAATTCACACTCCCAAATGATGTTGTTTAAGACCATCGAACTTTGGGTCCTCTTGTCTCTCTTTTTGTGTAGAATTTATAAAGTTAACCCACTTTTGGCCCATCAACTTTTACACTACATCCAAATTTTCTTCATTTTAGTCATCATTTAACTTTTATTTTACGTTAAATTTTACACAATAACACATCAAATATAGTATATCAATTCAATTAGATTTCGGGTACAACTTATTACATAGATAATACAATATAATTACAATCCAAGGGTTCCTGCTTGCTTAGGATATGCAAAATTTACCAATATTGTTTGCATGATTTTATGGAAATCATTTTAACAAACTTAAAATTACAGATTTCCGACATATATATTTTTAGGGTTCATCATGTGTTCTTAGGAAAATTCGAAATTCCTTTATGTTTTGGAATGTAATTTGGATTATTGGGTGTTTTACCTGTTTTGATCTTGTTTATTCAGTTAACTTTTTTCGAAATCTGTTATTATTAAAATTGGATATAATTTTGAATTAATGAGATAAATTAGATCATCACTAAAACAGGAAACCATATCTCGAAATCCCTAAAAAAATCGATTTTCCATTTTATCTTCATTAACAGTGGCTGATGAGAAGGTTTCGAGATTAAAAGTTTTTGACAAAGGTTTCGATTGAGATTTCGACTCGAAATCTCACTAAAATACGAGGACAGCTGAGATAGCGAGTGGTTGTCGTGACTCAAAACCTCATAATGAAGTTAAAAATCTAATTAAGGCATTAACCTCCATAACTCGAAACCTCGAGATTTCGACTGGTATTAGTGAATCGCAATCAGGTTGTTGCGACTCGAAACGTCATAATGACTCATAATGAGTCGAAATCTTACTCGAAACCATTACTCGAGATCTCACTCGAAATATCAAGTTGAGTCGAGATCTCACTCGAAATCTAAGGTTAACTTGGAATATCACTCGAAACCTCATTACTTTATTAAGCTGTCAATGAGAACTAAATTTCAGCTCGGGGCTCCGCCCCAAATTCCGTGCTAACAGGGGGTTTGAATTAAATAAATGGTTTGGTAAATCTTAATTAATAAGAATCAGATAATTTTACATAACCAAATAGCTTAACTTGAATGAGCTTCTGATGTATCACTTCTTCCAAAGCTGATTTGATACATCTATTTATTGTTCAAGTATTACAAAAGCTATGTTAATTGTGCATTAGAAACGTGAATGTCTTATTTCTGGCCAAAGCTGATCTAATTCATTCATGTATAGCATTATTAACAAGTGCATCACTAAGGTGCGTGTCTCATTTCTGGCCAAAGCTGACCTGTCACTATTATCTTGCACCTACTTAGATGATTACACTTCTGGCTAAAGCTGATTTGTCTTCATTTAAGTAGAATTTTTTAATGAAGTCTATTATTTTGATGTTAGTAATAGACATAATCACAACTTCTTCAAATAATGATCCTCGCATTAATGATCCTTTATTAATCCTATGATCAATTTTGTCTGCCTTACTTTAAAAACCCCATAATATCACTCCCTATAATTTTTCTTCTATATATTAGTATCTCATCCACTCTAATTTCTTAACCTAATAAGTTTTGCTTTACTTAAAGTTTCTAAAATATTAGCTCTTAAAATAAATCTTTGATTATCTCTTAAGACACGATAATCCTATTGCTCTCTTCTGATAAAAGTTCTACAGAAGAAAAATAGAGCATGATGAATAGGATAAATCGAACACGATGTTCTTATATAATCAAGAACTCATTTAACATAAAAGCTATCACTAAGTTATTCCAGATTAAGTTTTTTCATAAGACTAATCTACTTTTCTGTGGAATAATCAGAAGAACTCCTAAGATGCGTGCCTTATTTCAAATTCTAAACTATAAGGTTAAGTGACATCCGTGAATACATCATAATGTACAATACCATGACCCATAAAATTAAGGGCTTACACATGGAAATAAGTACATTTTCCAATGCATTAGATACTAATTTTCCATAAGTACAATTTGTTGCCTTAAAATCAACTAATAACACTCAGAAGTACCAAAGGAAAATGAGTGAGTTGATCAGCAACATACGTACAGGAAAAGAAGTGCCTAAAATTGGAAAATAAGATGTTATTCACCTCATTACCACTAAAACCTTAAAAGAGGATATTTCTAAGGTCCATAGGCAAAATACAAGTTCTAACTCCAACTCTAAGGTTCTTCAAGGGAGAAACTCACTGCGTAATTATGCCATTAGACTAGGCATAAGCAACGAGACTATCCATGATTCAGAAGAACAGTTGGATGAATTAATTAGGTAGTCGTCTACCAATGATATCTAAGTCTGCTAATCTTAATATTCCAATAAACACATGATAAGTTGACTCTAGTTCTATACGTTTCCTTACTAGAATTCAACAAATAACTAACATGAGAGTTAGTGACAAAATTAAATGTTAAAGCTATAAGAACCATGAAAAATAGTATTCTAATTATGCTTTGTGATACATTACATATTCTGGAAATTAAACAGAATTTAGTATCAATACTAAATCTATATTATGACAGTTGTGAGGTTTGGATAGCCAACATAAAGTCACACTTACTTTAAACTCTCATATTATTTGTTCTCAATATCTGGCTAGAAACATTAATAAGATGAAACTAGATGATACCTTACATTTTCACGACTTTTGTTATCATACAAATGAGAATTTGACAAAAGAAAATGAGACCTGTGAATTTCATCTACTATAACCGAAAATCATGACATGGTTAATGAGGATGATTTCTCATTTTAAGTGATTTTAAATCACGGTGTTAAAAGCCCTAAAATATTTTGGATTAAGGAATAAGTATGGGTCCACCATAAGTTATATTTCATTAACATTCGTGGAACTTATTCAAAATGGAATATTCAGACATAATTCATTTATCAATTAAAGACTATCTACTTGTATCTAGACTTGTTTCATATGGCACATGGTCTTAAAGAAATCTATTCATATATGTATTTAACATGATTTCTATTAAATATGTTCCTAAGTTTCTTATGACATCTAGACATTAAAGAAATCAAGTAAAGTCTAACATATGTATGATAAGTTCCCACGTCATGTACGTCATTGAAACTTCTCTTGTAGCATTTATAGAGATATCACAGATCAGTGGGAGCATTATGTGTCTTAATTATAACTTGTAAAAGTTGCAAGAGGTGGGGGAGTGCAAATTTCACATTACTTCAATTTACACCTCGTGTGCAAGACACTGCTCAATTTTGGCACTGTTTCATCAAAGTTTGTCTCCTTACAATCTAATGCTACTCTTACAAAAGTTTCATTGTTGCTTAATTGTGGGCGCACGTAGATTTCTTACCTAAACTAATATAATCCTCAACAAGAGAAAGTACAACGACTAAAGTCATTAATATGTTTTCTCTATTAGAATTTGTTGGTCGTTAAATATTGACCCTAAGCATGCTGAGTTCCTAAAGATTTTTAAGGTCAGTGGGAGCAGTAAAAGTCTTTATCATGACTTGCAAGGAATACAAGAGCCGGGGGGAAAGGTGTCATTAAATTTTACTCCGATTACACCTCTTGTACACCACACTGCACCAATTCTTATACACTTAGAATCCTGAAAATGATAGCAACCTAACCAAGAGCTAATCCATAAAACTGAAACTTCTAATAAACCTAATAATCAACTCAGGAGGTCATCTAGGTTTTAAAACCTACTAACTTTGATGATTACATAACCTCCCTAACTGAAGTTGAAATGAATTTTGGAAAAGTATATTGATCCTATCTCTTCTAATTAAGCCATTAGTGTAAATCAATCTGCTAAATATAATAAAACTGTTTTCTAGTAAAACTGATTTTATGTGTTTGAATAACATTTGGGATTTGAATGAATTACCTAAGAGTGTTCATAACCAAATCAAATCCTAATATAAACATTAAGACATAAAGAAGCATGATTGATTGTCAAAGGTTATACTCAGGAAGAGATAAATTATCAAAGAATCTTTATTACCTACATTACAAAAGATTTCTTTTATGATCATCACTGTTCTAGTAGCTTATAATAGTTTTGAGCTAAATTAGATGAACATTAAAATAACTTTCCCTAACAATTGGCTGACATATTTACATGTTCATAAAACAACCTGAAAGTTCTAAACTTGAGGTTAAAGAACATTTTGTCTATAAGCAATAAAATCCATGTATCGGTTAATGCAAACGTCATAATGCGATGAAGTCTTAACGCAATTATTTTCATCTAGAACCAAGTGGATTAATGTACCTACCTCAAGATGAGTGGGAGCAACTAAAATAAACTTGTCCTTATTTACATAAGTCAAAGCATTGTTAACACAAACTTTGATATAATAGATCTCAGCGATATCTCTTACATGATGGATATCATAATATACCGAGATAGACCCAAAGGGACATTAATTTCGTTCCATAAGTTTAACCTTAAATAGGTCCTTACATATGTAACAAACAATATTGCTCTCCTTTAGAGGATGATAGGATAAATGAGATCATTTAGTTATGCTTCATTAATTAGAAGTATTATGTAAGTTTAAGTCTATACTCGTTTACATATTACTCACATTGCAACACACTAGATATGTCTAGATTAATGTGAAGCATCTTATGGAGTATTAAAATATCTATAAAGGAAACGAGAGACTATAATTTTAAAGAAGAAGTGAGAACTCAACCGGTTGATTACTCTAACTTTGTAATATTCAAAGATGACAAAATGTAATTTCGGGGTATATCCTTATGTCAGCAGACAAATTCTATCTCATGGAGGAGTCATAATAAACTGATAACAACAACCCGAGTTATATTGACATAATATGTTGTTGAAAGTTTATCAGTCGACTCATAATTTTATTAACTCCATATAAATTATATATTGAAGACTTATTGTGATAAAGTCAGCTACCATGTCTCCTTAAACAGTAACAGTTCGAGAGGTGTTGCATTAAATTTCGATACGAAATTAATTGTTCGTTTATGAACGAATTAAGGAAACTAAATCTTTGTATCGAATACATTCATGATATGCTTAAGGATCCTATAACTGAAGGTTATTACCCATAAGTCTTATTAAGAGAGCTCATAAAAGAGACGAGTTTTAATTAGCGACCATGTACAACTGCATATCGTACTATGAATGACTAACTATTAATTACTTTTTCCTCATCAGTTTGATTTTGTATGTCTATAACATATGTTCTCCCGGTATAATGACATGTAGACAAATATAAATACAAATCAAACACTAAAGGGCTTATTTTGATCATAATGTTAGGTTTTAATTGAGGTTGTAGTATGATTAATGGGGGTCCTGAGTTGCATAATGACTCAACGGCTGTATTTCTCTGCTACTGTTCTTGGTTTAAAGCTAAAATGAGTATTAACTTCTGATTAGACTAAGCTAATACTCATAATAAATGATTATTCGGCTAAGTGGGAGAATGTAAGATTAAATATATATTTAATCATATAGCCATCATTATCATTTATATAATATAGATCAAAATATATTAAAACCTATAATATAATTAGTTGGTAATTGTTGATGAGCCGACTTACCCTAATTAACTAATTGGGCTTCCCCTTGGGTGTATAAGGAGATTATTAGAGAGGGATTAGGGTTAGACATTCATAACATCAACACTAAAAATCGCCCCTCCTCTCTCTCCATTACTACGACTTCTTCAACCCTAAAGAACTCGGTACTACCATCAAAAAGATACATCTAAAGGGGAACCAGATCAAGCTGACAACTATGTCGAACTCCATGGCTGCGTCTCTGACTGGATTCTTTGCTGACTTGTTTGCTGTATCAGTTATTATTTACATGTTTTCCATTATATTTAAACAGAACTGATCAACAAGTTTTACTCTAGATTACTGAAAATATCATTATATTTCTGTTTCTTTTGGTCCATACATTTTCTTTTCACCAATGAACGTAAAGTATGGCATTATTTTTGCAAAAGAAAATAACTAAAGTACAAGTTTTTTCCATAAAGATTTTAATTGCTTAAAATGAAAAATATACAACAAAGTTGCTATATTCGATCGGTATTCACTTTATAAAATTCAGAGCTTGTTGTCACAAAGTAAAAAAAAATAAAGAGGGAGAAAAATAAAGAGAGAAAAAGTTAAGCTAATGGAGATTTTTTTAAATGACTTCTAAAACCATATCAAAACAAATGAATTTGTGTTGTTTAGTTATTGACTCGTCCATGATTAGTGAACATGATACGAATACATATATAATTTAAAAAATATTACCGATAATACAAGAAGATTAAGCATGTATATAGCATTGTACGTGTTTTTGAGGTTATATGCATACACCTCCATAATTTAGAGGCGGATCCAACCCACATTTGTGAGTTCTAGAAACCCAGTATGTTTGGAAAAAATAGAAAAAATTAGTTAAAACCTTATAGAATTAAAAAAAATAATAAAAATTGAGAAAAATTTATCAAAAGAAACCTATTAGAATAAAATTCTGAACACGTAACTACTACTCCGTATGATCCTTGGATCCTTTCTTTTTTACCATTAATATTATAAGAGAACATATAAAATGAATGAGACAAATAAATAAAGAGAAAAAAACTCACTTTACTATGACCCAACCAAAATATTTCAACGTTTTAATTTTGAGAAATTTAACCACTGTAAAAAGATGAATCCACTGAAAAAATTATCAGGCTTGGGTTCGCTATTGACTATGTGCCCAGTCTTATTGAGTATTTGGATTCGATTTTGAGTCAATTTAGATATATGAATATAACAGAACCACCCAAATTTATACATATGTGTCATTTTCCATGTCTATTCCTATGTTTTTATGTTTCATTGTAAATAAATAACATATAATAACCTTTAAATAGTTGTATCATTGAAAAGATCTATTCAATAATTTCAAAACGAACCCAAGTTTGATTTTTTATATGATATGTTTTTAATAACAAAAAATATTAATTGTAATCCATGTAAAACTATTTAGCAAATTAGCAGTCTCGCTTTTTATACCCTCTTCACATCAAGTCATCAATTACTAGTTACAAAATAAGTACAAGTAATACACTATTTTCAATTTTATGAGACAGTTTTTTTTTATATAATTAACATATAAATATTAGAACAAAATAAGTACAAGTAATACACTATTTTCAATTTTATGAGATAGTTACTTTTTTATATAATTAACATATAAATATTAGAATAAAATAAAATAAAATTATACATACAAATTAACTCTTATGTATTAAATTCATAATTTTATCATAATCACGTAGTATAAATATGAGATGTTATTTTACAATTAACCTTTATTAGCTATGTGTATGGATAACTTATGTTTTACCTTATATTATTTAATATTTATGATGATAAGGTGTTGAAATTGCACTATATGATATATATGCAAATGCAAATTCAATTGAATAAATCTATATACACTTAACACCTAGGCAACAATTATTGCCTAATTGTTGACACATGATCAAACATACAAGCTCCAGTGTAAAGAAAGAAATGATCACAAACCCAAACAATATAAAACAACACTAGTTATCACAAAACAAAACCTTAATTATTAAGAACTACATTAGCAAATCCAAATTCAAACATAAAAATCACAATCCATTCATCTAATACGTTTCATTTTCACTTTTGAGTTCAATAACTTATAATGAGACCTCGACAATAAAATAGCGCATGAAATAAACGAAAATTAAGAAAACAAGTTTCAATTATGCGAGGCGTCTGGATCTTTACTCGCATTTAAAGCCCGGTGGAATGGTCTTGCCACAAGCACTAACCAACAAGCTTAGCGAAATTGGAACATTGAGGTTAATTCCAAGGACATTAGCCTTGATGGCAGTGCAAAGGCAAACCGCGGCTTCCAAATCAACCAAACCTTGTAGCAATGCACAACATTTGCTAGATTCAGGGGTCCCAACCACTACATCGACCAAACCTAGCACGTCGGCACAGACTCCAAGCTTCAGCGTGTCCCTAGGACAGTACGCTGATGCCGGGGGTGGTGTTACTTTTGGTGTGCATGAACCGCATGCATCGGTAACGACCGTAATGATGAGGAAGAAGATGAAAGTGCATGCAAGTGATTGAGCTGTTGCCATGGCTAGATAGTGAGAGCCAAATAATGTAGCTAGGGTTTTTTCAGGAGTGTAAGGTGACCTATTGAAGGGAAGGTTGTGTCCTATTTAAAGAGAGAATGTGTGCTGGATGTTAGAATTGACCAATAAAATATCTTTCTCGTAGTTCACCTGTTTTTATCACAAATAATACAAAATAGTTTTATGAAAAAGAGAGATTTAATTCTATGTAAATTATAAAAAAAGGATATACAAACAACCATCATACTTTTACCTTTAGATTAAAGCAAGTATTTATTAAAGTTGGGTAACTAGCAATTAAAGTGACAAAGGATATATTTTTCTTACAATTTTCAAAAGCAAATCAAAATAATCGATTTGTTTGCAATAATTGTGTTAATAATTTTAGATATGATAGATTTGTATATTTTTTTCTATTGGATGAGAAGGATTTGTATAAAGCTAGGTTGTTTGGCGTAT
This sequence comes from Scalesia atractyloides, assembly GCA_947069175.1. Taxonomy (NCBI): domain Eukaryota; kingdom Viridiplantae; phylum Streptophyta; class Magnoliopsida; order Asterales; family Asteraceae; genus Scalesia; species Scalesia atractyloides. Next base: position 17,588,433 of record CAMTDV010000016.1, on the reverse strand, counting down.
CTAATTAATGTATATTGTCATCTCCTTCCAATTATATATTCCAAGATTTATTATTTTTTGCAAATTATATTTTGTTTATATGTATAAACAAAAAATAACAAATGACTAGATAGTGACTTCCACCTATGAGAGTCAAGTGTCGGTCAAGTTTTTTAAACTTCACCAACACACCTTATTTTCACCAACAGATCCTTAAGTTAATGAAAATCCTCTAATTTATAGTGGTGAGATATAGATGCGTGATAATTGACATACAAAAGAAGAAAAATACCATAACGTCAAATTTTATTGGCTTACACGTATAAACGTTATAATCTTATTAAAAAAACTAAAATTTGTTGCTATGTTTTAGTTATAAATACCACATGAAAAGTATGAGCCAAATACAATTGTTGGAAATATGAAATTGGGGTAACTATGTCATCTACCTATTTATTTTTACTTTCTTGATTTTTTTTACCTATTTGTTTTTACTTTCTTGATTTTTTTTTTGAAAAATACACGTTTCATATCTACCAATCATTTTTATACTTTCATAATTATACATTAACTTAAAAAAATATGACCCACATATTATCATTATCATTATCAATACAATATTTTTGAACGATTTGAACAGTGCTTTTATAATAAAAAATGAATAATGCCAGGCAGCTGGCATGGCACTTCCCTATTGGACCAGCCGTTTGACTTGACACTCTCTCATTGGACCAACCGTTTATTATTTGTTTACGCTGTAAAATTACGGGTTTGCTATAGGTCCATGATCAGGCGGTTCTAGACGGAAGTTAGTGGGATAAACATAAACCGATTCGGTAGAATGTTATTAAGAATGGAGTAGAAGTAGAATGCAGCAGAAGTCTTCATTCATACCGAAAGAGTATACATCTTTATAAGTCCAGCTGCGGAAGTTTCTGGAGAGAATCCGGCAGCACCTCCCCGTAGGGATGCCAAAAACTTTTAAATAACAAATGAACACACACCACCTATTTATAGGGAAAGAGCCAAGTTCGCTTGACATGTGCATATGAGGTCAAGTTCGGGCGAACTTGTCTATCACAGGTCAAGTTCGAGCGAACTTGTTCCCTTTTACACTAAAATCTCCGTATTTCGGTCGTGAGTTCGATTCTAACCTATACAATATTCAGCACACGCTCTATCTAGCCTATTCGACAAGTGACGAACACCAGGTGCACCAACAGATTCCCCCTTGTTCGTTACTGTCGAATCTTGGTCTTCAAATTTGAGCCGTGTTTGAATATTCTGCAACTTCAATCAAGGTATCTGCCGATGTCGTCGAAACGCGTCAACAAATTCCCCCTTAATTGATGATTCGGGTTTGCATTATCAACATCTAATTCCCCCTGAAATCTCCAGTTCAGATATTTGTTGCACAGTTTCCAACCTCCTTTGATTTGCTTGACCGACAGATTATCTTGAATAGACACCAATTTGAAGCTCATCAATGCAGCTTCTCCATTTCAACTTTAACCACATCCGCGTTCAGTTTAGCGCATATCTCCCATGCTCGATCTTCCCGATCTTCAAAACTCAACTGACAATTGATAGAAACTTCAAAATACCACACCGGTAAAATTCAAATCAATGTTTACCCGCAAAAATCTGAAATCCCAATTTCCATAATCACTCCTGATCAGCAAATCGGTAATCTTTTCCAATAAGTAAATCTTCATTGGAACCAAATAATCTTGTAACACTTTGACTCTGAGAAACATTCGTTCGCGATCAAAATCACATTCTTCTTCAGTCACAATGTCAGATATATAGCTATCTCCAGTTTTAACGCCTCGCGTTTCCGCAAAAGTTTTATTTTAGGAAATGCTTGTCGTATCACTAAGCATAAATATTTATCAAAATTTTTTTTATTTATTATAATTACTATTACAATATATTTATTTATTTATTCTTTTTACAAAATAATAATAATAACAATAATGATAATAATAAATAAATAAATAATACGGTTTTTTTTATGAAGCTCGTATTTGAAAAATCAGATCTCGTAGATGCGACCGGGTCACTAAAAAACGCTAGAACAGGTTAACGGGCCTCGGGCCCAACACAAGACCTAACCCTAATTATATATAAACCTAACCTACACACAACACACACAAACACATACATACAACCGCACCGTGTTCTCTCTCTAAAACCTTTGGCCACCGGAATAGGGTTCCGGCGACCCTTCCCGGCGCCGCCTATCTCCTCCGGCCACACCCACTCTCCGCCTCTCGGTTCCTCCCTCCTCGACGAACAACAACAGCAGCAAACTCCCCACACCCCACAACCTCTCACTCTCTCTCACGCACACCCCTCCCGCCGTAGATGAAAAGCCAGCCACCTTGAGGGTGGCGGCGCATCACATCAGTCAGCGGCGGAGCCGCCTTAACCTGCTGTAGCGGGTCCTCCAGCGACGGCAGCTGCAGTGGAGGTGGTTCCTGGTCGGGTCTCGGGTTTGGGCTTCCAGTTGGGTTCAGGTTTGTCTGGTTCCAGGTTGGGTTCGACTCAGGTCATGTTTCGATTTCAGTTTAGTTTCAAGCTCGATTTAGGTTCAAGTTAGTTCGGCTCAGTTTTATTTTGGGCTCGAATCTCAGTTTCGGTTCGGTTCGGCCAGTTTGGATTGAGTTGCAGTTCATGCGGTTCGTTTGGGTAGTTTATCTTGGTGCATATTGGGTTCGGTTTCTTGTCGGGTCAACGGTTATCAACGCGTCTCAGTTTTAGTCTCGGTTCGGGTCATCACAGGTCAAATGGTCAACATGTCAGTTTTTGTGACGAGTCAACGGGTTAAAGACGAGACTTGAAACAAATCATAACGAGATTAGTCGGCTTGGGTCATACTCTGGTCCAGTTCCGTTCAGTGTCGTTTCGATACAGTCGACAAAAGTCAAGGCTGGTCAACAGCGGTCAACTCGGTCGACGCAAAATTCGGTAAAATTCTAACGCCGTTAAGTTATTATAAAATTTAAAGTAATGTTATGTTAATCGTATAAAACTACTTTAATATTATTCATGTTAATAATTTTAGTCGACGTCCATTATATAATCTATGTTAGTATTATTTAAATCGGGAAATCGTTTATCATTGTGTTTTGACACTTTATCAACACTTTGGTTGTTGGGTTAGTCCAAATACAGAGGAAACTCTGCCCGTTTTTCGTCAGTATAAATAAAGATATACGTATACCTAAAATGTCTTTTCATCAAAATATATATATGTATACCTCCGCTAAACCTTTCGTCGAAACATATATATACATATATATATATATATTATGTTATCCGTCGAAATAATATATATATAAATCTATTTTACTCTCCGGCAAGATATATCTATTATACATATATATCTTAGGCTATTCGTCAAAAAATCTATATATGTCCTCTGTGTTTTCGTCAAACTAAATCCATATATATATATATATAACCATTACATATATTCGCAACGCCAACAAATACTTATCGGGACTCGAATGAAGCTTATAAAATAACTATAAACGGATGATTTATTTTGAACGTTACTTCTATAACTATCTTTTACCCATGCGAGGTGACCTCGGTATTCCATCATTCGACCGTCAACTCTTCACGAAAGTTATAAAAGAAGCTTCGCTATAAGGTGAGCATACTCGACCCCTTTTACTCTTTAAACGCATTTTGGGGTGCAACATGTATCAATTAACAAATTTATATTATACGAAATAAAATGTATTCCAAACTACCAAACGTGTTATCAATATTACTTTTGCGAGTTATACGTGTTAGTTCAAACTTGCCTATACATGCTAATTGTTACGATTGAGTTTGTTTATACTTATTAATTCTAGCGTGTTCCCTTATGATATTGTTATGCTTAGGGTTTCATGCATGCTAGTTAAGGAATTCAATTATATATTATTATGTGAGAGTCGTCTACATATATATGCGATTCAGCTCTATTATACTCCCGTCATGATTGAAATAAACTCTTACACTTAGATTTTTATTTTAAACTTGTATGCTCGCCAATACTTTTGTATTGATCTGCGCTTTTAATACATGTTGCAGGAAAGCTGATGATGCAAGAAATCTAGTAGGATTGCTTAGATACACGCGGAAAACGTGATTTGGCTCAGGATTGCCCATTTTTATTAATTCCAGGGTTTCCTATATTAATTTATCTATTTTGATGTTATGTCATTTTGAAACAATTGTTGACAATTATTTGGAATTTTTGTATGACAATTTAGTCTTTAATGAAATTTGAATTTAATCTATATTGTCACATAGCGTTATGAAGTTTTGAGCAATTTGTTCATCTCATCCCGATGTTTCCGCCATCGGTTGGGTGTGACAGATTGGTATCAGAGCCATAACTATAGGGAATTAGGTAGAATTGCCATGTTCGACCTAGTCTATAGTTTAAGTACCATACTCTTGACCATTTGTGATACTTGTCTAAATCGTTATTCTTTCTATCATGTTTCTCCCCCTTTTGATCCTAAAACTTACAATATGTCTTTCCTAAGACATGAAACACACGCTTTTGAGTATATTCTTGTTCCACAATCGAAATAACTCATCAATACAGGGGTGATTCCCGCCATTGGTGACGAGTTTCAATCCGCTCTACATGTTATTTTGTGCGAAATTCACCATCAAGTCAGGAGTGATATCCATATCTTGATGGGAGTTTCATTTCATAATCTAGTGGATCCTTATTGACGATTCGAGATTATATCTTAATACGTCCAATAAGCCACAGTTTGGGGACGAAATTGTCAAGCCAGGATTGACATCCACACTTTGATGACTGGTTCCGCTCCTCAATTTTCAATCTCGCCAAAGTTTCGTATTTTTCGATCAAATTAGGGACATGTACTAACCGGAAGGGTAAAGTACCGTTAATCGCTTGGCGACGAGGGTATTATACCTATTAGGCCAAATCATGCCTCTCTAATTCGAAAGGACTTACGAGTCACTTTGGAATAGTCGAAGTTTCTAAAACCGAAACACTCCAACATTTTAACAAGCCTCTCTTTTATGCTATATAATTCTTATTCCTTCATTTTTTTTCAAAGACACACTATACTAAAATCAAATTTATGCATGACAAACTTCGCATTTATACTAAATCTATACACAACGATTCTATAGGTGCATACTAAACATCATACTTGATTTGGGGGATTACTGGAACATTATATGTGATAAACTCGTTATAAAACCACACCTTAACATGTATAGCACTATGCGTAGTACTATAGGAGTAGCGCACCGCCCTTGAGACTTGGGGTCATGTTAAGTAAACTATTTCATACTAAGTAAACTATTTTACACTATGTTTCGACAATATTGACTAGTCAACATTGCGTACACTATAGTTTGACTTGTTTATTCACATGTTTATGTGGTAGACTCGTCATTAACTTTGATTAAGCCACACCTTAACATGTATAGCGCTTGTGTAGTGCTATAGGAGTGACTCCCGCCCGTATTCTTGAGGTCATGTTAAGTAAACTATTTTACACCCTCTTCGTTTTAATGATGATGTGTAGTCTACATTGCGGTACACGATGGTTTAACCTGTTTATTCATATGCGAGTAATCCGTTAATCTTGGTTAACTAAAATATATCATTTGTATTGTACACGAATGTGCATATACGCACACTGACACTTATACACTATACTCATTCATACTTAATTACAATCATACTTATAGGCTTATATTTCTATACGTTATCATTCTCACTAGTAATGCGCTAATAAACCCTGATCGTGACACGGGACGCGACATGACATCGATTAGCGAAACGGACGTAATATGGTATGAACATGGTGGATACGCCGCTGATACTTCCTATATATAAGTGTTAATGCCATATTACTAAGGTTTCGTAAACCGTGCCATGAGAAATTCGGTGTTTCACTGTTATGTCTAAACTCAAACCTTAATCACTCACCACCCAAATTCCCGGTTATACCCACATACTTAGAAATGCCATTACCTCTTTCCTAAAGCCTTCATCTTGAAGGAATTTCGGGACGAAATTCCCTAAAGTAGGGGAGACTGTAACGCCCCGCGTTTTGGTAACAGTTTTATTTTAGGAAATGTATGTCGTATCACTAAGCGTAAATATTTATCAACTTTTTTGTTATTTATTATCATTACTATTACCATTTATTTATTTATTTATTCTTTTTACAAAATAATAATAATAATAATGATAATAATACTAAATAAATAATACGGTTTTTTTATGAAGCTCATGTTTGAAAATCAGATCTCGTAGATGCGACCGGGTCACTCAAAAACGCTAGAACAGTTTAACGGGCCTCGGGCCCAACACAAGACCTAACCCTAATTATATATAAACCTAACCTACACACAACACACACAAACACATACATACAGCCACACCCTGTTCTCTCTCTAAAACCTCCGGCCACCGGAATAGGGTTCCGGCGACCCTTCCCGGCGCCGCCTATCTCCTCCGGCCACACCCACTCTCCTCGTCTCGGTTCCTCCCTCCTCGACGAACAACAACAGCAGCAAACTCCCCACACCCCACAACCTATCACTCTCTCTCACGTACACCCCTCCCGCTGTAGATGAACAGCCGGCCACCTTGAGGGTGGCGGCGCATCACATCAGTCAGCGGTGGAGCCGCCTTAACCTGCTGCAGCGGGTCCTCCAGCGACGGCAGCTGCAGTGGAGGTGTTCCTGGTCGGGTCTCGGGTTTGGGCTTCCAGTTGGGTTCAGGTTTGTCTGGTTCCAGGTTGGGTTCGACTCAGGTCATGTTTCGATTTCAGTTTAGTTTCAAGCTCGATTCAGGTTCAAGTTAGTTCGGCTCAGTTTTATTTTGGGCTCGAATCTCATTTTCGGTTCGGTTCAGCCAGTTGGATTGAGTTGCAGTTCATGCGGTTCGTTTGGGTAGTTTATCTTGGTGCATATTGGGTTCGGTTTTTTGTCGGGTAACGGTTATCAACGCGTCTCAGTTTTAGTCTCGGTTCGGGTCATCACAGGTCAAATGGTCAACAGGTCAGTTTTTGTGACGAGTCAACGGGTTAAAGACGAGACTTGGAAACAAATCATAATGAGATTCAGTCGGCTTGGGTCATACTCTGGTCCAGTTCCGTTCAGTGTCGTTTCGATACAATCGACAAAAGTCAAGGCTGGTCAACCGTCACAGCAGTCAACTCGGTCGACGTAAAATTCGGTAAAATTCTAACGCCGTTATGTTATTATATAATTTAAAGTAATGTTATGTTAATCGTAGAAAACTACTTTAATATTATTCATGTTAATAATTTTAGTCGACGTCCATTATATCATATATGTTAGTATTATTTAAATCAGGAAATCGTTTATCATTGTGTTTTGACACTTTATCAACACTTTGGTTGTTGGGTTAGTCCAAATACAGAGGAAACTCTGCCCGTTTTTCGTCAGTATAAATAAAGATATACGTACACCTAAAATGTCTTTTCATCAAAATGTATATATGTATACCTCCGTTAAACCTTTCGTCGAAACATATATATATATATACATATATATATATTATGTTATCCGTCGAAATAATATATATATAAATCTATTTTACTCTCCGGCAAGATATATCTATTATACATATATATCTTAGGCTATTAGTCAAAAAATCTATATATGTCCTCTATGTTTTCGTCAAACTAAATCCATATATATATATATAACCATTACATATATTCGCAACGCCAACAAATACTTATCGGGACTCGAATGAAGCTTATAAAATAACTATAAACGGATTATTTATTTTGAACGTTACTTCTATAACTATCTTTTACCCATGCGAGGTGACCTCGGTATTCCATCATTCGACCGTCAACTCTTCACGAAAGTTATAAAAGAAGCTTTGCTATAAGGTGAGCATACTCGACCCCTTTTACTCTTTAAACGCATTTTGGGGTGCAACATGTATCAATTAACAAATTTATATTATACGAAATAAAATGTATTCCAAACTACCAAACGTGTTATCAATATTACTTTTGCGAGTTATACGTGTTAGTTCAAACTTGCCTATACATGCTAATTGTTACGATTGAGTTTGTTTATACTTATTAATTCTAGCGTGTTCCCTTATGATATTGTTATGCTTAGGGTTTCATGCATGCTAGTTAAGGAATTCAATTATATATTATTATGTGAGAGTCGTCTACATATATATGCGATTCAGCTCTATTATACTCCCGTCATGATTGAAATAAACTCTTACACTTAGATTTTATTTTTAAACTTGTATGCTCGCCAATACTTTTGTATTGATCTGCGCTTTTAATACATGTTGCAGGAAAGCTGATGATGCAAGAAATCTAGTATGATTGCTTAGATACACGCGGAAAACGTGATTTGGCTCAGGATTGCCTATTTTTCATTAATTCCAGGGTTTCCTATATTAATTTATCTATTTTGATGTTATGTCGTTTTGAAACAATTGTTGACTATTATTTGGAATTTTTGTATGACAATTTAGTCTTGAATGAAATTTGAATTTAATCTATATTGTCACATAGCGTTATGAAGTTTTGAGCAATTTGTTCGTCTCATCCCGATATTTCGGCCATCGGTTGGGGTGTGACACCGGTAGACCAGCGCCACTTAATCACCAAACATCATATTCCGATGGCGGTTAGTCCAAAGAGAAGAATGATTCATCTGCTTGAAGATTAAAAATAATGGCCACCAAAAGTTATCATCAGATTTCCTTGGTAATTTTGAAATCATCCGTCTTCGGAGTTAGTCACTAATTCCTAATATCTTACCAAACGTTTTGAACGTTTTCAGTTCCTCACTGGTACCAATGACTGCTAATCCAGCTAACTGTTCCATTAACGGAGATCAGGACTCTAACCCTTAAGCATCAATCTGTATCATGATCTGAATAATCGGAACTTCCTGTGATCACAGAATCCCAAATGGATAATCTCTTTCGTCAGCAACTGGTACACTTCTTTGTCTGGAAGATCCGATCCCATAAATCATCTTCCTTAATCATGGTACCGCGTACAACCTGGGACAACTGAAACTAAAAAGCATCCTTATCTCCTGGCGGTTACTCCAGTCAATAATTCATATGCAAAGCAGAGTTAAAGATAGGCAGTCGTGTGTGCTTCCAAACCATACGCGCGACTCAGGTGTCAATCCACAACCATGACCACAGAATTTGATAAACAACTCCTCCAAGACTCAGTTATGTAACCACCTGCTTTCAAACTAGACATCAACTTGATCAATTTACAAATGAATCTCAAATCAGATTTCCCGGTTAATCTGTAGTCGGAAACCACCCGAATACTGTTGCAGTGTCACGAATTTCAAAAATGCAGGAATCTTCATAAGATGATAATTTTTTATTCCCACTCATTTTTGTAAATTCTGACCATACCAGTTTTTTCACTGAAATTCTCCCTCAAATCCGAAATTTTCAGTATTTAACAAATGCGGAATTTACTTTAAGGCCCATCGGTAGTCTTCAACCCTAATGATCACCAAATTGCTTTGGTATCAATGACTACCCTCTCATTCAACCATCTCTAACCTCATCATCTCAGCCTCTCTCTAAGGCCTCCGACGGTGTCCCCGAATAGTCAGTATCGAACGTTAAATTTTCGAAAAAATTCTATCACCAAATTTTTTCTGGACATCCGTCTCATCAAACCGAGCAATAAATTTTTTTCAATACCCTTTTTTAGGCATCCTGACAAGTTCGGGCGAACTTAATCAGTTTGTGACAAGTTCGGGCTAACTTGGTTGGCCACCACCAAGTTCGGGCGAACTTGCATGAATAAGACAAGTTCGGGCGAACTTGTACTTAATTTCAAAGAAAATCAGTCAAGTTCGGGCGAACTTGAGAGAAATCTTGAAAAACCTTGTCAAGTTCGGGCGAACTTGACCTCACAGGTCAAGTTCGGCCGAACTTGGTCTCCCAAATCAGCCTTTTTTCATATTTTTCGATCCAAAATCCTTATTTCTTTGAATTTCGAGATGATTCCACCATAGATCTGGTCGAAAATGGTTTTCTAACAATCCTATCCGCTCAATTTTAGATTTTGTCCGTGGATTGTATGTTTATTTGATGATTTACGTCTAAAACCCCTTCTAATGTCCATAAATGTCCAAATTCATGAGCGTATGTGATAACCATAGCTCTGATACCAATTGTAGGTCCGTGATCAGGCGGTTCTAGACGGAAGTTGGTGGATAAACGTAAACTGATCCGGTAGAATGTTATTAAGAATGGAGTAGACGTAGAATGCAGCGGAAGTCTTCATTCATACCGTAAGAGTATACATCTTTATAAGTCCAGCTGCCGGAGTTCCTGGAGAGAATCCGGCAGCACCTCCCCGTAGGGATGCCAAAAACTTGTAAATGACAAATGAACACACACCACCTATTAATAGGGAAAGAGCCAAGTTTGCTTGACATGTGCATATGAGGTGAAGTTCGGGCGAACTTGTCTATCATATGACAAGTTCGAGCGAACTTGACCTCCACAGGTCAAGTTCGAGCGAACTTGTTCCCTTTTACACTAAAATCTCTGTATTTCGGTCGTGTGTTCGATTCTAACCTATACAATATTCAACACACGCTCTATCTAGCCTATTCGACAAGTGACGAACACCAGGTGCACCATTTGCCCCCGGAATAGTGTCAGGCAGCTGGCCTGGCACTCCCCAATTGGACCAACCGTTTATTATTTGTTTACGCTGTAAAATTACGAGTTTGCCCCCACTTTAAAATTACGATGTTGCCTCGGCTCAAAATAAAATTACGCTTTTGGCCCCAGCCAAAAATTACGATTTTGCCCATGACCCTATTGGACCAGCCGTTTGACCTGACACTCTCCCATTGGACCAGCCGTTTATTATTTGTTTACGCTGTAAAATTACGGGTTTCCCCCGGAATAGTGCCAGGCCGTTTATTATTTGTTTATTAAACAGTGCTTTTATAATAAAAAATGGAATAGTGCCAGGCAGTTGGCCTGACACTTCCCTATTGGACCAGCCGTTTGATTTGGCACTCTCCCATTGGACCAGTCGTTTATTATTTGTTTACACTGTTTGCCCCTGGAATAGTGTCAGGTAGCTGGCCTGGCACTCCCCCATTGGACCAACCGTTTATTATTTGTTTACGCTGTAAAGTTACGGGTTTGCCCCCACTTTAACATTACGATGTTGCCCCTGGCTCAAAATAACGCTTTTGGCCCCAGCCAAAAATTACGATTTTGCCCATGACCCTATTCGACCAGCCGTTTGACCTGACACTCTCCTATTGGACCAGCCGTTTATTATTTGTTTACGCTGTAAAATTACGGGTTTCCCCCGGAATAGTGCCAGGCCGTTTATTATTTGTTTACGCTATAAAATTACGGGTTTGCCCCCACTTTAAAATTACGATGTTGCCTGCTCAAAATAAAATTACGCTTTTGGCCCCAGCAAAAAATTATGATTTTGCCCATGACTCGAAATTACAATTTCGCCCTCGGCTTAAAATTACGTTTTCACCCCTGTTCAAATAAAAAAATATGCTCTCGCCCCCACCTTAAAATTACGATTCTTCCCCGTTTAAAAAAATTATGATTTCGGCCTCAGTTAAAAATTACGTTTTTGCCCATGTTCAAAATAAATTTACATTTTTTGCTTCAACTCAAAATTACGATTATGCCCTCGGTTCAAAATAAAAATGTGGTTTTGCCTCCGGCCTAAAATTACGGTTGTGTCTTCCTGGTTTCAATTTCCAGTATTGGCATCACTTTAGCTTTTGGGAAATTACGATTTTACAACAGTAAAAAAATATAACTTTCTATTGGTTATAAATTACAGTATTGTCATTGTTTTAGTTTTTTACCAAAACTATAAAAGTGTTATGTATTGGTTTACTCTATTTAATTGTTTTATGTGTCAATGAGCTAACACTCGCTTATTATTCGACTATCGCGGACGGCGCATCTAACTAGTTTTATTGAAAAAAAATGTAGAATGTATTTATTTTAATTTATGAGTGGGAAAATGAAAAGAAAACGAAATAGACAAAAAGGAGAATGTAGACATGTCTATAGTCTGATAGATGCATGTGATATTGCAATAAATGTGGGGCAAACATCCAAAGGCTCCACCAGCTTCAACACAAAAAAACCATTGGCACGAGGGTCCCTTTATGCATCCCGTGATCGTGTACGACTTCTATTCATAATTTTAGAAGGATCAATAATATATTAATATATGAGATGATACGATTATATATGACTCAGTGAGAAATATTTTTATAATAATAATAATCGATTATCGACTTTTATTGACAAAGACAAGACCTTTTTGTGTTCACGTCTCATAAGTGACAGAATTAAAGAAAGTTCGCCGTTCTAAATTAATTATGTTTTGGTTTTTGGGGTCCGGATCAAATACAAAGTCTTCTAAAAATAAGAAGTCGTAAGAAGGGTATCAAAAAGACTCTGATTGATCTCATTTAATCGGTATTGGAATCGTCTCATCGAACTCTACGATGTGAGATTTTAGATTTTTGTTTTAGATATCTAACTTGTAGATTTTAGACTTATTGTTTACATTATTGTGTCTTTTTATTTATCATCGTGTCTTTTATATATTTGCGTCATTGTATTTTTGTGACTCATTGTGTTATATTTTTCAGCATTAAGTTATATTTTTCGGCATTATGTTATATTTTACTCGACATTGTGTTATATTTTACGATATACATTTCTTACTTTTACTTTTACTTTTAGGATCCTTTATAAATAACTTAAATTTAAGTATCTTAAAGGTTTTTCATTGGATTGAATTTTAGTATCTTAAAGGTTTTCGATTGTGTTTTTTTTCTTTCTAGATTGTTGCTTAATAATAAAAACAAGTAAACAAATAAATGAATAATGACTTAAATTTAACAACTAAAATAAATAATATGGCTTGAACTAGGTGATGTATTTATTTAGTGATTGTCTTATTGACACATGCGAAATTAAAAGATTACTTGTTACATGTGGAACCATAATTTAAAGATTAGTCCTTATCTTTTAAATATACTGTCTTTTAAATTAAATTACATGATGATAAATTAAAAGTAAAACTTTAGATTGTCCATACATATGAGTTGAAATTAAGATGAGTTTGAGCTTTGAAAAAATACGTGTAAGCCAAGTTCGAGCTTTAGACATAGAGGTCGAATTCTCTTAAATTAAGTGAGTCACGCTTGAATTTATGTGGACTCAACTTGGTTAGTTTACACCCAACCTTAGAACATGACAACATTGAACTATTCGTGTAATTTGATGAGTTACTCCTATTGCTAAATGATTTTTATAAAAAAACCTTTTATGTTAGATTTGATAGGATTCGGCCGATTTAAATCGCTAGGAGCCTATGATCACTAGTATTAGAGCTACGGTGTAATTCAATATTTATCTGGTCTTATTAGTCGTCCAGTCTTTTCATGGTTCAATGATAAGGTGGATCTTATCAATCTTAGAGTTGAGGAGATGTTTGTTGAGTGTAAATCCAAGTCCCTTTGTAAACTAGGTTTACAACAAATTTCGAGTTGTTTATGTCATTTCAAAAGGTTGCTATTCTTATGAGTTTATAGTATTTTCAAAACAAGTTTCATAATATTAGATAAAAATCAAAGGACATTGATGAAAAGCCACCAAACATAGCTGTGTCATTTTTTTTTACAAAATCTCCAACGCTCAATATTGTTCTCGTCTATACTAATCCAATAAAAATAAGGCTATGACTAGCATTAGAGCTATTGTGTAGTTCAATATTCATGATTTCATGTGTTCTTCTCAGTCATCTAGTCTTTTCATGGTTCGATAATTAAAATGGGCTTAAGCCTTAACTGGTGGAAATTAATGAAAAATAATATTATATTAATGATTAATATAATAATTATTTAGTGATTAAAGCAATTGAATGAGAGATCATAAGCTTTAATTATGTGTTGGAACCTTAATGTGTGGGGAATTGTGTTTGTCCCACATTGGTGGAGAGATAAATCTTTTGTAGATTTATAATTAGAATTCTCTAGATGAATGTATTCTTGTGTGACAACTCACACCCAGTGGCAGCCAGGAGGGTGCGAAGCACCCAACACGCGCTCGCGCCCGGGCACGGGACTGGGACGAGGGCGATGGGCGCAATGTGCCGCTTTGATGGTTCACTTTGCACGCTCGCATCGCCGCTTAGAGCCGCCTTTAGTATTTTTTTTAGATGGGTCTTGGTGTGGTCAGCTAGAGACTTTTCGAGTTCCTAACTGACAAGTGATTAAGTCTCAGAATTCATTGTGTAATTGAATTCTAGAGGTTAATTTTATTGAATTCTGTATTCAATAGGGACTTATCACTTCAAATTATGTTCAGTTGTTATATACAAAGCTTTGTGCTTTGTTTTAGATACCAGAACTCAGAAATCGTATGATTGATACAACACACACAAACGAATTCCCTAAATTCGATTCTCTGCGCACTCTTGTTTCAGGTATACTTTCGGGTGCTAGGCTAATCCTGGCAGTACAATCTGCTTAGGCTGTTGTACCCTGGGAAGCAGACGGGTTCACCTGGGGGGCCCGAAATCTGTTTTAAAGGAAGAGTGATCTTCACGTGCCTCAGTCACCATTTGTTTTCGTGTTCCTTTATTTCTTTGTAATCTATTTTTCTATAGTTTACATTTCTTTGTATTTCCTTTTTTTGGCTTTAGCCATTTTGTGTATTGTAATCAGAATTATGATTAATAAAATTGCTATTTTATTTATTTTGTGAACGAATGTCCTACATTGACTTGTTGAGATAGGAAGAACGGTAATCTTGTGAGATATTATTGGATGTGAGGTCTTATAAAATATAGAGTTGAAGGGAAGGTTTGTTGAGTGTAAATCCAAGTCCCACCTTGAGTTTGATAAGTCACTTTCTTGTAAACTAGGTTCAAAACAAATTTCGAGTTGTTTAAGTCATTTCAAAATGTTACTTGCTATTCTTTATGAGTTTATAGAATTTTCAAACCAAGTTTCAAAAATTTTTTTTAGATAAAAGTCAAAATGACATTGATGAAAAGCCACCAAACATAGCCTTGTCCTCGATTTTTTTTTTCAATTTTATTTTAAAAGGTCACCAGCGGTCAACACCGTTTTCGTTTATAATAAACTAGTGAAATTCCCTCACGCTTCGCAACGGGCATTCAGTCGGTATTGGTTCGATTCGTTACGGTAGCAGCACTTACTATAGTAATCAAAAGAGGAAACCATACATCGATAAAAAACAATGAAAACAAATATCGATAGATGTACTAATGCTGTTTAGTTGACATCGGTCCGGTGTGTCCTATGTTCATTTTTTCCAACATTACGATATAAATTTTATTGTGTCGTTATCGTGCCAAATCGAACTGAAACCGAATGAACAACATATGTATCGAAACCGGTATTTATTTCATCGTTTTTGCTTTCGATAAACTGACATTGTATAGTTGTCATACCGTGCCGAATCGAACCAATCAACATTAGTACTAGTAGGCAATCATTTTCATGGTTTCTCGTTTGACAATGGATATCGTGCCAGTAGTGAACCGAAGCGAACAACATTTGTTTTGGTACCAGTATTTATTTTTATTGTTTTTTCTTTTGAGAAATAGACACTGAATCGCTACCGTTACCCTATAAAAAGTATAGGTGGCGGTACCAGTATTCATTTTTATGGTTTTCGGTTTCAAAGTTTTTTCATTTCTACAACTCTGCCAAGTGCATGTATCATACCGGTAGTGTAACAAACCAAACTGATACCGATCCAATGCTGGTATCGTACCTTCAAATGTTAAAAATTAAACATAGATGTGGAATTAGTTTTTTAAGTTAGAATCAAAGTAATTAAAATACTATTAAAATTTAGAAAACAAATACTTAAAAAGTTGGAGTTATTTTAAGTTCAAAGAAAATTAAATAATAATTAAAATACTATTAAAATTAAAAAAACAAATACTTAAAAAATTAGATTTGTAATTAAAATACTATTAAAATTTTAAAAATAAATACTTAAAAAATTAGAGTTATTTTAAGTTCAAGTAAGATTAAATAATACGTAAAATATTATTAAAATTAAAGGAACAAATACAAGTTACTATTCATTATCATTTTGGTTTAATATGTATAAATTTGGTTTAATATGTATAAATAAATATAAATATAATAAATCCAGTCAAAAAAGGTATTGGATATAATTACCCATGGTGTTCGCAAGCAAAAGATAAAACCCAAAAATAAAGTTATGATATGCCAAAAAGAATATTGTCGAATGTTTTACATAGATCGAAAGCCATAACAACGAATAACAAAACCGGTTATGATAATATCGATACATGTGTCGTTGTTGTTCGGTCTATATGAATTTTGTATGTTCGTTAGTTGTACCATAAGGACATCAACACATGTTTTATATTGATCAAAATTATAATAATGAATACCAGAACCAATGTTGTTCGGTCAGTACTGGTTCCAAACTTCCAGTTTTTTACAGTATCAATACTAGGTATTGTTTATGAAACCAAAAAAATGCACAACTTCATTTCCAATAAAAATTATATTAGAACGTGGAGAAAAAAATAAACACAACTGCATATTTTAAAAAATAAATGGGGTAACTTTGTAGAAATGTAACCAAATTTGTCAACCATTCCAATTAAGTCATTGAAATTATTTTATCTCTCTAAAAACATTGAAGTTTCATTTATTGTTCTAATATTATGTGATTATCAGGTTGTCATGTTATTAATGATCTTGTGTCAAATTTCATTAAATTTATAAAAAAAAATGTGATAAATATAACTAATTACATGGATTTTTCGAGTTTTTTTTATTACAAATAGATGTGAGTGAAAAAATTATTTGCCAAACATGGTTTTTTTTCTATTTCTTAGACTTCCTATTTGCTCTATTTTTTGATAGATTTTTGGGTGGGAGGGATTATTGGTTTATCCTTGATTTGCCGGTGTTACCGGTTTTTTCGGAAAGAATACGTCGAAGCTGTTCCTTGACGACAAGTTTGGAATAGTTAGGGATTTTAGCTTGAAACGTTTCTTCACGGAGAGAAATATATCATCAGGTTTAAGGATATAACAAGTTTATAAATTAGTTAAAAGAATAATTTTGAATTAGTTAAGATAATTAATAAAAAATAAGGAAATAAAAAACCTATAATTAGTTTAAGTTTAAAAGTAAGAGAAAAATAACATTAACCTAGCGACATGCTAATTACACTATTAGAACATTATATTAAAGTTTAGTTACTTTAGAGTGATTAAAAAAATCTTGGATGACTTAACTAAAACATTTAACAAACTTGATTATATTTGTGTAGCTTTTTTTTCTAAAATAAATAGGTTAAAAAGGCTGATTTTAAAACTTAAAAAAAGTCACTTAAGTAATTGTTCATAACAATTTCAATTTGTTAATAATATAATATAATGTAATTAGTGGAATTCCTCTACGCGTTGTGGTGGTATATAAACAATACAAAAAAAATTACATACTTACGTGAAGAGGTGGAAATTTGGTCGTTATCAGTTCGATTTGTTATGGTAATAACACTCGATATATAAACAGAAAGAGAAAACATAAAAAATAAAAGTCGTGATATGCCTAAAAGGATACTGACACATAATTTACTTTCATTGAAAACCAAAAAAGTGAATATCGACACTAGTTCCGATAAGACTGATATCAGTACCTATGTTGGTAGTATTGGTACACTGTCATGAGTATCATTACCGATATTCGTTTTAAGGCGTTTGATCAATATAAAACTCGTTCCAACTTTCTTTTGAGCTTATCGAGTGCCGGTATTGTAGTGTTACCGTAATGAATGTGTATATATTATTACTCTTATAACAATATCTATTACAATATCAATAACTATTAATATGTTTGATTATTATTTCACACACTGTCTCATGAATCACTGCCTCCAGATGGAAAACAAGGTTTACAGTAGATTAAAAACAGTAAAATATCCGTAAAGAAATTCGGACGATTAGGTTAAATAGATGTGACAACGTCAAGAAGGCTAATTTTTGTACATGCTAGTGTGATGAGTTGGATTGTTCTATTTAAGTTTCGATCATTTGTATAATCTCGAATATGTGACACGACACCTTGTAGGTGTTTAAGTCAATGTTCTTACATCACATGTATTTCATGACTTCGTATACAACTACTTATCTTAATATCCTTCATTAAAGATGTCTGACTTAACTATGTTTTAATTTTTGGACCGAAATGACACGTTTTCAGTATGTGAGAGAGAAAACTGGTACATTTTTTGAAATTGGACTGAAATGACAAAAATAAACAAACCAAATGGAGGAAAATGTTAACTCAAAAAAATATTACATATGAGTCTTTGAGATAGTCTTATTTCATATCAACTAGAATAGTACTATGTATAGTAAAAAGCTTGGACAGTGAACAATTTCAAACGTTTGATTGTTTATAACTATTTTTAAGGATATTTTGTTATTCTCTTTTAACTTTTAGAGCACAATGCATGTTTGAATAAATTTCAAAGTGCGACATACTTATTTTTATCTACGTCTCAATATATATTTTACTCAAAACAAGTTGTGAATAATATTACAAATGTTCAAATACATATCATCAAAGCTACCCTGCGGTTTAATGTTTTGTTATATAAGATGACGGCGTTTACCCCTTTTCGTTCTTTTAAAATACAATAGATGTTTTATAGATTTTCGAATATATCGTTGTGGCGTGCTTATTTTTATCTACGGCTCGATAAAAGTTTTATAAAAAATGAACAAGTCAAATATAATTGTTTTTTTTTGTTCTTTAACATGACAAACTGAACCGATACCGTCTAAACGCCATCGATATCAATCAATATTCTTTTTTTATGGTTACCGAACCGATTACGACCAAAAAACATCAGTACCTGTATTATCTGAACTGGTACTAGTATTTATTTTTATGGTTTTTAACTTATCTAAAACATGCGACGTTGTCATTTTAAGCATTTCTCTTTCGATTGCTATACCAATTAACGGTATCATACCGGAACCGTAATGGTCAGGATCCATACAATCGAATGTTTGCCGCAACGCGTAGGGAATCCCACTAGTTAGTATATAAAAGGGTATAGGTTATATAGTAAATATTTTAATAGGGTTAATAGTTTACCACCTGCTAGCAGTTGACACCAGAGCACATGTCACATAATATGGGTCATACATGTCGTATAATAGATGAAAAAAAGTATAGGGCTGTGTCGGTCATATCACCTAAGTCCTTTCTTCTTAAAGTGGTGCTTTTGTACATGCCATATGATATGGCGAAACACCATCACATCCGGCCGTACAATCATCTTAGCCCTCTTATACATATTTGCCTTCTCATACGTGCCAAGCCCATATCAGCCCTGCCATGCAATTGTTGCGACCCTCCTCTCTAGCCACCGTTCTTGTCTCAAAACCACCATGAGGGTCGTCCCTCGGTATCCTTGAGAACTAAGAGGGCTTAGGCGAGTGGGAAAAAATGAGCCCAAAGGCAATTATCGCCCCTTTGCCAATTTACCGCCCCTTTATTTTCAGACATTCAGCCTTTGTATATTTTAATGAGCTTAAATTCTATAACATTATTGAGTTTAGTTGGGTTAAATGAGAACTGAATTTTATTTGTTTATATGAACCTAAACTAAAAATATAAGGTTTTACCTTTAGAATTTAATTAAATGTTTTGTTTAAAAAATATAAAATGTTTTGAAAATTTTAGGCCACATAGAGAAACGGACCCTAAACGATCGCCCACCTTGCCTCTCTCCGTCGTCCATCAAATTTTTTGTTTTTATCTTTTAAAACACAAAAGGCAATCATAAAAACCAATAATTTGTTTGGTTTGATATATAATTTTTTTGTTTTTTAACTATTTAACTAAAATTTAATTTAACTATAAACCTTTTTGTTCTTTAACATGACAAAATGAACTGATACCGTCTAAACGCCATCGGTATCAATCAATATTCTTTTTTTATGGTTACCGAACCGATAACGACCAAAAAACATCAGTATTAGTATTTCCGAACTGGTACTAGTGTTTATTTTTATGGTTTTTAACTTATGTAAAACACGCGACGTTGTCATTTTAAGCATTTCTCTTTCGATTGCTATACCAATTAACGGTATCATACCGGAACCGTAATGGTCAGGATGGATACCAATCGAATGTTTGCCGCAACGCGTAGGGAATCCCACTAGTTAGTATATAAAAGGGTATATGTTATATAGTAAATATTTTAATAGGGTTAACAGTTTACGACCTGCTAGCAGTTGACACCAGAACACATGTCACATAATATGGGTCATACATGTCGTATAATAGATGAAAAAAAAAGTATAGGGCTGTGTCGGTCATATCACCTAAGTCCTTTCTGTTTAAAGTAGTACTTTTGTACATGCCATATGATATGGCGGAACACCATCACATCCGGCCGTACAATCATCTTAGCCCTCTTATACATATTTACCTTCTCATACGTGCCAAGCCCATATCAGCCCTGCCATGCAATTGTTGCGACCCTCCTCTCTAGCCACCGTTCTTGTCTCAAAACCACCATGAGGGTCGTCCCTCGGTATCCTTGAGAACTAAGAGGGCTTAGGCGAGTGGGAAAAAATGAGCCCAAAGGCAATTATCGCCCCTTTGCCAATTTACCGCCCCTTTATTTTCAGACATTCAGCCTTTGTATATTTAATGAGCTTAAATTCTATAACATTATTGAGTTTAGTTGGGTTAAATGAGAACTGAATTTTATTTGTTTATATGAACCTAAACTAAAAATGATAAGGTTTTACCTTTAGAATTTAATTAAATGTTTTGTTTAAAAAATATAAAAATGTTTTGAAAATTTTAGGCCACATGAGAAAACGGACCCTAAACGATCGCCCACCTTGCCTCTCTCCGTCGTCCATCAAAATTTTTGTTTTTATCTTTTAAAACACAAAAGGCAATCATAAAAACCAATAATTTGTTTGGGTTGATATATAATTTTTTTGTTTTTTAACTATTTAACTAAAATTTAATTTAACTATATACCTTTTTGTTCTTTAACATGACAAAATGAACTGATACCGTCTAAACGCCATCGGTATCAATCAATATTCTTTTTTTATGGTTACCGAACCGATAACGACCAAAAAACATCAGTATTAGTATTTTCCGAACTGTACTAGTGTTTATTTTTATGATTTTTAACTTATGTAAAACACGCGACGTTGTCATTTTAAGCATTTCTCTTTCGATTGCTATACCAATTAACGGTATCATACCGGAACCGTAATGGTCAGGATGGATACCAATCGAATGTTTGCCGCAACGCGTAGGGAATCCCACTAGTTAGTATATAAAAGGGTATAGGTTATATAGTAAATATTTTAATAGGGTTAATAGTTTACCACCGCTAGCAGTTGACACCAAGCACATGTCACATAATATGGGTCATACATGTTGTATAATAGATGAAAAAAAGTATAGGGCTGTGTCGGTCATATCACCTAAGTCCTTTCTTCTTAAAGTGGTGCTTTTGTACATGCCATATGATATGGCGAAACACCATCACATCCGGCCGTACAATCATCTTAGCCCTCTTATACATATTTGCCTTCTCATACGTGCCAAGCCCATATCTGCCCTGCCATGCAATTGTTGCAACCCTCCTCTCTAGCCACCGTTCTTGTCTCACAACCACCATGAGGGTCGTCCCTTGGTATCCTTGAGAACTAAGAGGGCTTAGGCGAGCGGGAAAAAATGAGCCCAAGGCGATTATCTCCCCTTTGCCAATTTACCGCCCCTTTATTTTCAGACATTCAGCCTTTGTATATTTTAATGAGCTTAAATTCTATAACATTATTGAGTTTAGTTGGGTTAAATGAGAACTGAGTTTATTTGTTTATATGAACCTAACCTAAAAATGATAAGGTTTTACCTTTAGAATTTAGTTAAATGTTTTATCTAAAAAAAAAATGTTTTGAAAATTTTTGGGCCCATGAGAAAACGGACCCTAAATGATCGCCCACCTTGCCTCTCTCCGTCGTCCATCAAAATTTTTGTTTTTATCTTTTAACACACAAAAAGCAAGCATAAAAACCAATAATTTGTTTGGGTTGATATATTATTTTTTGTTTTTTTAACTATTCAACTAAAATTTAATTTAACTATATAACTTTTAAAATGGTTTTTCCTTTTTGTTATCTAACTAAAATTAAATAAAAAACCAATAAATCGAACATATTTTGAACATGTTAGGATTATATTAGGTTTTCTATTTCTATTTGTTATAACGAGTGCACCAAAAACGTTATGTTTCTACTTGTTGTAACGCGTGGGTTAGTTAAACTAGTCATTTATATAATAACAATAATATTTAAATTTGAGAGAAAAAATTTGATGTTAGAACATGACATTTTTAAAATCATTTATTAAAATAAGAATAAGTATAATAAAAAAAATATTTACTTTTAGACTAAGGTTATATCGTTAGTAGTTTCTATATTTGGCGGGTCCAAACTAACAACTTCCCCAAACTCAATCACTACATACACATGCACTTTTTCATCTCATCTGAATCACCATATTCAAATCCACTTCTATCCATACAAACCCTAATCTCATCATCACCATCGTACATTGGCACGATCCACTCGTCAGGTTCGCGATGACGATTCTATACACACTGGTGGCGCGAGGATCGGTTGTGTTGGCCGAGTTCAGCGCAACGTCCACGAATGGCAGCACCATCGCTAGGCAGATTCTTGATAAGATCCCCGGGAACAATGATATGAATGTTTCATACTCGCAAGATCGGTATATATTTCATGTTAAGCGTACCGATGGCCTCACTGTTTTATGTATGGCTGATGATGTTGCTGGAAGTAAGCCATAACCATTTTTGTTAATCTTGTGTTACGTTTGTTCGATTCAAAATATTGTTGTTTGTTTATTACGGATTAGGTCATTGTTTTTGTGTTTTGAAATTTTCATGTGAGGTTGTGATTATGTGACAGATATCATTGAAATATGATATGAAATTCATTTGGTTTTAACAACCTAGGGTTCTTAGAGCAACATTTTTATATATGTATGATAGGTAATTTGGTTTTGTGTATAGTTTAAATCTGAATCTAGAGTGTATGCATGTATTAGAACATCAGGTTACAAACCAATGTATCAGGGGCGTACCCACCCTAAGCCAAGGGTGGGCGGGCACACCACATGAAAAAAAATTAGTGTTATTTTTCGCCGGAAATCCCGACCGCACCCCTTAGAATTTTTCACCCGCACCACTTAAAAAAATTCAACCGCCCCACTTAGAAAAAAAATATTTATTAAATACTTATTGACCTTAATTATTTAACCAATCAAAGCTAATCTGCAATCTATTTTTATTAACCCAAACCCAACCTAAAGAAATTTGAACTAAATAAAATAACCAAACCCATCCACCCATTCCAATTCCAAATCTCGACCCTAAAAAATCTCCAAGTGACTTGATGCCACTGCTCACGACCGGACGACTTTTTTGCCAGAAAAACAAAATTCCAGCTGGACCAACCTATATTACGCTAGAATTCCGATATAGAAGTAGTATTGTTTCTTTTTTTTTATGTGATGATTAGGAGAAAATATAGATGTTTTAGGGTTTAGTCTTTTTATATTTTTTGATGTTCTATACTTATAGTTAAATAATTTTGTTGTTTTATATATAGCTTTGTTTGTTTAAATGATTAGTTACAAGTAATCAACATTTATATTAGGGCTTGAATGTTTGAAAATAAAATTGAAATTATGGACTGTGGTTGAGCATAATTGTTTATTTTGTTTAAGCGTTTAGTGTTGTTTTATGAACTTATGGAGCAAATTATATGCGTTAGGAACAATACGTAAGAATGTAATGAACTTATAGCGTGTTTAGTATCTTTAGATGATGTTTTGGATATATTTCAAAAAAAGAAAACCGCTAGGGCACAATTTTAGATACGTTTGTAATATGTAATGACGTTTGACGTGTTTTTGATGATTTTATAAATTTTAGTTTGATGTTCTTTTGTCTTACATGATCCGGCCCGACAAGGCCCGCTATGAACCGATATTTTTATATAGCTAGGGGCCTAAAATCTTTGAAAATATTCCGCATCCTTGGAAAAAATTTCTGGGTCCGCCACTGCCATGTATTACATATGATTAAATAAAGGAAATATTAAATAGTTACTTATGACGATTTAGGAAATTATAAAACGATATTTTGATAAAAACATGTTGAAGTTACGTATAATAAAGTACTTTAAGTAGCTTTTTTAGATTAAGAAATAGAATTAGGAACGGGTGGAATAAGGGAAGTGGTGAAAAGAATGTTGGGCTCAGAGAATTATGACACGTGACGCAACCAGTTATTTATTTATTAGGTATGGATTTAATATTGAATAAAACTATCCAAATTATATTGAATTATCAAATTATATTGCTATGTCAATCATATGAATTACATATTTTTTGTTAAATTTTATACAAATTGGCTAGAATATCAACAAAATTACTGATATTCTTTAAAAAGAACAGTTTTGAAGCCTTGAAGGGATAAACCATTTTTATGATATTGAGCTAAATGTGGCTATGAATGATGAAGCTTAAAGTTGAATCTTTTCATGGCACCTTATTTATATGAATAATCAGCATTAATGGTTTGCACAATATGTGTAATATTGGTTATATTGTATATTTTACAGGACGGATTCCTTTTTCGTTTCTTGAAGACATTCATCAGAGATTTGTTAGGACTTATGGTCGAGCAGTTCTATCGGCCCAGGCTTATGGCATGAACGATGAGTTTTCAAGGGTTCTGAGCCAACAAATGGAGTATTACTCAAACGATCCCAATGCGGATAGGATGAACCGTTTAAAAGGTGAAATGAGTCAGGTGAGTTTGAAATCTAGCTTGTAATATTTGCTTCATCTTGCTTGAAACACTGCATATATATGTTAACGCATATTATAATTTATGAATAGGTACGGAATGTGATGATACAAAATATCGACAAAGTTCTAGAGAGGGGTGATCGGCTAGAGTCACTTGTGGATAAAACTGCCACAATGCAAAATAATACATTTCGCTTCAAAAAGCAGTCTCGCAGATTCAGGAATACAATGTGGTGGCAAAACGTCAAACTCATGTATTTTCTCTCAACTAAGCTTCACAAAATGGTCGGGTCGGGTAATGGGTCAACCCAGTTGGGGCCAAACTGGGTTCATGTCAAATTGGGCCGTTTCAAAAAAGTCACTGTTTCAGATCAAAACGGATCCTGACCAAAATGCACTCCCCTTGAAATGGGTTGTTTTAGAAAAAAGGTATCAAAATGGCTTTTTAATTCTCGAGTCGAACACGCTTTATCTAAGAAACCATCAATGTTTGAAAATTTTGATTCAAGGTTAAACGGGTTAACGTCTAGATAAGGTTGTCCGTGACCAGCTGATGTTGAACTAAAATGCAGGGTTGGATTTGTATGTCTTCTGCTGGTGATTGTATATGTTATTGTGGCGTATATATGCGGCGGACCTGCACTTCCTGCTTGTTTTTAAGTTGAAGACCGGAACTAAACAATTTTGATTCATGATTCTCACATTACTTCAATCATTTATTGGTTGCTACTTTTGATTGAAATGAGTTGATTTCTTATATTCAAGCAATCATAGATTTATTTATTCTTTTGTTATAAGAATTCGATTATTTTTCGTCATATACCAAGAAATAAAATTTATTCTCCAGTAACTTTAATAGCTTGATAAGTGTTTCAACAAAGCAATTTATAGTTGCTAGACGGTCCATTGAACGAATGGTTAACAATCTTGTGAACGAATAGTTATCTAAACTTGTAAGTTGTGACTTCGATAGCCGTTGCTTCCAAAAGTCCCACCACGAATGGTCAGGGGATCGGATGCACCAGAACTAGTGACGGTTCAACGAGTTGGTATGACCCGGGCTAACACAAGAAAGTATTCAGTGAGTAATGCAAGTAACTCTTGTATCCAATGTCCAACAACCGATTACAAGTGTTCATTATATAGAAGTATTCAAACCCTCAAATTCTAAACAAATACATGGTTCTTCCCCTCATCCGTATCATTTTCGTTGTCTTTTTCTTATCCAAAACTTGGTAGAGTCGTTCTATAAATCTCGTGTCTTCAAACAAATCGTCAAGTAGATCCTACAAAATAAGACATACGTTATTAGTTGACCCGTTTAAACACTTTTAAACTTTTCTAAATATTTACCAATCTATTAAAGTTTATCCAACCCATTTTGACCCGTTCGAACTTAAAGTTGAATGTTTTAGGTCGATTAAGTGTGTTCGGGTCATTTTGACCCATTTAAACTAAAGGGCTAAAGGCTAGATCGTTTATGCTTTTAAACTTGTCTAAAACATTCACCAATCTACAAGATTTACCAAATGGCAAAATGACCTGAACACGTCCACTTTTAGACTATTAAAGTTCATCCGGCCCATTTTGACACGCTTAAACTTAAATTTCGATGTTTTCGGTCTATTAAGTGTATTCGGGTCATTTTGACCAATTTAAACCAAAAGATAGATCATTCAAGTCTTCATTTACACACTTAAATATACCTATATATATATATACACAAATGCCTAATGCACACACTTAAAACAGACTAAAGCTACTAAACTAACATCTACCATTATAAGATAAGGTAGTTTTACCTTTTGTATCTACAACCGCAGGAATTAAACTTTCACCGTGATGAGTCCACTCTGTGTACGTCCGGCAGATGCCATATGCATTCATATGACTTTTCATTTGTCTGAAAGGTATTACGAGAGTATTCGACATGTAGCACACGCACATCTAACATAGCCTCTGCAATCGACATGTTCTTTACACCTCTCGATAAAAGACTTGAGTCCTTCCTGGTACTCATTTGATCTACGGTTTGGATTGATAAGCCAGCTTTTATCGACAGACATGATTATGCAACTGAAACATAACTTAGGGTTTAAGGTATCCACTTATTAGATGATTATTGACAATTGAAGAGTAGGCTGCTAAACCCATTTTTTGAATACTTTATCTGATATATGAATGTGTATTACATAGTTGTTTGTTTAAGAAAAATTAGGCAGCGTTTCCCCTAAGCTCCCAAGTATATATAATAGAAATATATACCTGAGTAATTTCAATTTCGAGCGCGTATTTCTAAATCACGCATATACAATCACACCCACACACATGATTATACATAAATACGCACAAATACATATACCTACATACACACATGCATATACACCCATACACATCCATTCATACATACGCACATACATATACGTACACACACATACATATACCTACATCCACGCATTCACATATATACTTACAGACACATACATATAGTCATGGCTGTAAAAATCCCAACTAGCATCCAATTAGTCATCGATTAATCGCTAGTAGGATGTTCACCTAGTAATTTTCCTTTAATCGGCCAATTAATCGCTAGATGGTCAACGGAGGCCCTAGCCAGTCCTAATCCGCCAAAAATCGACGGTTCTAGGCACATTCAGGCCATTTTCCGGCCAAACCTTGTAAATTTTAGTGATTAAACTTGTCTACTTAAAGAAAAGAGCCGATGAGGGGTGAAATCTCAGTTCTATTAATCCCGCTTAGACGCTAGTCCATACCTCACTGGCCAACTAGCGCCTAGCGATTCTTACAACATTGAATATAGTACATACATACCTACATATACATACATACCTTATACCTACATATGCACATTTACATACATACACATATATACTTACAAACACACATACATATAGTACATACACACATACATACCTACATATACATACATAACACATACACACCATACATATACCTACATACATATATGCACATACTTACACACATACATATACCTACATATACATACATAACACATACACACCATACATATACCTACATACATATATGCAAATACTTACATACACACATACATATACCTACATACACTTAAGGCCCTAAAACCCACGATACCTACATACATTTCAATTTCCTCAAATTTCATGAACTAATCTCAAAATTTTACCCAACTACCAACAATTAACGGCCTAAAAACGATTAACAAACAAGTAGAACTTACATGTAAAACAATTCTTCTGTGGTTGCAGGTTGTGGAGCGGCGGGTTTTAGGGTTTATATAACATGAGCCCAGCGATCCCCTTACAAATCAACGGCCTGCATTCAACCAGACCGGGCGTTCCGGATTATGGCCATTAGCGGCGATATATTGGATTAATGTCAGCGCTAATGACCATTATTCTTGTAGTTGCATGACGTCACGGAACCCGGTCACCTTCCGGGGCCGGTCTTGGCCATATTTCTCTTCCATGCTTTTCTTCTGACCCGCCCTTCTTGAGGTTACCTAGGGGTGTAAACGAGAGCCGAGCCGAGCCCGAGCTCGACATGTTTTTATAAAGCTCAAGCTCGGCTCGCAAATAAAATCCAAAGCTCGAGTTCGGCTCAACTCGGCTCGAGCTATTTTGAGAACAACCTTAGACGAGCTAAAAACTCAGCTCGAACTTGGTTCAGTATCGCTCAAATGAGCCAAAGCTCGGCTCGCCAATGTTATCATCATTATTATATTATATATGAAATAAATAAATGTTTGTTTGGGCTCGTTTAGGCTCGCGAGCCTAAACGAGCTTTGTGTTTCAGGCTCGAGCTCGGGCTCGTTAAAGCTTGGCTCATTCGAGCTTTTAACCGAGCCTATAACAAGAAGCTCTCGAGCCTCTGGACTTATTTACACCCCTAAGGTTACCCCTTCGGTAACTATTTATGCTAGAGGCCACTTATGACAACAATCTTATTAGAATTGATCACTACTTCAAACAGTGAAAGATGGAGCAAAGAATTTGCGGAAAAAAAATACAATTTAAAGGTTATCAGGCCATGTTGGGTTGGGAGAACTATTGTAGATGCAGTCCGGGTGAGAAACAATTGTATGGGTATAGGTATCGATTCGTCTCGTAAACGACCTATTGGGTTCGCCTTGCACGCAGGGGCGGACCCACCCTTTAGCCAAGGTGGACGGCCACACCCCTTGAAAGAAAAAAAATATGTGTATATTTTATGAAATAAAACCCGACAGCACCCCTTGAAAATATGGTTAAACACATCATTTGCACCCCCAACAAATAATTTATGGGTCCGCCACTGCTTGCACGAACCTTCGGCCAATATTTTTTCTTTGTAGCGGACGCTCTTTTGCCTGAACCTTCCATTTGGTAAATATTTTTTAGTCGAAAAATGGGTGTCATAGGGTTTCTTGAGTGATGAGGTGTGTGTAAAAATGTAAAAGATTAGATTTATTTATAGCGGTTAAAAATGGATTTATATATTTATTTTTTTATTTTTTTTACTTTGAGCGGTCATCTCAAAAGCCAAATCATCTTTCACGATCGCGATGGTCATTACGGTATCAGACATCAAACCCATGAAAACACCGCCCGCAGCGGTGTTTCACGGCTATCACGGGCTTCACAGTTGTGATATGACTCTGTCACCTTATGATAACAGTAAGCACTACCTATATTCCCCCATAGGTCATCTAAACTTGTGCTAATTTGTTAATCTATTTTGTGAATGAACCTTGATCACACCGGGTAAACCAAATGACAAAAGGCCACTCATGCCTCTGAACGTAGAAGACGCATGTGACCTGACCTGTCACCATTTCAGATGAAAACCCACCGTCCAAAGGCCCACTACGATAAAATCTCTTGCTAACTCAAAACATTTTTGTTTCTAACGAATACTCGAACTCATGATCTCCACTTAAAATGCCATGCGCCTACCAATATATCAGGAGATCATGGACAAATAGTCACACTTATACTTTACTGTTTACAGGATTTGAACTCGTGATGGTTAAGGTTTTGGTATCATATAAAAAGTATTTATTATTATAAAAAAAATATGTTAAAAAAATCATGTATAAAAAGTAATAATTATTATTATTGTCCATATGTACTAATTTACAACTGTCGGTGAAGTTTGTCCCTTTATAGATTTTGCCACTAAACATTTGTTTTCTTGATTGTTCTCTTTACCAACGTTTTGTACTCAAAATACACGACCACCAGTTTTCTAGCGGTGACCATAGTGGCCAACCACCATCGCTGGGGACCCTTGCATGTACTGTGGTGGTGACGCAGTCAGAGGAGGTTTTTTGAACAGAAAATAGACTCCGGAAACCCTTGCATGTGACGTCGGAGTTTATATGCGGTGGAGGTTAGATGATGGTGTTGTTTTGAAAAAGGAAGCCGGGAGAGAGAGACACGAGAGTCGCTTTTTCCGGCTGTTTCTCTTGGCAACGGCGACGGCGTATTAACCTGCTTCCACCACTACCTGGAGAAAACAATCATTCCAGAGAGACGAGATAGACATAGTAAAGTGATGGGTTGTTACCGAGGAGGCGGTAGAGGCTTTTAAGATGGCGGGTGGGTATGGTGGAGACTGGTCCGATGATGATGGTGAACCAGATGGCGTCAGTGATGATTTGAAATCTGCTTGATTTGAATAGTGAGAGTAAAGTGAGATGTGAAGGTCGGAAGGACATATTTAGTAGTGAATATGGTGCTAATGTAGTCACGTGATTCTATACACTTTTAAAAGGGTCCTCACATGTGAGGGACAAAAACTCAAAAGTTGATTGAAATTTAAAATGGAAGATATTATAGAGTTCATTATACAATCATCTATATGTTTATATTACGATTTAGTTCTAATGTCTAACATTACATGTTTATGAAATGTAAATCCTATTAGCATAAAAGTCGTCCTAACTTTACTTTTCTTAGATGCTATAGCTAATACCGTTAAACCGTTAATGTAGCGAATTGAACTGATACCGTTGAATTCCCGTCCAAAGCCCTCTTGTTATTATAAAAAAATGTTAAAAAAATCATTAATAGATAGTTCTCTTTCTTTTCTTTTCTTTTCCTTTATTAAAACCGTTGTAATCTCCAACGAGTCTCCCTTCTCTCTTCTTCTTCTTCCATGGCGATTCTACAGAGATCCAAACCAAATTCACCAACACTGCTATTACTACTTCACAATTATGCTTCATATTACTTCTCTCGTGTTCTTCACTCGCAATCGCATCGAGGTACGTTGATTTTTTCCTTTTCACTTTTCTCTATGAGCCCTAGCTTTATGATCACCAATCTTATTGCTTATCTACATGATTTACGAGCTCTATATATTCCTTAGTTCGTTAATTGTTACTCTACTTGAAACGATTTGGTAACAGAAGTTTGTTTGTGCTAATAACACAAATCTGATTAAGAATTTGAGTTAATTTGATTGAAGTTTTAAACTGATTGATCTCGAATGATGTATTGAATCGTGATCTGAGTGCTTCATTACTGATTTACATGCTTGATTATTTCAATCTGAGTAGAAGATCTAAGGTTGTGTGTAGTTGTATAGTTTATTAATTGTGTGATTGTATAAGTATTGTCAATAGCGCTTCGGGCGGAGCTGAGTCGCAAGGGAGGCGATTCGGTGACATTTTGGCGAGGTTTCGGCTAGATGTTGGCCAAGGTTTGTAAATGACTAAATTCGGGGCAGACTGGTCTGAAACATCCAAAAATGGCCTAGAACTAGCCTAACTAGCCCTAAACAAGCCTAAAACATGTTTATAGAACAAGTCAACAACCATACGTAGTGAGACTCACAAATGGCAGAGCTATTGATAGGGTGTGGGGAGGGTGGGATGTAGCCTCTAGGTAAACCTTACCTCTATCCTTAGGGATAGAGACTTTGCTTTGCGAGAGACCCCTGTCGGCCGGGTCCGAAACAAACAGTAGACAAACGAACAGATCTAAATATATAGAAATAGAAAGGGTGAAAGAGTAAGAAATTAAAAATATGAACATATATAACATCATAATAGAACATATAGACATATACACAAGGAGACACGCCTAAATCATGTTTAAAATCCCAAAAAAACGGTATGTTAATGCTGTGCACTTGCTTTAGGCCCTCACTTTTTAAGCGCCTTGCGTTTAAGCGCAAGGCTCACCCTTTGCGCCGTTGACAACTATGAATTGCATCCCTCTGAATTGAGAGAAAATTGCACCATGATTAAGCTGAATGGAATACCGATTGCAGGTTCATATTCTACCGATACAGTTTCAATTCTCAATTCTCAATCTTATTCATACTCTTCTAGACAATTTCTAACACATTTAGCTTCCTGTTGATCTTTCATGTATTCATTTCTCCTATACTTCTAAACGAATGTTTTATATGTGCATGATTAGCAATGTCCATACATGATTAGTATGAATATTGTCCACAAATGAACTATATATCCACAATTTGCGGTCTCTTAGTTTTTGTGTTTTTTCTTGTGATTTGCAGGGATGGAAGTGGTTATACTATCAACGGCCGAGTTAAAATCCCTGGTATGTAGTTTCTTGCAATGCAAGTTTCATGTTTATCATGCAATTAGTTCTTTTACTGTTGTTCATTTATAAATATCGGTTGCATTTAACTTTCCAGGTTTTGGTGCGAAAGGCTTTGGTCTGCCAGTGAAGGCTAACAATGCCAAAGTATTATTGAACGGTGGTCAGCAAGTTACGTTTTTAAAGCCCGATGGTTACTTCTCATTGTATCCTACCATCTTAGTTCTTAACCGTCTTTAGATATATAGTTTAAAAACATCGTATTAATTATTAGTTGCATTATTGCATATAATATATGTGCATTAATTGGGCTGCACACGAACCGAACGAACACGAACAAGGTCTTGTTCGTGTTCGTTCGTTAAGCAAATAATGTGTTCATGGACGGTTCATGAACACTTACTGAACGGGATTTTCTGTTCATATTTATTCATTAAGGACATGAACGTGTTCACTAATGGTTCACGAACACAAATGAACACAAATAAATAAATGTACAAATATCTATAATAAACAACATAAACAAACGAATATGAACAAACGTAGATCAACGAACGTTCACGAACACAATTGACGGACGAGACCTCTTTTCGTGTTTGTTCAGTTAACTAATCGAACAAAATTTCTTGTTCATGTTCCTTCATTTATTAAACGAACGAACATAAACGAACTTCCAGCCGAACAGTTCACGAACTTTTCGCTGAACGTTCGGTTCGTTTGCAAGTACCCTATGTGCATAAGATGTATGTAAAAGAGTTTATTGTGTAATATTCTTGATGATCTAATTCATGAAAGAGAGCCCTTTAAATAGGGAGAATTACAATGCTTGCCTATCTCTAATTTAGGAAACACAATCACAATACAATTACAATTGATTAGCTATCTAAACAATAATAAATCAAATATATAATAATATATATCGGCTAAGACTCCCCCGCAGTTTGAGCGGGCGGTGGACAGACGCTCAAGCTGGATCTAAAATACTGAAATAACTGACGAGCAAGTCCCTTGGTAAAGATGTCTGCAAACTGTAAGGCTGAGGGCACATGTAACACTCGAATATGTCCAACGCGGACTTTCTCACGAACAAAATGGATATCTATCTCGATATGCTTGGTTCGTTGATGTTGGATAGGATTGTCGGACATATAAACGGCAGAGACATTGTCACAATAAATCACAGAAGCCTTCTGAAGAGGAAGATGCAGCTCAAGAAGTAAGTTGCGAAGCCAAGTTGTTTCAGCAACAGCATTAGCGACGCCCCGATATTCGGCTTCAGCACTTGAGCGAGAGATTGTCGGCTGCCGCTTAGAGGACCATGAAATTAAATTATCACCAAGGAAAACACAATAACCACTAGTAGAACGACGAGAATCGGGACACCCACCCCAATCATCGTCAGAATAGGCAACCAAAGAGTGTGTATTGGATTTACCAAGACGAATACCATGATCAACCGTGCCCTGTAAATATCTTAAAATACACTTCAGAAAAGCAAAATGAGGATCTCGTGGGGCATGCATGAAGAGGCAAACCTGTTGAACAACATATGAAATGTCCGGGCGCGTAAATGTAAGGTACTGCAATGCACCAGCCAGGCTACGATATAAGGTAGGATCATGAAATAGAGAACCATCGGAAGCACTCATTTTGGTGGATAAGTCGATGGGTGTCGTGCATGGTTTACAAGAGGACATAGAAGCGCGTGAGATGATGTCCTTAGTATACTGTGCTTGATCTAAGAAAAGACCACTAGATGTCCGTGTAACCTTGATCCCCAAAAAATGATGTAGCGGACCTAAATCGGTCATGGCAAACTCTCGTGAGAGCATGCGAATAATATCCTGTAATAACTCATCTGAGGAGGCAGTGAGAACAATATCATCAACATATAGAAGTAAATAAGCTGTCTGTGAGCCCCGATAGTAGACAAACAACGAGTTGTCACACACACTGCTGCAAAATCCCTGTGATAAAATATGAGTAGCGAACCTGGTGTACCACGCCCGAGGGGCCTGCTTAAGACCATAAAGGGATTTTTTCAACCGACACACAAAATTAGGAAAACGCTGTCGACAAATCCTGGTGGTTGATGCATAAATACAGTTTCATTCAAATTCACATGCAAAAAAGCGTTCTTGACATCCAGTTGATGGATAGGCCAAGAACGACAAACAGCAACGAACAATATGGTTCGTATAGTAGCCGGTTTCACAACCGGACTAAAAGTATCCTCACAATCAATTCCCACTGTCTGAGATTTCCCATTAACCACCAAACGTGCTTTATACCGTTCAAGTGACCATCAGATTTAAATTTATGGCGAAAAAATCCACATACAACGAGTAACCGGGCGATTAGATGGTCTAGGTACCAACTCCCATGTATCATTTTCCTGTATAAGCACTAAACTCAGCCTGCATAGCATGTAACCAATGAGGGTCGGCAAAGGCCTTGGCATACGAATTGGGAACCGGAGAAGAGGTGGAAAGCAAAGTACGGTGGGCTTTAGATCTGGTGGTTATTGGGTGGGTGTTAGTGGAGAGAGGAAGCTGGGAAGGAACAGTCGTAGGTTGTTGGATGGGATGTGACGGAGCTGTTGTAGCAGCATGGGACGGTGGGGCAGCGGTGGTAGGTTTCGGGCGTTGGTGATAGGTATGTATGATGGGTGGAGGTGGTGTGGGGTTAGGAGGTTTGGAGTCGGGCTGGCGGAAAATGAAACCGGGTGGCGTAATATCATCTAAGAATGAATAAGTGGCGGAGGGGTTTTAATGGTATAGGGGAAAGTGTGTTCGTCAAAGGTAACGTGACGAGAGATGATGACTTTACCAGTAGTAGGGTCAAAACAGCGATAACCCCGGAAATCAGGAGGGTACCCCAAAAAAATACAACGAACTGACCGTGGGTGTAATTTATGTGGTTGGGTGGCAGAGGTATTTGGATAACAAGCACACCCGAACACTCGTAAGTGGTCGTACGTTGGGTGGCGGAGATATAAGGCAAAAGTTGGGGTGAAGAAATTGAGTCTTTTCGTAGGTAGAATGTTATGGAGATAGGTGTGAAAGTGCTTCTACCCAGAACATTGTGGTAATTGTGCATGAATGAGAAGGGAACGTAAAAAAAAAGGAAGGGAGAAAAGAAAAGCTCTGATACCATAAAAGAGTTTATTGTGTAATATTCTTGATGATCTAATTCATGAAAGAGAGCCCTTTAAATAGGGAGAATTACAATGCTTGCCTATCTCTAATTTAGGAAACACAATCACAATACAATTACAATTGATCAGCTATCTAAACAATAATAAATCAAATATATAATAATATATGTCGGCTAAGAGTATGTAGTTTATCTTTTGTTAATCACTGCTGAAGTTCCTTAATCATATACACAAAGCCACAATGTGCCAGCTGGAACTCATCTTATTGAAGTTGATGCTATCGGTTATTTCTTTTCACCGGTCAGTTTTTCTCCTTCCTTCCTTTATCAAAACTTGACTTATTTGCCCCAGATGATTCAGTTTTTTTACTCATTCGAACCAGGTGCGGGTAGATGTGAGTGCCAGAAACCCTGGTAAGGTTCAGGCTGCACTGACAGAAACCAGAAGAGGTCTAAACGAGCTTGTTTTGGAGCCTTTGAGAGAAGAACAATATTATGAGGTCAGTTTGGATATATTAGTAATTTCAGTTGCTTCTTCCCACTAGTTGGTACTTTATGAGTAACTAGTAAATTTCTCCCGCGCGTTGCGGCCTTGGTTTAAAAAAGCGATAGGCGCACAAAAGCGACGAGGTCTAACATTGAGGGGCAAAGCGCAAAAGCGGTGGGCTTTTCGTACCCGAAGTGCAAGGTGTTTATATAATTTCTTTTATATATCCCATACATATCCCATAGGTTTTTAGCTTCTTTTAACCAAAATAGCTTCCTTTAACCAAAATATAGCTATAAATAAGGCTTTTATACCATTTTACTTACATGTACAAGTCAAAAAATCCAAGGTACAACATTTTTATGCAGTAAAAACGCCTCAGGTACATGAGGCCGCGCCTCAGGCCCAAAATCCCCATGACCTGCGCCTTGTTGCGCCTCGCGCGTAGGCGCGCCTCAGGCGCGCTTTTTTAAACCAAGGTTGCGGCAGCGTCAAAACGTAAAGTAACGAGAACTTATAATGTCTAATGAAAACATAATTTGACCCGACCCATTTCCGAACAAAATTTATGTCAAAACGTAGACCAACTGAAAACATACATAAAAATAAGCACGAAAACGTTTTATATTTGACTCGGCTTATTTCCTAAAAGAATTACGTCAAAAAGTAAGAAAATAGTGTTTTTATAAGTTAAAGGATCGTACGCGTTGCGGTGGCACCAAAACGTAAAGTAACTCGAATTAATACCGTCTAATGAAAGCGTATTATATTTGACCCAACTTGTTTCCAAACAACATTTACGTCAAAAATTATACCAACCGAAAACGTACATAAAAATATGTACGAAACGTATTATATTTGACCTGAAAAAATTTACGTCGAAACGTAAACCAACTTAAATTTAAACGACACTTACATATATGCAAATAAACACTTAAAACTTGAGAGGGTCAAAATGACATTTCATAAAGTTTTTAGAAAGTTAAGGGGTTGTAAGCGTAAAAACTGAAAATTGAGGGGTCAAAGTATATAGAAGACAAAAACCAAAACAAAAGTTAGCTCCGATGTGATGGACGCTACACTAACTCAAGTTGTTCTTTTACAATATTTGTAATTTAATGCTATATTTATGCATTAAGAGTTATATTATTATTGTTATTATTTTTTTGTACTAATTTGTTGAGTTGTGTAATTTATCTTGGGTTGCAGATTAGGGAACCTTTTAACATAATGTCTATTGTGAAAAGCCCAATGGGACTCATGACCACATTTATGGTGGTGGTGGTGTTCTTGATGCCCAAATAAGTTGAAAACATGGGTAAGCTTTAAATTAGTTATATTTTCTTTTTGTTTTTTATTCTCTTGAAATAAATCTTTAATTTTCGATTTAATTTAATCGAAAACAGACCCAGAAGAAATTAGAAAAGCGCAAGAAGATATGAGGAACCAAGGTTTTCCTTCTCTTGCGAATTTGATGCCTGGAGGTGCGAGGAATTAGAGCTATTCATCTGCCTGTTGCGGCTGTTATGTGTCCGATCCACTTGAATTGGGTCGCAAAACAAAACCACGATAGACATTTGGCTTGCAGGATCATTTTTAAGACACTAAATGCTTTTTGTATCTTTGTTTAGATTGACCACAGGGTCGTTTTTCTACCGTGAAGGAAACCGTCATTAACGTGTTTCGGGTGTAACAGTTGAGCCATCTATTTTTTTTTTTTTGAACAGCTGATCTTGGAACAAGTCATTGCAAATCACATAAAAAGAAACGTGCACATATAAGAGCACATCAATGGATGATTATGGACAAATATGTCTCAACTGTTTATGACAAAGAAAGGTTTGTATGGTTTCATCGTTGATAAAGAGACGGTTTGTCGTTCCACTTCTGGACCACCATGGAGTTAAAACGCAACACATTATATATTCACACCTGTATCAACGGTACCCAGTGGCGAAGCTTGAGATTTCGACCCGGGGCCTTAGAGAGGCTATAGAAGACATAGTAGTGGGTGGCGGCCCCTTCTTTGGTGACCTCCAGTGGCGTCTGGCATCTTTGCCAATGCGTCTAGGTGGTTTGGGCCTCTTCTCAGCTCGAGATGTTGGGGCTTATGCCTTTGTGGCGTCTAGAGCTCAGTCTTGGGAACTACAGGATCATATCCTTCGAAACTGTGAGGTCTTCGGGCTTGCCCGGATTATCAGCAGGCGCTTGAACGCTTAAATGTCTCTCTCCCAGACTTGGATATTGGCGTTTTTTCTAATAAGGACACCGCCCCTCGAAGCCACAAAAAACTTTGGCGAATGCTCTGTTTAGCAAAAGCCTGGGAGAAGCTTTTAATTTGTTATCCCGCCAGAAGGTTGTGTTTGA
The DNA here is from genome assembly GCA_947069175.1 of Scalesia atractyloides. Taxonomy (NCBI): domain Eukaryota; kingdom Viridiplantae; phylum Streptophyta; class Magnoliopsida; order Asterales; family Asteraceae; genus Scalesia; species Scalesia atractyloides. Next base: position 17,549,832 of record CAMTDV010000016.1, on the reverse strand, counting down.
GTGCCTGAAAGGTCCCAATGCTCAGGATTTTTGACCGTTATACCAATTGAGGGGTTGGGACAATGTATGTCTGCAGTAGAATATAGAGCCATTCTCAAATACCGGTTGATGATCCCTATGTACACGGAAGATGAAACTTCCCGATATGTCGTAAAGCTTGTATGGATAAATACGGGGAGCATGCAGTTCACTGTAAAGAGCTCCCTGGGTTCAAATATCGGCACGACTGGATGCATGATGCTTGTGGGACATCTTAAGAAGAGCTGGGATTTCGGCTAAGAAAGAGGCCCCTGTGAATTTCCTCACGGACCCTATGGAAGAGAGATCTACTCTGCAACCAGCGGATATGCTCGTCTTTTGCTGGGCTGGGGGAAACATGCTTGTGTAGACCTCACGGGGGTTTCCCCTTTGGTTGGTTTAAGGGAAAACGGGTTTGTAGCTGGACAAGCGGCAAGAAAGGCAGAATCAAAGAAAGTGGTAAGCACGCTAAAGCTTGCGCAAAGAACCAGCATGTCTTTGTCCCCTTTGCCTTTGATACTTTGACTCCCTAGCGCCAGAAGCTATCCACTTCTTGACGAGGGTTCAACGGGTCGTCTACAACAATTGTTCAACCCCAAGGGGGCAAGGGTTTATATTTGGAAGGTTAGGGTTTGCAATTTAGAAAGGATTGGCGGCGCAACTTGTTGCCATGCTACCTTCTGTTTTGATGTAACTTGGCAAGTTTTCTGAATTTAAAATAATATTATTTAAAAAAAAATATAAAGCATTTAAAGTTATATTTTACCAATTTGTCATATAGAATTTATAATACGACCAGAAACCTCCCATCCTTCAAATAACCTCTCCATTTCTAAGCTTTAAACCCCTTTAAGGCCTTAAGGCCTTAACCCATAAATAATGAAATCAAACAATGACTTTGTATTTAAACCAGAGGAGTAAAAAAATATATAAACGTCATAAATTTAACAATAAGTATATTTAATGATATTAAACATAAATTTAACAATAATATATAGAAACGTCATAAATTTAACAATAAATATACGAATTTCACAAAACAAAAAAAAATTAATATAGTACCGTAAATATACATCAAATTCCCCTTGCAAAAGATGTATAAAACAATCGGTAAGGGTAACATACTAAATGCTCTTGATTATGTTACCTAAACAGAATTAATCCTAACCCATTTCGTCAATAAACTTTACAGTTTTTATATGTATTGGAACAATTCCTATCCTTAGAACATGCGTAATGTATAAATGCCTTATTAGGGGCATTTTTCGTCACATCAGCATCGTAACACTTCTTCAAAAAATGTGTAACTGTTAATGTCTCTTAATACCTGTTTCATTCATTACTTTCTATTTTTTATCCTCGTTGGACATTATTCTAGAAATATGTATTTCTCTTCATGCTCCTATAATACCCAAAGGACGATATCAAACCCTTTCATGTCTCACAAATGCCTGTTACGCATGACTTATAATGTTACAGTTGATAACAAGACAAAACCTATATGAGTCAGCTTTTAAATAATAATAATATAAAAGCTCGATTTCAAAATTCAGCCCGTAACAAATCTCCATTCTTTCTTCTTCTTCATCATCATCGTCCATATCGATCGTCTGTGTTGTTTCTTTGACGATTCAGATCGCCTAAACACCCGAAATCTCTGATTCATCTACAAAAATTCAATAAAAGATCTTGAATCAATCCACTCAAAAACAACATCTGTTATTTGTTTAAGATATAATCATGGACATCGGCCCTCTGTTCTACAAAGAGGGCTTGCCAACAACGTTACATAAATCAGATAAACAACGTTGGAGATCATCATCATCGTTATCGTCAAAAACTTCTTCTTTTTCTTCGATTGTCTTGGCTTTTTTCTCTTGTCTCGCATGGCTTTACATTGCTGGCAGGTAGGTATCTCTTTTCTTTTCTTTTCAGTTTTTTTTTTTTTACGTAAGTGTGTGATTGTAATATTTTTCTTACATTTTTTATTGAATATTGGAGTGTGTGCGTGCGATTTTTAGAATGTTGCGAAAATCAATGGAATTGGAATAATAATAATAATAATTTCATCTCTTTCGTTTTCGGGCTGGAATTGAAATTTAGGGCTTGATGAATGTATAATTCAGTAGTTTGTGTCAGACTAAGTTATTATTAGGGTTGTTCGTTGAAACCGACCGTTGAGTAAGTCGGTTTGAGATCCAAACAGTTTGGTTTTGGACAGTTTAAGGGGGAATTTGGAACCAGTCATTTAACTTTTATTATTTTATATATGTATTTTAAATTTTAATTATTTATCATTTTATTTTCTAATACAAATTAATCATTCTGAAAGTTGGTTCAAACTTTCTAACCGCCAAAACGATCTGTCCATCACCCAACCTGACCTGTTTGGTTTGTCGTTTTCCAAAACTGTGTTCAGCCCATTTTATTTTGTCAAATTGGCCCAACCCGACCGTAAACACCCTAGTTTAGATATTGTCAATCCCCTAAAATAATCAGAAAATCATCAAAGTAGCATTTTTTGGGTGTGTTTACTATTATACCTTCTATAAAACAATTTAACACATTATTAATTTTACCAGGTTGTGGCAAGATGCTGAGAACAGAACATTATTGTTTAATCTGCTTATGAAGACTCCTGCCCAAGTATGCTTTTGTCCACACCTGTTTTATTAATTAGTATCATGACTTTAACCAGTGTATAATTTCCCTTTTTTAATATATTTTATTTTTTTGGTCATGTTTGTTTTTTTTTTATGGCAGAGACCAAAGGCTCTTTCTGTTGAAGACAAGCTAATGGTCCTAGGCTGCAAGTAAGCTTTTGCTCTTCTTATTTCACTTTCAAAGAGACAAAGACTTCCCAATACTTGGTTTTAAAAAGCGCGCCTTGAAAAAACGCCTTAGGCCCTTGAGGCGGTTGGAGCTAATCATATATAGAGTGTTGAGTAGGGGTGTAAATGAGCTGGGTCGAGTTCGAGCCTTCCACTACTCGAGCTCAGCTTATGAACAATCTCAAACGAGCTAAAAGTTCGGCTCGAGCTCGCCTAAACGAGCCAAAGCTCGGCTTGTGCTTGGCTCACCGATGTTATTAGTTTAAATCATATGGCCTAAGTTGAAACCGACTTGGGCTTTTTAGGATTGGGTTATACTCATCATTATCATTATAAAATATGTATATAACTACATTATAAAATATATAAAAAACTAAAATTTTGTTTAGGCTCGTCGGGCTCTTTAAGGCACAGCTCGTTTGAGCTTTTCAACGAGCTGATCGCGAGTAGCTCTTGAGCCTCTGGCCTTGTTTACACCCCTAGCGTTGAGGAGGTTGATATGTAGAAATGACCAAAAAAAAGAAGAGATTATAAATGGCGTACTTGATTAAAAGGCTGATACATAAAAAGACGAGAGTAATGCAACTTTAACCTTTAGTTGTACATAGATCAACACTAATTCTACGTGACATGACACTCTTGCCTCAAACCTTGCACATTGGCATTCAGGACCTAAACGCTTCGAAGCGCCTCGTGCTTTTTGAAACTAAGTCCCTATATTGTCATTTTGTAATTTTATTTTTTGTAGAATTAATTTGACTATCATATTGCACAAATGATCCATTTTAAGGGATTTAGAAAGAAGAATTGTGGAAACTGAGATGGAAATAACACTAGCAAAAAGTCAAGGTTTTCTCAAGAACCAGTTGACCGAGAGTGGTTCATCTTCTAGCAAAAAGCTTCTTGCTGTAATTGGCATCTATACTGGATTTGGGAGTCGATCAAAACGAAACGCTTTCAGAGGATCCTGGATGACTGGTGGTCGGTTCACGATATAATTTTTCAATTTTTTTATCTACAAGTACTAATGCCATTTTTTTAAAACTAATCCACTTGAGTTTGACAGTTGATTCTGTAAAGAAGCTTGAAGAAAGAGGAATAGTCTTACGTTTCGTTATCGGCCGAAGGTTTTTTATTTACCTCAACCTTTCAAACTACTCGCAGTTTACACCTAACTTTTTGTTATTTTGCACCAAGTAATGTAACATTAATAAGTACATATTTGTGTTTTTCTTTTATAACATCTGATATATAATGTTTTACTAAAAACGAATATGGTTTTGCGATGTGCATATTTTTATCTACGATTTGATGTAAATTTTATAAAAAACGGAATATAAAATTTTAACGACTTATAAAACGCTAAATTTGATACGGCTCCATTTTTTATAAAATTTATATCAAAATGTAGATAAAAATAAGCATGTCGCAAAACCATATTCATTTTCTAATAAAACATTATGTATCGGAAGATATAAAAGAAAAACACAAATATGTGCTTATTAATGTCAAATCACTTGGTGCAAATAGTAAAAAGTTGGGTGTAAATAATAGGACCCTAGTTTGAACTTTGAAGTGCCATTTGTTAATGTAAAGTGACATTTTCGTTCTTGAGGTTTGGTCAATATTGCGATTTTCGTCCAAATGTTTGTTTTTTCGCATCCGGATCCAAAAGGTTAAAAATCTTGCCATTTTCATTCGGCTTGTCAACTCTATCCATTTTTCTCTGTTAAATCAGGGGTATTTTTGTCTTTTTTATTGTTAACTTAAAGGGCAATTCGGTTTTTTAAATACTTGTACATTATGCTAAATGCTTGTACGTAAAGTGGAAAAGACTGAATTGCAAGTTAACAAAAAAGACGAAAATACCCGTCATTTAACGTAGACGAGCCGGATGAAAATAACAAAATTTCAAACCTTTTGGATCTGGATACGAAAAAACAAACCTTTGACTAAAGTCGCAAAACTAGCCAAACCTTATAGACGAAAACGGCATTCTACTCCATTTGTTAATGAGATCAAGTGGACAAGTTCATATCTTAACTGTCAATAATTCAAAATTTCAGTCCTAATCGTGGTGATAGCTTGGACCGTAACATCGATGAGGAAAACCACATGAAAAATGATTTCCTGATTCTTGTAAGTTTATAAATTTAATGCCGGATTTCTTGAAAAACATATTGTTAATTATATTAAATTCTTAGGATGACCATGAAGAAGCCGACGAAGAGTCATCTAAAAAAAACGAAGTTCTTCTTCAGTTCCGCTATTCAAAATTGGGACGCTGAGTTTTACGTCAAAGTCGACAAAGATATTCAACTTGATCTCGGTAAGTCCAGATTCCTGTTTGAAATGTACATCGTTGTGTTTTTTATTCGTGTTTTAGATTTTATGCAGTGATTTTAATTTTTACTTGTGGCTGCTTTCAGAGGAGTTAATCGAGTTTCTTGAAAGCCTGCGTGGTCAAGATAGTCTTTATGTTGGATGCATGAAATCAGGAGAAGTTGTTTCTGAAGTGTAAGTACCTTTATTTAGCTGTTAAAGTGTTCGTTTTACATAATATAACCTTTCGAGTGTGCGCCACTTTTCAGGGGAAAGCGGTGGTATGAAGCGGAGTGGTGGAAGTTCGGTGATCAGAAATCGTGAGTTGTTTCTTCTTTTGTTGTTAAATTGTATGAACATCCGTTAAACGAACATACAGTGTAACGAGCCCGCAAAGGTTACACATATGATATATCTATCTATATATACTGATATTAACAGGCTGCAAACGTTCGTTTGTTAAGAAATTTATGTGTGTTTACGAACTGTTCATGAACATTTACTGAACAAGATTTTATGTTCGTGTTCGTTTGTTAAGAAAATGAATGTGTTTGTGTTCGTTTGTTAATTTTAGGCAACAAACGAAAATGAATGTTGATGAACACAAATGGAAACAAATGAACACAAACAAACGTTCATGAACAAAATATATAATACACCGACACTTATTAAATATTTTATTTGTTAGAATTTTGACGTATTTAATTAAAATAAAAGAAATTAAAAATCCTAATGAACTATCGAACACAATCAAACATGTTACCGAACGTTCACGAACACAGATGAACAAAAACGGCCTCTGTTCATGTTCGTTCATTTAACTAACGGACGAAATTTTTCGTTCGTGTTCGTTTGATTAATAAACGAATTAACACAAACGAACTTCTCGCCGAACGGTTCACGAACTGTTCGCAGAACGTTTGGTTCGTTTGCAGCCCAGTGATATATGATAAGAACCCTGTTTCTTTGTCAGGTACTTTCGGCATGCAGCTGGTTCACTTTATATCTTAACGAGAAATTTTGCTCAGTACATTAACATTAACAGGTTAGTTATGGGCTGATGTCGATCTTTTGTTAGAAACCCGTGTGAGATTTTGTGAAGAACTTATGTTTTTGTTGCAGTGCATCTTTGAAGACGTATGCTCATGAAGATGTATCTGTCGGGTCATGGATGATGGGCGTACGGGCAAATTATATAGATGACAGTCGTTTGTGCTGCAGCAGTTCAACTCAGGGTAAACCGACTTTATGCTTTTCGGATATTAACCTTGTTATTTGTTTAAATAGAATTATACACTATTGATTTTTCAAACTAAATTACTTTGCGAATTCTTCATATTTCAGATAAAGTGTGCTCTTTGGCTTGATAAGAGGAGATGATGATCCAGCAGTGTTTAAGGTTTGACAGATCTCACTTGTCAACAATTTTGCAGGTTTTTAAATGTTTTTTACATATGGTTGTCAAGACATTCTTAGAAACCCTTTCGGGTTTTAAAACGTAGCGGATTTTTTTTCATTAGATCGATGTCGTACCTTGGTAATTGACCGTTAGACCAACCCGACCCTTTCGGGTTTTGAAAACGTGATATTTGTTAACATAATAGTGACTCGATTCCGCCGCCATTATAAGCAACACTCACTTCACCTTGCTTGGTGAACCCATTTGCATCAAAGAATCCACGGAACACACACAATGAATTTTAAAACTTACTGTCTATTTCATCACACCAATAGCAAAGCTAAGGTAGGGTCTGAGGAGGGTAAGATGTAGACAGCCTTACCTCTACCCCGTAGGAATAGAGAGACTGCTTCCAGAGATACCCCCTCGGCTCGATAGTAGTTTTGCATCAAGCCTTGGACATAAGACACATAACGCTCAACAATTAAGACAAACGCCGATTAGTGAATGTACCCCCCTTGTCTTTCGGCTATCAACGCCACCACATGATGCATGATTAACCATCCCCCTTTTAATGTTATTTTCACGAAATTAGTAAAATAACTTTAAAATTAGTGACTTTCACTTTGCCCCCCGAGCGCCCACACATATATACATCATATGTGCATACTGCAAGCGGGGCGTTTTACTGTCTATTTAATGTATAAGTGATATGTGGTTGATTGATGAATGCACCATATCACATTGGTAACAAGATCCTTTAAGTTGTCATCAGACAGGATTAACCGATGGATCAAGAACATGTCTATAAAGCATTCAATAACGTCTAACGATACATTTACTCTCTGTATAGTTTCTAGTAACTGTTTGTTCTAAATTATACGTATTGTTGGGACATCCTTGAGCCGCGTCTCTTTTCTCTGTTTGGTTGTTCAAATCTTTCTATCACGTGTCGAAGTCCTATCACAAAGACTTTTGGTTGCTACATACCCGTGGGACGCTAGACAGCCAAAAAGTAGAGAGCCGACTGACGTATAAAGAGACTCCAACAAGCGAGCGTCTTCTTGCCTCTAGTTTGTTTAAACTCGGTTTAATTCGAGCTTTTAATCAACTGATCTTAAATTGTTTGGTTCTGTCACGAAAACATTAGGTAGGTATGTAGTGGGTGGTTTCATCTTTCACACCCAAGAAATATGTAATCAATGGCTACAAGATTAAGAGGCCTTTTGGTAAATATATAACAAATTAATTAACTGGATACAAGGGTAGTTTAGAGATTTTATTAATTTCTTCCATAACCTCCTCCTGTAATTTCTCTGTATCTCTCTACTCTTTAACCATTTTTCCCTTGTACGTAACCCAACAAACACTTCCTTGAAAAACTCATTAGTGTTCTCTACCTATCGGTCTGTAATCAGGATTGTAGTGGTGTTAATATGGTTATAATTGTTGCTTCTTCTTGAATAGACCATTGTTTCTAATATTACATTGCTCCCAATCATATAGACAATATCAATAAACAAAACTCAATATTCTTGTTCTCTTAGGCTTTTTCATTCATGTCATTCAAAACTAGTTTGATAAAACTGATAGATGATGAGCTTGAAAAATTGATAGTCAGTATGAAATTTACATATATGTAAATAGAGTTCATCTTTGAAGAAATAGAGTATCATTATGAAGACTTACATATGTGTAAATAATATTGTTACACATATGTAAATAGATGGTAATTAATATGTTTGATCATTAACTGGTTCTCAAGAACTCAACGATTGTTAACCACGGGCGTCACCCCAGTGGCCAGCCTCACCCATTCCAAACGGGAGGACGCGGTTCGAGTCCAGCTCGGCCCGAATAATCCTGCTGGGTAGTAACCGCCAGGCAGCTATGGGGCTAAGCTAGCTTGGAGGCGAACCCTCCCACGATCAGGGGTACCGTGCATTTACCCTTTTCCCCAAAGAACTCAACGATTGTATTTTAGATCCATTTGATTATTAATATTTGTGTGTATGAAGTTGAGAGAAGAGGGAGAATTAGTTGGTTCATAATTTGGAGGGAGAAAACTACCTGATAAATTACCATGATACCCTTTTCTAATTATTTTTAAATATTTAAAGTGAAAATAATGAGTGGTTTATATTAAGTTCTTACAAAAAAGGGTTCTCAAAAGAACCCATCCCTTTGTAATTATTAGTTAATCATTGCTATTAAGTATAAATATCTATTCAATAGTTCAATTTGTAACTAAATACTAAAAATTTTAAAATATAACGAAAAAAAACTAAAATTTGTTTAATATTTTTTAGTTACTACAAAATACTAGACATAAAATACTAAAATTAATCATAGTCACGTGGACAATGCCTTCAAATATGATATACCAAATCCGCATGAAGGTGTGCCTGACCCCTATTGGTTTTTCGTTCGTAGTGTTAATTTCACTGAATTTTTTTTGAATTTTTTGTTTGTAGTGTAAAATATTGGAATTTTAAAGCCCGGCCCCATTAATTTGGATTTTGAGAGTCTTGGTCCCCACTAATTTTCCGTTTAAGCTCCGCCACTGACTATGCATTTCTTTGTTGTGTATTGTCTGATACTTTGCTTGTTTCTCTTCGGCTCTAATCATGACAAGAGTTCGTTGAACATCACCTTCATAGTTTTGGCAGATTGCATCATGTTTGTCCTCCAAGATCTTTCTTTCGCTCAATCATGCCAGATTACCACAATAACCCAACACTTCTTTTGATAAGTACTAATAGATTTAAGTTTGAATTTATTGATTCTTTTTTTTTTTCTTAAAAGCCAACTAGTTGTGGACACACCCACATTCACCAACGGTCATCTAACCCGTCCTCAGACCGCGAGAATCACCACCCTGCTCCTTAGCGCCTCGATCGTTGCCGTATTATGTGCCTTGCATGTCGACGTGACAGGGCTAGCACCCTCAAAACACTAGTCTAATAAGTGAAATTTTATAGTTATTAGTTATATTCTTTACTATAACATTTTAAAATTGTGAGTAGTGTTAATTCATTATTGGTCTATCTAACTTCAGTTTGGGGCTATAATTATTGTTTTCTTTTTCTAATTAATTTATATTTCTAATGCTAAACTTTAGTAAAGTTATCAAACGACCATTAAACTTTAATAATTTTTTCTTATAACGATTTATGTTTTTAACCTGTACTTTAATAGACATCATACGAAAGTTTAATAATAATACTTCTTTTTATAAACGCTTTACGTACCCCAAACTTTAATAGAGTTATCGGCCTTGAAGTTTAATAAAGTTGTTTATTTTACATATTATTTATTTAACTTATTATAATTAAAGCTAACTTTTAACTCTAGACATCTTATCTTACCGTCATTTAGGTTAAAGCCTACATGGTCTAAATTAACCCTTCGATATGTTATGTAACAATTTTAATTATTTTCATTTACCTTATTAGGGAACCCGGGGCGCCCCCGTGATCGACAACCACCACGCGTCGAAAGACGTTATACATCACCGCCACCTCAATCTACAACGCGTGGAAGGATAAACGTGTCATGCCGAACACGCGTTGTAACAACTCTCCAAAACACCCCAAACCGAGCCGAAATGACAAACCGGACACGCGAATCGAGACTCAGCACGCAAAACGAAGAAAATGGATCTGGGCATCCCAGGCGCCACGCGCCAGGACCCCTGATCCTAGCGCGACGCGCGGGAGAGGTCAGACACGCGTATGTCCGTTTTTGCCATGTGGCAAGCCTATACCCGTTACGAGGCTGACCTAGCCCTAGCTAGGCACCTCAGGCGCCACGCGAGAACAGACCCAGATCCCCGTGCGACGCGCGTGAGATGTCAAATTGGACTATATAAGGCCAGGCATGGGATCGTTTTCGTTGCTCAGTTTTCGATTCTGTCAAAACCCTTCCCCTAAACCCCTAAACCTGCGAAGCGCTGCCCGCTGTAAGTATCTTAACCCCCGATCACTAATTTGTTACCCTACCCAAGTTAGAACCCGCCAACGCATGTCAAGGCTCTGCCCGGCTAAGTACGTTGTGGTTCTATCTTGTGTTGTATGGTTATCCTACCCAATTGATTTAGGACCCACCGACGCATGTCAAGGCCCTGCCTGACTACGCACGCCGGGTTCTTTCTCGGTTGTATGGCTAAAAGTGACCTAGGTTAATTTACTAACGCATGTGCATTGTATGTTTTAAATAGAAATTCCAGGAAGTAATCAAGAATTTTCACAAGGAACTCCGTAAGAATACCTAAGTTTTCAAAGTGAGTATATTCTCTTTTTGTAAACCTTTTTGTGAGTCAAAATATTTTAATAGCTTAACAGTGATTGAGTATATGTATTCTACAATTACTGCCGGTATGTTGGGGTTTTGTATACAAAGTTTGAATCCGTTACCGTTGGACAAATGGATTTTTGCCATGGGTAACATGACCCACAAGTTAGGAGTGACAGTACTGATTGGGTAATGCTGTAGATATAAACATTGTAAATGCGGATGCTCTCAATAACTGTAAAGCTATAAAACTTGTTTTGATTATACTGGGATGTATTCACCGTATTTCTTGCTGATAAATTTTTTTAAAACGCGTTTCAGGTAACTTAATGTGAAGCTAATAGAAGCCAACTGGAGAGCACTGAAGGCTTAGAAAAGTGGCTATAAAAGTTACCTAACTAAACGGAGTTTATGTTTTCCATAAATCAGGGTTTATCCCTACAAATGTATTGTAATTGAAACTTGGGTTTTATCCCATTTCGTGTAATATAAAAGTTTGGTGTTTTGAAACTCTGATAAATTATTTCCTAACTATGATCCTGATGTTGTAATTCCGCTGCCAAATTAATAAACACCGGTACCACCAGCTCTGTGTCTCACGGCTCCCGCTCCGGGGTAGGGGTCGGGGGTTGCGACACGCGTGAAATTTCAAAATTCAAACTTTTTTGACCGTTGGTTTATGACTTTTTGACCATTTGATATATTTGTTTTTATATATATTCAAATCATTTTTATACAGTCTCCCAACACATATACATTCTTTCAAATACAATCTACCAACACAAATATTTTTATAAAAAAAACCCAAATACAATCCAACCCAAAATGGAAGGTTCAAGCAAAAGAGGTTCGTGTTCGAAGAAAAAACATGTACGGCCAAGGGTTCGAGCTAATCTTGACGAGCCGGCGAGATTTCGGTTGCAAGACGAACCCGACCCAAACCTATTGTTTCAAACCAACCATTTCTTCATCAACCCTTTCAAACCCAACAATTCCACTATTTCAAACCCAACAATATCAAACCCAACCTTTCATTCCACCATATCAACCTCAACCATTTCAAAAGCGACAATATCAAAACCGACTTATTCTATATGGATTCAATACACTATTGATTGCATAAATCCTTTTTCTACTTTTTCTTTATTTATTCTCCATCTAAACTAAAAATTTTAGTATATATGCATATGCAGTGCCAATCCAACACAAGTCTTTTTTTCTTTACTATTATTTCAATTTTTAGTTCTTGTATTTTTTCCATCGTATTCTTTTATTAACCTTTATATTGACAATATTGTATCGAACAAATATAATTCATCGTGATAAGCAGCTCTATTTTTTTTTTGCGTTCCATAGGTTTTATTTTTTAACTGTTGATTCAAATGATGAGTTCGTTGGAGTAGCCTTGCTCCTCGGATTTTTGATTGACAAAGTGGATAACATAGAAATAGGGGATGGTCCAGTATTTTTTACATTTATTTCTTTTCTTTTTTTTTGATCGGGAAATTTTTTCTTTTTTCATCTGATTTCGTCATTTTTAAGTTCCAAATATATTAGAAAAAAATTTTATATCTTTTTTTATTTCGTAGATGTAGATTAATGCTTTGATTTAATCATTTTTTTTATTCTGATTGTATCTACATACCTTTTTTCTATTTGGGTTGCTAACTCAACGGTAGAGTACTCGGCTTTTAAGTGCGGCTAGGATCTTTTACACACTTAGATGAAGCGAGAGATTCGTCCATACCATCGTAAAGTTTGGAAGACCACGAATGATCATGAAAGGGAATGAATGGAAAAAATAGCATGTCGTGTCAATTAAGAGTTCTGAGAATATTTTATTCTCCGGCTCGATACAAAATCTTCATTTAAAATTTAAATTATTCAAAGGGAGCAAATCGAAGTCAATTTCAAGTTGGGTCGAATTAATAAATGGATAGGGCCCCATGGCTTCAATTCATTTCATTTTGATTATAGGGAAAGAAAAAGCAACGAGCTTCTGTTCTTAATTTGAATGATTACCCGATCCAATTAGACATTAAAAAATATTAGTGCCTAACACGGAAAGGCTTTCTCCCAGGAATGTATTCTTGATTTTTTTAATGAATCCTAAATATTACCACTCTCCATTCCATAATGGAGAAGTATGTGTATAAGAAACAGTATATTGATAAAAACATTTCCAAAATCAAAAGAGCGATTGGGTTGAAAAAAGTAAAGGATTTCTAATCATCTTGCTATCCTATAATGAAAACGAACATAAATACTTAATTTTAAAGGGAAAAAGAGAGGATAGAGAATCTGTTTATAAGCTTATCTGTAGCCGAGGTATCTATTCGGTTTGTACTATAATACCTTGTTTTGACTGTATCGTACTATGTATCATTTAGAACCCCAAAATCCTCTACCTTTCATTTAAATAGACTTTCAAATGGAGAAATTCCAAAGGCTAGATAGATCTCACTACTTCTTATATCCACTTATCTTTCAGGAGTATATTTATGTACTTGCTCATGATCATGGTTTAAATGGACCGATTTTGTTGGAAAATGCAGGTTATGACAATAAATCCAGTTTACTAATTGTGAAACGTTTAATCATTCGAATGTATCAACAGAATCATTTGATTCTTTCTGTTAATGATTCTAAACAGACTGTATTTTTGGGGCACAACAAGAATTTTTATTCGCAAGTAATGTCAGAGGTTTCTTCAACCATTATGGAAATTCCATTGTCTCTGCGATTAATATCTTCCCTAGAAAGGAAAGGGGTA